>JBBDGP010001187.1:2397500-4832500 GCA_037952835.1 Lithobates septentrionalis | reverse complement strand
ATTTAGGTGGTTCTAAATGCCCAGGAGGTGGAGGCAGACATTCAAATAATGTGACCACTGTGATTGGCAGTCAGATGATTGGAAAGCTCCCGATCGCAAGTATGCTTTCCAGTACCTGACAGTTACTGTGCCAGGTGCGCGCAGGGAGTGTGCACTCAACACAGTAATATGTTTACATAGGGCTGCATATATGCGGCCTCTCTGTGTTAAAGCCCACACGCCTAGAGGTTGTATATATGCGTATAGCCAGTGGAAAGTGGTTAAGGGTGGGAACTAACACTGTCCTGGAAGATTCCTGGAAATTGAGTTAACAGTTCATAACTTCTCCAGGATGGCTTATGAGAGAGGATAAGCTAGAAAATAGGATTTTTAAAACAGCTTACCTGAAAAATCCTTTTCTTTTGAAGTACATCATGGGACACAGAGCCATAGTAATTACTATGTGGGTTATAGTCCACCATCAGGTGCTAGACACTGGCACACCCTAAACAGGAAGTTGCCTCTCTATATAACCCCTCCCATTACTGGGAGTATCTCAGTTTTGTAGCAAAGCAATACACCTATATACTAGAAAGAGGGGCGGAACCTCTGTGTCCCATGAAGTACTTAAAAAAAAAAGATTTTTACAGGTAAGCTGTTATAAAAATCCTTTATTTAATCGTACATCACGGGACACAGAACCATAGTAATTACTATGTGGGATGTCCCAGAGCAATGCCAACTGATGGGAGGGAGACACAACCAAAGTAGGGCACCATGAGATCAGAGGATTTATACTGCTGCCTGCAGTACACTGCGCCCAAAGGTGACATCCTCATATCTTTTTACATCCACCAGATAGAATCTGGTAAATGTATGGATTGAAGACCAAGTTGCGGCCTTGCAGAATTGAGCCATGGAGGCTTGGTGATGCACTGCCCACAAAGTACTAACAGCCCTAGAGGAGTGCGCTTTGATTTGAGAGGGTAGAACCTCTTTAAACCATAAGCATGAACGAATACTTGTCGAATCCATTTAGAAATAGTAGATTTTGATGCTGCCTGTCCTCTTTTAGGACTTTCAGGCAACACAAACAAAATATTCATTTTCCGAATCTGAGCAGCCGCTCTTTTTTTTTTTTTTTTAATCCTTTTTATTGTAAGAATATAAATTGAAATACAAAACAAAGCCTATTGGGCATACCCAGGCTTAAGTGTAAACACACACATTAAAAGACAAAACAACAAAAGGCAAAGTGGTTGGCATCCAAGGCTTAGGTGAACTGGTATCTGAAGTGTGCAAAGTAAAAGGGTCGGGTGGTACATTCTTTGTATACAGATCCACATCTAAGCCGTAAACAGAAGCAAAACAGAGTATCCTATCCTATGAAGGGGTTGCCGAGGATCCAACTGTATCTCTGGACTCTTTCCAAATATCTCATACCTTGGAGAATTTTATTGGACATCCCCTAGATTCATATGTAAATTTATACAATGGAACCTTTTTATTGACTATATTCTTCCAGTAATCTAATGTGGGGGGCTGGGTAGATTTCCATTTAAGAAGTATAGACTTACGTGCGTAAAACAATAAGAGGCCTATCAAAATTCTCATTGATCTAGAGGTAGCTAGTAGGTGAACGAGACCTAAGATGCAAACATCAATTGATAGAGGTATTGCAATTGTGGTGACTGTGCAAATACATCGGGCAATTGCTGTCCAGAAAATTCTAATGCCCGGACACTCCCAAAACACATGCAGGAACATGGCAGGGTCAGCTGTACAGCGCCAACATTGTGAGTAGTGTGAGGGATAGCTCTTATGTAACCGTTGAGGTGTGAGATATACTCTATGAAGAATCTTAAGTTGGATTAATCTGTCTCTGGCTGATACCAAGCTTTGCATAGGATAGTCCCAAACATCTTCCCAGTCTTCGGAATCTAACTCAGGGACCTCCTCCCGCCAGTGCGACAATAGTTTGTCGAGGCCAACGTGAAAGGAGGGTTGAAGAGACCTATATTGAAGAGAGTGGTTTTCCCAGACTATCCCCCCCCCCCCCCCCCCGTAGCATAGCTTCAGTTCTGGACAAGGTTAAGGTTATGGGCTGATTGCTAAATTGCGTCTGAAAAGCATGCCTCAACTTAAGGAACCTAAATAGATATGAATTGGGGAAAGCGTATTTTGTCTTGAGGGAGTCGAAAGTCTGGAGCACACCCCCCTCACAGATTTGACTAAGATATTTTATCCCTTTAGAAGCCCACACAGTGGGGTCAGGAATCAAGAAGAATTGCTTTAGGGAGGGGTTATGCCATAGAGGCGTATGTGGTGAGTAAGTAGATGAGGGCCCCAGATGTTGGAGCTGCCATGCCTTAATGACGGCAGTCATAGATTGGGTGAGAGGGAGCGATGTTAAACCACCTCTGTAAAGTATATTGCTTAGTGCTTCATAAGAGCCCAGCTGTGCAGCCTCAAGCACCACAGCAGCATTAGTCTCATCAGCTACCAACCAGTTGTGGGGCTGAGTGAGCAGAGCTGCAAGGTAATATGTAAATAAATTATACATATAATTATGGGATGGTATACATGGGATGTGGCAGAAATCCCCAGGAAAAACCCAAACACTGGTTTCTTTTCTGTTTCTCTATTTTTCTATGTAAATAAATTCAGACATGCTAATCCACCCTCGGTCCATGGCCTTTGCAAGACCATCAGCCGAAACCTAGGTCTTTGAGTGCCCCAAAAAAATGAGGTCATTGCAGACTCAAATTGCCTAAAGTATTTCCTAGGGATCCACACCGGGGCAAGGCGGAGGATATACAGTATAGAGGGTAGTAACTTCATTTTGAAGAGATTAATCCATCCCACTAGTGAGAGGGGGGAGTGGGACCACGCTGATAAATGTTGTTTCGTTAGATTTAATAGCGGTAGTAAATTTAGGGTCACGTAGTCGGATGCTTTCAGGGAAATCACTACCCCCAAATATCTGGCAGAAGCAGTCCACTTGAGGGGCAAATCCGGGTCAGTCCTGGCCTCAGCCTCCCTATCTATGGGCAGGATCAGAGATTTGTCCCAGTTGACCTTTAACCCTGTCAGGGGGGAATAAAAGGAGAGTAATGCCAGTGTCTCTTTAAGGGAGGGTCCAGGGTCTTTTAACCGGTTCAATACAGGGCATTTTCACCCCCTTCCTTCCCAGACCAATTTTTAGTTTTCAGCGCTGTCGCACTTTAAACGGCAATTGCGCGGTCGTGCGACGTTGTACCCAAACAAAATTGACGTCCTTTTTTCCCCCCACAAATAGAGCTTTCTTTTGGTGGTATTTGATCACCTCTGTGGTTTTTATTTTTTGCGCTATAAACAAAAGAAGAGAGACAATTTTGAAAAAAACACAATATTTTTTACTTTTTGCTCTAATAAATATCCCAATTTTTTTTAAAAAAAACAAATTTTTTCCTCAGTTTCGGCCGATACGTATTCTTCTACATATTTTTGGTAAAAAAAATCGCAATAAGCGTATATTGATTGGTTTGCGCAAAAGCTAGATAGATTTATGGCATTTTTAAAAAAAAAATATTTTTTTTTTTTTACTAGTAATAGTGGCGATCGCAATTTTTTTTCGTGACTGCAACATTATGGTGGACACATCGGACATTTTTGACACATTTTTGGGATCATTCACATTTATACAGCGATGAATGCTATAAAATTGCATTGATTACTGTGTAAATGTGACAGGCAGGGAAGGGGTTAACCACTAGGGGGCGGGGAGGGGTTAAATGTGTTTCCTAGGGAATGCTTCTAACTGTAGGGGGAGGGGACGCTCAAGGGGAGGAGACCGATCAGTGTTCCTCCGTTCTGGGAACACAGATCGCTCTCCTCTGAGATAACAGGACGTGGATCTCTGTGTTTACACACAGAGATCCACGGTCCGGCCCGGTTAACGGGCAATCGCGGGTGCCCGGCGGACATCGCGGCCACCGGGTACACGCACCGGGACCCGAGCAACGCGGCGGGCGCGCGCGCCCCCTAGGCGGCCGGGAATCCCAGGACGTCATATGACATCCACCCAGGATGGGAGATCCCATCCCAGGACGTCATATGTACATACGCGGGTATTGAAGTGGTTAAAAAAAGAGGACCATGTCATCTGCATAAAGTGCTACTTTTCCTGTGATGGTACCTACTTGAATGCCTTCAATGAGGGGAGAGTTACCTATAGCTTGCACTATGGGTTCCATGACAAGCTCGAACAGCGCCGGGGACAATGGGCACCCCTGTCTGGTCCCTCTGCTAATGGGAAACTCCTCTGATAACTCAGCTCCCAGTTTAATTTGTGCTAAAGCAGCTTTGTTTAGGATCTTGATCCAGTTACGAAATCGTGGACCAAAACCAATGACTTCCAACACGGCCGACATGTATGTCCAATCTATCGAATCAAAAGCTTTCTCTATGTCGAGCATAACCAGAACTCTAGAGGCTAAATCGTCAGGGGGGAGCAGCAAGTGAGAACTCTGCGTAGATTAATGTCAGTTGATTTCCCGGGGATAAAGTTTGATCAATACTAACCAAATATGGTAAGATTTTGGTCAGTTCTGTTGCTAGCACTTTAGGGTCAGGAATTTTTTTTTTAAATCAAAAACAACGTTTATTGAGCATAAAACAAAAAAATATACAGACATACGGGTAATTGGTGCAACTGGCACCACAGTGTTGAATCAATCCAATTGACAATTTATGTAAGCATGTCATAAGCATTTAGGTACTCTACAAGTCAGGGTCAGGGAAAACATGTGGGAGCAAGGGGCTTTTACAGGGAGAGGAAGAGAGTTGCAGATAAGACTCGTGTGGTTAACCCTTGAGTGTGCAATTAGATCTCTGCATCACAAGTGGAAGCATCCTCCAGCCATCTGTCCCAAATTTTGTGATATTTATCAGGGCATCCCCTGTGGATATAGAGTCGTTTTTTATAAGGAAGGGTAGTGTTGACAGGCCTGATCCACTGTTGTAACGTAGGTGGGGGTCCCCTCATCCACGTTCTGGCGATCTGCAGTCTAGCAAGGAATAAAGTTTCTTGCAAGAGGATGTTTAGATATTTCTCGCCTTCAGGGAGTGACAGGAGTCCCAGCACGCACTGCCGGGGGCAGAGGGATAGTGGAGAGCCCATGCGGTCATGGAGAAACTGGACCACCTGGGTCCAAAACCCCTGTACGGACGGGCAGGCCCAGATTAGGTGAAAGAATGATGCATTGGGGTGATTACAGCTAGGGCAGTTAGGATTATGGCCAGGTCTGTACTTAGAGATGCGATAAGGCGTCAAGTAGGATCTGTGGAGGATATAGAGGTTGGTAAGGTGCTCAGACAATTTGGGAGACAGTTTTACAGTTGGCGAGAGCCTCCTTCCAGTCTTCATCTGATAATGCACCCAGGTCGGGTTCCCAACGGGATTTCAACTGCTGAGCGGTGGACACTGCTGCGGGCGTCATGAGGTATGTATATAAGAGGGATATTAGTTTTTGAGGGTCCACCAGCAGTGGGATCTCAAGACTCGGGACAGAGCCCCCGAACTGCGTGCAAAGTGCGTGTCTGAGTTGAAGAAAACGGAATAGCATATGATTAGTAGACATGTGCACAGCCAAAAAATTTGTTCATTTTCGTTTCATTAGTTTATTTATTTTTTTCGTTTTTTGGGTCATTCGTTATGATCGCGATTCGTAAATTAGTTCATTCGTAAATACGTAAATGCATTCGTTTGTACATTCGTAAATTCGAACATTCGTACATTTTTACATTTGTTCATTTGTAAATTCGTACATTCGTAAAATCGTACATTTGCAAATGAGAAAATTCGGAAATTTGTAAATTCGAAGTTTGAAAATCCAAAAACCTGAAAATTCAAAAATCTGAAATAGTAACTATTGAATTATAGGTATTGTAATTTCTTTTCAAATTTGACTGTCAGTGAACGTAACAAATACGAATTTATCCGAAGTTACGAATTATTCAAAACGAATGCTGCATCTAAACAGATGGAACGGAACAAATTAATAATAAATAATAATAATAAAACGTTGTTATTATTATTATTTATTATTATTAATTCATTACGTTCCATTCCATTTTTTCCGATTATTCATAACTTTGGATAAATTTGTATGTGTTACATTCACTAACAGCCAAATTTTAAAGGAAATTACAATACCTATAATTTAAAAGTTACTAGTAATTACTAATAGTTAAGTTATTATTAATTAACTATTATTTCAGATTTCCGAATTTTCAAATTTACAAGATCTCTGAAAGGGGTGAAACAAAGGGTCTGGAGCTTGGGAGCAAACTAATGTGGAGTATCTCTCTGTCAGAGTGGTTAAAGTGAAAAAAGTGGGATATTTAAGATGCTACGTAACAGAGAAAGAGATCGGGGAGTGCAGTGCCACCCAATTCGGTCGGGCATTTCAGAAAACTCGCCAGGGCAATTTGTGGCGGGAGGGTCCCCAAATAAACGTATTGATGATGGATTCCATGGATTTGAATATACGTGGGGGGAGGTATAGTGGGGCCTGCCAGAAAATGTATAGGAGTTTAGGGAGGAGGATCATTTTAACTAAATTTGTGCGACCCATTACACCTAGGGGTAGACGGGACCATGTTTGTGTTTTAGACTTTAGGACAAGGAATAAGGGTTCAACATTAAGGGTGATGTAATGCCGAAGGGATCTGGAAACAAGCACACCTAGATATTTGATGCTGTTAGTTCTAACTAGTGGGAGTGCGTCTTGATCAGCAGTTGGGGCGCCCAGATCTAGTGGGAGGATGTGGGACTTGGTCCAGTTAATTTGGAGCCCGGAGAATACTCCAAAGGCTGTGATAGTTTGAAGGGCTGTTTGGAGTGAGGGACCGGCGTCAGCAAGGTAGAGGTGCATGTCATCTGCGTAGAGGCTGATAACCTCTGTCAGTTGGCCGTGTCTGAGGCCCTTAATGCCGGGGTGATTTCTAAGGGCTATGGCCAGAGGTTCAAAAGCCAAGGCATACAGTAGGGGCGATATGGGGCATCCCTGACGCATACCATGGGAGAGCTGAAATGGGCGGGAGGTTCTACCATTGACCTGTATGCGAGCTGTGGGGGCCTGGTACAGAAGTTGAAGCCACTTTATAAATTTCGGGCCAAAGCCAAATCTATGTAGGCGTTCCCAGAGATAACTCTTCCACGGAGTCGAACGCCTTAGCGGCATCCAGGCTGACTACTACTCTGGAGCCAATTTCTGTGTGTTGGGCTTGAAGGCTCATATGGAGCTGCCTAAGGTTAAAGGCCGTATTTTTGTTCGGCATAAATCCAATCTGGTCGGGGTGTATTAGACTAAGGATAACTTTGTTTAAGCCGAGGGCAAGAATTTTGGCCAATATTTTAACGTCTAATTGGAGTAGGGATATAGGTCTGTATGATTCGGGAAACAGTGGGTCCTTACCTGGCTTGGGTATGAGAACAATGAGGGCCTTGCTCATGGATGTCGGGAGTGTGTTCGAGTCAAATATATGTGTGTACAGCTTACTTAGTTTGGGAAGTAGAATTTCACTGAATTGACTATAGAATTCGAGGGGGAGACCACCTGAGCCGGGTGTCTTGGAAGCAGGGAGGTGTGCCAAGGCTTCTGCTATGCAATCAGTGGTGATAGGTGCTTCAAGCTGGGTGACCTGGGGAGAGGTAAGTGTTGGGAAATCGATGTCTCGTAAGAATGCTGAAAGTTCATCATGAGTGTGGTGTGCGGTAGAGGAGTACAGGTCCGAGTAGAAGGTCCTGAACTCCTCAGCCACCTGGTCTGGGTCTGTCACTATGGCCCCCGTCTTTGAATGGAGAGACACCACCACTGGGGGTTTATGGTCTAGGTGTGCCTAGGGTCAGGAATTTAACATCGTAATTTAAAAGGGAAATCTACCTTTAAGAGGCACAGTACCTGGGGTCTTTCCCTGACTTGGCTATGAGTATGATATGTGCCTGATACATGGATGGGGGTAGGGACTGGGACTCTTAGCCTTTTGAGAAGACCTTGCACAGCCTGGGAGCTAAGTGTTCTATTTGTAATTTATACTAATCTCCTGGTAACCCGTCAGGTCTGGGAGATTTATTAGGGGGAGAAGAGTTAACTGCTTTAATTATTTCGTGGATAAAAATTTCTGCATCTAGTGAGGCAGCCTCCTCATCAGACAGGGTCGACAAGGAAACAGTGCACAGTGTCAAGCAGGGATGAGAGATCTGGGGAGGGGCCCGGTGATATAAGGATTGAAAAAAAAACTTTCAAACTCATGTAATATGTCGGCGGTGTTGGTTATAGATTCTCCCGCGTCCAAAAGCAGTTCAGAAACTACCGTCAGACATCGGGAGTTCGCTGGAAGGTTTGCAAGCAATCTGCCATTTTTGTCCCCTGACTCAAACAGCCTGCCAGCCTGTAAGGCAGCATCAGCATGAGTGAGGGAGGTGAGGTGAAGTTCCAGGTCCCTACGAGCCTGTGCAAGTGAAGTGTAGTTGTCCCCAATGGGGGAGGACACAAACTTAGAAGCTGCATCTGACTCGGCTTGCTCCAGCAGGACAACTGTGAGTTATATTCGACCCTTGCAGTTTTAATGGCTGAGATAAATTGACCACGGGTGAAGGCCTTAAAGGCATCCCACACCAATTGAGGGGATACAGTGAAGACTTTCACCTTCCAGAAGAGAGGACCCGAGTCCTGCAGCAGCTCCTGCACCCTCCCATTATGAACCCATTTAGAATCCAAGCGCCAGACGCCTGGGGATCTACCCATTCCTAATCGCACCGTAATTTCCATCGGGGAATGGTCCGAGATGCCAGCCGGCAAATAGGAAGCACCCCGAATGGCAGATAGCATAAGTCTCGAGCCAAACACCAAATCAAAGCGGGAGCCAGATTTGTGTGAGGCAGAGTAATGAGAGTAAAAATGGTCTAAAGGGAATTTGTATCTCCAAATCTCTGTTAAGTCAAAAGTGTGTGCCCAGGACTCTAGGTCTAGACAGGATGCCTGCTGGGGACTGGAGGAATCCAAGTCTGTCTGCAAGACCGCATTGAAGTCTCCAGCCCAAATAACTCTAGAGAGCTGTAATGGTGCCAACTTCTCCTGGATGGTGTACAGTATGCCAGAAGAAAAGGGCAGGGGGATATAAACATTGACAAATGCGTATTTCACAGTACCTATTTCCAGAACTAAGATGATGTATCTGCCTCCCGGATCCAAACATACCTGTATCACCTTGTAAGCAAGAGATTTATGTAGAAGAATGGCGACCCCCCCTGGCATAGCTAGAGTACGAAGCGTGAAACGCTTGTTGCACCCATGTTCTATTGAGGGAGAGAATTTTATTCACCAGGAGGTGCATCTCTTGTAAAAAGAGAATGTGTGGTTTGTGGGATTTGAGGAATTTAAACATGAGCGCTCTTTTTACTTTGTTATTGAAACCCCTTATGTTCCAAGAAACTAGTTTTAACTCCATGGGGATACCCTAAAAGAAGGTATGTAGGTGGGGATGGGGTACTGAGATATATAGGAGGGGCCCCGAAACCACCCAGAATGAGGGAAAGGGGACCCGCGCTCCAGGGAAGTCACCACACTTCCATGGATAACAGCAAGTAGTGAAGTAGCCTCGATGAGGACACTCCAGCTATTGAGGAAAAACGTTAAGCAAAGCAGTTGGTTACCAAAAAACAGTAAACTAGTGAACATATTAAACATAGTAAACATATCGAACTCCCTACCGACTAGCGACCCCAACTATGCCAGTCGATTTGATACCCGTAACAAACTAAACTTTAGTCTTTCCCGAAGAAGTCCGTAGTGCGGCGGCAGTAGCCGCTGGAGCTTCTTTAGGAAGGCAGAACTGGGGGGTTAAGAGCGTAACCTAATACTTAACTAGCAAGGTAGCTCCAATCATAAAGGAACCTAAAAAAAGGGTGTATACCATAACTAGGAATATAATGACTGCTTCGTTCCAGAGCCCAGTAAAGAAGACTTGTCCAGTCGAGCCAAGGGGTGGAAGTAGCAGCCCTGGTGGGCCAACCCAACAACCCTAAGGGACCGTTGGGGTGTCTTTATGAGGGTAACCTGGAGTCAGCCCTGGACAGGATGGGTGTAAGGTAAGCAGCTAACTTGAGACGAGGAGCTGGGTACAAAGCATTCAAAATAATGGATCTTCAAGTTAAAAGGCATGTCCCATAGCGATTCCTAAAGGCGATTCATAGCATTGAATTAGTGGGGCTTGTTCATCCCAAGGTATTTAAACAGTCATCCCCGTCAGTCGGGGAGTCGAAGAAACAAACAGCCATTATGCGGGACCCTAAGGCGGCTAGGGTACATCATGCTGTATTTAATGTTCATTTCACGTAGGCGCCTACGGACGTCGTTAAAGGTTTTCTGCTTGCGTTGCAGCTCAGCTGAGAAATCCGGGAACAGTAGGATGGAGGCGCCGCCATGTTGAAGTGTGGGGTGTCTGTGGGCCTCAGAAAGAATCCTGTCGCAATCTCTGAAGTTAAGAAAACGAACAAGGAAGGGTCTGGGATTTCCTCCTGGGATAGCTCGCCCTGTAATTACCCGGTGGGCACGCTCCACAACATAGGTTGGGGAGACCTCAGCAAAGCCTAGGAAGTTCTTAAAGAACCCCTCTGCAAATTCAGCTGGTCAATCGCCCTCTGGGAAACCCAGGACATGGACATTGTTGCGTCTCGCCCCATTTTCTGCGTCATCAGATTTAGTGACAAGCATTTGTATTTTGAGTTGTAGGTCAGCTATGGTATTGGTGTGAGTTGCCATGAGGTCCTCTGTGGTGGATATTCTGGATTCTGTTTCAGTCAGCCAACCCCTGATTTTATCTAGATTGTTTCTTATGAAATTGCATTCTTCCGTGAGACGAACTATTCTCATAAGCATGGATGTTTTGCTGTTTTCAATGGCCCCCAGGATCACTGCAGTACCATCTTGTGTGGATGGGGGGGCAGGAAGAGCTACGTTCAGTGAAGTCCCAGGCTCCATATCTAGATTGGATAGTAGGGCTTGCAGTCTTCTGACGAGGGAGGCGTCAGTATGTGTAGCTGGGATGGGCAGACGGCTCGGCGTGGTTTTGTTTACCCCCTTGTTTTTAGGGCCCATTGGTTTGGGGGGGAGTGGAGAACTTCACAGAGCTGGGGCATTCACCCCACTCCACACCAACTTTTACTGTCTCTGCGCAAGGAAAGGCGCTAGCATGGGAGGTACTGTGGTTCAAGTGTCAGAAAGCCAGCTAGGCCAGGGGTCTCAGGGAGTCACTCCACACATTTAGCCTACAGTCACAGTCAGGATGTCAGGGGTCAGAGGCACCAACCACCCCCCACCGCTGTTCCTCCATGAACCAGCCGTGTCCCCAGGGAGGCAGGAGTGGTAAGAGAGAGCCAGGAGAGCAGCGTGGACTCACCTCTCTCAATCCACAGTGCCGATTGCAGGCCTGGTGAACAAGATGGTGGCGGGTTGTGGGAGTACAGAGGGCCGCGGCCTATGCTACAGCTGCTCCACGCACAGGTCCTCAGTGGCAGAAGGACTGGAGGATGAAGCTCTTGCCCAGCAACAGTCAGCAGGGGGTGTGGGGTCCACCGCGGCCACGGATGGGCCTGATAACGGCGGCCACGGACTAGGTCGCAACCACGATGCCCGCCGGAGAGGCCGCCACTCAGGAGACATCCACCTGGGGGGATGCTCCGCAGCCAGCTGAGTGGGATGAACTCTGTGGCGGTGTCCCTGGGTGTGTAGGGTGGACAGATGCTGGATGATGGCCGCCGCGCATTAGGCCGCAACCACGATGCTCACCTAGGAGGCCGCCTCACAGGATATAATCACTTGGGGGGATGCACGGCAGCCAGCTGAGTGGGATGACCTGTGTGCTGGTGTCCCTGGACATTTGGGCAGTCAGATGGAGCAGGATTAAGTTAGGATGCTCTGGAGCTCCCCTCTGACACGTCCGCCACGGTTCACATCCGGTCACGCCCCCCCAGCAGTCGCCTTTGATTGCTTTGATTGCTCTCACCACATCAAGAGAATGTAGTGATTTTTCTTCCATAGAACAGGGTTCTGGAAAAATGAAGGTAGAACAATATCCTGGTTTAGATAAACAACCTTATATTACCTTTGGTAAAAAGTTAGGATGAGGACGCAATACTACCTTATACTTGTGAACAATAAAAATATAGCTCTTTACAAGAAAGAGCAGCCAATTCTTAGACCCTTCTTGCAGCAGATATGGTTACCAGAAAAAAAAAAAAAGTTTCCTTGTCAAAAGGGAATATGTTTTATCGCCCCCCCCCCCCCCAAAAAAAGGCTGTTTTGTAGTGCTGACAAAACTAAATTCAAGTCCCAAGGGTTCAGGGGTTACCTAAACGGAGATTAAGCCAAGTTACCCCCTGAATAAGGTTACGAACCAAAGAATGCGAAGCAAGTGGTCATTGAAATAATACCGATAAGGCCGAAACCTGTTCTTAGAAAGCACTCAAGGCCAGCCTTATTTCTCACCCCATCTGCAGAAAGTCAAGGATTCTACCTTTGACCTATTTCCTGGGGTGCAACTCCTGGTTTCACACCAGGAGACATATGTTTCCCAGACTCCATAATAAATAATTATGGAGGCCGGCTCCCTTGCATTAACCAAGGTAGAAACTACTGAACCTGACAGCCCACGCTTCTTCAGAGTGTGGATCTCATTAGCCAGACCGTTAAATTTAGCGTTTGTAAAGTAGGATGGAACACTGGACCCGGTGAGAGAAGGTCTGGCCATGATGGTAGGGTCCATGGGTCCCCTACTGCCATCTTTACGATCTCTGCATACCAAGATTTCCTAGGCACCACTGGGGGCCACAAGAATCAACGACTTACCTTCCTGCTTGATCCTGCGAAGAAGTCGTGGACGCAGGCAGAATAGAGGGAATGCATAAATCAGTGAGAGCCGATTCCATGGGAATAGCAAGGCATCTGTTCTGCATGCTAGCGGATCCTTTGTTCTTGACACAAAGTTGTCAATTTCTTTGTTGAACCTGGACGCAAACATATCTATATCTGGGATCCCCTATTTTTGACATATTGACAGGAAGATAGCGGGGTGAAGGAACCATTTTCCCGGGAACAACTGCTGGTGACTCAAGTGGTCTGCCTGACAATTTTCTATTCCTGGAATGAAGACTGCCGATAGGCAAAGTACATTGTTTTCTGCCCAAGATAGGATATGATTCACATTTCTCTGGGCCGCACAACTTCTTGTGCCCCCTTGGTGATTAATATAGGCCATTGCTGTGGCATTGTCGGATTGAACCCTGGCAGGACAATACCGTAAACTGAACGTTCAGGACCAAGAGCTCTGCCTGAATTTCTAAAATATTAATGGGGGAGGCAATTTCTGATCTGGGACCCTTCTCTTGGGACAGTTGCCTCTTCCAGGACTGTTCCCCAACCTAAACAAAAAAGGTTGGCATATGTTACCACTTCCCAGGTAACTGAAGGAAGGATTTTCCCCTTAGTAGATTTTTGGATATTAACCATAAACTGAGGCTCCGGCGCACCCAGCCTACATACAGCACCTAGTATTTCCAGGTGGTCTCTCATCCCGGTACTAACCAGGCGCGACCCTGCTCAGCCTCCAAGATCAGACGAGATCAGGCGCTATCAGGGTGATGTGGCCATAGGCTTTGGAGTCAGACACATTGGGAATATAGAGCTTGAACCCTTTGTTCCAAGCCGATAGGATACTGTTTTGTAGCAGTCTCGAATGAAACTGAGCATAAGGAACGGCCTCGAATGAGTAGTTGAATGTGGTGACCATAACTTGGTCTAAGCGGGCTACCGACTGGTCTATCAAAAACAGATTGACTAGGTAAACCATAATCGTTATACCTTGGGCCCTTAATCTGGCTAGAAGAGGGGCCAGAACCTTTGTAAACACTCAAGGTACAGTAGCTGGACCGGAAAGCAGGAAAGCAGAGCCACACACTGAAAATGAAGATTTTCCACCTTGAAAAGTAGATATTACTAGTGAGCGAGGCATATGGAGGTATGCATCTTTGATGTCGATAGACGCCTGTAGTTCTCCTCCTTGTAGGATGGAGATAATTGATTTGGATCGACTCCATACGAAAAAAGTGGTTATATTCGGGAATTTAATTTAGATTTTTGAGATCCAGAATGTCCATTCGGATTTGGCACTGTGAAAAAAAGAGGTTTGAATCAAACCCCAACCTCTGTTCTTACATGGGGACCCCCATGATCACTTTTTTCTTTTTCTCTGGAGCCTTAGAAATGTTTGATCTGAGAAAACGAGGAGACGGGAACTCTTGGAACTCCAGTTTGTACCCTGGAGCTATTGAGAAAGTCACCCATTCGTCTCGACACTCTTCCTGCCAGATCCTTGAGAACTGCAGAAGAATTCCCCCTATTCGATTGAACCCGACGGTGGAAGCCGGCGTGACTGCCTGGAGGTTGATGCCTCTGGTACAGGAGAAGGAGCTTTAAAACTAAAATACATTTACTCCTTTTCTTAAATGGCAAAAGGGGTGCTTTCCACTAGAATTTCTTTGGATGTATTATCCAAAACATCTCCAAATAGCTGTTCCACCGCAAAAAGGAAGACTAGCCAGGAGCTTCTTACAAGGAGTTTAGCGAAGGGCGCAAGGCGTGAAGGATAGAATCTCTCATAGCAACTATTGCAAACATAAAGCTGCCTCCTGGGCCTGCAGAGCAGGATAACCTTGAGCACCGGTTTAAACTGGTCTCTCAATGATTAAGCAATTACTGTTAGCGCAGGCTGAGACACTCAATCTGCCAGAGAGAGAAAAAAAAGTGTTTTTTATTTTTTTTCAATAGGAATTCCACCTTTTTATCCGTTGGATCCCTAAGCATTTGAGCATTGTCTGCCAGATAAGACAAACTTATTCACAGAGGATATAGCAGCGTTAATTGCTGGTATACCCTACTTAGAGCCCTTGCACACTGGGGCGGTTTGCAGGCGCTATTGCGCTAATAATAGCGCCTGCAAACCGACCCGAAAGTGCCGCTCCTTGCATTCCAGTGTGCAAGCCCCGAGGGCTTGCACACTGGAGCGATGCGCTGGCAGGACGGTAAAAAAAGTCCTGCCAGCAGCATCTTC
This sequence comes from Lithobates septentrionalis, assembly GCA_037952835.1. Classification (NCBI taxonomy): domain Eukaryota; kingdom Metazoa; phylum Chordata; class Amphibia; order Anura; family Ranidae; genus Lithobates; species Lithobates septentrionalis. Next base: position 4,817,368 of record JBBDGP010001187.1, on the reverse strand, counting down.
GGAGCGGTGTGTATACCGCTCCTGCCCATTGAAATCAATGGGACGGCGCGGCTATACCGCCGGCAATGCGCCTCTGCAGAGGCGCTTTGCGGTGGTATTAAACCCCTTCTCGGCTGCTAGCGGGGGATAAAACCGCCCCGCTAGCGGCCGCATACCGCCGGTAAAACGCCGCTAATAATAGCGGCGTTTTACCGCCGACGCCGCCCCCCGCCCCAGTGTGCAAGGGCTCTTAATGAATTTCCTCCACCATAGGATAAAGTAGGAAAACTTTTTAGGAGGAGGGGAAAAAAAATGCTTATCTGGGTGATCCTCTCAGATACAAAAAAGCTTTTCCAGCAATGAATGGACAGGAAAAGGCATGCACAGCTTGGGGAGGCTTTAGTGAACCTAAACACTCAGTTAAGGGTACATAAATGTGGAGCGATCATTCAGCAAGAAATTGCACCATCACTGCTGATTCTCCCGCATTTGACACCTCAGAAGAGTCCTCAGCCTCACCACGGTCCCCTGAGGGAATCAGTCTTCTCCTGCCCCTAGTTTCTCAGTTTGAGGGTCCTGGGTAAAGGAGGAGAACCTGTCGCATTTTGACCCACACTGGGATGCGATTAGAGTCGCTAAACTTTTTTTTTTTTAATGATCATAAAATAAACAGGGGCTGCGGTGTTAAAAACAGTTGCAGACATTTCATGGAACCGATGCTCACTCTGACCAGCCACACCCTCTCAGGGGAGGATGCCATTTGTGGAGATGAGTAGGCTTTCCAGGGCTTGAGGGAGACCCTTTTAGCTCTTTTTTGGGGGTGTTTCAACCCCCTCTTCTGACCATAGCCCGATGCACAAAGCAGAGGTACTACCAGAAGAAATAGCATCCACTGCTTGAGCAATAGTCCAGCTACTACCACTGCTATTAATGCTCAGCCTGATGCAAATAGTGTGTCAAATAGGAAATGCCTGCATCACCAAAACCTCTCTGGGGATATCCCCCAGAGGAAGGCACGTGATCCCTGTGCCGAATACGCGTCGGGGAGGGGTAGGACGGAGCTGTCAGCAGGGAAGGAGAGGAATATACACCACACCGCACGCCATACGAGCCGCTGCTAAACGAAATACACCTGTATAGTTTGGTGCACTGTAGCACCTGCATACTGTGAGTACCCTCCTGGAGGAACTTCTTTTACTTTAAATAAATCCCTTACTATATTACACCGTGGAGCTTTCTTTTTCTCTTTTATGAATGATGTTTTACCTGTGAGGATTGGACATACATCATTGCATCCTGAGTGAGCCCCGGAGTGGCCCCAATGCGTGTTTTGACACTGTTTAACTACCGTGTCACACGAATAGAGGTGAGCGCAAGCACAAGTGGGGGATCACGGGAGAGCACATCCAGCTTGTTGTGATTTGGACACTTTTCAGGAGAAGCACGATGAACACTTAATTCATGGACACTGTTTTCTTGCACTTCTTTGTTTCAGTTTGAATCTGCTTATCGTATTTTGTTTGGACACTTGATTGTCACAGGATTTGCACTTATTAATTAGGTCTATATTCATGCATGATGCACTTTCAGCATTTTATATAAGGATTGCACTTTTATGTGGATGCACTTTGTGAATTTTATATATAAGGATTGCACATTATATATATATTTTTACATGTGTTTTTATTAGCATACTAATTATGGTTTAATATTTCTGCACAATTAGTTTATATTTTATACTCAGTTTATATATATTCATATTTTTTTCAATTCACATTTTTAGCGCGAGCACAATTGATTTTATTTATATTCAAATACACGGAAACGTGGTGAAGTGTTTGCTGCTTTAAATATAGTTGTTTTACTCCTTAGAGGCATTGGTCCACTTGTGGCTCGCAAGAACCCCACCTGTTTGTCCATTTCACCATATGCCCGTGTTCTCTGCCTCCATGACCAGTACACGATACAAGCAGATCTTTTGCGGTTCATGCATTTCAATGAAAATGAACTGTCATCCTCGGGGTGACCCTGGAATTGATCGGCTCTACAAAATTCGGCCCCTTGTAAACCACTTCAACCAACAGTTTGCAGCCTTGTTTACTCCCGATCAAGCTGTCTGCGTTGATGAGTCCCTGATCAAGTTTTCTGGCTGCTTGTCTATCAAACAGTATCTTCCTAGCAAGCGTGCCAGATATGGGGTCAAGATGTATAAGCTCAGGGCAACAGGCTATACATATAGTTTTATGGTTTACGAGGGAAAAGATAGTCACGAAGAGCCGGAGAACTGCCCAGATTACATAGGGAGCGCTGGTAAGATTGTGTGGGACTTGGTGTCACCCTTATTCGGAAAGGGGTACCACTTGTATGTGGACAATTATTACACAAGTGTGCCACTTTTTAGTCATCTTTTTGATAATGGAATTGGCGCATGTAGCACCATGTGATCTAATAGCCGGGGCTCCCCCCAGTGGCTTGTAGAATCCCGACTTAGACGGGGGAGAGAGCCTGCTTGAAGTGTAATAATCTGTTAGCAGTGAAATGGAGGGATTCACGGAATTTCAAATTTCTTCAGCAAATGGTGTTGTTGAGAAACCCCTCTGTGTCCACGAATACAACCTTAATATGAATGAATGAATGAAAAAATTTATAAAGCGCTGCAAATGCGAACTGAATCGCCTCAAAGCGCTAAGTGCGTTTGGTGTTGTTAGCATCTATGGGAGGGGTGGACCTCAATGACGCTTGTTGTTGTCGCCCTACCTAAATGCCCGGCGCTGGTACAAAAAAAATGTCTGTATACTTATTTCAATTGACTCTGCTGAAAGCTTTTGTGCTATACAAAGCTTAAGGATGGACTGGATCCTTCCTTAACCACTTCAGCCCCGGAAGGATTTACCCCCTTCCTGACCAGAGCACTTTTTACAATTTGGCACTGCGTCGCTTTAACTGCTAATTGCGCGGTCATGCAATGCTGTACCCAAACGAAATTTGCGTCCTTTTCTTCCCACAAATAGAGCTTTCTTTTGATGGTATTTGATCACCTCTGCCGTTTTTATTTTTTGCGCTATACACGGAAAAAGACCGAAAATTTTGAAAAAAAATGATATTTTCTACTTTTTGTTCTAAAAAAAATCCAATAAACTCAATTTTAGTCATACATTTAGGCCAAAATGTATTCAGCCACATGTCTTTGGTAAAAAAAATGTCAATAAGTGTATATTTATTGGTTTGCGCAAAAGTTATAGCGCCTACAAACTAGGGTACATTTTCTGGAATTTACACAGCCTTTAATTTATGACTGCCTATGTCCTTTCTTGAGGTGCTAAAATGGCAGGGCAGTACAAAACCCCCACAAATGACCCCATTTTGGAAAGTAGACACCCCAAGGAAATTGCTGAGAGGCATGTTGAGCCCATTGAATATTCATTTTTTTTGTCCCAAGTGATTGAATAATGACTACAAAAAAAAAAAAAAAAATTACAAAAAGTTGTCACTAAATGATATATTGCTCACACAGGCCATGGGCATATGTGGAATTGCACCCCAAAATACATTTAGCTGCTTCTCCTGAGTATGGGGATACCACATGTGTGGGACTTTTTGGGAGCCTAGCCGCGTACGGGGCCCCGAAAACCAATCACTGCCTTCGGGATTTCTAAGGGCGTACATTTTTGATTTTACTCCTCACTACCTATCACAGTTTTGAAGGCCATAAAATGCCCAGATGGCATAAACCCCCCCAAATGACCCCATTTTGGAAAGTAGACACCCCAAGCTATTTGCTGAGAGGCATGGTGAGTATTTTGCAGCTCTCATTTGTTTTTGAAAATAAAGAAAGACGAGAAAAAAAAAATGTTTTTTCTTTTTTCAATTTTCAAAACTTTGTGACAAAAAGTGAGGTCTGCAAAATACTCACTATACCTCACAGCAAATAGCTTGGGGTGTCTACTTTCCAAAATGGGGTCATTTGGGGGGGGGGGGGGGGGTTTGCCACCTGGGCATTCCATGGCCTCCGAAACTGTGATAGGCAGTGAAGAGTGAAATCAAAAATTTACGGCCTTAGAAAGCCTGAAGGCGGTGCTTGGTTTTCGGGGTCCCGTACACGGCTAGGCTCCCAGAAAGTCCCACACATGTGGTATCCCCGTACTCAGGAGAAGCAACAGAATGTATTTTGGGGTGTAATTTCACATATTCCCATGGCATGTTTGAGCAATATATCATTTAGTGACAACTTTGCGCAAAAAAAAAAAAAAAAAAAATTGTCTCTTTCCCGCAACTTGTGTCACAATATAAAATATACCATGGACTGCACATGCCTCTCAGCAAATAGCTTGGGGTGTCTACTTTCCAAAATGGGGGGGGTTTTGAACTGTCCTGGCATTTTATGCACAACATTTAGAAGCTTATGTCACACATCACCCACTCTTCTAACCACTTGAAGACAAAGCCCTTTCTGACACTTTTTGATTACATAAAAAAATAATTTTTTTTTGCAAGAAAATTACTTTGAACCTCCAAACATTATATATTTTTTTAAAGCAAATGCCATACAGATTAAAATGGTGGGTGTTTCATTTTTTTTTCACACAGTATTTGCGCAGCGATTTTTCAAACGCATTTTTTGGGGAAAAAACACACTTTTTTAAATTTTAATGCACTAAAACACACTATATTGCCCAAATGTTTGATGAAATAAAAAAGATGATCTTAGGCCGAGTACATGGATACCAAACATGACATGCTTTAAAATTGCGCACAAACGTGCAGTGGCGACAAACTAAATACATTTTTAAAAGCCTTTACAGGTTACCACTTTAGATTTACAGAGGAGGTCTACTGCTAAAATTACTGCCCTCGATCTGACGTTCGCGGTGATACCTCACATGCATGGTGCAATTGCTGTTTACATTTGACGCCAGACCGACGCTTGCGTTCGCCTTAGCGCGAGAGCAGGGGGGACAGGGGTGCTTTTTTTTTTTTTTTTTCTTTATTATTATTTTTTTTTTATCTTATTTTTAAATTGTTCCTTTCATTTTTTTTTTTTTTTTTTTTTATCATTTTTATTGTTATCTCAGGGAATGTAAATATCCCCTATCATAGCAATAGGTAGTGACAGGTACTCTTTTTTGAAAAAATTGGGGTCTATTAGACCCTAGATTTCTCCTCTGCCCTCAAAGCATCTGACCACACCAAGATCGGTGTGATAAAATGCTTTCCCAATTTCCCAATGGCGCGGTTTACATCCGGCGAAATCTAAGTCATAAAATGCTCGTAGCTTCCGGTTTCTTAGGCCATAGAGATGTTTGGAGCCACTCTGGTCTCTGATCAGCTCTATGGTCAGCTGGCTGAATCACCGGCTGCATTTTCAGGTTCCCTGTTGAGACAGGAGAGCCAGAGAAAAACACGGAAGACGTTTGGGGGGGGGGGGGGGCATTCCCTCCCACGGCTTGTAAAAGCAGTCTAGAGGCTAATTAGCCGCTAGGATTGCTTTTACATGAAAGCCGACCGCTGGCTGAAAAGAATGATACCAAGATGATACCTAAACCTGCAGGCATCATTCTGGTATAACCACTCAAAGTCGTGAATGGCGTACCTGAAGACAAAAAAATGGTTAACAATAAAGCACAGTAAACAGTAAAGTATAAAAAATTTCATACCTGAAAAGCAAACATGATAAAACATAATAACAATAAAACATTGCAGAATAGAATACAGTAAAAAAGAGCAGAACAATAGAGAGAATAGAGAGAGAGAGAACAATAAAACGACAACTATTTTTTTTTATTTAATATTTTTGTATGTGTTTTTTTTTTTACACTTTTTTTTGTAACTGTAACTTTTATAACTGTAACCGGTTCCAGGTTCGGGTCTCTCAAAATGCGATGGCATCTTGGGAGACCCTGTGAAAGTGTGCCTAGTCTGTGGAATGCTGTACCCTACGCTAATACTCAACTAGTGAATGGTAGCGTTCAAAACATTCACCAATGCAAAGACCAGAATTGTCAGGACAGGAGAGACAATAATAGCGGGTGTCACGCCTATATCCGCGCTTGCTGCAGACACAACATCTTTTTTGGGGGGGTTCGTTGGGTAGGGGTACTCGGGAGGACATAAAGAAAATGCCTCTCATGCAGCAGACTGCATTTGGTTGGGGATGTGAATGGGGGAAGTACGGGCACTGCAGAAGCGGTGGGTTCCCAATTAGGATTGGGATTGGCGAATGCAGCAGGAAGGGCACTATGGGCACGACGGGCCTGTGTTTGTCTTTTTGGTGGCAGTGGGACACTACTTGTGCTTGCCACCTCACCAGCTTGAACTGCACTTATGGGACTCGCCACGTCACCAAGTGTTACTGCAGTGCTGGTTTGACTACGACCGGGGTGTACTAGGCCGCTGGCGCTTGCCAGTTCACCAAAACGCTACCAAAAAAACTGTTAGCGATCGCAGGGATCAGGCCTGACTGCGAACGCTGCAGTTATGCGTTTAGTATTTTGTAAGTGACAGTGATCGATCGCTACTGCACTTGGGTGGGCTGGGCTGGGCTGGGCCGGGCGGAGGGGCAAAACGCAGGTGCTAGCAGGTATCTGGGCTGATCCTGCTAACACTGCGTTTTTGGGAACCCTAAACTGCTGGGGACGCCAGTATAGATCTGATCGGATCAGATATTGATCCGATCAGATACTATACCACTAAGGGAGGTGTACGGTGCGTGCGTGGGTGTTAGCGGTACTGGCGCTAACCTGACGCTGCCTGGGGCTGGTGCTTGCCAGTTCACCAAAACGCTACCAAGAAAACTGTTAGCGATCGCAGGGATCAGGCCTGACTCTGCGAACGCTGCAGTTATGTGTTTAGTGTTTTGTAAGTGACAGTGATCGATCGATACTGCACTTGGGTGGGCTGGGCCGGGCGGAGGGGCAAAACGCAGGTGCTAGCAGGTATCTGGGCTGATCCCGCTAACGCTGCGTTTTTGGGAACCCTAAACTGCTGGGGACGCCAGTATAGATCTGATCGGATCAGATATTGATCCGTTCAGATACTATACCACTAAGGGAGGCGTATGCTGCGTGCGTGTTAGCGGTACTGGCGCTAATCTGACGCTGCCTGGGGCGACGCATATCACCGCCAGGCGATCAGGGGGCTAAACCTTTATTCGGTAATAAACGGCGGGTGCCCTGACACTATAAAAAATAAAACGAACTAACCAGCGTCACCCATAATGGTTATATGGTGATCAGTGGTGAAAGGGTTAACTAGGGGGCAATCAAGGGGTTAAAACATTTATTAGATAGTATATGGGGGTCCCTGTCGCTATAAAACGCTGACGGCGAACCTAAATATTTACCTCCCTAACTAGCGTCACCAGCGACACTAATACAGCGATCAGAAAAATGATCGCTTAGTGACACTGGTGACGGGGGGTGATCAAGGGGTTAAAACTTTATTAGGGGGGTAGGGCGGTATCCTAGACCTAAAGGGGGCTAATACTCACTGCCCTAACACAGTAACTGTCACAAACTGACACCATGCAGTAATCAGAAAAAAAAAAAACCTGCTTGGTGTCAGTTTGTGACGGGGGGGGGGGGGGGGGGGTGATTGGGGGGGGGGGAAATCGGGGTGTTTTGTATGCCTGGCATGTTCTACTGTGTGTGTGTAGTGTTGTGCACTCACTCACATGTCTTCTCTCCTCGGCCCGGAACGGAAAATACAGAGCGGAGGAGAGATGACATCATTTCCTCTGCCTCTGTGTACAATACAGAGGCAGGGAAATGATCCCATTGGCTGGGAGCGATCGCGAGGGGGGGGCCACGAATGGATGGCCTCCCCCTCACCACCGATCGCCGAGGGAGATTTGCCGACCGCCGCAGGCACCGGGGGGGGGGTCCGATCGGACCCCCCACCCGCGGGCAGGCAGGGACGTACAGGTAAGCCCTTTTGCCTGCCCGTGCCGCTCTGCCGACGTACATCGGCGTGAGGCGGTCGGCAACTGGTTAAATTCCAGGAAGAGATCATCACAGCCCTTCTGTTTCCAGACGGTGCTATGGCCCACCTTCCCAATGCAAATGCAGTGAGCCGGCTGCATGAGAGGCATTTTCCGTATATCCTCCCTGGTACCCTCACCCCAAAGATGATGTCGTGTCTGCAGAAAACGCGGATTTATGCTTTTATTGTCCCTCCTGTCCTGACCAACCTGGTCTCTGCATCAGTGACCGTTTCAAATGCTACCACACACTAGTGGAGTATTAGTGTAGGGTACAGCACTACACAGTCCTAGGGCACACTAACACAGGGTCTCGAAAGATGTGATGGCCATTACACTTTGAGAGACCCTAATCTGCAACATTGAGTTTACAGTTTTTATAAAAGTGAAAAAAAAAAAAAAAAACACACACCAAAAAATATAAAATAAAAAAGGCAAAAATAGTTGTGGTTTTATTTTTCTTCTCTCTATTGTACTCTCTTATGTTTGCTCTCTGTCCGCTCACTATTGTTCCATATCAGTTGTTCTCTCTTGGTTTTATTTTTACTGTTTTATTGTATTTGCTTTGCAGGTATGGTATGTCTTACTGTTATACTGTAATGTTACCATTTATTGTTAACCATCATTTGCTTAGCAGGTACGCCATTCAGCTGCAGCACAGGTTTATTTATCTTGACAGCAACAGCGTTTGCTCTCACGATACGTAAAGCCGTGACTCCAGCGCTGTCGGAGGTGATTTCACCACCACAGTTAAAAAAAAAAAAATAAATAAAGAAGAGCGTATATGCCAAAGCATATGGGCAGGGTGGAGGAGTGATTAGCTCCTAACATTGGGGGCGGATTGCCCCTATGCTTTGGCATACATTTTTTACGCAATTCAGCTGCAGCACTGATTTATTTATCTTGACAGCAACAGCGTTTGCTCCCACGATACGTAAATCAGCGACTCCAGTGCTGTAGGAGGTGATTTCACCACCACAGTTTAAAAAAAAAAAAAAAATGGTGCATGTATGCCCATCATTAGAAATGGGTGGATGAAGGGCAGTATTCTAATGGTGGGCATACCACCGATCAATCTCTTTTTTTCGTTCAGCCCACAGGCTGCATGAAAAAAAGAACATTACAATGTATGCCCAACAAGGAGCAGCGACGTACTGGTATGTTGCTGGACTTTGAGTGGTTATACCAGAATGATGCCTGCAGGTTTAGGTATCATCTTGGTATCAGCGGCTTTCATGTAAAAGCAATCCTAGCGGCTATTTAGTCTCTAGACTGCTTTTACAAGCAGTGGGAGGGAACGTCTTCCATGGTTTCCAAGCATCACACAGATGCTTTGAGGGCAAAGGAGAGATCTAGGGTCTAATAGACCCCAATTTTTTTTTTTAAAAAAAGGAGTACCTGTCACCAACTATTGCTATCATAGGGGATATTTACATTCCCTGAGATAACAAAAAAAAAAAAAAAAGATTAAAACAAATGAAAAGGAACAGTTTAAAAATAAAATAAAAAAGCAAAATAAATAATTAAAAAAAAAGTACCCCTACACCCCCCCCCCCCGTGCTTACGCGCAAAGGTGAACGCAAGCGTCGGTCTGGTGTCATATGTAAACAGCAACTGCACCATGCATGTGAGGTATCACCGTGAATGTCAGATCGAGGGCAGTAATTTCAGCAGTAGACCTCCTCTGTAAATCTAAATCAAATAGCTTGGGGTGTCTATTTCCCAAAATGGGGTCATTTGAGGGGAGGGGGTTTGTGCTATCTTAGCATTTTATGGCCTTCAAAACTGTGATAGGTATTGAGGAGTGAAATCAAAAATTTACGCCCTTAGAAAGCCTGAAGGCATTGCTTGGTCCTGTACACGGCTAGGCTCCCAAAAAGTCTCACACATGTGGTATCCCCATACTTAGGAGAAGCAGCAGAATGTATTTTGGGGTGTAATTCTACATATTCCCATGGCATGTTTGAGCAATATATCATTTAGTGATAATTTTGTGTAATTTTTTTTGTCATTTTTCAATCACTTGTGACAAAAAAATATTTAATGGGCTCAACAAGACTCTCAGCAATTTCCTTGGGGTGTCTACTTTCCAAAATTGTGTCATTTCGGGGGGTTTGTACTGCCCTGCCATTTTAGCACCTCAAACTAAAAGCTGCGTAAATTCCAGAAAATGTACCCTAGTTTGTAGACACTATAACTTTTGCGCAAACCAATAAATATAAGCTTATTGAAATTTTTTCTACCAAAGACATGTGGCTGAATACATTTTGGCCTAAATGTATGACTAAAATGGAGTTTATTGGATTTTTCTTGAAACAAAAAGTAGAAAAAATAATTTTTTTTTTCAAAATTTTCGGTCTTTTTCCGCTTATATCGCAAAAAAATTAAAAATCACAGAGGCAATCAAGTACCATCAAAAGAAAGCTCTATTTGTGGGAAAAAAGGACGTAAATTTTGTTTGGGTACAACATTGCATGACCGCGCAATTACCAGTTAAAGCAGCGCAGTGCCAAATTGTAAAAAGTGCTCTGGTCATTGAGCAGCCTAATCTTCTGGGGCTGAAGTGGTTAATGGCTGTGTGTTGAGCTATTTTCAGGGGACAGCAGATTTACACTGTTATACAAGCAGTACACTCACTACTATACATTGTAGCAAAGTGTCATTTCTTCAGTGTTGTCACATAAAAAGATATAATAAAATATTTACCAAAATGTGAGGGGTGTTCTCACTTTTGTGAGATACTGTATATACTGAACTCTTTATAACCCGTACAATGGGGAAGTCCCAAAGTGCTAAGTATGGAGTGTAACATGGCAACAAGCCCTAAACAGCTGCCTGCAATACCCACCAACCAAAAGGTGATGTTATCAGAGGACCAAACATACACATGGTGAAACCTGTAAAAAGAATGAACTGAAGACTAGATAGCTACTGAAGCCCAATACTGAATACTCCTGGTAGCATGAACCATCATGAAGAACGGTGGAACTTTGCCTTTCAGGCTGTAAGCTTAAGTAATAAGCTGGGGGATCCAAGGAGAAATGGTGGGTTGCGAAACTGCAGAAAATGTCAGAATATGGTTAATGACATATTTACAAAGATTAAGTATGCAAACCTCAAACCAGCCAAAATAAGACTTACAAGTTTGATGGTAAATCTTCTGTGAATGTACCTTCCTAGCCTTCAGAAGAGTAGGCGATGACTGAATCAAATACGCCCCGGTTCCTCAAGACTCTGGCTTCGACAGCCATGCCATTAAAAGGCAGCAACCCTAAAGAAGGATGGAAGATTGGCCTTTGCGGCAGGAGTTTAGGTCAATCCGACAGGGTCCACGGTTTGCCCACCAAGTTTACAATATCAAAATACCACTTTCTTCTGGACCAGGCTGGGAACCAGAATCACTGGAATGCCTTCCACCTGAATCCTGTGAAGCAGATGCTTATTGTGGCAGAAAAGCAGTACCTGTAGTAGCAGAAGAGCTTGGCAATGCCTATAATGAAACTGAGCAAAACATCCTTGAAGGAGGCCGCCATCTTTCCTAGAACCCTTATGCGGAGATGGATTGAGGAATCTTGTAGTGCCCGAAGTAACTTCACCCCAGTTCGCAGAGCAAGATATTTCTCTGGGAAAGAATCGCTCTTGATTCTAAAATCAAGAAAAAAAAAAATGTTCTGACCTATTGGATGGAACTAAGGCTGACTTTTGAACGTTAAGGATCCATCCAATCTTTTCTGCACCATTCAGGTCACATTGGCCTCCAGAAGAACAACAGACTGCTCCCTCAAAACAAATAATCTGGTTAATTTATGACAGGAACACCCTGAGCACATAGAAGCTCCATGACCAGGGGGAACACTTGTTAGCACTGTGGGTGCTTTGGACAGGCCAAACAGCAGGGCTACAAACTGAAAATGTCTGTCCTCTGCAAAAAGCAGGAAGAAGTGGGGAGGTAGGAAATTTGGGATATGCAAATTGGGATGGTTGATAGCTATCAATGATGGATTATCTCCTTACTGGAAGGAAGGTGATCCTTGACTGAACAGATTCAATGCATAATTTTTGCACCCCAAAAATCTTGTATCTTTTGAGATGCAGAATGGGATGAACATCACTGGTTGGTGATTCCAGTAGAAAAAAAAAATGAAGGTCTTCGTTCTGTGGAAGCAGAGCAATTACTCCTTGTGACAACTGACAATCAAGAGCCTGAACAGATTGCACTTTGTGACGTCAAGGAAACATTTGAAAGCATACAGTGCAAAGGGGGAAGGCTCTGAAATTCCACCTTTTAACGCTGAGCCACTATACCATGGACTCAATTGTCCACAATCTCTCCTTGCCAAATGTTTGCAAAGGCCAGCAAATATCCTCCCAATGGAGAAAATGGGGGCCCGCTTCATTGCATGGAGAACTTGTCTCTTGGCTTTTAGGTTTTAGGAGTCCAGGTCTTTTTGCGGAGCTGGGATTAGGGCTTGGGCTTACAGCCCAACGGCTGTAACTGGCAAAAGGAATTCTGTTTGGAAGTAGAAATGGTGACAGGTTTTTTGCACTTAAGGCTTCGATTTATTAAGGTGCAAAAGGGTACTCTTGCCCACAGTAACCTTCGGATATAATCATTGAGTGGAGTGCTGAACAAATGCTCCTCTTGAAAGGGTAACAACAAGGGTTCAACTTGCTTCCTAGACGGCAACTCCACGGACCAATACAGTAGCCAAAAGATCATGGGGACACATAATACACCCAACCGTGAAAGTTGTTGAATGGAGTCTTTCAGAACATCCATTGAGAAACTAAGAGTACTAGAAACGTCCTTCAAGCATATGCCTGACTCGATATCCCTGCAGTCAGGGTCTCGGTCTCTAAGCATCCGATGTGCCAAGCCTCTGAGTGCTAGACACACTCCAACAGCAGCAACCCCAGATTGTAAGACAGCCCCCCACCAGAACAAAACACTCTGCCATAAGGCCTTCAGATGGCATCCTACAGCTGGCGTGCTCTAGTTTTTTAGAATATTCACTTTCTATAGGATATTGTTTAGCAAAATGTTTTGGCTTAACAAACACCTTTTCAGGATGGGCCCAGTCTGCGTATAATACATCCTTTAAATGAGGATGTACTAGAAAGATTGGGGATGCTGTGGAGGTAGCCATGATCCCAATCCTATAACCTTTGGAACAGGGGACCAATTTTAAATTCAACCTGACTTCTGCAAGAAAGGCCCACAAGGCTTTTTGAGTTTGAGAATGGATCTGACCCTGGGGACTCTTCAGGAGTAGATTTCTCAAAGAAAGAATTTCCTGACTCCTAATTCTCCAAAATTGTGTGCCTTTCCACTTATTCCTCCAGCGTTTCCTTCACATGCACAAGGAAAGAAGGGGAAGCGGAGCATTTCTGCTTGTAACCCAGATGGTCTAAATCGAAACGGACTCTGTAGAGATGTTGTTGAAAAAGAAAATTCTTTCCTTGACACAAAGTAACTGGGGGAAAGTGTCTCAGAGGTAGTGGTAAATGAAACTCAGTTAGCCAATCAGGGGAGAGAGGGGGCGGGGCCAAAAAGGCAGCTCTGTGTCTGAATAGAAAGATGGAGCTGCAGCTTGGCTCGGGTGCCCCCACAGCAAGCTGTTTGCTGTGGGGGAACTCAACAGGAGGGAGGGGCCAGGAGCTCCAGCCAGGGACTCGAGAAGAAGAGGATCTGGGCTGCCCTGTGCAAAAATATTACACAGAGCAGGTAAGTATGATACGTTTGTTATTTTAATAGAAAAAAAAAATGAGACTTTACAATCACTTTACCAATGCCTATTTTTAGTTTTTCATACATAACACCCAGCAAACCTGCCTCTGTCCTAGTGGTGTATCGTTAAGAGTACTTGCCAGAGCTTCGGTGGCCTGGATGTCATGTCTCACACTGCCACTTCATCCTGTGTCTCTCTCCATAAAGGCAGCCGTTACAGTCTGCGGTATTGGTTTTAGTATCAAAGCATTTCCACGAGTACAAGTACTTGTGCAAATACTTTGTATCGGCACTAATACCGATATCAATGCAACGCTACATTTTAGGGCACTGCATCCCACATATGAACTTAACCCAAAAGATTTCACAGCAAGTCCCTTACATGAATTTACTTCTGATCCTGAACTGCCATTAAAAGCATAATATTTATTCACAAATACACCCTAATCATTACAGAATGAAAAAAAATCAATCACATGACAAATAATAGAAATTGTGTTATTGTGCTTACAAGACAAAAAAAAAAACAGTTCTAAAGCTTCATGAAGACAAAATGAAAATGTTGCTAGAATCAGTCTGCTGAAAATGGTGCTTCTTTACCTCTGTCTGACAAAACCACTCTACTAAGCGTGTATTTATCTTCAAGGTTATGCAATGAGCAAGAGAGCAAAAGCAAAATCAGTACTATGCACACACACCTGACACTGAGTAAAGGCCCATAAATGGCAGCTTTTCAGATGTGAAAAGTCACATATTATTCTAGATCTTGCTCTTTCAAAACCTTATTATTCTTTAAGTAGTTGGCTTCGGTTCATGTTCTTCATCATACTTGCACTGACTAGTACAAAATTGTACCACAGTGTTTTTTTCACATTTACAGATTAATTCAAACTAACCAGACGAAGAGGTAAGTAAAACCTTGGACAGAGGGGTGGCTGTGGACGTGGTTTATTTGGATTTTGCAAAAGCGTTTGATACAGTTCCGCACACACGGCTCATGTGTAAGTTAAAGTCTACAGGCTTGGAAATATCAGTTTGTAAATGGATAGAAAACTGGCTAAAAGACAGAATTCAGAGAGTAGTGGTTAATGATTCTTACTCTGAATGGTCTAAGGTTATCAGTGGTGTACCCCAAGGTTCAGTGCTGGGACCCTTACTCTTTAATATATTTATAAATGATATTGGGTCTGGGATCAAAAGTAACATTTCTGTCTTTGCAGATGACACCAAGCTATGCAGTGGAATAACGTCCTTACAGGATGTCTCCAATTTACAAGCCGACCTCAATGCACTGTCTAATTGGGCGACTATGTGGCAGATGAGGTTTAATGTTGAGAAATGTAAAGTTATGCACTTGGGGGCTAAGAATATGCATGCATCATACATGCTAGGGGGAGTACAACTGGGGGAATCTGTAGTGGAGAAGGATCTGGGGGTTTTGGTAGATCATAAGCTCAATAATAGCATGCAATGCCAGCTGCGGTTTCCAAAGCGAGCAAAGTTCTTTCTTGTATTAAGAGAGGTATGGACTCCAGAGAGAGAGATATCATTTTGCCCCTGTTCAAATCATTAGTAAGACCTCATCTGGAATATGCAGTTCAGTTTTGGACACCAGTTCTCAAAAAGGATATCGGGGAACTGGAGAAAGTGCAGAGAAGGGCAACCAAACTGATAAGAGGCATGGGGGAGCTCAGCTATGAGGAAAGATTAGAGGAACTGAATTTGTTCACTCTTGAGAAGAGGAGAATAACGGGGGATATGATCAACATGTTTAAATATATAAGGGGTCCATATAGTGAACTTGGTGTTGAGTTATTCACTTTACGGTCAACACAGAGGACAAGGGGGCACTCTTTACGACTGGAGGAAAAGAGATTTCATCTCCAAATACGGAAAGGTTTCTTCACAGTAAGAGCTGTGAAAATGTGGAATAGACTCCCTCCAGAGGTGGTTCTGGCCAGCTCAGTAGATTGCTTTAAGAAAGGCCTGGATACTTTCCTAAATGTACATAATATAACTGGGTACTGACATTTATAGGTAAAGTTGATCCAGGGAAAATCCGATTGCCTCTCTGGGATCAGGAAGGAATTTTTTCCCCTGCTGTAGCAAATTGGAGCATGCTCTGCTGGGGTTTTTTTGCCTTCCTCTGGATCAACTGTGGGTATAGTATTGGGTATATTGGATTGTACGTTTTTTTTTTTTTGTTTTTTTTTATGGTTGGACTGGATGGACTTGTGTCTTTTTTCAACCTGACTAACTATGTAACTATGTAACCAGCTCTGAAAAGGATCAGAAACTACTGGAGCATATGTTTGTGTAATAACATTAATTTACAATCTCCATTTAGCAAACATTACAGTTAAAATACCAACTTGTGACCTGGAAGAACAGAAAGTTAAATTCAAAAGGAATTTGCCGAATTATTAACAATCAGTATAAGGCTTGCACCTTTGAGCATACCTTTGTCCTTGCTGTAACTATAGTTGATAATCTACAAAAATTTATTAATGGGGTCCATATAGCAACAAAACCACAAATATGACCTAGTACGGTCAAGCCTTTGGGACTGCATTAAAGTATTCTTATCTGTGGTCCACAATAAATCTGATCCAACTTAGAAATGTATAGAAAATAACTATAAGTGCATGACCACAGTAGTTTGGGTACCCTCAATATGATTACATCTGCTACAGACAAACACAGCCTTTCACACATTCTACGAAAGTAAAAACTGCTTGTGTGAAATAATATAGATCACATGGCTCTCTAGAAATAGCATATCAAATAATCGGGTCCTAAAATAAAAAGTGAGCAATTAGGAAGATGAACACAATGCAACATAATTTAATACATTTGAGAATTATATGCAGATTACTCAAGATCAGAAAACTGCTTACATCTTACTCTGCAAAAGAAAAAAAAATGTGCAATCATTTGACAGCTGTCTTTGAGGCTCATGAATAGTGTATCCATATTCATAAGCCCTCAGTAAAGAAAGGTCCATCATGTTTCTCCTGAGATGGAGGAGAAAGGCTGAGTGGCCCACTTAATAATACTACGTAAAAGTTTGTGGATGATCACTATGGCAATATCTTGATCCAGTTTGGTCCAGTACTGGATAAACAGAAGAGTTTCAGGATTGACTGTAACTGGAGCTTTGGCTTCCATTTGGTCCCTGGTCCCCTTCACTGCAAATTAATAGGAGAGCCTGTTAGACTGGGACTATGGAAATACATGTATAGTTATTCTAAGATTAATAATACGTCATCAGAAACAAGAAAAGTTCACTCTTCACTCCTAATGATTCTGATACTAAGGCAACAATTCAATGGCGCTCACAAATGGGGTCCACAACTCCTGCAAAAAAATCACATATAAATGTTTATAATTTTGTCTGTTCATAAAGTAAAGTATATTACACAGACTTGGCCGTCTATTTCTAAAGCAGTGAGACTTAAGCCCCTTTTACACTTGTACGACCTGAAAGTAGCGCAACTTAAAGCAATGCCTATGTAATCTTGAGGTCTATTGACCTCAAGTCGCATCAAAGTCGGACCAAAGTAGTGCAGGGACTACTTTGAAGTCACACAGATATGAACGGTACTCATTGGAAATCATAGGGTACGACGTCGCAGGACAAGTCGCACAAGTGTGAAAGGGGCCTTACTGTATGGTAATGGCATGCAGACAATAAAACAATGTTTCAGGGTCACATTGGTCTCTGGCCTAGAAGGAGGTAAAATTATAATGTCCGTACCACATTCACACACATTCTGAGTCCAATGTGGTTGAGGTGCCAGTTAACCTACCAGAATGTTTTTGGAGTATTGGGAGCAGTTCTAGCAGAAACACTGCATTCACATTACATCCCTCACGACATTCAAAATAATGACCCAGAGCTGCCAGAGAAGAGTGCTTAACCACTGGGCAGGCAAACATACCGCCAATAATATATACAATCAGTGGCGGCTGCTCATTAGGAGCACACGGGCGCCGCCCCCTCTAATCTACATGCGAGGCACCGGAAGCATGGATGTCAGAAGCACATGATTAGAGCCTGAGGTGTGTGACGGTGGGGGGAGGGTTAGTTTGGGGTGGTGGGGGTTAAGGTCTGTGGTCAGATCTGCCTGACCCCCCCCCCCCCCCGACCAATGGAGTACCAGCCGCCACTGTATACAATGCTGCACATTTTAAGTGCATTCTGCGTTACCCACCAAAATTCACACATATTGTATTTATAAGATGAAAGGACAGCATCCAATTATTTTGTGAACTAAGTTCCTTTACCTGTTAGGTGGAGGCTTTGGTTTGGGCATTTTACCAAGTATGGCGGCCATTTCCTTTCTCTCATCAAAATTCTTCCACTGCTCATACAGCTTCAATATAACTCTGATAATTTCTAAGATCTAGTAAAATAAAACAAACAAGTAGAAAAATGTAAGATTGTAAAAAAAAAAAAAAAAAAAAAAGTGTCTGTAGCCAAAACCACTTAGCACGCTAAATCTTGGAGTAGAAAACCCTTCATCTTCAGCCTCAGTTATAGGAGAATAGTCTATAGCAGTGATGGCGAACCTTGGCACCCCAGATGTTTTGGAACTACATTTACCATGATACTCACCTACACTGCAGAGTGCATGAGCATCATGGGAAATTTAGTTCCAAAACATCTGGGGTGCCAAGGTTCACCATCACTGGTCTATAGTGAAGCTTTTATTATCTATGTTTTTTATGCTCAGGGAATTATCCGATTTAAAAAAGAAAAAAGGGCACCTTTTCCATGTCCACAGAAAGTTCTGCAAACCACTGTCGAGCATCCTTCTGCTGTACAACACAGGCGACATGCAAACAAGCTGCAAGAAAAAGAACATACAACTAGTACACAACACACAGTATATGGGGTAATAAAAACAGTAAAGCAATGCAACAACTTTGGAAATTACTGTATTTATCGGCGTATAACACGCACCTTCATTTCAAGAGGGAAGTTTCAGGAAAAAAAACGTATTTTTTAAATAAACAACTCTGAATTAAAATAAGGGTCAGTGCCCATCAAAGCAACCTGATTAGTGTCCATATACAGCCTACTCCTCTCCCATCACTGCAGCCTGAACAATGCCCATCTGCAGCCTCAATGCAGCCTGATCAATGCCCATCTGCAGCGCATCTCATCAATGCAGCCTGATTAATGCCCATTTTTAGCCTCAATGCTCATCTGCAGCCTCACCATCTTTTATCAATGCAGCCTGAACAATGCAGGAAATCACCGAACCGTCATCTCCTGTTTACTCGGCTCTCACTCGGCAGTCACATACACACCTCCATCGGCATTTGACCAGCTCCTGTGATAGACAGAACACTGAACCAATGCCGGTGGCGGAGGCTGGACTGTGTGTGTGACATGAGGTGCCGAGTGAGAGCCAAGTAAACAGGAGATGACAGCTCAGTGAATTCTGGCGGCGCTTGTCCCCCTCCTTCCCCTCTGAGGTACACTATCAGCGTATAACAGGCACCCGTGATTTGCCCCCTATTTTCAGGGGAAAAAAGTGTGTGTTATACACCGATAAATAATTATCCTATCAGAATAACACTAGAAATACTAATCCGAGCAATTATGTGAGTAAAATGTCCCCTTTCAGGGCTACGTACTAGTTTTTCCCATGGTAAAGTGAAACTGAGAGAAGCTAAATACCTGTAAAATTATGCTTCTCAAGGATGCTCCCATTCTTACAGGCCACAGACTAGTTTGAGGGCAGTAAAGGTAAACCTATTTAGCTGGCCTGGACTAATAAACAGCCTATCAAGTGAAAAATGGATGACCCCATCAGACATCCCACAAACAGGAATTTATGTGCATGTTATTTACCACAATACCTAGTGCAATCATAAAGGGAGGGTACAGCAGACAGAGATCTGTGCGATATGTGTCGTTGACTATCCTCCTGTATCAATGCAAAGAACACCAGAATTAATTACACTTATGGTAAAATAAACATTCTCAAGTGGAGCAAATCATCATCAGTACAGGGTTTTTTGTTTTCTTTTGAATATTTGCTTTTCAGCTTTTTTTTTCCCATTCAGAAGTCACTGCAAAGGGAGCCCCCTACTGACCACCTTATACTTGCCTCAACAGTTTTTCTGTCACTTCTTCCCCCTCTGGAGCTGGCAACACCACCAAGAGCTTCCAGGTATGTGGGAGCACAGACCCCAGCACTGTCACATAATAGAGGAAGTGATATTTTCACTCCCCCTGGTTGCCAACAGCAATGATTTATAGCGTGCTGTTGCAAAGGAAGACGTTGCAATGGACCGCAGGCAAGGAGAGTATAAAGGGATCAGGAGTCCCTTTGCATGAAAAGGTAACAACGTCTCCTTAAAGGGAACCTTTTATACTTGGGTTTACACAGGAATCAGTTTAAAGGAGAGGTATGGCTAAAAGCTTTTTTGGCCCTACTTCCCCTATGGATCAAAAGGAGTGCAGTTTGCTCTGCACTCCTGTCCCCTGTTTTCAGCCGGTCGAGGCTGGGGAAAGATTCTGACTTTACAGTCAGGATCCACCCAGATGCCTGGATCGGCAGGTGGCTCAGCCTGTCAGTTGCACCAGTGGGAGACCAAGCCAGCTGCTCCCTCCTCTTCCCAGCCCAGCGCTCCAATGAGCACTGGAGGGGCAGAGCAGAGAGCCAGTGACTGACAGTCATGGCTCTCTGCTCAGAGAGGAGGGGAGAACTGAGCAATCCGTGGTATTTGAGGCGGCGGGGGAGAAATGCAGAATTGGATCAATGTTGCATCCACCTAAGTATGTTTTCTTCTTTTTTTTTATACCCCATACTTCTCTTTTGAATTTTAATTGTATTATAACATATGAATGATATATATTCCACCCCTATTTAGCTCTACCGACTTTGTTTAAATCTGACATTTTAGCCAGTGTGTCACAATAAGAGTATCAGACGTCACTTTAAAGTGAACTTGGCCTCACGATGTTTGCTATAGCCTGTGTTAGACTACAAATCAATCTGTGTTCTCCTTTAGAGCCCCACTAGATCCGGCTGCGCATGGGATTGTAACATTTGTCCAGGTTAAGATGAAGCCCCATTATTATTACTATACAAGATTTATATAGCATCAACAGTTTGCAGAGTGCATCACAAAGTAGGGGAGTACAGTTATGATGCAATTCAATTCAACACAAGAGGGTTAGAAGGGTCCTAATTCTGGGTGCTTACAAACTAAAGGGAGAGGCAAGCGATACAAAAGGGTAGTAAGTATTGGGGGGGGGGGGGGGGGGAAGAGTAGAAATTAAAATAACAGTTGCTTGGTAGAGTTGGGATGGGCTTCCCTAAAGAAATTCATTTTCAGAACTCACCTGAAGGTAGACAGAGTGGAATAGATTGGGGTAGGGAGTACCAAAAAATGTCAGAGGCTCTGAAGAAATCCTAGAGAAGAGCACCGGAAAAGGTAACAAATGGGCTAGACAGCAGGGTGTTTGAGGAGAAGCAAAGGGTACGGTCCTAAGCCCCAACTTCTACCATTATGAAATACCAGAGCCTCTACTGTCCATTGAAATTCTGGCATTTGGCAGCTAAATGACAAACGCTGGGCTTTATTTGTTGCTTAGAAAGGAGTCAAGAACACAGAGCTTGGAATAGGATAAATTGTGGCTCCGCTAACCAATTACAAGACACCACAAGTTACCGGACAAAACGGAGGTTCTAGTCTTTATGCAATCTACTAAAAAAAAAACACATTTTTTAAAGTCTCTAATGCTATTGGAGATTATTCTTCAGTTTGGTGAAACTGCTGTCACTGGGACAGTAAGTGAGGGGAAATTTATTGAATAGAACACAAGGTAACAGTAAAACTTGATAAGAGTTCTTATCCTTTCCTACTTTATTTGAAGTACGTTTTGGTTGGGCATAGACTTAGTCATGCAGAGGCATACACAGGGAATATGTCCATTTGTTATACACAGATGTATGCAAGTACTGGCATATACCGGCATAAAGCCATGCGCAGATATTTATATCTATGGGTGGCTGTATGCAAAACCTGAGATTTCCTGGCAAGGAAAGCAGATGCTGCATTTGACACAGTATGGCCTCTAATGTGCATTAGACACTAAAATGTAACAGTTGATACCTGTGAACTGCCTCATTTCACACCCTGAAAATTTAGGAGACAGTGGAGAATTTGTGAGAGCAAGAAGGAATTGCTCCTCAAAAATCAGATTTGAACCATGAATGTAATGTGGTCACTGACAGATTAAAACAGCGGAGCTATAACGACTGATTGAGAGGGGTATGAGATTGGCAGAAAGGAGGGATCGTAATGACCTTATTGGCATTGGAATAAGTGGTGAGAAGGCTAGGCGCCCTCATTTTGTCACCACTTATTCCATGCAATACCAAGATATAGTAAAAATTGTTAAACAATGTCTCCCCATCCTATATGCTGATAAAGCTTTATATGATGTTCACCAATGGGGATGCAGTTTCGAGTAAGAAATTTCCTACTTTGGGATCAGTCCTTTATCCCAGCCTTTTCAGGTCACAAACTCGGCAATCCTCTCATACATGGCTGAACGCCACAGGATCATATCCATGTGGCCACAGCACATGTAGACAGCATTGTAGACATAATAAGAGCAAAACAGTGACTTCCTTCTCTACAGGTAGGGTGTATTCCCACAAGAATTACATTAATTGCCATTCTAAGCATGTGATCTATGTCATTAAATGTAAGGCCTGTCAGATGCAACATGTAGGATGCACAATCCACTCACCAAGGGTCAGGATATCTGAAAACTAAAATGACACTTTGAATCTCAATGCCAAGAACATATTTAACGTGTCTAAACATTTCAGATAAGTACATGCAGGAAATCCTGACCATTTCTCTTTTTTTGGTTTAGAACAAATCAAGAGGCCTCCAAAAGGGGGTTACATTAATTGCAATCTACTCCAGAGAGAAGTGTGGTGAATTTACACCCTAAATACCAGAACTCCGGTGGGGATGAACAATCTAATGGATCTAAATTTATTTATGAAATGATCATATTCCTCTCTGGGATGCATATGGTTAATTTCACGTTTTGTGTTCATGTGTCCGTTTTAGAATGATTTTTCCTCCCTTTTTCTCCCACAGGTTATCTCATCTCATTTGGTCTGTTAACATGTGTTGATTAATCAATTTCATGATTGTCAATTAAGTGTTGTGCCGCCCCTTTTTCCAGGGGCTGTTTTGCTATAAAAGTTTGATCTTAATACTTATTATTCGTGCTATGAGGAAGACCACGACTGAAACGTGTTAGCATCATGTGTATTGTACACTGCTATTGTGCCTAAATAAATTTCTATAAGTAGAAGCTTTGGTTTGCCGGAGATTTCTTTTACAGTGTGTGAAGTTAGGCAGGTGACAGGAATATATTATATTAATATATATATATATATATATATATATATATATATACACATATATATACACACATATACATATACACACACACACACAATCAGATTATCACTCTCTAAATTTTTTTTATCAGAAACAGCGTATACCGGAACTAGGAAGAGTTATCAATCTGCTCTAAAGTGATGCTACAGTTATAGGAGTCTGCAGAAATAAGTTACCCCTTAATGTCATATTGAGATGATACTGTTTCTGGTGAGATCTCCCCGCCATAATTGTCAGCATTCTACCTGCCCACCCAACAGGGAGAAAAGGGCCCTCCTTGTGTTGTACAAGGTGTGTAGGTCTGGGAACAAAGCAAAAAGATCTAACTAGTGGAGAAATACAAAATCTTTTATGTGGGTTAAAGTGTAACTATGACCAAATAAAAAAATGACATGTATGATACAGTCTGTCACTGGGATTAACACAGCAGTCTTTGAATATGTATGGAACCGCTGCGCTTAGGACCAGATAAAAAGGTATGCAGCCCCCCTAAAGAAGCCTCCCTAGGGAAACTCCGCAAAATGTTTGAATTATATATGGGGTATGGCGCTCCCTTTAGGATAATGGGATGGATGGTAGGGTGTGGTAGGGGAGGATGGGTGTAGGTTCCTAGCTCCTAGAACCAATTTGTACCTCCAATTATAACCCTATTGGTGGTACAGAGTACCATCAACCCTAAAAGTGTGGAAAACCTATTGTGCGATAGTGCAGTCTTCAGTGAGACATTTCATTCCTCATACATGTGGTCACGTTAAAATAAAATAAAACAAAACTAGAACATAAATCACACATGTGACCACCCTTAGGTGAAGAAAAGGGGGGTTAAAGTGCTGAACCCCTAGTTATATGTTAGATCTTCACCCCCAAGCCAGCGTGCAGTGGCTTGTTCGCAAAAACCACACATATAACTTAGAATATGCCAGTGAGCATATTCCTAACTGTGCAAAACAATAATATTCCCTATGTCCCATACATTCAGTCCAAAAATGTGTACAAATCAATTAGTGATAAATAATAAAGAATTATAGTCCATATAGTAATCAAAAAATCTTCAAATCCAATGTTGAGAATTTCCAAAACTGTGACTGGAGTGCTCTCAGATGATATTAGTGACTTGTAGTGCTCCCCCTCATGGGTCCCCACTCACCGAATCCCGCAACCCCAAAAGGGGCAAACAGCATAGGGTATCACGGCCACAAGTTCCTCTCCACCAGGATCATCTGGGGTTTCCGGATTGGTCTCCGCTCACTGTGCTGTGTTTACGGTGTACTCTCAATGGTTCCCTCCAATCATTAGGTTGTAACGGTTTTCATTTATTTGGCTTTTTTCCCCTCTGTTTTCACCTGGTGACTCAATTCTGAAAGGCACCGCAGCATTTTCTGTCTTCAAGTGGCCAAGACCTTCCCCCCATTGCCGGTGCGCAATACAAGCTGGTTTGACCCTCACAGTATATGCTGTTTTGGGTTCAAACCCTCCGGTAAGCCTGCATCTGTATTGGCTGTGGGAATTGCACAAATTTTCTTTAAGACACTGTGGTGGAGTCTATTCTGTGGTGGAGTCTATGAATAGACTCCACCACAGTGTCTTAAAGAAAATTTGTGCAATTCCCACAGCCAACACAGATGCAGGCTTACCGGAGGGGTTTGAACCCAAAACAGCATATACTGTGAGGGTCAAACCAGCTTGTATTGCGCACCGGCAATGGGGGGAAGGTCTTGGCCACTTGAAGACAGAAAATGCTGCTGTGCCTTTCAGAATTGAGTCACCAGGTGAAAACAGAGGGGAAAAAAGCCAAATAAATGAAAACCGTTGCAACCTAATGATTGGAGGGAACCATTGAGAGTACACCGTAAACACAGCACAGTGAGCGGAGACCAATCCGGAAGCCCCAGATGATCGTGGTGGAGAGGAACTTGTGGCCATGATACCCTATGCTGTTTGCCCCTTTTGAGGTTGCGGGATTCGGTGAGTGGGGACCCATGAGGGGGAGCACTACAAGTCACTAATATCATCTGAGAGCACTCCAGTCACAGTTTTGGAAATTCTCAACATTGGATTTGAAGATTTTTTGATTACTATATGGACTATAATTCTTTATTATTTATCACTAATTGATTTGTACACATTTTTGGACTGAATGTATGGGACATAGGGAATATTATTGTTTTGCACAGTTAGGAATATGCTCACTGGCATATTCTAAGGTATATGTGTGGTTTTTGCGAACAAGCCACTGCACGCTGGCTTGGGGGTGAAGATCTAACATATAACTAGGGGTTCAGCACTTTAACCCGCCTTTTCTTCACCTAAGGGTGGTCACATGTGTGATTTATGTTCTAGTTTTGTTTTATTTTATTTATTTTAACGTGACCACATGTATGAGGAATGAAATGTCTCACTGAAGACTGCACTATCGCACAATAGGTTTTCCACACTTTTAGGGTTGATGGTACTCTGTACCACCAATAGGGTTATAATTGGAGGTACAAATTGGTTCTAGGAGCTAGGAACCTACACCCATCCTCCCCTACCACACCCTACCATCCATCCCATTATCCTAAAGGGAGCGCCATACCCCATATATAATTCAAACACAGCAGTCTTTGTTTTTCTGAATTCCCCATAACAGCTTTACCTTTCAACTTCCTTTAACAGCCCAAACTATCTAGCAAATGTGGCAGTAAGAGGATTAAGACAAACCATTTAACACTGAAAGGGGCTGCTTACAATGATCAGCTATTATTTATGTAAAACCTTCATCCCAAAAAGGGAAAAAAACTATTGCTTTATTTGCTTAATAAGTGTTAGCTGGATTTGGGCTATACATCATTAGTCACTAATGTAAAGTCCATCCAACACCCACCCTCTCCACTGATTGACAATACTGCTGTCCAGGGGTGGCTAGGTTTCTCCTCCATAGATGCAGGGGAGGAGCGAAAGAAGCCAGGTGTGTTACTGGCCAATCACTAAGTAAAATTAAAGGAATCAAAGCCTGAAAAAAAAAAAGAAAACGAATGCAGCCACCACAGCCAATGATTGGTAAGCTACAATATATACAAATTTATTTTGGGGGGTTTAGCTATGCTTGAGCTCTATTGCCCGCAGCATTGGGTAAAAACTGAAAATTCAGAAGTTGATGGTACTGTCCCCTTAAGAATACAGACATACAAAAAGGAATCCAAAAAAGAAGATTACCATGCTAGAGGAAGCAGCATGTCTTCTTGTCCCATATCTTGTACATACTGTAACAAGGGTCTATATGGATGATAAACTATCAAACAACAGTCCTGAAAACAAGCAGAAATAAAATAACATGGAAAAAAGTTAAAACATTTTATTTATCAAATTAATATTTTAAATTGTGTGACCATTTTTAAGGAAACAGATTGTAACTACCGTATATACTCGAGTATAAGTCGAATTTTTCAGCACATTTTTTTGTGCTGAAAGTGCCCCCCTCGACTTGTACTCGAGTCAAGCACTTTTCTGCAGCAAAAATTTTTATTTTCCGAACCGACTTTGGGGCCCCGTATCTGAGGGCCACTTGGTGCTAGGAACCCCGAATTTGGTGTGCAAACCCAGTGGAACTGGTACCACAACATATCCAAAGCTGAAGTTCCTAGCACCAAGTGGCCCCGAGATACGGGGCCCCAAAATCGGTTTGGAAAATGTCATTCTCTGCTGCAGAAAAGTGCTTGACATTTTCTGAACCGACTTTGGGGCCCCGTATCTCAGGGCCACTTAGTGCTAGGAACCCCAAATTTGGTGTGCAAACCCAGTGGAACTGGTACCATAACATATCCAAAGCTAAAGTTCCTAGCACTAAGTGGCCCTGAGATACGGGGCCCCAAAGTCGGTTCAGAAAATGTCATTCTCTGCTGCAGAAAAGTGCTTGACGTTTTCTGAACTGATTTTTGGGGCCCTGTATCTCGGGGCCACTTGGTGCTAGAAACCCCAGCAATTTTATGGTGCTAGTTCCACTGGGTTTGCACACCAAATTTGGGGTTCCTAGCACTAAGTGGCCCTGAGATACGGGGCCCCAAATTCGGTCAACTGTGTCCATCTGCAGCAATGTCATTTCGGGACCCTTTGGGTTCAGAGACCCCAAATTTTGGCTGCAGCTAGGGGGCATCTAGGAACCCTTAACTAACTACCGAGTTTGAAGTTCAGGGGACCTATGGCTGCAAATGGGCACAGTGAGGCATGCAAATGGGCATTATTGACCCTCTTTTCCACTTACAGTAACTGTGCATTTCTCACCCTCGTCTTATACTCGGGTCAATAAGTTTTTCCCATTTTTTTGTGGTAAATTAGGGCCTCGACTTATACTCGAGTATATACGGTAGTTTATCTAAATGATCTCTTGAAATAATAAGTCCCTGATCTAGGTTAGTTTAAAAAAAAAGTTCATCCATAGCTAATCTATTTCAGAGTTTAAAAAAATGCAGCAAGCTACAGTATGTATTGCACTTCATATGGTCTGTGCTCTGCAATCATGTTGCTATTATAACTCACACCCTGTTCAACTGTTTGAAAAGGGGCACAATCCTGCCTGTGATGGATGGTCCGAATGATCCCGAGCCCTTCCCAATCTAAGTGTCCCCATCCTTCTGACCTTCCCCTTCTTTCCTAGACTCCCCTATCCCTTCTCTAGCTCCCTTCTCGGTAGGTGAGTGACCTCCCTCTCTTTAGCTTCACCTTCCTGCCTAACTTTCTTCTGTTTTCTGCTTCTCTATCCTTGTTAGTTCGGTTTGGGCTGTACATTGCACCACCTTTTGGGTTTCAGGGGGTGCCCCATAGTTATGGGGAGCCTCTCTGGGACCCCTGGATCCTGACAGTAACATTCATTTAAATTTACTACTATTGCATTTTTTTTTCTTGTGTCACTTTATTCTTGCCGTTACCCGTTCAAACTTCAATGCTAGCCCCTGCGTGGGCAGAACTTTTGCATTTAACCACTTGTTAAAACTGAATAAAGAAAAACTATTGAAACAGAAAAGGGGCACAATGGGGGCCTTTAATGTCAGTCCTTTCTGCCACCCTCCTCTAGCTTCTCTGACTAAGGCGTATATACTTTCCATAGACATCTACTGGTCTGGCATTTCTCATACACCCAGCAATCTGAGGAGGACCAAAAGAATTTGGCAGGTTGTAGAGATGAAAGAGGTAAATCATATTAACAGACTGAATTAATCCACAACCGCAACACAAGTTTAAAGCATTCATTATTATTTAGAATCATTGGTATCATCGCCTTAGTCCTGTTTATCAAAGATTGACCACTAAACATAAACTATATTGTTAAAAGTATTGGGAGGCCTGCCTTTACATGCACATGAAATTAATGGCATCCCAGTCTTCGTTCATAGGGTTCAATATTAAGTTGGCCCACCCTTTGCAGCTATAACAGCTTCAACTCTCCTGGGAAGGCTGTCCACAAGGTTTAGGAGTGTGTCTATGGGAATGTTTAACCATTGTTCCAGAAGCGCATTTGTGAGGTCAGGCACTGATGGACTAGAAGGCCTGGCTCACAGTCTCTGCTTTAATTCATCCCAAAGATGTTCTACTGGGTTCAGGTCAGGACTCTGTGCAGGCCAGTCAAGTTCCTCCACCCCAAACTAGCTCATCCATGTCTTTGTGCACTGGTCCAAATCATTTGGTGGAGGGGGGATTATGATGTGGGGTTGTTTTTCAGGGGTTGGGCTTGGTCTTTAGTTCCAGTGAAGGGAATTCTTAAGATGTCAGCCTACCAAGAAATTTTTGACAATTTCATGCTCCTAACTTTGTGGGAACAGTTTGGGGATGGCCCTTTCCTGTTTCAACATGACTGCGCACCAGTGCACAAAGCAAGGTCCATAAAGACATGGATGAGAGAGTTTGGGGTGGAGGAACTTGACTGGCCTGCACAGAGTCCTGACCTCAACCTAATAGAACACCTTTGGGATGAATTAGAGCGGAGACTGCGAGCCAGGCCTTCTCGTCCAACATCAGACCTCACAAATGCACTTCTGGAAGAATGGTCAAACATTCCCATAGACACACACCTAAACGCTGTGGACAGCCTTCCCAGAAGAGTTGAAGCGGTTATAGCTGCAAAGGGCGGGCCAACTCAATACTGAACCCTACAGACTAAGACTGGGATGTCATTAAAGTTAAAGCGTTTTTTTTTTTTGTTTTTTTTTTTTTTTAGGTTAACAAAGGGGATCCTGTTCCTTTAAAGCAGCACAGCACAGTGCTTGTGCTGTGTAATTTAGCCAACTATATCATCTGAAATACCTGGATAATCCTGCCAGTTTCAGACCTTCCCCCTGTAAACTGACCACGGTTAATCATGTCTGCTGAGCCCTGACACCGTGGTCAGTTTACATGCCTCCCTCATCATCCCTGCCTGTCAGCTAGTCTGTGTGAGCCGCCCCTCCCCTTGTAGCACCGCTCCGAGCAGTGCACACATTACTGCACACAAGCACTGCAGCCTCACGGCTAGTATAACCTGTACTATATGTTGTATGCCTTTTTCTAAAATTCTTCTTCTAAATACCTTATTCATTCTCCCCAATCAACGGTCACGTGACTGTCTGTCGCTCTCTCACTACAGAGGAAGGTCACGTGACTGCCCAGCAGACTTCAGAGAGAGAGCTCGGCCCCTACCTCCCTAGTCCATACACCGGTGGAAGAGAGCGACGGGCGGCCATGTGACCACTGATCGGGGAGAAGGAATAAGGTATTTAGAAGAATTTTACAAAAGGAGGCATGCAGTATATAGTACAGGTTATACTAGCTGTGGGGTTGGCAGTGCTTGTGTACACTGCCTAACAACCCCTTTAATGTGCATGTAAAGGCAGGCAGATATATCTATATATATATATATATCCCTCTCTAGATTATATATCTATCTATCTATCTTAGAGATATATATCATATATATATATATGTAGAGATATATATGTATATGTAGAGATATATATGTATATGTAGAGATATATATGTATATGTAGAGATATATATGTATATGTAGAGATATATATATATATATATATATATATATATATATATATATACACACACACACACACACACACACACACACACACACACACACACACACACACACACACACACACACACATATATATATATATATATATATATATATATATATATATATATAGATAGATAGATAGATAGATAGATAGATAGATAGATAGATAGATAGATAGATAGAGAAAGATATAACATTACCGCAGTCACTATGGCAAAAAACATTAAATACTAAAATGTTTACCAGATACATAAAACAGAAAAAAGCCATGATAAGGGATTCTCTTCCAACCAGTGTTTTAATATATGGTATATTAACATGTTAAAACACCTTAGGTTTTGATGGCGTTGTGTCAAATATACTCTGAGCTTTGACAAAGCAAGCAAAGAGGTAATTTGTTATTTTTGGATGATTACAATGGAGAAAGCCACTGTCACAGAAATCTCAGATATATCAGTACACAAACTGTATTACTTACCATTAATTCTAACAGATAGAACTCACATTCCAGTATCTATGAAAACAAATGCACTGTATCAAAAAAGTTGGGGTGATTGTGCAAACATGAAAAACAAAACATCATGCACACGGGTTCCTGAAGTTCTAAAGATAGAAAATTGAAAAAAAAAAAAAAAATCTTTGTACAGTTTTACTGAGCAGATGTGTAGTAATAAGCTACGGTAAAATGGACAAATCTGGACATTTGATATTAAAAAAAGTAAGCAGGAGGGCTCTTTATTGCAGATGATAAATGTAATGTCTCTTCTGCAATAAAAATAGGATTTTTATAACCGCTTACCTCTAAAATCCTTTTCTTTTGAAGTACATAACAGGACACAGGGCCATAGTATGTGGGTTATAGTCCACCTTCAGGTGCTGGACACTGGCACACCCTAAACAGGAAGTTGCCTCCTTCTATAACCCCTCCCACTACTGGGAGTTTCGTAGCAAAGCAATACACGTGTATACTAGAAAGAGGGGCGGGACCTCTGTGTCCTGTGATGTACTTCAAAAGAAAAGGATTTTACAGGTAAGCTGTTATAAAAATCCTATTTTCTTTAATTGTACATCACGGGACACAAAGCCATAGTAATTACTATGGGGGATGTCCCAGAGCAATGTCAACTGAGGGGAGGGAGACACAACCAAAGTAGGGCACCATGAGATCAGAGGATTTATACTGCTGCCTGCAGTACACTGCGCCCAAAGGCGACATCCTCATATCTTTTTACATCCACCAGATAGAATCTGGTAAATGTATGGATTGAAGACCAAGTTGCGGCCTCGCAGAATTGAGCCATGGAGGCTTGGTGATGCACTGCCCACAAAGTACTAACAGCCCTAGAGGAGTGCGCTTTGATTTGAGAGGGTAGAACTACCCTCTTTAAACCATAAGCTTGAACGATTACTTGTCAAATCCATTTTAGAAATAGTAGATTTCGATGCTGCCTGTCCTCTTTTAGGACCTTCAGGCAACACAAACAAAACATCCGTTTTCCGAATCTGAGCAGTTGCCTTTAAGTAGACTTTGACTGCTCTCATCACATCAAGAGAATGTAGTGATTTTTCTTCCATAAAACAGGGTTCTGGAAAAATGAAGGTAGAACAATATCCTGGTTTAGATAAAAACCTGATTAAAAATAGTTTCCTTGCCAAAAAAGGACCAAGTGAATACGTCGTATCGGCCCAAAAAAAGGCTGTATTGTAATGCCGACAAAACTAAATTCAAGTCCCAAGGGTTCAGGGGTTACCTAACCGGAGATTAAGCCATGTTACCCTCTGAATAAAGTTACAAGCCAAAGAATGCGAAGCAAGTGGTCGTTGAAATAATACCGATAAGGCCGAGACCTGTCCTTAGAAAGCAGCCTTTTTTCTCACCCCATCTGCAGAAAGTCAAGGATTCTAACTTTGACCAATTTCCTGGGGTGCAATTCCTGGTTTCACACCAGGAGACATATGTTTCCCAGACTCCATAATATAGAATTATGGAGGCCGGCTCCCTTGCATTAACCAAGGTAGAAACTACTGAACATGACAGCCCACGCTTATTCAGAGTGTGGGTCTCAATAGCCAGACCGTTAAATTTAGCATTTGTAAAATAGGATGGAACACCGGACCTTGCGAGATAAGGTCTGGCCGTGATGGTAGGGTCCATGGGTCCCCTACTGCCAACTTTACGATTTCTGCATATCAGATTTCCTGGGCCCCGCTGGGGGCCACAAGAATCAACGACTTCCCTTCCTGCTTGCTCCTGCGAAGAAGTCGTGGATGCAGGCAGAATAGGAGGGAATCCATAAATCAGTGAGAACCGATTCCACGGGAATAGCAAGGCATCTGTTCTGCATGCTAGCGGATCCTTTGTTCTTGACACAAAGTTGTTGATTTCTTTGTTGAACCTAGATGCAAACAGATCTATGTCTGGGATCCCCCTTTTTTGACATATTTGACAGGAAGATTTCGGGGTGAAGGAACCATTCTCCCGGGAACAACTGCTGGCGACTCAAGTAGTCCGCCTGTCAATTTTCTATTCCTAGAATGAAGACTTCTGATAGGCAAAGTACATTGTTTTCTGCCCAAGATAGGATATGATTCACCTTTCTCTGGCCCGCACAACTTCTTGTGTCCCCTTGGTGATTAAGATAGGCCCTTGCTGTGGCATTGTCGGATTGAACCCTTGCAGGACAATACCGTAAACTGAACGTTCAGGCCCTCAGGACCAAGAGCTCTGCCTGAATTTCTAAAATGTTAATGGGCAAGGCCATTTCTGATCTGGGCCACTTCTCTTGGACAGTTGCCTCTTCCAGGACTGTTCCCCAATCTAAACAAAAAAGGTTGGCATATGTTGTTACCACTTCCCAGGTAACTGAAGGAAGGGTTTTACCCTTAGTAGATTTTTGGATATTAACCATAAACTGAGGCTCCGGCGCACCCAGCCTACAGCACCTGGTATTTCCAGGTGGTCTCTCATCCGGGTACTAACCAGGCCTGACCCTGCTCAGCCTCCAAGATCAGACGAGATCGGGCGCTATCAGGGTGATATGGCCATAGGCTTTGGAGTCAGACACATTGGGAATGTAGAGCTTAAACCCTTTGTTCCAAGCCGATAGGATACTGTTTTGCAGCAGTCTCGAATGAAACTGAGCATAAGGAATGGCCTCGAATGAAGCCACCATCTTTCCAAACAACCTCATGCAAAGTTGAATAGAAGAAATTCATCTTGCTTTGACCACCTAAATCAGTTCCTTTATGGCGCTGATCTTTGCCTGGGGGTAAGAATACCCTTTTTCTGGGTGTACCTATGATCGGACCCAAGTATTTTAGCCTTCTTCATGGTTTTAAAGAAGATTTCTCCTAGGTTGAGAATCCGACATAGATATTCCAGGTAGTTGAATGTGGTGACCATAATTTGGTCTAAGCGGGCTACCGGCGGTCTATCAAGAACAGATCAACTAGGTAAACCATAATCGTTATACCTTGGGGCCTTAATCTGGCTAGAAGAGGGGCCAGAACCTTTGTAAACACTCAAGGTGCAGTAGCTGGACCGGAAAGCAGAGCTACACACTGAAAATGAAGATTTTCCACCTTGAAAAGTAGATATTACTAGTGAGCGAGGAAACAGGCATATGAAGGGATGCATCTTTGATGTCGATTGACTCCAGAAGTTCTCCTCATTGTAGTATGGAAATAACTGATTTGGATTGACTCCATACGAAAAAAAGAGTGGTTATATTCAGGAATTGAATTTAGATTTTTGAGATCCAGAATGTCCATTCGGATTTGGCACCGTGAACAAAAAGGAGGTTTGAACCAAACCCCAACCTCTGTTCTTACATGGGGACCCCCATGATCACTTTTTTATTTTTCTCTGGGTCCTTAGAAATGTTTGATCTGAGAAAATGAGGAGGCGGGAACTCTTGGAATTCCAGTTTGTACCCTGGAGCCATTGAGGAAGGCCCCCATTCGTCTCAACACTTTTCCTGCCAGATCCTTGAGAACTGCAGAAGAATTCCCCCTATTCGATTGAACCTCATGGTGGAAGCCGCCGTGACTGCCTGAAGGCTGATGCCTCTGGCACAGGAGAAGGAGCTTTAAAACGAAAATACATTTACTCCTTTTCTTAAAAGGGCAAAAGGGGTGCTTTCCACTAGAATTTCTTTGGATGTATTATCCAAAACATCCCCTAATAGCTGTTTCACCGCAAAAAGGAAGCCTAGCCAGGAGCTTCTTACAAGGCGTTTAGCGAAGGGCGCAAGGCCTAAAGGATAGAATCTCTCATAGCAACTATTGCAAACATAAAGCTGCCTCCTGGGCCTGCTGAGCAGGATAACCTCTAACACCTGTTTCAACTGGTCTCTCAATGATTAAGCAATTACTGTCAGCGCAGGCTGAGGCACTCAATCTGGCAGAGAAAAAAAGTGTTTATTATTTCCAATAGGAATTCCACCTTTTTATCCGTTGGATCCCTAAGCATTTGAGCATTGTCTGCCGGACAAGTAAAACTCATTTACAAAGCTATAGCAGCGTTAATTGCTGGTATATCCTACTTAGTGAATTTCCTCCACCATAGGATAAAGTGTGAAAACTTTTTAGAAGGGTAAATAATGCTTATCTGGGTGATCCTCTCAGATACAAAAAAGCATTTCCAGCAATGAATGGACAGAAAAAGGCATGCACAGCTTGAGAACGGCTTTAGCGAACCCAAACACTCAGTTAAGGGTACATAAATGTGGAGCGATCATTCAGCAAGAAATTGCACCATCAATCTTAAGATTAGAACAGCTGATTCTCCCGCATTTGACCCCTCAGAAGAGGAGTCATCAGCCTCACCACGGTCCCCCGAGGGAATTCGTCTTCTCCTGCCCCTAGTTTCTCAGTTTGAGGGTCCTGGGTAATGAAGGAGAACCGGTCGCATTTTGACCCACACTGGGAGGCGATTAAAGTCGCTAAACTTTTTTTTTTTTTTAATTTTTCTTTTTAAATTATCATAAAATAAACAGGGGCTGCAGTGTTAAAAACAGTTGCAGACATTTCATGGCCCTGATGCTCACTCTGACCAGCCACCCCCTTCTCAGGGGAGGATGCCATTTGTAGAGATGAGTAGGCTTTCCAGAGCTTGAGGGAGACCCTTTTAGCTCTTTTTTAGGGGTGTGTCAATCCCCCCTTCTGATCATAGTACCTCTGCTTTGTGCATCGGGCTAACAGAAGAAATCGCATCCACTGCTTGAGCAATAGTCCAGCTACTGCTGCTGCTATTAATGCTCAGCCTGATGCAAATAGGAAATGCCTGTATCACCAAAACCTCTTTCATGCTCTTCTTTGCTCTTATGCCTCTCCGTCAATTTTACAGCCAGCATAAATGGAGTTTTTCTTTTTTTTTTTTTAAACGCACTCCCGCATTGGAGGACGCCAACGCCGTGCTAAGCCCCGCCCCCACCGTCGCATCACGCCCCCTCCTTTCTTTTTCAAAATGAGTTTTCCCGCGCAAGCACGGGCCACCGATCCATCGAGATCAGCTGAGTGAGGGAGGGATGGGGTGGAGGAGACCTGAAAGCCGCCGCTGTATGGGGACGGTGAAAGAAAACGGCATTGCCGATCATTTTTAGTTCTCACTTATACTCAGCCTCTTGAAGAGGGGAAGAGTTGAGCTCAGGTGGGGGTGTCTGGAGGAAGCAAAACCCCCCAAACTTACCAAAGGTCTGCCTGCTAGCCGTAGGAAAAAAGTCTGCTGCTTCTGTGACACAGCGTGATCTCTGAGCAAAGCATGAGAAGGTACGTGCTCCATACAGCCCCCAGTGGTGACACTTAGGCATGACAACATTTACTTTAAAGGAGACATTTCATAAGAAAATGTAAAAATTCCTTAGAAAAACTCCATTTACCTTTCCCGCCGCAAGGTTTTCTGTGGTAAAAACAACAGACCCAATCTTCACCCTTCACGGCAGGTTCCGTTAACAAACCTTCAGGAACCGGGGACCCTCGGGGAACCCACAATCCTGGACCTGTAAAAAGCACCCCGCCAGTAAAACTTTATGGCATTAATACCAAAAGTACTGGATCCCGGGGTCCAGCTCTCTAAAAAGAGAAGTGTTACAGGCAAAACCTTGTTTCTTCCGATACGAGGCCGGGTACCATTCAATTCGGCCTAAAAGACACTTTGAATGGATCCGGCTGCATAGCTAGCCCCAGCAAGGATTGCTCCAGAGGAGCTCAGCACAGCACATCTTCACTCGTGACCAACACCCTAGACACTGGCGAAAAAACTGAGATACTCCCAGTAGTGGGAGGGGTTATATAGGGAGGCAACTTCCTGTTTAGGGTGTGCCAGTGTCCAGCACCTGAAGGTGGACTATAACCCACATAGTATTTACTATGGCTCTGTGTCCCGTGATGTACGATTAAAGGAATAAAACGTACCTGCCTGTATGAAGTTATCTGTAGAAAGTACACTGAGCTGTGCATGTGCAGCTCAGTTTACATTCTGACACAGTGCCTGTGTGCTGGGATGACTTCTCTACCACGCATGCACAGGAGTGACATCATCCCGCACCAGCCAACCAAACTGGCTGAAGACCAACACCCAGAAGAAGCTAAGGAGAACTGTTGAAGCAGAGGTAAGTGTACTGGGCCTTTAGTTCTGCTTTAAGTGACAAAAACTGAGGGGATCCAGTGTGGCAATTGGGAAAAGCTAGTGTGATGGCTAGGACTCAATCTGGTATTTAGAACAGACAGAAAAAAAAATATGTTGGCAGCATCTACTTACATGGTTCATCCTATAAGGAAACTCCTTTGGGAATGCATAAGAAAACCTAGTTTTTACTGTAAAAAAAAAAAAAAATCATCATCAAAAACTATCATCTGCACAAACACAAACGTGCTCTTAAGGAAAAAATCTCTCACACATATTAATATCAAACAGGTATAAAAGTGATCCAGCCTTCCAGAAACTACTGTACGCAGGATTGAACTATTAAAAGTGGAGCTGTATCCTTAGCTGTCCTGACCCATAATGCTCTTATTTACATTTTTATATAGATTATTAATATGCCTTTTTTTTGTAAATAGATTGCGGCTTAGGTTTGTGTTCTTTTGGCAAGATAAAAATTTGAACAAAAAAGGGGCTGATTTTTAAAGGAGTAAAGACTGTTCACTCAGAAAAGTATATGGCTACTGAGCTTAATAATACTGTAAATAGAGTGAACCTGATCATTTTAAAAACACGTTTCAGTCATCTTCTAAAATAATAGGATGTGCGCTTCATATTATATACCAAGTTCCGATAACGTTAAGTTGGCGAAATTAACAATCTATTCCTTTAGTTTAGTAAATCAATCCCACTGCCTGTGAAATTAGTTCTACTGAGATGTACACGTAATAAAAAGTTAAATGGCCTTTTAATGTAAAAATCGATTAATTAAAGCTGAAAATTGCCCAAATATAAGAGACATTTGTATTCTTAAATGAATATTGGTGTGCTTTTATTTCTTCCAGATCTGTAAAGTAATCCAACTTTGTGCATTAACTTCCTATAATGCAGACTAGTCACTCGTCTCATCTCCCCCCCCCCCCCCCCCCCCAGTTCAAGTTCAAATTTTCTTGTTCTAAGTAAAAGAAACAAATACTTACATACAGAAGTAGCAGCAGAGATTAACCTTGTATTCGATACAACACCAAACTCCTATAAGGCAGAATTATTATGTTTAATGCTAAATTTAAAAAGGTGCATTAATAAGAACAGCCCCTCTATACTGCCCCAAAAAAATGATAGGCAGAGTAAGCATATTCACAGTAATTTAATTACTATTATGGTATGTTTTATTTAATGTTCAACTACAAAAGCTACGTGAAAAATTCTATATTGCTTTCCCTATTTTAGCACTACTATTAACCAATAATGGCTGATCCTAGACTGTGGATTATATATTATGTATTTTAGGTAATTAAAGTGAACCAGTGGCTGGTTCCCAAAACGGTTCCACATTCTGCATGCGCATATCTTTAGATGATATTTACTGTGTATCTGTTCTACTAATCAAAAACCATGTGTTTTTCTTACAATTTCCTCCTTACCTCTACTTTGGATGCCAAAAACACACATGTTGGTGCCATTAACACAGGGTCTATACTTTTCAGTGAATACCTAATAAAGAGAAAAAAAAACTCAAAACATGCAATTTGTGACAAACTAGTATATCAATCTCTAAGCAAACTGTACATTATTCAGTTGCATTATGGGCATACATTCCAGAGATAAATCAATAATTCTACCCCTTTACAAAGCACTTTTTCGACCTCATCTTTAAAGCGGTGTTCCGCCCCAAAAAAAAAAACATATACTGCAGCTGCTAGCTTTTAACAATGGGACACTTACCTGTCCTTGAGTCCAGCGATGTCGGCACCGCAGCTAATGTTTCCATCAGCTGTCGGGTGCTGCCGCTGGCCATTGCGGGTAAGGGTACCCGGCAGTGTAGCCTTACGGCTTCACGCCGGGAACCCTACTGCGCATGCGCAAGACCCTGAACCTCTCTCCTACTGGCCCGGCGACAGGAAGAGGAGGAAGGAGCCCCGGGGTCATGTCATGGGCTGCGGCCCGGACTCCCAGAAGTGGGAACAGGATACCTGTCTAAGACAGGTATCCTGTCCCCCCGAAAGGTGCCAATTGTGGCACCGGAGGGGGGGAGAAAAAAATGAGCGGAAGTTCCACTTTTGCAGTTCAGTTTTGGTCAACTGTCTTTAGGAAAGATGTTGTTGAATTAGAAATGAGTTCAGCAAATGGCAACAAAACTAAGAGGGATGGAGGACCTCAGCTTTGAAGATTGATTACATAAATTACAGCTATTCACTCCGGAGAAGAGGTGCTTAAGAGGCGATATGATTACAATAGACAAGTTTATCAAAGCTGACATCAGTAACTGTAAAACTGTTTACTCTAAGATCCCTGAAGAGGATATGCAGCCACAATGTAGGGTTACAAGAATGAAGATTTAACGTTCGATTGTAGAAAGGGTTCTTTACTATTAGAACAGTATGTGGAACTCCCTCCCCAGGAAGTGGTACTAGCTGACAGCATAAACAACTTTTTTGATGTCTCTCTTAAGAAGCGGAACATACAGGGCTATGGGATATGTTAAAGATTAAAAATCACACACACAAAGCTCTTATTTTTTTAAGCCCTATAAACTAATGTACGTAAACATGTTTTTCTATTAGATTCTGTTAAAGTCAACATGGTTGGAAACTAAAGATCAAGCCACCAGCCTATATACTATAAAAACATAAAAGCAGCTCCTTAGGTCACCCTCTTAGATATTTGGCTGTACATGGTACCTTGACTGCTACCCAAGTCAAGATTAAAGGAGAAGTTTAGCTTTTACAAAAAATAATAAAGGCACATCTTTTTGAAGGTAGAAAAAAAAAACAAATATACTGTACTGTATTTATTGGCGTATAACACTCACTTTTTCACCATGAAAATCGGGTGCAAATAGCGTGTGCGTGTTATACGCCAATACTTCAATTTCAGCTGCCATCAGATTACATACAGTGAGAATCTCCTGTTTACTTGGCGGCCTCTGTAATAGGAAGTCAATAGATGGCAATGGCGACGAGGCTGCAGCATTGATGGCAATGGCGAGGCTGCTGCATTGATGTGGACTAATAAGGCTGCATTGATGGCACTTGTGAGGCTGCAGGTGGGCATTGATCAGGCTGCATTGATGGCAATGGTGAGGCTGCAGATGGGCACTGACCCTTATTTTGCTTCAAAGTTCCTTATTTAAAATTTAAGTTTTTTTCCTTAAACTTCCCTCTTAAAATAATTGTGCGTGTTATATGCCGATAAATACGGGTAAATAAAAAAAAAAAAAAAAAAAAAAAAAGGAGTACATTTATGATTTTTTTTTTTTTTTACTCTGCAGCCTTTATGGCATTGCACCTGGATCCTGCAGATCTTCAGTACTCTGTCTGCCCATACCTTTGATATGCTGGCAGGAAGATCAATGGACTACGAGAATGCTCACCACTGCCCTCGCAGTTCATTGAGGACTACAAGCCCATGGTAGATGTAGTTCACTTATTCACAGAAATCTGTTTTTAAATTCTGACAGCGGGTGTGGGGAATAGATCCCCTGCTCGCAGTCACAGGGAGGGGGGAGAGGGGGCAGGAGCTGGAACATGTTTACATGTTCCACCCTAATTTCGGGTGGAACACGTAACATGTTCCAAAAGTGAACTTATTCTTTAAAGTGATTGTAAAGGATCGTTTTTTATTTTTTTTAAATAACAAACATATCATACTTCCCTCCACTGTGCAGCTCCTTTTGCACAGAGTGGCCCCGAACCTAGTCTTCTGGGGTCCCCCGGTGGCTCTCGCGGCTCCTCCCCACATTAGATAACCCCCTAGGAGAAGCGCTCTGCTGAGGGGGTTACCTTGCAGGCGTGCTCCCGAGTCCAGCATTTGCGTCCACAGACACGAATGCTGGAATCAGCCCCACCCCCGCGGCATTAGATTTGATTGACAGCAGCAGGAGCCAATGGCAGCGCTACTATCAATCTATCCAATCAAGAGCCGGGCCCCCTGTGGAGAGAGGGATAGCGCGTCCCCGCCGAGGAGATGAAGGGGCTCTGGTAAGTAAAACGGAGGGGCTAGGGAGCCGGTAACCGCCAGGTGCTTTTTTACCTTAAAGCAAAGGATGCATTAAAATGAAAAAACACGAAGGTTTACAACCCCTTTAAGGTTCACCCCCACCCTTTCAATCAGCATACAGTAGGGGCTCCGGCATCTGACAACTGAATGATAAGGGTGTGACTTAATATCTGGAATGGGTGGGGGAAAACAAGGTCATAAATAGAGGCCCCATGTACAGTATAGCCACAGTCTAGGATCCAGGAGACTGCACAAGGACACAAGGATCAATTTAATGACCAACACACACAAAGTACTTTCAGGCACTGCAAGGTGCCATCACTTTAGCACTGTGGTTACGGACTGGGTTTAGTTCACTTTAACGCTAAAGTTAGGTGTTATCACCTACAAATTTCCTGCAATCGGCTAGACCTCACTGGGTTTTCACATAAAGCTCACCCGCAATTGACTGCCCTATTTTCAGAAAGCGCTCTACATACATATGTACATATATGTGTTTAAAAAAACCTGTTGTAACCAGTAACCTACTTAAAGAGAAGGGAAGGCGAATGGCTAACCTAAGCTTAAAAGTGCCACATCCAGTATTCAAGACAAAAACAAAAGGGGTTCCCCTAAGTGGACTTTTAAGGCACCTGATAGTATCTTATGTCAAAATATACAAGAGTATACAAAGTAATGTAATAACAAACAAATTTGATTAAAACAAGATTAAAAATAAAACAAAATATTGATTTGTTTGAACAATCATTTTCTATCACCATGCAAAAGGGTATATTTCTTACACCCAAAGCATTTCGGGATACAGTTTAATCCTTCTTCAGGGCTGCAAAAGAAAGGGAGGGATTCCTCTAGAGGAATCCCTCCCTCCCTAGAGGAAAAAAAAAAAAAAAAAATCACAGATCGCCGCCATTACTAGTAAAAAAAAAAAATATATATAATAAAAATTCCATAAATCTAACTCCATTTTGTAGATGCTATAACTTTTGCTCAAACCAATCAATATACACTTATTGCAATTTTTTTTACCAAAAATATGTAGAAGAAAACATATTGGCCTAAACTGAGGAAAAATTTTTAAATTTTTTTTAAATTGGGGATATTTATTATAGCAAAAAAGTAAAAGAAGTGATCAAATACCACCAAAAGCAAGCTCTATTTGTGGGGGAAAAAAAAAAAAGGACGTCAATTTTGTTTGGGTACAGCGTCGTGCGACCTCGCAATTGTCAGTTAAAGCGATGGAGTGCCGTATCGCAAAAAAAGGCCTGGTCTTTGAGCAGCCAAATCTTCCGGTGCTGAAGAGGTTAAGGGCCAATTCACACCACATGCATGGAAAGTAGGTTATGTGGTTTTCAATGGCATAGTTCACACCAGTGCTTGCAGTTCCAGTATGTTCCAGTAAAAAAGTCGAACACTGTAAAACGCATCAAAAATGCACTGTAATGCACCGGATTGCACCAAAAACGCACTGCAACACACTTATCCTTATTTAAGGTTAAGAAAAAAGAGGGGGGGGAAAAAAGCACTGGACTGCATCAAAAACGCATCAAAAACGCGCATGCAGAAAAGCACCTGGAACACATCGGGACTGCGTTTCTTTGGTGTGAACTGGCCCTAAAGCAGATGGACAGCAGATAAGCAAGAGATAAGACACGGAACAGCAGTGCAAGTGAGAAACAACAATGCCTTAAAACTTACCTTGCATAGAATCTTTTAAAATAAACAGTGGCAGTAGCTATAACTTGTTGTCTTAATTTAAGGTGTTCCCCCAAAGCTTGGATAACTGCAAAAAAAAAAACAAAAAAAAAAACAAGGCAATATAAGTCATTCGCTAAAAAGGTATGTTAGTTAGTCAAGTAAAACAAGCGCATGAAATGCCTAAGTTATAGGCAATGTCATCTTGCTCCAGCAGTCAGCTTCTCCTTATCTGCATTCTCTCACAGCTCTTTGCTTCACCACAACTGATAAAAAATACCTATCAGTTCTGATTGAGGAACACGTGACCTGCTCCCGTGTCCTACAGCCAATCGCAAGTTCTGAACACCGTCACATGACCAGGAAAGAAACATCACCAGTCTCCGACACAGCTGAAATTAACGCCAGCTGCAGAGAAGCAAGGAGCTGAAAGGGAGAGCAGTTATAGTGAGAATACGGGTATAAGGGGATTCCCTTTCCAGAGATGCTGGCACTTTGCCCTGCATGGGCAAGGCAACAATGTCTCTCTAATGGGAAACTATAGTCTCATATTTTTTAAAATAATTATATAATAAAATAAGCAGAGATTGTATTTTTTCCCCTTGATACACAGATGACCACTAAAAGTATTTACTAAGCCGAATTTGAAATACAATATTAACCGGTTCCCAACCGGCTCACGCAGATATACTGTGGCAGAATTGCTCTCCTGGGCAA
Organism: Lithobates septentrionalis; assembly: GCA_037952835.1. Lineage (NCBI taxonomy): Eukaryota > Metazoa > Chordata > Amphibia > Anura > Ranidae > Lithobates > Lithobates septentrionalis. The sequence goes on along the minus strand of JBBDGP010001187.1, from coordinate 4,774,146 downwards.
GGTCCCATATATATACACGGCTTTACCCAGGAGAGCCACCAGAGGGCACGCGAGTGCTGCCAGAGGCGCACACCCGCTGCACAACAGGGGACCCAATGCACATGGCTGGCAGGCGCGATCGCGTGCACGAGAGCCAGCACAGGGATTTGTGTGTGTAAACACACAAATCCCTGTGCGGTCAGAGGAGAGAGGACAGATTGCTGTCCCTATTTTGTAGGAACACACGATCTGTCATATCTCTCCTAGCTAGTCCCATCCCTGTACAGTTAGAACACAGTGAGGGGACACACAGTTAACCCCTTGATCGTCCCCTAGTGTTAACCCCTTCCCTGTCAGTGACATTTATACAGTAATCAGTGCATTTTTATAGCACTGAACGCTCTATAAATGTCAATGGTCCCAGAAAGGTGTCAAAAGTCTCCAATCTGTCCATCGCAATATTGCAGATCACCGCCATTGCTAGTAAAAAAACAGTTTTTAACACCATAAATCTTTCCCATAGATTGTAGACGCTAAAACGTTTGCGCAAACCAATCAATATATGCTTATTGCAAATTTTTTACCAAAAATATGTAGAAGAATACATATTGGCCTAAACTGATGAAGAAATGTTTTTTAAAAAAAATGTGGGGGATATTTATTATACCAAAAAAGCGCAAAAAATAGAAAAAAAACGCAGAGGTGATCAAATACCACCAAAAGAAAGCTCTATTTGTGGGGGGGAAGGGACACAAAATTTGTTTGGGTACAGCGTCGCATGACCGCACAATTGTCAGTTAAAGCAACGCAGTGCAAAATTGTAAAAAGTGCTCTGGTCAGGAAGGGGGTAAAATCTTCCGGGGCTAAAGTGGTTAAAAACGTGCAACAACAAGCAGTTAAAGAAAATCAAAACAATAAAAATGCTTCCATTTAATTGTAATAACTCAAAAGATAACCTTAAAGTGAAAGTAAAGGGAAAACCTAACTAACTCTAAACCTTTTCCCAATTACATTCTAAGCCTAATCTATCTAACCCTGTAAATAAAAGATCGCTATACTTACCTATTCTGCAGCAGCTCTGGTGCAGTTCCAGGCTGAGCTGTCAGCGGCGGCTTCAGTGTGTAGGAGAGGCAGCTGACAACAGAAGCCCCATAGTAAGTCAGTATGTTGTCGTCTTTCTCCTGTACACAGAGGGCACCGCTGGAGACCGCACTGGAGTGGCTTTAGAATAGGTAGGTATAGCAATCTTTTCTTTATCGGGTTAGATAGATTAGGCCTTGAATGGAGATGAGAGTAAGTTTAGAGTTAGTTAGGTTTTGCCTTTACTTCCACTTTAACAATAATTTCCTTGTAAGTCAACCATGGACACAAGATGGCTGTGTGATTGAATTGGCTATTATGTCTATGACAATGGCAAACACCTTCCTCCACTGACTGCTCTTGGGGTAAAAATCAGGTTTTAAACACTTTGAAATTGCTAATGTACCCTAACTTCTTTCTCCATTCCCCTAAAGGATATGTGCACCTTTTGAAAAAAAATAAATAAATAAGTAAAAATAAATAATGTGCATTTTTTTTTTCTAAGGAGCCTGCAGAGCATTTCACCTGCAATCAGTAGATCACAGGTGCAATGTCAGCCTCCTGCAGACTCTCAGGATAGCTGTCTGCCAGTACCTCTGATAAGGGATGGCAGTTACTTGAGAGCAGGGAGATCACCCCCCACTGACCATTGACAGCTTGACTGTGGAGAGTCAGCAGTACTGAATTCCTGGGAGTGCACATCTCAGAGGATCTTACCTGGACAACCAACATCACATCACTAACCAAGAAGGCACAACAGCGCCTATATTTTCTACGCCACCTAAAAAAGCCAGTCTCCTGCCACCCATCCTTACTACATTCTATAGGGCAGTGTTCCTCAACTCCAGTCTTCAAGGCGCCCCAAAAAGGTCATGTTTTCAGGATTTCCCTCAGATATAACAGCTGTGGTAATTACTAAAGGCAGTGAAACTGATCAAATCACCTGTGCAAAATAATGGAAAGCCTAAAAACATGACCTGTTGGGGCGCCTTGAGGACTGGAATTGAGAAACACTGCTATAGGGGAACCTTTGAGAGCGTGCCGACGAGCTGGATCATTGACTAGTATGGGAACTGCAGTTCTGCTGACCGCAGGACCCTGCAGCGTCTAGTGAAGACGGCTGAAAAGATTATTGGTGCCTCTCTCCCCTCCATACACGATTGTCCAGCAACACTATTAGTATCGTGAAGAATCCTACCCATCCCTCCCACATTCTCTTCCAGCTCTTGCCATCAGGTAGAAGGTACCGGAGTATCAAAACACGGACTGTCAGACAGCTCCGTGAGAGCCCTCAAATCCAATCCTCTTTGAAACCTCTTCTACAAACCTATGGTGTCCGTTTATGAAGCAGCGAAAAAATGTCACTGCTTCATTCTCCTGCATTCTCAGAGGAGATCTTTCTGTGTGCCAGTTTATGAAGCTTTGTAGATCGCTTCTCCTTTGGAGGAGTGAAGGGATCTACAAACGCTTCAAATAGTGGAGAGAAGGTCCCCCGATACTGGAATCTCGTGAGACTTTACAGAACCAGAAATTCACAGAAACACAGAGATGTCAGTTTATTAAGCAGTGATAAATTATCACTGCTCAGTACACGGACAGATTGCGTGGTTAATGCTAATAAAATAAAGAGTCCTCCTACATAACATGTATATTATATTACACATAAATATGACAGGGGGGCAAGGTTACTGTCTTGGGGGGTCTGAACGAGGTAGAAGTTAATAATCTTCCTCTTTCCTCCTCAGATCCCCCGGAATTCGCTCTTCACTCCCCGATTCTCCACCTCTGAGCTGGTGAATCTGGGAGTGTGAATTCTGACACAGATCGCCAGTGAAGCGCTGAGATCGCAGAGATTATGGGTGGGAGAACAAGTTCAAACACATTCTCCCCCGATTATCTGTTTCATAAACTGTTTATGGACTGTGATCAGTGGCAATCCTCTGGATCACTGCTGTTCACTGCTTCATAAACGGACACCTATATATTGTGACCAGGAACGTCTCACTTCCCCTCCATTTTACTGTTGAATATGCACTAGACACTTTTATAAACACTTGCTGCTACAAAGAATCTTAGACATACACAGTACATGTACAGTTGCGTAGTTCCCAGATGTGTATAGGTTTTTTTTGTGTTTTTTTTTTTAGTTCTTCGCTGCGTTTTATGCCTTGTATATTTATAATGTTTAATTCATATGCAGCACCATGGCCCTGCGAGATACAACATTTTGTTCTACCATAGGTCCTCACGTGTAGTAAAATGACAATAAAGCTTGACTTGACTATGAGAGCGCTCACCAGCACTTCACCATTTCTATGAAAACTACAAGCCATTAGTCTATTCATTCACAGGAAACAGTGAATGAATGACATGGTTGTGTAGGCGAAACCCTGCACGGACGTGTGGTTTTAAAACCGTGGTAGTGGGTGCGGGGAGAAGATGCCCCACTCAACCTCGGGGGACATAGACTTTGAAGGCATAGTTCACCTTTTCAAAAACTGCCTGTGCAGATAGGGGAAATCTGTAGATAAGGCTTCATGGAGGCAAGTAAATGGACACCAGGAAGGTACGCAAGGGCACGTATTAAATTTTGGTCCAACCTGCACAGTTTGTTTTTATCTACAGACACCCCATATCTGTATACGCAGTTTTATTGGTAAAGGTGAACTAACTTTTTAAATGCTGAATTCTGAGGTGACCAATAAAATTAAACTCTCCCCCCTCCCCAATTGATATGCAAAATATAATGCTAATTTTAACTAAATGGGACCTTAGAAAAAAGTAATACTTACTTTAAAATGTATGTACACATAAAGAAGTGCAAAAAAGTAGCTTTTCATCCAGGCAGAACTCTTGTCAGCTAAAAATGTCCTGTGCTTTCTGCCTCCTTTCTGTTATCAGCATTGCCACCTTCTATCTCCACAAAGCACAAATTACCTCCCTCTGTTATGGAGAAGAGGTAATATGTGGACCTAATGCACTCTCAAGAGTGATAACGCTGCTCAGTACAGTTATCACCCTAGGACAAAAAGTGTGTTAATACAAGGATTACTAGCTTAAATAGAGGGAAAATGCAAGCAAAAAGTAAATGAATGCAGCTACCACATCTAAGGACAGGTAAGCTGCAATACTATCATGTTTTGTTTTTGTCTTTTAGATTTAACCCAAGGTTTCACAGCAGCTCTTCCTCCCTCCAGTGCAGGCCCTCAATATCATCACATACTATGCAGGACCAACAATTACCAGTGATCCTGTATTAAAAAAGGAAATTCAACCAGCGCTAATCACTATTGCAATATACTAAAGCAGCTGAATACTGAGGATAAAATTTATCAAATCCAACAGAACAAAATGTAAAAAAGCAGTACAGCGCTAACAGTGTCCCTAAAGATATTCAATTAATTAAAATGTCCATAGAAGAACAATATAATGTCCATAGAGAAAGAGAAATTCCAGATGAAGATCCCAATGTGCAAGTGATATCCAATAATGATGAGTGACTCATATAGTGACAAAAATCCACCACCAGTATCGCTAGCCGCTCACCTCAGGGAGTGGACCCCTGAATATATTCAGTCAGGTCTCAAACAGCCTTTCCCACACTGGGAGATGTACAGGAGCAGGTAACTGGAACCAGGTGGCTTGCGGTCTCGTGGAACGATCACCTTCTGCCCACTCAAATTGGAGACCTGTATTGCAAGTAATGAGAGGGGCAGAAATGCGACTGGAGAAGAAGAGCGGCATCTGTGGACTAGTCATCACTACAGGAACCAGTGGTGAGGAAGACTCCAGGACCATGGATTAAAGTTGTTGTAAAGATATTCTATGTTATACCCTGCCAAGTTGCGAGTGGTTGCTGAGGGCACGGTACACTTCTTCGAAAATCCAATGATGGCTACCAACTGGCTTGACCGACATGAGAGGCATTTGCAGGCAGCCGCACGCGGAAATGAACCAGGATAAGAAAGTGCATAAAATCCATAAATTGATCATTAATGCTCACCTTGAAAAAAATGGAGCCCACAGAGAGTCACAACTTACTTTATTAATTTACCTTATCAGTGACCCCTATAGTGTATAACTTAGAGGGCACAAGGTCCCAGCCCTCGTTATTACCCCACCAAGAGCCCTGCGGGGCACCAATGGAAGGCTTTCCAATGGAAGTTAATTTGTTACAGTTTGTTTTTCTTTTTTCTGTATTTAAGCCCTGGTTGAATGGGCGCTATATATTTGAGTCACAGAGCAAGTTAGCTTTGTGGATGGAAGCAGATCTGCAGAGTGGGACACATAGAATGAGTCGTACAATACACTTTTTATACTTCAGAACTTTTGTTGAATTATCTGAGTCCACCTGTCACAGGCTTCCCATACAGGAAGATGGGTCACAACCAGTAAGAAAACCGAATGGCTAAGCGAACAATCATTCCTCTCGTGGAATGTGAGAGGCCTACATGACCCTAAAAAGGGAACTGCCATTTTCACCTTTGTCTCACACCGGAACCCCACTGTAGTATGTCTACAAGAGACGCATCTCACTAAAGACACCACTAACCTGTTGCACCTCTCGAAGTATCCTACTCAATATCATTCTACTCATACCCGGTACTCAAGGGGTGTGAGTATATTGTTTTCCAGGACTACCTCATTTACAAAAATTGATGCACAAATAGATGTGGAGGGTAGATTTATTTTTCTAATGGGAACTTGGGAATCACATGCATGCGTGATCATAAATGTCTATATACCTCCACCATTTAATTTAATAGTGCTGCAATGTCTTTCCAGATTTCTGGCAAAATATCCTCAGGTACCGGTGTATGTTATGGGGGATTTTAACAGTACCCTGGACATGTCTCTTGATATGCACCGGAAGTACTGCCAGCAGGGCCCCAGGACATATACGGCTCTTGCCAAATTTTTGATGGAGATTGGGCTTTTTGATTTATGGCGGTGTAAGTTTCCTTTTAAGGCACAATATTCGTGTCATTCATTAACGCATTCCACTTTGTCACGAATTGACTTAGTGCTGGGTAATATATCAACACACTGTTATGATCCAAAAGTCACCTATCTTGCTAGAGGTCTATCTGACCATTCCCCGGTACAACTCAGTTTAAGCTTTCCCACTGTAAAATTACCAATACATTGGAAGATGAATCCTTTCTGGATTCCGCTGTTTAGAGACACTAAGCATATGCTAACACAAATTCAGCACTTTTTACTGGACAATAGACATTCTGCCCCACCGGGTATAGTTTGGGACACTTTGAAGGCTTTTATCAGGGGGATGTGCATCAAGGAAATAGCCACAATTAAAACAAACAGCAGACAATGGGCAGCTGACGCCAGTATAGCGGTAGACAAAGCAGAGGAGGAGTTCTTACAAGCACCCACACCTGATAATGAAAGAAAATGGAAGGACGCACAAAAAAATGGATCGCACCATACATACCCAACAGGCAGAAAACAAACGTTTCTTTACCTCACAAACATACTTTGAAGAAGGGGAAAAAACAGGACATATGTTAGCGGTAATAGCCAAATCGCAGCAACCATCACCAATTATTCACCGCTTGGCGGTGTCACCAACACAAATAGCTATAGATACCCCTTCAATTATGCAAGGATTTTGTACCTTCTTTCAGGATGTATATTCCTCAAAGGTGAATTACTCTGAAACAGACTTAATTGAGTTTTTAGATGGAATCTCACTTCCGACAATACAGTGGGAAGATAAAGTACTGCTAAATGCGCCTATATCTTTAGAAGAACTACAACTTGCATTAGCGACATTCCCCAATTCTAAGGCCCCGGGAAATGATGGTCTCCCAATTGAAATGTATAAAAATTTTGGTGGCATACTCCTGTCGGAATTGCTCCACACAATTGAAAAAGCACACGCTGCTGAATCCTTACCGGACTCCATGTACGAGGCAGTGGTGGTGGTCCTGTTGAAACCCGGGAAGGATCCGATCCAACCTGAGTCATACAGGCCCATATCACTTTTGAATAATGATTTGAAATTGATCACTAAAGTCCTCGCTATGAGATTGTCTAAGGTGGTGACAAAAATAGTGCACCCGGATCAATCGGGTTTTATATCCAACAGATCCACAGCGCACAACCTTCGCAGATTGTATTTAAATATGCAAATTCCAACAGATAATCAAGGTCAAAGAGCTATTCTTTCACTAGACGCCGCTAAGGCGTTCGATAGCGTAGAATGGGATTATCTTTGGAGGGTGCTAGAAAAATTCGATTCGGGGGAGACATTCATTTCCTGGGTTAAACTACTGTATAAGGCACCGAAAGCATGCATTAGAATTAACCACTTGACGACCGCCTCACGCCGATGTACGTCGGCAAAGTGGCACGGACAGGCAAAATCACGTACAGTGTACGTGATTTGCCTTCCGCGGGTGGGGGGTCCGATCGGACCCCCCCCCCCGGTGCCCGAGGCGGTCGTCCTTTGTGCCCCGGCGATCGGTGGTGAGGGGGAGACCATCCGTTCGTGGCCCCCCCCTCGCGATCGCCGCCGGCCAATCGAATCATTCCTTTGCTGCTGTATGCTAAACAGCAGCAAAGGAAATGATGTCATCTCCCCTCGGGTCGGTATTTTCCGTTCCGGCCCGAGGAGAGAAGACATCAATGTGAGTGCACCAACACACACACACACACAGTAGAACATGCCAGGCACACAAAACACCCCGATCCCCCTCCCCGATCGCCCCCCGATCCCCCCCCAATCACCCCCCCCCCCCTGTCACAAACTGACACCAGCAGTTTTTTTTTTTTTTTTCTGATTACTGCATTGGTGTCAGTTTGTGACAGTTAGTGTTGGGACAGTGAGTATTACCCCCCTTTAGGTCTAGGGTACCCCCCTAACCCCCCCTAATAAAGTTTTAACCCCTTGATCACCCCCTGTCACCAGTGTCACTAAGCGATCATTTTTCTGATCGCTGTATTAGTGTCGCTGGTGACGCTAGTTAGGGACATAAATATTTAGGTTCGCCGTCAGCGTTTTATAGCGTCAGGGACCCCCATATACTACCGAATAAATGTTTTAACCCCTTGATTGCCCCCTAGTTAACCCTTTCACCACTGATCACCGTATAACCGTTACGGTTGACGCTGGTTAGTTTGTTTATTTTTTATAGTGTCAGGGCACCCGCCGTTTATTACCGAATAAAGGTTTAGCCCCCTGATCGCCCGGCGGTGATATGCGTCGCCCCAGGCAGCGTCAGATTAGCGCCAGTACCGCTAACACTGACGCACGCAGCATACACCTCCCTTAGTGGTATAGTATCTGAACGCATCAATATCTGATCCGATCTATACTAGCGTCCCCAGCAGTTTAGGGTTCCCAAAAACGCAGTGTTAGCGGGATCAGCCCAGATACCTGCTAGCACCTGCGTTTTGCCCCTCCGCCCGGCCCAGCCCAGCCCACCCAAGTGCAGTATCGATCGATCACTGTCACTTACAAAAGACTAAACGCATAACTGCAGCGTTCGCAGAGTCAGGCCTGATCCCTGCGATCGCTAACAGTTTTTTTGGTAGTATTTTGGTGAACTGGCAAGCACCAGCCCCAGGCAGGGTCAGGTTAGCGCCAGTACCGCTAACACCCACGCACGCAGCATACGCCTCCCTTAGTGGTATAGTATCTGAACGGATCAATATCTGATCCGATCAGATCTATACTAGCATTCCCAGCAGTTTAGGGTTCTCACAAACGCAGTGTTAGTGGGATCAGCCCAGATACCTGCTAGCACCTGCGTTTTGCCCCTCCGCCCGGCCCAGCCCAGCCCACCCAAGTGCAGTATCGATCGATCACTGTCACTTACAAAAGACTAAAACGCATAACTGCAGCGTTCGCAGAGTCAGGCCTGATCCCTGCGATCGCTAACAGATTTTTTGGTAGCGTTTTGGTGAACTGGCAAGCGCCAGCGGCCTAGTACACCCCGGTCGTAGTCAAACCAGCACTGCAGTAACACTTGGTGACGTGGCGAGTCCCATAAGTGCAGTTCAAGCTGGTGAGGTGGCAAGCACAAGTAGTGTCCCGCTGCCACCAGAAAGACAAACACAGGCCCGTCGTGCCCATAGTGCCCTTCCTACTGCATTCGCCAATCCTAATTGGGAACCCACCGCTTCTGCAGCGCCCGTACTTCCCCCATTCACATCCCCAACCAAATGCAGTCGGCTGCATGAGAGGCATTTTCTTTATGTCCTCCCGAGTACCCCTACCCAGCGAACGCCCCCAAAAAAGATATTGTGTCTGCAGCTAGCGTGGATATAGGCGTGACACCCGCTATTATTGTCCCTCCTGTCCTGACAATCCTGGTCTTTGCATTGGTGAATGTTTTGAACGCTACCATACACTAGTTGAGTATTAGCGTAGGGTACAGCATTCCACAGACTAGGCACACTTTCACAGGGTCTCCCAAGATGCCATCGCATTTTGAGAGACCCGAACCTGGAACCGGTTACAGTTATAAAAGTTAGTTACAAAAAAAGTGTACAAAAAAAAAAAAAATATATATATATATATATAAAATAAAAAAAATTAGAGTTACGTACCGGTAACGTCTTTTCCAGTAGTCTTTCAGGACAGCCACCATGAGAGATAGTCTCCTCCTCTTCCTCTTAGGAAACACTGCGCCAGCCCATAAATTCTCACTTCCCCCTGCCAGACCTCAGTATATTTCGAGATTACCTCCGGTCAGCTGGGGAGACACAAGAACACATTAATAACATACTATTCCATATCATTATCATGCTGCGTTCTGGTCTTTTGTAAGACCCCCAAAAAATTTCGGGTGGGTAACTAGGGCTGTCCTGAAAGACTACTGGAAAAGACGTTACCGGTACGTAACTCTAATTTTCCCCTTTCGTCTTTCAGGACAGCCACCATGAGAGGATAAACGAGCACTTACCAGTTTAGGGTGGGACTACAGCTTGCAATACCTTTCGCCCAAAGGCTTGCTCACTAGCCGACACCAGGTCCACTCTGTAGTGCTTTACGAAAGTGGAGTAGCTGGACCATGTTGCAGCCCTGCATATTTGCTCTGGCGTTGCTCCAGCCCTTTCTGCCTGCGAAGCTGCCATAGCTCTAGTAGAGTGTGCTCTTATACCCATTGGGATCTCTTTCCCTGCCAATGTATAGGCCTGGCCAATGGCTACTCTGAGCCATCTGGCAATAGTGCGTCGAGACGCTTTGCATCCTTTTCTGGCCCCAGAAAACAAAACAAATAAAGAGTCTGACTTTCTAAACATCTTGGTCAGCTCTAGGTATCTAAGGATACATCTCCTTACATCCAAAGAATGAAATTTTAATTCCCTTTCCCCCGAGGGGTTGGGACAAAATGAGGGTAAAACTACCTCCTGACTTCTGTGAAAACCAGAAGCAACCTTAGGTAAAAATGCTGGATCGGTCTTAAAGATGATCCGATCTGGAAAAATAACGCAAAAAGGAGGTCTAACAGATAAGGCCTCAATCTCGCTGACTCTCCTGGCAGTTGTTACTGCTACCAAAAAAACTGTTTTTAACGTAAGATCCTTTAGTAGACATTCCTCTAAAGGTTCAAAGGGGATTCCCGTCAGGCCCTGCAAAACTAACGATAGGTCCCACTTGGGAAAGGGAGGGCCTTGAACCGGTCTTTGTCTAGACCAGGGGTCTCAAACTGGTGGCCCTCCAGCTGTTGCAGAACTACAATTCCCATGAGGCATTGCAAGGCTGATGGTTACAAGCCTGACTCCCATAGGCAGAGGCATGATGGGACTTGTAGTTCCGCAACAGCTGGAGGGCCGCCAGTTTGAGACCCCTGGTCTAGACAGAGCCTTAAAGAATCTGACCACCCAGGGGTTGGTGGCCAGATGTTTCTCTAAATAAGCACTGAGTGCTGACACCTGACCTTTAAGGGTACTTATGGATAAACCCCTGTCTGCCCCGCACTGAAGGAATTCCAACACAGCTGTGGGACTATGTACCGCAAAGGAGCCTTCTGCACACCATTCATTGAAACGTACCCAGATTTTTTTATATATCTGGCGTGTTTCCTTCTTCCTGCTATTTAGGAGGGTGGAGATTAATTTCTCAGAAAAACCCCTAGCTCTCAGCATACCCTCCTCAGTAGCCAGGCCGCTAACTGCCATTGGTGAACCTGTGGACAGAGGACTGGGCCCTGTGAGAGGAGATCCTCTCGAGGTGGCAGGAATAAGGGAGGTTCGACCGCTAGTTGCTTGAGTACTGAGAACCAAGCCCTCTTTGGCCAATGTGGTGCTACCAGAATCAGGGACGTGTATTCCATCTGAAACTTCCTGAGAACTGCTGGTAATAACGCTGGGGGCGGGAAGGCATAGCAGATTCTGAAATGCCAGTCCTGGATCAATGCGTCGACCCCTCGCGCTCCCTCCCCTCTGTTTAGGGAGAAAAAACAAGGGGCTTTCGCGTTGCTTCTTGACGCGAACAGATCTACCTCTGGAGGACCCCACTTCTCTGAGATGAGACTGAAAACCTCCTGGTTGAGGATCCAGTCGCCCTCTCTCAGCTTGGTTCGGCTGAGAAAGTCTGCTTTCACATTCTTTTCTCCTCTCAGGTAGACTGCTGAAAGTGAGAGAGTGTGAGTCTCGGCCCAGCTCAGAATGTCTGATGCCAATGCCAACAGTACTCCGCTCTTTGTGCCTCCCTGCTTGTTCACATAGGCTACGGCGGACGAGTTGTCCGACTGCACCTGTACATGGTGGCCCTGTAGCTCTTTTTTGAAGAACCTGAGTGCTAGCCCGATTGCCTTCAGCTCCTTCCAATTGGACGACCTTCTGAGTTCGTCTCCCTCCCAGGTGTCCTGTGCTACAAGGGAACCCAGATGCGCCCCCCAACCTCTGCCGCTTGCGTCTGTGGTTACCACCTGAGAGACTGGGATGAACCACAGACGACCCTGCGACAAGTTTGAGACCCTCCTCCACCACCAGAGGGATCTCTTTACTTGGGATGGGACCTGAACCAAGGCATCCAGATTTCTCTGGCTGTGATCCCACACCCTTAGGACAAAGGACTGTAAGGGACGAAAGTGCAGACCTGCCCATTGCACTGCTGGGAGGGTCGCGGTCAAAAGTCCCAGGGCCGACATCAGAACTCTTATGGAGACCCGACTGCTGCACTGGAGACCAGCCACTGCCCTGTCCAGCTTTAGTATTTTTTCTGTTGGAAGAAACACTCTCAGTAGTGTTGAGTCCAACTGGTACCCCAAGTAGGTAATGCGCTGGGAGGGAATCAAACTGGATTTCTCCAAGTTCATTAGCCACCCTAGACCTGTAAGAACTCTTTTTGTAAGTTCTAGATCCCTGACTAACTGCAGTGGACACGCTGCAAACAGGAGCAGGTCGTCCAGGTATGCTATCACTGATATTCCCTGGAGCCGAAGAAAGGCCATCACCTCCGCCAAGACCTTGGTGAAGATGCGGGGCGAGGAGGATAGCCCGAAAGGCAGCGCCTGAAACTGTAGATGTACCGTTGTTCCACCTAGATCTACCGCTAGCCGGAGAAACCTCTGTGAGGCTTCTGCTATGGGAACGTGTAGATACGCGTCCTTTAGGTCCAGGGATACCATAAAGCAGTTTCGGGGCAACAGTGTTCTCACCGTGAAAATTGTTTCCATACGGAATCTCCTGTATGTCACTGACTTGTTCAGGGGCTTTAGATTCAGAATTAGTCTGAATTTCCCTGTGGGTTTCTTCACTACGAAGATGTGTGAATAAAACCCCTCTCCCTCCTCGGCTTTTGGAACTCTTAGAACCACATTCTGATCTACCAGATCTCTTAGTGCTTCCAACAGAGCCTCGGCTTTTGCCGTACACCTGGGTAGGTGCGTGACCAAAAATCTCCGAGGAGGAAGATTTGTGAAATCGATATGGTACTCCTTTCTTATAATCCCTAGGATAAAGCGATTGGGGGATATTGCTTCCCACTGTGGGAGGAAGGCCCCCAATCTTCCCCCCACCATGGTTGGGGAGTCATTGACTTTTACGGGGCTGTTCAGGAGGGCGAAAAATCGCCCCTCCTCTGCCCTTGCCTTTCTGACCCCAGAGCTTCCTTTGCCCTTCCGGCTTTGGAGTCTCTTTACGCTTTTGCGGACGAAACCCCTTCTTTGTAGGTGCAGGGGTTTTCCGCTTAACCGGGAAGGATTTCTTCCTGTCTGCTGTGCGGTCTAAGACAGTCTCTAAGCCTGGGCCGAAGAGAAGGTCTCCCGTTAACGGTATGCCGCACAATTTGACTTTAGAGGCGCTATCGCCCGGCCAGGTTTTTAGCCAGAGGGCTCTCCTGGCCGAATTGGCCAGAGCCGCTGATCTGGCCGTCATACGTACTGACTCTGCCGAGGCATCAGCTATGTAGGCGATACCCCGCAGAATCGTAGGGAAAGAAGACAGAATGGTTTCTTTTGCCGTTCCAGCCTCAATATGCTCTTGAATCTTAGAGAGCCAGTGCTCCAGATTGCGAGCCACTACTGTGACAGCCAACTCAGGTTTCAAGTTACCAATTGTTGAATCCCACGTCTTTTTAAGGAGAGAGTCTATTCTCTTATCCATGACATCCACCAGGGCCCCCATGTCCTCAAATGCCAGGTCAGCGTGTCTGGAAACCTGGGAGAAAGCAGCATCTAACTTGGGATTTTTATTCCAGATAGATGTAGGATCATCCGAAAACGGAAATCTCCTTTTTTAAGGATCTAGAAAAAAAGGGTTTCCTTTCAGGATCCTGCCACTCCTTTTTGATAGTTTCAACCAGTACTTCATGAACTGGAAAAACCTTTCTCTTTTGTTCCCCCAAGCCTCTGTACATCTGGTCATGAAGGGTCAGGGGTTTCCTGTCCTCCTGAATACCGAGGGTTGTATAAATAGCCCCTAAGAGGTCCTCTACCTCCTCTAGGGATAATTTATATCTGGAGGATCTCTTGGACTCCCCGTCCTGGTCCTCCCCCTCTGAACCCTCCTGGGAATCGGAGGAGGAACTATCTGGCTGTCTTAGTTCCACTCCGGAAGGCCCTGGAGCTTCCTCTGCCCTAACTGAAGTTGCAGGTTGGGCAGGAGCAGAGCCCTGCGCCTGAGGCGGGGTTGTATCCTGGGGAGCTGGACTAATGGGAGGTTGAAACCTTTCAAATAAGGCTTTAAATGAAGAAAAGGTGGACGAGAGCTCCTTTACTGAGGCTGCAAGTCCTGACTCCTGTTCAGAGTCCCTCTCCTTAACAAGGGAGTCTATGCACAACCTACACAAGAGCTTTGTCCATGCCTCCCCTAATGTGTCCCTGCAAGAGGCACACCTCCTCTTAGAGCTATGGGTAGACTTAGATTTTTCTGTAGCTTTCTGAAATACAAGAAAGGAAAAAACAAAAATTTTGTCACTTTTTTTTTTTTTTTTTTTTTAAAAAACAAGGATACAACCCTGGGAGTGCACTAGACCCTCCTTAATCTATGGGGATCTGAGCCTCCCTCCCCTGACCACCCAGGGGATCTGCCCCCCCATGACAGGAACCATACATGGAGGGACAATCCTAGGTAAGGAGTACTTTTCCCCAAGGCACTCTTACCTTAGGAAGGCTGGAGGTAGTGTCCGTTGGTTGAGCATCCGCTTCCGACATGACTTGCAGGTGGTTGCTACTACCGAGTCCAACGCTGCCTGTGCGCGTCCCAGACTCGTCTCCAGCCTGTGCCTGGCTTCCCTATCAGCCCTGCGACCCGGAACCGGAAGCCGCGGGTCAAAGGCAAGCCCCCGCCCTTCCGCCGGAAATGACGTCGCCCGTCGTCCGGCCCGCCTAGTTCCAAAAAGAGAGCGGCCTGTAAAGTATACAGGAAGGGCGGACGCCAGCCTGCTGCAGCCCTGTGACCGCGATAGGGAACCCCCACAGCCTGAAGCTGCGCTCAGCTAGGAAGTGGTGGCCACCGAACGAGGGGTAAGTCCCCCCCATGCCCTTAGGAAGCCCCTGCTCCCATTTACAGGCTTAAAAACAAATAACAGCCACAGTCCCCTGACTGAAGAGCCTGGTTCCTTGCACAGTGTCTCCCCACCGGAGGAAACACTAATACTGAGGTCTGGCAGGGGGAAGTGAGAATTTATGGGCTGGCGCAGTGTTTCCTAAGAGGAAGAGGAGGAGACTATCTCTCATGGTGGCTGTCCTGAAAGACGAAAGGGGAAAAATAGTTGTCGTTTTATTGTTCTCTCTCTCTCTATTCTCTCTATTGTTCTGCTCTTTTTTACTGTATTCTATTCTGCAATGTTTTATTGTTATTATGCTTTATCATGTTTGCTTTTCAGGTATGCAATTTTTTATACTTTACCGTTTACTGTGCTTTATTGTTAACCATTTTTTTGTCTTCAGGAACGCCATTCACAACTTTGAGTGGTTATACCAGAATGATGCCTGCAGGTTTAGGTATCATCTTGGTATCATTCTTTTCAGCCAGCGGTCGGCTTTCATGTAAAAGCAATCCTAGCGGCTAATTAGCCTCTAGACTGCTTTTACAAGCCGTGGGAGGGAATGCCCCCCCCCACCGTCTTCCGTGTTTTTCTCTGGCTCTCCTGTCTCAACAGGGAACCTGAGAATGCAGCCGGTGATTCAGCCAGCTGACCATAGAGCTGATCAGAGACCAGAGTGGCTCCAAACATCTCTATGGCCTAAGAAACCGGAAGCTACGAGCATTTTATGACTTAGATTTCGCTGGATGTAAATAGCGCCATTGGGAAATTGGGGAAGCATTTTATCACACTGATCTTGGTGTGGTCAGATGCTTTGAGGGCAGAGGAGAGATCTAGGGTCTAATAGACCCCAATTTTTTCAAAAAAGAGTACCTGTCACTACCTATTGCTATCATAGGGGATATTTACATTCCCCGAGATAACAATAAAAATGATTAAAAAAAAAATAAAAATGAAAGGAACAGTTTAAAAATAAGATAAAAAAGCAAAAAAATAATAAAGAAAAAAAAAAAAAAAAAAAAAAAAAAAGCACCCCTGTCGCCCCCTGCTCTCGCACTAAGGCGAACGCAAGCGGCGGTCTGGCGTCAAATGTAAACAGCAATTGCACCATGCATGTGAGGTATCACCGCGAAGGTTAGATCGAGGGCAGTAATTTTTGCAGTAGACCTCCTCTGTAAATCTAAAGTGGTAACCTGTAAAGGCTTTTAAAGGCTTTTAAAAATGTATTTATTTTGTTGCCACTGCACGTTTGTGCGCAATTGTAAAGCATGTCATGTTTGGTATCCATGTACTCGGCCTAAGATCATCTTTTTTATTTCATCAAACATTTGGGCAATATAGTGTGTTTTAGTGCATTAAAATTTAAAAAAGTGTGTTTTTTCCCCAAAAAATGCGTTTGAAAAATCGCTGCGCAAATACTGTGTGAAAAAAAAAAATGAAACACCCACCATTTTAATCTGTAGGGCATTTGCTTTAAAAAAATATATAATGTTTGGGGGTTCAAAGTAATTTTCTTGCAAAAAAAAAAAAACCTTTTCATGTAAACAATAAGTGTCAGAAAGGGCTTTGTCTTCAAGTGGTTAGAAGAGTGGGTGATGTGTGACATAAGCTTCTAAATGTTGTGCATAAAATGTCAGGACAGTTCAAAACCCCCCCAAATGACCCCATTTTGGAAAGTAGACACCCCAAGCTATTTGCTGAGAGGCATGTCGAGTCCATGGAATATTTTATATTGCGACACAAGTTGCGGGAAAGAGACAATTTTTTTTTTTTTTGCACAAAATTGTCACTAAATGATATATTGCTCAAACATGCTATGGGAATATGTGAAATTATACCCCAAAATACATACTGCTGCTTCTCCTGAGTACGGGGATACCACATGTGTGAGACTTTTTGGGAGCCTAGCCGCGTACGGAACCCCGAAAACCAAGCACCGCCTTCAGGCTTTCTAAGGGCGTGAATTTTTGATTTCTCTCTTGACTGCTTATCACAGTTTCGGAGACCATGGAATGCCCAGGTGGCACAAACCCCCCCCAAATGACCCCATTTTGGAAAGTAGACACCCCAAGCATTTGATGAGAGGTATAGTGAGTATTTTGCAGACCTCACTTTTTGTCACAAAGTTTTGAAAATTGAAAAAAGAAAAAAAAAAAAGTTTTTTCTTGTCTTTCTTCATTTTCAAAAACAAATGAGAGCTGCAAAATACTCACCATGCCTCTCAGCAAATAGCTTGGGGTGTCTACTTTCCAAAATGGGGTCATTTGGGGGGGTTTTGTGCCACCTGGGCATTCCATGGCCTCCGAAACTGTGATAGGCAGTAAAGAGTGAAATCATAAATTTACGCCCTTAGAAATCCTGAAGGCGGTGATTGGATTTCGGGGCCCCGTACGCGGCTAGGCTCCCAAAAAGTCCCACACATGTGGTATCCCCATATTCAGGAGAAGCAGCAGAATGTATTTTGGGGTGCAATTCCACATAGGCCCATGGCCTGTGTGAGCAATATATCATTTAGTGACAACTTTTTGTAAATATTTTTTTTTTTTTTGTCATTATTCAATCACTTGGGACAAAAAAAATAAATATTCAATGGGTTCAACATGCCTCTCAGCAATTTCCTTGGGGTGTCTACTTTCCACAATGGGGTCATTTGGGGGGGTTTTGTACTGCCCTGCCATTTTAGCACCTCAAGAAATGACATAGGCAGTCATAAACTAAAAGCTGTGTAAATTACAGAAAATGTACCCTAGTTTGTAGACGCTATAACTTTTGCGCAAACCAATAAATATACGCTTATTGACATTTTTTTTACCAAAAACATGTGGCCGAATACATTTTGGCCTAAATGTATGACTAAAATTGAGTTTATTGGATTTTTTTTATAACAAAAAGTAGAAAATATCATTTTTTTTCAAAATTTTCGGTCTTTTTCCATTTATAGCGCAAAAAATAAAAACCGCAGAGGTGATCAAATACCATCAAAAGAAAGCTCTATTTGTGGGAAGAAAAGGACGCAAATTTCGTTTGGGTACAGCATTGCATGACTGCGCAATTAGCAGTTAAAGCGACGCAGTGCCAAATTGGAAAAAGACCTCTGGTCCTTAGGCAGCATAATGGTCCGGGGCTCAAGTGGTTAACAACACGCTATCTTCCTTCTTTGATTTGCACAGGGGAACAAGACAGGGCTGCCCACTATCCCCGTTACTCTTTGCTCTTGCCATAGAGCCTCTGGCTGCTGCTATTAGAGGGAACTCGGCTATATGCGGTTTTAAAAAGGGGAAATTTGGAAGATAAAATAGCCTTGTATGCTGACGATGCGTTTATCTTTTTGGGCGACACGTCTGCCTCCTTAACAAATCTCATGGAGTTAATAAGTAAATTTGGATCCTATTCGGGGTTCAAGATAAACTGGGACAAGTCCACATTGTTACCACTAGATCCCCTTGTATCGCCTCTTCCCTCAGCAGCAGACCAGATAAGAGTGGTAGACACCTTCCGATATTTAGGCATAGTTATCCATCCCAATCTAGAACTATATGTAAAACTAAATATAAATCCCTCGATTAAAAAATTCCAAGAAAAAACAAACAGTTAGTTGGATCAAACTTCCCCTTTCGGTAGTAGG
Organism: Lithobates septentrionalis; assembly: GCA_037952835.1. Classification (NCBI taxonomy): domain Eukaryota; kingdom Metazoa; phylum Chordata; class Amphibia; order Anura; family Ranidae; genus Lithobates; species Lithobates septentrionalis. The sequence goes on along the minus strand of JBBDGP010001187.1, from coordinate 4,755,499 downwards.
CCGGTGTAACCTGATAAAAATGGTATGGGGTCCACAGCTTTTGTATGCGCTTCACAACGCCCCTATATGGATTCCTATCCATGTATTCAAAAAAATGTAACACTATATTTCGCTGCTTGATATGGAGGAAACAGGTGCCGCGTATAAAATTGGAAACATTACAGGAGGCAAAGGACTCGGGCGGGCTGGCAGTCCCGAACCCATATTATTATTTCATAGCAGCCCAATTACAGCACCTAACGGGTTGGCAAAACTCAGAGTCCTCTGACCCTACGAGTAATATAATACGCACTTCACTCTCGAGTGAGGGCCTTGTGGAGTGCTTGGAAGCAGGAGAGTTCCGCAAAGTACCCGAATACCAAACTATGGTGCTCATAGATAAAATATGGAATAAGGCCAAGCAACATTTTCACTATGAAGGGTATTCTGAATGGTCTCGTATATGGAACAATAGTAATTTTCCCGAACTGTGTAAATTAAAGGGTTTCTCTACGTGGTCTAGGAGTGGGGTGGTGTATATTCAACAGCTATACCAGGGCGGACTCCTACGGGACTTCCAATCCCTAAGGGAAGAATATGGCATACCAAATGTTGTATTCTTTCAATATTTGCAACTTAGGCACGCCATCTCAGCACAAGCTACAATGTCCAAATGGGAATTAACTAGACCCACGGTACTCGCACAACTAGTAAATTCAATGTCTAGGAAAGGACAAATATCATCTATATATGATTCCCTAATAATGCAGGTATCCAAGACTATGTCATTAAAATGCAGGACAAGTTGGGGGGGAGGATATAGGTCACATCACAGATGAGGAATGGTCTAATATAATGGAGAATGTACCCAAGGTATCTATCTCTTCCTCCCAAAAACTTACACAATTATTTATTATACACAGAACTTACCGTACCCCATATAAGTTACATAAATGGAGTAGAAGAGATGACCCTTTTTGCCCTCGTTGTAAGATAGATAACGGTACACTTGTGCATATGCTCTGGAAGTGCCCAAAATTGCAAAGGTACTGGTCCGAAATAATCAATTCTATAAATAAAATATGGAGCCTTACATTTGTGGTTGATCCCAAGCTGTGTCTGTTGGGCTGGTTAGACGAAGAACTATATACACCGCACACGTACATAGCCATTACCAGAGTATTGTTTATTGCCAGAAAACTTATTGCCAAAAAATGGCTAGCGGCGTCACCGCCGACGCACGCAGCATGGGTTAATACCATAAATGACACTCTATTGAGAGAAAAACTAACATACCAGCACAGAGGCAGCCCAGCAAAGTTTGAACGTATATGGGACCCTTGGTTGGAGGTGCCTGGTTTGGCGCCCTTCCAACTGGTCCAAAATAAAATACTTGGTGGTAGGACACAGACCCCTGCTCCACTTGTCTGAGGGAGGAGGCTGTTTACGCTGGGTGGGTACAGGGTGATGTGGTGACATAGAGACTCAGAATGTGGAACAATCTAACATAATATTCTTGATGAGAAGTTGTCTAACTCTGCAGTGACGAGTTATATGGTTTACTTACATATTGGTTTTAAAAAAAAAAAAAGAACACTGGAATCCTCCCCCCACTGTTTAGGGGGGAGGGGTACCTCTGCACCGACCGATTGTCCTTTTCAGGGCCGGGAGCGGGGTAGGGGTACAAAGTACCAAAAGGACACAACTACTACACGTAGAAAATACAGGATATGACAGAAATTGATAAGGACATGTAGAGATTTGTCTTATAAGTTGAATGTAAGCTCATATATACCATAATAATGCAGGAGAAGTAATCAAACTGACTGTATATCTGGATAATAATATGTCCTTGACAATGTAATTTGCTGTATGTTTTTGTTTTTAGGAAGAGTTTTTTCTCTTTCTATGTTTTATAAATAAAAAAAATCTGATTTAAAAAAAAAAAAAAAGTTGTTGTAAAGGAAATACACATATATATATATATTTTAACTAGGGCTGAAACAACTAATCGATTAATCGACAACTAATCGATTATGAAATTAATCGATTACTATTTTCATAATCGATTAATCAGGCAGTAACATAATGGGGTTAAAAAAAAACTAAAATGAGCTCTTTATAGTACAAAAAGAGCAAATAATCTCTACTGTAAATAAATTAAATAAATAAATAAATTTAGTTGGTCTACCTGACCGTGGTTTGGTTTCAACAGAACCCCTCATTTTCCACTTCTTGATTAGAGTTTGAACACTGCTGATTGGCATTCTCAATTCCTTGGATATCTTTTTATATCCCTTTCCTGTTTTTTTTACAGTTCAACTACCTTTTCCCGCAGATCCTTTGACAATTCGATTTTGACCCCACTAACAATTAGAAAATCGAACGAACGTTCTTAAAATGACATTTTTTGTCATTTGTCGGGGAAGACATTGTTTGTTTTTTTAAATAAAAAATAGATCTCTGAGACTGATGATATTTACCAGATTCACCCTTTAATAGTATTTAATAATATTTAATATATAAAGTATATCTCCTCTAATAGTATATACAGTATATCTCCTCCAATTATATATATATATATATACACAGTATACCTCCTTTAATAGTATATACAGTATATCACCTCTAATAGTATATACAGTATATCTCTCCTCTAATAGTATATACAGTATATCTCCTCTAATAGTATGTACAGAATATCTCTTCTGTCTGTTATTCTCAGAGTGGATTAGATATTTTGCTCCCTAACCATATAGTTGGTTTTTTATATTCCCCCCTGCATAGAGATATTTAAGAATAAATTGCCTTTTTTTTTAAACTTTACATATTAACTAAATTATACACCACACTTTTTTTTAAGGTTATTAACCGATTAATCGATTATTCGAAACAATAATCGGCCAACTAATCGATTATGACAATAATCGTTAGTTGCAGCCCTAATTTTAACTAACAAATAGCTATGACCATCCTCTTCTTGGGTCCCCCATTAGCGCTCCTGGCTCCTCTCTTGCTGATGCCCCTAATAGGAAGCCAATTCCCATGGGGGCACTTGTTGCTCCTGAGCCCCTCTGCCGTGTCCATTGACACAGACAGCGGGACTTGGCCACGCCCCCTGCTTCCTCATCACAGGTGTTGATTGACAGGAGCGGAAGCCAATGGCTGCCACTGCTATTGATCTGCCTAGGGAGGAGGGACAGAGCCAAGAGAGCCACAGCTCTCCTACACAGTGCTGGATCATGATGGGGTTCAGATAAGTATAAGGGGGTGGGGGGGGGCGAGTCTGTGACACAGAAGGTTTTATTACCTTAATGCATTAAGGTAAAAATATCTTGGGGCTTTAGAACCACTTTAAGGAGAGTTATCCTCTCTATTAAATCATGCATCTGCTGGGAACGGTGGGAGAAAATAAATAAATAAATAAAAAAGATATTTATTTATTCCAATTAATTTTGTGGCTGCTTCTGTTTTGTGTTAAAAATAATTTATATTCGCTCATATTGCTTCTGCAGTCTGAGTGGACAATATTGGAACAGGTACAAGAAAAAAAAAAAAAATAAATTCCATTAAAATGGCGGCTTGCGAATATCCTTCCCAACATCCCTTCGTTCCATTACTTGGTTCAACAGCTTACTGAAACAGTGCCTCCCACTGACTCACCATATCTATACCCTCTGGATTCAGTTATATTTGTATTAACTCTAACATGTTTACGATAGACACATACTGCTTACCGTTTGTGAAAAATATCTGCAGCTTCCAATACTCTTCTTCTGTTAGAAATTTTAGGTCTTTTTGGCGCTCCTTTAATAAATCCTGTTTATCCAAAATCCATTGTAAGCTAAAAAAAACAAAACTGCATTATATATGGGATGTATATTATGGCTATAGGAAAGCATCTGCGGCTCACATTGTCATGTTAGCATTCTGCTTGCTGAAAAATTGTTCGCAAGGCAAGGGGGCACAGTATAACACATTGGGTTCTTAAAGCGATTTTATTTGCCATACACATAAGTGAATAGATATATTCCATGTGTTACAGAGCTTAGAGACAAATTACACAGTCAAATCATTGGAATGTGTTAGCAAAAGATCAAGTTATGCAGGTGTATAGCATCACACATATTTGCAAATTGGATGCATTTTTAACCGTGAATGTGACCGGCTCTCGATGGAGCTGGTTCACATATGTCCAGAACGGCCGCGGTACAGTTTTAAAAAGGGTCTTGTGCGTTTTTGGGTCAGGTTCAGGTGCGAATCCAGGCAAAAAGTTGCACAGAAATGCACTGGACTCCTGACTGCAAACTCAGCCTTAGTCTAGCTGTTTAAGTATATCTGAGAGTGGTATGCCCTGTACACACGGTCAGACTTTCCGACGGAATATGTGCGATCGGATTGTGTTCTCGGAAATTCTGACCGTGTGTGGGCTCCATCGGACTTTTTCCGTCGGAATTTCCGACACACAAAGTTTGAGAGCAGGCTACAAAATTTTCCGACAACAAAATCCGATTGGTTAAATTCCGATCATGTGTACACAAATCTGACGCACAAAGTACCACGCATGCTCAGAATAAAATTAAGAGACCAAAGCTATTGGCTACTGCCCCGTTTATAGTCTCGACGTACGGGTTTTACGTCACCGCGTTCAGACCGATCGGATTTTCCGACAACTTTGTGCGACCGTGTGTATGCAAGACAAGTTTGAGCCAACACCCGTCGGAAGAAATCCATGGATTTTGCTGTCGGAATGTCAGATCAATGTCCGATCGTGTGTACAGGGCATTAGTGTTCTTAGTTGTATGGCATCCATATATGTATAAAATACAATACAAGGAAAACAATACCATGCAGTAGTATGAACTGAAAAAAAAAAAAAAAAACTGTGTGGCGTGCATTAGATTCACATAAAGTAGACCCCCCGCATTTCTACTATGTTCCTAGTCTCATAAGCCCAGTGAACCGTAAGTCAAAGTATTGGTTGTGAAGGGATGGGGGCACTTTATAAAAAAAAAAAAAAATTCCTATTTATTTTACTTTTTATTTTTACAATGTCCCTTTAATTTATTTTTTTTAATGACTTTTATTCCTATTACAAGGAAATCTCTCCTTTACCTTTAAAGGCAAAAGATCAAAAAAAAAAAAAAAAATAAAAAAAAAAAAACTTTACTTACAGTATAGCCTAGAAGGGACATCATGACATCGCTCTGGTCCTCCAAGGCCATAGAGGCAATCAAAGAGGGTCTACTCTTTGATCGCCTCTGGGACTAGCCAGCCGCACCATCAGATTGTTTCTCAGGTGAACCGACGGAAATGGTAAGCATAGCTATTCCAAATTCTGTGCGCTCCAGTTTTAGTAAATCCACCCCTCTGAGGAAGTTCTGTTGCTTCCACCCCCTCAGCAGGAGTAACTTTTGAGGCTGTCAGCTGATCAGCATATCAGTATATTAGTGGATTTAAAAACAATATAGGCACCTATTTTTAATGTTTTACATAGCTATACCTGCAAAAGGGACCAGACTGAAGTGATCTAGCAGGACTTCATTTTCGGACTAAAAGTTCCACTTTACTTTTGGTGCACACAAACATAATAAACTACCGAATTCTTTGGCAAAATATAACAAACGAGGTTGTGTAAATATATACAGTGCATCTGGAAAACAGTCGCAGCGCTTTACTTTTCCACATGTTGTTATTACAGCCTTATTCTGAAATGGCTTAAAATTCATTATTTTCTACAAACAATACCCAATAATAATGTGAAAGAAGTTTGCTTGAAATCTTTGCAAATTTATTACAAAGAAAAAAAATCCCATGTACATAAGTATTCACAACCTTTGTTCAAAACTTTGTTAAAGCACCTTTGGCACCAATTACAGCTCCAAGTCTTGTTGAGTATGATGCTACAAGCTTGGGCACACCTATTTTTGGGCTGTTTCTCCCATTCTTTTTTGCAGGTCCTCTCAAGCTCCATCACGTTAGATGGGGAGCGTCGGTGCACAGCCATTTTCAGATCTCTCCAGAGATGTTCAATCGGGTTCAAGTCTGGGCTCTGGCTGGGCCACTCAAGGGCATTCACAAAGTTGTCCTGTAGCCACTTCTTTGTTATCTTGGCTGTGTGCTTAGGGTCATTGTCCTGTTGGAAGATGAACCTTCGCCCCAGTCTGAGGTCCAGAGAATTCTAGAGCAGGTTTTCTCCAGTGATGTCTCTGTACATTGCTGCATTCATCTTTCCCTCTATCCTGACTAGTCTCCCAGTTCCTGCTGCTGAAAAACATCCCCACAGCATGATGCTGCCACCACCATGCTTCACTGTAGGGATAGTATTGGCCAGGTGATGAGCTGTGCCTGGTTTCCTCTAGACATGACACTTGCCATTCAGGCCAAAGGCCTCAATCTTTGTTTCATCAGACCAGAGAATTTTGTTTCTCATGGTCTGAGAGTCCTTCAGGTGCCTTTTGGCAAAACTCCAGGCGGGCTGTCATGTGCCTTTTACTGAGGAGTGGCTTCCGTCTGGCCACTCTACCATACAGGCCTGATTGGTGGAGTGCTGCAGAGATGGTTGTTCTTCTGGAAGGTTCTCCTCTCTCCACAGAGAAACACTGGAGCTCTGTCAGAGTGACCACTGGGTTCTTGGTCACCTCCCTGACTAAGGCCCTTCTCCCCCGATCGCTCAGTTTGGCCAGGCCGCCCGCTCTAGGAAGAGTCCTGGTGGTTCTAAACTTCTTCCATTTATGGATGATACAGGCCATAGTGCTCGTTAGGACCTTCAATTCTGCAGAAATGTTTCTGTACCCTTCCCCAGATCTGTGCCTCAAAATAATCCTATCTGAGGTCTACAGACAATTCCCTGGACTTCATGGCTTGGTTTATTCTCTGACATGCACTGTTAACTGTGGGACCTTTTATAGACATGTGTGTGCCTTTCCAAATCATGTCCAATCAACTGAATTTACCACAGGTGGACTCCGATCAAGTTGTAGAAACATTTTAAGGATCAGTGGAAACAGGAAGAACCTGAGCTCAATTTTGAGTGTCATGGCAAAGGCTGTGAATAATTATGTACATGTGATTTTTTTTATTTTTAATAAATTTGCAAAGATATCAAACAAACTTCTTTCATGTTGTCATTATGGGGTACTGTTTGTAGAATTTTGAGGAAAATAATGAATTAAATTTATTTTGGAATAAGGCTGTATCATAACAAAATGTGGAGAAAGTGAAGCGCTGTGAATACTTTCCGGATGCACTGTACCATGTCAAACCTTAAAATTATGAAACTGAGAAAGTAAGGTGCCCTAAACTGTTTATAAGTAGCACTTTTTACATGGGCACACATTTACAGGTCTCTGAGGCTGGGTTCACACTAGTGCACTGTGCAAGATCGCATGTGATTTGCACCGCAGTGCAAATCACATTTGTAATAGATTTGTAATAGTGTTGCATTACACTATTAAGTTAACATGCTGCTATAGTGTTGGTTTAAGACACCTTTCACACTGAGGCACTTTGCAGGCGCTATAGCGTTAAAAATAGCGCCTGCAAAGCACCCTGGAACAGTGGCTTCATTCACACTGGAGCGGTGCACTGGCAGGGCGTCAGAAAAAGTCCTGCCAGCAGCTTCTTTGGAGCGCATTAGGAGCAGTAAACTCACCACTCCTAAAGCGCCCCTGCCCATTGGAATCAATGGGCAGCGGCGCCGAACCGCCGGCAAAGCGCCGTTGTAGCAGCACTTTGTGGGCGGTTGTAACCCTTTTTCGCCCGCTAGTGGGGGGTTAAAAGCGCCCCACTAGCGGCCGAATAGCGCCGCAAAAACGACGGCAAGGTGCCGCTAAAAATAGTGGCGTTTTACCGCCGTCGCACAGGGCGGCTCAGTGTGAAAGGGCTCTACATGTTGGAGTTGCCGCCACTGTATTCCCTACATTGGTGGCAGTGAAAAGGTTAGGAAAACTTTATACAATGAGTCAAGATGCTAAACACATTGAAAGATAAATTTGGGGTTTACATACACTTTAAACTATTGCACACATTCTGCCAAAACAGTCAGAACACCTTTCTTCACACGAAAAAGGATCCCCTTGCTCTTTCTGCGCATCCTTGCTTAATTCTTATTTATTGTTAATGGCACCCCAAACATATCAAACGACACCACGAGTGCCACACATGGTTTTCAACCTTTATGTATTGTGCACAAAATCACATGATTCTGCGCTACACTAGTGTGAATGCAGGCTTAGTGAGTGTTGTCATCCTAAGACCAGAAAGTGGCAGGATCAGAGGGTAAAAATAAAGGAAGAAAGCCTGAAAAAGGAAACAAAATGAGCCACAGCATTAAATGGTGGCCATACACGCTTCATTGCTATCTGATTGATGTGCAATTCGATTGAAACAGTTGAACAGCCATAACGTCTCCTCTGACTTTTGATCGTATTTAATCAAACTAAATTGTTGGTGGAAAATGATTAGTCATTCTGCATCAATCAGCAGCACTGAGATGCTCTAGTCATGAATTTGATCATATTTCTATCAGATTATGAGACTGCACGATGAAGACAGACAAGTCATGGATAACCTGCAATCATATCTTCCAACTACGAAACTAAAGCCAAATTCTCCTTGTGTGGCATATCAATTGAAAAGGTTGCATGCTATAGATCACTTAATCCTATTGGAGAGATTGATCAGAAAATAAATAATTTAATCAAAGTCTAGATGACCACCATAAGGACTTAAAAGCTGCAATAACCCCCGTTAGCCTTACCGGTAACGGTATTTCCAGGAACCTTCCAGGACAGCTACTTGAGAGATGATTGGCTCCGCCCTCTACAGGAAACACAAATCAGATACAATTTAAAAGGCCCCTCCCTTTCCTCTGACCCTCAGTTGTTTAGAAGCTCAAGTAACCTCCACCAAAAGGTGCACTCGGCAGAGGAAAAAAACAGAAACCATAAAAACACACCACCACCAGGTAAACATGGTCGACCAGTGAAAAAATAGAATAGGGTGGGAATATAGACTCTGTCCTAGAAGGTTCCTGGAAATACCGTTACCGGTAAGTCTAACGGGGTTTTCCCCATCACCTTCCAGGACAGCTACTTGAGACCATAAGCAAGATTTTATACCTTAGGGAGGGACGACAGCCTGAAACACTTTCCTACCAAAGGAAGGGTCCTGGCTGGAAAGCATGTGAACTCTATAATGCTTGACAAATGCATGAGAGGACGACCAGACAGCCGCTTTAGAGATTTCTTCCCATGAAGCCCCAGCTCTTTTTGCCCATGATGTGGCCATGGATCTCGTTGAATGGGCCCTAATTCTAGGAGGGGTGTGACCTGACGCTTTATATGCCTCACAGATAGCTCCCCTAATCCACCTAGCAATAGAACCTTTAGATGCTTTGGACCCTTTCTTGGGGCCACTGAACAAAACCAACAGTTGGGAGGAACTCCTAAACCCACTGGTCTTTTCTAGATAAAGCAGAAGACACCTTTTTACGTCTAAAAGACCAAACCTTTCCTCTTCCGTATTTTTGGCAGAGGTGCAGAAACTAGGAAGGACTATCTCCTGGGACCTATGAAAGTTGGAAGAAACTTTGGGTAAATAGAGAGGATCAGGTCTAATCACTAGCCTGTCCTCAAGAATCCTCAGGAAGGGGTCTTCACAGAAAAAGAGACTCTAGATCAGAAATCCTTCGCCCTGACATAATAGCCAAAAGGAAGGACAACTTCAAAAGAAATAATTTTCAGGGAAGCCTCATGCAAAGGCTCGAAAGGAGCCCTTGTTAGTGCATTTAATACCAACGACAGATCCCAGGGAGGAACATGTTTGATGACCCTGGGAGTATATCTAGATCTGGCTAAAAGGAACCTCCTGACTAAGGGATCTTCTGCTAGTCTTCTCTCTGTAAATAAAGATAGGGCAGCAATCTGAACCCTAAGCCCCTTTTCCACTACCCCCTGCAAAAAATCCAATATACAGGGAGTGGAAAAAAAAAATCTAAACCAGTTTTCCTTTGCCAGGAAATAAAAGTTTTCCAAACTTTCCCATAGATTCTTTTTGTGACCACCTTAGGCTGTCCAGGATAGTTGAAATAACCCTCTCTGAACACCCCTTTAACTGTAGGATGCGCCGCTCAGGCTCCAGGCCGTCAAATGGAAGGTCTGAGGGTTTGGATGCAACACCGGTCCCTGATGGAGCAGATCCTTCCGAACTGGTAGGGGCCAGGGAGGATACACAGATAGGGCCTTCAGAGAGGAGAACCAACTCCTCCTGGGCCACCAGGGAGCAATCAGAACAACTTCTGCCCTGTCCTGAATGATTTTCCAAACCACTAGGGGCAAGAGGGGAAAAGGAGGGAAGGCATAGGCCAGAGTGAAGTCCCATGGGAAGGACAGAGCATCCAAGGACTCTGTTTCTCTCTCCAGAGAGAAGAACGCTGGCAGGTTCTTGTTGAGACTGGAGGCAAAAAGATCCACTGTGGGGAGACCCCATCTTAGCACCACCTCCTGGAACGTGCCTTAATGTATTTCCTAACCGCTGGAACTGATGCTCACCCTGCTCAAATAGTCCGCCAGCACATTTTCTGACCCCTTGATGTGGACTGCCCTTACTGAAGTGACATAGATCTCCGCCCAGGACAGAATCTGCTGTGTTAATGACAGAAGCGACTCTGAGCGAGTGCCCCCTTGCTTGTTCAGGTACGCCACTGTTGTGGCATTGTATCAATAGGTCTTTTGAATAGACCCTCTCTTCCAGAGATACAAGTGCTTTTCTCACAGCCAGAAGTTCTCTGAAATTTGAGGAGCGACCTGCTTCCTCTGGCAACCAGGCTCCCTGTGCTTGCCAGTCCTGTGAGTGAGCACCCCAACCCCCCAGACTGGTGTCTGTGGTAATTTTGACCAGGGAATGTTGTGTTCAATCCTTCCCTCTCTGCAGATGTTCTCGCTGCTCCCACCAGGCGAGATCGAGAAAATTCCCTTCTGGTAGTTTTATCAGCTGATCCAGAGAATCCTTCCTGCGATCCCAATGGAGTAAAAGAAAAGCCTGAAGGGGTCTGGAGTGCAACTGGGCCCAAGGCATCCCTGGAATGGCCGCAGTCATCAGACCCAGCAACTGCATGATCCGCTGAAGGGAGGTCTGAGGGAGCAACTTGAAGGCCTGCACAGAGAGAAAAATTTTCAAAATCTTCTCTTCGGGAAGAAAAATCTTTAGGGCAACAGAGTCTATTAGATAACCCAGGAAAAGAATGCTCTGTGAGGGTACCAGGCAAGATTTCTGCTGGTTGACCTTCCACCCTAATTTTTGAAAAGTCTGCAGAACCAACTGTAGGTCTTGAACAAGAGACTCCTTGTTTCGAGCAAAAATCAAAAAATCGTCTAGATATGGGACGATCGAAACACTTTGAATCTGAAAAAAGGCCATGATTTCTGTAAAAATCCTCGGTGCTGCCGAGAGACCAAAAAAGGAAGGGCATTGAACTGAAAGTGAGATGGCTCGTTTCCCACAAGAACTGCAAACCTGAGGAACCTTCGGTGGCTCTGGCAGATTGGTACATGAAGATAAGCGTCCTGAAGGTCCAGGGTCACCATGAAGACCTTTGGCAACAACAGATTCCTTACTGAATAAATGTTCTCCATTCGGAAACGTCTGTAAACTATGTATTTGTTCAGGACGCTTAAATTTATGACCATACGAAAGCCGCCGGAAGCTTTCTTGACCAGAAAGACGTGAGAATAAAATCCCCAAAACTTCTGAATTTCTGGGACAGGAGAAATAACTCCCTCTGTTTTCCACACAGAAATCAAATTTAACATGGCTTGCCGTCTCTCTTGGTCTCTCGGCAGGTGGGTAAGAAAAACTTCTGGGGAGGAAGACTTTTGAATTCCAGTCTGTGACCCTTTTCCAAAGTTTGAAGGATAAAGGGATTGGTGGAAATCTCTGCCCATTCCTTGATGAAATGGCACAATCTTCCCCCTACCCCAAACCTGGCGTCACTGGGTATTTTTCGAAGGGGCTGAAGGAGCAAAGTGAGCCCCCCCTTTTTACTTGTCTTTGTTAAAGGACCATTTCTTTTTAGTCTGTTGCCTGTTGGCTTTAAAATTAGCTTTGTTTTGGAAGCCACAAAAAGGCCTCTTATTCTGGAGCTTATTCCTTTGGGAAGAAGGGAATAGTTTACTTTTCTCAGAGGAACGAGCGAAGACCTCTTCTAAGGAAGAACCAAACAAGGGTTTGCCTTCAAAGGGAATGCCACAGAGCTTATTCTTGGAAGTAAGGTCACCTTCCCAAGATTTAAGCCAGATAGCTTGCCTAGCTGAATTAATGAGAGCAGAAGCTCTGGCTGCGGATTTCACTGAATCTGCTGCTGCATCAGCTAAGAAGGCGACTGACTTGGCAATGAGTGGGAGGGATTCCCTAATCTCTTCTTTGGGGGTGTCAGATGCAAGAAGATCATCTAGACGCTGAACCCATACGTCTAAATTTCTAGCCACACAGGTGGATGCTACCGTCGGGCCTAAAGAAAAAGCTGAAGCATCCCAGGCCTTATGTAGCAACGAGTCAGCCTTTCTATCCATATGATCTTTAAGGACCCAAGAATCTTCAAAAGAAAGATCTGATCTTTTGGACACCTGCGACATAGGGGCATCTAATCTAGGACACTTAAAGAAAACCTCCTCAAATTCAGGCTGAAAAGGAAATCTTCTTTTGTGTCCCCTGGATTGGAACAAACTTTTTTCAGGTTCTTTCCATTCAGACAGAATCATGTCCCTAAGAGACTGGTGTACCGAAAAAGTTTTTGATTTCCGTCCCTGTAGGCCCCTATACATTTTATCCTGTACAGATTGGGCTAGTTGTGGTATCTCAATCTGCTCTAAAGTATATATTGCTTTTAGTAGTTCATCAATATCCTCAACTGGAAAAAGATACTTAGATGAGCTACCTGCATCCTCCTCCGATGCAGACATTTCATCAGATGAAGAAACTGGATTCTCACCTTCTTCTAGATCAGAGGTATCACGTGAACTAATAGTGGACCTGACAGAGTTTGAAGGGTCTTGGGCTATGGGTCTAGATGAGGAAGATCCTAGACTAGTAACCCTGTCATTAAGTGACCGAAAGGAGTCCACTACCTCCTTCATAGAAGTCATTAACTCCTTAAAAGAGGAAGACTCTGAACTAGCTCTGGGTGGAATACAATCCTCACAAAATAGCTTTTTATAACTAGCAGAAAGCCTGGCCCTACAGTTCCCACATTTCTTCTTCACCGGTTTAACCATGAATAAAAAGGTGCCATACAAAAAAGTCCCTTGCTGTAGAGCTATCCACAGACAAGGGCTTACCTTAAGGGCAGTATGGGACCCGGATGCTGCCGCTGGTTCAATACGAGCGGATGCTCCATCCTCAGACCTGTCCTCAAGCTCCATTAAGCAAGCGGAGAACGGCCGTAGCGAAGACTGCTGCTGTACCGAAAAACTGCACTTAGAATGGCGTCATGTGACTTCCGGTTCTGGCGCCATCTTGCCACGTCACCGGAAGTCCTCCTGACACCATCTTGGTACACCGATATGAAGCATTTAGGGGGACACAGTTCCACACAGCAGCACTGGGGAAAAATGTAAGGGAGTTGCCATCACTCACATAGGCAAGTAACCCTTAGAAATAGGGAACCCTTCTGGTACAGACTATCATCCAGGACTTGGCCACAACTAGTCCTGGATGAAACCAGAGAAGGGGGGTCCACCAACCAGTTACCAGACCTTAAGAAAACAAAAAACGTGTTGGTGCTCCTGGAGGGTCTGGAAACACAAAACAACTGAGGGTCAGAGGAAAGAGAGGGGCCTTTTAAAATTGTATCCGATTTGTGTTTCCTGTAGAGGGCGGAGCCAATCATCTCTCAAGTATCTGTCCTGGAAGGTGAGGGGGGAAATATGTTTATTCTTGGGGGATTAAAAAATAAATACACTGTAAAGCCTGGTACATACTAGAATTATTATAATTTTTTTTTTTTTAATTTGTGCTCAACCCAGCAGGCTGAACAAAAAACCCCCAGAGATTGCCGCACTAACCCTGCGGTGCCTTTGTGTTCTGACAGGGGGACTGCACACCCCCCCCCCACCCACCCACAATGTTTGGATGCTGGTCTTCCAGCATGCCCGTTCAACAGAAGCCATTTGCGAGACCGACTTCTGTAGAACAGACAGCTGTACACGGTCAGTGGGTTCCTTCTGAGCCGGCCGATTTGGTTAAGGCTAAAGGTGTACATTTATTAAACAGAGGTAATTTACCTAATTTCTGTTCTCAGAGAAAAAACATCTCCTCTTATACCCTATTTATGAAGCCAAGAACATTTGTTCCAAGAAGAAAAGATATTTTTCTTCTAGGAACGGCTGAGATCTTTGTAGAAGGCTGCCAGTGATCTTGTGAGATTACAATGCAGCTGAGTTTAAAGTAAAACCAAAGTTAAAAGAGCATGTTTTACATGAAAATAATAAGCACTGAGCACTTTTTGTAATGCAGTTTTTATTTATTTTTTCACGTGCATTTTGGAGCTTTTATAACAAGCATTTTAGCGCTTTTAATAATGTAGATTTTTCCATGTTTTTTTAAACGTGCATGTTGGCGCTTTTCTAAACATTTTGCCGCTTTAAGGCGCATTTTGGCACAGGTTACTTTAACACGCATTTTGGTGTGGTTTGTAATGCACATTAGCACAAAAATGAACATTTTTTGCATGTTTTAAAAGACACGCCAAAATCTGTTGAAAAAATTCCTAAAATGTGTGTTAAACTGCAACAAAATATGCATTAAAAAAAGCGTCAAAATGCCAAATTGAACCTTTTTGGGTATGGAGCATTGTGCGTTTTTTTCAAATCAAATGCACATATTTTCCAGCACACCCCGGATCGCCAAATATGATCAAATCTTTACTGAATGATTACATCACAGGAGACATAGTGCAATGTTTTGGACCTGTACAGGACCCCTCCATTGAGCATGTGACATCACATGCCTGATGAAGGGGTCCTGCGCAGCTCCAAAAAGTTGCACCATTTCCTGTGATGTGAATATTCTTCAATAAAAGTTTTGGACATTCATTATTCATCCATAGTGTGCTGGCAAATATGTCCATTTGATTTGTGATGTCTCCAGTTTCAGTTGCTTGTTGCTGCAGTACCCATTACTCCTAAAGCCTTATCCGGTGTGCTGTGTATTTTGACACTTTTTTAGTGCAATTTAGAATTGCTGCCAGAATTGCATGATTCTGCCATGCTCGGATGTGAATGGGGCCTAAAGGATAATACAGTATAATTTACACTCACAGGCCACTTTATTAGGTACACCTTGCTAGTACCGGGTTGGTCCCCCTTTTGTCTTCAGAACTGCCTTAATTCTTCATGGCATAGATTCAACAAGGTGTACGGAACATTCCCCATTTTGGTCCATAGTGACATGATAGCATCACGCAGTTGCTGCAGATTTGTCGGCTACACATCCATGATGCGAATCTTCTGTTCCGCCACATCCCAAAAGTGCTCTATTGGATTAAGATCTGGCGACTGTGGAGGCCACTGGAGTACAGCGGTAAGTATAGAAAATGGGGTGAATTGGCGCTACCCTATATGGTGCTAAATGGTTGGTAAGGAGGCAGCATAGAAAGTATACTGTACTCCTAACAGATCGCCAGTAAGCGTTCTCGAGAAACTGTGGTAAAAATGGTGAGCAGGCTCCAAGGCGGAGCCACGCTCTTATGTCACACCCGGAAGACACTGCTTGGATCGCAGATGGTACGCACGCCACGGACCGGCTCCGTGCTTACCATTTTTACCACAGTTTCTCGATTTTGTTGTCCAGCGACTTTGTTTTTAAGCTTATCCTTTTTTTAGTCCAATACATTTTTACTGAAATACTGCACAATGGGAGCCCCTTGTTTTTTCTGTGAGGACTCTGCCATTTAGTGATGGAGAACGCCCTGGGAAGCCCTGAATAGTCATACTTGGATTCTGATCGAACAGAGATACAAGTTTGATGGGAGGAACAGATTGACCGACACAACTACTAAGGAGGAAAGCCATATAAAGCCACCCACTCTATGCTTATTACCCCTGCAGGGGTATCTACGTCTGGTGAGTGGGGACCCATTGGGGGATCACTATAGTCACAATACCTGTCGAGCACGGAAGTCACTTTATTTATGTATGGAACACTGAACATTTTGGGACTATTTATTTATTTTTCACGTTATGCTTTTTTGATGTCGATCAATTTTTTGGGCAAACTAATTGGACACTTAATATAATTGATGTTTGAAAGTGGACTTATTGCACTATATTAGTGGGTTATGCACACAGGCCCAAACCTTGCATGATAGGGTGAGGATTTCTTGGACACCCTTGCACGTATATGCTACATAGCCCTATTTGCTACCATTTGATCTCTATGTAGTTTGTATTACACTTTATTTTTTTCCAATTTAATTTTAATATTTGATCACAGATAAGTGGATTTAGTTTATATTATATCCTTCATTACTCACTTATCCTTTAGATGTACATACATACGCTTTCTGAGCATTGTTATCTGTTTAATATTCACATATCTTATCCCCGAGAGGGAGAACGCTTACTGCCGATCTGTTGTTAGGAGTACAGTATACTTTCTATGCTGCCTCCTGACCAACCATTTAGCACCATATAGGGTAGCGCCAATTCACCCCATTTTCTATACTTACCTCTGTAAGTTCCCTTGGGAACCCAATAAGGGTGGGCAGCAACCCATATTATCCTAAGCACGGAATCTAATTTAAATATACACTGGAGTACAGCGACCTCATTGTCATGTTGAAGAAACCAGTGGTGAGATGATTTGAGCTTTGTGACATGGTGCATTATTCTGCTAGAAAGAGCCATCAGAAGATGGGTACATTGTAGCCATAAAGGGATGGACATGGTCAGCAACAATACTCAGGTAGGCCGTGGAGTTTAAACCATGCTCAATTGGTACTAAGGGGCCCAAAGTGTGCCAAGACAATATCCCCCACACCATTACACCACCATCAGTCTGAACCATTGATACAAGGCAGGATGGATCCATGCCTTCATGTTGTTTAAGCCAAATTCTGACCCCACCATCTGAATGTCACAGCTGAAATCGAGACTCATCAGACCAAGCAAACATTTTTCCGATCTTCTATTGTCCAATTTTGGTGAGCCTGTGCGAATTGTAGCCTCAGTTTCCTGTTCTTAGCTGACAGGAGTGACGCCCAGTGTGGTCTTCTGCTGCTGTAGCCCATCTGCTACAGGGTTTGATGTATTGTGCATTCGGAGATGGTATTCTGCATACCTTGTTATTTGAGTTACTGTTATCTCTCTATCATCTCCAACCAGTCTGCCCATTCTCCTCTGAAATCAACAAGGCATTTTCATCCACACAACTGCCTCTCACTGGATATTTTTCTCTTTTTTTGGACCATTCTCTGTAAACCCTAGAGATGGTTGTGTGTAAAAATCCCAGTAAATCATCAGTTTTTTTAAATACTCAGACCTGCTTATCTGGCTTATCTGGCAACTTCAGAAAGTTGTCTTCATCACGTCTAGATGCCTAAATGCATTGAGTTGCTGCCATGTGATTGGCTGATTAGCAATTTGTGTTACCAAGCAATTGAACAGGTGTACCTAATAAAGGGGCCGGTGAGTGTGTGTGTGTGTGTATATATATATATATATATATATATATATATATATATATATATATATATATATATATATATATATATATATATATATATATACACACACACACACAGAGATAGATAGAGATCTATCTATAGATTTATGTTATTATTTATATTATTGTTTAATCCTGCTGGTGCTGATAAAGGAAGAAAGAAGTCTTCTTCCTTCTCACAGCAACTTCTCTCTCGCCACAGATATTTTACAGAGATGGCCAGTAGAGCTGCATGATTAATCGTAAAATAAATAAATACATTTAAAAAAAAAAAATCGCTATCCCTATTCAACCCCCCTCACCACAATCTCTATGCAGCATTTACACAATCAGAGCTGTAAAAAAAAAAAAAAAGCCGGCAAATGTTTATCAACATTGTCAGCACTGGGTGAAAACTATAAACAAAATATCTTCTAGTTCTTTTAAATCAAGGGAATGAACTTCGGTCTGTAAATGAGGTCAGTTTAACCCATTAAAAAGTCAGAAGCTACAAAAAGTGTAGCTGCTGACTTTTAATAAACACACACTTACCTGTCCCACGGTCCAGCGATGTGGGCGTACGAAGCCTTCGCTCCTCTCCCCAGTGCCGGATTGTAACTGTGGGTGCCCGGCTGTGGCTTCACAGCTGGGCGCGCACGAGCTGCACTGTGAATGGCTGGGCAATCTTCTGGTACCTGTGATGTGTCCCAGAAGTCTGCAGGGAGGGGGGAGAGGTGAACTTCCTTCTGGTGCCGTGGTGCCAGGGGGAGGAAGTGGGAGCTGGGTGCCTCTAAAAACAGGGTACCTGCTCCCCCCCCCAAAAAAAAGACATGCCAAATGTGGCATGTCAGAGGGTCACCAGTACTTAAAGCGGAAGTTCCATTTTTGGGTGGAACTCCGCTTTAAAGGTTAAACCTTTTTCTGACACTTGTTGTTTACAAGTTTAAAGCAGTATTTTCTGACAGAAAATTACTTAGCACCCCCCAAACATTATATATATATATATATATATATATATATATATATATATATATATATATATATATATATATATATATATATATATTTAGCAGAGACCTTAGCTAAGAAAATGGTGGTTGTTGCAATAATTTTTTTAGAAAAAATACACTTCAATGGATTAAAAAAAAAAAAAAACTACACAGTAAAGTTGGCCCAAATTTTTGGATAATGTGAAAGATGATGTTACGCTGAGAGAATCGTAATCTTTATTCTAAACAAAAAAAAATGTGATTCTCATTTTAGCCAGAATCGTGCAGCTCTAATGTCCAGTGAGACTAGACCTCACTTTCATAAACCGACCATCTGTTAGCCCTGGTCCACACTGACAGCGGGAATGAAATTGTGTGAGTTCAGCTGAACTCGCACAATTTCATTCCCACGTCAGTCCCGAATTCAGGGGGCGATTTCAGAGACATCTGTGCGGGTTTCTGCACAGATGTCTATTGAAATTGCACCCCAAAGTAGCCAAAAGTAGCACAGAAACTACTTTTTGGTAATCGGTGTGGCGTCGCACTGATTCGGACGGTGCCATTGCCGGCAATAAACGCTAATTTGGCATGTCAAACCAGGGCTAAAAGTGAACAACAGAAGGGTGTGTCCTGTGATGAGAAGCAAGTTTTCTGCTCCTCATCTCAGCTGTCATCTTTGACAGCCGGTGCCACCTGTCACCTTGACACGTCACATTCAATTTGCTGGGATACAAAGCGTGCGAACAGAACTCTGCGGCTGGAAGGGAAGTGGCCAGAAACTGGCGACTCAGTCAACCCCTGACCACCCATGTAAAAGAGGCCTGAGAAAAGCCTTTCCAAGCTGAGCTCAGAGGACTGTAATGATCAGGTAGAGATGATGTGAAGCAGTGTGTGTGGTACCCAGGGGATGTTATGGGGCCTGAGAAGAACACACACATGATACTGAGCACAGCTTCCAGTTCTAGGAGAGAAGTTCTCCTCAGTCTGGGGGATAGGGGGCCCCCCTCGGTCACTACTCACTAGTGAGAGCTCTGCCAGAAATTCCCCGCCATCAAACCTCAACCGGCAGCAACACGTCTGAGCGGAACCCCGGACTCGTGACGTCACCCCGAGCTTCTCTTCGCCGGTCCGCACCACAACACGGCTCCCTACAGCTGCTGTACAGGAAGACAACCGGTGTGCAACCCGAATACGCTTCCGACTGGGAACTAGTGGCGCCCGGAACCAAAGAATACAGACGGGGGCCGTGTGTGGGTGTACTGTACATGTACAAGTTGCTATGTTTGAGAGATAGTTAGAGAATCTTTGTTTCCCCCATTGTACAGAAGATATGTTTGATAATGTCTTTTTTGTTTGCTTGGAAGAAAAGTAGTTGCAATGCTGCTGAGCCAAATCAGTTTAGTATACAAGTGATCAATAAAGGGCTTATATAAGACCCCTTTCACACTGAGGCGCTTTTCAGGCATTTTAGAAATAGCCTCTAAAAAGCGCCTCCCATTCATTTTAGTGTGGCTTTTCACACTGGGGTGGTGCGCTTGCGGGGCATTAGGAAAAGTCCTGCAAGCAGCATCTGTATACGGCGCTACCAAAACGCCCTGCCCATTGAAATGAATGGACAGCACTTCCAAAGCACTTCAGAAGTGCCGTATCACAGGTGTGAAAAGTGCCGCTTAGACAACACTAAAGCGCTGCTAAAACGCTTTAACCCTTATGCCGCGTACACACGGTCGGACTTTTCGTCTACAAAAGTCCAACGGACGCTGACGGACTAAAGCTGGCTGGTAATCCGATCGTGTGTGGGCTTCTCCGGACTTTCAACATACTTTTTTAGCCTCAAATCCGACGTACTTTAGATTTGAAACATGCTTCAAATCTTTACTTCGTAACTACGACGGACCCCGAAATCCGCTCGTCTGTGTGCTAGTCCGACGGACAAAAAGCCACGCTAGGGCACCTATTGGCTACTGGCTATGAACTTCCTTATTTTAGTCCGGTGTGCGTCATCACGTAAGAATTCGATGGACTTTTGTGTGATCGTGTGTAGGCAAGTCTGTTCGTTAGAAAGTCCGCCGCAAGTCCGCCGAAAGTCTGCCGGAAGTCTGTCGGACAGGCTGTCTGACTTTTGTAGACGAAAAGTCCGACCGTGTGTACGCGGCATAACGCGCTCCCCAGTGTGAAAGGGTTCTTAGGCATACCTCACAACTTTTTGAGATGGGAATCAGGGACACCCATTAGGCCCCTTTCACACGGACTGTCCGATAAGGTCCGCCTGTCAGTTTTTTTCAGGTGGACCTGATCGGACCCTCCAGTCTCCCCTACAGTGCCGCTGATGTCAGCATACACCTGCCACCATCTGATCCAAACCTGCCTGCAAAAAACAGACGGAGGATGGTCCTAATTTCCATCTGTCTGGTGATTAAGGATGGGCTCGGGCATGTTCGCACACTCCACTTGCAGAGCCCGCCAGGAAGACGGCGCTGCGCTAATTACAGGCAGTGAGACATTTCCCAATCTCTGCAGCCGCACATCGGGAAAATGTCTCACTATCTGGGATTAGTGCAGCGCCGTGCCGTCTTCCTGGCGGGCTCTGCACATGGATTGTGCGATCACGCACGAGCCCATCCTTACTGGTGGATCGGATAGGGTTGCCCCCTCATCCCTTTAAACCCGAACACATATGAATTACACAGGTTCTAAGGCTAGTTTACTGCAGATAAGGCACCAAGTGAGTTTAATTACCACCTTAATCAGCCATAGAACCTGTGTAATTCATATGTTCAGGTTTAAAGGGATGAGGTGGCAACCCCAGATGGAAACAGACAGGCGGTCCCCTGTTTCCATACGATTTCCCCATAGAGGAGAGCGGGACTGTGTCAACTCTGCACAGCGGAGCGGACACGGACCTGTCATTTGCCTGCTCAGCGTGGATCAGCGGAGCGATTCCCTGCTGAGTGAGCGGAATCCGATACACGGAGGCGTCCTCCGTGTCAAAGGGGTATTAGCAAAAGTATGTAGGCATAGGACACACCCCTTGCTACACCCCAATTAAAGGAGAGTTGTACGGAAAAAAAATAATAATTTGTTAAACCCACAAGTGCTTTTTTACCACTACTATTCTTTTATATTGGCTTTTGAAATTTACAAATGCAGCAATTTAGAAATTGGATGAACGTTTTAGCACCAGGAAACACTTTTTGACAGATAATTAGTGCATTTTATTTACAACTATATAGATCAGAGCAAAATGGGATAAATTAAGAGGGACAGAGGGACTTTGTTTCAAATCAGGGACAGTTGGAAGCTAAGTATTATGTAGGAATTGTATTGTAAAGGAGATTGTAATGTGCAGCCAGCCTAAAGACTCGTACACACGATGAGAATATCGGATGAATGAACGTTTTTTTTTTTTTTTTTTGCATGCTAGTCTCATATCAAAAATGAAGAGATTACTAAAGTTACAAATATTCTCGTATAACAGAATGCAACTTCGGAAATCATCCAACTTTCTCATCGTGTGTACTAGGCTTAAAGTTAGCCATAGATGGACCAGGGACCAGCTGATATTCGATCCATCTATGGCCAGTCCTGTTTAACCACTAGCCGACCAGCTGCCGTCATTATACGGTGGCAGGTTGGCTCTCCTGAGCAAATTGCCCTAGCTGTATGTCGGTTCGCGCAAGCGCAATAGCAGGCCTGTGCGAATGGGCGGACTTGATGTCCACAGGCAACCCGCATTCACCTAGTACAGAGGCAGAATGGGAATCTGCTTTTGTAAACAAGGCGGATCCCCATTGTGACAGGAGACATGACAGAGATCTACTGTTCCCAGTGATCAGGAACAGTGATCTCTGTCATGTCCCTGCCAGCCCACCCCCCCTACAGTTAGAACACACCCAGGGAACACAGATAACCCCTTGATCACCCCTACTGTTAACCCCTTCCCTGCCAGTGTCATATTTACATTGATTACTACATTTTTATAGCACTGATCAATGTAATAATGTCACTGGTCCCCAAAAAGTGCCATTTGGGGTCAGATTTGTCTTCCGCAATGTTACAGTCCCACTAAAAATCACAGATTGCCGCCATTACCAGTAAAAAGAAAAAAAATTAGTAAAAGTCCCTAAATTTATCCCATAAATTGTGAACGCGATATGTTTTGCGCAAACCAATCAATATACGCCTATTTCGATTTTTTTTTTTAACAAAAATATGTAGAAGAATATATATCAGCCTAAACTGATGAAGAAATTTGATTTTTTTTATTTGTTTTTTTTTGGATATGTATTATAGCAAAAAGTAAAAAAAAATGTTTTTTTTTTTTCAAAATTGGCGCTCTTTGTTTATAGTGCAAAAAATAAAAACCGCAGAGGTGATCAAATACCACCAAAAGAAAGCTCTATTTGTGGGGAAAAAAAGAACGTCAATTTTGTTTGGGTGCAACGTCGCATGACCACGCAATTGTCAGTTAAAAGTGGCGCAGTGCCACATCACAAAAAATGGGCTGGTCATTAAGGCAAATCCTTCCGGGGCTAAGGTGGTTAAAGTGGAAGTAAACCCTCCTCTGTTTGATCCTCAACTGCCATGATGCTGCTGATCAGTTATGACACCAGCCACTGGATGGTTTGGTTGAGAGCACAAGCAAATGTGACAGTAAACCTTCCCAGCATGCCGGGACTATAACTGTTTTTTTAAACTGTTAAATTGATGGGTTTTACCTCTGCTTTAAGAGCCCTTGCACACTGGGGCGGTTTGCAGGCGCTATTGCGCTAATAATAGCGCCTGCAAACCGACCCGAAAGTGCCGCTCCTTGCATTCCAGTGTGAAAGCCCCGAGGGCTTGCACACTGGAGCGATGCGCTGGCAGGACGGTAAAAAAAGTCCTGCCAGCAGCATCTTCGGAGCGGTGAAGGAGCGGTGTGTATACCGCTCCTTTACCGCTCCTGCCCATTGAAATCAATGGGACGGTGCGGCTATACCGCCGGCAAAGCGCCTCTGCAGAGGCGCTTTGCGGTGGTATTTAACCCTTTCTCGGCCGCTAGCGGGGGGTAAAACCGCCCCGCTAGCGGCCGCAGACCGACGGTAAAACACTGCTAATAATAGCGGCGTTTTACCGCCGACGCCGCCCCCCACCCCAGTGTGCAAGGGCTCTAAGAGCAGTTGGACTACTGTTTAACTGTTCATGAATTGCTAGAAAACTTTAGTTTGATCAGCGCTGCAGTGCTGATCAGTGTATTCTGACAGCGGAGGTGTACAGCTGAAGATTCCCCCATCCACTTTGTGTGGAATGGGGGAATCGGTTACGTATTCACTCAGCCCACTTGGTAATTGAAAGAAACGTAACTATGTATGATCAGCACTTGCCGCCTGGGCTATAGCCATTATATGGCTAAAGCGCGGCTCTCCAGTTCTGGGTGGACGTTCCTCCCACACACACGCTCTGTGACTGCTGCGTGCCTTGGACATAGCAGATCTCAGATTAGGGTAAAGGTACAATCACAGCAGCCCTTTACAATGTGATCAGCTTTGTCAAATCACAGCTGTCACAATGGTCACAATGTAAACAGCCTTTTCGATTATTGACTATCTTCTCCTCACACAAAGACAGCATTTGAGGAAAAGAGAGCCGATCTGTGAGAGGCACAGTGAGTACATTATTTACACTGATATTCAGCCCCATTAGTGTATCTTATCAGTGCCTCCTCATCAGTGCAGCTTACCAGTTGTGCCTATCAGTGCAGCCTCATCAGCGCATATCAGTGAAGAAGAAAAGTTACTTATTGCAAAATTCTATAACAGAAACTAAGAAAAACATTTTTTCCCTCAAATTTTTTGTTCTTTTTTTGTTTATTTAGTGAAAAAATTAAAAACCCAACAGTAATGAAATGCCACCAAAGGAAAGCTCTATCTCAAAAAATGATAACGTTTTAATTTGGGTACAGTGCTGCAAGCCTGAGCAATTGTCATACAAAATGTGAGAGCGCTGAAATCTAAGAACTGGCCTGCGCAAGAAGGGGGTGAAAGTGCCCGGCCTTGAAGTGGTTAAAGCTGGCTATAGAGTGATCGAAATTCAGCAGGGACCAGACAAATTTCGATCTCTGTGTGTGTCCACACTCTCCAAAAGTTAATTGTTATATCAACTCCTGCCAAACAAACAAGTTGGAAAACGTTTGTCAATCAGCGGCTGCAGCCAATAAGTCAGTGTATTCTGACATCACAGGTCCCTGCTGTCAGAATAAATTGTCTCAGTGGAAGGGATTCCTCCATTCATCTCATTTGTGTGGATGGAGAAATCTGTTTCCGCTTGCTGAACAAAAAAACAAAATTACTCATCTATGGGCAGCTCAAGGAAAGAAAGACAGTTTCTTAATTAAAGCAGAAGTGTGGGAATGCAAAAAACAAACATACTCACTGTGACAAACCCCTGTCCTCAACAGGTCTATGTTTGCCATAAATGCTTCCTTTGTCCAGAACCAGCACTATCCATGACCCTTTAGCCCACCCAGTCACCAACCGTAACTCAGTGTAGGGTGAACAACAACATCAAAAACTCCTTTTTTCAAACACATGTTTCAACAAATATACAACTCAGAGACACTCCCCCCACCCTTGGATTCAGGGCGGGTTAAACTGTCCAATCACAATAGACACACAGGTCCGGTGTATTCAAATTTCTCATCAGTAAACAGTCTTATCAGCAGGGAGAGCTGTTGGAGGGATTTGCCCCCACAATCTCACAGCTAATCTACATACACATCCCTTAATATCCAAGGCAGACAGACACAATAGAACATTGGAATACAGCCACACCCCAAACGATCACAGCGAAGAGTCCACAACAGCATGAGACAACACACAATATATACATATATACAACATTCCAGTGTGGCTGTACAGCGTGTCTAAATTGCACAGATCATAGTGGGGTTCTCAGTAACCCTGTTCCCCTAATGGACGCAGGGTGATTTACACATAAGAGGGGCCAGGGGAGCTGGACACGGAGTCTCCAGAGCTCTCCAAGGTAAGCTGAGTTCCACAAACCTCCCACCCAAAGTGACTCCTGTCACACATCTCCCCTTTTGGCAGGAGACTAACACAGGAGGAGACCCCAGACGGGTTGACTCCGAAGTTAGTCAGTAGTTCCAGTCCACCAATGTCAGTATGCACACAGTATCCCAAATAAATTGTCCCAAACATAGCATTACTCACCTAGCCAACCTCTGCCTCTCTCAGAGAATATGCCCGCCGCTGGGGAGAGGCATGGACTGGACCTGCTCGCCGGAGTCCTTTCCGCCACTGGAGAAGAAACAGGGTGACTAGGCTCACTCCATCCTGCTGTTGGGGATCTGGGCCGACTGCCCAGTATCCCTGGGGTATACAAGTGGAGACTGAAGTCCCATCCACTTTTGGTAGGTGAAAATCCCCCCGTGCTTGCAAAGCATGGCTGACATCCACCTGTCTCAGTGCTGCACCATTTTCTGGGGATGTGCCAGCGGAGACCGAAGTCCCCTCCACTTTCACAGGAACTCCCTCTTCTGTTAGTTGAGGGCAGGGGCCAGCAGCATTCTTCTGTGTTGCCAACCCTTCTGCTGGGTTGCTGTGAGTGGAGACCACAGTCCCACGCACCGATATCAGCTCAAGCTGCAGTTGTGTGTAGTTGGCTGTAGCATTCTGCCCTGTTAGCACTTCAGCTGAGGACCCCACATCATCCACTCTGGCTAACTGCTGGGGCGGGAGGCTGGCTTCCTCCACTCCCAGACTGTGGATTTGCTGCTGGGATGGAAGGATGACCTCCGTCTCTCCCAAACTGTGTAGCTGCCATTGTGGAAGGCAGAGGGGCTGATGATCCTGCAGCAGCTGGCTGAGGAGATGTCAGATCGTTGGGGAAGCCTGTCAGGGAGTCTGATCCAGCCAGCGATGCTAGTGGGGCCGCCATTTGTAATCCTGGCCGAGACGCTCCACAGTCATGATGTTATGGGACGACATCACTATCAGTACTATGCTTTATGCATTACATCTGGGAGACTTCCTCAGAAGGGCTGCCCATTCAATACTAAGGACTAACATATGTGCAACTTATAGAATACAAAACAGTCAAGCTCAAAGTACTATGGTCAGCTGGCTCAGAGAGACATTATGTGAAAGTTGCAGGTCTTGTTTGGTCTTCATGAATATTCATTGTAATGCCGCGTACAGACGATCAGAATTTCCGACAACAAATGTTCAATGTGAGCTTGTTGTTGGAAATTCCGACCGTGTGTATGCTCCATCGGACATTTGCTGCCGGAATTTCCGACAACTGTTTGAGAGCTGGTTCTCAAATTTTCAGACAAAAAAACTTGCTGTCGGAAATTCCGAGGATGTGGACACAATTCCGACGCACAAAACTGCATGCATGCTCTGCATCAAGTACGAAACGGTAGTGCTCGGTCTGGTAAAACTAGCGTTCGTAATGAAGATAGCACATTCGTCACGCTGCAAAGTTTTTCATCTTTTAATGCAGCGCATTCTCTTCTTCTTTATAATGCTAGGGTAATGAAGTTGTTTTCCTGCTGATATTCACACAGAGTTCTGACAAACTGATTTCTTTATTATTTCTTGTGATCTCCTGAATAATCTTTTATTTTATTTTTCGCCAGATCTCCTGAATAATGTTTAATTTTTTTTATTAGTGGCCTACTTATTTTTTTCTTTTTTAGCAAGATCTGAATTTTTTTTTCTAGTGATCTCCATAATATTTTTTGTCGTTTTGTGTGTCAAATTACCACAACACCATTATTATCTTGTATTTTTAAACCTCAACGAGGTTGGTTGTTGGTGTCCCTTGTTAATTTGACATTGTATTTTTGAAATGTACCTGCCTACTCACAAACAAACTGTCCTTTCTGAACTAAAACACATAGCCAAGGATTTAAAGAAAAAAATTAGAAATTTATTAGGGGTCATAACAAAATAAAGAGGAATGCAACGCTGGAGAAACAGTTGAAATCGACGAAGCCTTTGTACCCCAGGGCAGACATCAATTATTTGACAGGCCAAATTGGTAACCTGAGGGGTCCATTTAATAGGGAGCACAATCTGGTCCAGGACTCCAAGAGATCCGAAGCAGCAGCAGATGACAAATATGTCCCGAGGCTGTGGTCTTACAACAGCCTGCGTCTTTTGCCAGACCAGACCGAACCCAGGCCATCACACTCTTGTCTTCCTTCCAAGTTTCCTTCCAGGCTGTGGCTGTGGTGTTGGAGTTGTGGCAGGAAGTGGAGGAGGAGTATGGTCCAGCTCACATATGTGACTTTTTTTCTTAGTTCGCCCATCACCCCCTTATTTAGGACCTGAATTATGAGCTCCTCACTGATGATGCGTTGGCCCACCTCCATTTCCTGCATCTTACTGGCTGTCATACAGACAAAGGCCTCTTCAACACTGGGGGCTGTTGTGAGGACGGCAGTAGCCTGCCGAATCAAACCAAGCGCTGACTCCTCCACGTTCCTCCCCTTCCTGGGCCTTTTTATTTGAAGGCGGAGGGGAGGAACCTGCGATTCTGTCAAGCTACTGGGTCCAGCCACCACCTGGCTGCCACTTTCCACATCCACCTCCTGGCTGCCACTTTCCACAGCCACCTCCTGGCTGCCGCTTTCCACGGCCACCTCCTGGCTGCCACTTTCCCCCGCCACCTCCTGGCTGAGACTTTCCACGGCCTCCCCCTGGCTGAGACTTTCCTGTGTATGAAAATGGGACATAGTTTTCGTTTTTTGGTCTTCAATCACACACAATTTTGAGCTCATGACTGTTGCAAATTCAATGTTAACAAATAGAAAAGACTATCATTCTGACCCCAGCATTTTTCATTCTTGTCCCACTCATTTTTGGCTACTACTGTCTATTGATATGTAAACCACTTTGTTAATTCTGAAATTAGTGATCAGTAATAACATCCAGTTAATATAATTAAATTTTTGACAAGAAATATGTTGAACAATGCTATACCTGGCTCAAGCTGGGCTCCTCCACATCTTCCTGGGTGGAAGGCCCAGGTTGTACGTCGGAAGTCTCATCTGAGGTGGAAGGAAGTGTGGAAGGAAGAGTGAAAGGAAGGGTTGAGACGAGTGATGGCATGATTTCAGTCTGGTGTGACAAAAACTGTAGTCTGTTGTAGTACCAGAGCCTGGGGACATAAACGTCATCTGCTGCTGCTCCTGATCTCATGGAATCCTGGACCTTTTTGCGCTCCCTATTATGTGCTCCTCAGGCCACCAATTTTGGCCTTCAAATAGGTGATGTCTGCCGTGGGAATCACCGGCTTCACCAATTCCAACAGTTGACCCAGCGCTGCCTTTCTCTTTAGTTTGTTATTATAAAAAGGGTGTTTCACTTGCCACAGACATGGCAGCTCTCTGTATTTATCAATGAAGTTGGGGAGGAAGTCATGATCATTGAATTTATCCATATTCTCTGCAAGACACAACACAAGACAAACCCTAATGTCAGGCTAAACTCTCCTAATCTTGTCCCAATATAGGCCCCAATCTATAAGCAATATAGGCCACTGATGCCCCAAGTTAAAATGTTACCCTCGTTAGCACAATCGGCACTTACGCTACTCCGTCCTCCGCTCACAGATCGTACGTACGACGCATGCATGTTATGCTTTATATACACTGCGCATGGGTGAAACTCCACCCCTGACCTTCTTTCTAGTATATTCCCCGCCCCTTCTCTTTCAGCGCAGTGGGAGAGCACATGGCGGAAACAGAGCGAAGGAATGAGAGTAGCAGCAACAACGAAAGTCCGGAGCCACAAATGTCCCAATCCAGGAGATTTAAGGCCTCAAATATATCCTTTGTTGAGATGGTGGACATCTTGAAGAGGGCCGACTATGATCGGAAATATGGACCGTACAGAAACCCAAATGTGAGAAAGGCCAAGATCATGACTAAAGTTGTGAAAAGTCTGCAGAAGAATTTTGGGGTATGACAATCCAAGGATCAACTGAGGAAACGATGGTCAGACCTCAGATTGAGGGAGCAGGACCAGTACAGAAGGATCAAGAGTGCTGCAAAAAAGTAAGTATTTGGTCGTGTGTTCCTATTATTACTATTACTTTCGTGCTGCTCCATGTGCTTTCCTTTACTGTTGTACAGTTTAAAACGGCGTTTAAAATGGCAAGTTTCAGCTTTGTGGGCACAGTGATCGTTTGTAGTAAACATTGTTCGTTCGCCCACTAATACGATGTTTTTGGCAGATACAGGTTAACTACATTTGTTCAGGCCTATTTGTATTAAAAGAAGTTTGTTGTCTAGATGTGTTTGTAACTAGAATGAAATGCAAACTTGATTCAGTGTAAGGAGAGGACACTCAGCATATTTTTACACATCTGGATGCAGGAGTACTAGTGTGGGACACCAGAACACCCTTTTTAGGGTGTCCCACACAGGTGCTCCAATGGATACTAGGGGTCTCAACATGTGTGATACTTTACCAAAAAGGTAAGTATTCCAGCTTTAAGAAAGGGAAAAAATCATGTATTCAGCTTGGAACTCTGCCAAAACAGACAATTGTACGACACCTCCAAGCATTGTTTCATATTACTATTTCTTGCCTCAAATATCTGTCTGCTAAGTATACTCTTTTTAATTCACATAGGGGAGAAAAGACTCGGGATATCTGAGGACAGCAGAGACCCCCAACCTTCTAAAGAAGGGGAAGTCACCACACCACAACCTGAGGATGTGGAAGGAGGAGAGGTTCATGACGTGGTTGAAATCGTGACCACAACAGGTGAGTGTCTGAGACCACAGCTTCAGGTAAAAGATGTATGCCTGTATATTTATAATACATGGTGTGTTTTATTCTTTTTAGGTGATGTGGATGTTGTGGAAGAAGAAACTCATTTCACCAGTGCAAGTGCACACGTCCTCATCGAGGAGATCATGGTGTGCAATCGTGATTTTGAAAAGATAAAGGAAAACATCAATGATGTTCAACAAAAAATGAAGAACATCATAGATGTTATAGGCAGAATCTAAAACACACAAATATTGTACCGTTTTGTCGTGGAATTTGTTATTTTAAATCCAGTTTTAAAGTATTTTTAAAGCCAAATGTTAAAAATGCACACAGTGGGGGTTATTTACTAAAGGAAAATCCACTTTGCACTGCAAGTGCACTTGGAAGTAAAGTCGCTGTAGATCCGAGGGGGACATGCAAGGAAAATAAAAAACAGCATTTTAGCTTGCACATGATTGGAAGATAAAATCAGCAGAGCTTCCACTCATTTCAGATCTACCCCTTAGATTTAGAGCGACTGTTTGCCTTTCATAAATAACCCCCAGTGTGTCAACATGTGCTATCTGCCATCACAGATATCAATGTACACATTTTGTGGGTGCCACCCCTTCCTCCTAACTCAAGTAGGTGAGAGGGAGGGGTTGCACCCCCGAAACATGTCCATTGATCCCCCATAATGGGAGCTAGCACATGTTGACATTAGGCATGGGATCAGGAGTGAAATCCACATTTGACTCCCAATTTGTGTGCATCTTCAAAATTTGGCTTTACCCCTTCTGATGAAGGCAAGATCAACACAGTTTTATCATGCTCATGTCTGATTTTGCCTTCACTTTTTCAAAGTTGAACTTTGTAAGTTCCTGAGTTGTGTATGTTATTATGGTTTTAAACATGCCTGTTTAACCAAAAAAGGCTATTTCTAATGTCAACTAGGGATGAGCCGAACACCCCCCGGTTCGGTTTGCAGCAGAACATGCAAACAGGCAAAAAATTGTGCGAATACCGTTAAAGTCTATGGGACTCAAACGTGAAAAATCTAAAGTGCTAATTTTAAAGGCTAATATGCAAGTTATTGTCATAAAAAGTGTTTGGGGACCCGGGTCCTGCCCCAGGGGACATGTATCAATGCAAAAAAAGTTTTAATTCCTTTAAATATTGTACCTGGGGAGTGACTATAGTATGCCTGTAAAGTGGCGCATTTTCCCATGTTTAGAACAGTCTCTGCAGCAAAATTACATTTCTAAAGGAATAAAAGTCATTTAAAACTGCTTGAGTCTGTAATGTAATTTTGCCCCCCCCCCCCGCCCATTACCAGGCGCTTTGGGTCTGGTATGGCTATTAAGGGGAACCCCGCACCCAAATTAAAAAAAAAAGCCATGGGGCCCCCAGGCCCTATATACTCTGAACAGCAGCAGTATACAGGTGGTCCCCGGGTTACAAAACAAGATAGGGACTGTAGGTTTGTTCTTAAGTTGAATCTGTTAGTAATTTGGAACAGGTACATTTTGTAAGTATAGCTCCAGCCAAAAAATCTATTTTTAAGCTTTTTGGATAACATAGGGAAGGGTTATCATCACCCCTGCAACATTTGTTTTGCTGTCTGTGCCCCTATTCAGAAGATTTCACCTCACTTTCTGTCCCAATGACAATTGGATTTATAACATTTTGGGTTATTAGTGAAACAAGGATTGGTGATAAAGCATCAGTGGACACACCTTTTTCCCATATTAACTCTTACAGGAGAGAATTTCCCTTCCTAGGGGTAGATTTCCTCTCACTTCCTGTTGTCTCCCTCCATTTATAAGTAGGAGTCGTTTGTAAGTCGGATGTTTGAAAATAGGGACCACCTGTATATACTATACGGCCTGCCCTATACACTCTACGGAAAATTGGGCCTTAGGTGTTGGTGGTACCAGAAAACTGTAAGCACTCACAGTTACTCTTGGTGGGCGCTGGAACGGGCCCTGCTGTGAAATATTATATCAAGAATTGCAATTACACCCCCCTGTTATACAGGGGCATACAAATTGGGCCTTAGGCGGTGGTGGTGATGGTGGTGGCACAACACTGTAAAACCTTACAGATACTTTTGTTGAGCACAGGAACAGGCCCTGCTGTGAAATATTAGTTTAAAAAATTGTAATTACGTGCCCCTGTTAAACGGGCATAAAAATTGGGCCTTAGGCGGTGGTGGTGGCACAACACTGTAAAGCCTCACAGATACTTTTGTTGAGCGCAGGAACAGGCCCTGCTGTGAAATATTAGATCAAAAATTGTAATTACGCACCCCTGTTAAACAGAGGCATAAACATTGGGCCTTAGGTGGTGGTGGTGGCACAACACTGTAAAGCCTCACAGATACTTTTGTTGAGCGCAGGAACAGGCCCTGCTGTGAAATATCAGATCAAAAAGTGTAATTACGTGCCCCTGTTAAACGGGGGCATAAAAATTGGGCCTTGAGCGGTGGTGGTGGCACAACACTGTAAAGCCTCACAGATACTTTTGTTGAGCGCAGGAACAGGCCCTGCTGTGAAATATTAGATCAAAAGTTGTAACTACGTGCCCCTGTTCAACAGGGGCATAAAAATGGGGCCTTAGGCGGGGTGGTGGTTGTGGTGGTGGCACAACACTGTAAAGCCTCACAGATACTTTTGTTGAGCGCAGGAACAGGCCCTGCTGCGAAATATTAGATCAAAAATTGTAATTACGCGGCCCTGTTAAACAGGGGCATAAAAATTGGGCCTTAGGCGGTGGTGGTGGCACAACACTTTAAAGCCTCACATATAATTTTGTTGAGTGCAGGAACAGGCCCTGCTGTGAAAAATTAGATCAAAAATTGTAATTACGCTCCCCTGTTAAACAGGGACAGAACAATTGGGCCTTAGGCAGTGGTGGTGCCCTGAACCGAAAATATTCCTAGAAGCTATCATCATGAAGATTGAGGAGGAATAGGATAGTCACTCAGCATAATAGGATAGTCACTCAGCATATGCAGTCTTCAAGGGATCCCACATCCATTGAAAAATCAATTGGTTACATCAGCATCAGGTGCTTGGTAGCTGGTGATCCAAGACTGATTCATTTTTATGAATGTGAGCCGATCAACAGAGTCTGTGGACAGGCACACTCTGTGATCGGTTACAAAGCCTCCAGCAGCAATGAATGTGCGTTCAGAAATAACCCTGGATGCAGGACAGGCCAGTAGCTCAATTGCATATTGAGCAAGCTCTGGCCAGTAGTCCATCCTCAAGACCCAGTAACCCAGTGGATGTTCTGGTGGAAAGGTCTGCAAGTCTGATCTTGCCCCTAGATATTCCTGCACCATGTAATTCAGAAGCTGGCGATGGTTGCTGATCAGACCTAGGCACTGAGGATTGAAGAATTTCTGAAGGCATCGGTCAGCCGGCCACCTTCTCCACCACTCTTTCTGTGACTAAACAAAGCCTCAGCAACACGTTGTCCAGCACCAGGAAATTGTAACCTCCCAGGTCCTGGAAACGCATTGCACAAACCTTTCTGCAAGGCCTCCCAAAGATGTTTCATCCTCTGCTCCCTCTGTGAAGGCTGGATAAGTTCCGCAACCTTACCCTTGTAACATGGATCAAGAAGGGTTGCCAGCCAGTAATGATCCCTCTCCTTGATACCACAAATCCTAGGGTCCTTTCGCAGGCTTTGCAGGATCAGGGAGGCCATGCAGCGTAAGTTTGCAGAGGCATTCGATTCTGAGTCCTCTGGGTCACTAAGGATCACATGATCCTCAACCACCTCCTCCCAGCCATGTACAACTCCATGGGTTTCTGGGGACTGCAAACGATCCCTTGAAGACTGCTGCTGATGCTGAGTGTTATCCTCCACCTCCATGCTGACACAATCCTCCTCCTCCTCTTCTGTGTGATCGGCGGGCCTGCAGGAATACTAGTATCTGGATAAAGGGGGCCTTGAGAGGTAAGGAAGTCCTCCTCTTCCTCCCGCTGTTCTGCCTCAAGTGCCCTGTCCATTATTCCATGAAGCATGTGCTCCAACACGAAGACAAGAGGGACAGTATCACTGATGCATGCACTGTCACTGCTCACCATCCTCGTGGCCTCCTCAAATGGTGACAGGACAGTGCATGCATCCTTAATCAGTAGCCACTGGCATAGTGAAAAAAAGCCAAGCTTCCCTGACCCTGTCCTGGTGCCATACTCACACAAGTACTCATTGATGGCCCTCTGTTGCATGTGCAGCCACTGCAGCATTGCCAACATTGAGTTCCACCTGGTTGGCATGTCATAAATGAGGCGGTTCTTGGGCAGGTTGCATTCTCTTTGAATGTCAGCCAGCCGAGTACTGGCATTATATGACCGGCGAAAATGGCCACAGACGTTCCTGGCCTGCTTCAGGAGATCCTGTAAGCCAGGGTACCTGCTCAAGAATCGCTGCACCACCAAATTCAGGATGTGAGCCAAACAGGGAACATGGGTCAAGTGTCACTGTTGGAGGGCGGAGAGGAGGTTGGTGCCATTGTCGCATACAACCATTCCTGGCTGAAGCTGGCGTGGAGTCAACCACCTCTGAGCCTGCCCCTGCAGAGCTGACAGAATCTCTGCCCCAGTGTGGCTCCTGTCCCCTAAACAGACCAACTCAAACACCGCATGGCGTATTTTTTGTCTGAGTGCTTGCGTAGCCCCTTGAACGCCTACGGAGCACCACTGGTCCAGAGGAAAAATCTGCAGAGGAAGAGGCCATAGAGGAAGAAGAAGGGGTGGGGGTGGAGAGAGAGCTGTGGCAGAATCACCACTAGCATTTTGGAGGCGTGGTGGCGGAACAAGCTCCAACAATACTGAACCCTGTCCTGCATCCTTCCCAACTGCCAGCAGAGTTACCCAGTGTGCCGTGAAAGAAAGGTAACGTCCCTGTCCATGCCTGCTGGACCATGAGTCAGCAGTAATATGCACCTTACTGCTGACCGCCCTGTCCAACTAGGCCAAGACAATGCCTTCCACATAGAGAGAGCCAGAACTGCCTTCCAAGAAAAGAAATGGCGTTTGGGAACCTGCCACTGAGGTACCGCACATTCCACAAATTCACAAAAGGGAGGCAGAGTCTACCAGCTGAAAAGGCAGCAGTTAGACGCTGAGCATGTGGATGGCTGGGACCGAATTTCTTTCGACGGTTTAGCAACTGGGGTAGGGAAATTTGCCTGCTAAAATCAGATGTTGGTGTACCGCTAGCAGATTGGCCACAAGTACTTGGGACACCTATTTCTATAGCTTCATTCCTCTCAGTGCAGGTTTCTGAGAGGACTGGAGGTATAGTGGGGTTGGAGATCCCAGCTGATGAGGAGCAAGGAGAGGTCCACCTTGTTCTGTGATGTGGGTCTTTTAAGAGCTGTTGCCAATGGACTGCATGGGAGGTCTTCATATGTCTGGTCAAGCATCTCGGCTGCTGTTTTGGCCACGCTTGATACGCTTCAGACATATGTTACAAACAGCAACGGTGCGATCTGCTGCTGTCAAAAAGGGCCCACACCAAAGAACTTTTTAAAATATGTGGGGAGTCAGCAGAGCCCTGCACCTGCTTAGCTCTGCAGTGTGATGCAATAGGGTGGCTGCCCTTAAGCTGCCTCCTGGAGGGCATCCTGCCTCGTTGGAGATGTGCCTCCTCCTCCTCCTCCTCCTCTCTTCTATCAGGCACCCAAGTAGAGTCAGTGACCTCATCATCCCCTCCCTCCTCATCACTGGAGCAAACTTGGCAGTATGCTGCAGCTCGCGGAACATGACTGCCAGTTTCTTGACCTTCTTGGGCACCCCCTCTCTCTAGGCTCATGTTACTCCCTTCTTCAACCTGGGTACCATCATCGGAGCCTTCAAATCTCTGCGCATCCTTCTGCAGCATGTACCCAACACTATGGTCGAATAGTTCGGGGGACTCCTCCGTGCATGATGGTGGGGCTAGGGAAGGAGTGACTGTTGACATGGAGCCGATGGAATAGGCTGCTTTGGCAGCTGCATTGGCAGGCAAACTGCTCTGAGCCTGGGTGACAGAGGATGAGGAGGGCTTTGTTATCAATTCCACCAACTCTTCTGCATGTTGTGGCTCAATAACATGGCCAGCTGCAGAAAAAAAGGACAAGCGTGCCCCATGGCCACGTACTGAGGATTCACCGTGTCCACGACCAGCACTGTCGACTGTAGACACAGAGCCTGCTTGCTCTCTTTTAGTGGCCTGTGAGCGTCTGCCTCTCCTAGGTGACCTTCTGTACATGCTGTAAATTTTGTTTAGCAAAACTACACTACACTGTATTGTGTACTGTGTACACCAACAGAAGTTTAACAACAACCATGGGTGCACTGTATATATTGTGTACACCGCCAGGAAAGTAGTAGCAACTGCATTAGGGGTGCACGGTACTGTGTACACCAACAGAAGTTTAACAACACCTATGGGTGCACTGTATGTATTGTGTACTGTGTACACCCCCAGAAAAGTAGTAGCAACTGCACTAGGGGTGCAGGGTACTGTGTACGCCAACAGAAGTGTAATAACAACTATGGGTGTACTGTATGTATTGTTGTCACCACCAGGAAAGTAGTAGCAACTGCACTAGGGGTGCACGGTACTGTGTACACCTACAGAAGTTTAATAACAAGTATGGGTGATGTCATGAAGATCCTGCCAGTAACCAGCGATCCAGGCGCACGGGAACACGGCCACGGGTTCCACTGCGCATGCGCGCACGTTCACGGGTGCGGTCACGCACGGGCACGCGCGCGCGCACTCCCGCTGGTGTCAGGCGGGCTATTTAAACCGGTCGGTCACACTTCATCCCCGCTGTCTCTTCTACAGCGTTCTGTGTGTGTTACCTGATCTGATCTGTGTATCCTGTTATCTGACCCGGCTTCCTGTTTGACCATCCTGCTATCCGCCTGCACCAGACCCTCTTGGCTTGCCTGACCATCCCTCTGCATTACCCCTGGTACCTCTGCTGTCCGACCATTACCGACCACCGGCTTGTTGACCCTCCGCTGTGTATACCGGCTTCCAGTCTGCTATTACCTGCTGTTGTTCCTGGTTCCAGTCCAGCGTTCCAGGCTATTACCTGCTGTTGTTCCTGATTCCAGTCCAGCGTTCCAGGCTATTACCTGCTGTTGTTCCTGGTTCCAGTCCAGCGTTCCAGGCTATTACCTGCTGTTGTTCCTGGTTCCAGTCCAGCGTTCCAGCCTGCTACCTACTGCTTGTTCCTGGTTCCAGTCCAGCGTTCCAGCCTGCTACCTACTGCTTGTTCCTGGTTCCAGTCCAGCGTTCCAGCCTGCTACCTACTGCTTGTTCCTGGTTCCAGTCCAGCGTTCCAGCCTGCTACCTACTGCTTGTTCCTGGTTCCAGTCCAGCGTTCCAGCCTGCTACCTACTGCTTGTTCTTGGTTCCAGTCCAGCGTTCCAGCCTGCTACCTACTGCTTGTTCCTGGTTCCAGTCCAGCGTTCCAGTCTGCTACCTACTGCTTGTTCCTGGTTCCAGCCCATTGTTCCAGGCTCCTACCTGCTGTTGTTCCTGGTTCCAGTCCAGTGCTCCACGATCCGGCCTGCTTACCTGTTGGCTTCCTGGTCCTATCTGCATTCCAGTCTCTGTCTTCAGTCTTCTCTTCAGGTTCCTGATTCCAGAGGGTGCCACCACTACTGAACTTCCAGCACTGTTGATCCTGCCAGACACCCATACCACTTTTCACTCCTGGCCCTCTGTTTCCATTCCAGGGGAACGGGAGTGGGAGCTGTAAGGGAGGTCTTTCCCTGCGCTTCAGGCTCACAACCTACCAGGTATGTGACAGTAGCAGACAGCCATGTCTGAGCCTGAGCAGGGAACGTCTCCCATGGAGGAACTCTGTGCACACCTGGCAGGATTGACTGAAGCAGTCAAGAATCTACAACAAGGATATACCAGGCTGGAGGAACGAGTGTCAACCCTGTCTAATCCCATTGGGGTCCAGGGAGCTCCCTCCAGAACCTAAGGTTCCTACACCTGAACGTTTCTTCGGAAATCGCCATAAGTTCAGAGTCTTCTGCAACTCCTGCAAATTATTTTTTGCTCTTCAGCCACATACCTTTTCCCTGGAGGCTACAAAGGTGGGCTACGTAATTTCTCTACTCTCTGGGGACCCCCAAAACTGGGCCCATCGCCTCTTAGAGCAAAAGGACATATCCCTGACCAATCTCTCCACCTTCTTTGACGCACTGGGTCAGTTGTATGATGACCCCCAGCTGTCCGTAACCGCGGAGACGGCTCTGCACACCCTTCAACAGGGTCGCAGAGCAGCAGAAGACTATGTGGCTGAATTCAGGAAGTGGAGTGCGGATACTAATTGGAATGATGCGGCTCTCTGCTATCAGTTTCGGTTAGGACTTTCTGATTCTCTGAAGGATGAATTGGCCAGGGTGGGTACACCACAGACTTTAAATGCTTTAATCGATCTAGCCATCCAGATCAATCAACGCCTATGAGAGCGTAGGTCTGAGAGAGCTATGGGGTCTTCTCGTCCAACTTGGGTTACCCCTAAGGTTCCCCATCACTCATCACCAACACCACCTACCTCTACGTTTAACTTACCTGAGCCGAGGCAATTGGGAGTCCTGCGGCCTTTGCTCACCCAAGAGGAACGACAACGTCGTCAAGCAAATAATTTGTGCCTGTATTGCGGGGAACCTGGGCACTATGTCAGGAACTGTCCCCTTAAACTCCGTAAGTGTTTATCCCTATCTACTGACTATGTGACACCCCTGGTTAAAAATACCACTCACCTTGCTCTTCCTCTTCTGCTACAGCTTCCAGGAAAGACCCTACAAATAACCGCCATTATTGACTCGGGAGCTTGCAGCTGTTTCATGGATTCTCTTTTTGCCACCCAACACCAAATACCTTTGTCGCCTAAAGCTCATGGACTCTCTATCCATCTAGCTGATGGAACCGCTATCAAATCTGGACCTGTTACTCAAGAGACTATCCCAATACCCGTTTCCATTTTCAACACCCATCAGGAACAGCTACGCCTGGACATTATCGCTTCACCCCTGTTTCCCATAATTCTCGGCATGCCATGGTTACAGACTCACAATCCGGACATTAACTGGATCACGGGTGAGGTTACCTTCCCCTCCCCGTATTGCCAACAGTTCTGCAGAACTCAGAATACCCAGGAGAACCCTACTCTGCTATGTCTAGATACGTATCCTAGTCTACACCCGTCCATTCCTTCTGCCTATCATGACTTTCTGGACGTATTTAGCAAGCAGAGGGCAGAGGTGTTACCCCCTCACCGGGCCTATGACTGTCCCATTGAGTTACTTCCCGGTGCTGAAATTCCTTTTGGAAGAATATTTCCCTTAACTGAAGTGGAACAAGGGGCGTTGAAAGAATACATTGATGAAAACCTTAAAAGAGGCTTCATTCGTCCATCCACGTCTCCCGCAGGTGCAGGCATCTTCTTTGTGCAGAAAAAAGATAAAACCCTCAGGCCTTGTGTGGATTACCGCAAACTAAATAAAATCACTGTGAAGAATCGGTACCCTCTCCCCCTAGTACCAGAACTGTTCCAAAGACTGGGGACGGCCACCATATTCACCAAACTTGATCTCCGCGGGGCCTACAATTTAGTTCATATTAGGGATGGAGACAAATGGAAGACCGCTTTTCGTACCCGCTATGGACATTTTGAGTACCTCGTGATGCCTTTCGGCCTGTGCAATGCCCCTGCTACATTTCAATACTTTATTAATGATGTGTTACGTGACTTTCTAGACCTGTTTGTCATCGTCTATTTAGACGACATATTGACTTTTTCTTGTTCCCTTGAATCCCATCGCAGGCATGTCAGAAGTGTGTTGGGCCGACTTCGACAACACGGTCTATATGCAAAGGCTGAAAAATGTGAATTTGAACAGGAAAGTATTCCATTTTTGGGGTTAGTCATTTCCAGTAAGGGCATTAAAATGGACCCTCAAAAGGTCACTGCAGTCCTAGACTGGCCAGTCCCGACAGACAAGAAAGGAATCCAGCGATTCGTTGGATTCGCTAACTTTTACCGTAAATTTATTAAAGGGTTTTCAGCCATCATTACACCCATCACACAACTAACCAAACTAGGTACACGCTTCCATTGGTCTGCTGAAGCTCAAAAGGCTTTTGAGACTCTCAAGGGCCTTTTCACCTCCGCCTCTGTACTAAAGCATCCAGATTCCTCTCTGCCATTTATACTAGAAGTGGACGCATCTGAAATTGCAGTAGGGGCAGTGTTGTCCCAAAGACAGGGAACTAAGGCCATGCTGCATCCTGTGGCCTTCTTTTCTCGTAAATTGTCCACGGCAGAGAGAAATTATGATGTAGGTGACAGAGAGTTGTTGGCAATCAAGTCAGCATTGGAGGAGTGGCGCTATCTGTTGGAGGGGGCCGCTCATCCAGTCTTAATTTTTACAGATCATAA
The DNA here is from genome assembly GCA_037952835.1 of Lithobates septentrionalis. Lineage (NCBI taxonomy): Eukaryota > Metazoa > Chordata > Amphibia > Anura > Ranidae > Lithobates > Lithobates septentrionalis. Next base: position 4,714,595 of record JBBDGP010001187.1, on the reverse strand, counting down.
GAACCTGGAGTATTTGAGATCTGCAAAGAGGTTGAAACCACGTCAGGCCAGGTGGGCTCTCTTTTTCTCCAGGTTCTCCTTTCATGTCACTTACCGCGCTGGTTCCAAAAATACCAAACCTGACGCCTTATCTAGGGTGTTTCACAAACCCCAAGAGATTTCCCCTCCAGACACCATCCTGTCCCCGGGGAATTTTCTTTTACTTCAGGGAGACCTGCTCTCCCAGATTAAACAGGCTTCCGCAGGATTGGAATCTTCCATTAAAACAGTGCTTCAGGTTAAGGATGGGTTACTGTGGCATGAGAGTAGGATCTTTATACCTGAAACACTACGAGTTTCGGTACTAGAGCTCTGCCACGATCATGTGCTGGCTGGGCATTTTGGCGTAGCTAAGACCACTGATTTGGTACAGCGTGCCTTCTGGTGGCCTCAGCTACGCAAGGATTGTAAAGAGTTTGTAGAGTCCTGTACCACCTGCATTAGGAACAAAGGGCACAAAACAAAGGCATGGGGTCTACTAAAACCCTTGCCTGTCCCAGACAGGCCCTGGAAAATGCTCTCTATAGACTTTATTGTAGAATTACCCCCGGCTGGGGGCTTCACCTCAATCTTTGTCATAGTGGACCGGTTGTCGAAGATGGCTCACTTTGTCCCAATGAAGGGCACCCCTTCGGCTACAGAAACAGCACAAGCATTCATTAAAGAGGTCATCAAGCTCCATGGGGTACCAGTTAATATCGTTTCAGATCGAGGGCTACAATTACCTCTCGATTCTGGAGGGCTTTGTGTAAAACCTTGAACATTGAACTTTCATTTTCATCGGCTTATCATCCCCAGACTAATGGGCAAACAGAAAGAACAAACCAGACCCTTGAACAATATTTGCGCTGTTTTTCTTCTTTTGCCTAAGATGATTGGATTTATGTTCTGCCATTGGCCGAATTCGGTTATAACAATTCTATTCATATCAAACAGACTCCGTTTTTTGCGAATTATGGTTTCCACCCTTCATTTTTACGTAACTCTCTTCCAGAATGAACGGTACACGCAGTCCAGGAGAAATTGGATTTCTTTACCTCCAACAACCAAGTTTTACAGGACACCATGACCAGGAGTATAATAAAGCAACCTTCGATAAGAAAAGGCGAGGTGAGCTCTTACTTGCACCTGGGGATCAGGTATGGTTGTCCACAGTAAACCTCAGGTTGGCTTGCCCTTCCAGGAAATTGGGTCCCAAGTTTCTTGGACCGTTTTCTGTTAAACGGAGAATTAATGTAGTGGCATACGAACTTGAACTCCCGGATTCACTAATGGTACATCCAGTTTTTCACGTGTCCTTGCTCAAACCATCTATTGCCAACCCATTTCCAGGTCGAAGTACGGATCCTCCTGATCCAATCCTGGTAGATGGGGAGAAGGAATTCGAGGTGGAGGCTATCATGGACCATAGGAAAAGAGGTAACCGAAATCAATTTTTGATAAAGTGGAAGGGGTTTGGCCCAGAGGAGAATTCTTGGGAACCAGAAGATAATATTCATGCTGAAGATCTGTTACAAACCTTTAAAAGATCCCATCCAGAGAAATTTTCTCAAAGGGGCATCCGGAGGCTGCCCCTTGGGGGGGGGGCAATGTCATGAAGATCCTGCCAGTAACCAGCGATCCAGGCGTACGGGAACACGGCCACGGGTTCCACTGCGCATGCGCGCGCGTTCACGGATGCGGACACGCACGGGCACGCGCGCGCGCACTCCCGCTGGTGTCAGGTGGGCTATTTAAACCGGTCGGTCACACTTCATCCCCGCTGTCTGCTCTACAGCGTTCTGTGTGTGTTACCTGATCTGATCTGTGTATCCTGTTATCTGACCCGGCTTCCTGTTTGACCATCCTGCTATCCGCCTGCACCAGACCCTCTTGGCTTGCCTGACCATCCCTCTGCATTACCCCTGGTACCTCTGCTGTCCGACTATTACCGACCACCGGCTTGTTGACCCTCCGCTGTGTATACCAGCTTCCAGTCTGCTATTACCTGCTGTTGTTCCTGGTTCCAGTCCAGCATTCCAGGCTATTACCTGCTGTTGTTCCTGATTCCAGTCCAGCGTTCCAGGCTATTACCTGCTGTTGTTCCTGGTTCCAGTCCAGCGTTCCAGGCTATTACCTGCTGTTGTTCCTGGTTCCAGTCCAGTGTTCCAGCCTGCTACCTACTGCTTGTTCCTGGTTCCAGTCTAGCGTTCCAGCCTGCTACCTACTGCTTGTTCCTGGTTCCAGTCCAGCGTTCCAGCCTGCTACCTACTGCTTGTTCCTGGTTCCAGTCCAGCGTTCCAGCCTGCTACCTACTGCTTGTTCCTGGTTCCAGTCCAGCGTTCCAGCCTGCTACCTACTGCTTGTTCCTGGTTCCAGTCCAGCGTTCCAGCCTGCTACCTACTGCTTGTTCCTGGTTCCAGTCCAGCGTTCCAGTCTGCTACCTACTGAGCCTGGGTGACAGAGGATGAGGAGGGCTTTGTTATCAATTCCACCAACTCTTCTGCATGTTGTGGCTCAATAACATGGCCAGCTGCAGAAAAAAAGGACAAGCGTGCCCCATGGCCACGTACTGAGGATTCACCGTGTCCACGACCAGCACTGTCGACTGTAGACACAGAGCCTGCTTGCTCTCTTTTAGTGGCCTGTGAGCGTCTGCCTCTCCTAGGTGACCTTCTGTACATGCTGTAAATTTTGTTTAGCAAAACTACACTACACTGTATTGTGTACTGTGTACACCAACAGAAGTTTAACAACAACCATAGGTGCACTGTATATATTGTGTACACCACCAGAAAAGTAGTAGCAACTGCACTAGGGGTAAACGGTATTGTGTACACCACCAGAAGTCTAATAGCAACTATGGGTGCACTGTATGTATTGTGTACTGTGTACACCACCAGAAAAGTAGTAGCAACTGCACTAGGGGTGCACGGTACTGTGTACACCAACAGAAGTGTAATAACAACTATGGGTGCACTGTATGTATTGTGTACACCACCAGGAAAGTAGTAGCAACCGTACTAGGGGTACACAGTACTGTGTACACCAACAGAAGTTTAACAACAACTATGGGTGAACTGTATGTATTGTGTACTGTGTAAACCACCAAAAAAGTAGTAGCACTAGCAACTGCACTAGGGGTGCACGGTACTGTGTACACCAACAGAAGTGTAATAACAACTATGGGTGTACTGTATTGTGTACACCACCAGAAAAGTAGTAGCAACTGCACTATGGGTGCACAGTACTGTGTACACCAACAGAAGTGTAATAACAACTATGGGTGTACTGTGTACACCATGAGGCAAAAAGGAAGTTCTGGACAGCCGCACTCCGGAATATATCCTTTATTAGTAAAAAGTCCAACAAATACAAGCCACAGCAAAAAATGGGACAAACGAGCTGACGCGTTTCACACTTAGCAGTGCTTAGTCATAGCTAGCTAGCTTGTTTGTCCCATTTTTTTTTGCTGTGGCTTGTATTTGTTGGACTTTTTATGAATCAAGTCTATATTCCGGAGTGCGGCTGTCCAGAACTTCATTTTTGCCTCATGTTGCTATATGCTTAGCCAGCACCTGGTGTTCCAGTTTCGAGGAGAGTTCTATATCCACATTTCCACCTGGAGCTGTGATCTCTTTCCCTTCCCCCATTGTTCCTGGATTATGCATGTACTATGTACACCACCAGAAAAGTAGTAGCAACTGCACTATGGATGCACAGTACTGTGTACTGTGTACACCGCCTGAAGTATATTAGAAAAAGTACACCAGGAATGGCCTGCAGTCAGATATAGCTAAACTGGATACAGCGGATATATATATATATATATATATATATATATATATATATATATATATATATATATAAGACTGTCTGTATATATATATATTGAATACACTGCAGCTAACTGAAAAAACCTGCCTGCCTGAAGTATATTAGAAAAAGTACACCAGGAACGGCTGCAGTCAGATATAGCTAAACTGGATACAGTGGATGTATATATATATATATATATATATATATATATATATACACAAGATTGTCTATATACAGTATATATATATATATATATATATATATATATATATATAATTTCAGGTACTTATATAGCGCCGTCAATTTACGCAGCACTTTACATATACATTGTACATTCACATCAGTCCCTACCCTCAAGGAGCTTACAATCTAAGGTCCCTAACTCACATTCATCCATACTAGGGACAATTCAGACAGGATCCAAATAGCCTACCAGCATGTCTTTGGAGTGTGGGAGGAAACCGGAGTACCTGGAGGAACACGCAGGCACAGGGAGAACATGCAAACTCCAGGCAGGTAGTGTTGTGGTTGGGATTCGAACCAGCGACTCTTCTTACTGCTAGGCGAAATTGCTATCGACTACACCACTGTCTGTATATACATATATATTAAATACACTGTAGCTAAGTGAATAACCCTCCTGCCTGAAGTATATTAGAAACAGAACACCAGGAACGGACTGCAGTCAGATATAGCTAAACTGGATACAGTGGATATATATATATATATATATACACAGTATCTCACAAAAGTGAGTACACCCCTTACATTTTTGTAAAATGACACTTTTCTACAATGTAAAGTAGTGAGTGTACAGCTTGTATAACAGTGTAAATTTGCTATCCCCTCAAAATAACTCAACACACAGCCATTAATGTCTAAACTGCTGGCAACAAAAGTGAGTACACCCCTAAGTGAAAATGTCCAGATTGGGCCCAATTAGCCATTTTCCCTCCCCGGTGTCATTTGACTCGTTAGTGTTACAAGGTCTCAGGTGTGAATGGGGAGCAGGTGTGTTAAATTTGGTGTTATCTCTCTCAGTCTCTCATTCTGGTCACTGGAAGTTTAACATGGCACCTGATGGCAAAGAACTCTCTGAGGATCTGTAAAAAAGAATTGTTGCTCTACATAAAGATGGCCTAGGCTATAAGAAGATTGCCAAGACCCTGAAACTGAGCTGCAGCACAGTGGCCAAGACCATACAGCGGTTTAACAGGACAGGTTCCACTCAGAACAGGCCTTGCCATGGTCGACTAAAGAAGTTGAGTGCACATGCTCAGCGTCATATCCAGAGGTTGTCTTTAGGAAATAGACGTATGAGTGCTGCCAGCATTGCTGCAGAGGTTGAAGGGGTGGGGGGTCAGCCTGTCAGTGCTCAGACTATACGCCGCACACTGCATCAAATTGGTCAGCATGGCTGTCATCCCAGAAGGAAGCCTCTTCTAAAGATGATGCACAAGAAAGCCCGCAAACAGATTGCTGAAGACAAGCAGACTAAGGACATGGATTACTGGAACCATGTCCTATGGTCTAATGAGACCAAGATAAACTCATTTGGTTCAGATGGTGTCAAGCGTGTGTGTCGGCAACCAGGTGAGAAGTACAAAGACAAGTGTGTCTTGCCTACAGTCAAGCATGGTGGTGGGAGTGTCATGGTCTGGGGCTGCATGAGTGCTGCCAGAACTGGGGAGCTACAGTTCATTGAGGGAACCATGAATGTCAACATGTACTGTGACATACTGAAGCAGAGCATGATCCTCTCCCTTCAGAGATTGGGCCGCAGGGCAGTATTCCAACATGATAACGACCCCAAACACACCTCCAAGACGACCACTGCCTTGCTAAAGAAGCTGAGGGTAAAGGTGATGGACTGGCCAAGCATGTCTCCAGACCTAAACCCTATTGAGCATCTGAGGGGCATCCTCAAAATGGAAGGTGGAGGAGTGCAAGGTCTCTAACATCCACCAGCTCTGTGATGTCATCATGGAGGAGTGGAAGAGGACTCCAGTGGCAACCTGTGAAGCTCTGGTGAACTTCATGCCCAAGAGGGTTAAGGCATGTGCTGGAAAATAAAGGTGGCCACACAAAATATTCACACTTTGGGCCCAGTTTGGACATTTTCACCTAGGGGTGTACTCACTTTTGTTGCCAGCTGTTTACACATTAATGGTTGTAAAGCTGTACACTCACTACTTTACATTGTAGCAAAGTGTAATTTCTTCAGTGTTTTCACATGAAAAGATAGAAATAACATATATACAAAAATGTGAGGGGTGTACTCACTTTTGTGAGATACTGTATATACGAGACTGTCTGTATATATATATTAAATACACCGCAGCTAACTGAATAACCCCCCTGCCTGCTCAATCTAAATGACACTCTCTCTCCGTCCAAGCCAACAACACACTACACGGGGCCGACGTGCAGGCAGCCTTATATAGTGTGGGGCGTGGACTTAGTTCCCCTGAGCCATAATTGGCCAAAGGCACCCTGCCTTTGGCCAATTATGGCTCTCTTAGCTGAGGGCGCTGGGATTGGCCAAAGCATGCAGGTCATGTGCATGCTTTGGCCAATCATCATACAGCAATGCACTGTGCTCCCGCAGGGCATTATGGGCCGTTACGCGTCGCTCTAATTTGGCGTTAACGACCCATAATGTTCAGTTTTCGACGAACGGGCAAACAGCCAATGTTCGAATCGAACTCATGTTCGAACCGGACAGAAAGCTCATCCCTAATGTCAACCATAAAAATGTTATACACCAAAGATGTCGGTTTGTTAAAAACCTCTTTTCTAACTCACATGTGAATGTTCACGGAGTAACATGTTTTATACTCAACAATGTGTGGCTTCTTATTTTAATGCTCAATACTAGTTTTTGGAGTAAGTTGTTGTAGTTTACAGTGACAATGGGGGTATTTACTAAAGGCAAATCCACTTTGCACTACAAGTGCAGTTTCAGTGCACTTTCAAGTGCACTTGTAGTGCAAAGTGGATTTGCCTTTAGTAAATAACCCCCACAGTGCTCTAAAATTGCTCCCAATCAGGCCATTTTAGGGACTCAAAACAATGAATTCATGGTGATTCTTGATTCATTGAAAAGGATGATTCTTTTTATCCTTAACCACCTCAATACTGGGCACTTTCACCCCCTTCCTGCCCAAGCCATTTTTCAGTTTTCAGCGCTGCCGCACTTTGAATGACAATTGCGCGGTCATGTTACACTGCACCCTAATGAAATTTTTATCATTTTTTCCCCACAAATATAGCTTTCTTTTGGTGGTATTTGATCACCTCTGCGGTTTTTACTTTTTGCGCTATAAACAAAAGAAGAGGGACAATTTTGAAAAAACACAATTTTTTTTACTTTTTGCTATAATAAATATCCAATTTTTTATTTTTTTTTAACAAATTTTTTACTCAGTTTAGGCAGATATGTATTCTTCTACATATTTTTGGTAAAAAAAATTGCGATAAGCGTATATTAATTGGTTTGCGCAAAAGTTATAGCGTCTACAAAATAGGGGATAGATTTATAGCATTTTTATTATTTATTTATTTTTTACTAGTAATGGCAGTGATCTGCGATTTTTATTGTGACTGCGATATTGCGGCGGACACATCGGACACTTTTGACACATTTTTGGGACCATTCACATTTATACAGCGATCAATGCTATAAAAATGCATTGATTACTGTGTAAATGTGACTGGCAGGGAAGGGGTTAACACTAGGGGGCGCTCGAGGGGTTAATGTATGACCTAAGGAGGTGATTCTAACTGTGGGGGGAGGGGACTGACTGGGGGAGGTGACCGATCGGTGTCCCTATGTACAAGGGACACACCATCGGTCTCCTCTCCTCTCTGACAGGACGTGGATCTGTGTTTACATGCACAGATCCACGCTCCTGCTCTGTTACCCGGCAATCGCGGGTGCCCGGCGGACATCGCGGCCGCCGGGCACGCGCACCGGGTCCCGAACGACGCAGCGGGCACGCGCGCGCGCCGCCGGCGGCGCGCGCACGCCCCCTAGTGGCTCGGGAGGGCGAGGACGTCATATGACGCCCGCCCAGAACAACAGAAGTCCCGTCCAGCCGTCATATGACAGTGGGCGGTGGCTTAGTGGTTAATGAATTACATACATTAATAACAAAAACAAGGTGTGTGTGTGTAGCAGACCCACAACATAATAGCTGAAGAAGAGATTGTCACCTCGTGTATCAAATAAATAACGTTTGCACTATTGAAGAAAATGGCCAAAAAGAAAAGCCCAAGCCACCATTCTGGAGCCGCCTGTAAAACTCTGGGCGCTGACTCCACCATCCGACATCCGTTGGATGTCGGATTATTATAATTATAATTATAATAGTATGACACCGAGTTGGGGGTGGGACGATGTGGATGTGTTTCCCATCTATTGCCCCTCTTCAGTTAGGAAAGTCCCACGGTTGGGCAAAGTGGGATGCCACAATCTGCCAGTCCTGTGGGTTTGAAGGAAACTGTGGAGTCAAACAAGAAAAAAAAAAAAGAGTACTTTTGCACATAACATTGCAAGCAGATTAGACACAAACATTCTTGGCCAACATCAGTATAACATTTATTGAAATGAGTATTTAAAAACAAAAGTATAAGCTCCACTTATCAGATTCCTCACCCCCTCTGATGGCCCAGTGTAAAAATTTTAGTGCTGTTGTTTATACACACTGAAGTTGGTGATGGGTACATCCATCTCCTCCTCTTTGGACTCACTGTTACTTATTTTAAGCGCTGCATCTTTCGGACTTTTATATTCTTTGTTTGGTTATCAACAGACTGTGCTGGCTGCTTTTGATTCATTTTAGATTAGCGCGGATATTGACTTATTTTTATTACATTTTTACATTCTGCAATTACCTATCAAGATAATAGGAGAACAAAACTTTAAACAGTACCATTTGAAAGTATTCAGGCAGGCCCTTGCACTACATACTTTGGTGAATTCGACCATAAATATGAACACAAAAGAAGTAGGTATAATGTGTATGGGTTTGGCAAAGTCAGCAGATAGAGGATTGGTAGCGGTTGACTTAGTGGTTGGGGGGCTTACAAATGTGTTTGGCCCCCCCCCCCAAAAAAAACCCCTGCACTCAAGGACACAAAAAACATTTGTACACATTTTAGAGGATGTTTAGGGTAAGCACTACAATGGAGCTGACAAAATACATTGTTAACTGACTAGGCTAGCTGTGTATGGGCCCAGGATAGCATGCTGGGGAGGTTAATATGCATGAAGGACAAAAAAGGAGCATTAAAAGCTTCCAGCATGCATGAGGACAAAGAGGACATTCACAGCATATTAAAATCATGGTAATTATGGAATGATGAAATAAATACAATACATTAGCAAACATTAAATACATAGAATGTGATGTTAAAGGAGAAAACTTACCTTAATATAGTCCTTCTGCAGGATCTGAATGATGGCAGAACAGGTCTCTGGAATAATGATTCCCAGAGCCTGGGGGATATGCCTGTCGAGAACTTGATGTCCTGCAGGCCTGCTACTTGGCGACTCTCCGTCACCAAGTACCGCAAGGTGGTGATGAGCCTCTGCTCAGGAGTGATGGCTTGCCGCATGCAGGTGTCCTGCTTGGTAATTGTCACCTACCTGGTGGGTGAGCGTGACGTGTAGAGGAAGGCCTCTCATACAGCTCTGGCTCGAGAGCCCCTGATAGTGGGACAGCAGGCTCAGGAGCACGGTGGGTTATGAGTGCCTATGATCTGTCCAGAAGTCTGTATCAGCAGAAGCCAGGAACTCGCAGCAGGAAGCCAGAACACAGCAGGTAGCAGGCAGGCGAGATTGCAGATGGCTGGCGAACTTGGCAGGACATGGCAGAGATGCACCACTGGAAGCAGGAGCTTGAAACAGGCTGGACAGCCAGTAGCAGGGTCAGACAAACCGGGTAGACAGCAGACAGGCAGATCAGGCAGAAGTGGCAGGCAGAAGCGTAGTCGGGTCACAGGCAGGTCTTGGCAACAGGCAGGCAAATCAGGCATAGGCAGCAGGCAGAGGCGTAGTCGGGTCACAAGCAGGTTCGGAAACAGGTGCTGGGTAACAGAAGCTGGAGACAGAGAATAGTCTGTGGGAAGCCAAAGGGTCAGGGCAGGAAGCAGGCAGCGGTAGTAGGGAACAAGGCGGATCGGCAGCAGAAGTCAAACAGACAGGAATCAGGATTCAGGTAACGCTGTAGACCAAGCAGCAACCAGCCAGTGTTGAAGCTCCGTTTAAATAGACCGACTGGCTCCAGTTCTGGTAACAGGTGCACGCACGCACCAACGCGTGGTCGGGTCCGCACATGCACATCCGCAGAAGCGCCCGCAGTCATTCTTGGCATTCTTGGTTGGTGCCTGCGCACAGGTATGCGCCTGGAAACAACAGTTGTACTCTGAAGACGTCTTCCCTGACCCCCCTTACGGGCAGCCTCCGGATGCCCAGTTGGTTCTTCTTCTGGGGGTGGCTGCGGAAAAAGGCGCGGATCAAGTCCATAGCGTGCACATCCTGCTCAGGTTCCCAGGAGTTTTCCTCTGGCCCATAACCCTTCCACTTAATCAGATATTGCAGACGACCCCTTCTCTTACTGCAGTCTACAATTGCTTCCACCTCAAACTCCTCGTCCCCATTAACGATCACTGGTTCAGGCAGTCTAGTCCCCCAATTAGGAAAGGGATCCGGCACTGTGGGTTTCAATAAAGATACATGGAACACTGGATGTATCCTATAGGAATCCGGTAAAGATAGTTCATAGGAAACGTTGTTAATTTTCCTCTTTACAGGGAACGGTCCCAGAAACTTTGGGGCAAGCTTCTTTTACGGGCAAGCCAACCTCAGATTGGTTGTGGCTAACCACACCTGATCACCAGGCTGCAGGATCCGTTCTCCCCTCCTCCTTCTGTCGAAAGCCTTCTTTTTATCTTCCTGTGCCTTGGTTACGGCTTCTTAAACATTTTATTGTTACGACTGAAGAAGTCTACTGTATTCTGGACGGCTGGAACTGAGACCTCGGAGACAAGGTCAGGCAAGAAGGTGGGTTGGAAGCCATAGTTTGCGAAGAACGGAGACTGTTTAGTGGCTGAATGACAGGAGTTATTATAAGCAAACTCGGCTAATGGTAGGGGAGACACCCAGTCATCTTGGACAAAAGATGTGAAGTAACGGATATATTGCTCCAAAGTTTGGTTAGTCCGTTTGGTCTGTCCGTTAGACTGTGGGTGGTATGCGGATGACATAGAGAGTTTGATCTTCAGGGTCTCGCAGAGTGATTTCCAGAACCTGGATGTAAATTGGACCCCTCGGTCAGATACGATATCAACAGGTACCCCATGGAGTCTCACAACTTCCCTGATGAATACTCGAGCCGTCTCTGCAGCAGATGGTGTACCCCTTAAGGGTAAGAAGTGGGCCATTTTGGACAGGCGATCCACAATAACAAAGATGGCCGTACAATCTTCAGAAGGTGGTAATTCTACTATAAAGTCCATAGAAATCATGGACCAGGGCCTATCGGGCACGGGCAATCCCGAAATGCCCCTCTAAGGGATGATCATGGCAAAAACCCAACACCGGCAACTGAACTCCTTACAGAGCAAAAACTCGGTCCCCCTTCCAAAGAAGACCCTCCCTTGCCTGAAGGGTATCCCCGGTGGGAGCAGGGGTAACTGTGGAAGCTTGTTTTAGTTGAGACACCAAGTCAGTCTGTAGTAGTAGGAAGTTTCCTGCTGGCAAAATGGTGTCTGACACTGGCAAGTCCTTATGATCTTCGAACATGCGCGACAGCGCGTCAGGCTTGACATTCTTAGACCCAGGTCTGTAGGTTATATGAAACAGGAACCTTGAGAAGAAAAGTGCCCAACGGGCCTGGCGAGGTTTCAGCCATTTAGCAGTCCATAAATACTCAAGGTTCTTATGATCCGTATATATTAATATTGGGTGTGCTGCCCCCTCTAGCAAATACCTCCATTCCTCGAGGGCGGCTTTTAGGGCAAGAAGTTCACGATCGCCGACATCGTAGTTCTTCTCAAGCGGGGGAGGGCTTCCCAGAGAAAAAGGCTACAGGGTGAATCAGATTCTTTAGACCTTGGCGCTGGGACAGAACCCCTCTGACAGCACTCTCGGAAGCGTCTACCTCCAGAATGTTGGGAAACACTGGATCTGGATGGCTTAAAATGGGGGCAGACGTAAACAGTCTTTTAAGAGTCTCGAAGGCTTCCTGAGCTTCGGGGGACCAGTGGAAACGCACATCCTGTTTGGTAAGTTGTGTAATGGGTGTGATCATAGCCGAAAAGTTCTTGATGAATCTGCGGTAAAAATTAGCAAACCCCACGAACCGCTGGATTCCTTTCTTATCAGTGGGGGCTGGCCAAGTCAGGATTGCTGAGACTTTCTGGGGATCCATCTCTATCCCACCGGTGGAGATGATTAATCCCAAGAACTGGATACTTCGCTGCTCAAACTCACACTTCTCTGGCTTGGCATAGAGTCCATGTAAGCAGAGGCGGCAGAGAACATTCTTGACATGTTCGCAAGGACTTGCAAGAGAAGTGGAGAACACAAGTATGTCGTCTAAGTAAATGATAACAAAGATGTCTAGATAGTCCTTAAAGACGTCGTTAATGAGGTGCTGAAACGTAGCTGGCGCATTACACAGACCAAATGGCATGACGAGGTACTCGTAATGGCCAAAACGGTTGCGAAAGGCAGTCTTCCACTCATCTCCCTTCCGTATGTGGATAAGGTTGTAGGCTCCCCTCAAGTCTAGTTTGGTGAAGATAGAAGCAGAGCGAAGTCTTTGGAAAAGTTCTGGAACCAGGGGCAGGGGATAACGGTTCTTCACCGTGATTTTATTTAGTTTGTGATAATCTACGCACGTAAATAGACCGACTGGCACCAGTTCTGGTAACAGGTGCGCGCGCCAACACGCGGTCGCGTTCGCGCGCACGCATCCGCAGAAGCGCACCGCAGTCATTCTGGGCATTCTTGGTTGGCGCCTGCGCACAGGTATGCGCCTGGAAACAACAGTTGTACTCTTCAGACGTCTTCCCTGACAGTAATATAAGGGGACAGCAAAGCCAACAGACAGTGAAAAACGAAGTCCGTCACCTGGAGATAATTCCTGAAATCCTGATTATTCTCGTGATTCTCCCGCAACAAAGGCATGTGAGAGAATTGGTCACGCTGGAGCAACCAATTCTTGGTCCATGAACTCCTCCTCTCCCTGTTCATGGACTGGGCTTGGGTCAAAGTAAGAACCCCAACACCAAGGCCCTGCACAGCACGAACTCTACGACGAGTACGTACCCGCAACATGGTGTCAGAGAGCTCCCTTGGGCAGACGCGCTGTTGGTGGGCATCGCGGTGCGTTGGGGCGTGTCGGCGCGCACGTGTTCCTGTGCGCGCCGCCGCGGGTGCCGGTGTGCGGGTGCGTGTGTGCGGGGGCGCGCGCCCGGTGTTTGGAGCCAACCTGCCTATTTAGGCCGTCTGCACAGGGGGCTCGGTGCTGTCCGATCTTCAGCTCCCTGTATCCCTGCACCTGCTTCCCGTTTCCTGTTGTACCTGATCTCCTGACCATCGGCCTGTCTTTGATTCCTCCTTGCTTGCTGCCTGCCACTGATCCCGGACTGTCCTGACTACGAATCTGCCTGCTCCTCTGTACTACGCTGCCCGCCTGTTGCCGATCTCTGCCTGTGACCAGACCTGCCTGCTCCACTCCTGCTCTGCATCTGCTGCCTGTGCTTCAGTTACTGGAGATCTCTATAACCACCTTTACCGGGATCCTTCTGCAGCTAACCCGCCAGGCTCTCATACCATTCTGTGCTCCCGTGCCTCCTGTCCATACTACCAGGGGCCGGGAACCAGATACGTAAGGGAGGCCTCCCCCTGCTACATCGGGCTCGCCTGTCTTCTACGTGGAAGTCTGACAGTATCGGACAGCCATGTCCGAGCCCGAGCAGGGAACCTCCCCCATGGAGGAACTGCGTAGACACCTGGCGGGTCTCACACAAGCCGTGAAGAGTCTCCAGGAAGGCTACACAAGGTTGGAAGAACAAGTCCAAGTCCTGTCGGCTCCAACCCGTCCGCAAGCCGCCTCATCGGCCGGAGCAACATCTGCACCCTCAGTAGTTATGCTACCCCCGGAGCCTAGGGTACCCATACCCGAGAGATTTACCGGAGACCGCAGTAAATTCCGGGCCTTTCGCAATGCCTGCGAACTATACTTTGCCCTGCAACCCCGCACCTTCTCCCTGGAGGCAACCAAGGTGGGCTTCGTAATCTCCCTCTTATCTGGTGAACCACAGACCTGGGCTCATCGCCTCCTGGAGCAGAAATCTGGAGCTCTGGACAACCTTGATGCTTTCTTTACCATCATGTCCCAGTTGTATGAGGACCCCCAGGTGACAGCGACTGCCAAAGCCGCCTTGCACACCCTTCAACAAGGGCGTAGAGCCGCAGAGGACTATGTGGTGGAATTTAGGCGGTGGAGCTACGACACTGGTTGAAAATGATGCGGCCTTACGTTATCAATTTCGTATGGGATTGTCTGATCCTCTGAAGGATGAGTTAGCACGGGCCAGTGTACCCCAAACCCTGGATGAACTCATCAATCTGTGTATCCAGATCGACCGACGCCTCAGGGAGCGTCGCTCCGAGAGGTCTACCAGCCAATTCCGCCCTACCTGGATGTTACCCAAGGTTCCAAGCTCTCCCAGCCAGTCCTTCCCGGCACCGGCCACACCGGTTCTTAATACCTCCGAGCCTATGCAACTTGGTCTGCTCCGTCCCTCTCTCAATCCAGAAGAACGCCAACGCCGAAGAGTTAACAACCTCTGCATGTACTGCGGGGAGCCTGGACACTACGTGAGGTCTTGCCCAAACAAGACACGTAAGTCGCCTAAGTCGCTGCCAATCTCTTCAATTTGTGCTTCTGCTCTCTCTAAACCTGCTAATCATCTTGCTCTCTCTATCACCTTACAGCTTCCAGGAAAGACTATGCCAGCTACAGTCATAATTGATTCAGGAGCCTGCAGCTGTTTCATTGACCTAACCTTCGCTGCCAACCATCACATCCCTCTCCAGTCTAAAGTTCGGGGACTTTCTGTACACCTCGCTGATGGCTCCTCTCTTCGTTCCGGCCCCGAAACCATCCCTTTGTTAGCCACCATGGGCGCTAACCATCAAGCACTCCTGCGCCTTGATGCCATCTCCTCTCCTCTTTTCCCCATCATACTGGGGATGCCATGGTTACAGGCCCATAACCCCAGCATTGACTGGTCTAGTGGAGAAGTCAAGTTCCTTTCTAACTATTGCCGGCAACACTGTCTACATACAAGTCCTGCTGAGTCTACCTGACTACTCTGTTTAGACGCTGAGTCCGAGTTACAACAGGTGGTCCCTGCATCCTATTGGGACTTTCTGGACGTTTTCAGTAAAAAAGGAGCAGAGACTTTACCTCCCCACAGGCCTTACGATTGCCCAATCGAGCTACTACCTGGAGCAGAAGTTCCCTTTGGGAGGATTTTCCCACTCACAGAGCAGGAGTTGGACACTCTAAAAATATACATCGATCAAACCTGAAGAAGGGATTTATCCGTCCATCTACCTCTCCGGCCGGAGCTGGTATATTCTTCGTGGAAAAAAAGGACCATTCCTTACGCCTTTGTATAGATTATCGGGAGCTGAACAAAGTAACAATCAAGAACCGTTACCCTCTACCTTTAGTGCCTGAACTCTTCCAGAGGTTGGGATCTGCAGTGATCTTTTCCAAGTTAGATCTCCGTGGTGCCTACAACTTGATCCGTATTCGGGAACAAGATGAGTGGAAGACAGCTTTTCGCACCAGATTTGGGCATTACGAATACCTTGTTATGCCCTTCGGCCTGTGCAACGCACCTGCTACGTTCCAACATTTTGTCAATGACATTTTCCGTGACTTCTTGGATCTATATGTTATTGTCTATTTAGACGATATTCTGATCTTCTCCTCCTCAGTCTCCGATCATTGCAGGCACGTCAGAAATGTGTTAGCTCGTCTCAGGCAGCATGGACTTTACGCTAAACCAGAAAAATGCCAATTTGAAATTCAAAGTATCCAGTTTTTAGGTCTAATCATTTCCGTTGAAGGTATAAGAATGGATCCGCAAAAGGTGTCAGCCATTCTGAAGTGGCCTGCTCCCTCCGATAAGAAAGGGGTTCAAAGGTTCATTGGCTTCTCAAACTTTTACAGGAAGTTCATTAGGGGCTTTTCTGCAATAATTGCCCCCATCACCGAAATAACCAAACAAGGGAACCGATTCCAGTGGTCCCCTAAGGCACAATCCGCCTTCGAAAAATTCAAGGAGCTGTTCACTTCTGCTTCAATCTTAAAACATCCAGATCCTGCTTTACCATTCGTCCTCGAAGTGGACGCTTCAGAGGTTGCAGTCGGAGCTGTTCTGTCCCAACGGCAAGGTCCAAAGACCCTCCTCTACCCAGTGGCCTTTTTCTCCCGCAACGAAGTTTGGCGATCGGGAGCTTCTGGCCATCAAATCCGCTTTGGAGGAGTGGCGTTATTTACTGGAGGGTGCAGCATACCCTATCCTGGTCTATACGGATCATAAAAATCTGGAGTATCTCCGAACAGCGAAGAGACTGAAACCTCGGCAAGCAAGGTGGGCCCTATTTTTATCCAGATTTCAGTTCCATATAACATACAGACCTGGTTCCAAAAATACCAAGCCGGATGCTCTGTCCCGTATGTTCCCTGATTCCGGCAAACCTGTGCATCCGGACACTATTCTTCCATCCGGAAATTTTCTTTTACTCCAAGAGGATCTACTATCCCGCATAAAACAAGCCTCTTCAAATTGGACCCCAAGTTCCGGAGAGGAAGTGAGGGCCCAGGATGGTCTTTTCTGGCACAAGGGTAAAATCGTGGTCCCTGAAGATTTGAGGGTGGCAGTACTAGAGCTCTGCCATAATCACAAGATGGCTGGACATTTCGGTGTGCTAAAGACAACTGAATTAGTGCAGCGCACTTTTTGGTGGCCTCTGTTGGCAAATGACTGCAAGAATTATGTAGAGTCTTGTACTACCTGTGCTCGGAGCAAAAACAGCCGGACTAGAGCCTGGGGTCTGCTAAAACCATTACCCGTCCCGGAAAGACCGTGGAAGATGATATCAATGGATTTTATTGTAGAGCTTCCTCAGGCAGAAGGCTTCTCTACTATTTTCATCGTCGTAGACAGGTTAACCAAGATGGCTCACTTTCTGCCTATGAAGGGCACGCCTTTGGCCATGGAGACAGCAAGGGTCTTCATTAAAGAAGTTGTCAGGCTACACGGAGTCCCAGCAAATATCATATCTGATCGTGGTGTTCAGTTCACCTTTCGGTTCTGGAAGGCTCTCTGTGATTCCCTGGAAATCGAGCTGGCACTTTCCTCTGCTTACCATCCCCAGACTAATGGGCAGACGGAGAGAACTAATCAAACTTTGGAGCAATACCTCCGTTGTTTTTCATCTTTCTCACAGGACAACTGGGTCTCTCTTCTGCCAATTGCTGAGTTCTCCTATAACAACTCTCTACATTCGGCCATTAAGCAAACACCCTTTTTTGCCAACTACGGCTTCCACCCGTCCTTCCAGCCCAGGTCTTTACCCGAATGTGCGATCCCTGTGGTCTCTGAGACCATGGACTTTTTTCTTTCTAACAACAAACTCTTGCAGGAAACCATGGCTAAGACCCAAGAGTATAATAGGAAGATGTTTGACAGGAAGAGGCGGGGAGAGCTCATCCTGGAACCTGGCAACCAGGTTTGGTTGTCCACGACCAATGTAAGAATGGCCTGTCCTTCAAGGAAATTGGGTCCCAAATTCATGGGCCCGTTCTCAGTCAAAAAGAGAATTAACAATGTGGCCTACGAACTCAACTTACCTAGTACCCTGAAGATTCATCCGGTCTTTCACAATTAATTGTTGAAACCTGTTATACCCAACACCTTTGCTGGCCGAAGTACTGACCCACCGGAGCCCATAATTGTCGATAACAAAGAAGAATTCGAAGTGGAGGCTAGCTTGGATTGTAGTAGGAGACGCAACCAGTTGCAGTACCTGATCAAATGGAGGGGGTACGGACCGGAGGATAACTCCTGGGAGCCAGAGGGCAAATTACATGCCGAAGAGCTTCTGAGGACTTTCAGGAGTACTCACGCCGCCAGATTGGCACAGTTGGACATCCGGAGGCTGCCCTTGAGGGGGGGGCACTGTCAGAGAGCTCCCTTGGGCAGACGCGCTGTTGGTGGGAATCGCGGTGCGTTGGGTCGTGTCGCCGCGGGTGCCGGTGTGCAGGCGCGTGCGTGTGTGCGGGGGCGCACGCCGGCGCGCGTTGGCGTGCACGCGCGCCCGGTGTTTGGCGCCAACCTGCCTATTTAGGCCGTCTGCACAGGGGGCTCGGTGCTGTCCGATCTTCAGCTCCCTGTATCCCTGCACCTGCTTCCTGTTTCCTGTTGTACCTGATCTCCTGACCATCGGCCTGTCTTTGATTCCTCCTTGCTTGCTGCCTGCCACTGATCCCAGACTGTCCTGACTACGAATCTGCCTGTTCCTCTGTACTACGCTGCCCGCCTGTTGCCGATTTCTGCCTGTGACCCGACCTGCCTGCTCCACTCCTGCTCTGCATCTGCTGCCTGTGCTTCAGTTACTGGAGATCTCTATAACCACCTTTACCGGGATCCTTCTGCAGCTAACCCGCCAGGCTCTCATACCATTCTGTGCTCCCGTGCCTCCTGTCCATACTACCAGGGGCCGGGAACCAGATACATAAGGGAGGCCTCCCCCTGCTACATCGGGCTCGCCTGTCTGCTACGTGGAAGTCTGACACATGGTTAGAAAACGGTCGGCTGGTCAGAACGAACTAACAGAACGCACTGAAAATCAGAAAGAACCTGAGAAGAACGATCTGAAAATCAGAAACGAGCGGACAAGAACGCACTGAATAACAGATACGAACTATTAAATAGAATGCACTGAAAGACAGCAACAAACTGACAACACGCACTGAAAAACAGATACAAACCCACACGCACAAATTGAAGAGCAGTAACGATCTGAAAAGCACGAGGCTGAAAAGCGTGAATCGTCGCTCACCAAAATTCTACTAACACGAGATTAGCAGAAGGAGCCCAAAGGGTGGCACACTGGCTATTGAACCTCCTCTTTATAGTGCCGTTGTAAGTGTTGTACGTCAGCGCGTTCTTGCCGATCGGAATTTCCGTCAACATTTGTGAGACCGTGTGTATGCAAGACAAGTTTGAGCCAACATCTGTCAGAAAAAAATCCACGGTTTGGTTGTCGGAAATTCCGATCGTCTGTACGTGGCATAAAGCCCCATACACACTATCAGATTTTCTGCTGATTTTTGTCTTCAGATTTACCAAAACCATGTAGTGCAAGGGCCTGCCTGATTGCGTACATACTGAAACTCCTAAGGTTTAACCTCATATTATATGGTTTTGGTAAATCTGAAGGAAAAAATCATCAGAAAATCTGATAGTGTGCATGGGGCTTAAGAATTGGGAAAAGCAATCATTGGGCTTTAAAAAATTGTGAACTATATTTCAGGCCTGCATTATGTTTACGTGAGCTGACAAAGAATTTCCAAACCCAGTTTACTAAAAACGGCACTATCTGCAGAAAAATAGGTTTGTTTTGATAAAATACATTTTATTACACAACTGTGTACTAAAATCTGCACTATTTGTGGCAAATCGTTTGTACAAAATATTATTATTTTTCAGTATCAAGAGTTGACTGTCTACTTTCAAACTTTTGTTTGTACAGTGTATTAAAAGCTGTACTTTTTTAGAGAAAAAATAGAGAATATTTTTTTTACAAAATACCTTGCCTTACCTTGCCTTTTTAGTTTCAGGAACTAACTCTCCATATCCATATAATCAATCTGATAAAAGCTTAATTTTTGTGAATTTTTTTTTCTTTTAAATGTCAGTATAAAGCCCTGTACACACGATCGGATTTTCCGATGGGAAATGTTGGATGTCAGGCTGTTGGCGTGTGTATGCTCCATCGAACATTTGTTGGCGGACTTTCCGCCAACAAATGTTGGCTAGCATGTCTTCAAATTTTCCACCAACAAATGTGTGTTGTTGGATTTTCCGATCGTGTGTACACAAGTCCGTCGGACAAAAGTCCAAAGTACAAACACGCATGCTCGGAAGCAGAAGTGGTTGGTCTTGTAAACTACTGTTCATAATGGAGAATTAACATTCGTGACGTGACGCAAATTATGAAATCTCGAAATGCAGCGCACAATTCTCTTCTTCTTTAATGGGATAATAATGAAGCTGCTTTGCTGGTGACACTGATGGAGTTATTGCAAACAAATTTTCAAAGGCTTTTTTTTTCCTAGTGATACCAAGAATAACGTTATGTTTTGTTTTTTTTATTTGTGCAAGTTACCACAACACCATTATCCCCTTGTTTATAAGATCAAAGATACAACTATGTTGGTATCCCTTGTCAATCTTACATTGTATTTTTTTAAATGTAACTGCCTACTCCCAAACTGTCATTTGAAGTAAAACACATAGCCAAGTATTATTCTCCACAATTGTTTTAATGTGCATTAAAAAAAAAATAGACATGCTATCTGCCAATAGAACGTAACCAAAAAGTGCATTCTATGCATCCAAAAATATAGAAAATATACCAAATCAAATCATTACTCAACCAAATAAAAAAAGCAATAACTCCAAGGGCAATAATAAATAACATGTTATCTCCTCCGATTCCGCAACATGTCTGGTTGACAAACGGCCGTTCAGAAACGAACTGAAAAGCGCGAACTGAAATGAAAACGCGTAAAGAAAAGCGCGAATCAACGCTCATCAAATTTCTACTAACACGAAATTAGCAGAAGGAGCCCAAAGGGTGGCGCTAAAGAGCGGAAACACCACGTAGTACGTCTAGTACGTCACCATGTTCGTAATTGTTGGCCAACATTTGTGTGACCGTGTGTATGCAAGACAAGTTTGTGCCAACACTCTGCGGACAAAATTCCACAGTTTTGTTGTCGGAAAGTCTTAAGAACTAACAATTTATATGTTTTAAGAACATATGTAAAATGTATTGCTAAACTTTTTTTTAAGGTTCTTTTGTGAGCTACCAATCTATTTGCACAGCCATTGTTCTAAAAGCTATATTTTTAGAACAAAATAGTTGTTTAGACTAAATACCTTGCTTGTCTTTTTTAGAGTTCACAATTATTTGTCACCACCTGGTCGAGCATACAGCATTGCTTGAAAAAAGAATAGAGGCCTGTTTTGACAAAAAACCTTGCCCTTTAATCCACTATGATGGATTTCATGTAGGCTTTTACATTTTTTTAACTGATGACCATTTGTTTTTTACTATACGTAATCAAAATTTAATAAATATTTCATGCATAACAAGGAAATCCAAGAGCAGTATGGGACATTCTAATTCCACATACACACGAGCGGACTGTCCGACAGAAAAAGTCAGACAGAAGCTTTTCATTGTATATACCAATCGTGTATAGGCCTCATCTGACCTTTTTTTCGAAAAATCTTACGGACGGATCGGGAAAACCAATCGTCTGTATGCTGGTCCGACGGACCAAAAAAGACGCATGCTCTGAAGCAAGTAGGGGACGGAAGCTACTCGCTATTGATCTTCCTTTTTTTAGTCCCATCGTAAGTGTTGTACGTCACCGCGTTCTGGACGGTCGGACTTTGGTCAGACTTTGGGTTGACCATGTGTAGGCAAGACCGCTTAAATGGAATTCAGTCGGAGTTACGTCAGAGAAACCGTCTGAGTTTATTACGACAGCTAAACCGGTCGTGTGTACGTGGCATAAGAGATAGCATGGCAGCAGCCACCCCTGCCTTTGTCTGGATGAAACCTTGGAGGATGTCCAATAAGCGGTGAGTTACTGCCATGTGTCATATCTAAGCTATCGAAATATGCAAACAACAGGCTATTTAATATAAGATAAAATAAAATAAATACAAATATCGATCTATGACCCCTTTCACACGGGCTGTTCGATCAGGTCTGCCTGTCAGTTTTTCAGGCGGACCTGATCGGACTCTCCATTCACCCCTATGGGGCAGCGGATGTCAGCAGTGACATATCTGCTGACACCCGCTACTATCCGATCCTGTCCACCAAATCCAGATGGATGGTGGCCCTATTTTCCATCTGTCTGGCGGATCGGATGAAAATGGACAGGTGGTCCAGTTTCATCCGATCTCCCTATAGAGGTGAGCGGGACTCTGACAAGTTCATCTAAAGCACAGTGAGCGGAGACAGGCCTGTCTTCCACCTACTCAGTGGGGATCAGCAGATCGATCCCCGCCAAGCAAGTGGAGTCTGCCCAGTGTGAAAGAACCCTATCTCTATATGCAGGGGTTGGACAAAAATATGGAAACTCTACATGATTTGCAGGTGTGAAAGTGATGACATGTTTGGCGTTGAAAGTGGAAGTGATGTAACATTCTTTTGCTTCCTTTGTGTGATGAGACACCTAGCTAAGAGGTGGGAAGCCTCATTTTCGTCATTCTCTGTGTGCGCTGCTAGTAATACGGAGTCATGTCCGAGCTCACTGAGTTTCAAAGAGGTCAAATTGTTGGTACAGGCTTAGCTGGTGCATCTGTGACCGAAGGTGCCAATTTGTTTGCGGTGTCGCGATTTACAGTATCAAACATTGTGACAGCATATATAGCTTTTGGAAACATTGTCTGATAAACAAAAGCGCGGTCCACATGGTCAACTGACCAAAAGAGACAAAAGGACATTGAGCAGGATTGTGACCCAGAATAAGAAAACAACTGCTGCAAAAGTGACTGCAGCGCTCAATCTCAGTCTTCCAAAGCCTGTGTCCACAAAAACTGTGCGGAGGGAACTCCATAAGCATAACATTCACGGGTGAGCTAAAATTGCCAAACCACTAGTGACTGATATTAATGCTCAGAAGAGGAGAGAGTGGTGCAACACCCATAAATCGTGGCCTGTTGATCAATGGAAAACTGTAATATGGTCCCATGAATGGAGCTTTACATTGTTTCCAACCACCGGACGTGTTTACGTGTGGCGAACACCATCCCAAGCTTATGACTAGGACTGTCTAGTGCCATCGGTAAACCATGGTGGCAGCGCAATCATGGTTTGGGCAGCCATATCTTGGTATTCTGCAGGCCCCATCATCACCTTGAAAGGTAGAGTCACTGCCAGCGACTATGTACAAATTTTGGCTGACCATGTGCACCCCATGGTGCAGGCATTGTTTCCTGAAGACAGCACCATTTACCTAGACCATAATGCTCCAAATCACACAGCTAGTGTTGTCAAATATTGGTTTGACGAGCGTGCACACACCTTGCCTGGGTGCCGCAGTCAACAAATCTCAATATCATAGAGGCACTATGGTGAATTTTGAAAAACAAGGTTTCCGCTTCTGGAATCTCTTTGAGAACTGGAATGATTTTTGCATGAAGAGTGGTATCAGATTTCATTATCCACCATCCAATACTTCTTTTTGTCAATTCCCAGGAGAATTCAGGACATCTTGGATGCCAAAGGCTGCCCAACACCATATTAGGTAATGATTTTGTTACCTGGTGTTTCCATATTTTTGTCCAACCCCTGTAAATATATGTGCATGTTAATGTATAAGCACTATATGTTCACTTTAAGTGTAATGCTGGCCATACACTACACGAAAAATCGGCCGAAAAATCGTTCGTATAGACACTTTGTTCATTTTTCGGCAAGTTAATAGGCACAAATCGATAATCGTTTGTGACGTTTTTGTGGGAAAAAAACGAAGGGAAGTTTGGAAAATTTCTGCCGAACGTACGATAAATTGCAAGGTTAATGTGTTTCCCGTCCGAACTGTCTGCACTAGGTATATGTAAAAAAACGAACTAAAAATTATTTACTTATGTCCACTGAACAATTTATCGGTCATTATATGATGGCACGATCGTTTGCGGTCACGGTCGAACGTTCGTTTTTCGAAAATGGGTTCGGCTGATTTTCTGTATAGTGTATGGCCAGCATTAGACAATTTATTTCACAACTCATTTTACGTACAGCTTTAAAATTTATAGCTCTTCTAAAATACACTGCATTATTCCTACAAGCTTACACTCAATTTCCAAACACTGTTTACTAAAACTGTATTATTTGGAGGAAAATCTGATTTTTCTTTTTTTTTTTTTTTTTTTTATAAAATACCATGCTTTTGAAAAAACAGGAATGGACAATCTGATTTCAAACTCAATGTACTTAGGTGGCCTTTTATGAAACGGAGATCAGCGGCGATCCCGAGTCTCACCGCTGATCTCAGCTCATTACCAGTTTATGAAACTGAGATAATCAGCGGAGAACATGTTCTCCACTGATTATCTCAGCACAGTGAGAATTTGTAACAGACTTCACAGAAACGGCCAGTTTATGAAGGTGCGATCTCGGCACCTCACTGGCGATCTGTGACAGAATTCTCACTTTCTGATTCACCATTTCAGAAGTGGAGAATTAGAGAGAGAAGCCTGAAACTGGCTGATATTCTGGAGAAAGCAAGAAGTCTTTTGACTTCTTTCTTTCACCAAACAGTCAGAGCACATCTTCCCCACCATTACACACCCCAAAACCAGCAGGATAGGAATTTATAGTGTGTGTGTATATATATATATATATATATATATATATATATATATATATATATATATATATATATATATATATATATATATATATATATATGTGTGTGTGTGTGTGTAGATAGATAGATAGATAGATAGATAGATAGATAGATAGATATTGATATATATAGACTATATCTATAGATATATCTATATATAGATACATCTATTATATATACTTTTACATATATATATAAACTATATATAGATAGATATATAGCTATATATATATATATATATATATATATATATATATATATATATATATATATATATATATATATATATATATATATATATATATATATATCTATATATATATATATATATATCTATATATATATATAGATATATATATATATCTATATATATATATAGATATATATATATATATATATTTTTTTTTTTAGATGTTCACGTCTCTGGCTGGGTTCACACTTGTGCGATGCGCGAACCAGCGTGATTCCTGTGCGGGTTTTCACATCGCACCTACATTGACATCTGCGCACCACTGCGGGTGTCAATGTAAAGTTAATGACACCCCCAGATCATTTCAGATTGCAGTGCGAACTATGTAATGGTGCAGGAATTGGATCGCATGGGTGTTCACACCCATGCGATCCGATTCCAGTGCGGACCAAATAAAGGGTCCTGTACCATTTTGGTGCAAATGCAAAAAGATTTAGGGCCAGTTCCCGCTGCTGCGGTGTCCGAGATCAGATGTGATTCGCACCGCACTGCAAAATCACATCCGATCTCTGTGCGATGCGATTTCAGCCATACAGATAGTATTGCTAAATTTGCATTGCCCTCGGACCAAACTCTTACAGGATCCTTTTTTTGGTCCACAGCAGAATCGGATCGCATGGGTGTTCACACCCATGGGATTCGATTACTGTCCGAGTTTGCAGATCGCACTGCGATATGCGAACTGATTTGGGGGTGTTGTTAACTTTTAGGCCCAGTTCACACTTGTGCGATGCCGGACATCGCACAGGCATCGCATGTAATTCGCAGCACACTGCCATTCACATTACATGCGATGTCTGTGCGGTGCGATATCAGCTGTACAGATAGTATGGCTGATATCGCACCGCATTCGGTGCAAACACGCACAGGACCCTTTTTTCTGTTCGGACCAGAATCGGATCGCATGTGTGTTCACACATATGCGATCCGATTCATGTCCGGACTGTCAGTTTGCAGTGCGATATGCAAGCTGAACTAGGGGTGTCGTTAACAATGTATTGACACTCCCCAGCAATTTGCATATGGCAGTGTGAACTGACATGCGAGTCGGTGCGATGCGGGAACCCGCAGGGGATTCGCAGTGTTCTCGCATTGCACCAGTTTAGCAATTTTTATGTTTATCAATTATGAAATATATTTTATTTTAATTTATTAATAAATATTTATACTTGTATACTTTATTAAAATAATTTTTTTTAATGATTATAAATGTATTTTGCATTTATATGAATGGTGTATAGCTGCATTACATTCATTTACTATACACCATTCACATTTAAATAGGGACATGTATGATCTTTAAATATTGATAAAAACAATGTTTTTTTATAATTAGGTTAATGTATATTGTGTAGGGGGAATTTAACTTTATTATTTTATTAATATGTTGGGGAATAATGTGTGCTGATTTGTGTTAAACTTTTGTATTTTATGGTTCCTCATACTGTAATCCCGCTATATCACGCGAGATTATAGTGAGAGGAGCCGTTCTCAGGAGTTCCTGGCATTTGTAGATCGCTTCTCAACTCAACATGAGAAGCGATCTACAGACTTTCATAAACAGGCACTCAGAGGAGAGCGATCTCCTCTGAGAATGCCTGAGAGCTGAAAAGCGGTATTTTACCACACTTTCATAAAAGGACACCTTAGAGTAGTAATTTTTTGAGAATCTTCCATGAATGACAGTTCTATTTTAACTAAATACGTTGCTGTTTTAGTCCCAGGAGCTAACTATTCAGTATACTACTGCCTGTAGAATACAGCTACTGTACTTTCTGTTTAGTAGCCTGTGTTGAGGCCATGTCACAGTACTGACAATTGTCCAGAGAAAAGACTATTTTCAGTGCTACCTACGATCTGGAAAAGTGCAGTGTAGTAAGAGACAGAAAAACAAAAAAAATAGGAAGGACATTAAGGGGTCCATTTATAAAATAATTACTGTGCGAATGCCTTAGCATCTGAGATAATCTTCAAAATGTGTCTAACGTGTATTTCCTAAAATTGTTTGCGCCCCCTAGTGGCCATAATATGGTATTTTCCTGATTTTGGTATACTGCATTATGGCCATTAGACGGAGCCGACAATCTTCAATGCACATATTAAAGCTTAAGTGCAGCCAAAAAAAAATGAGCACACAAGATATACCTTACAGTCAGTAGGACGAGTTCCTCTGTGCTGATGCTTCTTCTTTTAGTTAAATCCTCCTCTGTCCATCGCTCCCCACCCACTCCCGCCATCGTAATCTTCTGGTGTTACGGGGGTTAATACAACTAAAGTGCTGTCAAGGCTCTCATTAAAAGAGCCCGACTTTGCCCATCCGTTACGCCGAGCTTCTCCATTCATAGAAGCCATACTACAGCTTCTATGAATGAAACATGATCTATGAATGGAGGGGGCAGACCTTTCAATCATCCACCTGTTCTCCATTATTAGATCCTGTTTCATTTATAGGAGCTGTAGTACAGCTTCCATGAATGGAGTAGTTGCAAACTGGCAATGCACCTCTTTCTTGCAACTAAGCTCACTTATAGCGAGGGCCTGGAAAACTCCTGCTCTCAGCTTCGAAGCAGCTAAACATCGCATGAATGATGTTATGGTCAATGAGAGATTAACATCTATACTGCCTGATTCCCATGACCAGTTTCTGGGTGTTTGGCAGCCCTGGATATCCTATGCCCACCCTTCGTGTTTCGACCATGCACTACTGACGTTATGACATTTTTCAGGTGCATTGTCCTCTGAGACCACTCTTTTTCATCATTCCTTTTCTCTTCCCTCGTTAACCTTTCCCACTTTCCCCTCTTTTTCTTTTTTTAACCAGTATCTTTAACCCCCTTCTTATCTCGGGAGGTATGCTTTATCCTGTATATTTTTGTATACCTCAGTCGACTGTCATTCCTCCGGTTTAATGACCAAGAACACGTCGTAGATCAGAGGCCTTTCCCATGGTTCCTGAGGTTCGGCCTTATATTGTTTTTTTTTTTTGTTACTGCCGATAACTATGTTGTACCTTTCAGGAACATTTGAGTACCACATTTATAATGTTGATCGTTTTAATTATTCCATATTTTACTTATTGTAACTTTCTTTTATCCTACTGTATTTTGGAGCTATTTTCAGAGTTATGTTGTGCACTCCGGATAACTGTCTCTGTCAATTGATCCTGTATGTCTTTACAATCTGTTAAAAAAACCTTTTCTAAAAGAATGGAGTAGTTGAGCAGAAAGGACAGTCATAGTTGGGCTCTAACTTTATGAGAGCCTGTGACAGCCGCTTAGTTGTATTAACCCTGTCCAGAAAATTAGTGTGGGGGGGGGCATGGATTTCAAACAAAGGCAATGTCCAATAAGTAGGCTAAGGAGGGGTCAGCGATCAAGCAACATAGTTTGAAGAGACAAGGTGTGAAGGGGACAATATGTAAAAGAGACCCCTGATCTCTAATACTCATCTTGCAGCGATCCTTCCAATGTCACAGCCAGCACTAAAATAGCCAGTGTTGGCTGATGTTGAATGCCCACTCTTTTGGTTATGGGACAATACCAGGGTCTAGATCTAAACACTGTCACATGGGAGAAGGTCCCATGTTCTACCACAACCAGAAGCGCTGGATATTTTCACAGGCTGAAATGGTGAAAATATAGTAGATAAAGTGCTGGCAAGGTGAGTATCATTGGGTTGGGCGGTGGGTATTTTGCAAAGACATGAGATTACAACTACGAGGAAAAATATGAGGCCAGTAGACTAGCTTAAAAATATTGCAACTCTTTTGGCAGGTATGACCGGTCGCATGCATATGTGTTTCAACTGTGTATTTACCTGTTTTCATGGAGTTCTGCTATAATTGGTATTACATTGATTATGAAACAGCATTGTGTACTGACAAATACATCACCATCTTGTTTTCACCATAGTCCCCCTTTGAACATTCTCACTTGCTTTGCCTTTGATAATACATTGTAAGACCTGATAATGTTCAGCTGTTTTCTAGTACAATGGTTTCTGACATAGCACATTGATTTTAATCACGTCAGGTACATTATAAGCACTCCCAACAGACACAGCAGATTCTACCCTTCGTACTAGAACATATGCTTCAGTAACTGTTTAACAATTAATTCTGCTACAGGAATTTCTCTGCATGGATACAGATGTTCATACACATAAACAAGTGGCTATTTCTTTTAAAGAGAAAATCACCCCAATTATAATTTGCCAAGCAAATCTGCTATTCATTTTGTACAACACAAAATGAAGGAGCAGACATTATTCTTAGCTGTTTGAATGTAACATTTTTTTTTTTTTTATAATCAAAATTTTTTTATTTTCTGTTATACTTTTCACAATTAAACATCCTTAATTTCATATTTTACAATAATTACGCAGGATTAACATATTAAACATTAATAAGAGACCAATTGGTAACATCGTTCTCTTACAACTGACCCTATCCCCTCCCCCCAAAAAAAAAAAAAAAAAGGGGGAATGAAAAAAACGCTGCCTGTCTCAACCCCCTCCCTCCCCCGACATATGTTCGACAACCAAATATATCCTGTGATTGATGAGATTCCCAATATTTGTGCGTATCGGTCTGTGTATCCAATTCCACATTGACACCCCCACCCCCTACAACCAACACATTAAAACAAGCCTAAAACATACCAACAAAAAAAAAAAAAAAAAAAAAAAAGGGAAAACCCCCAGCCCCGTCCATACATTCCCCGTGTTTATTATTGTTATTCCGTAATTGTTCCTCACTTCTAAGAAAAAAGAAAACCCACCACACCTGTACATACCCTGTGGTTATTGTTAATTATCCCATAATTATATTTATTGGCCAATCATGGCCTAGTTCCTCACTTCTATTAGGTAATTTATTTAAAGTGATCCAATTAATCCTAAAATACCTTCATGTGTTACCCCCTATTGTGTAAGAGGCCACTAACGGCCATATTAAATATAACATCTATATAAAAAAAAAAAAAAACCAAAGATCCTAGGTGATTAGCATAATTCCTATTGATTGTGTGTTTCAATCTTCATATCCCCTTCCTTAGTGACGTTCCCTACACCATGCGCTTACAAACCAGCACATTAAACAACAATAAGAAAAAAAAAAAAAAAACAAGAAAATTCACCTTGCCACCTCCCTCCCCCTTTTCACCAAATCAGGTATCTCATTATACGGGTAAAAGGGACAGGGAGGGGGGGGGGGGGGGGAGAGACAGCAGTCTAAACAAAAATAAATAATAATAAAAAAAAAAAACAATTCCTTCCTTTTCCTCCCTGGCTAAACCCCTATGCAACTAATCCAAGGTATTTATATGGCCCTGGCTCCCTGCACCTTCTCGTTTCATATTTCCCTCTTAATCTATCCCCTGTACACACTGTATCCAGCCTGCCCATATGTCCTCAAATTCCCCTTTTTTGTCTTTAACTACATGAATCCATCTTTCCGCTTCCATTGTCCGGTTGACCTCCCTTTTCCAATCCTCTAATGTTGGGCAGGTAATCTGCTTCCAGAATCTTGGAATTAATACTTTGGCTGCATTTAATAAATGTGGTGTAATGCTCCTCCTATAGGCCTTGATTGTGCCAGTTGTTCCATAAAATAAGAAGTCCAAAGGTGTACACTCTATAGATCTAGGGGCTAACCTCTTGATCCATGGTGCAACTGCATCCCAGAATTCCTTAATCCTGGGGCATTCCCACCACAGATGAAGAAATGTACCCCTTTGCTCGCACCCTCTCCAGCACCGGGCATCTGCTGTTGGATATATCCTATTTAATCTTGCTGGTGTCCTATACCACCTTGTCAAAAATTTATAGGCCATTTCCTGAGAATACGAGCTTATGGATGTTGAATAAGTTGATTGGATCATTTTTTTATATTGTTCGTCTGATAGTACTTTATTTAGTTCTCTTTCCCATTCCCTGACAAAGTATGGGATTGTTTTCTTTTGGGTACTAAGTATCAGGCTGTACATCTGGGACAACATATGTCTGCCTTCCCCCAGGTGTACACACCGGCTCTCAAACCTAGTTATTGTATTTAATGGTCTCAGAAGGGGTTTAATTTTTTTGAAAAAACTTTTCATTTGATTGTATCTCCATCCTGTTATAGATATATTCCCTAGTGCTGTAACCAGCTCTGAATAAGTTGCTAAGGTCCCCCGTGGGGCAAACTTGCCACAGGTGACATCTCCATCCCTCCCCCATGCCCCCAGGAATCCTCCTCCCTCCCCCGGTGGGAACCATGGGAAACCCTCCAGTGGAGCTAAGGGGGACACCCATGGGGAGTACTCTCCTGTTTTATTTAGATTATCC
Organism: Lithobates septentrionalis; assembly: GCA_037952835.1. NCBI lineage: Eukaryota > Metazoa > Chordata > Amphibia > Anura > Ranidae > Lithobates > Lithobates septentrionalis. The sequence goes on along the minus strand of JBBDGP010001187.1, from coordinate 4,683,431 downwards.
CATGTTATCAGTGCGTTCCAGGTCAGGGGGGATGTCCATTTCGAGAGTCCTCTTTCCGTATTCGGAATCCAGGGAGCTCCTGCCAGGTTCCTCCCCGCTATAGCTTTCTCTAATGGGACCCACATTTTACTAGGGGAATCATGACACCAATTCAAAATACGGACCAGCGACATTGCCTTATAGTATGTTGATATATCAGGAAGGCCCAATTCTCCTTCATCCTTACTTCTACACAGGATGTCATATGTCAGCCTTGGTCTTTTATTATTCCACACAAATGCTGTAAAAGCCTTCCGTATCTGTTTAAAAAAGATTCCTGGTAACTTAATCGGAACTGTGTGTAACATATAAATAATTCTAGGTAGTATACACATCTTAATGGCACTCACTCTTCCAAACCATGTTAAATATTGTCCTGTCCATTTCTTTAAGTCCTCCCTTAACCCGGCTATTAGGGGAGTATAATTAAGATCATACAACATTTTTTGATCTGAGGTGACATGAATCCCTAAGTAAAACAGTGAATCTTTCTTCCACACAAAGGGGTATTCCCTCTTCAATATCTCTGCCATCTCTTGAGGGACATGACTGGGAAGAAGTATTGATTTTTCATAATTGATTTTAAAATTAGATAGCCTACCATATTTACCTACTTCCTGCATGAGTGACACTAGGGAAGTCTGAGGTGCTGAGAGGTAAAACAGCAGATCATCAGCATATGCTGATACCTTATGCTCTACGCCCCCCACACCTATTCCCCTTATCTCCCCATTACCTCTAATCTTACAGAGAAATGGTTCTAACATTATGGCAAATATTAGAAAGTGGGCACCCCTGCCTTGTTCCGTTTCGTATGTTGAGATAGTCCGAGATTGTACCATTCACTTTAACTCTTGCTCTTGGATCTGCGTAAAGGGCCATTATCCATCCCATCATACGGTCACCTAGACCCACTCCCTTCAGAACTTCTTTCATAAAGCCCCAATTCACCCTATCGAAGGCTTTTTCTGCGTCCATCGATAGTACGATCCTTGGGGCTTTCTCTGGACCGTATTGTATCCAGTGGAGCAGATGAAGTGCCCGGATGGTATTATCCCTTGCCTCACGTCCTTTTACAAAACCTGTCTGGTCGGGGTGCACCAAATCCCCTATATGTTCTTGCAATCTCATAGCTAAAATTTTGGCAAGCAATTTAGTGTCTGAGTTGAGCAGAGAAATAGGCCTATAATTGGCGCAGTATGTAACATTTTTGGCATAAATCAAAAAATCTGACAGATATACAGTGTGTCTTGTGTTAGGTAAATTTCTATATTGTTTCAGCACTGACTGAGAAGATCACCATCCTTACAAATCCCTTCCAAACTCAAATACTGGAATTACAAAAAAAAGCAATACACTGATCGATTTCTGTTCTTGATAACACACCATTTATTTTATCCATATCCATATACTTTGAGGCATGTCATTGGGTTAAATATTTCTCTGCTCTACAGTTTACAGCCATAGTCACTGAACGTGTATCTACAAAATAAAGATGGTAGCTAGTGAGGTACCAACATCCCTGATCAAGTAAATGAAAAGTATTTCTAAACAATATAAAAGTTAACAAATCTTTATGAATACAAAATATATAAAAAGTTGCAATACATCTTAACCACTTCAGCCAAAACGACGCTAAATACCAGGATTATGGCAGCAGCTAGCCAGCAGCTAACCCCGGTATTTTCGGGGAACGCGGTGCGTTTCTCTTCAAGATAAAAGTGGTCTCTGCTGCGGATTCGCCGCAAGATCACTTCCGCCGCTTACCAAACCTTACCCGAACCTGATCGCGTCCTCTCCCGTGGATGCCTGGTTGCCGACTGAGGGGAAGATGGCCCCTGCTCGGCTCCATGGTATGGGAGGGCGGAAGCGACGTCAAACGTCACTTCCGCCCATAGCTGTTAAAGGACAATTTATTTTTTCAAAGACTTTTTAAAAAAAATTGTATTGCATTTTAGTGTAAATATGAGATCTGAAGTCTTTTTGACCCCAGATCTTATATTTAAGAGGTCCTGTCATGTTTTTCTATTACAAGGAATGTTTACATTCCTTGTAATAGAAGTAAAAGTGACCCAAAAGTGTTATTTTAAAAAGACAGTGTCAAAACAAAAAATTAAAAGTAAAATAAAATATAATTTTTTTTTTTTTTTTTAAAGTGCCCCATCCCGACGAGCTCGCGTAGCGCCCGCATATGAAAACAGTGTTCAAACAACACATGTGAGATATCGCCGCGATTGCTAGAGCGAGAGCAATAATTATAGCCCTAGACCTCCTCTGTAACTCAAAACTGGTAACCTGTAGAAATTTTTAAACATCACCTACGGACATTTTTAAGGGTAAAAGTTTGTCGCCATTCCACAACGGGTGCAGTTTTGAAGCGTGACATGTTGGGTATCCATTTACTCGGCGTAACATTATCTTTCACAGTATATGAAAAAATTGGGTTAAATTTACTGTTGTCTTATTTTTTAATTCAAAAAAAGTGTATTGTTTCCAAAAACAGTGCACTTGTAAGACCGCTGCGCAAATACGGTGTGACAGAAAGTATTGCAACAACCGGCATTTTATTCTCTAGGGTGTTAGAAAAAAATATATAATGTTTGAGGGTTCAAAGTAATTTTCTAGCAAAACAAAATAATTTTAACTTGTAAACAACAAGTGTAAAAAAGAGGCTTGGTCCTTAAGTGGTTAAAAATGATTGAAAAGTGTTCCAAACAATGTACAAGTTGGAATTACCAAAACAAGGGATGAAAATGATGAACACCCAACAAGTTTTGAATTAGATTTTCTTCTTCAGGGGTGCATACACATTAAAGAAAGGAAATTACTTTCTATAACAGAAAAATCACATTAGAACATCATATATAGTACATATGACATAAATCTACGTTCTGTACTTATAGTTTGTTGTCATGTATTTCACAATGAATGAATGAAGAACCAGAATCAAAATATTGGATGCCAATAGCTTTTGAATGCACAGTCACCAAAGGTAATGAAAAAACATTTTAATGTGGCATACATAAAGTGTTACACCACCTATGAATACAAAAAAAGAATGTCTTTGGGTAAAAGGATAAATAGACTCAATATATGGAGTCAATGAGAATATAAATATATATATGTATATATATATATATATATATATATATATATATATATTTATGGTCGGAGCCCTCCGTCCTGATGGATATGAAACACATAAACACGTCACAAGACTAACAACATAAATAGACCTGAAGTGTGCCCTGGCCTGCTGTATGGTAAACCCAGATCTGCTGGGCGGTATGCCAGAGAAGGGCGCATACCTTAAGAAAATAATGGATATTTCTGTAGAGAAATTGTTTGAAGAGAAGTGCCTTGAGAAGGGGAATGGGTGGGTGGGTACCGCGCACTGGAACTGACACAGACCATTGTGGATGGTCTGGCTATATACCCTCCTGGCTCCTCCCATAATTTCAGGCCGGTAAACCGGCCTTCCTATTTATGGTCGGAGCCCTCCGTCCTGATGGATATGAAACACATAAACACGTCACAAGACTAACAACATAAATAGACCTGAAGTGTGCCCTGGCCTGCTGTATGGTAAACCCAGATCTGCTGGGCGGTATGCCAGAGAAGGGCGCAAAAAGACTTGGTTTAGGGAGGTAATTTTTAATTTAAGTTTATGGTCTTCTTACAGAGCGAGCTTGCAAAAGGCTCGTGACATTTCTACTTGTGGATTGGGAATATAGCGAGCAAAGCAGGTGGATTTCCACCTTCCCATTTTCCTGATCACGTGGTCCGGGACTCCGTTTCGTGAGGCTGCTGATGCTGCTCCAATACGGAAAGAATGTCCAGAATAACGGTTGGGGTCAAGGCCTAAGTTGCGCAGAAGGATCCTGACGTGAGTAGTGAACTGGTTGGTACTAAGCGGGCTGATCGGGAACGGCAGCAATGGGCTGTCCTGCGAGGGATCAAGTAAATGGGCTAATGGACTATCTAGGATGGCTATGGGGCACCAGGCGTTGTGCGTTCTGAAGACCTTGATGTCAACCCCTGGACCGGACTGTTGTGTTTTGGATACCTCGAGGTGTATCGTGAAGTGGCTGTGGTGACGCGTGAGGTGGCGTCTGCGTAAGGCCCTATGACTGGTGCTGCTGACTGTGAATTCGCTGGGTCGTAGAAAGCCATAAAATGCCAGGTAGATGGCAGCTTGGATGACCAAGCTGGGCAAAAAACCGAAAGGTGAGCGTGAGAGTATGGTGGACATGTCTCGAAACATGGCACTGGTGACTGGTAAGCGTTTACCGCTAACTTGGGGTTTCTGCTTGTGGATGCCTCGGAGGATGGCCTTGACCGCATGGGTAGCGAACAAAGATGGTTTGTTAGGATCCAGAAAAGAGGTGAAATGCTGGATGCCAGCTAGGTAGAGTCTAATCGTGTTGTAGGATAACTTCAGCTGAGTGTGGCAGTATGAAATGAAGGCCAGGATATGATGGAGATCTCCTGGTATAGCCCCGGGGTTAGCCTCTAGAAACCTGTGATAGCTTTTCCAGGCAGCATGGTAGCCTTTCAGGGTATTGTGAGATAGTGACTGGTTAATCAGACTAGTGGCGTCATGAAGATGTCGCTTCAATCCAGGGTTAGCTGTGACCAATGTGGGATAGCAGACATGGTCGGGTCGGCTCCAGGTTCCTGCGAAGAGAAGGTTGTGTAGTTAAAGCGAGATAGCGCGTCGGCCGAAGTGTTGCATTTACCGGGGATATGAACGCAGAGGACATTAAATTGGTGCTGTAGTGAGAGTTGCACCAGCCTGCGTAGGAAGGACATGATGGCCAAGGACTTGGAGCGACCTTTGTTTATAATAGAGGCTGTGGCTAGATTATCTGTGGAAAATGTCACTGTTTGTCCTACCCAGTTGTTGCCCCAGACGTGGGCTGCTGCAACAATGGGGTAAATCCCGAACATCGAGGAGGATTGACTGAACCCGGGGATCGAGAGTATTTCTGGCGGCCATGGTGCTGCGAACCAGTGGTGGCCAAAAATAGCTGCAAAACCTGTGGGGGCTGCGGCATCCGTGATTATTTGGGGTGAAGTGGGAGACGCTGATGGGATAAACATCGAATGCCGTTCCAGTTTGTTAGAAAATCGTCCCACCTGGCTAGGTCAGCTACGGCTGCCTTGTCTAGTTTAAATATTAGGTCGGGGTCTTGTACCTGGGAAAGGAACGCCAGGAGACGTGAGACGAAGGATCGCCCTTGAGGGATGATCCTTATGGCAAAGTTCAGCATGCCAAGGAGGGATTGCAGTTGCTTTTTTGTGCAGCTTTGCGTATTAGTAAATGTGTGGATGACTGTCCTGATGCGGGTCAATTTGTCGGGAGGCAGACTAGCTTGCATGGTGTGAGTGTTGAGTATGATACCCAAGAAGGTGACGATCTGTGCCGGGCCTTCTACCTTCTTATCCGCTAAAGGTACGTTAAGATTATGAAAGATTGTTCTGAGGCTGTTTAGATCAACTGGGGGCTCGTTGGGTTTCTCTATGAGTAGGAAGTCGTCTAAATAGTGGATCACTTTCTGACAGGACGCATGTTGTGAGAGAATCCAGGAAAGAGACTGAGCGAAAGTGTCGAATAGCCACGGGCTGCTTTTGGAGCCGAACGTTAACTTGGTGGCGAAATAGTATAGACCTTTCCATTTGATTCCGTGCCACCGCCATAGGCACGGATCAATTGGCAACAATTTGAATGCGTCCGAGATGTCTGCTTTAGACAACCAGGCGCCTGCTCCTGCGAGAATGATGGATTGAATAGCTGAGTCTACCGTTGAATATTTAAGTGTAAACTCTTCTGAAGGTATAAGGGAATTTAAACTGGGTATATGGGAACAATGAGGCGCGGACAAATCATAAACTAAACGAAGTTTATTTGAAAACTTGCCCTTCACAAGGCCGATAGGGCTGACTCTCCATACAGAAAAAGGTGATTGTGTAAAGGGGCCGATTATGTATCCCCGGTCTAGTTCTGTTTGCAGCAGGGTGGTGATGGTTTCCTCGTCGGTAGCGGCTGACAGCAGGTTTTTGCATTCGTGAGTTGTGTTTGGGAGTGTGATAAGTCCGGTGTGAAAGCCTGTCGTGAATCCCCGGATGAGAAAGGCTGCCAGTGAAGGTGTTGGGTGTGAGGCGAGGTAAAACGCGAGCCATCCGACGTGCACTCGGCTTAGTCATTCGGGTTTAGGCTGTTTCATAGCGCAAGCGTACCTGGGGTGAGCTTTGTGGCATGTGAGACAGACATGAAGTAGTTTGCAGTGGGGGAAGTTACAACCCCCAAAGTTGAAGTTATTGCATATGGCTGCTCCCCCTAGTGCCTGGATGGGTCGTCCTAATCTGTCTGCCTGAGCCGGCTGAGTAAATGCCGTTGAGTGACGAGTGACGCTGGGAAAGAAGGGAGGGTTGGGGGGGCGTCTGCCACCTGACTCGGAGCACCAGTTGGCCGTATGGGTGGACGACTGGCAGTTGGTACAGAGTGGGGAACGTAGGCCAGCGAAATGGCGACAGAACAGCTCTGTATCGATGGTACTCCAGTTGGTTTTTACTTGAAACTGGGAAAGTCTAGCTGCTGCGTTTGCTGAAAATGACCTGTGATAGTCATAAAAGGAGCATCCCCCATATTTACAACCTAGATCTACTACTGCGTGTAGGTATAGGTCCAGCTCCTCTCTCCTGTTGGGGTTGACCGTGCATAGCACGTCTCTGAACATGCCAAATGCTAGTGCGAACTCCGCAATAGTGAGTTTGCGGGTAAGCCTATGGTCTTTGGCCTTTAGGACGACGGAAACGTCTCCCCACGCATAGGACTTGTTTTCGGCTGGGTCGTGTACTGCGATGAGGAGGGATGCCAAGTTAATGTCCTTCCCATCCATGATGTCCTTCCTGATGCCTGCTGGGACGAGATGTGCGGGGAGGACGTAGGCATAGATGTCGGGCGTACCTGTAAGGAGAGGCATGGGGGTGGCGGTGGTTACTGTAGATGGTGAGGGTGCAGCTTGATGTACCTCCAGGGTTCCCACTCTTGTCTGGACATCAGTGACTGCTGCCGATAGTGTGGTCACCAAGGAGTGCAGCTGAGTGATTGCTGATGAGATTGACTGTAGTGATGCCTGGGTGCCCGATTGGGCTGCCGCTGGCGGAGGAAATAGCAAGCTGAAAAGCTCAGCTTTCCTAGCAGTCGCAGGGAAAGGTATTCCCCTGCGCCGTAGTTCAGCTGTAAGCTTGGGGATGGTCCAAGCTCTGAGAGACTGTAAGTCGTCGTTTGCTGAGTCTGCCCCGGGTGACGACGGGGTGGAGGCGAGGTCCTCGCTGCTGGCCTGCGACATGGTGTCCACTGCCTTGAAGTCCTAGTAGTGGAGTTTTAGTTTTTTGAGGTCGAGACTTGGGTCGACCGGGAAGCTGAGGAAGATACTGTCCACACCTGTTGCAGGATGGATCAACTGAAGAACTCTACTGACCTGAAAGGGGGAAGGGTTGGAGAAATCGATGAGTAGCCGTGTTGCTACGAAAGATGAATGGCTGTATGAAGCCATTTCGTAAATGTTTGCGGTGATTTATAAAGTAAAAGAGTTTTTTTTTTTTTTTTTTTTTATTTATTTATTTTTGGAATGTGCGGTGGGGTTTTTTGCTGTGCCGGGGGTCTTGGATCACTGAGTCGGTATGCGACTGGGCTGGGATTGGTTTGAATGAAAGAAGCACGCTGTTGGTGAGTGCTTGTATGCTGAAGATCCGAATCGCAGAGCCGCTGTTTGCGACTGGACTCGAATCGGTGGGATGAAAGAAGCACACTGCTGGTGAGTGCTTGTGTATGCTAAAGATTTGAAGCATTGAGTCGCTTTTGCGACTGGACTCAGATCGGTCGGATGAAAGAAGCACACTGCTGGTGAGTGCTTGTGTATGCTAAAGATTTGAAGCATTGAGTCGCTTTTGCGACTGGACTCGGATCGGTGGGATGAAAGAAGCACACTGTTGGTGAGTGCTTGTATGCTGAAGATCCGAATCGCAGAGCCGCTGTTTGCGACTGGACTTGGATCGGTGGGATGAAAGAAGCACACTTGTTGGTGAGTGCTTGTGTATGCTAAAGTTTTGAAGCATTGAGTCGCTTTTGCGACTGGACTCAGATCGGTCGGATGAAAGAAGCACACTGCTGGTGAGTGCTTGTATGCTGAAGATCCGAATCGCAGAGCCGCTGTTTGCGACTGGATTCGAATCGGTGGGATGAAAGAAGCACACTGCTGGTGAGTGCTTGTGTATGCTAAAGATTTGAAGCATTGAGTCGCTTTTGCGACTGGACTCAGATCGGTCGGATGAAAGAAGCGCACTGCTGGTGAGTGCTTGTGTATGCTAAAGATTTGAAGCATTGAGTCGCTTTTGCGACTGGACTCAGATCGGTCGGATGAAAGAAGCACACTGCTGGTGAGTGTTTGTATGCTGAAGATCCGAATCGCAGAGCCGCTGTTTGCGACTGGACTCGGATCGGTGGGATGAAAGAAGAACACTGTTGGTGAGTGCTTGTATGCTGAAGATCCGGATCGCAGAGCCGCTGTTTGCGACTGGACTTGGATCGGTGGGATGAAAGAAGCACACTTGTTGGTGAGTGCTTGTGTATGCTAAAGTTTTGAAGCATTGAGTCGCTTTTGCGACTGGACTCAGATCGGTCGGATGAAAGAAGCACACTGCTGGTGAGTGCTTGTATGCTGAAGATCCGAATCGCAGAGCCGCTGTTTGCGACTGGACTCGGATCGGTGGGATGAAAGAAGCACACTGTTGGTGAGTGCTTGTATGCTGAAGATCTGAATGGCAGAGCCGCTGTTTTGCGACTGGACTCGGATCGGTGGGATGAAAGAAGCACACTGTTGGTGAGTGCTTGTGTATGCTGAGGATCCGAATCATTGAGCCGGTGTTGCGACTGGACTTGGATCGGTTGGTGATGTTTGTATTGCCAAGGATCCGAATCTTTAAGCCGGTGCTGCGACTGGACTCGGATCGGTTGGTGGAGTTCGTTTTGCAGAGGATCCGAATCTTTGCGCTGATTATGCGACTAGATTCAGATTGGTTGTGGACGTAAGGGGCTCGAATGAGGAACGGAGAAAGGCAGTAAGTACGGATGTGTGCGAATAACCGAGTAAGACCTACGAAGTTGTAGGTGGTTTACGAAGGGGAACATAAAGTAACGGTTCGGTAGCAGGAAAGCACTACCTGCGACAGTGAGTGTGGGACAATTGATAAACCTACGACCAATCTCGAAGGACATGCAGTGAGTTGGTAGAGTCGGCCTCTGCAATGCATCTGATATGAGACAGTTTGTAAAACATATTAAATTAATCCGATATAAATCGGTAGTAAGGAGTATCTGATACGAATTGGTTGTAGAGTGTATGCCATCCCTTACTGTGAAACTGAACACCTATCAACCACCCATCCCCCCAGGCTAATCAAGTGCAGAGAAGGCACCAGGTGGGCTCAACCACACCTCAATCAGCCACAGAAACCTATACAAACGATATATGCTGATCTCCTAATGAATGAGATGGCAACCCCATGGAGCATGAATTTTTTGACCAGTGAAGCCTATTGCGAGTGATATTGAGAACGACCGACAGTGACTGGAGGCTTGAGTCTACGAATGAATCGTATATTTGTCAGAAGGAACTTTACGAATGTACTATGCCTGTGCCGAATGATGTCGGGACATGAGCGACAACAACTCCTGGGCAGGTTTTTTCACAAAAGGGGTGCAGGATAAGAAGCATAATAAACCGCAAGATTTTGCACATGACACGAAAGTTTGGATACTACCTGCGACCGTGAGTGGGAACCGCCGACGAAGACCACGAATGAAAAGCCGGAGTGCACCTGCGATTGAATGCACAGACTGCCGAACATGAGGTGAGCTGGGAAGATTCAGCCCTGTGATGTGAGCTACCGCGCACTGGAACTGACACAGACCATTGTGGATGGTCTGGCTATATACCCTCCTGGCTCCTCCCATAATTTCAGGCCGGTAAACCGGCCTTCCTATATATATATATATATATATATATATATATATACATCCATGTTCAAAAAGAGGGGGGTTTCTTAATACCTGTATATCTTTACCATATAAGTGGACATCACACATTATACTCCGTTCGATATCCGTTTGAGTCAGTGTATGGATAAGAGCGTCAGTAGAGAAGGGAGGGGGGTTTATCCCAAAGACTGCAAAGAGCTGTAACACAGTAGGTCAAAAGATATAACCAGAGGTGATAAGTTATCACGTTTGGCTGTTGTTAGCATGGATGAAAAAGAATTGTATATATTTGAAACGCATTGGGTGTTCATCATTTTCATCCCTTGTTTTGGCAATTCCAACTTGAGTACATTGTTAAGAACACTTTTCCATCATTTTTAAGATGTATTGCAACTTTTTTATATATTTTGTATTAATAAAGATTTGTTAACTTTTATACTATTTAGAAATACTTTTCATTTACTTGATTGAACAATGACCCAGTACCGTTAAAGTCCCACTTTGAAGGTTTTTCCTTATATACTTAACGTGTATCTAAATCTTGTTTTTGAAAATCAATAATAACATTGTGTTCCATATCAACTATTGTTTTTCATGTCTTCTTTTTTGTCTGCTTTTAACCTCCTGATTCTGAAAATGACAGGTATTATTGTAATTTCCTGACTTAGGAATGAGTCTAAGCAGCTTCCCGATCAAGAACTGCATTGTTACCCTTGGAATGGGTGCTCCCACTGTGTACTACAAGCTGATGTGCCAACTGCCAACACACAGAGCATTGTCAGTAGGGGTTATTTATTAAAATTGGAGATTGGCTCCCCCTGTTAGTGTGAACCGAGGAAAGCCCTTGACCAGCACTTCTGGGTTCACGCTGTGATCAGCTGTGATTGGTCACAGCTGATTACGTGGTAAGGAGCCTCTGTCAGAGGCTCCATACCATGATCGGAGATGTAGTGTGACAGAATGACACACAGCACCACCGATCGCCGCGCTGTGCGCCCCCGCGTGCGCCCGCCGGCATGTTATCCTGAAAGACGTCCAGTCAGGATATAGTCTGGGCGGGAAGTGGTTAAAGGGTGACTTCAATTTTGTGGGGAAAAAAATAGAAAATAAAAAAATAATAACATAGCATATACAATTGCAACACAAGTCATATTGTAATTGAATGTTATCAAAAATTACTTTTCCTTTTCAATCTGCAGCTCTGTACTTTTCTGTAAAATGCAATTCAATATGGCTAGCTGGAGGTGTTCTGTACACAGAATGTGCACAAAACACCCCCCAGAAACATAATTTCCTGCTTGTGTGATTGGCTCATTGATTTTCCCAGAAGTCTGCATTAAGATACAAGTCCGATTTTTGGCATCCCCAGGAAAAAAAGATGTAATTTTTGGTAAGATACTCCCAATAGGAAATCAAGTCTAAAGGGATGCAGACCCGGCAATTTTCTGCATTAGAGCCCTGCAGGGGCAGCAGCTGGTTGATAATTGTGAAACCACTCCCATTAGACTCAATCAACACATGGGCACAGAGGAAAAAAACAGTGATTTCTTCAGAATAACAAAAGGTAGGACTCTGCAACAAAGTTCGTTAAAAACTTGCAATGTACATAGATCACTCAGAGGGGAATGTTTTTTTCTCAACAAAAGTGGAGTTACTCTTTAATAATTCTCGGATCTCTGTGGATGAATGGCACAGCTATAGGCAGCCACTGGGGCAGGGGGTAGGTTGGTTTTGTGTGTGTGTATGTGTTGGAGGGGGGGAGGGAAGCAGTTTGACACCATTTTATATGTTACACGCTAAATATGGGTGTAACTTTCATTGTAGTTAAAAAGGTTGGGTTATCCTTTAAGAGAAAAGCTTACCGCAGAAAATGATGTAAGACACATTAATATATGCATGTACTTGAATATATAGCTTCTTTATGATTGTTATAATATACCCCTCTATGTAGAATGCCAATTTCACTAATGAATTATATCTTTTGGAATACCAATCTAGGCTGTCTATTTAGTCTGACCAGTGGCGGAATTATAGGGGTCGCTGAGATCGCCATGGCGACCGGGCCCCTTGCTGCAGGGGGCCCTTGAGGGCCCCCTGTACTCTTCGATAGGAGGAACGGCAGGGGTGGCTGAGACTGAGCTCCCCGATCATCAGCCGAACTGTAATCGGCACTGACTGTGCAGGCAGCTTGTCAAAGTGAAAGCACAGTGTGTCCTGTGCTCTTTGTCTCCCACTACAGTGCAGTACCCGGCAGGAAGAGCTAAGGTAAAGAAGGTCTGCCATTTTTATGTTTATATGTGTGCATGTAAATGTGTGTGTGTGTATGTATGCATGTGTGTGTGCATATGTATGTGTGTGTGTGCATGTATGTATGTGTGTGTGCATGTATGTATGTATGTATGTGAGTGTGCATGTATGTGCATGTGTTTATCAGTGGCGGTGCGTCCATAAGGGTGCACAGGCGCCGCCCCCTCTCTCCAGCCACCCCCTCCCTCTATGACCAATGGATAGATTCATGCATGAATCTATCCATGGGCACCGCTGCCACCCCCATATTTAGGTGTCCGGCCCCTTTTCGGGTGCCGATCGCTTGAATTACAGCGGCGGGGGGTGTTTTTGAAGCACCTGATTAGAGCCATAGGCTCTAATAGGCTTCAAAATAGGTGAACTGCAAGTACATGCTTGGGGCTCACAGTCCACCCAGGTGTGTTAGAAAAGCGAATTAATATTCACTTTCCTAACACTGAACCGCCTTTCCGCCAATCAGGTGTGCGGGTCTGTTACCCGTCACCTGATTGGCTGAAATGATAGGCACAGCTATTGGACGCCTATCAGGAGGAGAGGACGGGAGATGAGGATGGCAGGAGATGCATGGAGGACCCCGCTCGTGGCCGTCACCTGCTGCCCTACCGAGACAGGGTAAGTGCTGGGCAGACAGTGAGCGAGCGGGGATTCACAGTGGCAGCATTCGATGGCACAGCTGCAGCATTTGATGGCACACTGGCAGCATTTAATGGGCACAGTGGCAGCACTCAATGGCACAGTTGCAGCATTTAATGGGCACAGTGGCGGCATTTGATGGGCACAGTGGCGGCATTTGATGGGCACAGTGGCAGACTTCGATGGGCACAGTGGCAGACTTCGATGGGCACAGTGGCAGCATTTGATGGGCACACTGGCAGCATTTGATGGGCACACTGGCGGCATTTGATGGGCACAGTGGCGACATTTGATGGGCACACTGGCAGCATTTGATGGGCACAGTGGCAGCATTTGATGGGCACAGTGGCGACATTTGATGGCACAGTAGTGGCATTTGATGGGCACAGTGGTGGTGTTTGATGGCACAGTGGCAGTGTTTGATGGCACAGTGGCAGCAATTGATGGGCACAGTGGCTGCAATTGATGGGCACAATGGCTGCAATTGATGTTTTTTTTTTCAAAATTTCTCAGTTTGCTTGCGCCTCCCTAAAAATTTTGAGCACCAGGCACCACTGGTTTATATGTTCGTGCATATGTGCATTTATATATATATATATATATATATATATATATATATATATATATATATATATATATATATATATATATATATATATATGTGTGTGTTTATATATGTGTGTGTTTACATGTATGTATGCACATTTTAGGTACGCTTTTAATCCTGACCCCCTATATGTGTACAATCAGAACCAATTTTTTTATTTTATTTTTTGCTTGTTCATAGTACAAGCAAAAAAACGCTGTTTCTCCGAAAAGCGATCCATGCTTAGTTCGCTTTTCAGAGGCATTTGACAGCCGGTAAAGAGGCAATATGTTGCCTACTGACCGCCTGTTTTAACCCCTTAAATGCATCATCACTATGCTGCAACTGCATGCAATGCACACAGTTGCGGAGTGGTTGCAGTGCAGCCCCATTCACCTAGGGGTGTACTTCAAGGGTGCCCTGACTGGAAAAAGATTGAGAAACACCGACATAGAGGAGGGGAAATGGAGAAATTGATTCCTTTATATGCAGCCACCCACTTGTAACCGGGCCCTTTTGTTCCGCCATCAGGCTCGGAGAAAAGAGCCCTGTCCAGGGGTCAGGGGGGCCCTTCATGGTTTCTGGCATCGGGGCCATGAAGGTTCTAGTTACGCCACTGAGTCTGACTACTTCAACTGCTAAATTCCTTATTTAAGTAAGCTCTGGCAAAGCCACATTCCTCAATAAAATTTTCAATTGAATGTGTGTTGTTGTGAGTGATCAAGGCATTTCTTCTAGTACTATCGAAGGAGCTTAAATTTAAAAGGGAAATCACCTCACTATTAATATCTGTCCATCTGTTACAGTGGCCTTCATTTTCTATGTTTGTGTGATGACAGTCTGTGCCTGTTTGTTAATTATTAATTAACGCATCATATATTCACAAGGCTATTGAAATCCTGATATTCTGATAAGTCAGGGTACTTTACATCAAATATATATTTTAATTCTTTTTTATGTCACCACCACATTATGCATTATAGCAACCAAAGTCATGACTGCCTGTCGTAAAAAATGCCTGTAGCCTTAGTATGGGTCTTATAAGTTGCCTAATAGACTGAATTAGTACTGTACACAGTCAGCTGATACCTTCTCTGATACCTTCTCTTTTGCCATCACAGAGGAATTTTTTAACATGCTGGAAAATCTTTGTACACAATGAGTGCTTTCGGTGGTCTCTATCAGTCTCACCTGCCCCATCTAGGTCGTGAGCTTCCTCCGGGCGGTGGCTTCACCCTGCATCTCCTCCTTCCTAGGCTTCACGGCGGCATGGCTTCCCCTGCCTCTCCTCCCTTCTCCTCCTTGGCGACCATTAGGATCGCAAGACCCGCTTCCTGAGCCGGGATTGGCTGGGAGGAGAATCAGGAAGACAATAGCCAATATTAGTTTGCTATTGTCACACAACTGTGTGGGCTCAGGGCGCAGTGCTCTGCACCCCGAGCCCACCCTTTTTTAATCTTGTGCTTCTAAGAAAACAAAAACATTGGAATCCATGTGTCCGGCACCCTGCATGTAAATTAGAGGCCGGGCGCATGGATTTGGGGGGTGGCACCCCTGCGCCCCATATGGAGGGGCCGCCACTCTATCTTCCTATCGGGTAGCCTTGATGACATAATACTAGTCAAGCTAGTTACTTTTAGTTTATTTTAATATTTAAGTAGAGTATACAATAAACATAGAAATATTTATATCAATACATAACATAAAGCAAATTGTAAATAGACCATGCTTTATAGAGTTCACAATCTAATATACAAAATAATGACTTTAGATATATTAAAGAATCAACATAAACCTATTAAATCTTCTGTTAAGCACATTCTAGTTTATTTTGAATGGGTTAAAGAACAAGCTTTGAACTACTTTGACTAGAAACCACTGACAGTGAGAAACTGGGACCCGCATTTTACAAGACCCTCCTCTCCATCTGCCTCTAGCGTGTTTTCCCTCTGGCTCTTGACATCAGCTGCAGTATACTTCTGAACATACCTATGGCACATTTGTCATCCTGCAGGGACCGAAAATATTGAGTGAAGCCTCAAGACTCCAAGGAATATTAGCCTTCCCTTTAAGTATCTGCAAATGAGTTCATCATTTTGTTCTTCTTTCTGCAAATTGAATAATATCATTTAGTCAACCATATTGTTTTTGTAACTCCTTTACAATATATAAAAGTTTGAATAAAAAAGTAAAAAAAATATTATGTCAAAGAGTTAACAAAACCTCATACCCTGTATACAAGCCAAAGCCCAATTTGACTTAAAAGTTTATACAAAACCATTGTCATTGTTCAAAAATAAAGTACAAACGCTATAAATTGATTGCAGGATTAAGACCCCTTTCACACTGAGCCGCCCCGGCTATTTTTAGCGCCGCTTTAGCGGCATTTTAGCGGCGTTCTTCGTCCGCTAGCGGGGCGGTTTTAACCCCCCCCGCCAGCAGCCGAAAAGGGGTTAAATCCGCCCGCAAAATGCCACTGCAGCGGCGCTTTGCCAGCAGTATCACAGCGCTGCCCCATTGTTTTCAATGGGCAGGAGCGGTGGAGGAGCGGTATATTCACCTCTCCTACACCTCTGCAAAGAAGCTGCTGGCAGGACTTTTTGTGACGCCCTGCCAGCGCAGCGCCCCAGTTTGAAAGCACTCATGCAGCAATGCATGGGAGCCAATCAGCTTCTAACATAAACTTGATAAATTAAGCTTTGACTATACAACCTGGAAGTTGATTTGGTTTCTATGCAGAGCTGCACCAGATTTTGCACTCTCCAGTTTTAATAAATCAACCCCAATGCATCACCATTTTGAACAATGATCTCCAATGGCCAGGGTAGCATCAAGAGCAGTTTTCTCTACTGCAGCCACAAATATATAAATATATATAAAATATATATAAAACCTCTGATCTTTTTCACTGCTAATTTAAATGCACCGTGAGTCAATATACAATAAAAAACTATTAAATTAAAATACTCAAATACAATAAATGCAGAGAAAATCAATCTACAAAGTGCCGACAGGTACATGTACAGTGCTATCTATTCAATAAGTGACTATATAAAATAATGTGCAAACTTAAAAATAAAAATAAAATACATTAGACTTGAAATCAAGTATGCTCCCAGTGAGGGCAGTGAAAAGTAATTCATCAAAGGGATTCCAAATGAAAGTGCTCCGTGAGCATGCGATATGCCACTGCAAATCACCTGCATACTCCCACCAGTGTGCGCACCCACCCGCAATTGTGGACCCCCTAGGCTTATACCGAGGCAGGTCTACAAGGCTTCTGTATAAACGCTTTTTCCACCCAGGAATATGGAGACCACCTCGCTGGATCCAGCTCCTAGGGAAGACTCTCTGCACACATAGGACTTGCAGTAGATCTTGGCAGTCATGCCTCCTTCCCAGTCCGGAGGGTCCTCAGAATTCCTTTAATGAATTGCTTTTCACTGCCCTCAGAGAGAATCTGTCCACAGGATAACTATTAGTCGTGCACTCCACAAATCTGAATCTTTATGGAAGAGTGGCAAAAAGAAAGTCGTTGTTGAAAGAAAGCCATAAGTAGTCCCGTTTGCAAGAAGCCATGTGGGGGAAACAGCAAACATGTGGAAGAAGGTGCTCTGGTCAGATGAGACCAAAATTGAACTTTTTGGCCTAAAAGAAAAACGCTATGTGTGGCGGAAATCTAAAACGGCACATCACCCTGAAAACACCATCCCCACCGTGAAACATGGTGATGGCAGCATCATGTTGTGGGGATGCTTTTCTTCAGCAAGGACAGGGAAGCTGGTCAGAGTTGATGGGAAGATGGATGGAGCCAAATACAGGGCAGTCTTATAAGAAAACCTGTTAAAGTCTGCAAAAGAGTTGGAACTGGGACGGAGGTTCACCTTCCAGCAGGACAACAACCCTAAACATTCAGCCAGAGCTACAATGGAATGGTTTAGATCAACACATATTCATATGTTACAATGGCCCAGTCAAAGTCCAGACCTAAATCCAATTGAGAATCTGTGGCAAGACTTGAAAATTGTTGTTCACAGACACTCTCCATCCAATCTGACAGAGCTTGAGCTATTTTGCAAAGAAGAATGGGCAAAAATTTCACTCTAGATGTGCAAAGCTGGTAGAGACACCCCCAAAAAGATTTGCAGCCGTAATTGCAGTGAAAGGTGGTTCTACAAAGTATTGACTCAGAGGGGCAGAATACAAATGCATGCCACACTTTTCACATATTTATTTGTAAAAAAATTTGAAAATCATTTATTGATTTCCCTCCACTTCTCAATTGTGCCACTTTGTGTTGGCCTATCAGATAAAATCCCAATAAAATACATTTATGTTTGTAACATGACAATTGTGGAAAATTTCAAGTGATATGAATACTATTTCAAGGCACTGTATATATATATATATATATATATATATATATATATATATATATATATATATATATATATTGTATATGAATATATAAAGCCACACTACAGTTTCCACTATTTCCAGGATTTTCACATTGTAGATATCAATTCTTAAGACAGATATTTTACAATTTGCAACATAGAAAAATCTCAAACAGATTAATATTTTGCATACTTATAACTGAATTCCAGGTATGGATGTTAGTATACTAGTGATGTCACTAATTGCAATAGTGATTATACTGGTGACATCACCTCTCCACCTTGTTCAATCTTTGAGAAGAATGCAAGGTGCTCTGTAAATGGTGGGAGGCCCCTTGTGGCAGCAGTGCAGCCACTTGACACGGACCTGGAAGAGAGCAATGATCACTGTAGTAGTAGTACGAGTATCATACAGTGATTTTCAGTTTTGACAGGAATCTCGCAGGTATGGAATATGCCTACTTATATTGGTCCAAGCTTAACCAATGTAACTATACAAATAGACCCACTTGGAATTCAGCTTTAGGCTGAACCTGTGGTTAGACTATGGACATTCAAATATCAACATATTCTCAGCAAGTAGCCTCACATCACAGTCACCCAATAAAACACTGTCCCCCTTGCAATTACAGGTCCTCCCTACCTTCACAGTCCTACCTTCACACAATAGGGCAGAAGGCGAGACATGTGGCAGCTCTGCACAGAGGGTGGAGGCTGCCCAACTCTTTATGTTAACAAGCAAGTGATTGGCTGCTAGGACCACCGAACATCCCAGCAACCCACCACCTGCTTGTTAATTTGAAAAGTTGGGGAGCTCCTGCTCCCCACGTAGACCTGCTGTATGTCCTGCCCTTTGCCCTGCTGTGAGGCTAACAGCAGCGGCAGCAGGTGGGCAAGGATACACAGGAGAGAAGTCCACTCAGGCTGCTAGGTTGTGAGGCCATGGTCCAGACAGGACTGCCACTCTCTGTTTAGCAACTCCTGCTCAAAACACTTACTCAATGTTTACAAAAAACTAGAAGGTTAGAATGCTGCTAACTGACTGCTGAAAAGGAGAATCCGGGTAAACTGAGCTGTCTTACAGAACAAATTCAGTTCTTTTGTGGATGAATTGCTCCACGGTGTCTGCAGTTACTAAGGCTAATGGTGTATTGTTTAAGGGTTTATACACTACTTGTTATGAATATGTAATTACTTTAATTTCCATAGTTTGGCCATGGGTTCGCTTTACATTGAGGGAAGCCATTCAAATTCTAGCAAAAACTGACACAAATTATGATTTGGTTTCTTGATAAATAGGCTTAGTAGTAGTATAGATACAGAATGCAAAATAACTGAGTTTGCAGCATTTGAATGATCTAAATTCAGGCAGTCTTAATAATTTAGAAAATAAATAGCTAAAATTTGCCAAACTTGACTTAAACACTGGATGTACCGTATAAATCAAACTGAGCAACAGAGGAATGCCGTTTCATACTCTAAAGTTATGCTGTGCATAGTGAAACATGCTTACAAATACCAACTCACAAATGTGTTAAAATCCACATTGGATTCCTGAAAAGTTCAACCCAGCCTGCTATGAAATCTGCAGTGAGGACAATGTTATATAATCCAACTGTAGAAATGAGAAGAGGCAAAGTTAACTTGGAAGTTTTCAAGAATAGGAGACATGTTTTAAAAAGAAATCTGTCATAACAAAGAAACAAGAAATTTTAAATTATCTGGCCATTGATGATCAGAAAGTGATCATTAACCTTTTCCAACGTGTTATAGCCAAGTTTTCTAAGGGGAAAACTCCATAAACTGTGATGTATTTTCCTGGTTGATAGCTATTGTTTTCCCCCAAGACAAACCAAAATCTGAGTGCTCTACCTTTTGTGCTCCGCATACCTATGAAACATACCTATGCACCTCTAGACATGGGGAGTACCAGGGATTGACAATAAATAGACAGATGGGTGAAGAAGAAAGAAAGGGGATGGCAGCACACTCTAAGGAGCATATAAACCAATCAGCTTCCAGTATTTTTTTGCCAAAGCTTAATTGAACAAGCTGAAGTTAGAAGCTGATTGGCTACTATGCTCATCTGTACCAGATATTTAAGTCTCCAGTTTTAGTAAATCAACCTTTATCTCAATGAGTGGGATGTGACCATCTCAGGACAAGCAACATCAACACGATGCTCAATTTATAGAGAGATGTGCTACATTTGTACACAGTACACAGGAAAGTCTAAGATCCTAAAGTAACATTAAACTCCGGTTTAAAAAAAAAAAATCTATTCAAGTAGGTATTCTTAACTCACAAAAATACTATGGCTCTCAGTCTCCTCCAGATCTCCAAATTCCTTTTTTTTTGTGTACTGTGATATGGCTTTCTGTTAGAGGGTGGCTACATCTATGTAGGAATGTAGCCACCTACTCTTGGTGGACCAGGGACTATGTACTATGGATTATGGGATTTGTAGTGTGCATAGAGCAGTGCACATGATTTCAACTAAGGTTATTGCTCTTTTCATTCAAATGGAAGTGGGGGGGGGGAGATGTTCAGGAGCTCACAGAGGCCCCTTTAAGAAGGAAGATTTTTTAATATTATTTACATAGATATGAAAAGATATACATTATTATGATAAATCGGCATACATCAATACAGATACGCTATCATTAACAATTATTTTGCCAGAAACTATTGACAAATATTTGTTATAAAGTTTCATTTTACAATTGCCTTTGCAGATGAAGTAATTTTTACTCTATTAAAGTAACATGGGCTGGATAACAGACTGGGTGGATATATGGAAAGAACTGGCCTGAAGGAAGCAAAGCATGTTATAGTCATACTTAGGTCTATATCTGACAGCCTGTTCCTATATTTAAATCACAGAGTATACCATCAGGTGTTTTTTTTAAAGTGGAACAACACTGCAGCTGACACCACAAACTAAAAATGATGTTTAAGTCAATTTTAATATTCAAAGCAAACTTCATCCATGTCTCTGTGGTTTATTTTTCAGAGAAATCACTTTAAAAATGCCTCCTTAGCATTTCTGGTCGTGGCCATCTTGAGTAGGAGGAGATGATTCATGCAGCATCCATCTGCCCTTAGTTCAGGCACACAGGCAGGGGGGGGGTGTACTTAGCTGAGAAAACCCCTCCTCCCCTCCTGGGATATATGACATGGGACAAGGGGTGGGCAGGAGCGGCCGCTTCAGCATGCATTAAAGTGCAGCTGCGGCATGCTCTAATTTATCTATGTTATTTACTGTATTTGAACCAGGGATTTTTGAAGCACTTTTCAAACTAGAGAGCACCATTTCCTCACGATGTATACAATCGAGTAGATATATACAGGCCGAGAACAATTTTGGATGGAAGCACATTGGCCTGGTAGCACATTTTTGTCTTTCAATACTGCTTGCCCTACAACATTTTAGGAAAGCTGATAAGTTGATGCTGTATGCATTGCATTGCTATAGTAGCACCCCTTACATATATATATATATATATATATATATATATATATATATATATATATATATATATATATATATATATATATATATATATATATATATATGTAAAGAGAGAGAGAGCAAGTATAAAAGAGAGATAAGAACCAGAGACTAGGGATGAGCCGAACACCCCCGGCAGCAGAACATGCGAACAGGCAAAACATTTGTTCGAACACACGAACACCGTTAAAGTCTATGGGACACGAACATGAATAATCAAAAGTGCTAATTTTAAAGGCTTATATGTAAGTACTGTAATTGTCATAAAAAGTGTTTGGGGACCTGGGTCCTGTCCCAACAGACATGTATCAATGCAAAAAAAAGTTTTAAAAACAGCCATTTTTTCGGAAGCAGTGATTTTAATATTGTTTAAAGTGAAACAATAAAAGTGTAATACCCCTTTAAATTTCGTGCCTGGGGGTGTCTATAGTATGCCTGTAAAGTGGCGCATGTTTCTCGTGTTTACAACAGTCCCTGCACAAAATTACATTTCTAAAGGAAAAAAAGTCATTTAAAAGTACTCGCGGCTATAATGAATTGTCGGTCCTGGCAATACACATAAAAGTCATTGAAAAAAACGGCATGGGATTCCCCCACAGTCCATTACCAGGCCCTTTGGGTCTGGTATGAATATTAAGGGGAACCCCGCGCCAAAATAAAAAAAAAATGGCGTGGGGGTCCCCCCAAAAATCAATACCAGACCCTTATCCAAGCACGCAACCTGGCAGGCCACAGGAAAAGAGGGGGGGACACGAAAGAGCGCCCCCCCCCCTCCTGAACCGTACCAGGCCACATGCCCTCAACATGGGGATGGTGCTTTGGGGTAGCTCCCCAAAGCACCTTAAAGAAATAATAACAAGGGGTAATTGGCGCTACCTAATGATAACGAGATTGAGACGTATTGAGGGTATATATGTGTGTAGTCTTCCAGTGGCATACATCCACTTAGTGCACAAACATAGAGATAAAGATGTATGGGCTCAAACCTAATAAATAAATCCAAGCGTGTTGAGGGTAAATATGTGTGTGACCTTCCAGTGGTATGCAAGCATGTGGTGCACCAAAATGAAAGTAGATGAATATATATGAGCTCAAAAACATAAAAACATAAGGCTCAACCACTGCATATATAGCCCCCTAAGCAATATCATGCTACACGTACTCTAGTTAATTCCCAGTCCTAATATGACCTTAAACGAGGAAAGGACTTTATAAGGCTATCTACATACATAAGGTATCACCTGTAAATCTGGTACACAGATAAAAATTAAACTAGTTTAAAAAGTGCCGTGAACAATATAAGACCGCAGTATTGCGGACACATTACCTGTGACTCTGTTTATGTGACATATGCAAAAAAGTCCATATATGTGAATAATAGTCCATATAATATGCATATAAATTTCTTCAAATGATGTGACGTAAAATTGAATAGTGACTTTAAAGCTCTTAATATCTTCTGGTGACTCTGTGCTCCCCACCAGGGTCCCCACTCACCAGATCCAATAGCCCCCACGGGGGCAATGCGCATATAGATACAATCAGTGCGATTCCTCCTCCTTAGTTGTTTGCGATATCCAAGGTAAATTTTCACCTTCAGATGAAATGTGGTGTATTCTGTGATTGGTTCCTCATAAAAGGAAGGAGATGTGGACTCTCATTGTGTAGTAAATCATTAGGAATTTATTAAAAACATCAGCATAAAAAAATATAAATAAAAAACACTCTATATAAAAAATAGATGTTATAAGGAAAAGTCCCGAAACCGGCTTATAGAGCTGACCAAAAGGCCCTAAAGCACCTTGTCCCCATGTTCATGGGGACAAGGGCCTCATCCCCACAACCCTTGCCCGGTGGTTGTGGGGGTCTGCAGGGGGCTTATCGGAATCTGGTAGCCCCCTTTAGTAAGGGGACCCCAGATCCTGGCCTCCCCCTGTGTGAAATGGTAACGGGGTACAAATGTACCCCTACCATTTCACAAAAAAGTGTCAAAATGGTAAAAATGACAAAACACGGCGTGGGACAAGTCCTTTATTAAAAAATAAGAAAATAAAAATGTCCCACGAAGTCCATTCATCTTCTTTTCTCACTTTGACTGACCGAAAAAAGAAAAAAAAAGCCACGACCGACCCGCCTCCATGGGAGGCTCCCGCTGTATGATGCGTCTTCGCAGGTGACAGTTCTTTTATAACTGAGGGCGCGGCCACATGGTGATGTCCCTGGGTGACCCCGCCCCCTCAGACATCCCTCTGGCTTCCCCGTAGCGTCAGAGGGGAGCGGAGTCACCCGGTTATGTCACTCAGTTATAAAAGAACTGTTACCTGAGAGGACGGTCATTCAGGCGAGTGCCTCCCATGGAAGCGGATCGGTGGTGGCGTCCGGGGTTTTTTTTTTTCAGTAATTCGGCGGAGCGAGAGAAGAAGATGAATGGACTTTGTGGGACATTTCAATTTTTTTATCTTTTAATAAAGGACTTGTCCCAAGCCATGTCTTGTCATTTTTACCATTTTGACTCTTTTTTTGTGAAATGGTGAGGGTACATTTGTACCCCGTTTCCATTTCACATGGGGGGAGGCCGGGATCTGGGGGTCCCCTTGTTAAAGGGGGCTTCCAGATTCTTATAAGCCCCCCCTTGCCCGCAGACCCCCACAACCACCGGGCAAGGGTTGTGGGGATGAGGCCCTTGTCCTCATCAGCATGGGGACAAGGTGCTTTGGGGGCTACCCCAAAGCACCCTCCCCATGTTGAGGGCATGTGGCCTGGTATGGTTCAGGAGGGGGGCGCTCTCTCGTCCCCCCTCTTTTCCTGCGGCCTGCCAGGTTACGTGCTCAGATAAGGGTCTGGTATGGATTTTTGGGGGACCTCCACGCCAGGTCCCCAAACACTTTTTATGACAATACCATGCATATAAGCCTTTAAAATTAGCACTTTTGATTTCTCCCATAGACTTTTAAAGGGTGTTCCGCGGCTTTCGAATTTGTAGCGAACACCCCAAATTGTTCGCTATTCGGCGAACACCCGATGTTCCAGTCGAACGTCCCTACCAGAGACAGAAAGGGAGACAGAGAGAATAAGAAAGAGAGAGGGGGGGAAAGACAGAGAGAGAAAAGAGAGGGAGTAAAACTGAGAGAGAGAGTAAAAGAGAGAACCAGAAAAAGAAAGAGAGAGAAAATAAAAGATAGAGAGAGGGGAAAGAGTGAGAGCGAATAAAAGAGAGTAAAAGAGAGAAAGAGAGAGAGGGGGAGAGTGTATGTGTGTGAAAGAGAGAGTAAAAGAGAGAAATAGGGGGCAGAGAGAGAGAGAGTAAAAGAGAAAAATAGAGGGGGGAGGAGAGAGAGAGAGTATAAAAGAGAGAAAGGGGGAGGGAGAGAGAATGAGAGCGAGAGAGGGAGAGAGAGAGTGAGGGAGAGAGAGATAGGATAAAAGAGAAAGGGAAAGAGAGAGGGAGAGGAAAAATAGAGAGAGGGAGAGAATAAAAAAGAGAGAGAAAGAGAGAGAGAGTAAAAGAGAGAACCAGAGAAAGAGTGTGTGAGAGAGAAAATAAAAGAGGGAGGGGGAGAAAGAGAGCGAGAGAGATAGATAGATAGATAGATAGATAGATAGATAGATAGATAGATAGATAGATAGATAGATAGATAGATAGATAGATAGATAGATAGAATAAAAGAATGAAAGAGAAAGAGTGTCAGAGAGAGAGAAAAGAGAAAGAGAGAGGGGGGAAGAGAACCAGCGAGAGAGAACCAGAGAGGGGGGGGGGGGGTAAAATAGAGAGAGAGAGAGAGAGAGAGAGAGAGAGAGTAGCCTGGAAAACCTGTTCTTTATTTGTTGTATACATTTATTACATTAAATATAATGCTTACATCAACTTTATAGAGATTCACATAAAACAATGCAATCCTTATTTGCTGAAATGAATTGAACATTCTTAATAACACCTTTCCCTCTAATCATAGCTTATAGATCATTGTTTTCTCGCATTACTCTTTGCTCTAAGAAGACGGCACTCATTTTATTTAACGGCCAAGATGAGTAATTTGCTAGCAGAGAAAATGGGCCAGTGAACGGGTTAATATTCAGGAATAATTGTCATTATCCAGCGGATTCTCACAGGCTTCCGATCCTATCTCATTATATGAATAGATGCATATGCTCCCCGGTTCATTTTTTCCATTATTTTCAAGCTTTGCGCTCCTGGGTTATTAGATCAGCTTGAATGCTCTGCGAGATAGCAGGGATGTTGTTTTTGCGGTTGGGAATTTGGCCTGTTGCCGTGACTTTGACACTTAGAAGTGAAGGGCGTGTGTGGCCCTGACCTGGCACATTCCTGGAGAGCTGCCCTTGTCCTGCACCCAGCTATGAGCTATAAGAACGCCGCTCTACCTGGGCGCAGCGATCAGCGATCAGCGGCAGTGTGATCAGCACCATAGACAGCGCCCAGCACATAACCCGCAATGAGCGTCAGCCCGGAGAGGATCTCTTCTTACCGCCGTCACTTCGATGAGTTCTCTGCTAGTTCTGTGGTCAGGATCAGGGTGAGCAGCCCATCTCCACCCAGACACAGGAGGTCAACCAGCTATAGCAGGGAGACATGTGATGTACACACTGGGGGCAGGAGGACCGCCTCTGCCTCCCGCAGACCTCGCAGGTAAGTTGGGAACTCTATACAACAAACCCCCTTCTCCTGAATTACTTACTCTAAGACTCATGTCACCATTATCACCTTTTTTTTAATTTGACTCCATACCAATTCTGTATTTACCTGTATTCACCTTATATATATTTGTATTTTCCTTGATGAACCCCCTCCCCCCCCCCCCCAAAAAAAAAAAAAAAATATATATATATATATATATATATATATATATATATATATATATATATATATATATATATATATATATATATATATATATATATATATATATATACACAACAACCACCACCTTCTCACTAAAGCCATGCAAAATAAACTTTTAAATGTCTTGATCATTTAAGAACTGGTCCATGAAGGATATACCAGATGTCAGTTATGTGTCCCTTTCCTTTATAATCAAATGGGATATCAGAAGTTGCATCAAACAAGCCAAGCAAGAAGTTCATACACATATTTGGGGGGGGGGGGGGGGGTAGTTAAAAAAAAAAAAAAAACACTAACTGTAACTTAGTTTAAATAAATGAGTAATGCAGTATATATTTACTTGGTATTTTTTAGCTGTTCAAAAAAACAGTCTGATTTAACAATTGTGCCATTTCCAAGTGCCTACAAATTTAACTGTCTTTGTATGATTTTTTTTTCTATTTTTTTTTTATCTGTTATAGTTTTTATTAGTAGTATTTATTCGTATTGAAAATTATTTAACACAACAATATCGATGCTGTTAAATAATATGATGTGTGTCCCTTTTAAAAAAGGACATAGATGCTAATTTAATTATGTGAGACATTGTTTAAAATCTTAACATCTAAAAAACGAAAAAGTCTATTCCTTTGACTTAATATGTACAACATCGGTGCACACCTTTTTCATTCTGCTGCATTTTTTTTTTTAAACTTATAAGGCTTATTTATAAAGCAGCGAATCTGACATTCAACAAACACATGCCAGCTGAATCTTCCAGGTGTATGTGTTTTAAATGAAAGTGATTGATTAACCACCAGTGACAGTTTGCTAAAAGTTATGTCTACTGCTTTATAAACATGTCCCTTGGTATCATCCAATAATTTCAAAGGGTATTTTATTTTAAAAATTATTTAAGGTCAATTGCAATTAAAACTATCATGAAAGGGGTTAAAACTACTGTAAAAAACGACATGCAGTGATAATACTATAATTAATAAATGAAATTATAAGTTATCAAAATGTTCTGTCAATTTCTGCTTTAACAGAAAAAATGTGTTTATTGGCTGCAAAAAGTAGAATGATTCAACATATTTTAAATCCTTTTTTCATTTTCAAAAGCTTTGTAGGCTCCATGCACACTGGGCTTAAAAAACTCCAGTTCCCCTGGCAGAAAAAAAAACGTTCATTTAGCTCAAAAAATATTTTTTTGAGATAACTCATCTTCTTAAAATCTGTTCATAAATTTTCTGTAGACTAGCTATATAAACTTTTTAAAATAAATTAATAATTTTAAGTAGTCTATAATTACTAATCAATAATCAATGTGAAATGCTTGTGTAAAAAATACAGCTGTAAGATGTTCAAGTTTTATAATTCTAATAATTAAAAATGGTCATCTTAAAATAGTGTGATATAGTGTGTAAATTTATTCAACATAATGTACATGTATTTTTTTTGAGTCAAGTGTATTAAAAAAAAAAAATCAGAAGAGCTCAGTTTTAGAATTATTTCCAATTAATATAATTATTTATCAACCATAGAGGTGTGCCTGTTGACTCTGAATCTTCACTGTAATATGCATACACATTGTTACAAATGTCCTACTTTTGTTCTGTTTATTAAACACGTTATTCTTTTTGTTTTGCTATATTTTAGCATCTTATGAAAAATCAACTAGCAATGTATTTATAATAGTTTGAAAACCATTATCTTTTTTAATGGGATTTTTTTTAAACTGACAAAATAAAAACGCCTATAAAAATGACTGTTACAAAATTGTGAGAACAAAAACATGTTAATGAACATCAGTATATTTTTAATATGTTGTTATGTTACATTTTTTTTTAAATGAAAGTATTTTTCTTCCTATCTTAAATCAATGTTTGTTAATAGCATTGTTGTGAATGAATGGCATTTTATAATTTGTTTAAAACTTTATTAATTTTAATTTGAGAAACTATGCTATCATTTTTCACATAACTTTTATTTTTCTTAACAGGAATTTTAACGTAATTTTTCAGCAAAAAAGTCCCTGTTGACAAATGTAATATATGAGAGACCCCGCCTATTTCCTTATGCCAAGTTTTAAAATTAGAAGAGAAAATCTGACATAATGAATACTATTGTAATCATTTCATTAAATTATTGTTAAAGTTAATTTACTCCACCCTGATAAAAAAAAGATTAGAACTAAAAAAACACAAAGAGCAAAAATAACACTTAAGTGTTTTATAATAAAGTAGGGATGTTGTAAAAATGTTATGTTACAGTTAATATTCACTATTGATGCTTTATAAAAAGACCGTCATAGCTATGACACATGCAGGCTGTGATTTACTGTGACAAATTTATGAAGAAAAATGTTTCCAAACAAGACATAAACTGTAGTGAAAACCATTGATAGCAACCTAGATCTGTTACTAACCTGACTGCAATTATTTTATTTATTTTTTGCTGCTGGAATATTGTGAGAGCGAATGTAGATGGTTGTAGGTATCTCATTTAAAGGTAAATATTTGTGCACTTGTTGTAATTATGGAATTTAACACATATGACGCAGATTCATATGGTGAATGCTGGAGATCATTTGTATTTTCATTCTTGTTCCTCGGCAGAGCTCATAATCAAATTTTTATATATTGAACATATAAGTTCAAAAGTAAAACAGAATTATAAATTTTTTAGGTTCGCAGCCTGACAGCAACCAAAAAGTACATAACATGGTAGTAAAGTAACATAAGAAGGACTTTATCAGCAATGTAGGAGAACTATTAGTAAACTCTGCTTAACAGTTAAAAGCTATTTTTTCAGCTAAATTGCACTGAACATTGACGGCAATGTAATCTGGGAATTTTATGCCCTGGGAATTCTATATATATATATTTTTTGCTTGTTATTAGAAAAAATGTACATAAAATCAGATCCTTCTACTAGTAATATTAGTACCGTAAATGTCAACTTGGTCTTGGTTTACAATCTTAAATTTATTGAACATCTGCAGAGTACCGGTAATTATCTCAAAAGAGGATAACGCTAGTACAGTCACCACAGTGACCTACAAGAACCCTCACTATGTAAATACATATTTCGCTTACAATATGCTGATGGTTACAATTTACCAGAAAGAGTGTTCTGTAATTTCTGTAGACTGCATGCCTGCCCATTATTCTTGCCTTATTAAAAAGGCTTGTGCTCAGCTAGTTGTCAGTGGGTGCTTATCCCAATGGGCAAAGTCATTTCAGTTTCTGTGGGGTCATCGTGCTTTACAGATCTCTGTTAAGTGAAACTAAATAAATTAAGAAAATATGTATTTCTCTGCATTGTTTTTATAAAACTAAATACAATTAGCCAAATACTACACATAGTCATATAGTGATAGCAAAGTATAATATATCATTTCTTCCTTGGAATGTCAATGTGTAATATATTGTCATTGTCATTCCCCACTATCTCCTCTCTAGTATGGTTGCATCTAGTTTTGGAGGTTCGCTGGGCCCAGCGGTGGACTTGGAAGCAGCCAGTGCAGCGAACCAAGAATTTCTGAGTACCAGGAACAATGAGAAACAAGAAATGATTATTCTGAATGATCGCCTGACAAAATACATTGAAAGGGTAAAGATTTGAAATCTCTTTTTCCTTTTATCAATCCAAACAGCCCA
This sequence comes from Lithobates septentrionalis, assembly GCA_037952835.1. Classification (NCBI taxonomy): domain Eukaryota; kingdom Metazoa; phylum Chordata; class Amphibia; order Anura; family Ranidae; genus Lithobates; species Lithobates septentrionalis. The sequence goes on along the minus strand of JBBDGP010001187.1, from coordinate 4,653,414 downwards.
GTCTTGCTGCTACATAACATACATTGATATCCATCATATGTTATTGTTCCTTGAATCCAGCAGCGTGTGGTATTATTTTTAAGTATTTACATATATTATGCAAGTATAGCAGGGTTTTTTTCTATTTATCATCGCCAAGAAGAGGTACAGCCAGCTACTTTCATAATGAGAAGAGGAAAGGATCATGGCCATCATACAGAGATTTTCCATATGTGCAACAATAAATAATTCTGATTTTGAAAGTGCATGTAATGTCTCCCTAGCGTAGAACTTACCAGCCCTTTCCTCATACAAGCATTGCATTGGGTACCCAAAAACACATGATGACATGTACTTGATCTAGGTTTTTTAATCCAGGTTCAGAAAAAATCTCTATGGGTGGCCTAAAGCTGGTTTTGGGGGTGTTAATAGGGCAGGTTAGAAGACCAGTCCTGAATACTGTTGTTCTTTCTTGACACCTGTTCTCCAGTCCCTGCTCTCATCTCTCCTCTCTTCATTAAAAGTACTTTTAAGTTTGGCCAAATTCAGCTTACAGTTTAATTCTTCTGCATTGCTGACAACTCTCTAAAGTCAACATCACCTATGACATCAGGCTTTATAATTGAAAAATTAGAAAGGAGACAATTCCCCTAGTCTCCAAGTGGAAAAAGAAATGGACTATCTCAGTGCCTTGGACAGAATACACATGGGATACAATTAAAGTTTTTTATTTATACAAGAAGATATGTTTTTTAAAATACAGTCTGTCTATACATGTATTTCACTAATACTTGGTGTGCTCCGAGGTGGAGACAAGAGGTATAGTGGGTCCTTAGTGGACAAGTCCTCTACATGTTTCGCAGAATTCTACCACTTCTTCAGGAGGATAATGTCAATGTGAACCAACACACAAGACAAGGCCAAGTCTGCCCTACGGCGGACACAGGGGACATATATGGGTAGATGAGCTGATGCTGTGTAGCTACTGAACTAACCAAGCAAACCATACAAAGCCAGGGGAAAGGAGGATTCGCAAGGGCACACAGGAGGGTGTACTAACCCCACATGCAATCCGGGGAGAAAAAAAGATGAACGAAGGCAGCTTGTGGTGCTTTAGCAGGGACTGCTGCACATCACCCTGGAGGTCTGTGTATCCAGTGTTTAAAATGTCCCCCCTGGCAGACATCCACCGCAATTTTTTAATTATTATTTTGATGATAGTACCCCTATATTGTATTTGGATTTAGTTTTGTCAGAGGCCCTCCCTTCTGTCAGGCCTTATAACCATTTTCCGAAAAGAATGTTCTCCAAATAGAGAGACTGCAGAAAAGATACGCTAACTATATGGGACATGGAGGACCTCAACTATAGGGAAAGTCTGGATTAGGTTAAAAGGTGAAGAAAGGGGTATATAATCAATATACTGTATATAAATGGCCTTTACAGAAAGATGATTCAGACGTACAAGCAAATTTGAATTTATACCCAGGAATTTAACCGATTGCCATACAGGATCAGGTAGACTTCTTTTTCCCTGTTGTACCACCTTAATCACATTTTAGATTCTGATGATGCAATATTTTGTGGGGGTTAAACAGAATGAACATCTTTTCTCAGCCTAACTATAAAGCTATAACATTTGCACACACCTTTTATTTATGAAAAAGGTAAACAGCTTAATACAAGACTACTGTCTTTTTGAAGGCAATATATATTTAGCTTATGCGCTTGTATATCCTATAGGTCAGGGACTTGGAACAGGAGAATGCCACTGCACAGGCTGAGCTTGATGCACTCCACAGTCGCAGCAACAGACCATCCTCTCTTAGAGTTCTGTATGAGGAGCAACTGAGGGACCTACGAAGAGAGGCAGAACAGGCGCGGATTCAAAGGGTAACATATGTATCTGGTTTAGTCGCTAGGAACACATTTGGTATATACAAATTTATCTATTATATTGTTATTGTCATTCTATCTAATGCCATATACCATCTACAATGTATAGTGGCCCTGCTGCTGTAGACCTAATAGGCAAAGCATGTGTGTATAATACTGCATATATATATATGTAGATAGATAGATAGATAGATAGATAGATAGATAGATAGATAGATAGATAGATAGATAGATAGATAGATAGATAGATAGATATAGATATATATTTCTATATCTATCTACAGTATATACATATAGATTTACTGTATAGAAATATATCTATTAAGTTAAACTGCAGCACGCCTCTTTTCTTTGTATGGAAGCACTTGATAACAGCTATGAAAATTTAGCGTTAATAAGTGATGTACTATGGTTTAACTTGATAAATAAATGTTTGAGAAAGCTGGGAATTATCTATTCTGCACCTACCCACAACAGAGGATTTAAAGTAACATTACACCCAAAAGCAAATATGTATTATATTGCAGCTTACAAATTCTTAGATGTGATGGCTGCATTTGTTTTCTAGGCTTTCTTTGATTTATTGTTACCTGGTAATCCAGCCAGTGAGTCTGTTGTTTTTTAAAAAGAACAAGTTGTCCAGCAGATGTAGCAGTTACAGGGGTGAGAGAAACCATTTAACACTGACAAGGGTGCTTACAATGGTCAGTTTTTTTTATTTATTTATGTAATATCTTTATCACAAAAGAAAAAAAACAGTTTGCTGTAACTGCCTATAAAGTGTTTGCTGGAATTTGGCTTCAATTTGTTTAGTGTATTAAGATCTGCTAGTGCATCTAACACTCCCCTCCTCCCAGACTGACAATGCTGCTGTCCAAAGGTGCCCCTGTGCTCTGCCATCTAGACTGGGGGTACTGTATTACAGGAGGAGTGTTACTAGCCACATCGCCAGGTGAAAACAGAGGGAAGAAAGCCTAAAAAAAAGAAAACAAATGCAGCCACCTTAGCTAATGATTGTTAAGCTGTAATATATTACAATTATTGTTTTTTTGGTTTAATACTACTTTAAATCTGGGACTGATGCTAAATAAACAGTATGTGTATATATAATATATATATATATATATAGATATATAATTATATATCCGAGCAATCAGGCCTTCCCATGGGCCATATATTGAAAAATTAAGAGAGTATTGCTGTACATAAAATTTTATAGAGAAAACAATATACAAAAGAAAAAAATACTTGCTCAGTGTTCAATGTTCTGTACATTAAGTATCTTTTCTTTTGTATGTCGTTTTTTCTATTAAATTGTATGTGCAGCAATCCTCTCTTCATATATATATATATATATATAGATAGATAGATAGATAGATAGATAGATAGATAGATAGATAGATAGATAGATAGATAGATAGATAGATAGATAGATAGATATAGATATATATATATTTTTTTTTTGGGGGGGTCCTGGTTAGTCGATGTTATGAACATCTTATCTGGTTGTTGCATATTTATATATGAATCATTGGCTACCATGTATTCATTCTGTTTGTCAACTTGACAAAAGGGTGTTTAACCTAAAACTGCTTCCATGTAAGATACTGCTAGAATCAGGTTCCTGACATGTTTCTTTACGTTCTTCTCCTTAGTTTTCATACGGATAACTAGATAGATAATATTTCCTTCTTTGATGTCCTTCTGTGATAAAACTAGTATTACACAAGTGCATTGGCCTTTTAACCTTCAATCTGTTGAGTATGAGGATGCCTATAAATCTTTACTTGCTGAAAGACTGTGCACGGGAAGTTATAGTCATTGTTGGACCACATGTCCCTTCTTCTCAGCTGTCTTTAACACCAGATCATAATGCAAATGTAAACCTGAGTGTGAAATGCTTTGTTCGAGGAGGAGGTTGTCTTGAAACTAGCTTTTCTATTTGAGGAACTTGGGACGCCTGTGTAGACTGCTGATAGGGCACAAGCTGTTCAGGCAGTATTTTACAAGCTCATGCATTGAGCTCACTGGGAGATTTGAAATAATGGCATTATAATGGGTCTCTAGCCACTATTACATTGAAAACCATTGGTTTTTATGGCCAGTTCCCCCATTATAATACATCACTCATTGCCTGGTCCATAGGAAAAACAACCAGTGGGTATTGTAAACAGTAGTAGAAGGCCCCACACAGGGTCATTTGGTTCTAGGCACAAGAGAGAGAATGTCTAACAGAGGTTAGTTTTGGTGTCTTCTCACTGTATTGGGCATAGATGTGTTGAAACCCCAGACAGCTCTCCTCTGGCACTGATTGGATTAGAAGGGGGACGCTGTAGGTTAGCCAGGCATAAGAAGATTCTGCTTTATTTAACAGGATGTAGCAGTGGCTGCCAAGTCATCAGTGTCTGAAGAACTCAGCGCCGTAAAGAAACGTTATGAAGATGCAGTCGAGGCAAGGAAAAAAGCTGAAGGCGACATTGAAGCATTCCGCCCTGTAAGGAGCTGTCTTTATCATCCTCACTCACCTTGTATGCAGTATCCTAGGCATTGTCCTTAACATATACATATCACCCTGATTTTTATTATGAAAATTGGTTTGAATCCTGTCTTAACCCTTGGAGTACAAGTAAGGGATTGCGCAGACATGACCCCCTGGCAGAAAAAGAAGTGGTTGTCATAAACAGGGGCATATGTAAAAGGAGGCCTATAACCAAGCCATGTAAAATACAGATATACCTAACAAGGCTTATTAATAAATCGATCATTTTTACTGGTGTGCAAAAAATAAAAGATTGCAACACCCAATCCAATGCATCAGTTATGAGTGGATATTTCATCCATCCACATCTTTTTTGCTTTTGTAGCTGGTAGGGGAAAGTAACCAAATGCAGCTCCTGTGTACCCCACAATGTCCAGTCTTGCTTCTCTTGGTGCAGAATGAAGAGGCTTACTCCTCCTGCCTTATACTTCATAAAGTAAAACACACAAGTAAGAATGAGACTTATTTATATTGTCCTTTGCAGACAGACAAAGTTAAACAGGGACTAACAAAGTTGTTTATACTAACAAGCCATTGTCAACCCCAATCGAAGATTTCAGTTTGGGGTGAACCCTGACTGGTGCTTTAAATTACACAAATAGTGTTCTATATGCAATTATTCAATTTGTTTATCCGTTTTTTATAAAATGGCTTCCATGTGCATATTATGTGGAACTGAGACACAACAGCCCATGTCAACCTAGAGACAAATATAGTCTGATGGTCTAATTAGCACCTCTTTGCTTTTTTCCGTTCGCTGGCTATCTTTGGATGGCGGGATTTTTAGAGCAGCGTTTTATGTAAGGCATATACTCCCCTCTCCTGTAAAATCATTGCTGATCATAGAAGTATGGAGCCTTGGGCAGTTAGATCTGCCAGACATGATTCCCAAGACTTTGTAAGTCATCTATTATCGCTTTAGAGAGTGGTAATATTTAATAGGCGTAGAGTGAACAGAAGTGACTGCACATGAACATAAAATATATGATAAACCTATGCAACCATGGCACTCATTGACCAATAAACTCAGTGTCCTCTACACAGCCTCGTACTGAATAGTTAATGTACATAATAACCCACCACTGTACTAGCAGATGCATTGTTTAAGAAAATAGTTGCTAGTCATAGATTCTGATGTATCAAATGAGAACAGAATTTTCACTTAGCTTAGTTACTAAAGTGAAGCTAAGTTTGCTTCAAATCAACCAAGGCAAAATCAGTTTTCAGTATTCCCTTTACACAAGTGGACATTTAAAGTGAACATAACTTTACTCACTGAGCTTAGTGGCCTTTCGCTGAATATCCTTTACTCTTTTTGTGAATCAACCCTATAGCAACACTGTCCATGTATCCTTTGGCAGAATTGATTATACAGATAGTATAAAATGCACTGAACAGAAAAAAGCAACAACAACAAAAAAAACCTATAAAACTTCCCACCATATGCAAGAGAAACATAGTAGTGTTTGCAGGATAAAAAAATGATGTTGGTATACCTATAAATAAATAGAGTGAACCTATATATTTTTTCTGCTCCCAAATAATCTACCTTGCTGTTTTAAAATTGTAATTCATCTTTATTAAACAAAACTCTTTCACAAATAAGAAACATGAGATGGCAGCTTATTCTGTCCTGCTGGTTAGCACATAGACTAAAAAAAAAATTCAAAGTAGGAACCTTAGGAGCAATCTACATTGAAACTACTGTACCAGCTCCAACTTAAACTCTAAGTGTTAAAATAAAAATGTTTAAAAAAATATTAACTACAGCTGTTTTTTTTAAAACGTTTGCTGACATTTAGAACGTAAATTACTTTAAAAAAAGCTGATAAATTTAAACATTCTAGACTTGAGGTCAAAAATTATAATCTAGACATTGGTCTATGTCTGTCATTTTGCCCAGAGGCGATTTACAGTACTACAGAAATAATAGGACTTGGTTGGAATAGACTTTGAACTAAACATAGGCCCTCTGCTCTGAATACAATTTTGTTACCAAAGTAACACTGAAAAAGTCCTTTAAAAAAGCCTTACAGTGCTGCCCATATACATTTTTTTACTTTATAGTATTTTTATGTTGAATGTCTGCATAGTACAGGTTTGGAGCAAATAGTTCAATCACTTCTGTTCATATGAATATAAAAGTACTAACTATTGCCTAGTTACAATTGGCAGTGCTGATGGTTTCCTTCAGGCCTAGCTGGATATTAATTAATGTTACTTGAGATATCATTTTGTAAATGCATCAATACTTTTTATGAATGTGTATATTTCAAAGAAATGTAACATACAAACTCAGTGTTATTTGTTACACCACATGGAAATAAGTCAAATAAGAGTAAATGCTGCTTTAGGTAAGTGAAAAAAGCACCAAATACCATCAGCAAAACTTTGGGCCACATTCTCACTTGAGCTGAGCGTTTTTTTGTAATTTTTTTAATGCTTTTTTGAGTGTTTATATGGGCATTTGTGCATGTGTTTATGTCTTGAGCTTTCTTTTTTTTTAGCCAATAGAAAGTTAGTTACTAGGCAAGAAAAAGAGCACAAAAACATGCACATTTTATGTAATTTTCAGGCACTGTTATTGAAATCTCTTGGGGCCAAAACATGTCACTCTGCCCCAAAAGTAGCTCATATATTTTTGGAGGGACAAGCTTTAAGCTTCTATGGCATTATGCTCAGGTTTGAACAGTCATTATTAAATGTAATAGCTGAATGCTGAAGCTACAAATTACATTTCATAATGTTCAGGCAGACAGGCAGTCCGTTCCCATCTGACCACCCCATAGAGAACAGCGGGCTGTGTCTGTGTTTGCCCTGCATAGTGGAGCAGACATGGACATGCCATCTGCCTGCTCAGCGGTATTGAGTGGAGAAATACCCAGCTGAGCAAACAGATCCGCTTGACAGAAAAAGATTCCGCTCCGCTCTGGCCTAACTTTGTTTTTTGGACTTCAATAAAATGTGTTTTTAGTGATATAACACTATTTTGTCTGAGAGGATGGAGTAGACAAAGTATTTAGTAAGGTCATTTGTCTCTGGTGAGTTTTTCTATGAGCACAGGTGTGGGGCACTGCACTGGTTTAAAGTCTTTGAACATGATACAAAGAAGACACACTGGGGTTGATTTGCTAAAACTGGAGAGTGCAAATCTGGTGCAGCTCTGCATAGAAACCAATCAGCTTCTAAAACTTGCTCAATTAAGCTTTGACAAAAAAAAAAATCTTGGAAGCTGTTTCTATGCAGAGCTGCACCAAAATTTGCACTCTCCAGTTTTAGTAAATCAACTCCACTGTGTTTAAAATTTTTGGATTTGAGTATGTTACTTCTGAGACTTTATATGTATCCATTTGTACAATATTTATACATGAAATTTTAGTGACACTGGGATAAGCAAGTGTGCTTGAAAGTTTTGCTGATTTATATTTCAAATCTGAGTTAGGCCCCTTCCAACCGGGGCAGGCTCCGCTAGGAGCTTACACATGTCCGTTTACACCCACCACACCATAGAGGAAAATGGAGGGTTACGTCTGAACCTGATCTATCTGCTCGTGTAAAAGGGACCTAAAAGTAGTATTAAACCCAAAAGCAAGCATTTATTATATTGCAGCTTACGGATTCTTAGATGTGATGGCTGCATTCATTTTCTTTTTAGGCTTTCTTTCCCTTATTTCCATCTGATGATCTGGCCAGTAAGTCAACAGAGGTGCTTACAATAATCAGCTTTTATTTATTTACATAAAAACCGTTATCTTAAAAGGAAAAAACTGTTGCTGTAGCTGCTTGTAAAATATTAGCTGGCGTTTGGCTTCAATTTGTTAATGCATTTAAATCAGCTAGTATATGTAACACTCCACTCCCTCAAGACTGACAATTCTGCTGTCCAAAGGTGCCCCTGTGCTCCATTATCCAGGGGGGGTGTTACTGGCCAGATCACCATGGAAAAAAAGTTAAAAAGAGAAAACAAATGCAGCCACCACATCTAATGATTGGTAAGCTGCAATATATTACATTTTGGGTTTTGAGTTTAATACCGCTATAAGTCAAGCTGTACGGTATGAGCGGAAAAGTAGCTAATGGTTTTTATATGTTTATGTTTTTTTACTATGTTAAAAAATATAAAATAAAGTAAGTAGCAATCAAAATATTCAGTTAACTGCAATATGCCAAGTTTAAGATCAAGTTGCAACCTATTCATTTTATTGCATACTTTTTTTTTTTTACAATTACACAGCTACAGTGTTTTTTTATTTGTCCTAAAACCATTTTCATGAACCGTTGAATGCAGAAAAAAATTGCAGTGTTCTGATGATATTTTACATTGCCAAATAAATGTCTGAAGTTTGGTAACTTTAAGCATTACTTCCCTAACTAGCTGGCCATAATATAGCGATTTGAGTATATTATTGCTAAATTCACGGTTATCATTTGGTGGATTGTGTTGGCTGACAAATCTGTTGCATTATAAAAGCTATGGCCTTGAGATTTGTGTTGCTGGGTTATCTGTTACATTATCAATAACACATGCAAAGCTCTCCATATAATATGCAGCATTCATATTAAAAGATCAATGGGCTGTTTGCTCTCTAGGATGTAGATGCGGCCACAGCAGGACGAATTGCACTGGAAAAGCAGTTGGAAACTTTGGAAGCAGAGATTGCTTTCTTGCAGAGGGTCCATGGAGAGGTATTGTATATCATATTTTTTTTCGATATGTATGTGAAATTTTGGCCTGTGCCCACTCTTTGCCTCTTTTATCTGTCAATCCAGGAAATTGAAGAATTGATGAAGCAAATCTACAATATGTCCGCCTCCTGTGATCTGGCATTCTCCATCCCAGACTTCGCTGCTGCTCTGAGGGACATTCAGACAGAATATGAAGAAATTGCAGCCAAGAACCTGCAGGTTAAAATTAGAGTTCATCCTGTTCAGGGGAAAAATATCTAACTTGATGTCAGTTGCTACTTAGCAAATATTTCTGGCCAAATAAAAGATTGTTTATCTTGTATATATTAAATCAGAATGTAGCCATTGGACATCTCTGACAATTCCCATAGACCGATGCACACAACTAACTTCTAGCTAAGCTCATTAACCCCTGCTCTGCCATGGAAAACGTCCACAGAGTTTAAAGTGCAAGGCTGCAGGGTGTTCTGATTCTACAGAATCGCTTTGCTGCAAGGTGGTTAATTAAGGAGTTTGGTGTTCATGAGACCTTAATGAACCCTTCTTTCGGGAGACCTGACATTACATGTCTTCATCCCCCTTGTTCATATCTTCTGCTGCCTTTCCCCCCAGGAGATGGACGAGTGGTACAAAAGCAAATTTGTTGACTTCAATCAAGCTTCTACAAAGCATGCGGAAAACGTGAGACATTACCGAGGAGACATGGCAAACTGCAAGAGAAGCGTAAGTGGAGCTGGAAAGGCCTTGGAGCTCAAATGTCACTTCATGTGGAGCCTGTATCGTGATTTCACTAGCACAGGGAATGTGACCGTTCTCTCTGCTCCTATCTGGGTTTTGTCTGTGGGGGCTCGGGATATTTGACTGTTTGTGTTGAGGTATACGGCCCAGTAATAGCAGGAAGTCAATTAAAGATAAGGCTTATGTAGAGTTTAACAAGATATGTCATGTTTGTATAATTAGCAATGCAAGCTTTTCAGTGCTCAACACAATTCATCATTTTATGGGTATATGAGCTGAAGTACTTGCTTTCATATTCAATTGCAGGCTATCTACACAGAATAGTATATGTGCCCACTATATATCTGCAATTGTATTACTATAGGATTCAATAATTGATAGGTAGGACTAGAAGTATATATATTCTTTTAGGATACATTGATGGGAAGTTACCAATACCAACCTTACAGATTGCAGCTTATATCAGTTTAAAGTAATAACAGGTGACTGTAATGCCTCGTACACACGGTCGGACTTTGTTAGGACATTCCGACAACAAAATCCTAGGATTTTTTCAGACGGATGTTGGCTCAAACTTGTCTTGCATACACACGGTCACACAAAGTTGTCGGAAATCCGATCGTTCTAAACGCGGTGACGTAAAACACGTACGTCGGGACTATAAACGGGGCAGTGGCCAATAGCTTTCATCTTTATTTATTCTGAGCATGCGTGGCACTTTGTCCGTCGGATTTGTGTACACACGATCGGAATTTCCAACAACGGATTTTGTTGTCGGAAAATTTTATATCCTGCTCTCAAACTTTGTGTGTCGGAAAATCCGATGGAAAATGTGTGATGGAGCCTACACACGGTCGGAATTTCCGACAACAAGGTCCTATCACACATTTTCCGTCGGAAAATCTAACCGTGTGTACGGGGCATATGAGTTATACTTTCCATGTTCATCTCTGCTTTATACCATACAGACAAATAAACCATATATATATATATATATATATATATATATATATATATATATATATATATATATATATATATATATATATATATATATATAATGATGTGAAAATATAAGTTATGCACATTTATTAAGAATAGCCTTATAGAGTATATTGATTTAATGTTCAGTGTCTAACTGGAAGAAAAATCTTCAATATGTATGTAGGTTTCTGAAATCAAGACAGTTGTTTATATGGCCATCTAGCATTTGTGTTAAGGTGTATGTATTTTTAGTTTTATTTAGAGCAGGGAAAAGTTAACATTTCTGTCAGTTAATTCTTTGGCGTCTTTGTCCCGGGAATTTTTTCTACATATAGGGGTTGATTTACTAAAGAGAAATAGACTGTGCACTTCACAAAGTGCAGTTGCTCCAGAGATTGCTTAGTAAATGAGGTAGACCTTCACTTTGCAAAAAAATCAAATGTAAAGGGGTTGGCGCTAAAAACATCAAGGTGAATAATACAAATTGGGTTTGAACAATATTAAGAAAAAGCAAGTAATGATTGAAAAAGCAAATAAATATGTAAAGTCCAAAAGTGACATTCCCAACACCATAAACAAAATAAAGGTGAATCTTTTGGTTTGATGTTCCTTTTTTGAGATATATTATGCATTTTTATGTTTAATAAATATGTACCTCCATTGAGTTTACCTTCACAATGTCTACAGCCTCATTTAAAGTTCCAAGCTCCCCTCTATAGTTCCTGCACCAGGGATGGAGGCACACCACATATGTGCCTCATTCAAAGTTCCAAATCCCCTCCTTCTTTTTTTTTTTTTTGATGTTCCTTCAAAAAGCTTCACCATGAGTGCTCATGAGGTAGATGGCAACTCACCAAAGGTGTCTGACCACTTTTTACAGTAGGTCAAAATGTGCTTAGATTGAATGGACCAGAGGAATCCTAGGTAGGTATCTCTCCGCTGTGTAACCCACTCCAGATGGCGGCTGAGGATAAGGGAACAGACTCCACGAAGAACACACAAAAAGAACTCTTATGGTGTAGTAAGTTTTGATAAAAAATGTTTAAAAATATAACAAAAGATTTTGCACTCACATGTGACTGCTATGCCCAGCACTAAGGTGTCTACAGCATGTGCGGATGGATATATCGGAATCACGGCAGTGTGCGATCCACGCCTTGTTCTGGATATACGCTCTCGTTCTGGATATACCAAAAGGATGTCACATAGAGGACCCAGAAGTGATTAGTGACTCGTCACTTCTGGGTCCTCTATGTGACATCCTTTTGGTATATCCAGAACATGGTGTGTATCGCACGCTGTCGCGATTCTGATATATCCATCCGCACATGCTGTAGACACCTTAGTGCTGGGCATAGCAAAGTCACATGTGAGTGCAAAATCTTTTTTTATCTTTTTAAACATTTTTTATTAAAACTTACTACACCATAAGAGTTATTTTTGGGTGTCCTTGGTGGAGTCTGTTCCCTTATGCTTAGCCGCCATCTGGAGGGGGTTACAAGGCTGAGAGATACCTACCTAGGATTCCTCTGGTCCATTCAATCTAAGTGCATTTTGACCTACTGTAAAAAAGTGGTCAAACACCTTTGGTGAGTTGCCATCTACCTCATGAGCACTTGTGGTGAAGCTTTTTGAAGGAACATCAAACCAGAAGATTCACATTTATTTATTTATGGTGTTGGGATTATCACTTTTGGACTTTACATATTTATTTGCTTTTTCAATCATTACTTGCTTTTTCTTAATATTGTTCACACCCAATTTGTATTATTCACCTTGATGTTTTTAGCGCCAACATCTTTACATTTGATTTTTTATACGGTTCAGTGTTTACACTTTCTTAAAGGGCCAGCTATGTTTTAGAACATTACGCTAGGCGCCATTTTAAACCCACTCATTATCACATCATCAAGGAAAATTAAAGAAAAACAGCATTTTTGCTTTCAAATGATTGGATGATGGAAGTCAGCAGAGCTGCTGCTCATTTACTGAGCTCTGGAGCAACTGCACTTTGCAAAGTGCACAATCTATTTGCCTTTAGTAAATCCACCCTCAACTGTCCCAGAAATGCAACAGGAGGTAAGAGGATTTTTTTTCAAAGTGAAGAGAATTCCTCTGCTAGCCAGTTGTCACCGAAATAGTTGCCCCATTGGAAGATTTCCTCTCACCTCTTCTGGTGGAGCTCTAAAATTTTAGATTCCCCACCACTTATTCTCTCGAGTGCAATGGTCACAAGGTCAAAAAAAGGACACATAAAACAATAAAAGCATAACAGGGGTTCCAATTGATTCCTACTCTTTACAAATCCACAAAAAAAACTTTTTGTGGCTATACATACACGTAAGTACCCCACAGATATCAATGTATGCCCTTTAATTTAAATGACTTTCTACTGTATGTACTACAATTATATGTACGCTACAACGTATTTACTTTTTTTTACTCGTAATTTTGAACACTTAACTTTAAGTTAAATGCTAGTGGAAAAGTCGAGAATAGAGAAGAAATAGTTAGCTGAGCATTTTTCAATAGTAATACATTCATATTGTTTAAAACAATAGGTAAAGATTGTGGAAGCAATACACTGCAAACAGGAGAATGTCTCCCTTTTGAGAATTCATAATTAATGTTTCACAAAATACTAGATATCCCTTTATTGGCCAAGGGGAAGGGGGGAGGGGTGCAGATAAATGACACTACTGCAGATCTGTAACTGGCAAGAAGTATAGCTAGGCCATACTGGCCACATGAAGGAAAGTATGAATTTTACACCATATGGATGCTAACTAGATGTGGTATAAACATCAGCAAAGGTAACTTTTTTCCAAACAGATATGACCAAAAGCTCCCAGCTTTAGATCATGTAACAGAAGCATCTCTCTAGGTGCATCCAAAATTTGAAATGTGTGTGATTTTAACCACTTGCCTACAGGGCACTTTCACACCCTTCCTGCCCAGGCCAATTTTCAGCTTTCAGAGCTCTCACACTTTGAATGACAATTTCACAGTCATGCAGCATAGCACAGTCATGCAGCATCATCATCATTTTTTTCACACAAATAGAGCTTTCTTTTGGTGGTATTTAATTACCACCGTTTTTTTTTATTCTTTGCTAAACAAACAAACAAAAAAAAAGACCGAACATTTAAAAAAAAAAAAGTTTCATAGTTTGTTATAAAATTTTGCAAACTAGTGGCCTGCACTAGTTCAAGATTAGTGCAGGCCATAAAAGCCATAAAGAAAACATCTCAACGTATTAAAAAAATGAACATGGCCATGCTATTATCTCATGGCAGGGCTATATAATTGCTTTAAAAGTGAAGACAAATTAAATTGCATTACTTATGTTATGCTACTAAAATCCTATTTTTTCCCCTTATACGTGATTGGGTATTTTAAGGGAACACAGGTTCACTTTGTTACTAACATTTACTTTTCAAATAGGACATGCACTTTGTAAAGTGACCATTTAACACCATTGCAACTGTTTTATAAAATGCTATACACTTTTAGTTACCTATATTAAAGCAGTAAATCAATATCTCATAGCTTAAATGCAAAGAATCAGAACTTGAATCACTGAAGAACAAGAATGCAGCACTAGAGGCCCAAGTGAAAGAGAACCAGGAAAAGTACAGGTTGGAAATAGAGGAGCTACAGGTAGGTGGCTTGCCTTTAACCCTTCTTTCTGGAGCACTAGTGCCTCATTCTTTCACCATGAATGAGCAGAAACACAACTTTTCTCTTCATGCTCACAGGAACGAATAAGAAAATTAGAAGAAGACCTAAAATCTTTGAGGGAAAAAATTGCTTTACACTTACGGGAATATCAAGATCTGTTGAGAGTTAAAATGGCTTTGGATATTGAGATTGCCACATACAGGTCAGAGTCAGACAGGCTGTATTTATTTAACTTCCCATTTATCATACTGGAGATATAGCTAACCTGATACAAAATTACACAGTGTTCTGCAACTTCCTGATATTAACAACATCGGTCACACAGTTGTTTTACACCTAATGTTATAAGATAACTGAGGGCATTCTTTGACAATCAAAATTATCATTGCAGCTAGAAGCCGGTTTAATTTTCACACTAAGGGCTCTTTCACACGGGGCGGATCAGTCATGATCCGCCCCGTGAACATCCGCTTGCTCAGCGGGGATAGCTCCGCCGATCCCCGCTGAGCAGGAAGATGACAGGTGCATCGCTGCACACTGTGCAGCGACGGACCTGTCAGAGCGCCGCTCTCCCCTATGGGGGGATCGGATGATGACGGTCCGTAGTGTCCGTCGTCATCCGATCCGATCCGAAAACGGATGGAAAAGTAGGTTTTTCCTCCGTTAGGCCTCTTTCACACGAGGGATCCGTATGTCCGTTTTTCACCCTTCCGTTTTCGGATGAAAAACGGACATACATGTATCCCTATGGAGCGTCGGATGTCAGCGGTGACATGTCCGCTGACATCCGACCCGCTCCGGTCCGAAAAGTGTAACGGAGGAAAAACCTACTTTTCCATCCGTTTTCGGATCGGATCGGATGACGACGGACACTACGGACCGTCATCATCCGATCCCCCCATAGGGGAGAGCGGCGCTCTGACAGGTCCGTCGCTGCACAGTGTGCAGCGAGGCACCTGTCATCTTCCTGCTCAGCGGGGATCGGCGGAGCTATCCCCGCTGAGCAAGCGGATGTTCACGGGGCGGATCATGACTGATCCGCCCCGTGTGAAAGAGCCCTTACACTTTTCGGACCGGAGCGGGTCGGATGTCAGCGGACATGTCACCGCTGACATCCGACGCTCCATAGGGATACATGTATGTCCGTTTTTCATCCGAAAACGGAAGGGTGAAAAACGGACATACGGATCCCTCGTGTGAAAGAGGCCTAGGGTCTGCCCACATCCATGTTATAAAAGGAAATTGAATGTCATGGGTAGGTTATAAATGAGCCAGTAAGCAGGATGCTTAGTGGCACCTGAAGTATCATCAAAAATTATATCTGAAAATCATATTGCTAGTAGTTTCATTTTTTTTTTACTCTTTATTTTTAATTTTACATATTACGTCATAGAGCCTTTGCATTCAGAGGTCAAACTTGCATACCTAAAGTATAACTAAAGGCAAAACTTTTTTTTAAAGTTTTGGTTAGAGTGGACAGGGATTAGAAATTTATATTGCTGTCTGTGACCCTGTTAGGGAGATTCACTCTCTCAATTTGTCCTGTTTACCATAATCATTGAAAGTGAATGTAAAATCCCCAAATTTTGGGTTCTCCCCAGAAAAGTAATAAAGGGGAAATCTTCTAATGGGCACACTAGTTCTGATGACCTGGGGGTCCCCAAGGAAATCCCTTAATTTGTAGGGATTTCCTCGCTTCCTGTTTTGGCAATGGGACAGGAAGTGAAGGGAAATCTCTGCAATGGGACACAGATGGCGAAACAAAATCTGTCAGGAGTTATAACCCTCCCATCCTCTAATCCAAAAATTTAAATTGGATTGTATTGTTTTTTTTCTTTGAATCAGGCAACTTATTGAGGGTGAGGATAGCAGACTTGCTACATCAGTGAGTGGAGTCTTCCTTCCGGGTAAGATATCAGGAGGTTTGCAAATAAGTTCCACTGAAAGTGTATCCCAAAAATTGGAGAAGAAAGAGAGGACAACAGTGCTGATAAAGTAAGTGTGACCAGGAAATAATTTGTGGCATTATCTATTTTGTAATACTTTTACGTGTTCTGACTTTTTTTTTATGTCAGATAATAGTTAAAAGAGAGCAAAGAGGAAGCAAGAAGAAGTGATTTTCAAGAGATGGAAAATACTCATGATCTGTTCTGCAAGACCTTTCTCTAGGTGGCTGGATGTATGATTCTGCCCATTTCATTTTACTGGAGCGTCTGCTGCTATGGAGCCTGCCACTGGTGCTGATTTATTAGCTTTATTATCTTTAACCCTATACACATTTGTATGGCTTTGCTGAATAAATACATGAGCATTCATTATGGAAAACTGATTGGTTTAATGTTCATATGTGCTAAATAATGTCTACATTTTAGGAAATATTATCTGTTATGCAAAAAAAGTTCTCCTCGTGCTTGGGCCTCGGTTTCTAATTTAGCAGCTAGCACTATACTCTAAAACAGAATCATTATAAAAATCATGCAGTGCTGTGAATAATACAGTGCAAAGTGCATATCAATAGATGGTATTAAAAAGATAATCCAATATGTGACATAGGTGCATCAACCTCCTATATATAGTATAAACAACATTAATCACAATAAAGTGCAAACAGTGTGTACATAATCATATTGCAAAACTAATATGTAAAGTATTCATAAACATCCCACATATAATGTGTATAACAAAATCACCAAGAGAAACCTAAAGGAGATTAAGCCTAGAAGTAGTCCTTCAGAACCAATGAAAATAGTATTTTCCACCAGCCAATATACAGCAGTCCATATGTAAGTGAAAATTATCACCAGAGAGAAAAAGGTGTGAGGATACCATGGAAAGCCTTCTAGGAAAGATCACTCCACCTCGTGCTAAAAAGAAGGGGGCCTACCAGATAATTTTAACCCCGGTTAAGGTGGTCAAAATAGCTTTAGTGGACGAGATGAAACATCAATAGCCTTTAGTAAACATGATGGAACATCAATGGCCTCATCCATGGTACCTGTATATAGAAGGTGCTTCTGGCACATGCCTGCCTGTCATCGGGGATATATGTGCTCAATCAGACCTCCAACACTCTCTGCCAGGTTAAAGAGTTCTTGTTATCTTCCTGAGTTTACTTACATGGAGCATTATTGATTGAAGAGCAAAGCTTGGACATCACATGAAAGAAGACTCCAGCGATATCCTTAGATCAATCATTGACTGGGGATCTCAGGCTCTGTGTCTACGCGGTGGGTGGAATTTCCCCAGATATATAATATTATCCTTTACATGGAGAAGCAAAGTCACTTCTCCAGGATCATCAACTGCTGATTCTCGAAGCAATTGCAGATTTAAAGCTACAGATCCATAAGATCCATAGCTAAAAGTAAGTAGAACCAGACATAGAAGCAAACTTCAGAATAACATAGTCAAAGAGATGTTGGGAATTTGCATGTGTAGTAAGATGAAGGATTCACCCAGCAGTAGGTCAAACTATAGAAATACAGAAAGGAGCACCAGACCAAAACCGGATGAAAGAGTCAAGGAAAGAGTCAAGGAAATTTAATTGTTGGTAAAAAAAGGCATATAAAAATATCCAACCTGTTTCAGGGGCAACACCACTACTGCTTCAGCAGGGCTCAACACAGGATATCTCTTGGATAAACTCAGAGAAAAAAGTGATTTCACAGATCTCTATTAAAACTAGTGTTAAACTCTACTCATGGAGTAACAACTTGACACCAGTTGCTTGGAGTTCAATAGTGGTTCTATAGTTGTTGTTTTCTCTGAGTTCATCCAAATTTTACCCTGTGTTGAGCCCTGATGAAAGGGGAGTGGTGTTGCCCACAAGACGCATTGGAGCCGGAGTGTATATATGAACGAGCCTTTGTGTCGGGCATGACACAATATATTTTACTGTTTCCACAATTGAAGAGTATAGAAAATACAAAGTAGGGGGGATTGGACTTTATAGGTGCATTTAGTACAAGGACATACCAAATTGAATAAAAATCACAATTTATTAAAGTTACAAGGGTACATAAAAACAATATTATACAATACATGAACAGCTTTATGGTCATTCAAGATGTGTTATTATAGGTCCTATAGTTGTTCCCACATCTTAACCACTTCAGCCCCGGAAGGATTTACCCCCTTCCTGACCAGAGCACTGCATTAAAGATAAAAGGATTTCGCGCATAAAATCTATCATAAAAATAGTAATCACATCTAACAATAATGATATATAAATGTGTGGGTGTGAGAGATGGCAAGTCTTAAATAAAGTGCATCAATAAAAATAACTGTGCTGGAAATTCGTATATCACAATAAAAAATCAAAAACCAAATTAAATAAATGTGCAAAGATGCAAAACATGTGCAGCAGGTGTGCAAAACTGCAAACAACGTAGTGTAGGATACTTCCAATAGATGAATATAGCAAAAGAGCACAGTTCATTGAAATGACAATAAAAAGTTCATAAACAATGGTGGTCACTGAAAAAATGAATATGGAGATGAAGTGTTGGTAATACTAATGATAATCTTCATAAAACGACTGGCGGCTCAAACAGGCTCTCTAAACTCTCACCTCAGAGAAGGAAAAAGCAGGAATCAATGTATATCTTTCCTTGTTGTAAATGGTAGCGATTAGGTCAAATAATGGCTGCGTTCCCCTCTGCTTACTGTCAGGCACCTATAAAAGTAAACTGGGAGTTTTTCCACCTAGGCTGTGACAGCCTGGTGGGAGGAGGGGGAGGAGAGAGGAGGCCTCTGATGGTGTAGTATTTCGAATAATAGATTTATTGGGTATAAAAACAAGTGGTCTCTTACATAAAAACAGATAAAATACACATGAAAAGGAAGGAGCGGCGTCTGAGGCGCCTCCTTACGTGACTTCCGGTATAGTCAGCTCTCTGCCACGCCCTGACTATACCGGAAGTCACGTAAGGAGGCGCCTCGGACGCCGCTCCTTCCTTTTCATGTGTATTTTATCTGTTTTTATGTAAGAGACCACTTGTTTTTATACCCAATAAATCTATTATTCGAAATACTACACCATCAGAGGCCTCCTCTCTCCTCCCCCTCCTCCCACCAGGCTGTCACAGCCTAGGTGGAAAAACTCCCAGTTTATTTTTATAGGTGCCTGACAGTAAGCAGAGGGGAACGCAGCCATTATTTGACCTAATCGCTACCATTTACAACAAGGAAAGATATACATTGATGCCTGCTTTTTCCTTCTCTGAGGTGAGAGTTTAGAGAGCCTGTTTGAGCCGCCAGTCGTTTTATGAAGATTATCATTAGTATTACCAACACTTCATCTCCATATTCATTTTTTCAGTGACCACCATTGTTTATGAACTTTTTATTGTCATTTCTATGAACTGTGCTCTTTTGCTATATTCATCTATTGGAAGTATCCTACACTACGTTGTTTGCAGTTTTGCACACCTGCTGCACATGTTTTGCATCTTTGCACATTTATTTAATTTGGTTTTTGATTTTTTATTGTGATATACGAATTTCCAGCACAGTTATTTTTATTGATGCACTTTATTTAAGACTTGCCATCTCTCACACCCACACATTTATATATCATTATTGTTAGATGTGATTACTATTTTTATGATAGATTTTATGCGCGAAATCCTTTTATCTTTATTCATTTTTCGAGTGCCATGTGTACACTTGTCGATTTCGCTGCAATCACTTTAGATATCATCATAAGAATCACCCACTCCAAGTTTTTATTTATTTAACTCATTTTTGTGACTGTCATCACATTCACTTCTTTCTCACTTTAGCACGAAGGACCTTAGTATTTATATTCAGAGCACTGCATTGCTTTAACTGACAATTGCGCGGTCGTGCGACATTGCACCCAAACAAAAAAATAGACATTTTGCTATAATAAATATCCCCCAAAAATATATAAAAAAACTAATTTCTTTCTCAGTTTAGAAAATGTGAAACTGTGCTAATAGACTGATATAAATGACAATTAACCACCATAGGGTGCAAAAAAAGACCATATAAATCTATGGAGCATATAAATAATTGCTCATAAAAAATATGCAATCAATACATGTGCAAAAGTGCATAATCATGTGCATCAGTGCAAACTTTGAGACATATTAAAAGTCCATATAATAAATGCGATGACCACCCAAGTGCTGATGAGTGTTGAAAGTTTGTTGATGAAAATATGAAGTGTCAGATCCACCGTCACCAAGTATAAAAGCTGGCCGCTTACCAGAGACCCATGACCCCCCACTACAGAGAGTCTGGGTAAGCTGTTAAGGAATAATCACTCTGGACCTCCATCAAGAACCAGACAGCTCCGCTATGTTGAAAAGTTGGGGGCCTTGAGATCAGATGGGTCAGTAGTGGGTCAGCAAACCCTCAGCACGGAAAGCCATAAATGGAAAGAGAGCTCCAAATAGTGTAAAATCCTTTGGTTTTATTTAAAAAAAAAATATATAAACACTCACATGTAAAATAACTCTGGCGAACGAAGTGAAGAGAAGTCTGGGGCACCGGCCGGATACCCTCAGACAGCCCGTACTGCTGGTAGCCACAGCGATAGGAGGCGACGCGAACACGTCGCTCCATTCCGCCCTACGCGGCGTTTCGTAACAAGATTACGTCTTCCAGGTCCCCCCCCAGATGTATATATACTATACTCTACAGGTCTGCCATTGTCTGCCCAGACCTCCCTGTCCATGTGCCCGTCACTGGGTGTGGTGACTGAAGGATGAGCAACAGATCACTGATCGATCAGAGCGCTCTGCAATCACAGCCCCTCCATCATGTCTGACTATCCACTCGCATGTCACACCTCACCACTTCATTGGATGGAGGCCTCATCATACACATCGATAACATCCACTTCCTATCACATTGTAAAATGAATTGTACAGAGATTGGAACATGTATGGGAATCCTTAGGGTAGCCAACGTAAACACAGAATGGATTGTCCTTTCTATGCATTGGAAGTGGATAGAGGAATCCTCCCCGCTGTCCTATTGTATTATCGGGGAGAACTGTCACTACACACTGATCAGCACTGCAGGCTCAGACCCAGACAACATTTACCGACAGCCCCCAATCATTAGATCTGACTCCTCCAACAATCAATATTTGGCTGATCATGGCCAACTTTCAATCCATACATGGGCAGATTTATTCTGACCGCACACAGCGGGATATCGTGATATCTACCAGGAACTAGTAAGGCTGTATATGATGGGCACTGGAAGGCTGTATTTCATGGGCACCAATGGGCACTGGCAGGCTGTATTTCATGGGCAATGATGGGCACTGGCAAGCTGTATTTCATGGGCACTGATGGGCAGTGGCAGGCTGCATTTCATGGGCACTGGCATTTCCCACCCTAGACTTATACTCAAGTCAATACGTTTTTCCATTTTTTTGTGGTAAAATTAGGTGCCTCGTCTTATATTTGGGTCAGCCTATACTTGAGTATATACGATAATATAAATAATTGTGTTAAATTTAGTGTTGGAGATGAAGATGCCAGCGGTGTTACTGATAGTGCCATTTTCCATTGTTCATCTGAAATTGGCCCTATATCACCAGACCAGGCTGACCTTGCTGGTATGTCCTCTGTTCCCCTAAATTTATCATATAATATATAATATATTTGTGATATTAAACCCTTTTTCTTTTCTATCTTTTCCAGCAGGGCTATTACCTCTGATTTACAGAGTTTAAATTCATACATTCGGGCCTGTACTTGTACTGCATGCCTAAGCTGTAAACATTGAAAGAATCTTTGATTTGTAATATTATATTTGTTTCTAAATTCAGTAAAAGTTTTTAGCACATCTTCCTGGAATAGTTGTATAATATACCTTAGTCCCTTAAGCCTCCATATCTCAAACCCTTCCAATTTCAACAATTCTCCATAACTACTATTGTTCCAGATAGGAGTATATATCGTATAGCCCTTTTTAAGGTAATTTTTTTCATTTCCTGCCATACCTTGTCAAACAGTTTACCCATAACAAATCCCTTATTAGACAGTTAATTTCGCACCTCCAGTAAAGAAATCAGTGGGTAATCAGGGTAAACTGATAATAGCAAACCTTGTATAGGATCAGAACCTGATATTACCATTCATCCAAAAAAATGTTGTATTTCTGAAGCTAAAAATGGCTTTTTGGATGGGGAATCGCCAATCCACCCACCTCTTTATTTAACATTAATGTTGTTAACTTTATACATGGTTGTTTTTTCTTCCAGATAAGTTCTCTAAAAAGAGATTTTATTTTTTAAACCAAAGTACAGTTATCCATATGGGTGAATTATTAAACACATAGTAATTGTGTAATCCAAATCATTTTAACAAGGTTTGCGCTACCTATCACTGTTAATGGTAACTTAGACCGCGTACACACGGGCGGACTTTTCGACCGGACTGGCCCGACAGACTTTCCAGCGGACTTTCAACTGACTTTTGACTGACTTCCGACAAACTTTTTAACAAACGGACTTGCCTACACACGATCACACTAAAGTCCGACGGATTCGTATGTGATGACGTACACCGGACTAAAATAAGGAAGTTGATAGCCAGTAGCCAATAGCTGCCCTAGCGTCGGTTTTTGTCTGTCGGACTAGCATACAGACGAGCGGATTTCTGGGTCCGGCGGAGTTACGACGTAAGGATTTGAAGCATGTTCCAAATCTAAAGTCCGTCAGATTTGCGACTGGAAAAGTCTATTGAAGGTCCGGTGAAGCCCACACACGATCGGATTGTCTGCCGGATTTGGTCCGTCGGCGTCCATCGGACAAGTCCGGTCGAAAAGTCCAACCGTGTGTACGCTGCATTACACAAACTTCGGCATTTATCCTTAAATTTCACTAATAAGGGCTTGAGATTAAGGTTAATATAATCTTTAACATTCCGAGATATCTCTATTCCCAAATATCTCAATGTATGCCTAATTTGGATTTGGGACACTTGATTTGATAAAGGGACTTTTAACTCATGTAATGGTAGTAATTCAGACTTGTCCCAATTATTCTGAAAGCCAGAAAGTCACCCAATAATGGATATGAGGCTTATAAGTTCCTCCAATGACTTTGAGGTATCCCCCAGAAAAATAAGAGCGTCATCTGCATATAGGGCCACTTTATCCTCTCTTCCTGCCCGTCGGAACCCAATTATTTTTGATGACTGTCTAATAGCAAGGGCAATAGGTTCCACTGCTATAGCAAATAGCAGTGGAGACAGAGGCCACCCTGCCTTGTCCCTCTAGACAATTTAAACAAACTAGATAATGTATTATTAATTCTTACCCTTGCTTTTGGGTACCTATATAACATTTTAACCCATTTTATAAATCCCTGACCTATACCAAAAGCCTCCAATACGACCCACAGATATTCCCACTCCAACATATCAAATGCTTTTTGGGCGTCTAAACACAATATTGCTCTAGATCCAGTATTGTCCACGGGCAACTGCATATTTAAAAAAGTCTACGTATATTTGTTGATGCTGCTCTTGTTGGGATAAAGCCTGTTTGGTCCTCAGGAATCAGGGTATTAATATAGCTTGTTGATTTATTTGAAAGAACCCGGGCCAGTATTTTAACATCTGAGGTGAGGAGGGAGATAAGGCGATAAGACTCAGGCAACATTGGGTCCTTTCCCTGTTTTGGAATTACTATAATTATCGTTTCCAGCATTGATTCTGGAAGTCTTTGTTTCTGAAAGGCATCATTTAGTACTTCTAATAATTCCGGCAACAAAATCTTATAACATTTTTTGAAGATTTCTATTAGTAGTCTGTCCATCCTTGCCGCTTTATTATTATGGGTCTGTGCTACTGCTTTTTTTAACTCTTCCAGGGATATTGGGCTATCAAGAAATTCTCTTTCTTCTAATTTGAGTTTAGGAAAAAACAATTTGTCCAAGAATTGTTTTACTTGGTTTGTTGTCTTCTCCACACTTGATTAATGAAGTGAGGTATAGAAGTCGACAAATATATTCTGAATACTATCAGTATCATGCCTCACCACCCCTTCTGCATCTCCAACCACTTGCCTACCAGCCCACGCCGATATACATCCTAACTTTGAGGACAGATATCGTTGTTATGGCAGCAACTAGCTGCCATAACCCCAGTATCCTCGTATTCGGCGGGCGGTCGGCTACAAAATAAAAGTAGTCTCTGCGGCAAATTCACAGCGAGATTACTTTTATCGGCGGCGGGAGAGGGGCCAAACTGAGGGGCCAAACTGACCCTCAGTCTGTATGGTCAATATAAGTGGGGAGTGATCAGAGAGTTTCCTAGGGCCATAATGAATTGACTCTAGCCATGGGAGAAAATTATCATTCCTCAAGGCCAAGTCTATTCTAGACAGAGATCCATATGTATTCGAACAGCATGAGTATTCTCTCTTTAATGGATATCTAATTCTCCACATATCCATTAACCCCATCTCTTGTATGTGGCCAGCAAATCTAGTACTCTTTGTTCTTTGTTTACCCTTTGTGGTGCTATGTCTATCCTCCTCCTCGTTCATTATATTATTAAAGTCTCCCATTACTAATGTTGGTAAATTTGCCCACTGTACCATTTTTCTAAACACACTTTTCATTACATCATCGTTATATGGGGAAGGAACATAGACATTCACCAACAAAACGTTTTTGTCATTTAATGTACACCAAAGTGGAATATAACGACCCGCTGGATCTTTGAAGCTCTCTCTGCATGAGAACCGTACCAAGCAGGAAATCAGGACGCTTACACCTCAGGAATAAGTAGAATATACAACATGGATTTAGTACTTGAATCTTGATCTTTCAAATAGCGTCATGTCCTCTCTCCCGAGGTGAGTCTCCTGCAAAAGTATTATTTACTTCAAAAACTGCCTGTCTCTTTCCCTTATCACCCAGCCCCCTCACATTCATACCCATACCTGATGTATAAGGCTCATTACACAGAAGAGATACTTTCCAGTTCTTTTGAATTAACACAATAGGCAATATAGAAGATCCGGAAAAGACAAAAAGAGGAAGGAGAGGGAGAGAGAGAGAGAACGAACGGGCAGAGGAAAAACAAAAAAAGGAAAGAAAAAAAATCCCTACCCCACAACCACTCCCCTTCCATTCGCACACAACCCCTTCCTTTGTGCCCATTCATACATGGGGATAACCACCACCCAAACTAGTTGGAGGCAACCCCTACCCCTTACTACTGTCCACACGGGACTAGGGATAGTAAGGAGATAAGCCAAAGGTCAGGGCGACCAGCAGACAGGAATAGACAGAGAACACGCCAAAACGTCAGGGTCACAAGCAAGCAGGAATAGTCAAGAACAAGCCAAGATCGGTAAACAGTATCAGACGTAGGACACAGAGCACACAGAAGCCAAATCACAATAGTTGATCAGCAGGGCTGGCTTGCAGTGCACAGGTTATTATAGAGTTTCCTCATAGGGGCTGGGGTGGAGCCATGCTTTGAGGAGAGATTATTTAAGCAGTCAGGTGAGAGTGGATGGCCTCTAAAGGTGAACACATGGAGGAGAGGTAAGCTAACAGACAAACATTACTGCATAACCAGGGCCAGGACAAGGGGTGGGCAGGAGGGGAAGCTGCCCTGGGCACTGTGGTATCATGTGAGGTGGGAGGGGGCTATGAGGAGATTGGAGAGAAGGGGATTTGTGTTGGAAGGGGGAATTTGGGGGGTGGCAGGCGGTAAGAATTGTTCTAGGAGGGGAAATTTGAGGGAGTGTGCTAGGAGTGGAGATTTAGGGGGATCTGTGTTTGGACGGGGGATGGAGGAAGTGAATTTGTGCTAGGAGGGGAGATTAGGGGGTTCTGTGCTAAAAGAGGTGATATGGTGTGGGGAATTGTGCTAGGATGGGAAATTGGGGAATGTGGGGGGATATGGAATAGGGGGAGAGGATGTGTATTTGGAGGGGAAATTTTAGTGGTAGAGGATTTATGCTAGCAGTGGTGATTTTTTTTTTGGGATGAGGGCATTTGTGCTGGGGGGATTTGGGGTATAGGGACAAATATTTGTTCTGGGATGGGGAATTTCAGCAGGGGGCAGATTTGTACTGGGAAGAGGGGGAGTTTTTGCTTAGGGCTAACCATGCAGATTAGTTGTCATTTTTTTGGGGGGAAGGATTTTTTCTGACACATAATGCTCATGAATCTGGGGGGGAGCATTTTGGTATGTTGCCCTGGGCTCTAGATGACCTTGTCCCGGCACTGTGCAAAACCATGACATCACCTTTACCCTGTCAATCTACTCCTTGTGGCTAGGAACGTGTGTATGCTTCCAATAAACTGGAAGTGGGCATTTGGCCATGTTTAGCAGGTGTGGAAGTACACTTCTCTTATACTGGCAGATCGGCATAGGAGGGATATGCAGGAGAAAGTGAATCAGATTGAAGGGAATGTCTAGGCCAAGTATAACCTTTATCTGATCTTTTATACTGTATCTACGCAAAAAGGTTTCATCATCAGGCAGTCCCACCATAAGTGTAAAGCCCCGTACACACGGTCGGACATTGATCGGACATTCCGACAACAAAATCCTAGGATTTTTTCCGATGGATGTTGGCTCAAACTTGTTTTGCCTACACACGGTCGCACAAAGTTGTCGGAATTTCCGATCGACAACCACGCGGTCACGTACACCACATACGACGAGACTAGAAAAGGCCAGTTCAGAACCAAGCGCGGCACCCTTTGGACTCCTTTTGCTAATCTCGTGTTAGTAAAAGTTTGGTGAGAGACGATTCGCGC
Source organism: Lithobates septentrionalis (assembly GCA_037952835.1). Lineage (NCBI taxonomy): Eukaryota > Metazoa > Chordata > Amphibia > Anura > Ranidae > Lithobates > Lithobates septentrionalis. The sequence continues at coordinate 4,626,139 of JBBDGP010001187.1, read as the reverse complement.
TTTTTCAGGCTCGTGGCTTGCAGATCGTTTTCTGCTGTTCAGTTTGTGCTTGTGGGTTTGTATCTGCTTTTCAGTGCGTGCAGTCAGTTCGTATCAGAGTTTTCTGTGTGATCTTGCCTGCTCGTTGCTGTTTTTAAGGTCGCTCTTCACAGGCCTTGCTGTTCTTCAGTGCGTTCTGTTACTTCGTTCTGAGCAGCCGACCATTTTCTAGCCATGTTTCGTATGTGTACTCCTCGTACAGTTCGTGCTGTGCGGGGGTTTGGTGTTGGGGTCCTGATCTTGACACAAGTCCAGTCCATGAACAGGGTGGGGAGGAGTTCATGGACCAAGAATTGGTTGCTTCAGCGTGACCAGTTCTGTCATATGCCTTTGCTCCGTGAGATCCGTGAGAATAATCCTGATGATTTCAGGAACTTTCTCAGGATGACGGACCCCGTGTTTCACCGTTTGTTGGCTTCACTGACCCCCTATATCAGCAGGCAGGATACCTGCATGAGGCAAGCCATCACTCCGGAGCAGAGGTTGGTCGCTACCCTGCGGTATTTGGCCACAGGGAGAAGCCTGCAGGACCTCAAGTTCTCGACAGGCATCTCCCCCCAGGCTCTTCTTTGTGGAAATTTACTGCTTGTGTTTGTTTGAGCTGACCCTGACAGAAATGTGTGGAGTCCAGAAAATGTCGTGATTGTGTAACCTTACAAAGCACTGTTGGCTGTTATTTACTAAATGCAGAGACACTTTGCACTACTACACTGAAACTGCACTTGTAGTGCAAAGAGTATTTGCCCTTAGGAAATTACCCCCATTTTCTCATAAAACAACAATTACATCACCCCAAAAGTGTTGTAGCGTTGAGACAATAATCCACACATTCTTGATGAACAATCTTTTTAATACCAGCACAATCACATGTGCATTTACCCAAGGTTTTTCTGACAAACCGACATGTTTGTTGTATAACAATTTTTGTGGTGTCATTATCCAAAATCAAAATGTGCATTTTATAGAAAACAGGCATGTGTAAAACCAACAAGAAAAGACACAAATCTTGATCTTACAAAGTTCACATTTGGTAGAACTGGAAGGCAATATCAGACATGAGTATTTAGGAACTGTGTTTGATATTGTGTTCAGATGGGGGGAAATCACCCCTGGAAAAGCCAAATTTGGAAGATGCGCACAAATTTCACAATGTCAACATGTGCTATCTGCCATCACGGGGGATCAAGGGACGTGTTTTGGGGGAGAAAGCCCTTCCTCACCGCTACTTTATTATTGAGGAAGGGGTTGCACCCCCAAAACGCGTCCATTGATCTCCCGTGATGGCAGATAGCACATGTTGACACACTGTGTGCATCCTCCAAATTTGGCTTAGGGAAAAATCACAAAAACATTTCGCACATTGTAGCACACAAAAGAAGAAAGTGATTTGGAGGGGCTTTAAACTCGCCCCAAAACATCAATGATGTTTTTATATTTTGGAATAACATCATTGATGTTTTGCTTGATGTTTTCCAATTGTAAATTACACCCCATGATCTCCCCGATCAGGATCTGGGCACTTTCGGATGTGAAAGGATCTTCATCCACAACCTCACGATCACCTAAAAAGAGAGGAACCCCAAAATAAATTAGGTTTGCCAAAAAATGCCGCCATCCATCTCTTATCTGAGCCTGTGGTTGCAGACACTCACCTGTTGTGGTGACTATTTCCACCACGTCTTCATCCTCCTGCTCATCTTGTGTTGGGGGGATTTCCCCTTCTTCCAGAGGGGGGGGGGGCTCTGGTCTCCTCGGATGAGGGGTGTCTTCCGAGTCTTTTATCCCCTATGTAAAACAAAAATGGTATACTTAGCACACAGATATTTGATGGCAGAACTATAAAGATGAAACATTGCTTGGAAGTGGGGTACAATTATCTATTTTAGCCGAGTTCCAAGATGTAGCTTTTTTAGTGTCCTTTGTCAAGCTGCAATACTTTACCTGTTTGGTACAAGCTTCACAGATGGAGACCCCCCTATAGTATACACTGGAGCACCTGTGTGGCCCCCCTAATAAAAATGGTGTGTCCCACAGATGTGAAAACAGCTGCTCAGTGTCCTCTCCTTACACACAATCTAGTTTGCATTTCATTCTAGTAACAAAGCCATCTACACAACCCAATTCTTTGAAGACAAGTATAGGGCCTCAAAATGGTGGCCAAATGCATATGGGCTAAACAATGGTATTTTATCGTCCGAAAGAAAAATGTGTGATCCGAACGAATAATGTGCCCATGAACATGAAAGTTGCCATTTTAAACTGTACAACAGTTCCTAAAAGCACATGGAGCAGCACGAACGTAATAAACACCAAAAAAATAGGAACACAGCACAACTACTTACTTTTTTGCAGCACTCTCCGGATCTTTCTGTACTGCTCATGTTCTTGTAATTTCAGGTCCGACCACCGCTTCCTGAGCTGATCTTTCGATCGTCGTACCCCGAATTTCCGGTACAGACTCCTGACCACTTTCGCCATGATCTTGGGCTTTCGGACATTGGGGTTGGGGTAAGGCCCATACTTCCCATCATAGTCGGCCCTCTTCAGGATGTCCACCATCTCCAACATCTCCCCAAAGGACATATTTGAGTCCTTTAATCTCCTTCTGGATCGGGACGTTTCAGGCTCCAGCCTTTCCTCCTCCTCCTCCTCGTTGCTACAGTTAGCACGATCCTGCTGTCTATCCGCCATGTGCTCTTCACCCACTGCGCCGAACGAAAAGGGGTGGGGAATAGACTAGAAAGAACGGCAGGGGCGGGCGGAGTTATACGCATGCGCAGTGTGTATAAAGCGTAACGCGCCTTACGTACGATCTGTGAGCGGAGGAAGGAGCATCTGAGACGCAGATAGTGCTAACGAAGGTAGGATCTAAACTTGGGCCTATACTGCTTCGAAATGGAAGCCTATATTGTAACAAGATTAGGGGAGTTTGGCCTGACATTAGGGTTTGTCTTGTGTTGTGTCTTGCAGAGAAAATGGATGGGTTCAACGACCACAATTTCCTGCCCCTGTTTATTGACAAGTACAGGGAGCTGCCCTGTCTGTGGCAAGTGAGACATCCCCATTACAACCACAAACAGAAGAGGCAGGCAGTGCTGGAGAAACTGCTGGAGTTGGTGAAGCCGGTGGTCCGCACAACAACCATCCCTTATTTGAAAGCTAAAATTGGTGGCCTGAGGAGCACATATCTTAGGGAGCGCAAGAAGGTCACAGATTCCCAGAGGTCCGGAGCTGCAGCAGATGACGTTTATGTCCCCAGGCTGTGGTACTATGAGAGACTGCGATTTCTGTCAGACCAGACTGAAGTCAGGGAATCCCTCTCTACTCTTTCTTCCACGCTTCCTTCCACCCCAGCTGAGGCTTCCGATGTCCAACCTGGGCCTTCCAGCCAGGAAGAAGTGGAGGAGCCCAGCTGGAGTCAGGTATAGCATTCTTCTACAGATTTCTGGGCAATAAAGAAATGATGTTTACTAGATGTTATTATTGATCACTAATTGCTGATTAAAAAAAGTGTTTTACATATCAATAGACAGTAGTAGGCACCCAAAATTGGGACAAGAATGAAAACTGCTGGGCTCAGAAGGATAGTCTGTTATATTTGTTAACATTCAATTTGCAGCAGTCAGGAGGTGAAAATTGTGTGTGATTGATGAAAAAAATACTAAAACTATGTCCCTTTTTCATACACAGGAAGACCTCAGCCAGGAGGAGGTTGTGGAATGTGGCAGTCAGGAGGAGGCAGGGATTAGTGGCAGCCAGGAGGAGGCGGGGCTAAGTGTCAGCCAAGAGAAGCCTGGGACAAGTCGCAGCCTGACTGAGTCTCAGGTTCCTCCCCTCCGCCTGCCACATAAACGAGCCAGGAAGATGACTCCCAGTCCTGTGCAGGATTCAGCATACAGGCTGATCCAGGAGGCTTCGGCATCCCTCCGAGCCTTCCCCAGTCCTGCAGAGGCCTTTGCCTGCATGGCTGCCACAAAATTGCAGGGCATGCAGGAGGGCCAACGCAGGATCTCTGAGGACCTGATTTATAAAGTCCTTCGTAAGGGGGAGAGTGGGGAACTGACACCCAAGACGGATGTCATGGAGATGGACGATCCTCCTCCTCCTCCTCCTCCTGCTGCCACAACTCCACCACCACAGCCAAAGCCTGGAAGGAAGCGTGGAAGGAAGACCTGAGAGTGATTGCCCTTGGTTCAGTCTCGTCTGACAGAAGATGCAGTCTCTCGTATGACCACAGCCTGGGGACACAGATGTCATCTGCTGCTTTCCGGATCTCTGGGACTTCTGGACCAGACTGCCTTCCCTAAGATATGGACTCCTCAGGCCACCAATTTTGCTTTTAAATAATTGATGTCTGCCCTGGGGGTCCCAGGCTTCGCCCACTTCTGCAGTTTCTCCAGCGTTGCCTCCCTCTTTGTTTTTTTATAGTTGTGACCCCTTAATAAAAATTTTTTTGGTAAATTCTACTCTCCTGTGTGTGTTTTCATCCAAAAAGGACAGTTTGTTGGTGAGGATTCAGGTACATTTCTAAAAACATAAAATGTGAAAATAACAAGGGACAACAACACCAAACAATCTCCTACAGATTAAATACAACAACATATCAATGGTGTTGTGGGAACTTGTCACAAAAAAACCACAAACATTTTCGGGAGTACAAATCAAAATCACCAAAAAAAAAAATTCAAAAAGAGAAACACAAAAAAAGAATCTACATTAAAGTCAAAAAAAAAAAAAAATATGTTGTCAGATGTGAGAAATCAAAATATATTGAGGGAATCCCGATAAATAGTAACGAAAGAAGTTTGTGAGAAGTGTGTGTGAATATGAGCATCAAAACTACTTAATTCTTGTCACATTATAAAGAAGAAGAGAGTGCGCTGTATTAAACCATTTTGAACATTGCAGCGTGACGAAACTGCTGTATCCATTGCGAACGCTAAGTTTACCAGAACGATCTGTCCCGTGTCGGAATTTCTTCTGAGCATGCGTGGCACTTTGTGCGTCGGAACAGGCCACACATGGTCAGAATTGACGCGATCGAATTTTGTTGTCGGAAAATTTTATCTCCTGCTGTCCAACTTTGTGTGTCGGAAAATCCGATGGAAAATGTCCGATGGCGCCCACACACGGTCGGAATTTCAGACAACACGCTCTGATCGGACATTGTCCATCGGAAAATCCGACCGTGTGTGCGGGGCATTAGAGTGTACCACGATGGCCACAGCTTCGCCAACAAAGATCAGGAACCGAGGGGCAGATCCTCGACACGACAGCACCCAATACCAGCATGACAGTATTTTAAAGTTTATTTCTTGGGTTTTAGATTCAATCGAGCTAGAGTGCCTAAGCTGATACAGGTGAGCCAGCTGTGCCGCAGAGAACTCCACCCCCAGATCCCTTTCCCATATACACGGGTCTTGCAACGCCAGTGGCGGAACCTATCAACCGATATAACTCAGAAACCATATGTGGAATAGGCTCTTTAGCAGTAAAAAGTCTTTCATACGGGGTAAGAGTGGACACATCTCTAATGGAGTGACCGTGTATAGAAAAAAAATGGTGAAGTTGTTTGTACCGCCAGAGGTCCATAGGAAAACTACCATGGCAAGCTTTAGCCCGGATTCACATTATAAGGCGCTGCGGATCGCACAGGAGCGCTGTGCGTCCCTGTTCCCTGTTTCAGGGACGAATCAGGGCCGATTCTATGCCTGAATTCGGCCCTGAAACGGAGCCAAAGATGCACAGTGTTTTTGTGCAGTGCGCTCCGCAGCCGCCCCGGAGATATGTGAACCGGCTCCATAGGGAGCCAGTCACATTCTCCTGCTATGCGAATTAGATGCGGGGAAACTAGGATGGAAAAGGACCTGGGGGTCCTAGTAGATGATAGGCTCAGCAATGGCATGCAATGTCAAGCTGCTGCTAATAAAGCAAACAGAATATTGTCATGCATTAAAAGGGGGATCAACGCAAGAGATAAAACGATAATTCTCCCACTCTACAAGGCTCTGGTCCGGCCTCACCTGGAGTATGCTGTCCAGTTCTGGGCACCAGTCCTCAGGAAGAATGTACTGGAAATATAGATAGATAGATAGATAGATAGATAGATAGATAGATAGATAGATAGATAGATAGATAGATAGATAGATAGATAGATAGATAGATAGATAGATAGCAGCTTCTGTGGCTGCTCTAGGACCCAGCGCTGGTTGGGATAGATAGATTTTTCTACCCTGAGTGAAAAGAATTGATGGACTGTGAAGCTTCAAGGACACTGGGGCTGATTAGTTAGCTAGGTAGGATATGCTGTGGAAAACAGGAAAATTCTCACCTTACACTTTGAATGATGGACTGTTCAATGTACCAGGATTGTTTCCTATACTGGTCACCAAGTGGCGTGAGTAGTGCCAACCTGAGTGAGCCCTTATTCACATCATGTGTTTATCTGATAGGACATGCTAAGAACGTTTCTGCAAGATAGTTGTGGAAGAGGGGGCATCTTCAGGGTGAGGATGGGGCCCACTTTCATTTATATGTGTGTAGTTTAGACATATTATAGGGTGTATTTACACTGCTATGCTGTTCTCGGCTTGAAGGCAAATAACAACTTCTTAAGATTCACTTATATATACTGTATATTACATTATGTTATCATAAGCATAGGATGCAGTTCTCTGCTGTCTGTGCTTCTCTATTTCAGGTGTTTCTGCACTCATTGCCTTTCCTTGGACAAGGAGAGACAGGGATTTCGACTTGGATAGCACTACCAACCTTTTGTGTATATATTTTTCTTTGTATATAGTAGATAGACAGTTAGGATGTAGGCTATTGTTTGCATTTTTCCCTTAACTACTCGGGTGGTATGCCACACGTACAATTGTATATAATGTTATTTCTTTGCCCTTGTGTGAACTGCCACTCACTCATGTAAATGTTATACATGTCTACTTCATGTGGTACACCACGTGTTTTGTTTGTTATCATTATTCCTTTTCTTTCCCCACCTATACCAGTTTTTGCCAGGACATTCACTTTCAGGCTTGAGAGCTCAAATAATTTTTATAAAAACTCAGAGGCGTAGTTTTCCTAGGCTGGGGGGGGGGGGGGGGATTGAGCACCCTGATGTTTAGGCAGGGTTGCTATTCAATTTATTTGCCAAGCGATAGTTGCCTTTGCCTTTGTCAATTGTTAGGAGGTCAATTGATTTCGCCCTAATTCTGGAATTGCTGCCCTTCTCTCTTCTGTCGCTAGATGACAGGGTATCTGGTGACATTAGATAAGACAAGGGCATTGCAAGGATAGATTAGGAATGAATGGAGTGTCTCAGCCAATGGGCAGGGATTTTCTTGGGTCCCTTTGCCTGCTGGGAGAACCTATTTATTTGGGTGGAGTCAAGGGATCGGGGTTCTGTGCCACCTGGACAGCTGTCTGGGTGGACGCGTGTTGTATTGCACCGGGCTGCTAGGCCAGAGACCTAAGGCCTATTCTGGGGGCATCGGGCTGCTAGGCTGTCTGAGGGCCTATCCAGAAGCAGGAAAGCAGCGTAGGGTTGGGACTGCGGGCTCGTAGTCCAACTAGAAGTAACAGCTCCGCAGGTCGGGGGAAGCAGTCATGATCAGAGGTAGAAGGGAAGCTGTCGCCACTAAGGGACCTTCCACCTTGCTACCGGAGACCATTGTGAGTAAGCTGAGGCCAGTAGCAGAGCAGACTTGTCGCCAGTCAGGGATGGTGAAGAAGTGAGAGTCCAGCCGATATGACCCGGCTCGTGAGAGAAGCTGCCCCTCTTGTAGTCCAACCAGAAGTAACAGTTCCATTGGCCGGGGAACCAGTCATGGTCGGAGGTAGAAGGGAAGCTGTCGCCACTAAGGGACCATCCAGGGACCATCCACCTTGCTCCTGGAGACAATTGTGAGTAAGCTGAGGCCAGTACCAGAGCAGACTTGTCATCAGCTGGGGACGGTGAAAAAGTGGGAAAACTTCAGCAAGTGCCAAGTCAGGGACCCAGCAGGACAGCAGAGGTGACGCTTGTGAAGTGCCAAGCCAGGGACCTAACATGTCAGCAGTAGGGATGGGCTTTATGTTCAGGTCGAACATGAGTTTCGACTCGAACATTGGCTGTTCGCCCGTTCGTGATTTTAATAATGCTTAAAGTGAAACAATAAAAGTGTAATATTCCTTTAAATTTCGTACCTGGGGGGTGTCTATAGTATGCCTGTAAAGTGAGGCATGTTTCCCGTGTTTAGAACAGTCTGACAGCAAAATGACATTTCTAAAGTAAAAAAAGTCATGTAAAACTACTATCGCTAGTGCCGGCTATAATGAATTGTCGATCCGGCAATACACATAAAAGTTCATTAATAAAAACGGCATGGAATTTCCCCACAGGGGAACCCCGAACCAAAATTAAAAAAAAATGTGTGGGGGTCCCCCTAAATTCCATACCAGGCCCTTCAGGTTTGGTATGGCTATTAAGGGGAACCCCGTGCCAAAATTAAAAAAAAATGGCGTGGGGTCCCCCCAAAAATCCATACCAGACCCTTATCCGAGCACGCAACCTGGCAGGTCGCAGGAAAAGAGGGGGGACGAGAGAGCGCCCCCCCTCCTGAACCATACCAGGCCACATGCCTTCAACATTGGGAAGGTGCTTTGGGGTAGCACCCCAAAGCACCTTGTCCCTATGTTGATGGGGAGAAGGGCCTCATGCCCACAACCCTTTCCCGGTGGTTGCGGGGGTCTGTGGGCGGAGGGCTTATCGGAATCTGGAAGCCCCCTTTAACAAGGGGACCCCCAGATCCCAGCCCCCTGTGTGAATTGGTATTGGGGTACATCCTACCATTTCACAAAAAAGTGTCAAAAAGGTTAAAAAACACAAGAGACGGTTTTTGACAAGTCCTTTATTAATTTCTTCTTCTTTCCACTTCTTCCATCTTCTTTCTTCTGGTCTTCCTTCAGTGTTCTTCTTCTTCCTCCATCTTCTTCTTCTCCATCTTCTTCTTCCTCCGCTCTTCTCGTCCCGCATCTTCCTCAGGCTTCTTCTCCGCTCCGTCCGCACGATCCGCCTCAGTGGGAGTCTCCCGCCGTGTGACGCTTCAGTTCTTCTGACACTTCTTATATAACGGGGACCTAAACGCATTTTTTTTAAAAATTTGGTTCGGGGTTCCCCTGTAGGGAAATTCCATGCTGTTTTTATCAATGAATTTTTATGTGTATTGCCGGGCCGACAATTCATTATAGCCGGCGCTAGCGATAGTAGCTTTACATGACTTTTTTTCCTTTAGAAATGTCATTTTGCTGTCAGACTGTTCCAAACACGGGAAACATGCGCCCCTTTACAGGCATACTATAGACACCCCACAGGTACGAAATTTAAAGGAATATTACACTTTTATTGTTTCACTTTAAGCATTATTAAAATCACTGCTCCCGAAAAAACATCAGTTTTTAAAACTTCTTTTTGCATTGATACATGTCCCCTGGGGCAGGACCCAGGTCCCCAAACACTTTTTATGACAATAACTTGCATATAAGCCTTTAAAATGAGCACTTCGATTATTCATGTTCGTGTGTTCAAACAAATTTTTTGCCTGTTCGCGTGTTCTGGATGCGAACCGAACCGGTGGTTTTCGGCTCATCCCTAGTCAGCAGGGGTGAAGCTTGAGGAGTATCTATGAGTGCTAAGCCAGGGACCCAGCCGTGAAGTGGGGGTGACGCTTGAGGAAGATACTGAGTGCTACAGTGAAAGAGCTCAGGGGATCCAGTGGCTAGTGGATCTGAAGTCTAGTGAGAGAGACTGGGAGCTCGTTGAGTAAAGACTCACAGGGAGTGAGTGTGGGGTTAAGAGAATTGTTTGTGTTGCGGATAGTTGAATACCTTTACCGTTAGTAAAAGCTACAAGATTGTTGCCATAGGAGACATTGGTCCTACCTATACAGAAGTGGTGTCCGGCTGGAGGCCTTCACCTGCATAGTTGTCTACCTATCGAAGTCTCTGAGTCTGCTAATTATATTTACATCTACCTAAGGGTGTCCTAGCCCTAACCCTCTCTCCTATAGTTCTGTTTAGGAGACAATAAATCTCTTTGCATTCAAAAAGTGTCTGGTGCCCACCATTTCATCTTGCATTACACCCACCATGCCTTGTAACCCACTCTACACTGAAGGATGTCAGCTGTCCCTAACTCTGAACGTCGCCATTAGGCCTCAGGGGCCCCGACACTTTGCTACAATAATAACTAGCCTGCTTGGAAACAAAATGGTGCAATGTCCTATGGAGAGTAGGCAGGGGCAGGATAGTTCTCAATGGACAGTGGTGCCTGAATGTAGTTAGCTTACAACCATAAAGCAGAAATGTATCCCTGTGTATTTGCAATAATATTAATCTTCCCATACCATGAATTTCATTTAAAGTTTTCCTAAACCCACAACAGTAAAATCAATATGTTCAAGCAGTTAAGCAGGGGTAGGCAACCTGTGACCCTCCAGCTGTTGAGGAACTACATTTCCCATGAGGCATTGCAAGGCTGGCCGTTACAATTATTCCCAGAGGCAAGATGGGACTTCTAGTTCTGCAACAGCTGGAGGGCCACAGGTTGCCTACCCTTGCAGTAAAGCATGCTTGTTATACTTACTGTGGGACCTAAATGGTTAATCTTCCACATTGTGTAAAAAGGCTGTTTGATCCTGTCTTCTCTGATCCTCCCCTTCTTTTACTGTTTTTTGAGAGGGTGCATGTGATCAGTACAGGACCAGTCAGCACTGTCCAGGCAGAAAGTCAGGAGTCCTGCAGCCTCATATGACAGTCAGAGTAGAATGAAAACTCCTCCTAAAACTTTAACCAGTGCTTGGCCAGACACTGATAGAAGTCACAAGACTGCTATATACTGCTGATGAGTAAAGATATTTAGCAGTTTATATTTACTAAAATAATTGTATTTCCATGTCCAGTGTACTGTGGAAGACCAGATATAGAGAATGCAGGGTCCTGGGTTTAGTAACACTCTAAGTAAACAAAACTACCTTTTTATTAGGGATGAGCCGAACACCCCCCGGTTCGGTTCGCACCAGAACCTGCGAACGGACCGAAAATTCGCATGAACGTTAGAACCCCATTGACGTCTATGGGACTCGAACGTTCGAAATCAAAAGTGCTCATTTTAAAGGCTAATTTGCATGGTATTGTCCTAAAAAGGGTTTGGGGACCGGGTCCTGCCCCAGCGGACATGTATCAATGCAAACTTTTAAAAACGGCCGTTTTTTCGGGAGCAGTGATTTTAATGATGCTTAAAGTTAAAAAAAAAGTGAAATATTCCTTTAAATATCGTACCTGGGGGGTGTCTATAGTATACCTGTAAAGTGGCGCGTGTTTCCCGTGCTTAGAACAGTCCCTGCACAAAATGTCATTTTTAAAGGAAAAAAAGTCATTTAAAACTGCTTGCGGCTTTAATGTAATGTCGGGTCCTGGCAATATGGATGAAAATCAGTGAGACAAACAGCATAGGCACCCCCCAGTCCATTACCAGGCCCTTTGGGTCTTGTATGGATATTAAGGGGAACCCCGCACCTAAGTTAAAAAAAGGAAAGGCGTGGGGCCACCAGGCCCTATATACTCTGAACAGCAGTATACAGGCAGTGCAAACAAGACAGGGACTGTAGGTTTGTTGTTAAGTAGAATCTGTTTGTAATTTTGAACTTCTACATTTTTAACGTGTTTAGCTCCAGCCAAAAAATCTATTTTAAGCTTTTTGGAAAACATAGGGAAGGGTTATCACCCCTGTGACATTTGTTTTGCTGTCTGTGCTCCTCTTCAGAATATTTCACCTCATTTTTTGTCCCAATGACAAATGTTTTTTGAAAATTTGGGGTTTTTTGTGAAACAAGGATTGGTCATAAAGCATCAGTGGAAAGGAGAAATGTTTTTCCCATATTAACTCTTACAGGAGAGAATTTCCCTTCCTAGGAGTAGATTTCATCTCACTTCCTGTTGTCTCCTTCCGTTTGCAAGTAGGAGTCGTTTGTAAGTTGGATGTTTGAAAGTAGGGGCCTGCCCTATATACTCAGCAGAAATTTGGGCCTTAGGTGTTGTTGTGGCCACAACACTGTAAGCCCTCACAGGGCCCTGCTGTGAAATATTAGATCAAGAATTGTAATTACATGCCCCTGTTGAACAGGGGCAGAAAAATTGGGCCTTTGGTGGTGGTGGTGCTAGTGCCACAACACTGCAAGTCCTCACTCGCTCTTGGTGGGCGCAGAAACGGGCCCTGCTGTGAAATATTAGATCAAGAATTGTAATTACATGCCCCTGTTGAACAGGGGCTGAAAAATTGGGCCTTAGGCACTGGTGCTGGTGCCACAACACTGCAACCCCTCACAGATACTCAAGTTGGAACGCAGAAACGAGCCCTGCTGCAAAGTATTGCATCAAAAATTGTAATTACACGCCCCTGTTAAACAGGGGCTGAAAAATTGGGTCTTAGGCACTGGTGGTGGTGCCTAGAACCAAAAATGTTCTTACAAGCTATCAGCGTGATCATTGAGGAGGAAGAGGATAATTACTCAGGGATAGTCACTCAGCATCAGCATAGGCAGTCTTTGAAGGGATCTGAGATTTAAAAAAAAAAATTTCGGTTACATCAGCATCAGGTGCTTGGTAGCTGGTGGTGTTCCAAGACTGATTCATTTTTATGAAGGTCAGTCAATCGACCGAGTCGGTGGACAGACGCACCCTGTGATCGGTTACAAAGCCTCCAGCAGCACTAAATGTGCGTTCCGAAAGAACGCTGGATGCAGGACAGGCCAGTAGCTCAATTGCATACTGTGCAAGCTCTGGCCAGTGATCCATCCTCAAGACCCAGTAACCCAGAAGATTTTCGGTGGGAAAGGTGTCCAAGTCAGATCTTGCCCCTAGGTATTCCTGCACCATGTAAAACAGACGCTGGCGATGGTTTCTGGAACCGATCATACCTTGGGGCTGCGGACCAAAAAATTGTCTGAACGCATCGGTCAGACGGCCACCTTCTCCACTGCTCCTTCTTTGACTGACCGAAGCCTCAGCAACACGTTGTCCAGAAACAGGAGTTTGTAACCTCCCAGTCTCTGGGAACGCGTTGCACAGACCTTTCTGCAAGGCCTCCTGAAGATGTTTCATCCTCTGCTCCCTCTGCGATGGCAAGATAAGGTCCGCAACCTTACCCTTGTAACGTGGATCAAGGAGGGTTGACAGGCAGTATTGGTCCTTCTCCTTGATACCACGAATACGAGGATCTTTACGCAGGCTTTGCAGGATCAGGGAGGCCATGCAGCGTAGGTTTACTGAGGCATTTGGTCCGGAGTCCTCTGGGTCACTAAGGACGACATGGTCCGCAGCCACCTCCTCCCAGCCATGTACAAGTCCATGTGTTTCTTGGGACTGATCCCTTAAAGACTGATGCTGATGCTGAGTGCAAGGCTCCACCTCTATACTAACCTAATCCTCCTCCTCCTCCTCCTCTCTCCTATCAGGCACCCACGTTGAGTCAGTGACCTCATCATCCCCTCCCTCCTCATCACTGGAGCAAACCTGGCAGTATGCTGCAGCAGGAGGAGCATGACTGCCAGATTGCTGTCCTTCTTGGGCACCCCCTCTGTCCGTGCTCATGTTACTGCCTTAATCTAGCTCAGTATCATCAACATCAGAGCCTTCCAAACGCTGGGCATCCTCCTGGAGCATGTACCCAACACTGTGATCAAACAGTTTGAGGGACTCCTCAGGAGGACATGGTGGGGCTAGGGAAGGAGTCACTGATGACATTGAGCCGAGGGTAGAGGCTGCTGCTTTGCCTGACAAAGTACCCTGAGCATGGGTGAGAGAGGATGAGGAGGATGAGGACGGCTTGGTCATCCACTCGACCAAGTCTTCCACATGTTGCGGCTCAACACGGGCAGCTGCCAAAAAAAAGGCCAAGCGTGTCCCACGGCCACGTGCTGATGAGGATGCACCGTCTCCACGACCAGCACTGTTGCCTCTAGACACAGAGCCTGCTTGCCCTCTTTTATTGGCTTGTGACTGTCTGCCTCTCCTTGTTGGCCTTCCAGACATACTAATGGCCCGTAGCTGCACTAAGCTGGGATATATATATATATATATATATATATATATATATATATATATATATATATGCACTGATACTGCAGCTAGCAAAATCAACTGCCTGCCTGTAGTATGAGAACACCACCAACCTTCTACAGGTAGCTTTAGCTGAACACTGTGCAGAGCTCGCAAAAAACTAACTTGTAGCTTATTTAGCTGCCTGCAGTAGTGATAGGATCAGGAAAACACCACCAACCTTCTACAGGTAGCTTTAGGTGAACACTGTGCAGAGCTCGCCAAAAAATAAATTGTAGCTTATTTAGCTGCCTGCAGTAGTGATAGGATCAGGAAAACACCACCAACCTTCTACAGGTAGCTTTAGCTGAACACTGTGCAGAGCTTGCAAAAAAATAACTTGTAGGTTTAGCTGAACACTGTGCAGAGGTCTCACCACAATAACTTGTAGTTTTAGCTGAACACTGTGAGCAGGACGCACTATACTAACTTGTAGCTTTAGCTGAACACTGTGCAGAGGTCTCACTACACTAATTTGTAGCTTTAGCTGAACACTGTGAGCAGGACGCACTACACTAACTTGAAGCTTTAGCTGAACACTGTGCAGAGGTCTCACTACACTAACTTGTAGTTTTAGCTGAACACTGTGAGCAGGACGCACTACACTAACTTGTAGCTTTAGCTGAACACTGTGCAGAGGTCTCACTACACTAACTTTTATTTTTTGCTGAACACTGTGAGCAGGATGCACTACACTAACTTGTAGCTTTAGCTGAACACTGTGCAGGGATCTCACTACACTAACTTGTAGTTTTAGCTGAACACTGTGAGCAGGACGCACTACACTAATTTGTAGCTTTAGATGAACACTGTGCAGAGGTCTCACTACACTAACTTGTAGTTTTAGCTGAACACTGTGAGCAGGACGCACTACACTAACTTGTAGCTTTAGCTGAACACTGTGCAGAGGTCTCACTACACTAACTTGTAGCTTTAGCTGAACACTGTGCAGAGGTCTCACTACACTAACTTGTAGTTTTAGCTGAACACTGTGAGCAGGACGCACTACACTAACTTGTAGCTTTAGCTGAACACTGTGCAGAGGTCTCACTACACTAACTTGTAGTTTTAGCTGAACACTGTGAGCAGGACGCATTACACTAACTTGTAGCTTTAGCTGAACACTGTGCAGAGGTCTCACTACACTAACTTGTAGTTTTAGCTGAACACTGTGAGCAGGACGCACTACACTAACTTGTAGCTTTAGCTGAACACTGTGCAGAGGTCTCACTACACTAACTTGTAGCTTTAGCTGAACACTGTGAGGAGGACGCACTACCCTAACTTGTAGCTTTAGCTGAACACTGTGCACTACACTAACTTGTAGTTTTAGCTGAACACTGTGCAGAGGTCACACTAAACTAACTTGTAGCTTTAACTGAACACTGTGAGGAGGACGCACTACACCAACTGTAAATAGTCTAGCTGCCTGACTGTGGTACAAATAGGATCAAAAGAACACCAGCAATTTTCTTCAGGTAGCTGTAAATACTGTAACAAGACAAGCCTGCCTGTCAGTAGGAAGATAACAGGAACGGATCTAGCTAAACTGAATACAGTGTATATATATATATATATATATGCACTGATACTGCAGCTAGCAAAATCAACTGCCTGCCTGTAGTATGAGAACACCACCAACCTTCTACAGGTAGCTTTAGCTGAACACTGTGCAGAGCTCGCAAAAAACTAACTTGTAGCTTATTTAGCTGCCTGCAGTAGTGATAGGATCAGGAAAACACCACCAACCTTCTACAGGTAGCTTTAGGTGAACACTGTGCAGAGCTCGCCAAAAAATAAATTGTAGCTTATTTAGCTGCCTGCAGTAGTGATAGGATCAGGAAAACACCACCAACCTTCTACAGGTAGCTTTAGCTGAACACTGTGCAGAGCTTGCAAAAAAATAACTTGTAGGTTTAGCTGAACACTGTGCAGAGGTCTCACCACAATAACTTGTAGTTTTAGCTGAACACTGTGAGCAGGACGCACTATACTAACTTGTAGCTTTAGCTGAACACTGTGCAGAGGTCTCACTACACTAATTTGTAGCTTTAGCTGAACACTGTGAGCAGGACGCACTACACTAACTTGAAGCTTTAGCTGAACACTGTGCAGAGGTCTCACTACACTAACTTGTAGTTTTAGCTGAACACTGTGAGCAGGACGCACTACACTAACTTGTAGCTTTAGCTGAACACTGTGCAGAGGTCTCACTACACTAACTTTTATTTTTTGCTGAACACTGTGAGCAGGATGCACTACACTAACTTGTAGCTTTAGCTGAACACTGTGCAGGGATCTCACTACACTAACTTGTAGTTTTAGCTGAACACTGTGAGCAGGACGCACTACACTAATTTGTAGCTTTAGATGAACACTGTGCAGAGGTCTCACTACACTAACTTGTAGTTTTAGCTGAACACTGTGAGCAGGACGCACTACACTAACTTGTAGCTTTAGCTGAACACTGTGCAGAGGTCTCACTACACTAACTTGTAGCTTTAGCTGAACACTGTGAGCAGGACGCATTACACTAACTTGTAGCTTTAGCTGAACACTGTGCAGAGGTCTCACTACACTAACTTGTAGTTTTAGCTGAACACTGTGAGCAGGACGCACTACACTAACTTGTAGCTTTAGCTGAACACTGTGCAGAGGTCTCACTACACTAACTTGTAGCTTTAGCTGAACACTGTGAGGAGGACGCACTACCCTAACTTGTAGCTTTAGCTGAACACTGTGCACTACACTAACTTGTAGTTTTAGCTGAACACTGTGCAGAGGTCACACTAAACTAACTTGTAGCTTTAACTGAACACTGTGAGGAGGACGCACTACACCAACTGTAAATAGTCTAGCTGCCTGACTGTGGTACAAATAGGATCAAAAGAACACCAGCAATTTTCTTCAGGTAGCTGTAAATACTGTAACAAGACAAGCCTGCCTGTCAGTAGGAAGATAACAGGAACGGATCTAGCTAAACTGAATACAGTGTATATATATATATATATATATGCAACACCTGGGATGCATATATATATACACAATACACTATAAGTGCAGCTAACTCACTGACTGTCCTGCCTAATCTAGCTACCTCAAATGAAATGACAATGTCTCTCTCTCTATCTCTCAGCACGCCAGAACACACTACACAGGGCCGCCGTGCAGGCGGCCTTATATAGTGTGGGGCGTGTTCTAAACCCCCTGAGCCATAATTGGCCAAAGCCACCCTGGCTTTGGCCAATTACAGCTCTCTCTACCAACAGCGCTGTGATTGGCCAAGCATGTGGGTCATAGTGCATGCTTGGCCAATCATCAGCCAGCAATGCACTGCGATGCCGCAGTGAATTATGGGCCGTGGCGCGCCACACGAATTTGGCGCGAACGGCCCATATCATTCGTAATTCGGAGAACGAGCGAACAGCCGATGTTCGAGTCGAACATGGGTTCGACTCGAACATGGGTTCGACTCGAACATGGGTTCGACTCGAACACGAAGCTCATCCCTACTTTTTATGTGTGCATTTTTGGCGTTCTGATAGTCAGTGCTGGAGGGGCCTGGTCACCTAAATTCCTCATTTACAAAGGTGAAGGGAAAATAGATATTTACCTAAAATACATGATAAGTAAATGCAGATTGGTTGCTTTTGAACACTGTTACTATCATCTACTTAAGACATAAGATGTATGTCATGTATTACAAATTTGGCCTCTAGGTAATTGCAAATGTTTTAATATTATTTGAGAAAAGGGGAAGCCATACGAATTTGCTAATGAGTACAGGAAAGATAAGCAAGATTTATGGCTGAATGATTTAAAATAGAAAAGTCATACATTTCATGCCACTGTAGTATATGTGGGTGTCATAAATAGGCTCCGCAGATTAGAGGTAATATGTATAATATTCCTGATCATGTGTAAAACATACTATGTGTTTTTTGTTCATTTTACCCACGCCTTTGGGTTCCTCCAGACATAGTAGTGTGGTCAGCCATGAAAAAAAAATCCAACAGCCCTCTGGCACCTCTAATGTCACCGCACTACTCGAACAGCATCATTTAGCTAAGGGGCTCCTTTTATCAAAAGGGGGAACAATACCAAACTGGACAGGTTTTCTATCTTACGAAATTCATTGTTCCCCCATTGATGGTAAGTAGAAAATATAGGGGAATCCCATAAACCATGTTGTTCAGTACAGCTGGAAACACAATGAGCATCATCTCATGTACATGGTTAGCTTTAGATATATAAAAAAACATTTGAAATGACTAAAATACCGTTGTGCATTTAAGATAAAACATAGAATTTGCTTCCCTCTACCCCCTTATAAGAAGTGTATGTTACACACGGACCATGGATTATGTGCAGCCTCAATCTCCCTTTGATCTCTAAGACTATAAGGCCCATGCCTGTACACTAAAGCAGATGCATCTGTCTCTAGGTGGACTGTAAACATTGCCCAGTGCAGTAGAAGGATGGTCAATGAACAGCTACATGGTGCAGCTACAATTTGTGTGGACCATTTACTTCTTTTGAGACATTGCCAGATTTATGTTAAGTTTACAGCAGAACTTTAAAATGTAAATAAAGGCAAAACATTTTTTTAGTTTTGAATAGACTGCAGAGGGATTCAAATGCTTGTCAGTTTGTATTGTTTGTGCCCCAATTAAAGAGATTCACCTTCTCTATCTGTCCTGTATTCCCTATTACTGACAGTGAAAGTAAAAGAAAATCCCAAATTTTGGGTTGTCCCCAGAAAAGTATTAGAGAGGAAATATTCCAAAGGGGACACCAGTTCTGGTGACCTGGGGGTCCCCAAGGATTTCCCTTGATTTGTAGTGATTTCCTCTCACTTCCTGTTTGGCTATGGGACAGGAAGTAAAGGAAAAATCCTGCAATGGGACACAGATGGCAAAGAAAAATCTGACAGGGCTTAAAACCCTCCCTTGCTCTATCCAAAATGAGAAAAAAGGTTTTGCCTAAAGTTCTACTTTAAGGACGGAGTACTACAACATAAAAAATCAAATGGGGGGGGGGGGGGGCTACCCATTTTTTTTAACCTGGACAACTCATGGAAATCCTTCCTAAATTGAATTTACGGCATTGAATGTACTTTCTATATATGATAAAGGTGGCTGCAACCTCAGGGTGGTTAGGAGCAGGGACAGAAAGAGGGACATTGAGATTTTGCCACCATTTTCATGACGAGTTATACATAGCCAGAAGAAACCTCATCATACCAAGCTATAACTAAGATAATACTTTTGAGTGGATAGGCCTTTCAATTTGATGATTTCATAACTTATACACTCCTGCCAAGAGAGGCTAGATGTATACACATCTTCAATCTCAGTTTAAAATTGTGGGACTTTTTAGACAGTTTGTCTCAGTTCTTCAATAAAGTGCAGAATGTACAAAAAACAGCCACCTGTCTGTTTTTGAGAAATTGAATATGTGTATTAGGCGTAGTATTACTAAAGCAACACCATAATTGTTCTGACTGTGGAATTATATCTACAGCATCTATACAGGCATACCCCACTTTTAAGTACACAATGGGGTTTATTTACTAAAGCTGGAAAGTGCAAAATCAGGCTAGGTTCTGCATAGAAACCAATGAGCTTCTAACCCCAGCTTGTTCAATTAAGCTTTGGTAATAAAACCTGGTAGCTCCTTGGTTTCTATGCAGAAGTGAGCCTGGTTTTGCACTTTCCAGCTTTAGTAAATAATCCCCATTGTGTACTTAAAAGTGGGGTATGCCTGTATATGTTTAAGCATGCATTTTTGGTTGCAAAGATGAGATGATGTGACAAAGAATTCATCACACAGTTTGAAAGAGTTTTTGCTTTAATAGGCTAGAACGGTGCATTCATAAGGACAAGGAGGCAAAAGATCACAAGAGATTGCTTAACAAAATATTGCTGTCTATGAATCCAACTGACAGCAACAATGGTCAACTGTCAGCCTCATATGGGTATGGTCTTCAAAGGGGCATCTGTAGAAATGTTCTTTGGTGCTTAATGCAAAGCTCTTTCCCCTATATAAACACACAATTAGACTAATTTACTAAAGCAGTTGAGAACCTTTACACAAAAAATTGTGACTATTCACTTTAGTTATCCAATCGTGTTCAGATAAAATAAATATGTTTTTCACCTAATTAAATAATTGAAGTGAATATTCACACAGTTGATCGTGTGAAAAATTTCTTCTTTAGGTACCCTTTGATCTGTTTTATCCTGGGTGTACCTGTCCTTTTTCTAAAAGATCCAATATCTTGATACTAGAGGAATGATTGTAGGTGAATTATCAATTTATGATCATTTCTGGAAGGACCAATAGTTAGCTTTGAACATTATGAGATATTTATAAAGCCTTGCGTCCATGAAGATGAGACTCATGAGATGCAGGCAGGAGAAAGCATGCTTTTACTTGCCCTCCTATTAAAAAAATGATTCAATTGTGTGTATGATGAATTTAAAGAGAAACTAAACCTTCCTATCCCTTGGCAGCCATAAATGGTGCCATCTTAGCCTCTATTTAGATCTGCAGTTGTCAACATGCTGCATGTGTGATCAGCTATGACACATGTCATTTAAGGGTGTGAAAGTTCAGTTGAGATCTGACATAATCACATTGACAACTGTAATAGTTATCACCAGAGGCTTTCCTTAATTGTAACTGTTTTGGTAAACAGTTAAATCATTGGGTTTAATTACACTTTAAGATGGGGTTTCTGCTAATTTCCATTGACAATGTATTTAGAAGAATAAGGGCAGTTCAAGCACAAAAGTATAGAACATGAAAAACTGCAATGTATTGTGACTGAAAGTACAATAAGAATAAATGCAAGTTTACATTGCTGCATATGATCCAAGTCAAAATTCAAAAACTGTGTTCTAATTCCTTCAAAAGCTTCACAAATGTATGTCAGCTGCCGAACACAAATGCCTGTGTACACAAGTCTTTAGATCACTGCCTATTTATAAAATTGAACGTCCCTCCCACCGATGGGCTCTAAGATCAGCCTCTGATCAACCACGAAGCAACTATTTATGCCCCCCTTTGCCGGATGAACAGCACAGCAGGCATAAGGATGACAATAATGTTAACTGCAATTATATGGCACCAGAAATACAGGTGCTTGGTAATTCACAAGTGGTAGTACAAAAGTTTTACTTGGTTGCACACACTTTGCATATGACACACTAATGCCCTGTACACACGGTCGGATTTTCTCGACGGAAAATGTGTGATAGGACATTGTTGTCGGAAATTCCGACCGTGTGCAGGCTCCATCACACATTTTCCATCGGATTTTCCGACACACAAAGTTTGAGAGCAGGCTATAAAATTTTCCGACAACAAAATGCGTTGTCAGAATTTCCGATCGTCTGTACACAAATCCGACGCACAAAGTGCCACACATGCTCAGAATAAATAAAGAGATAAAAGCTATTGGCTACTGCCCCGTTTATAGTCCCGACGTACGTGTTTTACGTCACCGCATTCAGAATGATCGGATTTTCCGACAACTTTGTGTGACCGTGTGTATGCAAGACAAGTTTGAGCCAACATCCGTCGGAAAAAATCCATGGATTTTATTGTCGGAATGTCCGATCAATGTCCGACCGTGTGTACGGGGCATTACTGTTTCAAAGCTGAAATCATCATTCCTGGCCAACTACATAGAGTAGGCTCTAATATTAGTGGCAACAAGGTCTCTACTAAGCATGCTTTGCAGTCTTTATTCCAACCTAAATGGCAATTTCTAACTTTATAGCAAGTAAACGACAGTTCAATGCTGTGAACATAATGCTGTTTTATGTTGGGGTGGGGTGGGGGGGGGTACACAATCTTGGCTGGAACACAGCAGCATGCCTGGCTTCTCTTTTTCTTCTCAGCAGACCCCAAGAATCTGATTTATGGAGAATCCCTTAAGTCCAGCTAACACCCTACCTACACTTGTGGTGTTCCACTGAAGAAATCAATATAATATATGTCATAAAATTTTACATCACTTTGTCAGTATCATTCCATGAGGAAGATTTGGCACCTATAAAGTCCCACTATCCAACCTATTTTTGTTCCATCTGTTTCAGGACGTGGTGCCAATCATCAACTGATATACTTTATTAATATATTATGATGAAATCAATATGTGTTCACTTTCTTAACCACCGCTTCTGCCAGGGGCATACCTTATTTAAACATAATGGTATTAAAGTAATTCATGAATCAGTCATTCTCCCATTTCTTCAGCCTACACTTTTCTGGTTTCTCCCCTCTTACATAAATAGGAAAAATGTTCTAAAAAAAATGGGTTAAGTCATGTAAGCAAATAGTGCATGGATGGGCTGAGTTTGGCACCGTTGGTAAGCTGGGCTTCAGATCAAGCCTTTTAGCATCCACAGTGCCTTATAGAATAGAGCCAAAGCCGTTTATAAGCCTATAGGGGACAAATATTGTCCTTCATTATTCACAGTCTTGCAGCTTCTATAGACATGGATATTTTTATACCAGTTATATGAGCCATATGGTGGGATACCACTTTAAGATGTATCCTTGGGGTGTATAGGATCTCACTTAATTTTCCATTTATAGCATACTATATGGCACAATTTTGTATTAATTCTAATTTGAAGTAAAAAAATTAATGTTTTTATTTCAGTGGTTACTCGTGTACCACCATTCATCGTACTGTATAGTTAGTGCCACTGTTGGGCCTATCTTGATATAGGTACATATAGTTTTTGTTTGTAAGTATAATACCTAGACAAGAATTATGATTGCCATGTCATATATCCCAGGAGGCTGTTTTATACTAAATGTGCATATGTACCGCACTATTCAATGACATCTAATCCTCTTTGCATATCTGAACTCAAAGTGAATTCTGCAGCATGCACACAAATGCTCCGATACCATGGGAATTCTCTGTGTGTATGCAGACATGGCGTAGGTCCCTGCCAGGTCACAGATACCTGGAAGAGACATGGGGGGCTATTTACAAAAGGAAAATGCACTTTGCACTACAAGTGCACTGCAAGTGCACTTGGAAGTGCAGTCGCTGTAAATCTGAGGGGTAGATCTGAAATGAGTGGAAGCTCTGTTTATTTTATCATCCAATCATGTGCAAGCTAAAATGCTGTTTTTTATTTTCCTTGCAGGTCCCCCTCAGATCTACAGCGACTGCACTTCCAAGTGCACTTGTAGTGCAAAGTGGGTTTGCCTTTAGTAAATAACCCCCACGAGGCACACCCGTGCATGTACAGGATTTTTAAAGATGGCGATATGGAGGAGGGGCTGGGGGAGGGGAATGAAGTACCTTCTTAAACTACCAACATAAATGTACCACCGTTTCAGGTTGGTTCGCTTCCACTTGCCCCTATAACCTCCCCGCTGCAGGTGCCAGTCCGGTTCACAGTCGAAACACTAGTAAATAAGGATTGATGACCGCACTCTACTATGCAAAGGATCCAAAGACTTTATTGTAGAAAATCATAAAAACATGATCACAGCTCCACAAATACAGGCACAGACATTAACGCAGTTCACGCTAAAGAGCGCTTAATCATAACAAAGCTGCTTTCTATGTGCCCCTGGCCTCTAATATGAAAATTTCAACTTAATTTAGGAAGTCAGCATCTGACCTATCCCCTCTCACATTCCATGCCTCTCTTTTGGTGATTCAGGCAGTCAATTACATTGCTGAATTGAAAATGATACCCTAAGTTGATACTAGTACAGATACACGTTAAAGGAAATGGGTAATTATGACATTTTTTAAAATACATGTAAAAGAGATCAGCTTGATATAAAAAATGTTTTACCAGTATGTGTTTTTGTTTTAAAGACCTTGTTTCTTGCATATTAAGTTTTCCCTTTTTTGCAGTGCTACACATTAGCACTTGCTTCACTGCTCCTTCTCACAATGCAGGCCCATGGCTAACCACACAGCAATCAACCACTTTTAACTAGATTTCAGATGTGAAAAACAACTAAAATGGTCAAAGCAGCCTGGCAGTAACACTTTAGGTCATTTCCCATTTTTGATAGTATTTTCTTAGATTATATTCATTTATGTGGTAATTTTTGTGATTGAAAAACTGATGAATGGGGTTAAAATTGCCTGAAAAATTGCTGCATGTGCAGACAACTTTACTGAAAGCGGTGGCGTCACTGAGAGCTTCCCCTACTGGCAAACTTACAGATCTCTATGCCTTATTCAAAAACCAAAATATGGTAACACAAGCTTGTGAATAGGTTGAAGGCATGCAAATGTTTAAAACACTGCAATAATTCCTCAAAACATGCACACAGTAAATTACTCCTAAAGAGACAGTGGGGTTTATTTACTAAGAATGCAAAATCTGGTGCAAATCTACCTAGAAACCAATCAGCTTCCAGATTGCATTGCCAAAGCTAAATTGAACAAGCTGATGTTAGAATCTGATTGGCTACCGTGCACAGCTGCACCAGATTCTGAGTGCTGAAGTTTTCGTAAATCTACCCCATTGCTACTCTTTCCATTCTAGGCAAAATGACAGTTTCTGTGAAAGGCCACCCCCAGTAGTTACATAGTTACATAGTTAGTTACATAGTTAGTAAGGTTGAATAAAGACACCAGTCCATCCAGTTCAACCTGAGTGAGTGTGTGTCTACAACCCTGACCCTTGTCCCTAACCCTGTACATCACACACTCACATCAGTCCCTACCCTCAATCCAAGGTCCCCATTCATATACTAGGGCCAATTTTGGACAGAAGCCAATTAACCTACCAGCATGTCTTTGGAAAGACAGTAGACATGTGCATGATGAAAAAAAATGTTAATAGTTAATCTAGTTATTTTGTTTTGGTAAATTCAGTTGATTCATTCAATTTGGATTCGGGATTCGTATTTGGAATTCATATTGGGAATTTGTTTTGTCTTTTTTTTTAATTTTCTTTGAATTTACCGATTTTTTTCAATTCGAAAAGTTCAAATTGATACATTTTTAATCGGGCAAGACAAAAATGTTATATATTTTTTCGATTAGAATTCGGCAAAGTGAACAAACAAAAGAAAAATCTTCACCAAATGATTACAATGACTCTTTAACCCTTTCAAAGCCAGAGCCGTTTTTGCGTTTTTTGCACACATGTTTAAAAAACATTTTCGGCCTGAAGATTACACAAAACCCACAAATGTTATATATTTTCTATAAGCAGATACTCTAGAGAATAAAATAGTGGTAGTTGCAATTTTTTTTGTTGCACGATATTACCGCAAAGGTCTAGGAAATGCAAAATTTCTGTAAAAACACACTAGCATGAATTTTAGGGCAAACAAATGCAATAAATTACCCCAATAAAATATAAAAGACGAGGTTGCACCGAGTAAATAGATACCCAACATGCCATACCTTAAATTTTTGCACGCCCGTGAAATGGCGTCAAACTTCAGTACCCTATATTGTCTATAGGCGACGCTTCAAAAGCCCCCTACAGGTATCAGTTTAGTGTTACGGAGAAGGTCTTGTGTTAGAATTATTGCTCTCACTTCGGCGTGCGCGGTGTTATGTAACATGTGTATAGCAATCATAATTTTCACGTGTAGGCGCCCGACGCATGCGTTTACGTTCGTGCATATGTATATGTGGGGGTGGGGGTGGATCAAAAAAATTTTTTTTGGGGGGGGGGGGAGTTTTTATGTGCTTGGGTGTAACTTTATTTTTTTGCACAAGGAAAAAAACATTTTTTTTACTTAACTTTTTTTTCACCACATAGGGAACAAACAGTCCCCTATGTGGTGATTTTTAGATGACAGGTTCTCTTTATTGAGATATGCAGGATCTAAAAGACCCTGCATGTCTCCCCTGTACTCGACTGAATGTTTTGCAATGCAGATCGAGCCGGGGACACCAAGAGCTTGACCCGGAAGTGATGTCAGAGACATTGCTTTCCGGGTCACAAGAAGAAGGGGAATAGAGCGTACACGTGTCCGCTCTTCTCCTTCCCCTCTACCAGCCAGCACCTGACATGGAGATCCCGGGCCCGCCCACCAGCAGAAGAAAGTGAAAATCAATGATCTCCGTTCCCAGTGGATGCCTTTTATGGGGAAACGCGTCGGTGGAGCATAGCCCTGTGACGTCATCACGCTGAACAGCTGATTGGTATACACCGCGGCTAGTTCAAACAACCTTTCTTACCTGCTCTGATTTTATGGGTTCTATATTTGTATGATCCGTTCGGAAGAAATATACTGCACCATGAAGCCCTCTTTTGTTCCTCCTTACATGAGACTCTCCAGATCCTTACTTTCATAAAGAGTATCCCGGGAGTGAAGCTTTCTTCCGCTGGTTTCTTGGTAACAGGTGGACATCTCCCTGTCGTTAGACTACCGCAAGCTGACCTGCCGGCAGGCTGATGCATAGGCGTTTTTGATCTCTATCATTTGAGATCCAACTTATCTGGTAAGCAGTTTCTATTTTCACATCTTACACCACATTTCAGATGGTTGGATTGAAGAATATGTGCCCTGTTTTCTGGAGATTTATATAAGGACCTTTGTTCTGTTTTCAGATAATACATGGACTTTTTTCACAGATTTTTTTGTGTGTTGCTATACCCATATTTATTGATTTTTTTCACAGGTTATGTTGAGGTTTGTTTTTTGGTTTGCACCAAACATTTTTTTTTTTTTATTGTTCTTAGTAGTTAATTTGCGCACCTTTTCTCTCGTCTCTCCTCAGGAGTCTGCCTGTCAGTTTCACACACAATCCCAGTGGCTGCTGTTAGATCTAGTACGACGTACTGACCTGGCGGCAAAAGGGTTAAATCACCTTTGACTTAACAAAAACAGCATTATTTTGAAATGGTACTGTAATAAAACACAGTCTTTGATTTCATAAACATGTTTACAGTTCAAATTCAAATGGAATTCGATATAAAATTTGATTCGAATTTCAATTAGAATTTCGGAAGATTTTCGTTTCGTTATTCGGAGGATTCGGCAAACTTTGTTTATACTGTATTCTGGGTATTCTCCGAATAACGAAAAATTTGTCCGAATATTATTTCGGAGCGAAACGAACCCCACATGTCTAACCCCAACCCTTCACCTTCTCCGACACCAATACTAATGCCCCGTACACACGGTCGGACATTGATCGGACATTCCGACAACAAAATCCTAGGATTTTTTCCGACGGATGTAGGCTCAAACTTGTCTTGCATACACACAGTCACACAAAGTTGTCGGAAAATCCGATCATTCTGAGCGCGGTGACGTAAAACACGTACGTCGGGACTATAAACGGGGAAGTAGCCAATAGCTTTCATCTCTTTATTTATTCTGAGCATGCGTGGCACTTTGTGCGTCGGATTTGTGTACACACGATCGGAAATTCCGACAACGGATTTTGTTGTCTGAAAATTTTATAGCCTGCTCTCAAACTTTGTGTGTCGGAAAATCCGATGGAAAAAGTCCGATGGAGCCTACACACGGTCGGAATTTCCGACAAAGCGCTTCGATCGGACATTTTCCGTCGGAAAATCCGACCGTGTGTACGGGGCATTACCTTTTCAGCAATCCCCTGTGGTTCTTCCTCTATTACTGACACCAAAATATCAGGTGTTGGCTGGCCTAAAGGAAGCAGGGACATCACCTCCTCTGTCATATGACAGTCCTTGGGCCTAGCGGTTGGCTGCTAAACCCAAGCACTGTCACATACAGTACCATATGTATCATGTCATATTTTGCATCGGCCAAGGTCGAGGAAAGATTGGTTGGGGATTGCTGGAGGAGAGTAACAGAAAGTTGGAAAATGTCTATCCATAGTGACTTTGTCCTGAATTAGTGATAGTGTCTCTTTAAATGGAATATACGCTATTGTACATGTTCCTGTAATGTCAGAAAGTGTAATCGTTTTTTTTTCTATCAATTAAATCATTCTCAGTGATCCTAGCAGCAAGATATACAATTCAGCTGTAGCGTTGTCACCTCTTCCTGTGTGTTTCTGAGTTGGACTGCAAGTAGATGAGCTAATGCATAGAAAAGTGGCACATTCTGCTATGGTCACTAAAGAGAAAGTGTTAAACTGTGCTACTGAATCACCCATATGCATAGCTCCCAACTGTCCCTGATTTCGAGGGACTGTCCCTGATTTGGAACAATGTCCCTCTTTCCTCCTCATTTGTCCCTCATTTTGGTCTGATCGATATATTGTATATAAAAAACGCACTATTTATCTTTCAAAAAGTGTTTCCCAGTGCTAAACCTTTAATTCAATTTCTAAATCGCTGCATTTGTAAATACCAAAAGCCAATATAAAGCAATGGTAGTGGCTGCAAAAATGACATTATGTTTTTGGATAGCGACCACCCCCTATCATTTGAGTTCATTGAACTAACTTTCAATCCTACATAAAATGAAACCTTTGTATGGCTGCCTTAAACCATTTTGCTGCAGAGCCGTATTTTTGTTTTTTGCACACATGTTAAAAAAATCAATTTAGTCAGGAAGATTCGTTAAATCCGCCAAACAATACACTGCCTATTTTCTAAAAGCAGAGACCCTAGAGAATAAAGTGGGGGTAGATTACATTTTTTTATGTCAGTATATTAGAGCCCAAAAGTTTATAAAGCAAAAAGTTTCTGTAAAACATATACTAATGTTAACTTTAGTAGACATAAATGCAATATATTACACATTTTCTTTGCTAAAATATACAAGATGAGGTTAAGCTGAATAAATGGATTCCTAACATGTCAAGCCTCCAAATTGTGTGCGCCTGTGAAATGACAATGAATGAATGGTATCCAAAATATTCCATAGGTAATCTCTTTATGACCTCTAGTGGCCTCTATGATTAAAGTGCACCTACACTGTATGTTAGCATCACAAAACAAAAACGCTATTTTAATTTTTTTTTTTAATAGACAAAGCAAACTCACCCATCCATCCATGTCTCTATCCTTTATTTTGCTGAGAAATTACTTTAAACAAAACACCTCCAGCATTTCTGGCCCTGGCCATCTTTAGTAAAGGAAGATGGCTCGTGTAGCATGTACTTCCTGGAATCCATCTGCCCTTAGCTCAGGCATGCAGGCAGGAGGTTCTGCTTAGCTGAGAAACCCCCTCCTGAATACTCCTGGGATGTATGACATCATTTACCTAGGCCTGGAAACCAGGAAGTAACGGAAAAAATGCAAAAACAAAATGTTTAAAAGTAAATATGATATACTTTCCTATATATTTAATAATGCTAGCAGCATAAGGATTTAAAATAGCCACTGTTAATTGAGAGAGTGAAGTTCTGTTTTAAGTGAAGAACTGAGCTAAAGCCAATTCTCATCATCCATTCAGAGTCCAGAATGTATACAGCTTGTTTGATCTGTCAGAAAAAAAGGGGGCTGTGAGTTAAAATTGCACTCTGAGAGCTCAGTAAGCAGGAACAGAGCTGAAGCTGTCAATCAGCTGGAGTTCCCTCCTCTGTCACCTTTTTTTTCTTGGTGTCAGGAAAACTTGTCACAAGTGATTCATACTGATAGCAGAGGAACGAAGAAGCAGAGAGAAATTACCTTTAGTGCTCTTAATTGAAATAAGTACACACTATAGTGGAATATTCTTTGTTTATATTTCATGTCTGAGGTTTACAACAACTTTAACTTTATTGCTATGACATGGGGGACCAATAGCTGCTTATGTGATAACATGCATACTTTGACATGTTCTTCTTATTAAGACATTAGGGGTATATTAGACAAAACTGTTGACCTTGTCTCAAAAAAGTTTTTGTGCACACTTCCTGTGTTGTTTTGAGGGACCTATTTAGCTCTCCCAGTTCTTATCTTTGACTCTAGAACAAAAAGCCCCTATATCATGGAGATGTGGACAATGGAAAGGGATCAGGAGTTGAGCAAAAGACAACTGGGCAGGGCTGAACCATTCAGTCCACAAAAATATGTATTGTCTGCCCACATCAAAATATCACTTTAATATCACTAGTGCCCTGTACACACGATTGGACATTGATCGGACATTCCGACAACAAAATCCATGGATTTTTTCCGACGGATGTTGGCTCAAACTTGTCTTCCATACACACGGTCGCACAAAGTTGTCGGAAAATCCGATCGTTCTGAACGCAGTGATGTAAAACACGTATGTCAGGACTATAAATGGGGCAGTAGCCAATAGCTTTCGTCTCTTAATTTCTTCTGAGCATGAGTGGCACTTTGTGCGTTGGAATTGTCCACACACAGTCGGAATTTACACAAACGGAT
Organism: Lithobates septentrionalis; assembly: GCA_037952835.1. Taxonomy (NCBI): domain Eukaryota; kingdom Metazoa; phylum Chordata; class Amphibia; order Anura; family Ranidae; genus Lithobates; species Lithobates septentrionalis. The sequence continues at coordinate 4,595,687 of JBBDGP010001187.1, read as the reverse complement.
TTTATTGTGGGAAAATTTTATAGCCTGCACTCAAACTTTGTGTGTCGGAAATTCCGATGAAAAAAGTCCGATGGAGCCCACACACGGTCGGAATTTCCGACAACAAGCTCCGATCGCACATATTCTGTCAGAAAGTCAGACCGTGTGTACAGAGCATTAGGTATTAAACACACGCAGTTTAATTTACATGGTCCCTTCTAATTCTGTATGTGGATGATGGCACTGTAATTATTTTAATGAAAAAAAATAATCTCCTGAATCTCCTCCTCCTCGCTTCCGCTGTGAGTCTCCTCCCCTCCTCCTAGGCGTCCAATAGGATAGCCTGTCCTTTCAGCCAATCGGGTGAAGGATATCAGACCTGCTTACCGATTGGCCGGGAGGAGGATTAGTGTTGCAACAGTGAATATTCATTCACTGTTGCAACACACCTGGGTGGGCTCCAGACGTAATGCTCTGCGACCCGAGTCCACCCTATTTTGAAGCCTATTAGAGCCTCTGGCTCTAATCAGGTGCTTCAAAAACACACCCCGCCCACCCCCGCCATAGGAATTCATGCGCCTGGCGTCCTGAAATGTGCTGGGCGCATGGATAGGCAGGGTGGCAGGGGAGGCGGCGCCCATGCGCTCCCACATTGCGCCCTTCCGTCACTCAGTAGATTGCCAAACAAACCCACACCCCGTTGCTCGCCCATCTGCCCATCAGCCCCGCACTTTCCCCATCCAGGTCGCAGGCAGCTTTGGCGGCTTCTCCCTGCATCTTCTTCTCGGCGCCTCCCCCCCCCCCGCTTCTGCTCCCAGCCAATACAGTTGCTTCTCCTCTCGGCCAATCGGGTCTTGAGGCCCGCTTCCTGATTGGCCCGGAGGAGCAGGAAGGCAATAACGAATATTCATTTGCTATTGTCACACAACTGGGTAGGCTCGGGGCGCAGTGCAATCATTTCAAATTGCCTTTAAATCTATTAAAAAAAAAACCAACCTTTGTATAGCTGAAATAACAGAATAATAACATTTTGTATATCTGATTTGGAAAAAAAAAGCAACCTATGCATAGCTGCCTTGAAGCTTGTTCAGCATCCTCCTACCTAGCCAAGTTATATGAAATGCAAGGCAAGAAGATGCCCCTAACCTGATGGCTAATTAATTTAACACAGGCTCACTGATCTGTAAAATATGATTATTTACAGTAATACAAAATGTAAGCCTTTGGGTAATCATCTATTAAAAAGTAGATAGCAAAACTGTCCTTTGTAAGATCTCTTTAATATTACCAAGAATAACAATCATATCCATAATTACAAGAATCACCAGACTTGATGGCAGCATCACTGATGGTCCAGGATTGTGCAGCGGGGCTGGGAGCTTGTTTATTGCATCTGCTTGAATGCTTTTGATTCAAGCGAAGCAGCTGAAGACTGTAGTCTCCCTGATGTTTCCGAGCGAGAATTTCTCACGCACACATCCCCGTCTCCTGTGTCTGCTGTTCTGCCAGGGCAATATGTTCATGCAGAAATGACATAGTCACCAAGCCTGTATGCAGCATGTGAATTCACAGGCCAATAAAATCCATCTGCTTGAGCTTGCTTTTTTCCTACATTATCATTTGTAAATTGTCTCAACAGTGCTACGTGGAAATTTATAGTCGTAGGCATGTAGTATTTTATGGAAATCGCCCATCAAGCCCTTTAATCATATGAGTGATTAATATCTTGGTTACTTAAGCTTGCTGTAGACAATGACATTGAACCGGTAGATTAATTCACTTGTAGACTCTGCCAGAGAGGTTTCAACAAGTTAACACATTCTTTTTAAGCCTCTCCGAGGTTCTAAATGCCAATGAATACCTCAATAAGACTTTCTTTAAAGGCTTTTCCCAGATTTACCAGGTGATTAACTGTGTGTCACAGTGGAGGAAGAATGTTTGTGTAGGGCCACTGATAGAGACCTGCAGTGAGTGCCTTGTGAATAGAGCTTATTTGTGTGCAGGGAGCTGTCAGTGGTGCTGCTGAGAATCTGAATGCCGCACAAGTAACAGTGCTTGCTGGCTTGACAATGCCACTTCAATGCTTCTATTCAACAAGTGCAACCACATTTACTCTTTATAGCGGGGAATCACATTTCAAATGCAGCAGCTCCATCAATATCCCTCTTACAGCTTCATATGCGTGGCAGCCCTGTCACTGTCACCAGCATGATGTGATTTAGGTCATTCTATTCAAACGAGTAAACTCAACTTATTAATCCCTAACCAGTAATCAATGTTCGCTGCTTGTAGATGCTATTCCATTACTGGATAATTCCACTTTTAATAGCCTGAAAAATGTATTCAAGTGTCAAATAATCAAATCCTTTACTTGAAGAAACTAACATATTATATAGGAATGTATAGTATTATGTTGAGATGCAAGGATCTAAGTGACATGGCTCAGGCAAAGCAATGATGCTGTAAAGGTGAACAACAATCTGCTGTGATCTTCCATTGTTCTATATGTTTTAAATTATGGGAAGTTTAATTCTCATTGGTTTGCATGATGGTTTTTTTTTTTCACTGGCTTTTTAGATAAGCTTTGTTGAGTGAAATACCAGCATATGTCAATACTAGCTACCAATGAGATCATATCCTATTTAATATATTTAATAAAAAAAATGTAACATGATAATAATGATAAAAAGAAAACCTAATTATAATGCCTCTTGCACATAGAAGATGTTTTTCATCAAAACATTGGAGAACGATTATTATTAGCATTAGTATTAGTAGTCATATAATTAATTATTATTATTATTATTATTATTATTATTATTATTAATAATAATAATAATAATAATAATAATAATAATAATAATAATAATAATAATAATAGAAAATAAGAATAATAAGAATAAGTGTGAAGAATACTAATAATACCAATATAAATAATAATATTCATAATAATAATTAATATTAATGATAAGAATAGTAATACAAATATTATCAATACTGTGAAGAATAATATAAATAATATAAATGGCAATAAAAATATTATCAATACTGGGAAGATTATAATAATGTGTGTAATCCACTGGGATGTCACATTCCCTCTTTTCTTCCCCTATTCATTACAGTATTTGTTATAGTATATCTAAAGCCAAAACTTTTTTGTTTTGTTTTGGATAGACTAGGGAATGTTCTTTCTTTCTTTCTTTCTTTCTTTCTTTCTTTCTTTCTTTCTTTCTTTCTTTCTTTCTTTCTTTCTTTCTTTCTTTCTTTCTTTCTTTCTTTCTTTCTTTCTTTCCTTCCTTCCTTCCTTCCTTCCTTCCTTCCTTCCTTTCTTTCTTTCTTTCTTTCTTTCTTTCTTTTTTTCTTTCTTTCTTTCCAGGAATTATTATTGTTAGTGTCAAAGCTTAAAGTGTTGTTGAGAAAAAACATTCCCCTCTCGGTGATCAATGTACATTGTAAGGATTATAACAAACTTTGTAGCAGATTCCTACCTTGTGTTTGTTATCCTGAAGAAATCTATGTGTGTTTCCCTGTGCTTCTGTACTGAGTGGGTCTAATGGGTTTCATAATTAACTGTCAGGTGTGGAGCTGCAGAGCACTAATGAGGAAATCTGCTGGCCTGTATCCCTTTATACGTGTTCCTATTGGAAGTATCTCTCAAAAAATGACATTTTTGTTGCAAGGGAAGCCTGAAATCTGACTTGTATCTTAGGTAGACTTCTGGGAAAATTGGTGAGCCAATCACACAAGCAGGAAATTATGTTTCCGGGGAGTGGTCAGTACACACTCTGTGTACAGAATAACTCCATGTAGCCATATTGCAATATATTCTTACATTGGCTACAGATTGAAAAGAAAAGGTAATTTTTAATAACATTCAATTACAAAATGATTTGTTTTGCAATCATATGCGCTATATTATTTTTTCTTTATTTGCTATTTAAAGCGGACCTTCAGTAATTTTTTCAATTTTCCATCTATTAAATCTTCTGCCCTTGTTGTTTTAACTTTGGATAGTAAAACAATGTTTTCCTGCCAGTAAATACCTTATACAGCCAACTTCCTCTTTCTTGTCTGGTCATTAGCCTAGGCTTATGACATCATGCACAGCTCTCTCTCTCTCATGAGAGTTTGCCAGGAAGGGAGGGGGGATGAGTCATAAGAGGGTCAATGAGGGCTGCAGAGCTGGAGTTGTGCCTCTGTGTGTCTGTGTAAATCCGGGAAGTGAACAGCCAGCAGCTTCAGCTGCCCACAGTTAAAATGGATGCAGCCAGGCTTAGTGGAGGGAGATTTCTGCAGCATATTTGGCAAGTACAGAATCCCAGTATATATAAAATAATATGCAGAGTGGTTGGAGGGAAGCTTCAGAATGGCAAAGATGTTTTTATTACAAATTATGTGAGCAGACTGCAGTTCCTCTTTAATTGAATAAGCTGATTGGCTACCATGCACAGCTGCACCAGATTTTGCACTCTCCTGTTTTATTAAATCAACCCCACTGCGACAAGTGTCCCCGTTGGGGGATTTACACTTTATTCTTGTTCCATTAACAAAATGTAGGTTTTTACTTCCCTTTTCATCCTGCTTACAATGACTATCAGGACAAATGCATATCATGAAACTTCCCAGACAAGAATACAAGCCTGATAGAGGTTGTATCTTCTCCTACTTTCTCCAAAGTGAAAAAAAAACACAAATTGCCTTTAGATACATTTTCAGGTGAGTAGCTCACAGATCCCCAGGGGAAGACAACGAGTAGAACCCTGAGCCCCTGCCTTGTGCTTGTATCCCAGGGGTGGGATGCTGTGCTCCACATATCTACATTGATTGCTCTAATGTAAAGCTGTTCGGCAGTACATAATAAAGAATGCTAATCCCAGCTGCTCTCTTCCCAGGCACATAGAAAGTCACATTAGGCTTTAGCAGACGGAAAAGTGGTTCAGAGCAGCATGAATCCAATGCCCCCTCGAATTTGTGAAAGTTAATTGCTGACAAGAGGAGAGGTTAAAGGAATATCCCATTCATTGTACAGGGCTGTGACCAGGCCAGAGTGGGAGGTAGGAAGCCAGGTGCTGCCCGGTGGCATCTTTCAGATCTACATATTATGCCTTGTGAAAAGTGTGGCCTTTCTGAAGCTCATTTCCATCTGTGGCTATAGCAAAGGTCTGCTGTGGACCACATAAATTCACAAGAACCCACCATTCTCATATTCTCTCTAAAAAAAAAAAAGATGTAAAAATGTCTTTTCCCTAATCTGTATTTTTACAAATTGGGAAATCTGGGTAAACGCTAAATGAATTATGATTCAACATGTTATAGTCACTTAGTGGGGCAAGTTATGGAAAGGAAACGTGGTGAACCTGTTTTTTCAAACATCCAGTCATGTGCACATCCTTTTTATTACGTACATAAGTGGATGTTGTTCCCTGCACTTCAGTTAATTTTACTTTAGTAAATTGCCTCAAGTGGGTAAATAGGAATGAGCTTCAGCCCACGTTCACATCGGGTCGTTCTGACATGTGATTTGACATGTCAAATCGCATGTAAAATCGGCGGCTATTGCCGGCAATGGCATCGTCCGAATTGGTGCGACGCTGACTTTGCGGCGCTGCACCGATTCCCAAAAGTAGTTCCTGTACTACTTTTGGCGACTTTGGGGGTGATTTGAATAGACATCTGTGCCTAAACCCGCACATGTCTGTCAAATCACCCCCCGAAGTCGGACTGCATTACCTGTTTGAAATAGTGCGAGTTCAGCTGAACTTCAAACCCGCCCTCAGTGTGAACCTGGGCTCAAATTGGTTGTAAACATATACCCAATGAAGTGACTCAGGTAAACCACACAGAGATTAAACAAATCCTCTTACATTAACTGTACCTTTTTATCTGCACACTGACAGCCTCTCCGACCAGCCATGATATGCCTGCATTGCAGAGAAAAGCACAGAGACCCAGTGATAATGAACTGCCTGATTCCTACTCTACTGCGATGTTTCATAATTCTAGTCCTCAAGTACTCCCAACTGGTCATGCTTTCAGGATTTCCCTCAAATGAAGCGGCTGTGGTAATTACTAAGGCAGTGAAACTGATCAAATCACCTGTGCAAAATAATGGAAAGCCTGAAAACATGATCTGTTGGGGGTACATGAGGACTGGAGTTGAGAAACATTGCTCTACTGGATACTGAACTACCTCCCATTTCCCATTTTGTTATGGAGACTAGGCAAGGGAAAGGTATTCTGTAGCTCAGCAGAGAGAGAGATAGTGTGAAAGAGAAAGAGAGAGAGAGAGAGAGAGAGAGAGAGAGAGAGAGAGAGAGAGAGAGAGAAAGTGTATATATATATATATATATATATATATATATATATATATATATATATATATATATATATATACATTGGTACCTTGTATTACATGCATAATCCATTCCAGGAGAATGCTTGTAATCCAAAGCACTCGCATATCAAAGCGAGTTTCCCCATAGAAGTCAATGGAAACAAAGATAATTCATTCCACATTGACTTCTATTGTATGCAGTACAGCATGTGGCCAGAGGTGGGGGGGCGCCGGAAATACTCGGGGACCGCTCAGAACCGCTCGGATGTACTCCAAAACCCTAGGAAAGGCTCGAAAACACTCGGGAAGGGAGTGTTTCCGAGTATTTCCAAGTGCATCCGAGCGGCTCCGAACGGCTCTGAACGTCACCAGCTCCCCCGCACCTCTGGCAAAATGCGGTACTGCACACCGCAGAGGCTTGAATCCTGCTCGTTTTGCGAGACAACACTCACAAACCAAGTCGGGATTTTTTTTAAATATTAACTCGAATTGTAAAACACTTGTTAACGTGGTAATCACAATCCGAGGTATTACTGTATATATATATATATATATATATATATATATATATATATATATATATACAGTATATAGGTATAAAGATATACATATATTTTTTTTTTCCCCAGAGGTATACTTAAAGCAGAGTTCCGCTTGGGTTAAAGAAAAAAATTAAAAGTCAGTAGCTACAAATACTGCAGCTGCTGGCTTTTAATATATAGATACTTACTTGTCCAGGGAGCCCACGATGTTGGCACCCGAAGCTGACCCGTCCCTTGGCTCCGGTTTCAGGCGCCGACATCCTTACTAAGGGAAACAGGAAGTGAAGCCGTAAGGCCTGTTTCCTATTGGGCACTGCGCTTTCTGAATGGTCCCTTGCTGTCTTCTGGGACCTGTGTGTCTCCCAGAAGGCAGCAGGGGGGATGGAGGAGGGCCGGACATTGGGTAGTTCACTGCACAATATTGTGGCGATCTTTCCCTGGAAGTGGGAGCAAATACCTGTATTTGACAGGTATCCGCTCCCCCTGAAAGGTGCCAAATGCGGCACCAGAGGTGGGGAGGGATCCGATCCACAGAAGTTCCATTTCTGGGTGGAACTCCGCTTTAGAATTAAAGGGTGGGCTAATGTTAAGTATTGGCTTAGATATTAAGTAGAGTTAGGTTTAGATGTTTGGTACTAGTTTTCTATAGACTGGAAGTAGTCTCTAGCAGTCTCCTGTAGTTCTAAAACTATTTTTAGCAGTCTCTTGCCTATTCTGTGACAAAATGGCATTCTGTAAAATGCATCTTTTTCTAACACAGTCTCTTGTACCATGATTCAGTCTCTTACAACATTTTTCTTGGAGGGGTTCTGCTACAATCTCAACAGCTTGGGTCTAGTTGAAGGTACAGTTTCAAAAGTGAGTTGTGATTTGTGGGGAACAGGTTTGTAGAAAAAGAGGTGCATAAGACTGTCTGGGTTTTCCTGTCTAAACCTGGACCTCCTCCTCCTCCTTCCATTGTAAAAATAAAACTGTTTAGGAACCCTCAGATATGCAAGGGATGACCTAGACCTGTGGGGACTAAGCAGGAAGAGGTTCTGTCCAGAACATGGCAATATATTTTTTCAACACCTGACCTTAAGATAAGTTTTCATACACCTTCAGCGGAGGGGAACACATTTCCAACACTTTGCCTGCTCTTCTGTTGTCAGCTTAAAGCAATGAACGTAAGTCTTATCCACGATCACATAGCTGATTGGAAATTTGCAGGTTCTCTTGAAACCAACTAAAACTTTTGGTTTAGTTGACAACTTGCTTTTTTTGTCCAGTTGTCAAGAGTATACAAACTCCCTCTTCAGAAACTTTTAGGAATTATCAGATTATTCATGGAACTTTGTGGACAGCTATGTTATTGCACATGTATACTTTACACAAATTTACTGCCATGTAATGACAATCTATCCTGTGAGGCTTTATTCTAATATCTGACCAGAGGTCAAGTTTAATCTACAAAATTATAATCTTATTTCACATCCAACAGGTTCATTTTACAGATTTGTTTAAAAATGCCACCTAATACAGTCTGAGGGTTCATGGTCCTGCATTTTGCAGATTCTCCCAGCATAAGCTTTACCTGTGGGAAACAACAGAGTTTTTTTTCAGCCATCTGACTTCTCCAAAAATTGTTGGCTTGGGTTTTCTTCTAAAGATGGCATCAATTTTAAAAGGTCTATAAATGTCAAAAAGTTTCATGGATACAGGTTCAGAATTATTATGTGTGTGTAAAAGTGCAACCAGTTTTATTACTGCTTCAGACAGAGGCGTAACTAGAACCTTCAGGGCCCTGGTGCAAGAAACAATGATGGGCCCCCCCCTTCCATCCGAGCTCCAGGCTTCCAATTTTGGGAGGGCATCCATGGACATCCTCCCAAAACCGTGCTTCCCGCATGCCCCCTGGGACGTGCATCCAGTGCAATCACAGTGGCCCTTTACCATGTGATGTCAGCTGATCACATGTAAACAGACTTGCCGGTTATCCGCAGCCCTTTCCTCCCGTGCTGTGTCTGTGTGAGGAAAGGACTGCCATTAACAGTAAATTGTTTACACTGATAATCAGTGCCCCAATCATCAGTGCCATGTATCAGTGCCCATCAATGCCACCTATCAGTGCCCATCAATGCCACCTACAAGTGTTACCTATCAGTGCTCATGAATGCTGCCTATTAGTGCCCATCAAATCTGCCTATCAGCACCACCTATCAGTGCTCATTATTGCAGCGTCCATCCATGCCACCTATCGGTACTCTTCAATACTGCCCATCAGTGCCCATCAATACTGCCTTAGTTCTGCCTATCAGTGTTCCTCAGTGCCCATCCGTGCAGCCTATGAGTTCTGCCTATCAGTGCTCATCAATGCCTCCTATCAGTGCAGGCTATCAATGCCCTCTTTCAGTGCCTCCTATCAGTGCCTCCCTTCACTGCTCATCAGTAAATCCCATTGGTGCCTCCCATCGGTGCCCCCTATCAATGCTCATCAGTAAATCCTATCAGTTCCTCCCATTGGTGCCCCCTATCAGTGCCCCCTAGTGCCTTCTCAGTGCCCCCCATCATTGCCCACCAGTGCCCCCTATCAGTGCCTCCCTTCAGTGCCCATCAGTGTCCCCTATCAGTGCCTCCCATCGGGGTCCCCTATCAGTGCCTCCCATCGGTGTCCCCTATCAGTGCCTCCCATCGGTGTCCCCTATCAGTGCCTCCCCTTCAGTGACCCCCCATCTATCAGTATAGCCCCCCTCTATCAGCCTAGACTCCCATCTATCAGTGTAGACCCCCTTAGTGCAGACCCCATCTATCAGTATAGACCCCCCTCTATCACTATAGACCCCAGTGTAGACCCCCCCTCCATCAGTGCAGACCTCCCCTCCATCATTGCAGACCCCCCTCCATCAGTGCAGACCCCCTCCATCAGTTCACATCCCCCCCTCAGTACAGACCCCCCCTCCATCAGTGCAGGCCCCCCACAATGCAGACCACCCCCCTCCATCAGCACACCCCCCCTCATTACAGACCCCCCCTCCATCAGTGCAGGCCCCCCACAATGCAGACCACCCCCCTCCATCAGTGCAGACCCCCCATCAATGCAGACCCCCCTCAGTGCAGACTCCCACCCCATCAATGCAGACCCCCCCTCAGTGCAGACCCCCACCTCATCAGTGCATACCCCCACCCCATAGTGTTCCCCCCAGCACATGTCAATTTGAATATAAACTTTACAGACCTCAGAACAGCGTTCTCCCTCGGACTCCTCCTCCTCCCCCTCCGTAACCAGAGAGGAGGGGGAGGCGGCTTCGGTCCGCTCCGCTGTACGCCTGTGTGTCTCTCATCTAACAGCAGAGAGACACCGGCATTGTTGGTTTTATTTCCCTGCTCTCCGTGTGTCCTCTCTCTCTCACGGCATGACAGGACACACAGCTGATCTCCCCCCTCCTCTCTCTGTGTGCTCCGCGGGCAGTCAAGTGTGAAGCTAAGGAGCTCACATTTCCCGCGGACTCGGAGCACACAGAGAGGGGAGGGGGGAGATCAGCTGTGTGTCCTGTCATGCCATGAGAGAGAGAGGACACACGGAGAGCAGGGAAATAAAACCAACAATGCTGGTGTCTCTCTACTGTTAGATGAGAGACACGCTCAGCGGCTCAGCCTCAGCGATGTGAAGAGCAACCCCGCTGGGCCCCCCCACAGTGGCAGAATGCCGGGCCCCGTCGCAACTGCGACTGTTGCGACCCCGGTAATTCCGCCACTGGCTTCAGACAGCTTTGAGTTAACAGTATATCAGATTTGACTACACATGTTCTATACCAAAATACTGAAGCATGTTTGTTAAACCTGATCTGAATTAAAACAGGCTATGTCAATCTAGAAAACCTACAGGAAAGGGTACACAGGCTTCAGACAATCAGTTTAAGGGCTCTTTCACTCCACAAAAACGGACTCAAGATCCATTCCCGATGCATTTCTGCATGCACGTTTTTAAAGCATTTTTGTTGTGCCCCAGTGTGTTTTTGATGCCTTTCTGGTTGCATTCCAGGTGTTTTTTTTCACTGTACTGGGGTCAGGTGCATTTTCGATGCATTTCAGTGCATTCCCGGGTATTTTTTTTAAGCGTTTTACCGCGTTCCAGTACAGGAAAAATGCAGCATGTTCTACTTTTTTTCCTGGAACCGACCGCACTGATATGAACTGTGCCATTGGAAACCATATAATCTACTTTCCATGCGTTTTTGATGCAGAAAAAATGCACTTGACTGCATGTGGTGCAAACTGGCCCTAAGGTTAGTTTGAGATCACTTGAAGTCAGTTTGACATAGTTAGAGATGCGCTCACATTCATTTGTATGGAGGAATAGAAGCAAACCAACACCATGGGAAAAGCAACAAAAAAAGCATAAGTATACGGTATGGGGTAGATTTACTAAAACTGGTGCACTCAAAATCTGGTGGAGCAGTGCATGGTAGCCAGCCAATTAGCTTCTAACTTCAGCTTGTTCAATTAAGCTTTGGCAATAAAACAAGGAAGCTGATTGGTTTCTATGCAGAGTTGCACCAGATTTTGCACTCTTCAGTTTTAGAGAATAACCCTCTATATGTTTGATAAATACCAATTTTCAAAATGAATCACAGCATTTCGAAATGTGAAAAAAATGCATTCCCTGCATCTGTTTTACACTACAGTAAAGAAGTACTGTAGAACATATTTGTTGAAGTTTATGTATTTAGTAACTTCTTCAGCTACCACTGATTTAGATTATTTCGTGGAAGTTCAGCAGCATATGGTGGTGGTCCTACACCGGCAGTAGGGGCTTTGCAGTGAACAGCTCCTGGAAGTAGCTATGGTTCCCTTTCATCTTTCTTCCCAATAATCTCTTCTAGAGAGCTGTCAGGAGCCTTTGCTCTATCAGGGCAGTCCCACAGAGAGACATTAGTCTGCTCATTTCCCGTCCTCCTTTTCTTTAATGTGCTCTGTTCAGACCTTTATAAATTGTTCCTGTAGAAGAGTGTCCAAGCGGGTGGAAGGCTGGGCACAAAGCGACCTGAGAATTTCTGTCACTCTCCGCATATGCTTCTAAGTGCTTTAATCCCAATTAGGGGCGGCTGACACACGGTCCTATTCATCCCAATCAGGCCTTGAATACATTTGCCTAGAAATGAACTTCACCAATAGAGTCTTTCTTAAATGTGCCCAGCAGCAAAGAAAATCGAATTGAGTGAGTGGCTTATTCTATGTGGGTATGGGGAGAAAAGGTATGAATTTATAAGGTACACCGAAACATATCAATTCAGGGACCAGCGCTTCCACTTTTATTTGTAGCATGTCAAGCGAGAAAAGCCAGCAGAAAAGAGCTCACAATGGATGTCACAAATAGCGGGTTTTTAATCCATCTCATTGAAACCGTGTTTTATGGCAGCGTGCAATTCTTCCCCAACTGTATCCCTGTGTGATCACTAATGTGATTTGCACTTAATAATAAACATAACCAAATTGGTATCATGTCATCTGCTGGGATTCCCATAGAATCTTAATTACTATTCAAAGGCTGACTTCATATCCCACCCGCTTCTTGTGTGCACTGCACAGTTGGTTAGGATATGCTTGCAATAGAAAGACCCTAACCCCCTGCCCCCCTAGTCTCCCTTGCACTAGCGAGCCATGGCTAGCAGGTTTTCCATTCACATTAGGAGCAGAATGCCAGCTGTGGAGATGGAGGAATCAATAAACATCACAAGATGGGTCTGAAGAATATTAATAATAATTTAAATAATAACAATAATTATTAATATTATTATTACTGTTGCTATTGTAATTATAATTTCTATCATCATTATTTTTTTTCTATTATTATAAATAAGGAGTAAGAAACAGTTGCACACATGAACATAGTAATTAAATATAAATATAATATGTATATACTGTATGTATACACTGTTTGTGTTTTTTATGCTATTAAAACAATGATTTTATTACCAGCATGCAAGTAAGTTTACCAAAATGTTCTACATATCTTTTTTATTTGATTTTACAATATGAATATGTACTGATTTTCACTTGTGTACCTTTTAAATAAAGTGCACCGGAATGTTGTCTGATATTTACCGTTAAAAAATAGGTTAAAAAATAAAAATCTGTTGCACATAGTAGTTGACTAAAAGCTAAGGATGCAATTTCTCCTCCTTTCTCAGTAGACCCCGGTACGTGTATTTACACTGATACTAGACTCCATATAGCGCAGAGGGTATTGGTTGTTGATGCTCTATGAATTTAACTCCCTAGTGAAACCCATTTCTGAGCAACTGTGCTTCTGTAAGTGACTGTTGTTCCCTAGCATTCATGCCTCATTATGTGCAACCTGTTAAATACAACAAAGCACACTGTGCCAGACTGTTTCTTAAGGGCATGGGCAGTTCAGTGCTTGGTGCAAACAAGACTTGGCTTATAAAATATCTTCCGTCAAAGTTTTTTTTGTGCAGAAGTTTATTTCTGTTAAGCGGGCTTCCAGAAACTCAGTCTGAGTCTATAAAACCATGGTGGAATGTTTTGATTGAGTCTAAACATTGTGTTGGAATAAAGCTGAAACCATGTAATTAATGTGTCTTTTTAATAAGGGACAATACGTTCGTTCAAGCTATTTAATTTCATTTAATTTTCCATCCCATTTGCTCCAAACACTGCTTTTACGTTTAACACCCAGCCTTTCATGCTGTATCTTGCTCCACTGGGCACATTAGATTGGTTTCACCCTTGCTTTTTAAGGGAAGGAAAAATGAAAGAAAATGTGTTCCTATTCCCTTTTGTGGACAATTTATTTCACTTGGGGAACTTCAACTTTGAGCCACAGGACAGAATAAAAATTGGGTAGCTGGTGTGAATGCTTCCAGAGCAGGCCTTTTCTTTTCTTAGTGGATGGGAACCAGCCACAATTGCCTATATTAATAAATAACTTTCCTCACAGCCAGTCTTTACATGGCCCTATTGATAAAATTGTTCGCGTGTCGTTCACGCCTTTTGACTCATTAAGGACTGGATGGAGACTCTCCAAATGAAGCAGTAGGGCACCTTTCCCTAGTAAAGCCTTTTACCTCTCATCGTGTAATTTAAACGGTGTCATCTTAGAATCACCAGGCCAGAGGTTAGGGGGACATGTTCACTACTTAAATTTATTGCCCCTCGACTTCTTGTTTGTCCTTTTCTCCCCTGTTCTATCTACCATTCAGAGGGATGATCAAAGGGGTCATCTTTGCTCTCTTGAGACCGTAGTGAAGTCTGTAATGTTAGGATGCCTGAGAATACAAGATGGTATATACCATAGCAGGCCATTTAATTGGGATCTATATTTCATAACAAAGCCCCTCTACTTGTGTACATCTCAAGCACACACAAAAACTGATTTATCAAAGGAGCCATTGAGGTTGATTTACCAAAGGAGTAAAGAATGTTCACTTGGCAAAGTCAAAGTTGTTGGTAAATAAGATAAACCTGTGCTATCTTTGAATACCAAATCATGTGTGAGGGTAAAAGTTTTTTCTAAGATGATTGTATATTTAGTGTAATAACAATGATTGCAAAGTGAACATAGATTTGCTAAGCGAATAGCCTCTACTTAGTAGTAAATCAATCCTATTGTCACCCAAACAAATTTTTACTTCCATTACCCAATCTGATTCTGACAGGAATTATATGTAATGACAGCAGGGTTTAGAGGCACTGTGTCACTTTTGGTATTGGCAATGTCACCCAGCTCCACCCAACACATGTCATCGCAGTCAGGAGACATCCTCATGGATCTCAGGTACGTCACCATGAAGACACGGATTGGTGGAGCCAGGTGACATTGCCAAGTGACGCGGGTGCCTCTGAACCCCGCTGTCATTAAAAGCTGTTTGTTTAAACTTGAATGTAAGTGATATTATTTTAAATAAACGTCTTGTCATTACTTACTACACTATGGGGATACCTTCTATTGAATTCACATGCAGTGCCGGGACCGTGGATTTAAAGGGCCATACACAGGAATCTGTGAAACATCTCAGCACACTTGGGAGTTCATTGGAGGATGAGGAGGGGTACAGAGGAGCCTGTTTCTTGTGTGGCGCCACCCTCATAGGGGCTGCTGGTGAATGTGGTCGTCTCCCACCCTCCACAACCAGGCACACAAATTTCCAGTCGCACAGAGTCAAGAAGCAGTCCTTGCAAGTTTGCTTTATTAGGTGAATAGAACTTGGATGGGGATAGGGTGTATATGGGATGCCGACTTGATTGAAGAAACTTGGTAGGGACTTAAAGCGGGGTTCCAGTCTCCCAAACACTTTTTTTTTTAAGACTCCTCTGTATTTGTCTAAAAATGTACATGACCATTTAGAACATGTCATATGTGTTGTAATTTTAGTTTCTGTAAAAAAGTTTATTACTAACCAGATCTCGGAACCAGGCAGGTTCCATGTTAACTGTGGGCATCTGAAGTCCTCCTGTCTTCATTTCCGGGATTTCCGCACAGCTGGCAACCCAGCAGGCAGGTTCTAATCTCGCACCTGCGCAGTGAAGCCACTGAGCGGCTTTCTGTCTTCCCGACAGGTGGCTATAGCTACCTATCAATCATGACATCCCAGGCCCCTCCAGCTCAGCCCTCCCGTTTACAAACACTGCTGGTATTGTTTTAAAGGCCGGCTTAACCTCACCCACTGCTCTGTATAGAACGTCTCTCTTGCTTATTTTCTTTCTCTTGTCTACAGATAGATTTAGCTCTGATGCCAAGACTATCTGGCCCGTCTTAGCTCCACCAACAAGCCTGTAAACCACGCCCCACCAGCTCAGCCCTCTTGTCCACAGGCACAGCTGGTAAAGTTTTGAAGGCCGTCCTAGCTCCACCCACTGCCCTGTAAACCACGCCCCTCCCACTCAGCCCTCTTGGCCCCAACATAGCTGGTATAGGTTTGAAAACCCTCCTAGCCCCACCCACGAAAAAAATAAATAATGACATCCCTGTCCTCCCGTTTGCGTAATTTCCTGTCTGGAAATAACGCAAGATTTCCTCACTAGGCGATTCGCAAGGACTCCTGGGATACATGACACTGCTATCCCAGAAGCCCTTGAAAAAAGGCTTTTACACACACACAAAAAAACTATTTCCATTGGGAAAAGAATGCTCAAAGGGCATACCATAGACAGTAAGTATAAAAAATGTGTGGAACTACACTTTAACTATATACACTCTGGTCTATACAATCTCTTCTCCTCAACCTCCAGCACATACACTTGCTTGCAGACTATCACTCCCAGGACCAGCTAGCACTGATGTGGGAACCTGACACTGGCTCTGTCATGCCTAAAGCAAATGCCCTTTGCAGGCAGGTCCATCCCAGCCCTCTCAGGCGTCCCTCCCAGTCCTCCTGACTGTGTGTCACACACCAGCCCACTTGGCTGTTTCTGTTGCTCCTGGAGACTTGCCCAGCATTGTTCTCCTGCTGTCATCTCTTTGCTCCCAGTGCCTGCTAGCCAGGACACCTCCGTGGTTTTGGGAAGGTCCTATCCGCATCTGAGCAACCTGAGCCACGACAGCCTAACACTCCATCTCCAACTTCCACCTGAACAACTCCTCCCCAGCTGGGCTGACCCAGAGTATTGAGGGGGCCTGCCTCCTGCCAATCCAAGTTGGGGATTGGTCAGGGCCCTCGGAATACTCCAGGCAACTCCACCCTACTTCCCCTCCCATCTTTCTAGAAGGTTCTCGTACATTCTAGAAATAGGGGGGAGGTCTCTGTGATGCTGCCTGTGATTCATCCAGCTCTCCCTGGATCTCTGTCCAATCAAGGAAAAACACAGACAGGCTTGGCTGCACAAATTTACCTACTCTAAACAAAAATCTCACCGTTAGCACTCTAGCAACGCTAGGGGTGCTACACTTGCACTCCAGAGTAGGGAAAGCGTGTATACATATACAATATTTTTTGTTTCTATTTTTATTTATATATTTAAATTCTTCCATGGTTCTATATGTGATTCTGGATGTGATTAGTGGAGTATTTATACACATTTTATTGTAGCACAGAAATAAGGACACTTAGAAAGTTTGGGATCCTATATGATTTATTTATATCACAAGAGGATATACACATGCACATTTAAAAAGATATGCATAGCAACATTTATTTGTGTATTTGGTCAGCATTGTGGGAACACAATTTGGTTGTTTTCAGCCACATAGTAGATTTATTTAGCACATATTGGTCGTAATAGGTAGCGCGGGATAGCACACAATAGTTTTTTTTAGTTATTCACCTACTGAACCATACCAGGTCACAATCCCTCAACACAATGGGGGTGGAGGGGTTGGGGTGTGCCTTGCCAGGAGGGGTCTAATGGGCAAAGCACCTTATCCCCTTGTTGATGAGAACAAGGTTCTCTTCCCCACAACCCTGGCCAGTGGTTGTAAAGGTCTGTGGGTAAGGGTTTTTTTCGAATCTGGAAACCCCCTTTAGTAATAAAGAGGCCCCCAGATTGCTCCCCCTTACATGAATAAATCTGGGGTACGCATTCACAAAAAAGAAAAATATGTTACCTAGAAATAAATTCATCCAAATTGTTGACAAGTCCTTCATTAAAAAAAATAAAAATACCCAAAAAATGTCCTTCATTGTAAATCCATTGTCAAACCCCGTTGGCTACTTACTTGCTGAAAAAAACAATGATCCTAACACTACCACTAACCGAATGATAGCTACCAGAATAAGCTATATAAGGGGTGGAACAGGGATTTAGGTGACATCATTACCCAGATAGGGCAATTTTTTGGGCAATGTTATCACCAAATATGGCCATATGACCATATTTAGGCAATGATGTAACCTCTCCAATCCATGCCCATTTGCTTATGTGGCCAGGGATTCCTGGCCATGTAAGTGAATGGGCCAGGTGATGTCAGCAGTTGGTAAGGATGCGGCGGGTGCAGCTAGCTCCTGGGGATGTAAGTTTTTAATGACGAAACATGTTGGGCAGTACTCCCAGCTGATGTCATATCTTGGAATGGGAAGTGCATGGTGGCCATCTTGGATGAGGGCTATTTTCAAGTTTATTACCGGCTGGTGCATTACTTGTCGTTTGTTTTTTGTTTTTTGAATAAACATACTTTCACCATGCAGGGCTCCTTTCCTTTTGTATTATCTATGGGAAGAACAACTGTTTTGAGACACAATTTATGGTGCAAAGCTGTATAAATACCATAGAACTGAAGAAAGATTTGTGGAGGAACTGACAGCCATTTATCCCTGATCTTATACACACAAGCCTTTTTAGCTCACTTGCTAAAAACTCCATCCAGTATTTGAGGTGTGAATCCACGTGAGCTGTCTTTCTTTGGAGGATTGTTCCTTTGTGGAAGCACTTTTTCCTCTCAGGTGCTATAGTGTGTCACGTTTGTCATTGGAGTGATCACAATCACACGGACACTTGATTTGTGAACTTTATATGCAGTAGCTTTGCACTTTTATTATATGTGATATATACAGTAGGCATCACTCTTATTGTTTGTTTTCTTTTCTGTTGCTCTCTGCCTCGTCTCTGGACTGTTACCAGTTAGCATTTTCCCTGCCATCTCCATTCACTAGAAAACACCTCATTTTGGAAAAAAGAGGGGGGTGTTATGTAGTCCTAACACACTGCCTTTTCTAAGGTTACAATGCTGCTTGGTACATTTGTCTCCATAGGACATGACGTAAGTTGATTGGTATGTAGTTTTGCCCTATTGTAGTTGTTGTTTTATACATGGTGTAATATATTCAATGGTTGTACTGTTTTCTTTTTACTACCTGCTTTCTGTTCTGTAAAGGTACCCTCCTTAAAGTGTATGTCAGGGCAAAATAAAAGGCATATTTAGTACATCTCTATAATACATGCACATTTCCCCATGTTTTATTCTTTTACAAATGTTGCAAGTACAGAAAAGCTTCAACAGAGAAAAGAAGGAACACCTCTCATCCACCCAGTGCATAAATATGTGAATGAATGTGGCCTCAGCCAGTGCCGCTCCAGCCACACACTCTGACATGTTTCGCCCCGCACACCGGGGCTTGATCACAGAGGTTGGGAAAACAGAGCCAAGCATAGGTTTATATGAGCAGCATCAATCATCAATGGAATCAGTGCAGGTGTGTGTAATGCATATTGATGAAGAAACAAATGAGCAATCGCCCATTTGTTTCACTTTCTTCACTCCATTTTTATTTTACATTTTTCAACACATGATCTTATTCCCTCTTTTCTCCACTTCCACACCACCATTTCACAGTCTTCATCAATATGCATTACACACATCTGCATTGATTCCATTCACAGCTGATGCTGCTCATAGAAACCTATGCTTGGATCTGTTTTTCCAACCTTTGTGATCAAGCCCTGGTGTGGGGGGCGAAACATGTCAGAAGGTGTGGCTGGAGCAGCTATGGCTGAGGCCACATTCATTCATATATTCATGCACTGGGCTGGTGCACGGTGTTCCTTTCTTTCTCTGTTCTCTGTACACCTTTGAATGATGCATAAGCGACTGCTCCCTTCATTGCAACCGTCAGGGAGATCTTTGTCTCAGCTTAGAGTGGCACTGCAAGTTATAACAAGTACCGAAAAGCTGTGGATCTGCCAGAAATCCTCTGTGCTCTTAAAGTGTTATTACATCCAAAACCAAAAATAGAATATATTACAGTGTACCAATCATTAGATGTGGTGGCTACATTGTTTTTCTTTTTTTCAGGCTTTACCCCTCTAATTTTGACCTGGTGGTCTGGCCAGGAACTTTATGTATTAGGGTGTCTACATTGAATCAAGAAGCAACAGAGACACCTTTGGACAGCAGCATTGTCAGTCTGGGGGGGGGGGGGGGGGGGAGTGGTGCTAAATTCACTAGCAGATTTAGATACACTAACAAACTGAAGTCAAACTGCAGCTCACACTTTTTAAGCAGTTGTAGCAACAGTTTTGTTCCCTTTAGGGTAGAGTTTTTACATAAATAAATAAAATCTGACCATTGTAAGCACCCTTATCAGTGGTAAATGGTTTATCTAAACCCCCTAACTGTTATATCTGCAAGACAGCTTCCAGGGTTTTCAGACCTACAGTTATTCATGTCTATTGGGTGGCTGTATTCAGTAGTGTATTTAGGTTTTGTGCTGCCCTAGGCTGACTAAACTTGTGCACCCCCTAATTTAAATATGACCCACCCCTTCCTGTCAAGGTCACACCCCTTGCTGTTTAAGACCCACCCTGAAATTTTCTAATGGGGACACAAGTACTGAGGGCCTGCGGGGGAGGGGTTGAATTCCCTTAATTTGCATAGATTTCCTCTCACTTCCTGTTTGGCTATGGGGCAGGAAGTGAAGGGAAATCTCTGCAATGGGACAGGGGTGGTAAAAAATAAACTTACTCCACCCAAAATGAAAAAAAAGTGTTGCCTATAGTTCTACTTTAAGCACAAATTTCTGATAATTTTATGGAGAGGACTAAGAAGATATAATCATGCCAATGATGCAGCAGAAAACATATAGCACAGTTAGGAAGGTTTGTGGTCCAGGATGAGAGGACAGTCAAAATTAGAAGCGGCACCCCCCCCCCCCCCCAGTTGCAGAATGCAAGGCGGCTGCATACCGGAAGCAGTGAGGCAGCTTTATGGTGGCGCTAGACTAATTTGCAGCTCAGCCCAGTCCGCCCCCTAAGACTGGTGCTACACTAACAGTGTAGCGCAAGCCGGCGGGACTCTTTCCATGCTGCCCCCTGCAAAGTGCTGCCCTAGGCCTGGGCCTTGTTGACCTAGGCCAGGATTCAGCGTTGGCTGTATGCAGTACCTGTGGCTTTCGCATGGGGAAAACACCCAATCTTTATGTTGTAGGGCACGAGGGAACACTACAGTTTTTGTGGTCACATTTTTTTCTGGCTATTAATATTATTAGCTTTATTTCATTATTATTACTGAAAATTATTTTGTTGTTCGTCGCAGCCCTGGGTGTTAAATCCACTAAGTAAGCTATAATAATTTTTTGTTTATTTATGCTTATATTTAGAGCTTTCTGTTCACTCTAACTTACTGTGTGCTGTAGATAAAATAATTATCTGCTGGGGTTCCTTAAGGCTCCATTCACACCTGAGACAGCTTCTGCAGCTCGTTTCTTTTTAGCTTATTTTTGTTTTTTAGTGGAGCGTTTTTTGGGCGGCACCATTCACTTGAATGGGCCACCCTCCGCTCCAAAAACACTCCACAGAAGCTCATGTTTGGTACCAAATCTTGGCACAGAGCCAAGAGTGTTCGCAGTTGCGATTTTTGCTGCGACTGTAGTGCGATTTTTCACTCGACAATCGTGCCAAAATCACCATGCGTTTGGGGTGCCAATAAGAAAAAATGGCATCACAAATGCTTTCCGTGTTTTGCTGCAATTCTGGAATCACAGGCAGAATCACGGCAATTCCGTCAGCGATCTGTATCTCTCAGGTGTGAACAGAGCTTATGATCGAAAAGTTATTTCAAGAGTTCCTCCAAGTTAAAGTGGTTGTAAACTCTCTAAAAAAAAACCAAAAACCCCCAAAAAAACAACCTGCAAGACTAAAGGCATAACGAGCTATGCATCGCATATTAGCCTATTATGAAATACCTTAGAACGAAGCTGTTGCAGCGGTCCCCGCACACTGCTGAGACCGGCAACAGAGAGTTATTTCTGGGTTCGCAGGCTCCGGCGCTGTGATCGGCCGGAGCCACAATGTTGTCACTCCCGCGCGTGCCGGTCACGGATAGCTACTGAAGAAACGGCACATGTGGATATAGTGAATATCTCCTAAACTGTGCTAGTTTAGGAGAAATTCATGGTACCTACAGGTAAGCCTTATTATAGGCTTACCTGTAGGTAAAAGTGGTAGTAAAGGGTTTATGACCACTTTAAAAAGGTTGAAAAATCTGTTCTAGAGAAACTAAAATCAACACAGTAACAATACATTTTTACAGATGCTTTACAAACTCCTTCCATGCAATGGGCACAATGACAGCAATATACTGTCTAAGGTATTTATCTATATCCATCGCACCCACCCATTTAATAGAATTAAACATATTATCCTGGTTCATGCGCAAGCACATAAAATAGAGCCATAATATGCTAAAAAATTGTAACGTGATCTAAACATCATTAACTGCAGTTCTATGAATTGACTTCATGCTTTAAAATAAGGGTAAAACATGTCATTAATTAAAGGGGATTTGTAATCTGCAACGTTTACAAAGACATAATTAAAGGCATGTTTTTTGGGTGTGATGGGTATAGCTAAATACCTTAGACTAGTATATTGCTGTCATTGTGCCCATTGCATGGTATGAGTTTGTAAAGCATCTGTAGAAATGTATTGTTACAATGTTAGTTTTAATTTGTCTAGAACAGCTTTTTCAATCTTGTTTGTTTTACATAGAAGAACCCTTGAAATAAGTCTCAGGGTACTCCTACCAATAATTATTATATTTACATTTAGGTCTCAGGGACTCATGGAGCTATTCTTTGAAAAATAGACATCTGGTGTGTTTGTGTGTGTGTGTTGTCCATTTTACAGTCACTGATTTGGTGGCATTGCTTCTCTCCCCCCAACACCTGTGTACTGCTCACTATGGCATATAATAATTGAATTGAATTATACACCAAGCATATGCTTCTAATAAACTGTAAATGCCCTACATTAGTAGAAACAGGTGAAGTAACCTACAATGTTCTTCTAATGTCTTTTTCACAATTTATACTTGGTTACATTATACCCTTATAACAATAGGTTATCCAAAATAGATACTCATTATTTTACCTTGATATACTCATTATCTTAGAATTCTCTAGTCATTCTTTTAGAAGGATCTAATAATTAATTTAGAAGAGTTTCAAAATGATATACTCATTATTTTAGAAAGATATACTCATTACTTTTAAATAATCTACTCATTATTTTAGAAGGACCTGCTCATTTTTTAGAAGAATCTCCCCATTATTCTAGAGGGATATACTCAATATGTTAGATCTGCTCATATTTTGTTTAGGATTTACTCATTATTTTAGAAGGATACACTCATAATTTAGAAGGATCTACTCAAGATAAACTCATTATCTTAGAATGATCTACCCATTATTTCAGAATGATCTACTCAATCCTTTAGAAGGATAGACTCCTTATTTTAGAACAATCTATTCATTCTTTTAGAAGGATCTGCACATTATTTTAGAAGGATCTACTCTTTATTTTAGAAGGATAAACATTATTATTTAAAAGGATCTGCTCATTATTTTAGAAGGATCTACCCATTGTTTTAGAGGATAGACTCATTAATTTAGAAGGATCTACTCATTCTTTTAGAATGATAGACTTATTATTTTAGAGGGATCTATCCATTATTTTAGAAGGATCTACTCATTCTTTTAGAAGTATAGGCTCATTATTTTAGAAGGATCTATTCATTCTTTTATAAGGATACACTCATTATTTTAGAAGGATAAACTCATTATTTTAAAGGATCGTCTTATTGTTTTAGAACGACATACTCATTTTTTTAGAAGGATCTACCGATTGTTTTAGAAGGATCTACTCATTCTTTTAGAAGGATCTGATCATTATTTTAGAAGTATAAACAAATTATTTTAAAGGGATCTTCTCATTGTTTTAGAAAGATCTACTCTTTTTTTTTAGAAGGATCTACCCATTGTTTTAGAAAGATCTACTTATTCTTTTAGAAGGATCTGTTCATTATATTAGAAGGATAAATTCATTAATTTAGAGGGAACTACTCGTTATTTTAGAAGGATTTGTTCATTCTTTTAGAAGGATAGACTCATTATTTTAGAAGGATCTGATCATTAATTTCGAAGGATCTACTCATTCTTTAAGATGGTGTAAAAGCAATTATGTTAGTTACTGATGGCTTAATAAAAACACCTGTCTCAACCATAGATCTCGTGACAAGGCATCTTATATACCATTGTTATGTGAATAAAGTTGTCCAGCCAACCAGCCAAGCAAGCAAGTGAAGTGCTCCTAAAGCAGAAAGTTGTATGTATTTCTGGTGTCCCCCCATCAAGTACCTGCGCAGTGTTTGGCACACGCCAGGAATCAATAGGAGTTAACAAGTCCTCAAACATTCCTGGTCCCTTTGTTAACCAGTCCGTTGCGATAAAGCCAAGGGGAAGAGAATTCCAAATCCTTGAAGTATATTAAACGTGAAAAGGATCAGCCAAGTAGACTTCAAACAGCCTCTTATTTTTTTATATTTTTTGCAGGACTGGTTGGTGGGCGAACAATAAGGGCGAGTAAAATTTATGGAGAAATTATACAGTGGATTTGTCACTTAAAATATCGTAACTGTCTTGGGGACAATACCCCATGCTGAGGATTAATGGTCCCTCCAGACCTTTGATTCAGCGGAGTCTTTTCTTTGCCCTTGACAAATTGGATTTTTAGGAATGGGAAGGTCGCCTGGACCATTGTCTGGTTCCCATTCATGGGAGCTGATTATGCAGAAGGGGTTAGGGAAAGTCTCCATGTGACCCTGTTGGATGAAAACGCCGCAGCTGCTGGAAGAGCCCAACTCTCTCAGCGAAGTCTGCGCCCTGGAGCATCATCAGTGCCAAGGGGGTAGCTTGCCCTCCCATAGAAAAGCCGGCGTGTACAGAGCTACACGTCACTTTGCGGGCGGAGATACGCCTGAGTGCTGTCCTCTCCTCTGTCACTCCAACCCTGAGTACTACTTGGGTATCCTGACTGCTCACACCTATAGGCAGCAATGCATGCCAGCCGGGCTCCTGCCACCAGCATCACCGCAGACACCAATGTCCCGGCCGGACTGCGCCTGGGTCCCATCCTGGGCAACTTCAAACTGGGGAAGTACCTGTCAGATCGCAGGGAGCCTGGACTCAAGAAAAAGGTATTTCCATAGGGCAAGACTACTCTGACCATTCTTGGATTGTGCCCACTTCCAACCAAAGACCAATGCAAGTACATTCTTTCATAGGGTGGATTGAAAATGATATTTGATTGTCATTTAAAAAAAAAAAAATAACAATAATTCGGCTATACACTATACAATCTGATTGTACGATCACCTTTGGATCTACCATCAACTATGTAGTGCAAGACATAGCTAAATGCATACAGTTTGTCCCTATGTATTACTATTAGTTTTGGTAGATCGAAAGATTGTATAATGTATGAACAACTTTGGTATAACAGAATAAAAGCTCACAATAATATTAATCACAATAATAGATCAGCAAAGCAAGCCAAATTGTTGTTTAAAAAATATTTTGAAGTTTTTACTGCGCTGTAAATATTGTTTCAAATTTGGTTGTTTTTTTGTTACCTTTTATAGCATTTATGTATTACATATTATTACATATTCATTTAAGTTCAGTATATTAATGAGCATTAATTAGATCAATTAGCAGGTCATTAATTGATGCCCAATACTTGATCAGCTGATACAAATTCGATACAAATATTTGATTACTGTATAATGAAACACAAGTAGAAATTAAGCAATTCATTAGGTCATGAAGTAATTCATTAAGTCAAATAATGCTTCATCTATTGTTTTAACTATTATAAAGCGATCACTGCAATATATATATATATATATATATATATATATATATATATATATATATATATATATATATATATATATATATATATGTATGTATATATATATTAGTGCAATAAGTAAGGGAACGGTTTAGGAAAAAATATTTAGGTTTTATTTATTTTTAGTGCACTAAATAAAGAAACAGTTAAAACAGTTAATGGTTTGGGTTTTGGTGCAATAAAGTAAAGAAACACTTTTTAGAAATAATGTTTATTTTGGTGCAATAAATAAAGAAACAGTTTAGGGAAAAAAATAGGTTTTGGTGCAATAAACTAAAGAAACAGTTTAGGAATTAATAATTATTTTTGTGCAATAAAGAAACAGTTTAAGAAAAACATTTAGGTTTTGGTATAATAAATTAAAGAAACAGTTTAAGAAATACTATTTTTGTGCAATAAATAAAGAAAAAGTTTGGGGAAAATGATTTAGGTTTTGGTGCAATAAAGTAAAGAAACAGTTTAAGAAATAATAATTATTTTTGTGCAATAAATAAACAGTTTAGGAAAAATATTTAGGTTTTGGTATAATAAAGTAAAGAAACAGTTTAAGAAATACTGTTTATTTTTGGGCAATAAATAAACAGGTTAGGAAAAACATGTATGTTTTGGTATAATAAAGTAAAGAAACTAATTTAAGAAATACTATTTATTTTTGTGCAATAAATAAAGAAAAAGTTTGGGAAAAATGATTTACGTTTTGCAATAAAGTAAGAAATAATATTTATTTTTGTGCAATAAATAAGGAAACAATTTAAGAAAAAATATTTAGGTTTTGGTGCAAAAAAGTAATGAAACAATTTAAGAAATAATATTTATTTTTGTGCAATAAATAAAGAAACAGTTTAGGAAAAATGATTTAGGTTTTGGTGCAATAATGTAAAGAAACAGTTTAAGAAATAATATTTATTTTTGTGCAATAAAAAAGAAACACTTTTATTAGTTATTTTTTAGTGCAATAAACAAGGTAACCATTTCAAAAATATTATTTTTCATTTTCGTGCGATAAATACACACAGGTTAAACTGATGGACCAGTTAGTTTGGACCTTTTTGTAACTAAATAAAGAAATAGGACTAACTGTCTAAGGAAAGTAAAATAAATCACATTTTATTTCTGTTTCCAGTGTCATTAAAAAGAAATAATTCCATAAGGGCTTATTAAAATAGTAAATGATTGCCATCATCTACAATGGGATCAAATCCATAGCTTTTGTCACACGTTCCGCTTTGATTTTGAACGTCATTTAATTGTTTTTAAACGCTCCGCCAGACCCCGCAAATTTATTTCTCGTCATTTGGCTCCATTGGGTTCTCACATTAGTGTGCATTGTTCTTATGACTTTTATTGCATGCCTATTCATTGCCGTTGATATGGTATTTTACTATATGGTCCCTATGGGCGTGAGGGACTGACTTCAATCAAGTTTTTGTTTCCTAAAGATCCCAGCTCATAACTGGTATACAAATAGAAGAATAGATACATAGGGGGACCTGGCAGAGATCAAAGTTTCTGGCAGGCAAATATTGACATATTCCTTATCATATAAGCAATAATTATGAGATGTATGGTGAAGGACTATTCTATGGAGTAATAAGTATTCCTCCCTGATGTGCAGGTGAGGTTCCTGAGAGGAGAATTGGTGGATGAAGCAGGGGGACCAGCCTCGGAGTGGATAGGGTTAATTCGGGCGGCCAGAAATAGCCAAGAACAAAACATGGAAGCCATCTCTGATGTGCCAGGAGGACAGGTATGCATCCTTCTACCAGATCTATCTATCTATCTATCTATCTATCTATCTATCTATCTATCTATCTATCTATCCTTCTATTATCTATCTATCTATCCAGCTATCTATCTATCTATCTATCTATCTATCTATCTATCTATCTATCTATCTATCTATCCTTCAATTATCTATTTATCCCTCTATTATCTATCTATCTATCTATCTATCTATCTATCTATCTATCTATCTATCTATCTATCTATCTATCTATCTATCTATCCTGTAATCATAAATGTATCTATCATTCTAATTATCCTATCTGCATAAATAATAAAGCGTAATAGCAGTTTAATTTCGAACCATTAACCCTCTCTCTGCTAAGCCACTTAGGCAGTGGGCAGACTCTTTACCTGAACAGGTGAATGACAGGTGCCTTCCCTTTCTTAACAGATTTTCTACAGAACAATGAGGGAGATCCAGGCAGGAGAGGAACTCACAGCTTGGTACTCCAACTCCCTGGCTCAGTGCTTTGACATCTCCACTACAGCTACCCCAACACACGACGAGAAAGGTACGCCTGCTGTTTTATCTCTGTTTTTATATATATATATATATATATATATATATATATATATATATATATATATATATATATATATATATATATATATATATATATATATATATATTTTTTTTTTTTTTTTTTCTTTTTTTTTTTCTTTTTCTTGTTTTGCTCATTTTCTATTTTTATTTCCCGATATATAGCTATAGATTATTGCAATCCTCTCAATAAACCATGCCAAATTATTTAACTAATTAAAACAAAAATACATATTCCCAATTCCCATTCTATAAAAGTCTTTAGCTGTAAGTAAATAGAGAAGAGACGGAATATTTGCCTTTGGTGGTGAGGTGTCTGTAAAGAAAGGACCTATAGATTGTAAGCGCTTCTTTCCTAGCCCAATGTAAAGTATGTGAGTATGGGATATCTTCCAGAAAGACGTTGTTCATGTGAATGGACACATTCTTATATCCCCCCCAGATTACAGTTCAGGGGGGCATTTACCAATTGCCATTCTTTAGTTAAAGGACAAGTGGTTGTAATCCAGGACAAACGGAAGGATTTGTGAAAGTCTTTGTAAAGTGATGGGATTTGCTGTGGAAATAATAAAAGTAGGACAAGTGATTGTCATGGGCAGCCGTGTAATCCTCTCCAGCACCGACTCGTTACTAACAGGATTACTTCGGTCTCCTCTGACTTGCATTGGCATCGCTGCCCCCTATGTACTTTTATCGGTGCGTGTGTGTTTATGGTTTCCTGACAGTTCCAAAGCCAGCTCGTTCTCTGTATTCTAGAGTAATACATAGAAAGGCTTGATTTGAATCTAAATGAGGGCTTAAACACTGTACACAGATGCTCTAAACGTCACTTGGATGAGGTTATAGCAGGCTTGCCATTGTGTGCTGAGTGAAGGATGGCTGTGCTCAGATTGTTCCGCTTTGTTAATAGGAGATCATGATCATTAGATGAACCTTTTGTTATAATGTGTCCTAAACTACCCGACATACGCTCCCCTTTTTCCTGATGTCAACAGATGGGCCATATCCCAGTGCAATGGGCAGCCCTCTCCTCCCAGCATGCTATTATTGAAGCAGGGATGGAGGGTTAGGAGGGGGTTAATATCACAGCTATCCATAGATAGATAGGAGAGATTAGAGAATTAGAGACACCAGTCAGGTCAGATCACTGTTCTCAGGTTTACTGTCCATTTGTTATCACTGCACTCCTATACTTGATGGATACAGATGTGCAATATGCTGTTCATTTTCTATAGTGGTGGAAGGAAACTGGAGGTGTCAGCCCTAGCCACCAATCCCAGCTGTCCACCATCAGTTTCAGGACTGGGTACTATGGGCAACAGATCTAGCTGGGATTCTTCTCCTTTACTTCTTTAGATGGAACTGCAACAGGTCATGTTTAAAGCAAAAAAAAAAGCAATATATGTTTCACCCTGCTGGCCAGGGGTGTCTCTGTTGCTCCTTCATAAACTGGAGCCACTCTAAGGCAGGTGTTACTAGCTGGATCATCAGGTGAAAAGCAAGGGAAAAAAAGGTTTAAAAAGAAAGGGAATGCAGCCACAACATTAGGATTGAGAAAAAAAAATAAAAAAATAAAAAAAAATATTTACATATATATATATATATATATATATATATATATATATATATATATATATATATATATATATATATATACACATATACATATATATATATATATATATATATATATATATATATACATAAAATCATGTAGCCCAAAAGTAAAAGCAAAAAGATGTAACTGCTTAAAAAGTGTTTTTTCTGGCCATACATTATACATTTTTCTTGCACAATTTCCTTACCAAAGCCATATACTATGAGGTCATACCTAAATTCTTGCAATTTGTATGCAA
The DNA here is from genome assembly GCA_037952835.1 of Lithobates septentrionalis. NCBI lineage: Eukaryota > Metazoa > Chordata > Amphibia > Anura > Ranidae > Lithobates > Lithobates septentrionalis. The sequence goes on along the minus strand of JBBDGP010001187.1, from coordinate 4,566,029 downwards.
TCAGGCAGGCCCTTCACTGCATAGTTGAAGGTAAAACTTCAGGTAAAAAAAGGTTATATATATATATATATATATATATATATATATATATATATATATATATATATATATATATATATACAGTATATATCATTTACCTTCAACTATGTAGTGCAAGGGCCTGCCTGATTGTATACAAATTGTAAGTATTTAGGTATGACCTCATATTATATGATTTTGGTAAATCTAAGAATATGTACAATGTATGGCCAGAGAAACACTTTTTAATTAGCTACATCTTTTTTTTTTTTTTTACTTTTGGGCTAAATGTTTTACATAAATAAATAAAAGCTGATCACTGGAAGTACTCCTGGCAGTGTTAGATGGTTTGTCTGAGTCCTTTAACTGTCACTTTTGTTGGACAGCCTGGTCTCTTGAAAAATAATAGACTTACTGGCAGGTTCAAAAGGTGAAAACCACCCCCCCCCAAAAAAAATAAATAAAACTAATACAACCACCCTAAGAATTGTTTTGGGGTTTCATTCCTCTGTAAGGTTTTCAATAAACATATTGGGGTTGATTTACTAAAGTTGGAATGTGCAAAATCTGGTCCAGCTTTGCATAGAAACCAATCAGCTCCCAGTTTTTTTTTGTCAAAGCTTAATTGAATAGCTAAAAGGGGTGCTAAAACACTAACGCTCAAACGCTAAAGTGCTAAAACACTTTTTAATAAATTTTTAATAAAGCTGCACCAGATTTTGCACTCTCCAATTTTTAGTAAATCACCCACATTACACAGCATACAATGACAATGTTATCCCTGGTAATCCATTCATTTTTTTTTTTTTTTTTTAATCCAACAGGAGAAGAAAGATACATTTGCTGGTATTGCTGGAGGACATTTAAGTTTCCAAACACCTTAAAGGCTCACATCCATTTCCACTGTGCGCTGAATAACGGCAGAGGGTTTCTCGGGAACGAGCACGTCAGAAGTTCCGACATTTTCAACGTTTCTCCTAAAACGGCTGATGGAGTCCCCAATGCCACCCCACCGCTCAGAGGGAGCAACGGCAGAGACGCCATTAAAAGGGAATCCTCCTTATCTCCAGCGTTAAGCAAGCTTGGGGTCATCAAGAAGGCACTTGGCAAAGAGGAGCAGGACCGAGCCCTAGACATGAGCGTGAGCTCTGCCAGGAGCCATGGACAGTTTCTAGGAGTGGTGGCAAACCCATGTGGTGCCAACGGGGTCACGTTTTATCCGGGCTTAAGGTCGGCTTTCAAACCAGCTGGACTATCCAAATTAGCACATGTTGACTCTACTAGAGAAGACACCAAATCTGGCAGCATGGGCTTCGGTAAACTTTTAGGAGGCATCAAGCCTGGCCGAGCCAATGAAGGTTTAGTGAGCAATCACCACCCCAAGTACCTCCAGCCAGGTGATGGCTCCTCAACTGTCTTATCTTGTAGCACTGGCCTAAGGGGCTTCCCTATCCTGTCCCATCTGGAGGAAAGCTCGGCCTTCAAACACGTTGAGCGAGGCATTCATAACAGCCTGTCCCCTAACAGTCGCTACAACCAGATGGGCCAGCCAGGATTACACTTCTCCGAACGTTTCTCCATCCCACAGTTTGAAGGCATCAAGTCCTACTCGGCGGAATGTAACATCCCGGTCATGCCTTTCACAGTGTACAATGGGGAACTTCTCTATAGCACACCCTATTACCCTTTTAAATTCCATTTCAGCAACCTGATCAAGTACCCTGAGTCTTATTTCAACCCTGGGCCAGCCATGAACCCAGAACTTGGTTCTCTGACCACCAGCATAGATCGTGAGATAGCTATGCACAATCACCAGCTCTCTGAAATAGCAGCAGAGAAAAGTAGAGCTGGGCGACTGGAAAGCCTAGCTGGGGGAACAGCCCCTGGCACCGGCAAGCCCAAGAAGGGCCACCTATGTCTTTACTGTGGCAAACTGTACTCTCGTAAATATGGCCTAAAGATCCATATGAGGACTCACACTGGCTACAAACCCCTCAAATGCAAGGTGTGTCTCAGGCCCTTTGGGGACCCCAGTAACCTCAACAAGCACATTCGCCTGCACGCTGAGGGCAACACACCTTACCGATGTGAGCACTGTGGCAAGGTGCTGGTAAGAAGAAGGGACCTGGAAAGACACGTCAAATCGAGGCACCCTGGTCAAAGCTTGACCACCAAGGAAGACCTACACACTGACTCTTCCTTTCCCCAAGCAGACACCAAGAGCGAAGACAATGACAGTGATGTAGATGTATGTTTTACTGATGAGCAGAGTGACCAAGAGACTGGGGCAAGCAAGGAGCACTAAGCCACTGATAGCACAACTTTATATCATTATATCTAATTATATAAATATATGCATATGTATTATACGTTTATAAAGGATGTATCTATTTATGTGCTTCTACACAGCAAAATAATCCTCTGGACTAAATGACTGATTATTGGGAAAGCAGGACTTGGTGAGGACTGTGTTTGGGAGGGTGAAAGGCAATTGAAGTACTCAGGAAAGGTTTTCCACTCCATAAGCAGCTGTGATTCCTATCTGGTTTACATTTTACAGTACTTTTATCGGAGTCTAATGAGCAGGGTGGAGAGGACAAATGATGGGACAAGGTTATAGCAAAGATTCTGGCTGCCAAAACAGTGTTGACCAGGATGAACTTTGCCCCCCCCCCCCCATCCTCAGTCCTATTATATAGGGCACTAGTTTCCAACCACAGCGCTCAAATACCCCAACAGGTTCTGTTTTCAGGATTTTTAAAAAAAATTAAAGTCTTGGTGTTTATGACAGCTATTCCCAACCCTTAAGCTGGAGGTTCTTAAGGATCAAGGTTGGGGGCCACTGACTAAGGGCATTCTGACTTAGGTGGGTCTAGTCCAGGATGAATTCGTCCCCCCTCCCCAGTCCTATTATATAGGGCAGTATAGTTACCAACCTCAGAACTCAAATACCCCAACAGGTTATGTTTTCAGGATTTTTTTTCACCATAAATATAAGTCAACGGCTTGATTATGACAGCTATTCCCAAACCTTGACCTGCTGGAGGTTCTTTAAGGATCAAGGTTGGGGGCCACTGACATAGGGCATTCTGACTTAGGTGGGTCTAGTCCAGGATGAATTTGTCCCCCCTCCTCAGTCCTATTATATAGGGCATTAGTTCACAACCCCAGCACTCAAATACCCCCAACAGGTCATGTTTTTTTAGGATTTTCTTCACCATAAATCAAAGTCAAGGGCTTGATGTTTATGACCGCTATTTCCAAATCATGACCTGTTGGAACTCTAGACCAGGATGACTTTCCCAAGTCAGGAGGACTTCTATCAAGAGCGTATGTACTCCGTTTTATTTAACGAAGGATGGCATAATCCACCGTCTTCTCAGACTACCATGAAATGTAAATATAACTGACATATATCTGATGACCTATCTGTTATAACAAATGCTCTTTGATATTATAAAAAATGTTTATATCTTCTTTTTTTTATAAGATGGTGTACATTGAATGCAGTTATTTGGTTTTGGTTGAGTTTGTTATGCGCTTTTTTTTTTTTAATAAACTTATAGACAAACTAATTTTAGTTTGTCCTTTGAAAACTAAACGTGTACCTGCACCATTTTCTCCATATACTTTGTCAAGTTTCGTTTAGATACATTTCACCTGAAAGGAGTCTGCATGGCGTTCCATTGAAGCGATCATCAATAGAAACTTCAATTACAGTTCTTTCAAAATAATTTAGATACGTTTAACCAGTATAATTTTATTCAATTGTTTTAAAAAAAAAAGTAAAATACATGATTAATCACCAATGATCTGGAACGTCTCGATTTTGCATTTAATTAACGGCTGCTTAATACATATCTCACAATTGGCAAACAGCACAAAGACATAATAATGTGGTTCGTGTAAAAATAAGAAGTCATTTGTTTAAATTCGTGTTTTTTTTTTAACTTGGGATCATTGATTTTGTTGCTGCAAAGCCCCTGGAATTTGCATTAGCCTAATTTTTAACCCTAATGCATCGTCCATTTAGTGACAGCTTAGGATAGGACTGTAGAACTATGCTGCCTTATTACAGTTCTTATTCTTCATGTTCATTTTTATTCATTTATTTTCTTAACGGTATCATCGCTTCTATTGCCATCTGCAATGCTCCTCGTATTTATTTATAGAATTGCCAAGCTTTATCAGAATAATTGTACAGCAGGACCTCATTCTTTCTAATCTGCAGACTGATAGGGCAATTGTGATTCAGGGAGTAATTTGTACATATATCTGTCAATCCATTTAGGTATATATTATGGCTCTCATGTTTTTTCTAATGAAGATAATTTTATAAAATGTCGTTTAAAGTGAGCTTGTCACATTTGAGTCAAAATCAGGATAATACAGAACAGACTGAAGGCAAAGAGAACCTTTTTCATAGAAGGGAGTGAACTACAGCAGATATATCTGCACTCTTCTCCAGTTTCCTATTTTTCTGAGTTCTCCCATACACTCATACAGCTGCACGGCATTTGATTTACTAAAGTTGAGGTTGTGCAACTAGCAAAGTAAATGTTCACTTTGCAAAATGATTGTTAGTGAATGTAAAGCTTGAGTTTGAATACCCAATTATGTACAAAGGAAATACTAAACAGGAGCTTCTTTCTAGCACATAGAAAATCAGCACATTAGTATCATTATTTATTTAGTTTTAATCTATAAGGCTATATCTGTTGGTGAGTAATAAAAGTAATACTAAACAATTATCCTCCCAAGTATAATCTATACACATTTGCTACTTAAAAGAGAAGTTTGGGAATTTTTTTTGTAGAAATCATACTTATCTAGGTGGATGGAGCACTGGTCCGATGCTGCATTTGTCCCCACTGGCTTAAAGACTGAGAACTGAGTGATCAAACACCGCTGACCACTGAGCTCTTAGTGCTCCATGACTGTCAGTCACCGCTCTCTGCTCTCACCCCCCTGCAGTGGTGGCCCGTCCATATGGGGCGCAGGGGCGCCACCCCCTAGTCTACATGCGGAGCGCCAGACGCATGGATTCCAATGGGGTTTTCTTTTTATAGAAGCATGTGATTAGAGCCAGAGGCGCTAATAGGCTTCAAACCTATCACCCGATTGGCCGAGACCTGTCACCCGATTGGCCGAGAGGAGAGGCGATCCTATTAGCCGCCAAGGGAGGAGACACAGGGGAAGCTGCCGCCCGCTGCCCAGAGGAAGTGCTGCCCGTGACCTAGATGGGGTAAGTGTGGAGCTGGTGGTGACCAAACTGACCACAGGGCTGTGGAGGGGGTGGGAGCGGCTGGCTCAGGCTCTCAGAGTCAGGTGCCTGCCCAGGCTCCGGGGTGGATTCTGACCATATGGTCGCAATCTTTCCCCAGCCTGGATAGGCTCTGTGGCATCATCCAACAGTGGGATTTAGCCCTCTATTGGCTGAAAATCCACAGGAGAAGAACAGCCAAATGAGCTTTGGCTCTATTTCTCCTTTCAAGTATATGTGAACCCTTACCTTGTAAAACAAACCATTCAGTTTAAAATACAAATAGAAGGCAAAATATTTGTATATATACATAAAAGCCTTCTGTTCTCAGATGCATAAGGGGCTTGGGGAGGGGGAGTGGAGACACAGCAGTACACTGATCTTCCAAGTGAACGGCTGTGCAGTGGGGCATGTCAGCACAAGTCTTGGCAATTGGAGGACAGGCAAGCTGTTCTCCCAGCACAGCCAGCATACTGACTGATATGCTGGATATGGTTTCATGCCCAATGCGGTCAGTTCAAAATAGGAAAGCAGAGGGACTTACAGGATCACCAGGTATTTTAGACAAGGGAAACAATTCAAAGTGAACTGGATACTTTTTAAACACACATACATGGTAACACAGACACATATCAGAAATATGAAATGTTGGGTTAACATATTTTTTAATAGTCCTGTAATCTATTTTTTAAGTTTCTCAGGATACACTCATACTGGGGATGATTAGACTGAACCCCACCTGAGTTTGATTCCCCCCCCCCCTCTGCAGACCCCAATGGTCTGCACACACACTGACTATTAAGAAAGTGTTCCTTGGAACACTTACAAGTATGCTAACTAGACCAGTGATCCCTGTTTTGGTACACAGGTGTCCTTTTATGAAGCAGTGAAATCTGTTCACTGCTTCGTTCTCCGGCATTCACAGTGGAGATCTTTCTCCTCTGTGTGCCAGTTTATGAAGCAGAGTAGATCGCTTCACCTTTGGAGGAGTGAAGTGATCTACAAACGCTTCCAACAGTGGAGAATGGCCCCTGATACTGGAGTCTCATGAGACTTTCCGAGATTACAGTACCAGAAATTCACAGAAACACATATCACCGCTCAATACACTGACAGACGGTGTGGTTAATGTTAAAAAAATAAGGAGTCCCCCTACATTATATGTATATGTATACACCCACACACATTATATATACATGTATATGCACACACATTATATATATATACATATACACATTATATATATATATATATATATATATATATATATATATATATGTATACACATAAATATGACAGGGGGACATGGTTACAGTGTTGGGGAGTCTGAACGAGGTAGAAGGAAGTTACAAATCTTCTTCTTTCCCCCTCAGATCTGAGCTGGTGAATCGGGGAGTGTGAATTCTGACTCAGATCGCCAGTGAAGTGCTGAGATCGCAGCTTCATAAACTGGCCATTACTGTGTCATTCAATGAGGATTCTCCATGTACAGAGATCATCGGCGGGAGAACAAGTTCAAACACTTCTCCCCCCGATTATCTCTGTTTCATAAACTGTTTATGGACTGTGATCAGCGGCGATCCTTGGGATCACTGCTATTCACTGCTTCATAAACGGACACCACAGTCCTCTGTGGAGAGAACTGTACTATAGCACAGTTTGTACACACACTGAAGCAAACTGTACTACAAGTGAACCACGCCCGGGACCACCTCTTTCAATGATACCAGGGAAGGCATGCTTAACTGATCCTGGGTGCAGTTTGAAGAACTCAGGCTACACAAATGAACGCGCCCTAGGGGCTGGGTTTGTTTGGGATGGAGAAGGCATAAAACTCTCGGCACTGCCATGGGGGACATTCAAATATACCATGCAGTGAGAGGAGCTTATTTTAAAGAGACATCAAGTGTAAAAATAGATCTAAAAGCTATAGGAAATTTTACGTAAAAAAATAAAGATAAAGCCCTCAACCTTGTACAAATTGGCCAGTGGCAAAACAGTTTTATAGTATACAGTAGTTTGTATACTTCTTTTTTACATTACCACCCTGCATTGTTTTAAAAGTTTAATAAAAAGCAAAACAGAGTGCTTAAAAACAATTAAAAATCATAACCCCCCCATTCATTGAACCCCATCCCTTCCTCATATCTCCAATTATTGCCAAGATATTTAAAATATGAACTTCGGGTATGTGTTTTGTAGAAATTGGTTCACATCAGGACGTTATGTGAACATTTCAATAAGCAACAAATAGAAAGAAACACGTCAAGTTTAAAAATTAGAGTATTATTTAAAGCGGTAGTAAACTGCTGGGTGATTTTTTTTCTGACCTAAAAGGTAATATCATAATGTGCTAGTATGCATCACATACTAGCACATTATGTGAAAATTAACTGAGAACGAAGCCTTCCAGCGATGCGCTGTCACTGCCGGAGGCCGCTTACATCTTCACCTGTCTTCCTTCTGGGTCCACGAACTCCAGCTGTGTGACTGGCCGGAGCTGCGATGATGTCACTCCCGCGCATATGTGGGGAGCCGCAGTTTACGGCACAGGACTCTGAAGGAATGGCCCGGGTGGCCATTCCCTCAGGGCTCATACGCCAATGACACAATCAGGTGCATATACAGTAAATATCTCCTAAACTATGCATGTTTACGAGATATTTACAGTACCTATAGGTTAGCCTTATTATAGGGTTACCTGTAGGTATAAATCAAAAATGGGACTTTTCTCCCAGTTTAAAGGCCACAAATATTGTATTGACAGTGTGTAAGCAGCTTGACTGGGTCACAATATAAGAGGGAGTGACAAGGTGGGTTTTATCTTCAAACAAACATTAGAGTGTATTAGACAATATGTAAGCAGCTTAGTTAGGCCACAATATAAGATCCATAGTCGAGGCAGATTTTATCTTGGAACAAAAATTAGATTGTATTATTTAATAGGCAATCACCATTGATATTGTTCAGTAGCTGGACAGTATGTAATCAACTTGGTTAAGCTTCAATTTGTGGCGTATCCCTAAATTGTGCAGTGTGTGCAGTGCACATGGACTCCAAGAGGGTGGGCCCATTGTGCACTCACTTACTGCACTCGATTACTGCACTGTTATTTGCCATTGTGTTGCCATTCTTTAACCACTTCCTACCTGGCCACTTTACATAATTGGCCGGGTGGGCGCTTCCTCCTTCTGATTGTACGTTCCTGAGCATCCTTCGAAAGGAGTGGGATCGGGCTGCCATGTGGACACGCCACATCTTGGATTGGCAGGAGGGCACTGTGATTTGCTCTCCTAATCACATGATGGATGTGTTCAATCAGAGCTATCATATGATGTCAACAGCCTGGGGGAGCGTCACTAAAAACGGGATCGCGTGGCCGCGTGCCCAGGCAGCAGTGCGACCATGCTGTGCCTGTGTCCCCCAGAGACAGGGCAACACCACACGGTAGGAGGGTTCTGTGATTGGCCCTCCCGATCACATGACAGCTGTGTCAAATCACAGCCATTATGTAATGTAAACAAAGCCATTATAACAGCTATAGTCTCTTCTTCTCCTCACACAGAGCCTGTCAGGGAGGAGTCTGCTGCCTTTGAACACACAGTCAGCGTTTGGGCATCCATCAGTCCGATCTACGTGCCAAAGGCAACCCCCAACAGGACCGTTTTTTTACAACTTTCAATAGCAGCCCTGATAAAGGGGAGAGTCTTTAGTCTCCCAAAATGCGTTGGCCTCAATTCATTACTGTGAAATAAAACGTTTTTAATACCTGCCTTTACCGGATGCCGGGCGCTCCTTTATTCTTACTTTTCCTCTGTCAGTGAGGAGAGGAAGAGACGATCTGTGCTGCAGCCAGGGGATCAGTGAGTTTTTAGCTGTTTCTGCTTTTTACACACTGATCACACAGCTAGTGTCCCCAAACAGTTTCCTGTCACAGTGTCCCCAAACACAGTGAAAAAAACCTGTCATACATCTGTCCCAGTGAAAATCTGTGCCAGTGAATGTCTGTCACATCTGTCTGTGATCATCTGGCACAGCTGTCTGTGATCATCTGGCACATCTGTCCATCATCTGGCATATCTGTCCGTCATCTGGCACATCTGTCCATGATCATCTGGTACATCTGTCCATGATCATCTGGCACATCTGTCCATCATCATCTGTTACATCTGTTCATGATCATCTGGCACATCTGTCCGTGATCATCTGCCACATCTGGTGCACATCTGTCCACAATAATCTGCCACATCTGGCGCACATTTGCCTGTAATAATCAGCCACATCTGGTGCACATCTGTCTGTAATAATCTGCCACATCTGGCACACATCTGGCGCACATCTGTCCGTAATAATCTGCCAGAACTGTCCGTGATGATCTGGCGCATCCCAGTGATCAACATCTGTCATACTTGTCACATCTGTCTGTGAACATATGTCACATCTGTCTGTGAACATCTGCCACATCCCAGTGATCATCATTTGTAACACATCTGTGCACATCTGTCCACATGGCTAAAAGATTATTTAGCATCGAGGAGGCTCTCCATATACTCCAGAGTATGTCGGATAAGAGTAGCGGGGAACTCTCTCCGTCAGACTCGGATAGGGACTATGAACCAGTAGAAAGCAGTGGCTCTGAAATGGAAACTGAGGAGGACAGTATCCTAAAAAAGAGGCTCAGGAGATATGAGCAGGCACAGGCATCCACCAGCAGCAGCGCAATAAATCCTGAGGTATCCACCAGCAGCGCAGCACTGCAGGATAGGCAGGCATCCACCAGCAGTTCTGCAAGTCTTGTGCAGTCGCAATCACAAGCAGGGCAACATTCTTAGAGGATAGGCCAGAAGCTAGCAATGGGACGTCCCATCCTCAATGAGGCAGGGCACATACTAGCCTCCTAGATGTTCTACTGTATCCAACATGGCTGCCCAATACTTCAGTAGAACCTGTAATTCCCCTTTTTACAACCCAGACAGGCCCTCAGATACTGTTTGTGTGAACAAAATTATAAAAATGTAATTTGAGTACAGTGTAGCATGACTGAGTAATTGTCATTCAAACTGTAAGAGCACTGAAAGCTGAAAATTGGTCTGGGAAGGAAGGGGATGAAAGTGCCCAGTATTGAGGTGGTTACACTGCATCCATGCCTGTTTATTGCAGCAGATCAAGGGAGATCCCGAAGGGGGTGGATGTACTGTTGGCAATACTATAAATGCTGTGGGACAATCCTGGGATTTAGGAAACTGGGCTTTGTCCATGTCCAGTGGGCCATCCTGCAAGATCCAAGGCACTGAGCACTTGCAGATTGTGAATCCTCAGCTGCCAGTTCCTACTTTAAGAAGTAGAGGGTGAAGTCATGTGACATTTGACCCTATATTTTTTATGTTTAATCTGAGTTTATTGAAAACATTTTTCGATCCTATATTTTTCAAATATTATATTTAGGCATGCTGTGTGAATGGGAATGCATGACATACATACTGTTTAGTGGGGTTTTCTCAAAAGTGGAACTACACTTTAAAGTGTCTCTGCAACCTAAAATGAAAAACTGTCCACTGTTTCCTACAAAATTTGCTCATTGACATGTTTGTTATTTTTACAGCCTTAGATTATGTAAGATTTTCCCTGTTGATCCTGCTGTTCCACTAAATAATTGCACATTTTTTGTGCCAGGCCGACAATGATCATCATCCACGAATGAAATGGCTGATCCCCCAACTGTTGGGTTACCTATTCATTAGTATTCATTCTTCTCAGGTCAGATGCAGAGCAGAAAGTGTCAGAGCTCAAGCAGAATTATGCCCCGTACACACGGTCGGATTTTCCGACGGAAAATGTGTGATAGGACCTTGTTGTCGGAAATTCCGACCGTGTGTGAGCTCCATCACACATTTTCCATCGGAATTTCCGACACACAAAGTTTGAGAGCAGGATATAAAATTTTCCGACAACAAAATCCGTTGTCGGAAATTCCGATCGTGTGTACACAAATCCGACCGACAAAGTGCCACACATGCTCAGAATAAATAAAGAGATGAAAGCTATTGGGCACTGCCCCGTTTATAGTCCCGACGTACGTGTTTTACGTCACCACGTTCAGAACGATCGGATTTTCCGACAACTTTGTGTGACCGTGTGTATGCAAGACAAGTTTGAGCCAACATCCGTCGGAAAAAATCCTAGGATTTTGTTGTCGGAATGTCCGAACAAAGTCCGACCGTGTGTACGGGGCAATAGAGTTATGCACTATGAGGGGATGTGTCTGACCTGAAAAGAGGATGTTAATACTAATACAGCTCCTCCTCCCTTCTATGGCAGCCATCAGGGAAATCTCTGCTGGCAAAGAAGGAAAGGAGCAATGCTGATAGTTAGCAGTCACGTGACAGCATATCAATAACAACAAATAAAACAAGCCAAAAAAATATACATTGTAGAGTGCAAAGGGGATTTATTAGCTACTATTTGGGTTGTTAGGTAGTAGAAGACTTCCCATCTCCTTTTTAATTATTCTGAACATAGCTGCATTTTAAACAGGGCAGCAGTGTCAAGGCTGGCACCATTAAGAATTCCCAATAATGTGCTAAAAAAAAGAAAAAAATGTATTTACCTTGCAGATGCTTGGGGATTTAGAACGAACACAACTTGTCCTTTGTTCATTAACATTTACTTTGCAAAGTGAAAATGCACTTTAGGTGAACAGCCTCAACCAATTTAATAAAATCAACCCAAATATAACATAAAGCAGAGAATAGCAATTATATCATGGGAAGAAGGCTGCTCCATCCCTGATACACTAGATAAAAGATATCTCCCATGGGACTTTGTTGCAGCAATAGAAATCACACAATTACAAATTGGTGTACATGTAGCACCCTGGGGTTTAGTCAGGGAGTTCCTCACCAATGTACTTGCCAGGAGTAGTTATCTTGGTCGATTGATAGAGATCTATTGATTGCTCCCTAAGTTTGGCCTTGTTGCCCTTTTCTCTTCTACCACTAGGTGGCCGGTTACTTGGTAGTACTAGATATGAGAAGGGCAACCCAAGGTCAGGTTATGAGTATATGTGGTATCTCAGCCAATGGGAAGGGTTTTTCTTGAATCCCTTGGCCTGCTGGGAAAACCTATATTTTCAGGTGAGGTCAGGTGATCAATGTTCTGTGCCACCCGGGCGGCTGTCTGGGTGGACGTGTGTTGTATTGCCTGGGCCGGAGAGTGGGCCTATCCCAGGCACATCTGTCTGCTAGGCTGTCTGAGGGCCTATCCAGAAGCAAGAGAACAGCGCAGAGTAGGGATTGCGGCTCGCAGTCCAACCAAAAGTGAATGTTCTGTCTTCCGGAGAACCTGTCAGTGGTCAGAGGTAGAAGGGAAGCTGTCGCCAGAAAGGGACCAACCACCTTTACCAGGGACAACAGTGAGTAACTGAAGCAAGTACCAGAACCACATTCTCACCGAAAGGGCACGGTGGAGAATCGGGAAACTTCAGGCGGTGATCAAGTCAGGGACCCAACCAGCAGGGGAGACACTTGCAGAGCAGCCTTGTGAGTCAAGTCAGGGACCTCCCCAGTTAGCAGGGGTGAAGCTTGAGAAGTATCTGGAGTGCCAAGCTAGGGACCCAGCAGGGAAGCGCGGTTGACGCTTGAGGAGATACCACTGCAAACCTTGGAGGAGCTCAAGGGATTTAGAATCAGTGAATCAGCGGGTCTAGTGAGAGACCGGGAGCTCAGTGTTCAAGAACCACAAGAGGCAGTTGTAGTGAAGCTAAAAGGGCTGTTATGTTTGAGTTAGGAACTGTTAAAGACTGTTACCATAGGAGACAGCATTCCTGCAAGTGCAGATGTGGCTTCTTGCTGGGGCCTTTCCCTGCATGGCTGTTCTCTTATTGAAGTCTCGGAGTCTGCCAATTGAATTTGCAACTACCTAAGGGTGTCATGACCCTAACCCTCTTTCCCCCAAAAATACAAAAAGGACTGTTAAGAGAAATAAAATCTCTTTTACATCCAAGAAGTGTCTGGCGCCCAATGATTTTGCCATCTTTGCACCCACTATGCCTCACAACCCACTACATATTGAAGGATGTCAGATATCTTTGGCCTGCTAAGTTCTCATTAGACTGGACAAGGCCTGAGACCTTGCTACATATAAAAAGTAAATCTCCTATAAAGCCATCCAGCATGGGTTGACATCATGGACTCCACTTGCTCTCCCCTTGCTGTGTTTTTTTACCATCCAAATCCACACATATATTTTGTGGCCTCTTACTCTTCCATTAGTGAATGCGAGCAAGCCACCTCTGTTGCCTTCGCCTTGATAGCTATTGATCTTCTGTGGGGCTTGAGGTCTGGGTTGGGCTGAGACCCGTGTGGTGTGCACCACTGAACCATTACCTCTCAGTCTGGACATCCAGTCCCATTCATATCTTTGTTTGCTTGCACTTCCTTTTCCCCTGATGAAGACTTTATATAAGTTGAAATGGGTTTGGTTGACTTGGTGGATATGCAATTTATTTTAATAATGTCACGTATCCCTGCAGTATATGTATATTGTAGGAATGGCATACGATCAGGACGTGAAGTGTCTAGACCAGCCAATTTTAAAACTGTTGTTCAATAAAAGTTGTTTTACTTTTTATACACCAATTTGTAATTGTGTGATTTCTATTGCTGCACAAAGTCCCATGGGAGATATCTTTTGTCCAATGTAAGTGGATGTAACTGGTTAATAGCATAAAAGTTCCATAAAGGTATAGGAAGGCTCAGAAAGAAAAGGAAGAAAAGGAAGAAGAGTGCATAAATATCTGTGTGCTCCATTCCTGTCTTGGTAGTGGAAAGGACTACAGTTAGGTGAAGGTGGGAGAGGTTAAGAAATCATACTTAGCTCTCCCATCACACATCGGTGTCTCTGCATCATTGGAGTTAAATCCCAGACTGTTTAAGCACTGGTTCACACTGATTGGATTTCTGATGCGTTCCAGAACCTATGAAATCACATGAAAATTGAAATAACATAACTTTCTTTGGAGGCTGTTCATATGTATGTAGTATGATTCAATTGCGCTTTTTTAAAGGGGTCTTATGCGTACTGGGCTGTGCTGTTCGATTTCTATCACCACAGACTTGAATGGTAAGCGTATGCAAAACTCTTGTCCTAATTTACCATGATTCTAGTATGTTTTGAACAAGTTTCTGCTGTCTGCCGGTCTCCCATCCCTGGACCATGGCCAAGGGGAGAGAGAGAGTCTCCAAATCGCAACTGTATCCAAATCACATGAAAAACACATTGGTATCGCCTCTGAACCACATCAAAACGTAGTGATCAAATTGCACTGCAAAATTACTACATATATACCGCATCAGTGTGAACCTAGCCTTAGTGAAGTACAGCAGAGTTTTCTTATCTCATTCCAGTGTATTTTATGCTCCACCCCTGTTCCCAACCAAGTAACTTGGTCCTGCCAAATACTGTACATGTTTAGAGAAGTAGAAATATCAATTCATATATGGGCTTCCTTTTGTTTGTACTGTTCTATGATTACTCTATATCATATACAGTATAATGAGGCAAGGAAGCAAGTGAAAATCTGCCATTTCCAAAAATGTTCGCCTTGCCCTGCTTTATATGCTTATACCATTAATCCAGACTTGCATATATTTACCCAGCAGTGAACAAATGCCCACCTAGGTATTTAAATGGTAAAATAGAAGACTGTACAGTTATAATGCAATCCTGCTCATGAGAATTTATAATCTAAAAGAGCCCACAGACAAGTGATACAAAAAGGTAATAACAGTATGAGGATGAGCTGATAGAGAACGCAAAATAAAGTTATTGGACACTGAGTGGTTGATAAGATGGATTAGTCAGGCAGCAGCATTCATGATTGACTGAAAAGGGGATAGCCTACAGTATGTAGTGGTAGACCAAGGAGGAGAGAGTTGCATCAAATATAACATTTATAGGTAATAATGTCAGAGATTGTTAATCTAGGGAATATCCCATTGTCTCCTGGGGCAATTTTTTTACCCCATTGGGGCAAATTGGACCATGCCTCATATTTTTTTTTGCCCTCTTCTCGATCCACTGTATATATACATTTTTTTTCTATTGGTGGAACTGGATGGACTTATTTCAAAGTGACTAACTATGTATGTAACCATATAGTTAAAGTTGGAGACACTACATGGAGTGGATCAGTAAGTTTGTGGTGTTTTTTTTTGTTGATTCGATGTGGGGCTAAAGAAGAGGCCAGAGCCCACAATTACACCTAGCACCCTGGCATGAGGGGAGGATCTGATAGTTATGCTATTGATATTGATGAAAAATTCATCGTTGGGCAGAGAATATTATGAGCTCAATTTAGGAAGTATAATTTTTTTTTGTAAGTGGTGTGATATCCATATTGATATGTCAGTTAGAATATTAGTGATGGATGATGAGACTGAAGGGGTAAAATGAAGAATAGAGAGACATAGGCCATGTAAGTTTATCAACTTACCAAGGGAAAATGTGTGGATAGAGAACAGAAAGGGTCCAAGGACATAGTCTTGTGGGACCTCTACAGAGAGAGAAAGAGGAGAGGAGTAGAGTTGTAGCTGACACTTAAGGAGTGCTTAGATAGGTAGGAGGAGAACCAGGAAAGGGTAGAGCCAAGGGAGTGCATTTTTTGAGAAAGAGTGGGTGGTCAACCATATAAAAGACAGCAGAAAGATCTAATAGTATGAGTACGAAGTAACAGCCACTGGTATTGTAAGTTAATGTGCTGTCTTTGAGTAATTCCCAGATAAAAAACTTTCACTCCCTGTATGTATCTCAAAATAAATTTTACACATATGATTAAGTGCTGTAGAACACGTTGAGACCAGAAAATACATTTATTTTCTTTAATTCATATTGCCTCTGTTGATTTAGTATGAGCACTGTGGTACACATTCTGGGGTGTTTTGCAGTGCTTCATAGGGTTGGAGCTCTTGCCACTTCTCTACATGACTGTACTCAGTCTGAATTAAATGTAACACTGTACAATTAATCCAGACACAGACAGACTTGGTAGAAACTTGTTACCATAAGTAGCTAATAACAGCTTTTCCAAATGCATTACCTTAAGTAGGTAACAACAGCTTCCCCAAAAGTAATTGTTTTGTGACCGGTTCAATTTAAAAGGAACCTGTAATAAGAGAAATAAAGGGGCTAATATAATGAGCTCCATCTAAAAATGCTAGTTACCTGGCTGCCTCTAGCGTCATTATTGACACTAAAAATGTTGTACGGCTAGCAAATAAGAAAGAAGTCATAACTCCTCATCTGGATATTTGTCTCAGGAACGTGAGTTGGAGCACTGAAGCCCTTTGAGCACTGAAGCCCTTTGAGCAGCATAACAACCAGGAAACTAGTATTTGCAAATTAAGAGTTCAGCTAAAAGAGCCTAGGTATTTTCTTTCCTTCTCTTTTTGGTACCATATTTTTGTATTTTAATTAAGAAAACCTATGTTCAGCTCAAACAATTCACCTCACCAGTTAGGGTGCATAGATTAGACTATTCCAATGATGAAGAAAATTGATGCATTACCATATGCACTTCAAGTAGCTTCTCCAAACTGCTATGATTATGTTATTTTTATACCTACTGCTTGCTGAAGAAAACAAGTTAAACCTAAAGCAAAGTACTTTACCTTCCTAAATGACTTGCTGCAAAACACTTCTAATTGCTTCTTCTTCATATTATAATTAACTGTTTGTTTTCTTGGGTGCAGGTTTGTGCTTAATATTATTAGTTTATAAAGAAAATGTTCTATGTATGTACAGTGCCTTGCAAAAGTATCTCCCCTCCCTTGGCTTTTTACCTATTTTGTTACATTACAGCCTTTAGTTCAATGTTTTTTTAATCTGAATTATAGGTGATGGATCAGAACACAATAGTCTAAGATGGTGGAGTAAAATTAGAAAAATATATACATAAAACTATTTTTCAGAAATAAAAAACTGATAATTGGCATGTGCGTATGTATTCACCTCCTTTGTTATAAAGCCCATAAAAAGCTCTGGTGCAACCAATTACCTTCAGAAGTCACATAATTAGTGAAATGACGTCCACCTGTGTGCAATATAAATGTCACATGATCTGTCATTACATATACACACCTTTTTAAAAGGCCCCAGAGGCTGCAACACCTAAACAAGAGGCACTGCCATGAAGACCAAGGAACTCTCCAAACAGGTAAGGGACAATGTTGTTGAGAAGTACAAGTTAGGGTTAGGTTATGAAAAAATATCCAAACCTTTGATGATCCCTAGGAGCACCATCAAATCTATCATAACCAAATGGAAAGAACATGGCACAACAGCAAACCTGACAAGAGACGGCCACACACCAAAACTCATGGAACGGGCAAGGAGGGCATTAATCAGAGAGGCAGCACAGAGACCTAAGTTAACCCTGGAGGAGCTGCAGAGTTCCACAGCAGAGACTGGAGTATCTGTACATAGGACGACAATAAGCCGTATGTTCCATAGAGTTGGGCTTTATGGCAGAGTGGCCAGAAGAAAGACGTTACTTTCAGCAAAAAACAAAATGGCATGTTTTGAGTTTGCGAAAAGGCATGTGGGAGACTCCCAAAATGCATTGAGGAAGGTGCTCTGGTCTGATGAGACTAAAATTTTACTTTTTGGCCATCAAAGAAAACGCTATGTCTGGCTCAAACCCAACACATCACATCACCCAAAGAACACCATCCGCACAGTGAAACATTGTGGTGGTAGCAACATGCTGCGGGGATGTTTTTCAGCAGTCGGGACTGGGAAACTGGTCAGAGTTGAGGGAAAGATGGATGGTGATAAATACAGGGATATTCTTCAGCAAAAGCTGTACCTCTATGTGTGTGATTTGAGGCTAGGACAGAGGTTCACCTTACAGCAGGACAATGACCCCAAACACACTGCTAAAGCAACACTTGAGTGGTTTAAGGGGAAACATGTAAATGTGTTGGAATGGCCTAGTCAAAGCCTTTTCCTTTGCAGAACCTGAATGGTAGTCAGCCTGGATATAAATTGCAGAACTGACACCCAAAAAACCTGTAACGGGGGACAGATCCAAAACATGTGAACAAATTCTGCAGAGCCCTCCAAGCTTTGCCAACAATGAGAAGGACAATGTGGAAATATTTTATGTATCCTGCGAGGCGTATAGTAAGTTCTATGTGGTATTTTAAACGGGATCAACCTGTCCCAAGTAAAGACTAGCTGAAGGATGGGATATTCCCAAATCTCCTCCTAGTCCTCCCCATCCAGATCTGGCACCTCCACCTGCCAAGATGAGCACAACTTCTCCAATCCATGATGTATGAAAGGCTGTAATGCCTTGTAAATATTAGAGGTTTCATTAAAGAGTTGCCCCGTAAGAACATCTCCATGTCAAATGGCTGAAGAGTCAGTAAAGAACTCCAAAACTGGAAATAGTAGGTGTGGCGGAATTGCAGGAATATGAAGAAAAAGGAGTTGGGCAGCTGAAACTGTTGCTCTAGTGCTTCACACGTTTTTACGGTGCCATTCTCACATATGTGACCCAAGTAGCGCACATCCCTAGATGCCAATAGGGATAGTTCAGGTATGGAGTGAAACTCCGGGAGATTGGGATAAAACCATAAAGGTGTGTTCAGGGAATGATGTGATGAACAACTCACTATCTAATGCCTCGTACACACGAGCGGACTTTCCAGCAGACTTGGTCCAACGGTCTTTCCGCCGGACTTTCTGGCGGACTACCTGAACGGACGGACTTGCCTACACACGACCGGACTTTCCAGCAGGCTAGGTCCGCCCATCTTTCCGATGGACTTTTGCCGGAGTTACGGCGGACTTTCAGAATGAACGGACTTGCCCACACACGGACAAGTCCGTTCATTTTGAACGTGACTCGGGTACGACGGGACTAGAAAAGGAAGTGAATCTCGCCGCTTTTATCAGCGAGATTGACACCTTGCGCGCCCCGTCGCGGGGCATGCCAGGCCCTTAAGTCTGGTATGGATTTTAAAGGGAACCCCCTACGCCTAAAAAATGGTGTGGGGTCCCCCCTAAAATCCATACCAGACCCCGATCTGAGGACGCAGCCCGGCCGGTCAGGAAAGGGGGTGGGGACGAGCGAGCGCCCCCCCCTCCTGAACCGTACCAGGCCGCATGCCCTCAACATGGGGGGTGGGTGCTTTGGGGGAAGGGGTGCCCTGCGGGGCCCCCCACCACAAAGCACCTTGTCCCCATGTTGATGATGACAAGGGCCTCTTCCCAACAACCCTGGCCGATGAGCAGCCACCCTGTCCGAGCTCTCCACCATCTCTAGCTCTAGTAAGGCATTAAGTTTGCCAGCCAAGATGGCATCCGCACACGAGGCCGGAACCACTGTAAGCTTTTTGTTGGCTGGAGGATTTTTGGATGGCATGTTCAGACTCACTGCAGGCACAGCAATATCCCAGTGTTGAATCTTTGCAAGCAGAGCCTGCCAATAACTGTAATAGGGCGTACACACGGTCGGACTTTGTTCAGACATTCCGACAACAAAATCCTAGGATTTTTTCTGACGGACGTTGGCTCAAACTTGTTTTGTCTACACACGATCGCACAAAGATGTCGGAAAATCCGATCGTTCTAAACGCGGTGACGTAAAACAAGTACGTCGGGACTATAAACGGGGCAGTGGCCAATAGCTTTTATCTCTTTATTTATTCTGAGCATGCGTGGCACTTTGTCCGTCGGATTTGTGTACACACGATCGGAATTTCCGACAACGGATTTTGTTGTCGGAAAATTTTATTTCCTGCTCTCCAACTTTGTGTGTCGGAAAATCCGATGGAAAATGTCCGATGGAGCCCACACACGGTCAGAATTTCCGACAACAAGCTCCGATCGGACATTTTCCATCGGAAAATCCGACCGTGTGTATGGGGCATAAGGATGTATAATACGAGAGCAGGAGTGCAGGACCTCAATGCCCAAGTTCTTCACCGTTCTACATCCAGCCACCACCCCCCCCAAGCTTCTTATTTTAACTGAAGCCGTGATGAATGGTGAGGTCATTCTGACCCCTAAATTGCATTGGCTGTTTTTTTTTAGTACAAACTAACAAATTGATTTGGACTCTTTTATCCTTTGGTCTGGTGCGCCTTTCATTAGTGCATATTTTTTTTATGGTAATTTGCTGTTGGTACCCACTGGAGGGTAGCCTTGTGTATTTTGAACAGCCTAACCTGAGCCAGTAGACTCTCTGACTGTTTTTCTCCTCTTACTACTTTGTATGAACTGATATAAAAGTCCCTGGGCCTCTAGGATTCTTTTTCCTTCATTAGAACCAATAAAATTCAAAGATGCCTGGAAGTGTAAATGTGATTGGTGATGTACAAAGCAAAGAGACTTATTCATAAATTTTAGGCAAAGATTGTAATGAAGCAACATCTCCTGCCTTGCCAACATGTGGACAGGTAACGCAGGGTTGACAGTAGTTTGCTATGTCTGTAGCCATGTTAGGCTAGAAATAATTCTGCATTTCTTGAGTCTTGGTCCTAGTGATTCCTAAGTGACCTTCTAGGGGGGAAATTTTTACCCACATTCAACAAGTGTCCCTTAAATTTTTGGGTACAATGAGCTGCTTTTTGACCTGCCCCACTGCCATTGGTCGGCTGACTCTTTCTGTACAGCTTTCCAAAGTCCTAGTAAATTTCTTGTTTGTCTCCCTCCACTGGAGAGCTGAAGACTAGGCTTCTGAGCTGCTCTATACTTGGGTCAGTTTGAATACTACAACTCCCAGCCACCTGTCATCTGATGAACAAGGACAGCAACTGAAGTTTAGCAGAGGTTGAGTCCACTGGGTCAGAGCAAGGAAAGGGGTTGTTTGTACCATTCCACTGATCTGTGCCTCTGTGGCCTTTGTATCATTACCAGTAACAGATAACATCAGCAATACGATGTCATCAGGTTTAGCCAATACATTTTCTGCATCAGACATACAGTATATGTACTGGGTAACTGTGCATGCAAGTTGCTTACTTCTTCCCTATCTTTTTCCCTAGAAGATCTGTGCATTTCCAACACACTTCCTCCCTCTGTTCATCCCCATATTGCCCAGATGTCACACTCACATCCTTTGCACAATACCTTTGTATGTCCAGAGGGTCCAGTTGATAAATCTTGGGTGTCAGATCCAAATACTGGCTACTAGAAGGCTCATTGTATGAGACCAGGGTTCCCAGATCTGCACAAAGAAGCACCCATGTGGGAATCTCATCAGAGACCTCAACCTCTCTCATCCTGCTCCCAGTCCCCCAACCAATAAAAAAACCTATGCATAAGATACACACACTTAGGTTTCTTTAACCCCAGTAAGAATAAGGAATTTCTCTGGTATGATGTTCTTTTTATTCACCAGTTCAGTGTGAGCTAGTATGAATACTTTGGTGGTATCTCAAAAGCCAGTGATAGTTCAGTTGCCCACAATGACAGACAGTAGGTTGTTCAGGTTGCCCTTTTTTTCCCCATATACAATCAGCAAAGAGGAAGGGGTGCTAGCCAGGGAAACTCAGCTTCTTATGCCCAGGACAGGTGTATTAACAAAGGGAGAAACAAAAGAGAAAAGAAGGGCGCACCAGCCTCGTGCATTATCCAAAGCACTGTTTATTTAAAAGAAAAGCCTTGTACACACGATTGGATTTTCAGATGGGAATTGTGTGATGACAGGCTGTTGGTGGAAAATCCGACTGTTTGTATGCTCCATCGGACAATTGTTGTCGGATTTTCCTTGGACAAATGTTGGATGGCAGGCTTTAAAATTTTCCGCGGACAAATGTCTGTTGTCGGATTTTACGAGCATGTGTACACAAGTCCGTCAGACAAAAGTCCAAAGTACAAACACGCATGCTCAGAAGGACGAGCTGGAAGCGGTCGGTTTTGTAAACTAGCGTTCATAATGGAGAATTAACATTCGTGACGTGGCAAACTATGAAATCTCAAAATGCAGCGCACATTCTCTTCTTTAATGGGATAATAATGAAGCTGCTTAGCTGGTGATACTGATGGAGTTATGGCAAATACATTTTCAAAAAGTTTTTTTTTCTAGTAATATCAAGAATAATATTATTAAGCTTGTTATTTTTTTTTGGTGCAAGTTACCACAACACCATTATCCCGTAGTTTTTAAGATCAAAGATACAACTATGTTGGTGTCCCTTGTTAATTTTACATTGTATTTTTTAAAATGTATAAAAAGGAAAAAAGAAAGAAAACCTGCGCTACCAAGCAAAAATTGGTGTGACTGCAGCTGCAACAAAAACCACAAATATCAATGAGGTGAAAGATTTAAATAAAAAGAAAAAAAAAATTGCGCTAGATACCTAAATCTATATTCCTGTGTGATTGTCATAAATAGATGAATAAATGAATAAACACCATCAGAGTTAATTTTAAGTGTAAGTGAATAAAAAGTCACTATGCGACACAGCAAATAGCGACATGTAAATCAAATACTAATATTAACCATTCCATACAGATAAATATAGAAAACTTATGTGCAAAAAACAAGGTTATTCCACCCAAGTGCAAAGTCATAAGTGAAAGAGTTCAAAATTGCGTCATGAGTCACAAAAAAAACGCATATCCAAAGTTCATAAGTTGCATTCCTTAGTGTGTATAAAGGAATAAGGGGACGTGAAGGGACCTCCAACCACCAGTGGATCCAAAGGTTGATAACAGATGTATCCTTACCAGACGCATTGGACCTCCTTTATAGCAAGGTCTAATGCCGCGTACACACGAGCGGACATTACGGCGGACTTTGCCCGGCGGACTTTTCGACGTACTTTCCGACGGACTTTGTGAATGAACGGACTTGCCTACACACAATCCACCAAAGTCCGTCGAATTCGTACGTGATGACGTACGACCGGACTAAAACAAGGAAGTTCATAGCCAGTAGCCAATAGCTGCCCTAGCGTGGCTTTTTGTCCGTCGAACTAGCATACAGACGGCAGACTTTTCGACCGGACTCGATTTCAACGGATAAATTTAAAACAAGTTTTAAATCTAATTCCGTCCAACTTTTGAGAAAACAAAGTCCGCTGGAGCCCACACACATCGAATTGTCCGACGAAATCCAGTCCGCCGGGCAAAGTCCGCCGTAATGTCCGCTCGTGTGTACGCGGCATTAGAAGCATACAGATTTAGCCCTCTGCAGGGACAGGAGATGACAGCTCACCACACGACCGGAGATGATTCCGACACTTCCGCGTTGATGTAAATACTCCCTCGTTTTAAACTCGTGAATAAAAAAGGGGAGAAAAAGAAACTCCAAAAGTGTAGTGGATACAAAAAGGGAATTTTATTGCCTCAGACAACTAGGCATCATACAAAAACATCCAAAATATAAAAGCCGGCAAAATATAAAAACAGCAGAGACGCCCGTGCTAAATTACATGGGGCTCTATGGCTATCTGGCATACACTGCGTAGCCACGCCCTACATTTTTCGTGATGGGTCACGTCTTCAAAAAATAACGAATTTCAACTAATATGAAAGAAATTATAGCAGATATAACGAATGAATTCGACATGATTCGGTAATTCGTTGAAGATCTAATGAAACAAAAGGTCAACTCAAAGTAAATCTTACAGTCCAATCAGCTGATTAATTTTGTGCTGGAGGTTGGATTACTGGCAAAGTGCATTCCTGAGAACTGAGTGAGAAGGGCGTTGTATTGTATTTGAGCAGAGGAGAAGAGATATTGTCATAGTGTGTGTTAAAAGATTCAATAAACAAACGACTTTCCAAACTACAAATCATTATCACGAATATATATACACATACATAAATATCGAATTTCAACAAATACATACAAAATTACAGTGCATATAACTAATTAATTCGACATGATTCGAGATTCAGTATAACGAACATGGACACGCTACAGAAATAACGAATTATCCGAAAACATATTAACATAACAACGAATATATAAAGAACGATATTGTGTATTTTACGAATGACAACGAATCGAAACGAAACAAAATTTTCCGTTGTGCACAAGTCTACTTACTGTCCAGCCACCTTTGACAGATACCCCCCTACCCTGAACACACACAATGATTTAGAACAGTGGTCTCAAAACTGTAGCCCGGGAGCCAATTGCGGCCCTTTGCTTGCTTTTATCCAGCCCTTGGGGCACTATTTTATCCACTGATACAAGCAATGGGGCATAATTCCTCCCAATGACCTAATGACACCAACATTTGGGCTAAATGACACCAATAATGGGGCACCATTCCTCCCGCTAAAATAAAAAATGGGGCAGAATTCCTCCAACAGACACCAACAATGGGGCACAATTCATCCCAATGACCCAATGCCACAAACAATTGGGCCCAATGACACCAACCATGGGGCACAATTCTTCCTACTGACACCAACGATGAGGCACAATTCCTCCCAAAGACACCAACAATTGGGCCCATTGACGTCAACGATGGGCACAATTCCTCTCAATGACACCAACAATTGAGCCCAAATCAATGATGGGGCATGACTCCTACCAATGACACCAACTTTGGGGCACAATTCCTCTCACTGACACCAAAGATGAGACATTGTTTTTTTCCCGCTAATGTCAAGACCTTTTCTACTCCCAATGGCTACAGTCCAGCCCCCCTAAAGTCTGATGGACAGTAAACTGGCCCTTTGTTTAGAAAGTTTGGAGACCCTTGGTTTAGAATGTTATAACCAGGGTCTGGTTACACCATGGTTTCTCAGGTAAAGTGTGCACTACTGTGCGCTTTACCACAATGTGAATTAAGTGCTCTGTTGCAATGTAGTTCGATTTATTTTGAATTACACCCCCAACGCTCCTTCAGATGATTATGTGTAGCAGCACAATGTGTAGCAGCACAGTAATGTTAGGTATGCTGCCAAAAACACAACAATGTGTGGTGTGCGGCCAAAAATGGTGGTGTATGCATGCAACATTTTTTCACAAAACACCACAATGCATGCATGTTAGTGCATTGTTGTGCTGCAACACACACCCATCAGAAGGTGTATTGGGGGGGGGCATTCAGAATGAATGAACGGCACCAGCGCACTTAACATGCATGGCAGTAAAGTGTGAGGTAATAAGCTTGTTACTGCAAAAACACGGTGTGAACAGGCCCTCAAGTCAAAAACAATTGTGCAAACAAAACACAGAATTGTAGCTCGACATTTCCACTCTCTGCTGATCCATTCATGACCATAAAACTAAAGGAGTGAGGGGGATCTCTGCAGTGGAGTTCCCTGGTCTGCACACCTATGACACCAATTATAGGGGAGCAATTATAGGAAGCAGAATGTATTTTATATTACAGAGAACAGAACTGTTGGACATTCTGTGTTGTTGTTGGACTATGTCCGAAGTTTGCGACCATAATTTAAAAATCATGAGAAAACATGTTTAATAAAAAGTGTCATACTGTATGTTTTCAGCATTACCCATTCAGAAAATATTAACATATCGTTCTTTTGCAGGAATGGATCGAACAACAAGATCTTCTGTATCGTTGAAGGACGTGAATGTCATCCATTAAAAAAAAAAAAAAAGTTTATGTTTCTATATTTAAAGTTTCATCTAAAAAAAAAAAATAAATAAAAAGTTTCTGTTTCTATGTTTAATGTATCATTTTTATTGCAGAAATAGATTGGTCAACAAGATCCAGAGCCTTCCCGATCACATGTTTCACCTCTACATCGGTGGATGTGGATCTCCATTGCTGGACAGTCTGAGTGACAATGGCATTACAACACGGGACATTTTTGGGGATTTTTTTTTTTTTTTTTTTTAACCACTTGCTGTCCAGGGCAATCCTTTTTCTTTTTTCACACAAACATAAAAGAATCAACATTGTAGTTAGACATTAGTTAGAACCCCCAAACATTATATATTTTAAAAGCCCTGAAGGATAACATGGTGGTTGTCGCAGTTATTTAAGTCACACAATATTTGCAAGAATAGATTGGGCAAAAAGATCTGGGGATTCTCTGATCTTCTGCTTCACCCCTGTGTTGATAGATGTGGATCTGCATTTCTGGACAATGTGATTGACAATGGCGTTACAGCGAGGGACATTTTTGGGGGATTTTATGTTTTGTAACCTCTCGGTGTTCAGGGCAATTCTTTTTTTTTTTCACACATATGTTAAAATTAGCATTTTAGCTAGAAATTATTTAAAACTCCCAAACATTATATATTTTCCAAAAGCAGAGGCCCTGGAGGATAACAGCGGTTGTTGCAATTTTTATGTCACACAATATTTGAACAGCTGTTTATAAAACACAAATATTTAGGAAAAAGTACCAGTACACTAATGTGATTTTTAGTGTTGAGTAGAGTAGCATAGGGTAGTGTAGTGTAATGTAGTGTAGTGTAGTTAGTATAGTGTAGTGTAGGTCTGGCCAGAAAGGGATTACTTTGACGAAGTTGGCCAGCTTAAGCATGCATTGCAATGCATGTGATCCAAAAATCCCTTTTTTTAATGCAAAGTTTTCTAGAAATGTGTGAGGGTGTAAAGAAACCCTCAGAAAATAGGAATCTTTAACACATGTTTCTAAACCCGGACTGTCTGGGTGAGTCCTGGTCAGGTGGCAACCCAAACTTATACATACCACCAAGCATTCATTCATGTATCCCCGCCCAATAAATTCTTCACTTTAAAAATCTGGTCACCTTACTGTGGTTTTAATACTTTTAGGTTTTTCAGCTTAATGCATTCAAACCTTCTGTGCTGCAGCTCCTCCCCAGACCCCTCTTTTCCTTACCTGAGCCTGATCCGAACCAGCAATATGCAAGAGCTCACCAGTCCCTCTCCTCTATTGGCTCCCACTGCTGTCAATTAAATCCGGTCACACAGAGGCAGGGCCGAGTCCCGCCGTCTGTGTCATTGGTCGCAGCAGTGGGACTTGGGAGCGAGCACGCATGGGTGTCCCCAGGGAATGTGGCTTATCCCGGGGCACCCGATGAGGAAGAGCCAGGAGCACCGGCAGTGGACCCCAAAAGAAAAGCATCGGGGCGGTTCTGTGCATTTCAGTTTAGACATGTTTGTTATTTTTATTTAAACAAAAAACAAAAACAAAAAAAACACAGCTTTATAACCACTTTAAGGATGTGTTCACGATTATAGAGCTTTATTACATGAATAATGAATGATTATTAATTAGTAATAATTGCTCTTATATTGATATTAAGTAGGAGTAGCAGTAGGAGCTTTAATGTGCGTTGAAGCCGAAGCAAGTGTAAGGGTTCAATTACACTTGCTTCGGCTTCAACACAAATGAACGGCTAGTTTACACTTGCTTCAAAACAAGGCTTCGGATAGGCTTTGTTAAAGCTCTCTGAACACTGTCACTAAATAAAATGATTAGCTTGCAGTCCTGTTTACACCTGCTTTTGCTTTGCTTCACGTCAAAAATTATACCCCATGTCGCTTCAGTGATGTCCCAATACTTTTGGTAATATAGTGTACATAAAGGAATTATTATACAGGATGTGTTCAGTGCCAACAGTTTGCACAACACTTTACAATCTAAAGGGAGACAGTACAGTTACAATACAATAAAATACAAGAGGGTTAAGAGAGCCCTGGTCATAAGAGCTTACACTCTAATAGGATCTTGCAAAGCAGTAAAGGCCTACACAGAGTAAAGCTAGATGGAGTTGACAAGGGGAGCGATTTACTAAACCTGAGGCACTCAGAATATAGTGTAGCTGGGCAGGGTAGCCAATCAGCTTCTAACTTCAGCTTGTTCAATTAAGTTTTGGCAATAAAATCTGGAAGCTGATTGGTTTCTATGCAGAGCTGCACCAGATTTTTCACTCTCCAGTTTTAGTAAATCTTCCTCAATGAGATTTTATCGCAGCGGCACTCATTTATCATTCAAAAATTGATGTCTGGAATTACACTTCACTGAGATGACATCTGATTGGCTGCCGCTCATTCTTGCATTTACACCTCAGGTGGCCACATTACATGGATTCAGCACACCTTACACTTGGCCAGGGCACATTAAATGGGAGCAGGACATATATGAGGGAAGGGCACATTACATGAGGGTACATCATGGGGCACATAGCACAGCATGGCACATAATGGGGCATTCTGCACAGCATGGCACATCATGTGGCACAGGACACGGCACACCATGGGGCACACAGCACAGTGGGTATATCATGGGGCACACAGCACAGCAAGGCACATAATGGGGCACTTAGCAAGCCAAGGCACATCACTGGGCACATCACACAGTATGGCAAATCTTGGGGCAAACAGCACAGCATGGCACATTCTGGGGCAAACAGCACAGCCTCTTGGACAGCAGCTGGATGTCTCAGTGAGCTGTGGAGAGCAGCCAAGACTAGCGGAGAGCTAATCATGTCAGTATGCCCCCCCATAATGGGCTAACAATGCTTACTGTTAGGCTTGTGCAATTCGTTTTGTAACGAATCGAAATTCGTCCGAATTTTGCATCTTTCAGACATTCGGATGCAATGTCCGAATAAAAAAATGGATTTCAACTAATACAAAAGAAATTATAGCAAATACAACAAATGAATTCAACATGATTCGGTAATTCGTGTGAAGATCTAATGAAACAAAAAAGTCAACTCAAAGTAAATCTTACAGTCCAATCAGCTGATTAATTTTGTGCTGGAGGTTGGATTACTGGCAAAGTGCATTCCTGAGAACTGAGTGAGAAGGGTGTTGTATTGTATTTGAGCAGAGGAGAAGAGATATTGTCATTGTGTGTGTTAATATATTCAATAAACAAACAACTTTCCAAACTACGAATCATTATCACGAATATATATACATACATAAATATCGAATTAATATTTATAATTATTTTTATAGAATTATAATAACGAATGAATTTGACATGATTCGAGATTCAGTATAACGAATATCGACACTCTACAGAAATAACGAATAAAGAATTTAACAGAAAGAAATTATGTATTTTACGAATGACAAAGAACCGAAACGAAACAAAATTTTCCGTTGTGCACAAGTCTAGTTGCTGGGAGGCTTGGCTCACAGATGTAGAAGGGGTTGCTATTGGTGGTTCCCTCCTTTAAAGCCCCTAGGGAAAGCCCTTTGGCAGTCAGACAGCAAAGTAGTTATGTAGGTCAGAAGACGGTTCCAGTAAAGAAGAGGACAGTGTTAGTAGGGCAGTGGATGAATTTTATTTTTTTATATAATTTTTACAAATTTATTATTTCAGTTTGTTTTTTCAATATAATTTTTTATTATTTTATTTTTTTTTACTATTTTTTTAGGAAACCCGTTGGGGGGCTTTGGTGAAATATCGAGGGTCCAAACAGACCCTTTATTGTCTCACTTTTGAGACAGAGAAAGGGACTTATGACAGAGGTTCCACAGTTCCTTTCTCTGCAGCCTCAGCTGCACTGGACAGTGAATGAATGAGAATGACCCTGTGCTGAATGGCTTCCTGTTCATTTACAAACTGAAATATAGTAAAAACAGCTTACTATGCTTCAGTTATGAATGAACACAGTGAGTGATCGGTACCAATCAATCACTGTGTTCATTCAGAAAAGGAAGGGGCTGGTAAACATTGGTGCCCAGGCATCAGGGGGAATCTAGGCCCCATGGGTGATTAGGGTGTCCATCCGGCACACCCTAATCCATTCGAAACACCCTGTGCACGCGTCTATGGGGACAAAGCACTTTTTATAGCTCTTGAGGAATGGGGACAAAGCATGTAGCAAACAAAAAGCTGGATCATCTGGTATTGAAACATTAGTTATGTTTGAGATCAGTTTTTTTATGTCAGCCCAAAACAGGCTAATTTTACGACATGTCCACCCAATGCGTAGTTGGGAGCCTTGTGAACCACAGCCTCTCCAACACCTATCTGAAATCGGTTTCCTTTTTATGAACTGACCACACAAAGCACAGAAGCTGATAAGTGCATGGTCAGTTTTCATTCTTTGGCTGGCCATTCAGAGGTACATGACACTGTGCAGACACACACCCCCTCCCAATCACAGCCTGCCTTTTAAACATGCCCCCTGTTCAAACACAGCCTGCTTCTGAACAGACTATGAAATACAGGCACACCATGTGTCTGCACAGTGTCCTATACCCTCGCCCCTGGTATCAGGAAGTAGAGATACATGGTCACATGACAGAACATTTTAACCTTGTAAAAAGGTAAGAAAGATTATTTCTGAAACTAAGCAAAAGCAGTTATGTTGCCTGCATAGTTATAACTGTATTAGAAAGTGTCGATAAGATAGTAAGTTCACAACTACTTTAAGTCCAATCTAATTTTGAAAGAGTCACTGGCACTCATAAAGTGACTCCTTGTAACCCTAGTATTCTGTCAAATGAGAGCCCCAGCTGCTCATATCCCCTGGGCAGTATGATGTAGAGCTTCCGTACCCACTTAACCTCCTTGGCGGTATGATTCTTTCTGATTTTAGGTGCTGAAAGCGGTACAATTATTTTGCAATGAAATTTGGCGTTTTATATTGTAGGTATTTAATTATTAACAATAACACACTTAAATCTGTCCAAACAAGAGTCTAGTAGATATCCCGGGTATGATAAAGTTTGAAACACAAAAACATAAATTATAATATAATAATAAAAAAAAAAAAATAATTATAAAAAATAAAAATAAATAGTAATAAAATAAATTTCCACACGATTCACTATCGCTCAATTCTGCAAGTGTTCTAATTTACTATCGCAGTTTTCTAGCTGGTCTAAAGCCATTTTTGACGTAAAGGGACACTTTTTGGTTGCTATGGACAATCTCCAGTTTCCAGGCAGAAAGAACAGTATATGCAATATAAAACTGCATGCAGGGCATGGGCCAGAGCACTGGGGACAAATGGGATGTGAAATGATTTCATACAGTACTGAAATCTGTAAGATTACAGTACTGTATGTGTTATGATTTTTACATTTTTTTGAATTTGCCGCCAGGCTCCGCCCCCGTGCGTCGCGACGCTCGCAGGGAACGGAGCCTGGCACGGAGAGGCTTCGGAGGAGGACGGAGCCCTCTGACAGTGCGGGGGACATCGCAGGATCCCGGGGACAAGGTAAGTAAGGAGGCACCAGGATCCTGCGATGTAATCCCGAGTGTGGCTCGGGGTTACCGCTAATGGTCCTGAAATGTAACCCCGAGCCACACTCGGGAAAACCGCCAGGGAGGTTAAAAGGTCTGAGAGGTATGTTGTAGGTGTTATGGAGCATTTTATTGCCAATTACACTGGGTCTCTATTTTTTAATAGGACAAAGCATCTCGATCCTTAAAGTGATGCTAAAGGTTTTTTTTCTTATTTTCTAAATATGTTCCTTTAAGCTAGTGTACTGTCGGTTCACTTACTTTTTCCTTTGTTTTCCCTTGTAAATGCTTTTTTTTCTGTGTGTGAATTTGTAACTTCCTGTTCCTCTTCTGTAAGCTTGCCCCCTCATCCTAGCCATTCTTCCATGGGGGTTACTATGCGTGCTCGCCCTCTCCCTTGGGACCACATCCCTGCCGGGAGACGCTGTGTGTGTTCACAGGCACCGGAAGCAGGGGAGCCGAGGGCGTGTTTAAGATGCTGTAGCTCCGACTATGGGCGTGCTGGGGATGCGGGAATGGTAGTGTTAACTGGGAGGCACCTGGCATCTGTGCAAGGCAAAAATAGAAATGAGAACTAGGCTCGTTCTTGTTTTTTCACGGTGAAAAATTGGCACTGCGCGTGCGTGATGCCGCTAAGAATCAAGGGAATTGTAGTTCCTTTGAAGCTGTGATATAGATGCAGGGAGTGCGCTCGAAAACCAGGAAGTAGAAGAGAATATACAGAGAGGACAGAGGAAGTACTGATAAAGCGGAATTAACTAAAAGGCAACTAAATCATTTCTGTACAAATAACATCTAGATTCATGATCTATATTGCATATAGATCAGATATTGCCCCCCAAAAAATTACCTTTACAACCACTTTAAACCAGCATAACATTGATCAAAATGAAATTATATGGTCTGGACCTGGCAATATGGTCATATTTAGTGTCTAATGGAGTTATATCTTTTTTATACATTATTGTACCACTTTTTAGGAAGGTAACTTCATTACAGTAGGTACTATGGTATATGCATAAAAGTTGACTCTGGGGAGTTCAGATTCAGGTCAGTACACCAGCCTCACAGCTGTGTATTCCTAAACTGCACACCAAACCATTTCCAATGTTACTATTTATGACTGGATCCCACCAGAAGTCCTCTAAAGCATCTGAGCTAATTAAGGTTAAAAATGCCTCTACATTTCTTCTAAGTTGATTCATGCTTTTTAGTAAATGTTATTATTATTATTATTATACAGGATTTATATAGCGTCAACAGTTTACGCAGCGCTTTACAATATAAAAGAGAGACAATACAGTTACAATACAATAAAATGCAAGCGGATTAAGAGGGCCCTGCTCTGAAGAGCTTACAATCTAATAGGGTGGGGCAGGTGGTACAAAAGGATGTAACTGTTGGGAATGAGCTGATGGAAGTGGTAAAAGATTAGTTTAGAAGCGTGATAGGCTTTCCTGAAGATATGAGTTTTTAGGGATTGCCTGAAGGCAGCTAGAGTAGGAGATAGCCAGACAGGTTGAGGTAGAGAGTTCCAGAGGATGGGAGAGGCTCCCGAGAAATCCTGGAGACGAGCGTGGGAGGAGGAGACAAGGGAGCTTGAAAGCAGGAGGTCTTCAGAGGAACGAACAGGCTGATTTGGGTTCATGGCTGCCTAAGAGTAGACAGAGGATTTTAATATGACCACCTGCTACAGAATTTTGGGAAAATTAGGGTGGCATTGTGTTTAGCATCACTTCTCCATTCTCCCCACACCGTTTGGGGTTTACCAGACTTTGCTATCATCACATTAATCATATTCAAACTTTCAAGATAGTTTTCAATCTGATTAGCGGTTGTGAGAAATTAAAAAAAAGGTTCTGTTTTTCTTTTGCATCAGCCTTTCTATATGTTATGCCGCGTACACACGAGCGGATTTCGTCGGACAATTCGATGTGTGGGCTCCAGCGGACTTTGTTTTCTCAAAAGTTGGACGGACTTAGATTTGAAACTTGTTTAAAATTTATCTGTTGAAATCGAGTCCGGTCGAAAAGTCCGCCGTCTGTATGCTAGTTCGACGGACAAAAAGCCACGCTAGGGCAGCTATTGGCTACTGGCTATGAACTTCCTTGTTTTAGTCCGGTCGTACGTCATCACGTACGAATTCGACGGACTTTGGTGGATTGTGTGTAGGCAAGTCCGTTCATTCAGAAAGTCCGTCGGAAAGTACGTCGAAAAGTCCGCCGGGCAAAGTCCGCCGTAAAGTCCGCTCGTGTGTACGCGGCATAAGAGGCTGCAATGAGTCTGCACTGGGTGTGTTTCGTAATAGTTTTACTACATTACAGGCAAGTTTGTTTTTGGAGTCGGGACCTTGTACATTCCAGCAATGCCAGAGTGAAAAAGTGAATCACTGAGCAGAAGGCTGTGCATGTATCTCAAATGAATCTGAAACATATGGTTAAGTGTATTAGAGCAGTTTGAGACCAGTGCAAAAAAAACTTTTATTTATTAACCACTTCAATACAGGGCACTTAAACACCTTCCCACCCAGACCAATTTTCAGCTTTCAGTGCTCTCACATTTTGAATGACAATTACTCAGTCATGCTACTGTATCCAAACAACATTTTTACCATTTTTTTTTCTTACAAATAGAGCTTTCTTTTGGTGGTATTTAATCACGGCTGGGTTTTTTTTCTTTGCGATATAAGCGAAAAAAAGAGCAAACATTTTGAAAAAAAAAAAACCCACTTTTTTTTAGTTTCTATTGTAAAATTTTGCAAATAAGTAATTTTTCTTCATAAATTTGGGCCAAAATTTATAGCGCTACATATCTTTGGTAAAAATAACCCAAATTAGTGGATATTATTTAGTCTGTGTGAAAGTAATAGAGTCTACAAGTTAGGGTGCAAATCACTGAAAATATATCACATCTGATCACACCTGATGTACTGAAGGCCTATCTAATTTCTTGAGACACTAGCAATCCAGGAAAGTACAAATACCCCCCAAATGACCCCCTTTTGGTAAGTAGACAGTCCAAGGTATTTAGTAAGAGGCATGGTGAGTTTTTTGAAGTTGTAATGTTTCCCCACAATTCTTGTGAAAATTAAGGACTTTTTTTTTTTTTTTACACAAACTTATCGCATTGACAGGTTATTTCTTGAACACAGCATATGCATACTTGCAACTACAACCCAAAACACATTCTGCTACTCCTCCTGAGTATGGTGATACCACATGTGTGAGACTTTTACACAGCCTGGCCACATACTGAGGCCCAACATTGAAGTAGCACCTTCAGGCGTTCTACGAGCATAAATTACACTCATTTCTCAACCACCTATTACATTTTTGAAGGCCCTGAAGCACCAGGGCAATAGAAACACCCTCAAAATGACCCCATTTTGGAAAACAAACACCCCAATGTATAATCTTTGAGGCATAATGAGTCTTTTGAACGATTAATTTTTTCCCAGAAGTTTTCAGAAAACGTGGGAAAAAAATGAAAATGCATTTTATTTTACACAAAGTTGTCCATTTATAAGATATTTCCAACACATAGCATGTACATAGCAAAAATGACACCCCAAAATACATTCTGCTACTCCTCCTGAGTATAGCGATACCATGTGCATGAGACTTTTACACAGCCTGGCCACATGCAGAGGCCCAACATCCAAGTAGCACCTCCAGACTTTCTAGGAGCATAAATTACAAATATAATTTCCTGACTACTGATCACATTTTGAAGGCCCTGCATATTTCTAACACAAAACATGTACATACCAAATAACAAAAGATTACCTGTGGTTTTAGTAGTGCAGTGGTCCACAGAGGAGAGCATCGGTCCAGGCAGCAGGCAGGGATGTGGTCAGCGACAGCAAAAGCAGTCATCCAGGCAGCAGGCAGGAACACTGTCCATAGTTAGTACAGGCAGAGATACTGTCAGCACAGCCAAAGCATTGGTTCAGGTAGCAGGCAGAGATGTCCAGGCAGAAATATTGTCAATAGTCAGTAGAGGCAGCAGGCAGAGATATGGTCAACCCAGCCAAAGTATTGGTCCAGGCAGCAGGAAGAAACATAGTCCATTAAGTCCTGGGTCATTACAGGTAGCAATATGGTCAGCACAGCCAAAGTATTGGTCCAGGCAGCAGGAAGGACCATCAGGCTTAGGGCCAGGGGGACAGGGGTAGAGGCTTCTCCCACCCAAATCTCTTTGAAGCCTCTGAGCAACCAGATCCTGTTCTGGGAACACAGAAAACCAAAAACTGATTTTCTCTACTCAGAACACTATTCTGCAGCCCCACACATAAGTGAGACCCCTGTGTACTAAAGTAGAAAGGCAAAGATCAGTCCAAGTGGCAGGCAAAAACATGGTCATTCAACAGGCCCAGGTCGGTGTACTTGGCAGTCAGAAACGTGGTTAAAATGGAAGGCAAAGGCATCATTGGTAAACAGGCTGAGGTTGGTGCACGTGGAAGTCAGAAACGTGGTTAAAACATCAGGCAAAGACATTGTCGGTAAACAGGCCAGGGTCAGTTAACATGGAAGGTAGAAACATGGTAGCAGGCAAATGATCCACACAGGTATTTGAAGGGGGGAAATGGCAGTCTGTTATTAATAAGGGGACTAATATCTGATGGATGTGTGATCATTTTTCAAGCAATCTCTGATGTACAGGCCAGGTTGGGAGAGCAATTGGGGACAATAATAGCTGGTATCTCTTCTAACTCCTCCACTGCTGCATACATGACATCTGTTTTGGAGTCTTCTTCCGGATTCTGCAGGGGGAATGTTATAGGGAAAATGTTGCTCATGAAGTCGACTCACACTAGAGCGAATGCTTCCTGGGGCGGGTCCTTGCTGGTAAATCAGGGCAGTGACAATGTCTTCAATATATTTGAGGTAGGTGATGGGTTGGTTTTTGGGTGATTTTTGATAGCAGATACAGATTATAGTCATGCAAACATTCAGGCTTTACTACAGGGCCACGTCTTCTCTGAATCTCCACCAAGGTGTCATTGTGGATGGTAGTCATCATGTGAACATCTTTCTTGTCCCGCCACTTCATGGCCAACACCTCCTCGTTCCTCATCATAGCAGCTTGCCCCTTTTGTAGACATTTTGATAGTAAACTCTGTGGGAAGCCCTTCCTATTTTTACAGAAGGTGCCGCAGGCCAGGATTGGTTGACAATACAGGTGACAGAAAAGGGGCAAGCTGCTGTAGTAATTATCTACATATAAGTGGTAACCTTTTTTGAACAGGGGGTATGCAAGGTCCCAGACAATTTTACCACTGGTTCCTACAGTGCCTTGCGAAAGTATTCGGCCCCCTTGAACTTTTCAACTTTTTGCCACATTTCAGGCTTCAAGCATAAAGATATAAAATTTTTATTTTTTGTGAAGAATCACCAACAAGTGGGACACAATTGTGAAGTGGAACGAAATCTATTGGATTGTTGAAACTTTTTTAACTAATAAAAAAATGAAAAGTGGGGCGTGCAAAATTATTCGCCCCCCTTGCGTTAATACTTTGTAGAGCCACCTTTTGCTGCGATTACAGCTGCAAGTTGCTTGGGGTATGTCTCTATCAGTTTTTCACATCGAGAGACTGAAATTCTTGCCCATTCTTCCTTGCAAAACAGCTCGAGCTCAGTGAGGTTGGATGGAGAGCGTTTGTGAACAGCAGTTTTCAGCTCTTTCCACAGATTCTCGATTGGATTCAGGTCTGGACTTTGACTTGGCCATTCTAACACCTGGATACGTTTATTTGTGAACCATTCCTTTGTAGATTTTGCTGTATGTTTGGGATTATTGTCTTGTTGGAAGATAAATCTCCGTCCCAGTTTCAGGTCTTTTGCAGACTCCAACAGGTTTTCATCCAGAATGGTCCTGTATTTGGCTGCATCCATCTTCCCCTCAATTTTAACCATCTTCCCTGTCCCTGCTAAAGAAAAGCAGGCCCAAACCATGATGCTGCCACCACCATGTTTGACAGTGGGGATGGTGTGTTGAGTGTGATGAGCTGTGTTGCTTTTACGCCAAACATATCGTTTTGCATTGTGGCCAAAAAGTTCGATTTTGGTTTCATCGGACCAGAGCACCTTCTTCCACATGTTTGGTGTGTCTCCCAGGTGGCTTGTGGCAAACTTTAGACAAGACTTTTTATGGATATCTTTGAGAAATGGCTTTCTTCTTGCCACTCTTCCATAAAGGCCAGATTTTGCAGTGTACGACTGATTGTTGTCCTATGGACAGACTCTCCCACCTCAGCTGTAGTTCTCTGCAGTTCATCCAGAGTGATCATGGGCCTCTTGGCTGCATCTCTGATCAGTCTTCTCCTTGTCTGAGCTGAAAGTTTAGAGGGACAGCCAGGTCTTGGTAGATTTGCAGTGGTCTGATACTCCTTCCATTTCAAAATGATCGCTTGCACAGTGCTCCTTGGGATGTTTAAAGCTTGGGAAATCTTTTTGTATCCAAATCCGGCTTTAAACTTCTCCACAACAGTATTACGGAACTGCCTGGTGTGTTCCTTGGTCTTCATGATGCTCTCTGCGCTTTCAACAGAACCCTGAGACTATCACAGAGCAGGTGCATTTATACAGAGACTTGATTACACACAGGTGGATTCTATTTATCACCATCAGTCATTTAGGACAACATTGGATCATTCAGAGATCCTCACTGAACTTCTGGAGTGAGTTTGCTGCACTGAAAGTAAAGGGGCCGAATAATTTTGCACGCACCACTTTTCAGTTTTTTAATTGCTAAAAAAGTTTAAAATATCCAATAGATTTCGTTCCACTTCACAATTGTGTTCCACTTGTTGGTGATTCTTCACAAAAAATTAAAATTTTATATCTTTATGTTTGAAGCCTGAAATGTGGCAAAAGGTTGAAAAGTTCAAGGGGGCCGAATACTTTTGCAAGGCAAAATCCGAAAGGTGTACACATATCCAGTGGCTCGATCACACATTTTATTCAATTTCAATCTGTACCTGGCTCTCTTACTTGGAATATACTGCTTGAACTGCAGCCGGCCAGTAAAGTGGATAAGGGGTTCGTCTACACAAATATTTTGGTCAGGGATAAACGCTTCAGAAATTCGTTTGGTAAAAGAATTTATTAGGGGGCGAAGCTTATACAATTTATCGTGGTTGGGATGATCTTGGGGAGGGCACTGCGAATTGTCGTTGAAATGTAGGAAACGCATAATCATATCATATCGTGTCCTGGACATGACAGCAGAATATATGGGCATGTGGTGGCTGGGATGGGTGGACCAGTAGGCATGCAGTTCGTTTTTCTTTATAAGCCCCATATTAAAAGTAAGGCCTAAAAACAAATTGAATTCATCTAGTGTGAGACGTCGCCAATTAAACATATGGGCATAGGACAAATTGGGGTTGGCAGCAATAAATTGCTCTGCATCGAGATTTGTTTCATCCACCATGTACTACAACAAATCTTCGGGGAAAAACAAATAAAAATAGTCAAATTGTGAAAAATTTGAAGTGTTGGGCTACACATCTGGCTGTGCGGTGAAAGGGGGAATTATAGCGGATCCTGAGTTGGCAGGCAACCATAAGGGGTTTGCCAGGGCATCGGGAAGGTAGGACTGGGCCCGGAATTTTTTGAACTAGATGTGTGGGCACCTCTTCCTGGGGTCTGGCGCTGCTTGTGGTAGGCAGGTCTTCTGATCTTGGTCCTGATCTAGGTCCTGATCTCCTTATTCTTTTAGGAGGGGCAACTTACTTGTTGTTACTGAAACCTGGTTTCAAGAATCTAAATCTACCTTTCCAGCTGCCCTCTCCCATGATGGCCTCCACTGCTAGACCCAATGGACATAATGGAGGTGGAGTGGGAATCCTTCTATCACTACAAAGCACCCAGGATCTTTCTTCACATGCTTGTTTGTCCCTCTCCTTTTTTGAACCTCACTGTATTTGTTTACTTTCTCCATTTTCTTTGAGTATTACTGTGATCTATCAGCCTCCTGGACTGGTATGACACTTCATTGGTGACTTCTCTGTCTGGCTACCTTATCTTTTCTCCTCTGAAATTTCCACACTCATTCTTGGTGACTTCAACACCACTGGTATTGTTAACACTTGAGCTACTTCTAAACTCTTCAGCCTAACCTGCTTTTTTGAAATAGCAAAATGGATACACACTTCTATTCACTCTAATGGCAACTCTCTTGTCCTTGTATTCTCCCACCTCTGAATTCCTTGCAATTTCTCGTACAATCCCTTTCCTCCCTCTGATCACCACCTTTAACTTCCTTTCCCTCCAACCAACAAATACTTACTTGTAAAAGCCTTGGCCACTTTAACCCTTCTCTTTTCTATTCTGCAACAAACTACCTCTATGAAGCAATCTTGCCCCACCTAGACATTTCTGTCTTTAACAGCTCACTCTCATCCTTCCTGGACACACTCACTGCTCTCACTACACACAGAATCAGACCCTAATTGCTACAACCTTGGCAAACAGATGCCACCAGAAGTCTCAAGACATAGCCGCACTCTTAAGCATATGTGGCATAAAACTAAATCTCAGCAAGACTTCACCCATTTTGAATATGCAAAAATACAATTCCTGTCTCTATATTGCCAAACAGATCTATTTTATCATTCTCATTAATGAACTCTCATGCAGTCCCCGTCAACTCTTCCTTTAACTCTGCACTTAGTCATCCACTGCCTCGACCCACTAACTCACTCACTGCCCAGGAGATTGCCAATCACCTAAATAAGATTTATGTAATGATGGGATCTCCACTGTAAAGATATTTACCCCACCTAAAATTCCATTTCCACCGGCACATTCAATACTTCTCTCTGTTAACAGTGTTTCATTATGGATGTCATACCACTTCCTCAAAGTCAGTCTTTACAAAACTGAGCTCCCCCACTGACTTCTCCATCAACATCAATGAACCACATCCAATCACTGGCCCGCCTTTTGCAACTCTTAATTCTCTGGAACACTTTACCATAATACATCCAACTATCTTCTTCTCTACAGTATCTTCCTTTAGGCGATCTCTGAAAATCCATCTCTTCAGAGTGGCCAATCCTCACAACTTGTACTTTTACTTTCTCTTTCAGCTCATCCCAGAGGCGTTGCTAGGTTTACAAAAGATCTGTGGCTAGAGCCCATAGCAGCGAATTAAAGAAAGTCATACGCTTGGGTGGGCATACACATGTGTGTGTGTGTGTGTGTGTGTGTGTATATATATATATATATATATATATATATATATATTTATAAATAATATAAAATATTGTTACATATCAGAGTGTGGATCCCCCTTACATCAGGGTCCCCAGAGAGCCCCCCCACTTACATCAGGGTCCCCAGAGCCCCCTCATTAATCAGGGTCCCCAGAGAGCCCCCCTTTACATCAGGGTCCCCAGAGCCCCCACTTACATCAGGTTCCCCAGAGCCCGCTCATTAATCAGGGTCCCGGGAGAGCCCCCTTACATCAGGGTCCCCAGAGCCCCCCTCATTACATCAAGGTCCCCAGAGAGCCCCAGGGCTCAGAAGTGCACTACATAAAGAACGCAGGGCTCAGTAGTGCGCTACATAAAGAATGCCGGGCTCTTTCTTGTAAAAAAAAAAAGAATGCGGGGCTCAGTTGCGCCCATCTATGCAGCCTCAACTGTGCCCAGTAATGCAGTCTCACCTGTGCCCAGCAATGCAGCCTCACCTGTTCCCAGAAATGCAGCCTTACCTGTGCCCACATCTCAGCCTCACCAATGCCCAGGAATACAGCCTCATTTGTGCCCAGAAATGTAGCCTCACCAGTGCCCAAGAATGCAGCCTCACCTGTGCCCAGCAACGCAGCCTCACCTGTGCCCAGGAATGCAGCTTCACCAGTGCCCAGGAATGCAGTCCCACCTGTGCCCACATCTGAGCCTCATCAGTGCCTAGGAATGCAGCCTCATCGGTGCCCAGGAATGCAGCCTCACCAGTGCCCAGGAATGCAGCCTCACTTGTGCCCGGCAATGCAGCCTCACCTGTGCCCAGCAATGCAGCCTCACCTGTGCCAAGGATTTCAGCCTCACCAGTGCCAGGAATGCAGCCTCATCTGTGCCCAGAAATGCAGCCTCACCAGTGCCCAAGAATGCAGCCTCACCTGTGCCCAGCAATGCAGCCTCACCTGTGCCCAGGATTGCAGCCTCACCAGTGCCCAGGAATGCAGCCTCACCAGTGCCCAGGAATGCAGCCTCACCAGTGCCCAGGAATGCAGCCTCACCTGTGCCCAAGGATGCAGCCCACCTATGCCCACATCTCAGCCTCACCAGTGTCCAGGAATGCAGCCTCACTTGTGCCCAGGAATGCAGCCTCATCTGTGCCCAGGAATGCAGCCTCACCAGTGCCCAGCAATGCAGCCTCACCTTGTGCCTAGGAATGCAGCCTCACCTGTGCCCACATCTCAGCCTCAACAGTGCCCAGGAATGCAGCCTCATCTGTGCCCAGGAATGCAGCCTCACCAGTTCCAAGGAATGCAGCCTTACCTTGTGCCAAGGAATGCAGCCTCACCTGTGCCCACATCTCAGCCTCAACAGTGCCCAGGAATGCAGCCTCATCTGTTCCCAGGAATGCAGCCTCACCAGTGCCCAGGAATGCAGCCTCACCTTGTGCCCAGTAATGCAGCCTCACCTGTGCCCAGCAATGCAGCCTCACCTGTGCCCAAGATCTCAGCCTCATCAGTGCCCAGCAATGCAGCCTCACCTGTGCCCAGGAATGCAGCCTCACCTATACCCAGCAATGTAGTGTCACCTGCACCCAGCAATGCAGCCTCACCTGTGCCCAGGAATGCAGCCTCATCTGTGCCCAGGAATGCAGCCTCACCTGTGCCCAGGAATACAGCCTCACCTGTGCCCACA
This sequence comes from Lithobates septentrionalis, assembly GCA_037952835.1. Taxonomy (NCBI): domain Eukaryota; kingdom Metazoa; phylum Chordata; class Amphibia; order Anura; family Ranidae; genus Lithobates; species Lithobates septentrionalis. Next base: position 4,523,724 of record JBBDGP010001187.1, on the reverse strand, counting down.
TCTCAGCCTCACCTGTGCCAAGGAATGCAGCCTCACCTGTGCCCAGGAATGCAGCCTCACCTTTGCCCAGCAATGCAGCCTCACCTGTGCCCACATCTCAGCCTCAACCGTGCCCAGGAATGCAGCTTCAGTTGTGCCCTGGAATGCAGCCTCAGCTGTGTCCTGAAATGTAGCCTCACCTGTGCCCAGGAATGCAGCCTCACCTGTGCCCAGGAATGCAGCCTCACCAGTGCCCAGGAATGCAGCCCCACCAGTGCCCAGCAATGCAGCCTCACCAATGCCCAGGAATGCAGCCTTACCTGTGCCCAGCAATGCAGCCTCATTTGTGCCCACATCTCAGCCTAACCAGTGCCCAGCAATGCAGCCTCACCAGTGCCCACATCGTCCTCAGCTGTGTCGGGGATCAGAGAGGAGAGGAAGAGGAGAGCCAGCCAGATCATCACACAGGCCGGCGTCTCCCGCTGTGTCAGCTTTAATATGAATCGCCAGGTGCCCGCCATCACAAAGTCCCTGGATCGGCTTCCACATACAGTTGTGTGAAAAAGTATTTGCCCCCTTTCTGATTTTTTATTGTTTTGCATATTTGTCACACTTAAATTACTCAGATCAGCAAACAAATTTTATTATTACACCAAGATAACCCAAGTAAATACAAAATGCAGTTTTTAAATGATGGTTTAATTTATTACGGCAAAAAAGCTGTCCAAACCTGCCTGGCTTTATGTGAAAAAGTAATTGCCCCCTTAAACCCAATAACTGGTTGTGCCACCTTTGGTAGCAACAACTGCAATCAAGCATTTGTGATAACTGGCAATGAGTCTCTCACATTGCTGTGGAGCAATTTTGGCCCACTCTTCTTTGCAGAATTGTTTTAATTCAGCCACATTGGATGGTTTTCCAGCATGAACGGCCGGTGTAAGCTCATGATACAGCATCTCAAATGGATTTAGGTCCGGGCTTTGACTCCAAAACCTAAATTTTGCTTTATTTGAACCATTTGGAGGTGGACTTGCTGTTGTGTTTTGGATCATTGTCCTGCTGCATAACCCAAGTGCACTTGAGCTTGAGGTCACAAACTGATGGCCGGACATTCTCCTTTGGGATTTTAGGGTAGAGCTCAGAATTCATGATTCCATCAATTATGGTAAGTCGTCCAGGTCCTGAAGCGGCAAAGCAGCCCCAGACCATCACACTACCACCACCATGTCTGACTGTTGGTATGACGTTCTTGTTATGAAGTGCTGTATTAGTTTTATGCCAGATGTAACGGGACGCACACCTTCCAAAAAGTAAAATTTTTGTCTCATCAGTTCACAGAATATTTGCCTAAAAGTCTTGGGGATAATCAAGATGTTTTTTGGTAAATGTGAGATGAGCCGTTGTGTTCTTTTTGGTCAGCAGTGGCTTTGGCCTTGGAAGTCTCCCATGGATGCCATTTGTACCCAGTCTCTTTCTTATTGTTGAATCATGAACACTCATCTTACCTGAGGCATGTGAGGCCTGCAGTTCTTTAGATATTGTTCTGTGTTATTTTATGACCTCCTGGATGAGTCGTCGTCATGCTCTTGGAGTAATTTTTGTAGGCCGGCCACTTCTGGGAAGGTTCACTACTGTTCCAAGTTATCTCCATTTGTGGATAATGGCTCTCCCTGTGGTTCACTCGAGTTCCAAAGCCTTAGAAATTGCTTTGAAACCCTTCCTAGACCGATACATGTTTGTTTCTAATCTGTTCTTTAATTTTTTTAGATTGTGGCATGATGTGTGGCTTTTTGCTTCACTTTGTCAGACAGCTTCCCTTTATGTGATTTCTTGATTCAACAGGTCTGGCAGTAATCAGGCCTGGGTGTGGCATGTGAAATTTAACCCTGCTTTCCAAAAAATTGTGGTCAATCACAGTTCATTCATGATTCAGCATGGGAGGGGGCAATTACTTTTTCACATAGGACCAGGCAGGTTTGAACAGCTTTTTTCCCTTAATAAATAAAATAATTTAAAAAATTTAATTTAAAAAATCTTGGATTTACTCGGGTTATCTTTGTGTAATATTAAAATGTGTTTGATGATCTAAATCATTTAAAGCGGAGCTACAACTACAAACTATTTTTTTTAAACCTTTTACAAGCATTTAAAAAGGTGTTTTAACACTCACGTCTTCTGTTTTATTTCTCCCCCGATGTCCGGTTTCATCTGTTTAAATAACTTTGATCTTGGTGTTGTGTTCGTTCTCATTTTGCTTGTGGGCATGTGAAGCCCACAAGCATCCTGTTCCGGGATACGGTGCTGCTGCTGGACCAGCATGCACCGCCCTGTTCTCGCGCTTGCGCAGTAATGTGCCGTAGCAGCGCTGTAAAGTATACAGGTTGCCATAACAATGGGCGGTGTTGTCGGAAGTGCCCGCCCTGTTGTTAAGACAACGTAGCCCTCGGCACAGCCCACTGACTCCTGGGAAATGATGACACACATCTCAAAGGAGTAGTAGCGAGCGGAGCCGCCGAGGGAAGTGACATCAGAAGCCGAGGTGATGAAGGAGGCAGATTTCGAGGGACCACATAGCAACAGGCATAAAAAGGTAAGTAATAAAAAAATTTTCTCCAAATGTTTTTTTTAAATTTATTTCATGCACATTAATTAAATTTTTTTTTTTGGGTGGAACTCCACTTTAAGTGTGAGAAATATGCAAAAAAAGAAAAAATCAGGAAGGGGCAAATACTTTTTCACAGCACTGTATGATAGGCAGCACATGTCCCAGCATTGGACAAGTGTGCTGTCTGTCAAAGGAGCCATACCAGGACTTTGTGACGGTGGGCTCCCGGCGATTCAAATTAAAGCTGACACAGCGGGAGACTCCAGCTTGACACCTGCCAGTGTGTGGCACCCGGGGCAAGCCACCCCCCCCCTGCCTTAACACCCGTCCTGGTCACCCTAGAGACTCGGGGCTATAGCCCCTGAAGCCACCTCCTAGCGACGCCACTGCCTAACACTAATACTTTTTTGTATTACTTGACCCTTCCTATTAGATTGTAAGATCGAACTAGCAGGGCCCTCTGATTTATCTTGTGTTGAATTGCATTGTAACTGTACTGATTTCCTCTATTTTGTAAAGCGTTGAGCAAACTGTTGGCGCTATACTGTAGAAATCTTGAATAATAATAATGATAATAATAATGTTGAGTGTAGTCAGGTGTTGTCATCCATAGGGAAATGAACAGAAAAACACTCCAGTGTGAATGGAGGCTAATATTTCATTATTTAGCCTTTTGTAAACTGTTGTATAAACAATAGAAACAGTTTGTATTGCTTTTAAAAGCTTTACACAAACTTTGTAATTTAATGAATTATTAAAATATTTTCATCTTCAAATATCAATAGATAGCCTGTGTGTAGGAGAACTTGACCTTTGTAGAAATGTTCCTGCTGACATAAGAGGAAGAGGTAGATTGGTTCACTCAGAGGTCATCAATTCCAAACTGCATGCCTCACTTCCAGCACTCGTACCTGTTTATATTCCCCTGACACACTTCTCTCAGTGTCCTCTTATTATAAGGTGATGAATCTAAGTAAGTAGCTTAACTCTACATTATGGTTAATGGTTCTGCATAATTAAGTCCCAAAGGTATATATAAAATACATGAATTGTTTATAGACAGCAAACACTTAACAAGACAATGGCTGGGATTTACAGACTAACTAACTAAAGTAATTGCAGTTTGCTAAATAATATGCATGCCTATATTGGTTTCTGCAAAACAGCTATTATCATTTAGAATAATACTACACAAATTCTGCAAATGTGAATGTAATGTTTTGGCAATAACTTAATAAAAACAAGAAGACAGGGTTAGTAGAAAACAAACCTTTGTAAATGACTGTTCTGAATGTTTCATATTGAGAAAAAACATTCAACTTTAAATGTATCTAATGGCAGTTTTTCTTTTCAATTTGGAAAATTGGGAGTGAAATGGTTTAAACACTTGTCAATATATTTTTGCCATCTGTAATCCCGTGGGGAGATTTGCATTCATTTCCTACCCTGTAGACATAGAAGAAAGATAGAAAAATGCTATTAGACAGTTGCCACATAAACAGGTGTACTCCTTGGAAGCTTCCCCTTTTTTTCTGGTGGGAAATCTAAACTTTGGATTTCCCCCCTCTTTTAGTTGTGGTTATAGTGGTCACCAGAACAAATAAAAGAGAGTGAATGTCTCTAGTGGGACACAGACCATAGTAAAAATCTGGCAGAAGATATAACCCCTCACTAATCTGTCCAAAAAAACCCAAAAAACTTTAGATATAGTTTGTATAATATAAGCAGCTCCTAATGAGGTGATCATTTAGACATGAAGTTTGAACAGACATGAAGACATGAAGTTTGACATGAAGTTAGACATGAAGTTTGAACAAAGCATGAGCCACTTCTGACAATTTTTTTCTGACACCAAGAGAAAAAAGGTGACAGGGGAGAGATCGTCAGCATACAGCCTATGATTGATATTCTCAGCCCTGTTCCCTTGTGGTGCGTGAAGCGGGTGAGTGTACTTTCCTCTAATCAGCTCTTCTCACTGAGCTCTGCAGTGTGTAATTTCAGCTCTCCGCCCCCTTTTTTTCTGACAGCTCAGACAAGCTTTATGAACTCTGGACTTTGAATGGATGTAGAGAAGGGAAGACTAAAGATAAACAGGTACAACTCATGTAGGAGTATTTGTTTCATCTCTGTGTATCACCTGAGGCCAGTCACTAGGGTTGCCACCTGTCCGGTATTCACCCGAACAGTACAGGTTTGGAATCATGCGTCCAGGTTTCAGACGCCTGAAACCGGACACATTATTCAGACCAGACTATAGCTTCCAGAAACATCTGGATGAGAGGTGCTGACTGCCAAGGGGTGAGTGAGCTCATCATCCATCCCTGTCTGTGACTGAAGTCTCCCTCCTTCTCTCTCCTGCCTCTGAGTGAGTAAACTAAGATAATTCAGGGTTCCCAGAGCACCGCTTACATCAGAGTTCCCCTTTACACCAGAGGCTGCAGTGTTCCCCCTTACATCAGGGTCCTCTCCGTACATTAGAGTTCTCAGTGTCCCCCCTTAAATCAGGGTTCCCAGAGCATCCCTTATTTTAGAGTCCCCAGAGTTCTCCCTTACATCAGAGTCTGCAGAGTCTCCCCTTACAGTGAAAGGGAACTCTACAAATTCTGATGTAAAAGGGGAACACTGTGGTTTCAAATGTAAAAGGGGAACTCTGCGGACTCTGATGTAAAGGGGGACTTATGTTATTAACTTCATATGATTATAAATGTTATTTAATAGCAAAATATATGTATAGTTTATACTATAAAAAAAATAATTGCTGTGTGCCGCTAAAGTATTCGGGTTTGACTTGAAGAAAAGGTGGCAACCAGTCACTTCATTGGGTATATGTAAGGGTTTACAACCACATTAACAATTTTGTCATAATTTCTAAAGCTATGAGGACTGCTAACACATAGATTGCAAAAAATGATTTGTTGTGTGAAACCATGTGCATTTAAAGGGCTATTAAACCTAAAATAAAAAATGTAATATATTGCATGCCATGGCTGCATTCGTTTTCTATTATTAGTCCTTTTACCTTTATGTTTTTACCTGGTCTGGCCAGTAACACACCTCCCGATTACAATCCCCCATTGTGGATGAAGGAGCACAGAGGCACCTTTGGACAGGCAGCATTGCCAGTCTAGCAGGAAGGCAATATTAGATGTACTAGCAGATTTATATACATTAACAAATTGAAGCCAAACTCCAGCTGACATTGCAATTACACAAGCAGTTACGGTAAACATTTTTTTTTCTTTTGGGATAAAGGTTTTACATAAATACAAGCTGATCATTGTAAGCCCCCCCTTGAAGCCAATGCTTCAGTTTGCCCCAGTGCGCATGATGACATCGGCACATGCAGGGAACAGGGGATATCTTCTAAACTGTGCAGGTTTAGGAGATATCCAGGGTAGCTACAGGTAAGCCTTATTATAGGCTTACCTGTAGCATAAAGTTGTTGTAACGGGTTTAAAGATTGAAAGAGCATAATATGGATGCATGACAGCTTCCGACTGTATTAAAATGAATACCTTGAAATGTTCCACAATTTGTCATGTTACAACCAAAAATGTAAATGTATTTTATTGGGATTTTTTGTGATAGACCAACAGAAAGTGGCACATAATTGTGATGGCACAACTACAAACCTACCAAGACATGGCAGTCCACCTAAACTGACAGGCTGGGCAAGGAGATTATTAATCAGAGAAGTAGCCAAGAGGCCCATGGTAACTGTCCACAGGACAACTATTAGTCATGCACTCCACAAATCTGGCCTTTATGGAAGAGTGGCAAGAAGAAAGCCATTGTTGAAAGAAAACCATAAGAAGTCCCGTTTACAGTTTGCGAGAAGCCATCTGGGGGACACAGCAAACATGTGCAAGAAGGTGCTCTGGTCAGATGAGACCAAAATTAAACTTTTTGGCTTAAAAGCAAAACGCTATGTGGAGGAAAACTAAAAGGGCACATCACCCTGAACACACCATCCCCACCGTGAAAAACATGGAGCCCTACCAGCATCATGTTGTGGGGATTATTTTCTTCAGCAGGGACAGGGAAGCTGGTCAGAGTTGATGGGAAGATGGATGGAGCCAGATACAGGGAAATCTTAGAAGAAAACATGTTAGAGTCTGCTACAAACTTGAGACTGGGGCGGAGGTTCACCTTCCTGCAGGACAATGACAATAAACATACAGCCAGCACTACAATGGAATGGTTTAGATCAAAGCATGTTCATGTGTCAAAGCCCAGCCTCTAATCCAATTGGAATCTGTGGCAATACTTGAAAATTGCTGTTCACAGACTCTCTCCATTCAATCTGACAGAGCTTGATCTATTTTGCAAAGAAGAATGGGCAAAAATGTCCCTTTCTAGAGGTGCAAAGCTGATAGAGACATACCCAAAAAGACTTGCAGCTGTAATTGCAGCGAAAGGTGGTTCTACAAAGTATTGACTTACGGGGGCTGAATACAAATGCATGCCATACTTTTCACATCTTTATTTGTAAAAAATTTGGAAAATCACCACTTCACAATTATGTGCCACTTTGTGTTGGTCTATCACATAAAATCCCAATAAAATACATTTACGTTTTTGGTTGTAACATGACAAAATGTGAAAAATTTCAAGGGATATTAATACTTTTTGAAGGCACTGTATACATTAAAATACATGAATGATCCACATTTAATCACACAACACAAGACTATGCTAAAAAATATATCCTGCTGTCCCAGCTCCAACCAATTCCCCCATGAGCCCATATCACACTACTTGAGAAGTGAAATACGCGTATTTATATATTACGTATTGGACTTAATAAGTATGGTGAGGCACCCTAACCAAAAGACCCGGTACTGCAATATGAGAGCCAACCAAAAAAACGAAAAATATAGCAAAAATTTTCAATAGGGATTTGTGACGGGAGTCACTTTTGGCGGGGGGGCCCGTGGAACCCAGAATCCCTTGGAGAGGTTGGGAAACCCTTGTCCCAGCTCCCCATGCACCTCCTATGTCTAAGTAACCCTGTGTCTATTAGGGGCACAGGGTGACCGAGAACCCCAGTCTGACCTCAAGAATATATGAAGATAAAGTCCACCGTTCACCAGAGACCATTGCTAGATGGTTTGAGGTGGATGGGTATCCCATTGTTCTATTGTGTCTGTCTGCCTTGGGAGAAACCTATTATGGGGTTTATCCTCAGAGGGTGGAGGTGGGCAGCAGGACTAGAGCCTGACCAGTTTCACCGATAATCCCAGCTTCAGAGGCTTCTGACCAATCATAAACAACTGCCATTTTTTTTACTTTTAATTTATTTATTTTTTTCATTCTTAGTGGCATATCAGTGCTGCTGATACCCTACAGCCTTTTTGAAATAATTTCCTTTGTACATGCATACATTCCAACAATGGTTGCATAGCCTGCCCCTATACAGTCAGGGACCCAAATCAGAGTGTTTCGAGATCATGGGGTTAGCGCCAACAAACTGACCACATGCAGGCTGAAGGCTCCATTGACAAAAATTAGAGCCTCAGCCTACAGCTGAACACTTCAGGTTGCTGTGTTCATCTGAACTACCATGTATTTAATAGTTCAACTGTCATATACAGTTGCAGTATTAAAAATAATAGTAACATAAATAAAAAAATAGAAAAAACATGTTTTTTAGGTTTTTTTTTACATTTTTTCTCATTTCAAGTCTATCATGATAACAGAGCATTTTTTTATTATTTAAAACTGTGTGCCAAATCAAAAGTCATATACTGTGTCTTTAAAATATTTATAAAAATGATTTATCTATGCAAATTAGTTATAGCATTATTTGTTTACAATTTAGCAAGCTTATGCTGCTAAATTCATCTTTGGTGTCTGGGCAATAATGACCTTTAGCCACCAAAGGGTTGACAAAACTATTTGAAGTGTTTTGTCAGTGCTAGTGTTTCATCTGAGATTGGGATAAACTGCTGGATGCCAACAGGAAGGCGGTTTGGAATACCTTGATGTGCATGCTGTTTTATATAGTGCTAATGTGCACTAAAAGTTAGGTAAACTGTATTACACTATGTGCATTGGTGTGCGCAGCCTATTGCATTATGGTGCGCACTCCAGAGCACAAACACATGTGTGTATATCAGCAAAGCAGTGGACATTTTCAGTAGAGCAAAGATTGATGTCAGTAGGGAAGTGGATGGTGTCACTCATTTTTTATTATTATTATTATTATTTTATTTTTTTACAATATTATTTTTTATACATTTTTTGCAATTTGTTTTAGGAGCCCCGTTATGGAGGCTTTGGTGAAATATCAAGGGTCTAAACAGACACCTGATGCCTCACTTTTGATCGTTGGTATTGATGTTTAGGAGCACTGCATCATTTTTGTTTTTTGCAGTTTAATTGGAGGTTTTATTTTGGATGTATAGTACTGTAGCAAATGTGTTTGTGACTTTTGTGAATTTTCAGGTTTATTTTTAGGCGATTGTTACCCTAGAGTGGGGATATTTATATTTAGGATTAGAAGAGCCAAAAGGGGAGCTTTTGGTTAAGCCAACCTGCTCACTATAAAAGAGGGGCACGGAGCAGCCACAGCCTCAGTGAATTGGAAATGGTTGCAGCAAAAGCACAGGGAAGTGCCACGTACCTGGTGATAGAGCCTGATATGCAGAGGATGGCCTCTCTTACAACTCTAACTTGGAGCCCCTGATAGAGCTGACAGGAAGCACTGAGATGCAATGTCGCACGAGTGCCTGGTGGGATCGCTGAACCTGGAGCTGGATCGGAGCACTCGGCCTGCTGTAGAGGTGTCTGTAGGAATCCCAGAGCAGTGGTAAACAGGTAGCTGGAGCGAGTAGACAACCATTCCCCACAGGCAGAAGTGCAGATGCAGCAGAAGGAATGGTGGCACCCTCGAGGCTGAAGAGAAGGCAGGTACAGGCAGGCCGGGTCATACACAAATGGGCACATCAGGGACAGAGGCTGAAGCAGAAGCGGAATCAGATTACAGGCCGAGTCGTCAACAGGCTGGCAGCGGAGTGGCAGAAGGAGCAGGCAGGTGCGGAGTGGAGGACAAGCCGGGGTTGGATGCAGGCAGGAAACAGGAACATCAGGAAGCAAGCCGGGTCACAACAGGAACAGAATCTGAGCAATGTTGTTGAGTAAACATTGGCCAGTTGCTTTTTTTTGACAGCTCCAATTGCCGGACTTCTTTAAAACTTCCGCTGTCAACAGGGGGACCCCACTGACAGCTGAATAAGTCATTGGTAGTTAAGGACATGGCAGCCCCGCTCCTTAACAACTGATAATTGTACAGATACCTGTGCAAATGCTTAGTATCGGCACCTATACCGATGCTGGTTTCAGTGCAACCCTAACTATAATAACATACAACTTTTAGGGAGATATCTATCCCTTCCTAATGATGATTTACTAAATAGTAAATGTTATTGCCGGGAGGCAATAACATTCACTATCTAATAAACCCTAGGAAAGCCGTCTTTTGGAAAAATTCTGCTGAATTTACTTTGTGATATTTAGGAGCAAAGGGTAGGATGACTCTTTAACGAAAAATAAACTGAGGCCTTTTCTTTAACTTCTCTATATATATTTTTTATGGCATTCTGGTCTTATTAGAGCTGGATGTATCTGAACTTTGATTTTTTATGTTACTAGGCAACAGCAATCAGAAAAAGTATTTGGAAATCTGGCAAAACTCCAGTGGCAGTGGCTCGGTTAACAAATTAAAATGTATTGCTAATGTAAAAAATAAGTAAATAAATAAAAAATTATATATATATATATATATATATATATATATATATATATATATATATATATATTACTGTTGATATGATGCAGGATAAACAAATATGTCCATGGTTAAGGTGATTTTAAACTTAAAAAAACCAAAAAAACAAACAAAAACAAACATGTCTTACCTGCTCCGTGCATCAGTTTTGCACAGAGCAACCCCAATCCTCCTCTTCTGGGGTCCCCCACTGCCACTCCTGGCTCCTCCTGTTTTCTGAGTAACCCCCCTAGCAATCCACTTGCTAGAGGGGAACTAGTGCAAGCTTGTTCCCGAGCCCCGCTGCCTGCATCCGTAGACACAGACAGCAGGGTTTTTCCCAGCTCCCTTGCTCTCTCATCATAGGTTTTGATTGACAGCAGCAGGGCTAATGGCTCCCACTGCTATCAATCTGTCCAGTGAGGAGGGAGAGAGCAGAAAGAGCCACTGCACTTGTGCACAGCTCTGAATCGAAATTGGGTTCAGGCAAGTATAAGGGGGCAATCCCGGACACTGAAAGGCTTTTTACCCTAATGCAGAGAATTCTGCATTAAAGTAAAAAAAACCTTAAGGCTTTAGAACCACTTTAACCCCATGTGAAACAACACACATATTGCTGACTGACAAACCTATGAGTACAGTACAATTATGAGCAACACTTTAAGGCTCTGTTCACATTAGCACAATTTCAGATGCAACACGAGTGGCACATAATTGCATGACAATGGAAATCACATAGTTTTCAATGTAGTCCATTCACATCAATGCAACTCAGTATGGAGCAATTTTGGAAAGGATTCCAGCGCTATTTCAGCCCATAGAATATACAAACCAAATTCACATAGCATCCAAATTGCACTACATAATCACACTGAAAGTTGGATCAAAATCCGATTGCAGCAGTGTAATCTGAGCCTAATGTTTTTTTTTTTGAACAGGTAACCTATTTGTATTTTGTTTTTAAGTGTATAAGGAAATAATTGCCTTAGGCGTCTGTGTTTTCCTATAGAAACTATTTCGATTCTGCCTTACTAAAACAGATAACAAAAAAATATGGACAATTTAACTGCTGTGGGGTAATACAGATTATCCAATATATTTTTGTAGAAAAATGATTTTTGCCTGAAACAGACCTTAGGTTTATTTACTACAAGCAGCATTGTTAGAGATGTTACAAAATTTATAGTGGTACCTCAGCCTCTGGATGGGTGGCCTATCTCTATTGAAAAGGTACTTGAACTGTTGTTACTTTATAAATTAGAATGTTCAAGTAGCTACCAGACAAAAAGGAGTTCTGTTAGGAGAGCAATTTCTACTGCTGCGTTACCAGGAATTAAAAGTGATTAATGAAACATAGTTGTAATCAATTCTCTGCTAGACTGAATGTGGGAAGAAGAGAGAAATGGATAGAAGACAGCTTTTAACACAAACGGCGTTGGAGTGTTATTGTTCTGTAAATAGGTGATGAAACCACAAGTATTTGTTAATGCCAATGTAAGTTTACTCTTTATCACTTACTTAAATAAACAAATGTTTCCTTGACTGCCTTTAAATCAGTTAACTGGTCAAAACCCCTTTAAAGTGTATCTCTTTTGTTGGGGTGGATAGAATGGGGAAGGGTTGAGTTTAAATTTTTTTATTGCTAACTATATCCCCACTGGCAAGATTTATCCATATATTTGTACTGGTGACCATTGACACTGAGAAAGTAAGGGGGGAAATCCAAATGATTTGAGATGTCCCCAGAACAAGAGTTTAGAACAAATCGTCTAATGGGAACACATGTTGCAGGGACAAATGTCGAAGATGGAAATTCCCTTCACTTCAAAGGATTCCTTTAACTTCTTATTGCATCTCTGAGAGAAGACGTTTCCCCTATGGGACATAGAGAGCAAAAAAAAACAAAAACCTGTTGGGGTTATTTCTCACACACAGCATAGACACGCTTGGAAATACACCCCAAAACAAATTCTGCTATGCCTCCCAAGTATGGGGGATACCACATGTGTGAGACTTTTCAACAGCCTGGAACAGTGATGGTGAACCTTGGCACCCCAGATGTTAGGGAACTTAATTTCCCATGATGCTCAACAACACTGCAGAGTGCATGAGCATCATGGGAAATGTAGTTCCAAAACACTAGGGTGCCAAGGTTCGCCATCACTGGCCTAGATGCATAGAAGGGACCAAAATCTAAGCAGCACATTTTGGCTTTCAAAAAGCATAAATTACACATAAATTGCACATTTGATTTTCCTGACTATCTATCAGATTTCTGGAGGCCCTGGAGTGCAGGGACAGTGTAAACATCCACAAAATGACCCCGTTTAGGAAAGCAAACACTCCAAGGTATTTTCTGAAAGGCATAGTGAGTCTTTTAAAAATGTAATTTTTCACCACCAAGTTTTTGGAAAATACAAGAAAGAAAATGAAAATTTATTTTTATTTTTAGGGATGCGCCGATACTATGTTTTTAGCAACGAGTAGAAGTACCGATACTTTTTTTAAGTACTCCCTGATATTAATTACCAATACCTATTTCCAGCATTGTCTAGCAGATGGACTGTATAGCACACAGGCAGTACAGGGTTAAACACTGGGATCCTAGTCAATGAGCTGTATCTCCTCTCCCCTCCCCTCCAAAGGCAGCACCAAATTAATACTGGACTCCTAATTATAGCCTCGGGCCAGCTCTCAGGGCAGCACAGGGTTAATACTGGACTCCTAATTATAGCCTCAGCCAGCTTTCAGGGCAGCACAGGGTTAAAACTGGACTCCTTATAGCCTCAGCCAGCTCTCAGGGAAGCACAGGGTTAATAGCCTGGACTACTTGTAGCCTCAGCCAGCTCTCAGGGCAGCACAGGGTTAATAGTCTGGACTCCTTGTAGCCTCAGCCAGCTCTCAGGGCAGCACAGGGTTAATGCTGGACTCCTATAGCCTCAGCCAGCTCTCAGGGCAGCACAGGGTTAATAGCCTGGACTCCTTGTAGCCTCAGCCAGCTCTCGGGCAGCATATGTTTAATAGTCTGGACTGCTTGTAGCCTTAGCCAGCTCTCAGGGCAGCACAGGGTTAATAATCTGGACTCCTTGTAGCCTCAGCCAACTCTCAGGACAGCACAGGGTTAATACTGTACTCCTATAGCCTCAGCCAGCTCTTAGGGCAGCACAGGGTTAATAGTCTGGCCTCCTTGTAGCCTCAACCAGCTCTCAGGGCAGCGCAGGGTTAATACTGTACTCCTATAGCCTCAGCCAGCTCTCAAGGCAGCACAGGGTTAATAGCCTGGACTCCTTGTAGCCTCAGCCAGCTCTCAGGGCAGCACAGGGTTAATACTGTACTCCTATAGCCTCAGCCAGCTCTCAGGGCAGCACAGGGTTAATAGCCTGGACTCCTTGAAGCCTCAGCCAGCTCTCAGGGCAGCGCAGGGTTAATACTGTACTCCTATAGCCTCAGCCAGCTCTCAAGGCAGCACAGGGTTAATAGCCTGGACTCCTTGTAGCCTCAGCCAGCTCTCAGGGCAGCACAGGGTTAATACTGTACTTCTATAGCCTCAGCCAGCTGTTAGGGCAGCACAGGGTTAATAGTCTGGACTCCTTGTCGCCTCAGCCAGCTCTCGGGGCAGCACAGGGTTAAACCCTGAGTTTTTCATTAGTCAGTCAGCAGCGGGCTTCTCTCCTGGAAGACAGCACAGGGGGTAATGATGGCTCGCTCCTTTGTACGACTCCAGGCTCCAGGATAAAAGTGCTTTGCCTGTCTGCACATAGAAGAGATAATTGAGGGAGGAGGGAGAGAGGAGGGAGAAGTCATGGCCAGCCACACACCTACCTCCCAGGTCCCAGCTGTGGTTAGCGGTGCAGGTCAGGTCTGGAGGAGCCGAATCTGCACCTGGTGGACTGAGCAAGGCTGATGAAGGAGGCGTTCCTGCATACCCACACTTCCCTGTGGTGGTACATCCAGGCTGTTCCTCCCTCCATGCATGGCAGACTCCACAGGTAAAGATTCGATTCCTCCTCCTATGGCTCCACTGACAGCTGAATGAGTCATCAGTCGTTAAGGATGCGGCGGCCCCTGCTCCTTAACAACCAATAATTGGCACATTCTTTTGTTTACATTTCAGCTGTCAGCAGAGAATCCCGCTGATAGCTGAAAGAACTGAGCCTGAAGGTATCAGTTTTGGGCATCGGTGCATTTGCATGAGTACCGATACTTGTGCAAATGCCTTTTATCGGCACCGATACTGATACCGGTATCAGTGCAACTCTAATTTATTTCCTTGTGAATGGTTTTATTGAGTTCACAAGAACAAACAGAACAGATATGTTAATTCAACATAAAAGGACAGAGTGAATGAAGCTCATCGAAATGTAGGCTGGTTGGTGTACAGAACAAACAAAAAGTAACAAAATATAACCAGTTGTGTTGGCAAGGTTGGCAATTTAATATTTCTCACATGCAGCATGAACATACTTAGAATCACACCCCAAAACACCCTCTGCTACTCCTCCTGAGTATGGTGATACCACATGTGTGAGACTTTTTCACTGTCTGGACTGATGATGTAGCAGACATTGTATCTTGTGTATCACACACATCAATCAATTTTGTCAAAACCAATGTACTGTAATGGTCACCTCTATATGAGTGGTCATAAAATATATGTAAGGTCACATGACATTCCTCTGCTCTCTTTCCCCAATCTAAGGAATGCGGAGAGAGGGGCTGAGATAACCCTCTAATGTCAGCTGGCCAACAGAGGAAGGTCACGTGACCTAACATAGATGCTGTGAGAGAAGGTATTTAGGATTAGAATCGTACAAAAACTGACACACGGTACTTTAGATCTTGATAAAACAGAGGGGATGCAAATGATTTATAAATGGTATTTTCAAGGCCACAGGGAAGAGCAGCAGGAGGGGAGGGATGAGGAGGAGATCACTCTCACACACAGGCTTTCGAACTGTCAGGCAGAGAGGGAGGGGAAGAGGTGGAGAGGGAGAGACTCAGAGCAGAGAGCGGGGTGATAGACATGTGCGCCGTCAATAAATTTGTTTCATTTCGTTCCATTTAATTTCATACGAAAATATATTTGTATTTCGTAATTCGTGTCCGAAATTCAATTCGGATTCGTTTGAAATACGAATTTTCGTTAGATTCGTAAACTTTTTGCAAAATAATGAAAGTTCATTATGATGACTTTATCATTATGAGGGGCTCCCACCATCCCTGTGCTTTGACGACTTCTTGGGTTTGTAACCTTTAGGTTCGTTAACTTTTCGTAAAAATAACGAATGTTCGGATGAATTTATCATTATGAAGGGTTCCCACCATCCCTGTGCTATGCTGACTTCCTCTGATTGGTGAACAAAACACCAGTCACATTTCTGTTGTAACAGAATTTGGATCCGAAATTCGTTAACGAAATTTCGTATTTCGTATAAAATTCGTAAGCATAGAAATTCCCATATTGTTCTCACCATCCCTGTGCTGAGTTCCCAGGTCTGTACACTTGCTGTGTCCAGTATGAGGGGTTCCCACCATCCCTGCACTGAGTTCCCGGGTCTGAGTGTACATCCGCTGTGCCCATTATGAGGGGTTCCCACCATCCCTGTGCTGACTTCCTGGGTTTTTAACTTTTAGGTTCATTAACTTTTCGTAACAATTACGAATGTTCTTTATGAATTTGGATCTGAAATTTGTAAACGAAATTTCGTATTTCGTATAGAATTCGTATGCATAAAAATTTGTATTTCGGATTCGTACGAATGTATGAATTTCCGGAAATTCGTACGAATTTTCGATTCATACGAAACTAATCACACAGGTCTATGGGGTGATGAAGGCACGTAAACTGACCAAAGTATCATGGATCAGCAGGCATGATTACCGTGGTCAGCACACACAGGGAGACACAGGAGCAGCAAGGATTAACCAGGTATTTTACATCATACAATGGGGCAATTTATACAGCACAAGCACTATGCTGTTTAACATGCTTTAAAGGAACAAGATCTTTTTTTTTCTTTTTTTTAGGGTTACAAACGCTTTAAGCTTGACTATGGCATAAACAGATTGCTGAGTGGTCTTCAACTAATTCCTGTTTAACCCGCACCTTGACCTGCTATATCTGCCTAGCAGTGCAAGACCCGGCTTGCCCTTGACCAATCTCTGGATTCCTGCCTGCCTATTGTGACCTTGGCTTGTACTCTGACCTTGCTCCTGTCTTGTGCTTCTGTGCATCACTGCCCGACTGTGTACCGACCCCGGCCTGCATCTTGACTCTGCCTCCGTCTTATGTTCCTGTACCTTCGCTGCCCGGCTGTTGATGACCTTTTGACTTTTTTCCTGGCTATTCTCCTACCCGCTAATCAAGCTTCACCGTGTTCATCTGCTTCCTGCAAACCTCAGTTGAAGCTGCCTGTTATACTGGCACTCATACCACTCTGTGTCCTCACACCTCCTGTTATCACTACCAGGGGTGTTTAACAAGAGGTGCAAGAGAAGCCCCCTTTACAGCTTAATATCCACCAGGTATGTGACAGGTACAATGTCACCGTAGGGACGCTGCACTTGTTCTGGTGACAGTATGTACAAAGAAAAAAAATGAATTTTTTTTTTACAATTTTTTTTACATATTGTCACCATAGTGACACTGTACTGCTCTGGTGGGTGGGGGTGCATCAGGGATTTTTGTTTTTACACTGATCGCTTATTACAGTGATGACCACTGTATAAGCAATCAGTAACACTGTTCAAAGGTTTCATTCATGAAGCTACAGTATTCACTACTGTGATGCTGTGAATGGTTACAGCTAACACATGGTACAGGGCTGCTGTGATTGGCCCTGGTACCATGTGACTGCTGTGACCAATCATAGAGCTCACATAGTAGTAAGCAAGGTGTCATTAATGACATAATGACAGCCTTATTTACTGTTGTAGTTGTGATCACTGTAATCGGTCATATACTGTGAATATGTATCTATGTATATGTATGTATATATATATAAAATCATATTAGCTCATAATCAATAAAGTATGTTTTATTAAATGAAAAAAAAAATGGATAAAACTGCACTACCCATATATATATATATATATATATATATATATATATATATATATATATATATATATATATATATATATATATATATATATATATATATATATATATATATATATATATATGTGCAGTGCAGTTTTATCCATTTTTTTTTAATTTAATAAAACATACTTTATTGATTATGAGCTAAAATGATTAAAATCAAATAATACTTAAAGTGTATAATAATGCATTTTATTTTTTTGGTATTACTGTCACATTATGCACTAAGAGAATACAACTGTCTACTCCATAATGATGTATAATCTTTCTACTTATGGAGTTAAATATTCTGTTCTTTGACTGTGAAGTGGGAAGTGGCAAATGCTTTGAATATGCACCTGTGATGTTTATTACACAGTGGATACAGTGCCACTTGTGTGTCTTTTTATTGTTACCAAGGTTCCTGCGAACCATTCACAGGTATTTGTGAACATTTCCAAGGTTGGTGATTGTGGTGCTTGTTCAACTGAAGAGCTGCATACTGCATATATGATTCAGAGGATGGGTTTACTCAAAGCGTTATTACATACTGCAAATTAATGTCCCAACATAACTTCTACTCACCACTACAAAACAATTCAAAACAGTAAATTAACAATAATTATTGCCTTAACAAAATGTTCCAAAAGTAAATATATTATGTGGATAAAAGGTTACAATAGCTATGATTTAGAAATAATGCCAGCATGGCCTCTGTTTGAAATATGATAAAATATGATAACACTGAGATCTTTATTTCCAGTTTTGCAGTTTGTCTCACCTATTGGTGTTGTGCCTTCACTAAAGCATCGCAGACAATGATGATAAAACAGGCCCTTGGCAGAATCACACTGCACTCTTAAGACCACTTATGTTTGTGCACTGAAAAGCTCTGCACTTTGTTGTACAATAGCAAAGTAGCTAACCAAATGTCTTCAAAGATCAGTGATCAGTAATTAATTTCATTATGTTAGTTTTAATTGAGTGAATCAATATTGCATATGGATCTACGCAATTCGTAGACAGTGGCAATTCGGTATTCTTGAATATTTCCATACTCAGAGATTTCAGTCAGGCAAAATGGACAAATGGGCTGGTATCAGCTAGAAGCAGGACAATATTTAGACATCCTGTTGCCATAAGCATGCCCAAATGATGACACTCCTATGTAAATCTCCACATCTTGAGTCATGTTTTTGGTAACAACTAAAGCTAGAATGGGCTTTTGGAGGCAGAATACATCTCCTTGAGGAAGTACCATGACCAGTGACAAAAATAGTCAGAGGTGGAGTCAAGCCAAACAGGAAGTGTGGTTGGAATGCATGGTTAGAAGGTGATGCCGATTTCCTGATTTTTTTCTTAAGGGGATAGCATATTGTATACCTATAAGCAGGGGCGTTGCTAGGTCTACAAAAGACCTGGGGCTAGAGCCCAAAGCAGCGTAGTAAAGAAAGTAAAGAAAGTCATACGCTTGGGCGAGCATACACATGTATATACAGTAATATACGTGTATATATATCCACAGAGAGCCCCCAACTTACATCAGGGTCCCCAGAGAGCCCCCCTTATATCAGGTTCCCCAGAGAGCCTCCTCCTTACATCAGAGTCCTCAGAGAGCCTCCCCCTTTCCTCAGGGTACCCAGAGGGCCCCCCACTTACAACAGGGTTCCCAGAGAGCCCCCCTTACATTAGGGTCCCCAGAGAGACTCTCCCTTGCATCGGGGTCCCCAGAGAGCCCCCCACTTACATAAGGATCCCCAGAGAGCCTCCCCTCCCCTTGGGGACCCCTGCAGAGACTCGGGGCTATTGGCCCCAGATTCGGGGCTATAGCCCCAAAAGCCACCCCCTAGCGACGCCCCTGCCTATAAGCCATATATCCATGTGCACGGTTTAGGCTAGGTTCACATCTATGCAGGTTGCGTTTGATGCATTTTTCTGGCATGTTTTGTGGTGCATTTTGCATTTTTGAAGTTATGTTTTTGATGTGTTTTGCGTTTGCATTGTTTTTTTTTTTTTTTTGCTAATAGGAAAGGTGTCATTCACACAATCGATGACTCAATTAAGAAAAAATCCCTACCAGACCCTTATCCGAGCATGCAGCCCAGCAGGCCAGGAAAGGGGGAGGGAAGAGCAAACTATACCAGGCCAC
Organism: Lithobates septentrionalis; assembly: GCA_037952835.1. Classification (NCBI taxonomy): domain Eukaryota; kingdom Metazoa; phylum Chordata; class Amphibia; order Anura; family Ranidae; genus Lithobates; species Lithobates septentrionalis. The sequence continues at coordinate 4,504,142 of JBBDGP010001187.1, read as the reverse complement.
ATGCCCTCAACATGTAGAGGTGCTCCACCTTGTCTGTATGTTGATCAGGACAAGGGCCTCTTACCCACAACCCTGACCCAGTGGTTGTGGTAATACAGGGGTGACTTTAACTAGGGGGCCCCCCAGATCCCAGCTCCACCATGTGAATGAATGTGGGGTACATAGTACCCTACTAATTCAACAAAAAACAATTCAAAGTGAATTAAAACGCACAGCCAGGTTTGACAAGTCCTTTATTCAAAAACCAGAAATAAAAAAATCTCGGAAGTAGATCCAACGTCATTCACATCATTCACGATAAACTCCGGCTGCCAACCCAAACAAAACAAGCCAAAAAAACACTGACTTGCACCGACCCTTGGCTCCCACCGACTGACAACTCCACCACCTCCTACCGCTAAATAATTGAAGGGGCGGGGGCCACCTGATGACATCACTGTGTGACCCCACCCCTTTATGACCTCATTGCCCTAGGTTAGGGTTAAGGGCTAGGGTTAAATGTTAGGGTTAAGGGCTAGGGTTAGGGTTAAATGTTAGGGTTAGGGGTAATCATTAGGGTTAGCAGTATTTGTTAGGGTTAGCAGTAATTGTTAGTATTAGGTAGTGCTGGGGGTGACTTATTGGAATCTGGAAGCCCACTGTAAACAAAGGGGTGCCAAGGTGATTGCGTATGCCCTTAACCTATCCCTTTACCCTAACACCTTGTTATACTTTCCTATTAGAAAAAAAAATGCAAAACGCATCAAAAACGCAACACTTGCATTTTTTGTTTATGGATCTAAAACACATTTTGCTGTGGGGAAAAAAAATCCCTGACCTTCTCAAAAAAAATGCATGGGCTCAAAACGCACAGGTGTGAACTAGATCAATAGGAAATCATGTTAAATGGACTGTAATGTGTTTCTGCAAAACGCACTAAAAAAACGCATAGGTGTGAACCAAGTGTAAAAGTGCACTGTTGCATTTGAGTGCAAATTTTGGGTTTTAATAGATAATAATTTTAATCTTTTAATATGGTTAAACATAATGATGGCCTTTTTTGATTCTATTTGAACCTTGTTGGCTAGAGGATCCATCTTATTAAAGCAAAAGCAGCCGGTGAAACAGACGATATCCTATACCAGTGGATTTTCCCACGGGTGGGGAAGGCATGCAGTGACCCTCTGAGGTCTAACATGGAGGTGAGCGCATAGGATCGCTGGTGGTGGATATATAGGATCGCTGGTGGTGGATATCATATGGTGCAGTGTTGTTGGATACGTTTAAACAGCACATTTTTAAATGTACTGTTCTTTATGACACAGTGTTTATTTAATCATTTTTTAAAGTTGGAGAGACATTTTTGTTTTGACTTTATATTCACACAATGGAGGTTCTCACAATCATTCACTATATGCTATATATACATAAACAGTAAATAAGAAATTGTTTTGTAGAGCTATTTGTTATCACATGTGCTAAGTTATTTGATTATGCACATAGGGCACTTTGCTTTTTTTATGGTGTTCTTTTATGCATGATATATATTTTTGTTTATGTAGTTAATTAGTTGGTTAATTTGAGTTTTATACCAGTTATTAAGGTTTCATCAGCATAAGCTGGATACAGAATTCTGATGATTCAGACTTCAGATACATAGGGGGTTACCACCACTATTTACATATGTTAGTTTTTTAAGGGGGCAGCACTACACTTTTTAGTTATTTGGCTGTATGCAGAACTGCTTTTAACCACTTGTCGACCAGCCGCCGCCATTATATGGCTGCAGGTCGGCATGATCTTGCGAACCATCGTAGCTGTGCGTCAGCTCCTTTAAGCGCCTGCTGCATTGTGGGGGTGCCGATGCTTATGGCCGGTGGTTGCGATGACTGCCGGGCGTGCACGATCATGGGCACGAGAGGCAGAACAGGGACGTGTGTGTGTAAACACACAAATCCCTGTTTTTTGAGAAACCACGATCTGCCATCTTCTATAGGCAGTCCCCTCCCCCCACAGTTAGAACACACAGTCAGGGAACACAGTTAACCCCCTGATCGCCCCTAGTGTTAAGCCATTCCCTACCAGTGACATTTACACAGTAATCAGTGCATTTTTATACCACTAATCTCTGTATAATTGTCAATGGTTTCAAAAATGTGTCAAAAGTGTCCAATGTGTCCACCATAATGTCGCAGTCCCGATAAAAATCACAGATCGCCGCCATTACTAGTAATAAAAATAATAATAATAAAAATGCCATAAATCTATCTCCTATTTTGTAGACATTATAACTTTTGCGCAAATCAATCAATCTACTAAATATTGCAATTTTTATTACCAAAAATATGTAGAAGAATACATATCGGCCTAAAGTGAGGAAAAAATTCGCTTTAAAAAAAAAAAAAAAAAATTGGGGATATTTATTATAGCAAAAAGTACAAAATATTGCGTTTTTTTCAAAACTGTTGCTCTTTTTTTGTTTATAGCGCAAAAAATAAAAAACGCAGAGATGATCAAATACCACCAAAAGAAAGCTTTGTTTGTGGGAAAAAAAGGACGTCAATTTTGTTTGGGTACAGAGTCGCACAACCGCGCAATTGTCAGTTAAAATGACGTAGTGCCGAATCGCAAAAAATGGCCTGGTCATTGAGCAGCCAAATCTTCCTGAAGTGGTTAAAGTTTCTTGACCACTAAATGAGATATGGTGTGCTCTGGCACAAGCTCACTTGGGCACACCCACCTATGCTCTGCTAGCCCAAGCTCAGAAAAACCGCATGGTCCCTTTCCTTTTCCGATGGGAGCAGGATCTGCATCTAACTCTCTACCTTCCTCAGGATACTCAATTTTTCTCTAAAAACCTCCAAAATCATATCAAAGTGGTATAGAACTTCCTCTATCCTGAATAAATTCCCTTATATCTGTTGGTATTGTAAATCAGACACTCCCTCTCTTCTTCATATTATTGGTCTTGTCCAAACTCAACCTCTTTCTGGACCAAAGTGTGAGAGATATCGTAGAAATTCACCAATTACACTCTCCCCAACAACCGCGCCTTTTTTTTCTATTTCATCACTCCTTGATTCCTACCAATACGTATGAGGAATCTATCCTCAGTCACCTTCTGAATACCACTAAATTCTGTATTTTCATAAAATGGAAGGTCTCTGACCCACCCACGGTATCTCTTTGGTTGCGCAAATTTGATGAAATTTGCCACATTGAAGTACCTTCTACTCTCTTCCCCAAATTAACAAGACTCCTTCAAAAAGACCCTGTTCTGGACTTAGATTTTTGGAGGAAGGCTCTCTTGCTTGAGGACATTTCACACTGCTTACTCTAGGTTTTCCCCTCCCCCCCCCCCTTTTTTTCTCTCCTCTCCTGAATCCCATTATATCTCCAGCCTTCCCCCCTTTTACTTTATTTAAATAGCTTCCCTTTCCCCCAACATTTTTCTCTCATTTTGTGATGATTTTCTGTAATTGTAGTCAACATTTAACCAACCCCCGTTAGCTTTGTATATCCTTGGTCTACATGGATATAGTGTTTTTTTCAATATGTAATAACTTTGTATATGCTTTGTACATCTTTTTTTTTCACTGAAAAAGAACATCAAGTGTAATTTCTGCCTGCTGCCTTGTTCCTCTGCTATCTGACAAGTTTTTCTGACACCAAGATAAAAAAAGGTGACAGGGGATGGGAGCTACAGCACACAGCCTGTGAATGACAGCCTAAGCTCTGTGTTTGTGTGCTGTGTGAAGGGGGGTGTGTCCCTCCAATCAGCTCTCACTGATCTCTGCAGAGTGTAACTTCAACTCCCTAACCCTGCTTTTAGAAAACTCAAGTTATATAAATTCTGCACTTTGAATGGCCATAGAGAAGAGAAGACTGCAGATAGACAGGTATAACTTATGCAGTAGGATTTGTTTCTTTTCTGTGTTTCACCTGAGGCCAATCACTTCACTGGTTATATGTAAAGGTTTACAACCACTTTAAAACAGCCTTGGATTAAGTCCTGCAGAGTGTGTGGTCCTTTGCCTTTTTGAAACTATATACCCATCAGCATTAGGCTGGTGGTTCAAGAAAGGGTAATGCCCTAGAAAACAGCATAAGCTCTCTCAAAACACTAACTTGCTGTTAAAAGTACCATGGTTACTCCTTTAATGCAACAATGGGATGTTGATATATACCTTAAGTGCCCCTGGTAGTTCGAACATTTGAACCTGTACTTGCTAAAAATAGCGACAACAAGACAAAAGACCCCCTGGACTTTTTCCTCTATTTTATTCAGCTGGTGCAGGTGGTAAGGACGTGGGTTTTTTGTTTGTTAGTTATGCTTTAATTCTGTGTGGAAACCCTTGCCATGGAGAACTTGACAATTTTCTTTTACCAACTTTACCAAAGCTGCAAAACTGTGGAATACTCTTCTAAAATAATAGAAGAGAATAAAAAGAATCAACTTTTGGATTTCTGTGGCATCTCCCTCAAATGCTAAGATGCTGGTACATGACTCACTAAGGTTTAGAAAATGCTGTAGTATAGCATGAAAGCAAATCATATACTTTAGATAATACTTTATTCATACAGTATATAGTATTTACTTCAAAAAAAGTATATAAATAAATAGCCTTTTTTCTATTGCAGGCCTTATCTGTACTTGTCTTTTGTAGTCATTTTATTAAAGCACAACCCCGAGAAAAGTAAAAATCCTCACTTGAGGCGGGGTTGCCCCTGTTCTGCAAGGGATATCTGCTTGTTTACATCTAGGGGACAGAAAAGCAGTTTTACTTATGTGATTGTCCACTTCCCCAGGTGATGGGGATCCCCCATGCTCTGGTAGTGGACTGCCCTTCGCATCTTTACATCCAATGCAGGGCTATAGCTGTGCTTTTCCATACCTTACCTATATCATTCAACTGAGTAGATCTAAATAGAGTCCTTTGTTCTTATGATTCCACAGGATGTTTACTTCTTCTGCTATACAGTGAAAGTATTACAAAGTAATACATCCGGAAAGTATTCACAGCGCTTCACTTTTTCCACATTTTAGTATGTTACAGTCTTATTTCAAAATTGATTAAATTCATTGTTTTCTTCAATACTCTACAAACAATACCCCATAATGACAACATGAAAGAAGTTCTTTGAAAATTTATTAAAAATAAAAAACAAAAAAAATCACATGTACATGAGTATTCACAGTTCTTGCTCAATACTTTGTTGAAGCAACTTTGGCACCAATTACAGTCTCAAGTCTTTTTAAATATGATGCTACAAGCTTGGCACACCTATTTTTCTCTCAAGCCCCATCAGGTTGAATGGGGAGCAACGGTGCACAGCCATTTTCAGATCTCTCCAGAGATGTTCAATCGAGTTCAAGTCTGGGTTCTGGCTGGGCCACTCAAGGACATTCACAGAGTTGTCCCGTAGCCACTCCTTTGTTATTTTGGCTGTGTGCTTAGTGTCGTTGTCCTGTTGGAGGATGAACCTTCGCCCCAGTCTGAGGTCCAGAGCGCTCTGGAGCAGTATTTTTTTTTATCAAGGATGTCTTTGTACATTGCTGCATTCATCTTTCCCTCGATCCCGACTAGTCTCCCAGTTCCTGCCGCTGAACAACATCCCCACAGCATGATGCTGCCACCACCATGCTTTACTAGAGGGATTGAATTGGCCAGGTGACAAGTAGTGCCTGGTTTCCTCCAGACATGATACTTGAAATTCAGGCCAAAGAGTTCAATCTTTGTTTCATCAGACCAGAGAATTTTGTTTCTCATGATCTGAGAGTCCTTCAGGTGCCTTTTGGCAAACTCCAGGTGGGCTGTCATGTGCCTTTTACTGAGGAGTGGCTTCCGTCTGGCCACTCTACCATACAGACCTGATTGGTGGAGTACTGCAGAGATGGTTGTTCTTCTGGAAGGTTCTCCATTCTCCACAGAGAAACGCTGGAGCTCTGTCAGGGTGACCATCGGGTTCTTGGCCACCTCCCTGACTAAGGCCCTTCTCTGTCGATCACTCAGTTTGGCTGGGTGGTGCGCTCTAAGAAGAGACCTGGTAGTTCCAAACTTCTTCCATTTACAGATGATGGAGGCCACTGTTTGGGACCTTCAATGCTGCAGAATTTTTTCTGTACTCTTCCCCAGACCTGTGCTGCTATACAGTCCTGTCTTGGAGATCTACAGACAATTCCTTGGACTTCATGGCTTGGTTTGTGCTCTGACATGCACTGTTAAATCATGTCCAATCAACTGAATTTACCACAGGTGGACTCCAATCAAGTTGTAGAAACATCTCAAGGATGAGCAGTGGAAACAGGATGCACCTGAGCTCAATTTTGAGTGTCATGGCAAAGGCTGTGAATACTTATGTACATGTGATTTTTTTGTTTTTTTATTCTTAACAAATTTGCAAAGATTTCAAACAAACGTCTTTCATGTTGTCATTTTTGAGGTATTGTTTGTAGAATTTTGAGTAAAATAATGCATTTAATCCATTTTGGAATAAGGCTGTAACATAACAAAATGTGGAAAAAGTGAAGCGCTGTGAATACTTTCCGGATGCACTGTACATGAGGAATGCCATTGATCATGTTCACTTTCACTGTTCACTGAGGGAATAAGCAAACATGCAAAGACTCTTATGCCCTGTACACACGGTCGGATTTTCTGATGGAAAATGTGCGATCGGAGCTTGTTGTCGGAAATTCTGATTGTGTGTGGGCTCCATCGGACTTTTTCCGTCAGAATTTCTGACACACAAAGTTTGAGAGCAGGTTATAAAATTTTCCCACAACAAAATACGATCGATTAAATTCCGATCGTGTGTGCACAAATCCGACGCACAAAGTGCCACGCATGCTCAGAATAAATTAAGAGAAGAAAGCTATTGGCTACTGCCCCATTTATAGTCCCGACATACGTGTTTTACGTCACCGCCTTGAGAACGATCGGATTTTCCGACAACTTTGTGCAGTCGTGTCTATGCAAGACAAGTTTGAGCCAACATCCGTCAGAAAAAATCCATGGATTTTGTTGCCGGAATGTCCGATCAATGTCCGATTGTGTGTAAAGGGCATTAGGGTATCAAGTGTCGGACTGCATATTAACTGCTCTGTCATTGCAAGAAAATAAAATAAAGCCGGTCTTATAAGGTTCGATTCTTGTGCGGTTCAGCAGGGACCAGCAAAGATTCGAATCATGTATGAGCAGGCTGAATGCACCCAAGGTGAGCACTCGATACAACAAGCAGGTGGGATTTTACATGCGATTATTGCTAGTGGCTATTTATAGCCACCAGCAGTAATCACTATGTTCTCCTGGCGGGGATGGCTCCCCCCGCCCCTGTCTGGAGAACACAATGGTTCAAGGTTGCAGGAAATAAAATCGCTGCATCTATGGCCAACTTAAGAAAGGTAATTGGCTGCATTTTTTTTCAGTTTCAGTGGATTCTCATTTGAAAACAGTGTCTTGCATTTTAATTAGAAAAAAAAGCACTTTAAATAGGAACTCAAGGATAAAAGGTTTTCCAGGTTAGCATGAGGTGAGTGTATTACGTGCATTACACTTACCAAAATGTCCAAATTCAGAAATCTTTATGTGTATAATTTGGATTAGCTTGCCAGTTTGCAGCCAGTTGTTTCCCATATACTTCCATAGGGATGGAAACTCATTCTAACTACTTGCAAAACAAATAAAGATGGAGGTGGAGGCACGGTGGTAAGTAATGTACTGTATATAAATATGCATACCTACTCCATCATTAGATCTTCTTTGCGGGAGTACTTCTTTAAACCTCCTTTTTGACAAACATTAACATCATCAATTTACCACAGGTTGCTTTTGGGACCGGATGTGCTGTGGCTAGAACTATTACATAAATATGCCTTTAGTACAGCTAGCTCCATGGAGAAATGTGTTAAATTGTGTCTTTTACAGCCTGCTTATATACACAGGGATTGATGACATCTTTGCGCCTGAAAAAAGCAGAACATGTAATTACTATGTAGTTATATTTTACAGAGCAAAGTAGGGCACGCTAAACAAATATACAGGACCGTGCATTGTTTAGTGCGCATTTATCTGCCTAATACATGATATTTCTGAGGCACAAAGTTGGGGCGAAGGAGATCTGTATTTATTATCACCCTCGTTATTATTTATAAACATGTCAATGCTCTTCCTCACTTAAAAGTTAATTTTCCAGTCTTAAAGAAATTGCGTCTCCCTTCCATTTCCCATCATTAGTTATAATAAGTAACTTTCAGTATTTGTGTATAGAGATAATTTTGGAAACAGATTTTTCTTAATAATACCAAAGAAAAATATCAGTAATTATGTAATGACTGCAGAAATTACATTTAGGTAAATGAAGAGAAATCATTTTTTTTTGTATTGTGTGTCTCTCTCTAATTTATATGTAATTACCAGTTATAAAAGAACATTCCTGGTATGCATAATGACAACCTTTTGTCCTTGTGTAAAAAGTCAAGGTGTTTTCATTCAAGGTTTGTTCTTTTCAGCTTATTCCTAGCTGGTTGGGGAGACAGAAGCAGCTGTTGAATGATATGGCTGGCAATTTTTTTTCCTTATATGGGAAAGACAGATGGCTATATTCTTATTATACCAAAGCCACATGACACAAAATTCTGGGAATTTAATGTATAAACAAAAAAAGTGGTCCTTGACCCATAAACTTTTACTTTACACCAAAAAATGATAAAAAAATGTCCATGTCGTTTATAGATTATTGTGTGGTATTACATTACAGTGCACAAGTTGTGGGTTTATTGTTTTTGCGAGTGATATGTGTGCAACAATGATTGATTGTGCTGAAATGTCAGTATGAGTTCTTATTCATATTTATATGTGCTTTTAATTAAGAGAGCCTCAACATTAAAGCAGTATTAAACCCAAGCCCAAAATGTAAATATTGCAGCTTACCAATCATTAGATGTGGTGGCTGCATTCATTTTCATTATAGGCACCCCTATCAGTGGTAAATGGTTTGCATCATCCCTATAAAATGATAAACCTGGAAGACTGCTTGTTCTTTTAAATAAAAACAAGAGACTGATGCCGCATACACACGAATACAAACATGAATTTCCAACAACCAAACCGTGGATTTATTCCTGATGGATGTTGGCTGAAGCTTTTTTTGCATACACGCGGTTGCACAAATGTTTTCGGAAATTCCGATCGTCAAGAATGCGCTGATGTACAACACGTACAACGGGACTAGAAAAAGGAAATTCAATAGCCAATGCGCCACCCTTTGGGCTCCTTCTGCTAATCTTGTGTTTATCACGTGTTAGTAGAAGTTTGGTGAGAGACGATTCTCGCTTTTCAGCCTTGTGCTTTTCAGTTCGTTACTGCTCTTCAGTTTGTGTTTGTGGGTTCGTATCTGTTTTTCAGTGCATGTAGTCAGTTCGTATCTGTTTTTCAGTGCGTTCTTTTATAGTTCGTATCTGTTTTTCAGTGCATTCTTGTCTGCTCGTTTCTGATTTTCAGGTCACTCTTCTCAGGCATTACTGATTTTTAGTGCGTTCTGTCAGTTCGTTCTGACCGGCCGACCATTTTCTAGCCATGTTGCGGGTACATACTCATCGTAGAGTTCGTGCTATGCGGGGGCTTGGTGTTGGGGTTCTTACTTTGACCCAAGCCCAGTCCATGAACAGGGGGAGGAGGAGTTCATGGATGAAGAATTGGTTACTCCAGAAATTCTCCAATTCTCGCACATCCCTTTGCTGCGGAAGATCTGTGAGAATAATCCAGATGATTTCAGGAATTATCTCAGAATGACGGACCCCATTTTTCACCGTTTGATGGCTCTGCTGTCCCCTTACATTACGAAGCAGGACACCTGCATGCGGCAAGCCATCACTCCTGAGCAGAGGCTCGCTGCCACCTTGCAGTACTTGGCAACGGGGAGAAGTCTGCAGGACATCAAGTTCTCGACAGGCACCTCCCCCCAGGCTCTGGGGATCATTATTCCAGAGACCTGTTCTACCATCATTCAGGTCCTGCAGAAGGACTATATTAAGGTAAGTTTTCTCCTTTAACATCACATTCTATGTATTTAATGTTTGCTAATGTACAGTATTGTAATTCTTTCACCATTCCCTAATTACCATGATTGTAATATGCTGTGAATGTCCTCTTTGTCCTCATCCATGCTGGAAGTTTTTAAAGTTCCTTTTTTGTCCTTCATGCATATTTGCCTTCACTAACCTCCCCAGCATGCTATCCTGGGCCCATACACACCTTGCCTAGTCACTTAACAATGTATTTTTTCAGCTCCATTGTAGTGCTTTACCCTAAACACCCCCTAAAATGTGTACAAATGTGAATTTTGTCCTTAAATTCAGGCAGAGTGCCAGAGGCTTTTTTTTGGGGTCCCAAACTCATGTGGAACCCTCCCTCCCCCCAACCGCTAAGTCAACTGATACCAGTCCTCTATCTGTTGACTTTGCCAAACCCATACACACTATATCTTCCTCTTTTGTGGTCAGATTTATGGATGAATTTACCAAAGCATGTAGTGCAAGTGACTGCCTGAATACTTTCAAATGGTACTGTTAAAAGTTTTGTTCTCCTATTATCTTGATAGGTAATTGCAGAATGTAAAATTGTGCTTCAATTTGTACAGTGTGTATTTATATTTTTGTATTATGACACTTCTTACCTGTCTAGTGGGCTGCCAATAGTGTAAGTAAGGAGGGCCTAGCCAAAGTAACACACATTATTTATGCATTCACCTCTCAATGAAGTGGAGAGGGTTACCTGTCCAAAACACCCCCCCCCAAAATTTTTAAATGGGCCATCAGAGGGGGGGGGGATATCAGATTGTGGCATCCCACTTTGCCCAGCGGTGGGACTTTCCCAACTGCAGAGGGGCAATTGATGGGAAACACGTCCACATCGTCCCACCCCCAACTCGGGGTCATACTATTACAACTATAAGGAGTTTAATAGTATAGTGATGTTGGCGGTGGTGTCAGCGACATATGAATTTCTCTATGTGGACGTGGGGAAGAATGGCCGGATGGTGGAGTCATCGCCTAGACCGAGTTCTACTGACGGCTCCAGAGTGGTGGCTTGGAATTGCCACCTGCAGAAGACAACGTGGCTGGTCTACCATTCGTCTTTGTCGCTGATGAAGCGTTTGGGCTTTGTGAAAACCTGATGCTGCCATTCCCCATGAGGAACAAGATAGGAGTGGTGCTAAGTTGGTCTAGAGAGTAGGGTAAACCCACATCCCCAATGTGTCTAGGCAAATGGAAAATTGTTCCTCTTGCGGGACTTTAAAAGGAGAACCTACTCATGAGTAATAAGGAGTATGAGGAGTGTATATTTAAAATGAAATTAGGTGTTTATTAAGGTATAGACCTAAAAAAGGTCTGTGGTACACAAGGTAAATGTAACAGGAATACAAAAAATTGGGGGGGGGGGGGGGGGGTTTACAGGATGCATAATACAGACAAGGAAATTGCATTACAATATGCAGAGATACACAATCATTGAACTCCAGTACATATAGAACACACATACGGGGAGTACCCGACGCGTTTCGAGATACACTCGTCTTCAGGGGTATCTGATTGGAATCAGCATAAACAGAAGTATGTCATGTGGTATTGCTTAGGAGAGTGTGTATATTATTGCATCCATTTAAAAGCATTCAGGCAGAGAGGGAGTGGGGGGGACATGTCCCCACATACACACCGAGGTATGTGCTCGCTCCTGGTCCAGGTCGGGCAGGCCGTATGTACCTTTTCCCAGTGGAGTCACCAGGGGGGGCTGTTCCCCAACAGAGGGCATCAAAAAACACCAATGGGTATGGTGGTCCTGGGGTGGGCTCCAATCTGGAGTGGGTGGTAGATGCTGTGCAGTAGAGGTCCTGTTTAATGTATGAGAGGGGGCAGGCACAAGCAGGTCAGGTGGTAGCCCAATGAGGCATAAACCGACACACCGGCAAGGTGAGGCCCGGTGTCATGGGGGTCAAATGCTGCGGATGTGGGTAAGGAGATTGTCCAAGGGTACCATTGCCCTGACATTCGAGGCCAGCAACACCTCTGTTCATTTCTTGGACCTGGTCATTGATAGGAAAGAGGGCAGATTTAGCTTCAGTACATATTTTAAGTCCACCGACAGAAATGGTTATATATCGACTGATAGCTGCCACCATGGCTCCTGGATCAAATCAGTTCCCAGGAGTCAGTTCTTAAGACTACGCAGGAACTGTACTGATCAAGATACCTATATGGCTCAGGCCGGACTACTTAAAGATAGGTTTGTTGAGAAGGGTTATAACCCGTCTGACCTAGATAGAGAGATTGCGAATGCCAGCAATGTAGATCGCCAGCTACTATTACAGGACAAACCCAAACAATCCAGTGATGAATTTAAGTGGTCATTCTTGACATCTTTTTCTATGCAATATAAGGACATTAAAAAGGTCTTTGAACACCACTGGAGTGTTTTAAAAACGGACAAAATATTGGGACCATTGTTACCTGATACTCCTAAGGTGGTTTTTAGAGGTGCTCCATCTCTCAGGAACAAGCTGGCACCTAATGTTATTGACCCACCAAAGAAACCATCCTTTTTTCACAATCTGACTGGTTATTTCCCTTGCAGGAAATGTTTGGTCTGTCAATATAACACTTGCGGTAGAAGGGCGAGTCATGACTTCACCTCTACTACAACTGGCCGTACATATGCAATCAAGCAATTTTGCACATGTGCTACCACAGGGATTGTCTACCTGCTAACTTGCCCTTGTGGCAAACAATATGTGGGCCGTACTATTAGATCCTTTACCGTACGTGTCTCAGAACATATTAATCTTATAAAGGCAGGTAGCACCAAACACACTGTCCCGAGACATTATAGGGAGTGCCATGATAGAAACCCTGCTGGCACCCAGTTCCTTGTCATAGATAGATACACGGCCCCATGGCGGGGGGGGGGTCGACTCTTAGGGGTGTCTCCCGCTAGGAGACATACTGGATTTATGAATTGGGGTCTCATTTTCCGCAGGGTATTAATGTAGAATGGGACATCAATTCCTTTATTAATCGGGCTTGAATTCAGACTTGATCTCTCCATGTTTCTTTAGTTTTTTAATTTTATAATTTTAAAATTTTAATATGTATGCCAATTCGATATAAGATGATTTTGGTATTGTTTGGGTAGGCATATGATATTTCTTTTTAATTGCATTCATGCTAATGTATTGTACATGGTAACTCATCACCTTGGTTGTACATAATATTGGTCTGATGCCCCCTACTGGCAGTGTCCGGTAGGTTTTTTATCTGAACTAATTATTTAGATTATGAGATAAAGTATCGCTGTATACGATCTATATTTTAGATAACTTGTTTAACTTGTCTGATCTTTTAATTAAGTTTTAAAGATGCTCATTAGTTTCTCATATTTTCAGCATTACATCCACCTTTGCTGACATTTCCTGTCCCCTCCGCCCCTTCAATAGGAGGTTGGGTGTCACTTCCTGTTCTGATTATGTTGCTGGATGTGACTAATCCTATTGCAAATGAGGCTTGGCTAAAGGCCTGGAGCGCACCGCCATCGTTATTCGATCGTGCACGTGACGTCATCGCGTCATTCGACGGCCGATCGAAAACGAGGCTTGGATTATACCCTTGGAACGCACGGATGTGATCTATGGGCGTGATGTCATCACGCTACCGTGCCGGAACGAGGCTTGACATTGAGGGTGGAGCGCAGCTGTGTGTAGGCGCTTCCACCCACTACATACAGGGACTGAGAGTGAGGCTTGGTTACGGATTTAACCATCCGGACCAAAGCCGATCTATACAGTAATGTACATTGGTCTTACAGTTCGGACCTCACACAGGACTATGAGATTTTTGATATTTAATCTACTAATGTGTGGTTTTTTGAATTTCTTACATATGCCCCCCTGACCGGAAATAGGGTCATCTTAATTACTTCCGGTTTCGGACACTTCCAGTGGGGGTCATTCTTTGTCCATAAATAGAGCGGTGGGGAGAGAGGGTTCCACACCCCAGAAGACGACTTTTTTAGTTGAAACATGTCGGGTGGACCCCTCACAACTACCGCTATACGATTTACATGCCTGTTTGATCTGCATAAAATGTGAGTTTGTTTTTTACTGCTATTTTTAATAAATCCAAGTTAATACGTTATTAAACTATGTGAGTGTTTTCATCCCTCACATGGTACACGAATCTTTCGCTTGGCTTGGTGGTGTGATTATTATTGAGGAAATCGTGCTGATTGCTTCCCCCCCTTCCCTCCGTTGGTGTGGTGATGACATCTAACCAGACAATCCATCTAGACCAGTTGGTCACCAAGCCTTCTTGACCTGTTTTAGCATACGCTATTTCAGGCCACTACTTCTGGTAAGCCTCCATATCTTCTGGTGATGGTCTTGGCACCGTTTTCAAATTTCTGTGCACCTCTGGTCGTTTATGGTCCATTCATCTACCAGGCTACCGGGTCTAATTGATCTTCCTGCATATACAAGAAAAACACCTGTATACCATTTATACACTGCTATCACGGACTTTTTCTTTTTGGTGTTATGGACTCTATATTTGATTTTGCCTTTGATGTTTAATTCATCTAAACACACATTTGTATTATTCTTTCACTAGTCACTGTCACAAGTGCTCACATGAGATGTTTATGATTTAAATAATTTATGTTTAGTTTTTTCATATTGCATTCACATAATAGCGCCACACTGTGCATTTTTTAGTTGTTTTTTCTCCCTGAGTCTACGGGTGTGTTGGCTGCTCCCTTAGTTTGTTTTAGCGCAGCGCTGTATCATATTTTTTGATACCATGGGGTAGGTGCCTGGCCGAGAATCCAAACCGGGAGGGGTGTGGAGTTTAAGGGTATCCAGCCTGAGGCAGGTCCTAGGAATGAAGTGGTATACACTGCTAGCGTGCAGATATGGATGACAGACTGTGGCACCCCGCTTTGCCCAGCGGTGGGACTTTCCCAACTGCGGAGGGGCAATTGATGGGAAACACGTCCACATCGTGCCACCCCCCAACTCGGGGTCATACTATTACAACTATAAGGGGTTTAATAGTATAGTGATGTTGGCGGTGGTGTGGGCGACATATGAGTTTCTCTATGTGGACGTGGGGTAGAATGGCCGGATGTCGGATGGTGGAGTCATCGCCCAGACCGAGTTCTACTGATGGCTCCAGAGTGGTGGCTTCAGATTGCCACCTGCAGAAGACAACGTGGCTGGTCTACCGTTCGTCTTTGTCGCTGATGAAGCGTTTGGGCTTGGTGAACACCTGATGCGGCGATTCCCCATGAGGACACCCTCCCTGGACCAGAGGGTTTTTAACTACCGGCTGGCCAGAGCCAGAAGAGTGGTGATGAATTCTTTTGGCATAATGGCCAGCCGGTTCAGCCTATTCCTGATGCCAATTCACATGGCGAAATACAAAATAAACCATATCGTACTTGCATGCTGCATTATGCACAACTTTCTAAGGAGAAATGCTTTGAACTATGTGGCCTCAGTTGGGCCTGAGACAGGATTGACAGATCAGTCAACCCTGACAGCACTTGAAGCTGGCCGTCCTGACTTGCCCCGCTGAAGCGCCCGCAAAGTCTGTCAAAAATATCTGGAATACTTTGCGGGTAAAGGGGCCATTGATATGCCAGCAAATGTTTGAGAAACATTTTTTAAATATATTTTTATTTTAAACTGAAATAATATTTTATTTGATTTACTGCTTGTGTTTCTTTTAGCTGTCTCCTAGGTTCTCCAATGGTGCAAACGCTCTAAATCACGATTGCACACCATGATCATCCCGATGAGGATGTGCGCACTTGCACTGGTAAAATGAGATTCTTCTTCCACAACATCCACATCACCTAAAAACAAAAAACAAAAAAAAAATCATGTTTTATAAATATGCAGGCATACATCTATTACCTGAAGCTGTGGTCTCAGACACTTACCTGTTGTGGTCACTATTTCACCCACTTCATAAACCTCTCCTTCCTCCACATCCTGAGGTTGTGGTGTGGTGACTTCCCCTTCTTTAGGAGGTTGGGGATCCCTGGTGTCCTCTGATGTCCCGAGTCTTTTCTCCCCTATGTGAATTAAAAAATAGGTATACTTAGCACACAGATATTTGAGGACAGAATTAGGAATATGAAACATTGCTTGGAAGTGACTTACAATGTTGTTTTGAAATGTTGAAATGACTTACAGTGTCTGTTTTGTCAGAGTTCCAAGCTGAAGACATTATTTTTTTCCCTTTCTAAAGCTAGAATACTTACCTGTTTTGTGCAAGTTTCACACATGGAGACACCCCTAATATCCACTGGAGCACCTGTGTGGGACACCTTCAAAAGGATGTTCTGGTGTCCCACACTAGTGCTCCTGCGTCCAGATGTGTAAACAGCTTCTGAGTGTCCTCTCCTTACACTGAATTAAGTTTTCATTTCATTCTAGTTACAAACCCATCTAGACAACAAACTTATTTTAATACAAATAAGCATGAACAAATGTAGTTAACCTGCATCTGCGAAAAACATCGTATTAGTGGGTGAACGAACGATGTTTGCTGCGATTGATTACTGTGCCCACGAACCTGAAACTTGCCATTTTAAACTGTACAACAGTAAAGAAAAGCACATGGAGCAGCACTAAAGTAATACTAATAATAGGAACACATGGCAAAATACTTACTTTTTTGCAACACTCTCTTGATTCTTCTGTACTGATCCTGCTCCCTCAATTTAAATGACCATCATTTCCTCAGTTGATCCTTAGATCACCGTACCCCAAAATTCTTCTGCAGACTTTTCACAACTTTAGCCATGATCTTGGCCTTTCTCACATTTAGGTTTGGGTAAGGTCCATGCTTCCCATCATAGTCGGCCCTCTTCAAGATGTCCACCATCTCTACAAAGGACATATTTGATGCCTTAGATCTCCTCTGGGACCAGGACGTTTGTGGCTCCGGGCTTTCGACGTTCTCCTCGTTGCTGCTCTCCTCTGCATGCACTTGCTCTTTCTTCGCCATGTGCTCTCCCACTGCGCCGAAAGAGAAGGGGCAGGGAATATACTAGAAAGAAGGTCAGGGGTAGGTGGAGTTTCACGCATGTGCAGTGTATATAAAGCGTAACACGCATGCGTCATATGTATGATCTGTGAGCGGAGGACGGAGTAGCATAAGCGCTGATCGTACTAACGAAGGTAACATTTTATCTTGGGGCATCAGTGGCCTATACTGCTTAGAGATTCAGGCTATATTGGGACAAGATTAGGAGAGTTTAGCCTGACATTAGGGTTTGTCTTGTGTTGTGTCTTGCAGATAAAATTAATAGATTCAATGATCATGACTTACTCCCCAACTTCATTGATAAATACAGGGAGCTGCCCGGTCTGTGGCAGGTGAAACACCCTTTTTATAATAATAAAATAAAGAGGAAGGCAGCGCTGGATCAATTGCTGGAATTGGTAAAGCCAGTGATTCTCACGGCAACCATCCCCTATTTGAAGTGCAAAATTGGTGGCCTGAGGAGCACATATAATAGGGAGTGCAAAAAGGTCCAGGATTCCATAAGATCAGGAGCAGCAGCAGATGATATTTATGTCACCAGGCTCTGGTACTACGACAGACTGCGTTTTTTGTCAGATCAGACTGAAATCAGGCCAGCACTCTCAACCCTTCCTTCCACTCTTCCTTCCATTCCAGATGAGGCTTCCGACGTACAACCTGGGCCTTCCACCCAGGAAGAAGTGGAGGAGCCCAGCTTGAGCCAGGTATAGCATTGTTCAACATATTTCTTGTCCAAAAATTTAATGATGTTAACTAGATGTTAGTATTGATCACTAATTTTGGAATTAACAAAGTGGTTTACATATCAATAGACAGTAGTAGCTAAAAATGAGTGGGACAAGTTTGAAAAATGCTGGGGTCAGAATGAGTCTTTTCTATTTGTTAACATTGACATTGCAACAGTCATGAGCTCAAAATTGCATGTGATTGATGACCAAAAACCTAAAACTATGTCCCTTTTTCATACACAGGAAAGTCTCAGCCAGGAGGAGGCGGGGTAAGTGGCAGCCAGGAGGTGGCCGTGCCCAGTAACCTTCCAATAAAAAGTACCAGGAAGGGGAGGAACGTGGAGGAGTCAGCGCTTTCTTTGATTTGGGAGACTACTGTGGCCCTCAGAACCACCCCCAATATTCAAGAGGCCTATGCCTGCATGGTAGCCAGCAAAATGCAGGAAATGGAGGTGGGCCAATGCCTCATTTTTGAGGAAGTGATCTATCTGGCGCTAAATAAGGGGTTGAGGGGCGAACTCACAAGCAAAACCCATCTGTGTGAGTTGGACCATCCTCCTCCTCCTCCACCTCCTCCACCTCCTGCCACAACTCCAACACCAGAGCCACAGCCTGGTAGCAAGCGTGGAAGCAAGCATGGAAGGAAGACTAATGAGTGATGGCCTGGGTTCACTCTGGTCTGGCAAAAGACGCAGGCTGTTGTAAGACCACAACCTCGGGACATATATGTCATCTGCTGCTGCTCCTGATCTCTTGTAGTCCCGGACCAGATTGTGCTCCCTATTAAATGGACTCCTCAGGCTACCAATTTTGCCTGTCAAATAGTTGATGTGTGCCCTGGGGTAAAAAGGCTTTGCCAATTTTACCAGTTTATCCAGCGTTGCCTTCCTCTTTATTTTGTTATGACGCCTAATAAATGTCTATTTTTGTTTCAATAATTTTTATTGAAGTTTTAAGTGAAAAAGTGAACAGTCATTGACAAAAATCACATTCTTTGACAAAAATCACATTCTGATTACATACAGTTGATAGAATTACATAGCAATATTCGTTTGTCAATCGTGGTGAGAGTAATATAACTATAACAGGTGTTGAAGGTAAGATAAAGTGTGTGAATTATTCTTCCCATGTACCCCATATGGGCTCATGCTGTAGCATGGGTGATTGTGGGATCCTTCATTCCCATGGTGTAAAGACATTTTAAACAGTAATCATTTAATAACTTAGAATAGTATTAACCGTTCGTACAAAAGTATGGTAATGATACTGAAGTGTAGGTTGTAAAACTTCCAAGTGTAGGAATGTGTTGGAACGAATCGTGACTAGAGTACTCATCGAAGTTGAGTATAATTATGAGAGCTATTCGTACTCGTAAGGAACTGTATGTAACGTGTAGTAGAGAGAGTGGTAAGTAAGGTAGTTGGGGATAGATAATAAAAAGGAGAGAAAAAAAAAAAAAAAGGGGGGGGGGGGGTGGATGGGGGGAGGGGGCAGGAAGAGTAGTGGAGGAAGGTAGAAAGCAGTGTCATATATTGAGTGAAGAGAACAATGTGGATCGAGTATGTGTAAGTATTATCAGAAAAATTATCAGGTAAGTTTTTGTGCGTACCAATTTGACCAGGGGTACCATAGCTTGTGGATTTTTGCATAAGAGGGTTTTCCCATTGAAATAATTAATTCATATGCGAAGTGGGAGTGAACCAGTGTTATGACTTCTGTCAATGTTGGGGGTAAGTTTGTTTTCCATCTTCTAGTTATGAGTAACCTAGTAGCTAGAAGTATGTGTGTGATTATTAGTCTAAAAGGTGGTGGCAGTAGTTCAGTGTTCAAGTTCAGTATAGCCAATTGTGTAAGTTTGATGGGAAGGTGACAGATATCTTGTATAATGTATTCCACCTCTTGCCAGAGGGTTTTTAAGACTGGACATGACCATAGAATGTGAGATAAGGTACCTACGTGGTCACATTCTCTCCAACATTTGGATGAGGATTGTGGGTGAAATTTGGCCATTCTCTGAGGCGTTAGGTACCATCTTAGGTGTATCTTATGCATTAATTCCCATAGAGAGGTGCAGCTAGTGGATTTATAGGTGGATTGTAGTGCCTTTTGCCATTGTTGTTCTGAGAACTGTAGATGTAATTCTTTTTCCCAGTCTGTGTATGGTTTGGATTTTAAGAATACTGTTTTTTCCTGCAGGGTCGAGTATATTAGTGAGGTGCCTTTGGTAGGTGTGTTATTGGAGAAGTAGTAGTTCCACATTTTGAGTGGTATGTCTCCTTCTAATCGTGTGTGAGCTGAGAGACATTGTTGAATTCTGGTACAGCTAAAGAAGTCTGTGGGGGGTGCTTGGTATTGTGATTGTAATTGGTTAAAGGGTTTATGTAGTATCTTAGACCTGAGGTCTGTGGTATGGGGACTTTGATCTGTTATCCATTTGGGAATAGTCAAATCAGGTGACAGTAATTGTAGGGTTTGGATAGGTATTGGAATGCTTTTGGTTGGCAATTGGGACCATTTCGCGGAGTGTAGTATTGTCCAAGCTTTAACCGAAGCTTGTATGGTTGGTGAATATAAACGAAGATTTGGGCGTTTGGTTGTAGTGCTGAATAACCAGTATTTAAGGTTGGGCCCTGGAGTCATGTTGTTTTCAATGTTTCCCCATAATGTAGTAGTGTGCGTGTTTACCCATTCCTTCATTTGAGATAGAACGGTAGCTAGATAGTAATCTTTAATATCTACGTATCCCAGGCCACCCGCCAGTTTATGATTAGTAGTTTTTAGATGGCTACATCTAGGTTTCTTACCTTGCCAAATGTAATGATGTAAAATTGATTGTAGAGATTTGATGTATGTGTTGGGAAGTGGAATAGGAAGAGTGCGGAATGTGTAGAGCAGTCTAGGGAGTATGAGCATTTTAAAGGCTGCTAACCTACCAGTCCATGAAAATTCAAATTTTGAAAGTTTGGAGGTTTCTTTAATAAGCATCTGTTTCATTTCAGTGTAGTTGTTGGTAAAGAGGCTTCTGGTGCATTTGGTGAGTGTGATTCCTAGATATGATATACCTGTATCTGCCCATGGATATGTATAGAAGTTTCGTAGAAGGTTGCTGGTTATGGCATCTAGACCTAGGTTCAAAATATATGACTTATTTTCGTTTACCTTGTAGTAAGAAATGGTACTAAATTTTTGTAGTACAGATTGTATCGAAGCCAGGGAGGATATAGGGTTGGTTACCATTATGATGACGTCGTCAGCAAACAGGTTGATCTTGTGTTCTAATTTACCAATTTTGAATCCTGTGATGGATTTGTTTATTCTAATATGTTCGGCCAGGGGTTCCATCATTAAGTTAAAGATGATGGGTGATAGGGGGCAGCCCTGACAAGTGCCGTTTGAAATTGGAAATGGTTTAGATAGCATCTCAGAGGTATAGACCTGGGCTGAAGGTTTTGAATATAAGGCCATTATAGCGGAAAGAATGGGACCTTGGAGGCCGAATTTAAGGAGTGTAGCGTGGAGATAGGTCCAATTGACTCTATCAAACCCCTTCTCTGCATCCAGTGATAGAAGCAGAGAAGCCGTTCGCTCAGTTTCCGCAAGATGGATTATATTAATGATTCTACGGGTTGCATCAAACGTTTGCCTACCTTTTGTGAACCCGGATTGGTCAGGGTGGATTAATGAGGGCATAATATTTACTAACCTGGTTGCTATGAGTTTTGCATAAATTTTTGTGTCGATGTTTAATAGCGATATGGGTCTAAAGTTTTGCGGTGAGGTGAGATCCTTGCCTGGCTTCGGCAATGTAATGGTTAAGGCATTTAACATTTCCTGTGGGAGAGAAGAGGGGGAGGCAGCGTCGTTGCACATTTGGGCCAAAAAAGGGGCTAGAATTGTATGGAATTGTTTATAATACTCTCCAGTGAGACCGTCTGGCCAGGGGATTTGTTGGATGGTAGGGCTGTGATAATATCTAACACTTCTATTGGGGAGAATGGAGCATTTAGAATTGTTAGTTGCTCTGAGGATACTTTAGGGAGATTAATTTCTGTCAAAAAGTTTTCTATATCTTTTGAGCAAGGTTGGCTAATAGTGGAGTCATTTTTTAGATTATAGAGTGTTTCGTAGTAATGACTAAACGCTTCTGCTATGGCTTGGGGGTCTATCACTTTTTGTCCCGTGGAGGGATGGTAGAGGTGAGATATCTTGCTTTTAATATGTTGGCCTTTGATTCTGACTGCCATTGCTTTCCCTGCCTTATTCCCAGTGGAGTAGTGGTTAGCCTTAAATCTTTTTTGGGTTTTTTCATATGTTTCTAGTAGTAAGTTTCTTAATTCTTGTCTAAGAAGTACAAGTTTTTCTCTAAGGGCAGGATCAGGACTGATTTGGTTTTGGGCCTCTGCTGTTTTAATTTGGGAGGTGATGGTGTCAAGACGCTGTGATCTCCTCCTCTTCTCTCTAGCTCCTATTTGAATAAGAATCCCTCGGATGACCGCTTTATGAGCGTTCCATAAAATAGTGTTGCTTGATGTTGATCCTTGATTCAGATCAAAAAATTCTTCTAAATGTTTACGGATAGTAGCTGAGTGTTCGGGTGATTGAATAATTGAAGCGTTGGCTCTCCATAACTTCGTACGTGGGGAAGTAGGCAAAGACTCAAGGGTTATAGACACTGGTGCGTGGTCAGACCACGTTATCGTATCTAAAGATGATTCAGAAATTTTTGGCAGGGTCCACTTGTCGACAAGGAAGTAGTCGATTCTGGTGTACGAATTGTGGCGATGGGAAAAGAAGGAGTAGTCTCTCTCAGTGGGGTGGTGGCATCTCCATACATCATATAGGTCATTGTTTCTTAGGAACTGTCCCATAGGTGAAGTAATTCTAGTTTTGCGAGAGGAGGCATCTAGGGAATTGTCCGGAACTATGTTGAAATCACCGCAGATTATGAGGTTTCCTTGGTGAAATTTGGCGATTTTGGGCATCAACTTAGAGAGGAATCTAATTTGTTTAGTGTTGGGCGCATACACCGTTACAATAGTGTATCTAGCATTGTCCAAGGTACAATCTAGGGCCAGGTATCTGCCATCTTCATCAACTAAGCTGTTATGGAGTGTAAAGTTGATTGTGTGTTTGATTGCAATTAGAACTCCGTTTTTCTTAGTGGGGCCTGGAGCATGGTAGATATTGGGGAAGGATTTGTTATTGCAGTGTGGCATTGCAGATTTTTTAAAGTGTGTTTCTTGCACACAGATGATGTCACATGAAGATTTTTGGGCTGTTCTCCATAAGGAAGCTCTTTTAACCGGATGGTTTAGCCCTTTGGCATTAAGTGAGAGGAATTTGGGCATCTTGGTGGGTGGTGTAGGGTAGAATATGTGGTAAGTTTTTACTTACAGTTAGTAGTTAGGTTCTTCTATGTAGAAAGATCTGGTGGTCGTGGTACTCATGTCCTTTTTTCTTCCGTGCGCTCTCAGGAAAGAAGAGATGTTGGGTAAAGGAAACTTTAGGGTGAGGAGAAAATAAAGTGAGTTAGGAAAAAAGGGTAAACAAAAAGTAAGAACTGACAGCAGTTAATTAAAACTGGTACTGCTGTGTTGTTGTGGGGTGTAAGTTCGTGGAGCAATTTGCAATGAGCAAGGCATCCGACCGGAGATGTGGTAAAGCGGGTCATGTGCGATCCCACTATTCAGGTATAGGCTAGTGCTTACCGGAGTGACGGTTATCATTGGAATGCGGAGAGTTTCCTCTGCGGTTTAGTTGAGCTGAGTTAGGTGGGTCTGGAATAATTCCCCATATGTGGAGTAATTTGAGGCCTTCTTTCACTGTGGAGATGTTATGCTTGGTCCCATTCTTGGTGACTATGATCTTGGTAGGGAAGCCCCATTGATAGGGGATCTTGTGGTTATTGAGTGGTTTGGTAATAGTGTTTAGTTGTCTCCGTAACTGGCGGGTGTGCTGTGAGAGGTCAGCGTAAAGTTGTAGATTAGTATACGGGGCAGGTAGCTGTTCCAGATGTCTTGATTTGAACAGAAGTTGGTCTTTAGCGTGAAAAAAGTGAATTCTCATCAGGGTATCGCGTGGAACTTCGGCCGGGAGATGTGGGGGTTTAGGGAGGCGATGGATGCGATCAATTATGGTTTCCATGGGGGTGAGATCAGGCAGGAGCGTGGAAATTAATTTTCTGGCATATGCGTTTAAATCATGCGGTAATGTAGATTCAGGGACCCCTCTGATCTTAACATTATTACGGCGGGACCTGTCCTCGAGGTCTGCCATTTTGGCCCTCATCCATTGTTGTTCATCTCGTGTATGATCATGGGCGTCTACCAGATCATTGACCGTTTCAGTCATTTCTCCCATCTGCTTCTCAACTATGTGTATTTTCTGCCCCATATGGTTGATTTGTGAGGAGAATCTGGAGAACATATTGGAAATGTCATTGTGAAGGGAGCTCTAAAGGGAGATGAGCATCTCCTTCATTGTGGTATCTAATACAGGCTGGTTTGTGGTAGGGAAGGCTGCTATGGGGGATGGATGAGCTGGGGCTGTATCAGGCTCAGGGCTCACCTCAGATGTTGCAGATTCTTCATCCAGGCGCATCCGCGCTTTTGCAGGGCTGTTACCGGCCGATGAAGCAGGGGATGATGGTGAGGCATCAGGAGAGTGAAGATGTGGAGTTATTTGCAGTTCATCCTCATCAGGAAGATCTGTGTAGGCCGCCGAATTCCTGCATTCAGGGCCGCGGGCGCCATCTTGGATTTTCGGCTGTGTATAGTAATCTGTCAGCTTCTTAGGCTGACGGTATTCTTTTCTTTTGCGGTTCATCCCGGATGATATAAGGGAGAAATCCCATTCTCTGATGCTCTGAGCAGTCGCTGGAGTGTGCCAGAATAGCGGGGATGTCGTTGTATAATCCGGTCGGTGCAGGAGCTGTGTTACTACACGTCCATCTTGCTCGGCAGTTGGCCACGCCCCTCATAAATGTCTATTTTTTAATCACAAATACTTGGCTATGTGTTTTTTTTTTTCCCGGCAAAATCTTTTTATTGAACAAAAAGAGAGGATTACATACAATCGATCATCTTGACAGTCATCTAGGTTAATAAACAAGATTATCAATTATAGGCGTACATTTGCTTCTTTACTTATATGAATATTGGCTTAGTACAATATTGTTTGTGTCGTATACAGCCATTCAACTCTATATAAAATTCGAGGTAAGGTAAAAGTCGGCCTTATTGACACTCATTATATCCAGTGTGCGGTCAAGTTTTAGGGGATGGAAATAAACAGTAGAGATCCGTGATCCACCATATTTAGTTAAGTCAATGGGGAGGGGGAGGTAGTTTAATCCATCATGTTCGGGTTTTTGATTATACACATGTGTCAGGGGTTTTTAGCCACCTATCCCAGATCTTATCGTACTTGGATGGACACCCTCTATTGGAATACATTAGTTTCTTGTATGGCAGAACTGTATTGATTTCTATTAGCCATTGCACAAATTCCGGCGGAGTGGGTTTCATCCAGAATCTGGCTATGATTTTGCGGGCAGAGAAAAGCGTTTCATGCAAAAATATTTTTGTGTATTTATCAAAATCTGGGTCTGGAAAAATTCCCAGGAGGCATGACTTTGGCTGCAGTGTGATGGGGGAGCCCATTTTGTCGTGTAGGAACTGCACCACCTGCATCCAGAAGGTTTGAATCTTAGGGCATTGCCACAATAGGTGAAAATAAGTGCCCACTGCCTGACTACACATTTGGCAATTAGTAGATTGGTTACTTTTGTATTTAGAAACTCTAAGAGGCGTAAGATACGCTCTATGTGTTATGAAAATTTGTGTTAAGCGATCCGATAATTTAGGAGACACTAGTTTGCATGTATCGAGTGCATCGCTCCACTCGGAGTCTTCTATAGGGCCCAACTCCCCCTCCCACCTGGTCTTGAGTGCGTATGCAGATGAAGTTGCCTGGGGGAGTGTTAGCATGCTGTAAAATTGTGAAATCAATTTCTTTGGGTCAGGACATTTTACTGCTGCCAGTAGGGGGTTATCATTCAAGTTTACATCTAGGGGAAACTGCGCACGAAATGCATGTCTTAATTGTATATATCTGTAAAACATTTGTTCTGGCAGTGCAAATTCTGTTTTTAAACTATTGAAAGACTTCAGTTTTCCATTATGAGTGATTTGAGCCAGATAAACTATTCCCCTTGAACTCCATACTCTATTGTCATGCAGAAGGTTAAACTCTGGTAGGGACGTGTTGTGCCAAAGATGAGTGCAGCTATGGGGAGATATAACATTCAGTCTATCAGAGGCCATCTCCCACACCCTCCTGTATTGGTATAAAAGTGATTTTCGGTCCTTCTTTTGGCCCTTGTCTCTTCCTTCACCCGTTATTGCTACCAGGGAGTCCAGAGTTTGCCTAGTCCATTTTGTACAAAGAAAGTGTAAAAATCTATCCCTGTCTACTTTATCTATATGGAAAATCTGCGATAGTTGAGCCGCTATATAGTATGTATTAAAATCAGGTAATGCCATTCCGGCAAGATCCGTTGGATGTTTTAATTTATGCCAAGGGAGTTTGTGCCTGTTGTTGCCCCAGACAAATGGTTTGATGAGAGTCTCAAGTATTTTGAAATGCTTAAGTACCAAATACACCGGTGAATGCCAAAGCATATATAGAACCTTTGGTAAAAGGACCATTTTTATTAAATTTATTCGTCCCATCACTCCCAGTGGCAGGCGGGCCCATGCCTGTGTCTTTTGTCTAAGCATTTCCTGCAGTGGCGCAATATTAAGTGGAATGTAGTCTGATGGTATTCGGGTGGTTCGTATTCCCAGGTACTTTATAGTATCTACTCTCTGTAGGGGAAGTAGAGCCCTATCTTTAGGTGGCGGAAAGCTATCTAGAGGAAGTATTTGGGATTTGTCCCAATTAATCCTAAGTCCAGAGAATGCACCGAAACGCTCTATAAGGGCCAGTGCTAGTGGTAGGGAATCTTCAGAGTCATCCAGATACAGCAGGGTATCATCAGCATATGTGCTTATTTTTTCCACTATCTCCCCCTTCCGTAGGCCCACTATTCCTGGATGTTCCCGTATAGCTATTGCAAGAGGTTCTGCCGCCAGTGCATATAGCAATGTCGACAGCGGGCATCCCTGTCTCGTACCCCTGGATAGAGGGAATTGCTCAGAGGGCCATCCATTCGCCAAAACTCTCGCCACCGGATCCTGGTATAAGAGCTGGATCCATTTTATAAATCTGGGACCCAGCCCAAATCTACCCAGGCAGGTCCACAAGTACCTCCATTAGACTGAGTCGAATGCTTTGGCTGTGTCCAAGGCAACGACTATTCTGGACCCAACGTTATCATGTTTCGTTTGGAGATTGATAAACAGCCTCCGGAGGTTGAAAGACGTGTTTCTCCCCGGCATGAACCCGGCCTGATCTCCATGAATCAGCGACAAGATAACTGTGTTAAGGCGAATGGCGAGAATTTTGGCAAGAATCTTAATATCCACCTGAAGCAGGGATATGGGACGATAAGACTCCGGAACATGTGGATCTTTTCCTGGTTTGGGGATTAGTATTATAGTAGCTTCCCTCATAGAGGCTGGGAGATCTGAATTTTCAAAAATGGATTTGTATAACGTGAGTAGTCTAGGGATCAATTGGTCTGAGTATGTGGAATAGAATTCCACAGGCAAGCCATCTGATCCCGGGGCCTTAGACCTGGGGAATGTAGCGATCGCCTTAAATATTTCATCTCCTGGTAAAGGGGCTTCTAGTTCTTTCATTTGCTCCTCTGTTAGTTTAGGGATTGATATTTCAGCTAAAAAAGATTCCATTAAGGTGACATCATCTGGGGCTGTGGTTGTGTATAGAGCAGCAAAAAATTCTTTAAATAAGGATGCTACTTCTGTAGGCTCTGTCACCAAAACTCCATCTTGTGCACGAAGGGAGATCACCACCGGGGGTCTCTCCTCACAATGCACCATATATGCAAGTAGCTTCCCGGCCCTTTCTCCATATTCAAATGATTTCTGTCTATGGAAGAAGAGCTTGCGTTTGGATTTTTCATAGTGTATCTGATCTAATGATCTGGAGCATATTTTGAGATTATTGCCTTTGTCTGTGGTAGGATCAATTAAAAAGGCCTCCTCTGCCGCTTGTAAGTGTTTAATTGCGATGTCAGTAGTTATTGAAGAAGCGCGTTTCAGCTTATTGATACGCATGATAAGTATCATGCGTGCATGTTTTTTGAATGTTTCCCAAACTATTTGCGGTGATGCAGAGTCGCCATTAATCGCAAAAAATTGATCCCATTCAATAGCGAGATCATCGTCTTCTGGAAACAGAGTCAGCCAGAAGGGGTTCAGTCTCCATGAATTTGGAGGTCTTGTGTGTGGCAAGGAGAGTGTGGCCCAATACGGGCAGTGATCAGAGAGTGATCTAGGGTGAAATCCCGCTTCCAACAATCTAGGGAGTAGTATTTTGGATATAAGAATAAGATCTATGCGGGACATAGAGTTGTGTGAAGTGGAGAAGCATGAGTAGGCCCTTAATGTGGGGTGTTTATATCTCCATGTGTCGACTAGATTAAAGTCGTCAAGGAGCCTTGCAAATCTTGTTGGGTGTCGGGGTGCAGTCGTAGAGAGGGATCCCGCTAATCTGTCTAACGTTGGGTCTAGCACAGTATTAAAATCACAGAGCCATATAGCTGGTGTATTAGGATACATAGCCATGAAATCAAATCCCTTAGTCAGGGTGGAGAACTGAAATGGGGGTGGTACATAATACGCCAGTAATAGTATGGGGTCACCATGTATTTTAGCTTTCAGAAAGACATATCTACCTTCTGGGTCTGTCTCCGAACCCTGGAGCTCAAAGTGTGTGGTTTTAGTGACTAGTATCGATACTCCTCTAGAGTGGGTGGTATGCACTGAGTGGTACGCCCATCCCATCCATGGACGCTTAAGTGCACTGAACCCTCTGCGTGGGTCTCCACCAGTACCACCACATCAGCTCTTTGCTTTTTAAGTTGAGCAAAAACAGCTGATCTTTTTATTGGGTCCCTAACCCCTCGCACGTTCCATATTACTAGTTTCAATGAGGCCATGGGGTGAAGTACTTATAGGAATCAGCCCCAGGATTCGGATCACCCTTAGAGTTAGTCGGTGGTAGAAGCAGTCCCCAATATGTAACTGTCAACAATATTGTCATTATTTCTCCATGATTCACAAAAAGCCCGGTTTGTACATAATAAAAGACTTTGCCTTGTAACTTTATTAACCATATATCCCCCCTCCCCGCCCTGCACTGTCCCCAACTGGTGCGGGCTATTTCCCTTGACTGCCAACATGGCATAAACATTGTCCAGCCTGAGAGGAGAACTGCATTAACTAAACAAATACAGAAAAGGTCGTTTGATAGCCGTACCGCGAACCTCATATTGGTATCTGCAGACGCAGCTATTACAGCAAAAAAACATGCATGTCCTCCCAGGCTGGAAACTGTGGTTAGTGGGGCGGCTTTACGCTGCATAACGTAGCATTGAGTAGGACTATGCTCACTGCTACCGTGAGCTCACAGGCATAGTGCTTCCCTCCGCCGAGGGAAATGTTGAGCAAGCATTTTCAGAGAACAAATAATAAATGTATATGTATCCCAAAATTAGTATGAAAGTTGGAGGGCTGTTTCCCCCCTCCCCTCCCCCCCGTAAACCTCGTATAATGATACCAAACTGCAATGCTTATGCAAAAGTGTCACTCTCAGCCATGTAGGAGGCATTACACTAGAGAAGTCGAATAAGTTGTTCCAGGCATAGTTACTAGTATAGTGCAACATCTCACATCACAGAGGTAGCAGTCTCAGAGAGCTATGTCTGAATGCATCCCACTGCCTCTCTCTCATTTGGAAATATTCAAAGGAGCAGGGCACCTTTCTGCAATGTAGTGACTGTACACCTTGTTCTAGGCTTGTGTACTAGTAGGTGGCTTCTCTTTGTACCACAGGAGCAACAACATCAATGAGCAATGTCTATATGCAGGCGGTTGCTCCTTTCCTTTTATATAGGTGAGCATATAGGTGTACAGTAGGGTTGCTATGATCAGGCACGTATGCACACTGTTCCAATCATGGTCACTGGCATAGTACAACATCCTCCAATCCAGGAGTAACAAAAGCAGAAAACAGTGTTTATATGCAAGACACAGCCCCCTTCCTCTTGTATAGAAGTGTTCAGGGGTGTATAGCTGATGCATCAGACCAGCGTATTAACTTTGAGGCACAGGGTAAGGGACATAATTACTTATCTGCGATCTTCCCTTTGCTCCAACCATGAAATGACTGCTTCTGGATCATCAAAAAAATAAACGCGATCATCTCCCTCTACGCGTAACCGAGCTGGGAAAAGCATTGCATATTTTACATGTTTAATGCGAAGCCTTCGTTTGGCTTCCATGAATGTTTTGCGCTTTCGCTGTACTTCTACCGAGAAATCTGGAAATACCGCGATTGTTTTGTTACCGAAAGGGATATTGCCTTTTTCTCTACTGAGGCGGAGTATGGCATCCCTGTCTTTGAAATTGAGGAATTTGGCTATAAATGTGCGCGGGGGCGCTCCAGTTGGTGGTGGTCTACCCGACATGTGGTGCGCCCTCTCCACAACAAAGGTGGGGGAGAAGGCCTCTCTGCCATAAGTGTCACAAAGCAGTGATTCAAGGAACGTGGTAGAATCACCCCCCTCTGCTCCCTCAGGGAGACCTATGAATCTGAGGTTGCAGCGTCTGATTCTGTTCTCAAAATCGTCCTGCTTTTGCAGGATTTGGTTGACCTGCAACTGTATAGCTTCTGTGGAGTGTTGGAGGGGGGGGGGGGGGAGTCCTCCACTATACCCAGGCGGGTCTCAGCCTCAGTGACTCTGTCTCTCAGTTTCTGAAAATCCTGTCTCACCAGGGAAATATCTACCTTCACTTCTTCAATTCGTGCTGTGAGTGTAGACTGACATGCAGCCACTGCTTCCTGGCAGATGGTTATGGCTTCCAGTACCTTTGCTGTGTCTGCATTTACAGCGGTCTCCTCTCCCCTTGTGGCGCCGCCATCTTGCCCAGAGGATTCTTTCTCCTTCTCCTGTCGGCGGTATTGATCCAGCTTGGATGTCGTTGCGGCCGGCTTCTTCGGCGGTGACATGATCCCAGCAGTATTGTGATGCAGTCAGGGTCAGTTTGGGGTCTTGTTATTCGGGTAAATTCTCAGGATTTGTTCTTAAGCATAGACTATCGGCGGAGCTCTGCTGCCTTGCGTCCTATCCCATGCCGCTCCAGGCCACGCCCCTTGGCTATGTGTTTTAGTTCAAAAAGGACAGTTTTTTTTGTGAGTAGGCAGGTACATTTCAAAAATACAATGTCAAATTAACAAGGGACACCAACACCAACCAATCTGCTTGAGGTTAAAAAAATACAAGATAATAATGGTGTTGTGGTAACTTGACACACAAAACGAGAAAAATTATTATGGAGGTAACTAAAAAAAAAAAATCAGGAGATCTAGTAGATCACTATAAAAAAATATAAACATTATTCTGGAGATCTGGCGACAAAAAAAAAAAGATTATTCATGAGATCACGAGAAATAATAAAGAAATCAGTTTGTCAGAACTCTGTGTGAGTATCAGCAGTAAAACAACTTCATTATTCTAGCATTATAAAGAAGAAGAGAATCATTTGTTGTCGGAAAATTTGAGAACCAGCTCTCAAATTTTTGTTGTCGGAAATTCCGACAGAAAATGTCTGATGGAGCCTACACACGGTCGGAATTTCCGACAACAAGCTCACATTGAACATTTGTTGTCAGAAGTTCCGATCGTGTGTTTGCAGCATTAGACTGGATAACCAGATGAAAATAGAAAAATAGAAGAAGGAAAGCCTTTACATCTAAGAATTGGTAAGCTGAAATATAATGCATGTTGGATTTAATACTGTTTTAAAATATGGGTCTGCCCTTACTTTACTTGGTTTGGCCATATGAACATTATTAATATGATTGACCTTTAAACTTATAACTGTTACATAGAGCGAAATCTGATGGATGCTTGGGTCCTCCCGATATCAAACAAAATTTTGAAGCAGTGACTCTTACTATGGCACTGGATTGACATTTCCATGCTACCTAAAAAACGGGCCCCACGGTATAGTAGATAATTTGAGGCTCTGCTATCTCCTCTTATGAATTAAGTTTTTAAGGTCTGGGATTATATTTAGTAAATATAACTGAAATGTTATTCTTCAGTTGTATCTGTAATAAATTCCCCTTGGTTTTCTCATGGTCTAGATTCTGGAGCCTTTAACAACTGGACTTTCTGAGATAGCATTTATTGAAAGTAGCTAATTTAATTTCATTGGAAGAAATAACTTTTAAATGGGGTGTTCACCCCTTAGATTATTGGAGCATTCAACAGCTAAAGATGTTACCTGTTTACCATTCCCTTCTTAAAGGCTGGTACACACGGGCCAAATTCAGACCTGTGTGTACAGCAACCTACTCTTTTATAGAGAGGGCATGCTGGAAAACCAAAACATCCAAGTGCAAAGTGTTTACTTCACACTATGATATAACTATTTGAAAGTGCAAGCAAAATAATCTTTTTCTTAAAAAGCAAACCAAAACAGTCTTTTTTTTTATAAAGTCCACCATGGATCGTGTAGAAAGTAGTGCTCCAAATCCTTCCCAAAAAAGAACTTCTTAATCCACAAAACACCATCCAGGCTTAAGTGATCCCTCTCCCCTAAAGAAATGCACTCACCAGAGCGCCATGCCTTCCACTTTCATGTTTGGCATAGCTCACTTTTGTCAGGTCCTTAAGCATTAGGGCTACCTCACTTACATACCCTGCAGTTCTGTGTAGCCACCCCCTGTGACGAAGTTGGATTTGCAATTTTTGAAGAAATAAATACAAATTTATTATTTTTTCCTGCTGGAGCCCTACAGCTTTCAGCCCATACTAGTTTGAGAGGCTCTCAGTGGTCTCGCAGTTCATTAAGAACAACAAGCTTTCTGCTGCTGTGGAAGATGGGACATGTAGTGCTCTCATTCATAGATTCCTGTGAATTAATGTGCAGGCAGAGCCCCGCATAGATGTGCTGTTTTCAAAATGTGGCAGCGGGTGCAGGGAGAAGATCCCCTTCCCGTAGTAACAGGAAGAGGGTGGGGATTGGGGAAGTGAGGAGGACATATGCTGTAGCATGTTACACACTAAATATGAAAAAAGGTGAAAAATGTAGCTATTACATACTCAAATCTTGTGTTTTTTCTGTTTTTCAACCTTCTTTTTAACAAATCCTTCTAAAGTCTCATTTATTATGGTTGAATGTGTTTTATGACTATGCATTTCAATAAAAGTAAGGTTGCATTCATATAGCCAAAGATATGCAAGCTATGTTGATTTGATTCTAATATTTTATGGTTGTATTGTTCGTCAACTAAAATCAATTTTCAAACAATGATATATCAGTATATGATATGCTTAACCTTACATCATGGAAGGCACCTAAAGTTTTGGAGTGGTTTTAACAGAACTTCAGATTTTCAGCTACCATTATGACCACTTGAAAAACTGGGTTCAATTGAGTTCATGCATCGTGATCTACATTTATTATATATACTACAGATGCACGTGTGTGTAGTATGGTCTTTGCAGCAAAAGCTAGTGGCAATACGTATACATTTTTGGAAAAAGAAAACCAGAGTAATTCTAAACAATGAAAGAAGGACGGCGCCCTCTAAGTGCAGCATGTATGTTAAAAATATTTATTACAATAGATAAAAACACTCACATTTGAGTTGCTAAAAACCAGCATGTAAAGTAGTTTCATCCGCGTGCTCTCGGGGGATGTGGGTGTCACGGGCCAGTGGAGGGGTTCCTGGGATGTGAGTCCTGTAACCTGGGTCCTGGTAGCTGTTCGGTGGTGCCGAGGGTCCTCAGAGCCTCCGGGCGGCCAGGATATCGGTCATGGATCCTCCGTGGAGCGCCGTGCTGACCTGCGTCTTCACTTCCGGGAGCGGGGTGAGGCGGGCAGTGCTTCGCGTTCGGAGCATGCGTGCTCCTTCATCAGGCTATGCTCGATATCCTGGCCGCCCGGAGGCTCTGAGGACCCTCGGCACCACCGGAACAGCTACCAGGACCCAGGTTACAGGACTCACATCCCAGGAACCCCTCCACTGGCCCGTGACACCCACATCCCCCGAGAGCACGCGGATGAAATTACTTTACATGCTGGTTTTTAGCAACTCAAATGTGAGTGTTTTTATCTATTGTAATAAATATTTTTAACATACATGCTGCACTTAGAGGGCGTCGTCCTTCTTTCTTTTTTATTTGTTCCAGAGCTTCTTCTAGCTTTTATAGACTGGCTGCCTTCCATTTATTCAGCATCATTTTATCCTCACATGGACTAATACCCGAACTTGTTGTGAAACATTAACTACCACCATCAAGTTCCCCCTCTCAGGAACCCCCAACCCACCCCCTTCCCCCCACCATTTTTAGTTATATGTACTCGGCTACCTCCATTGTGCGCCATATTAACCCCTTGATCGTTTTTTTAATTCTAAACAATGACCTACAACTTTTATAAGTAACACTCTCTATGTACTGTATAATAAAATAAATCCTAATATTCCAAGTCAATAGAATAAGCATATAAAATGTTTCTAGCGTAGCAATGTAAACGTGCATACATTTTCAAAAACAGCAAATATATTTCTCTGATCTCAAAGTTGTCTAGATTGCATTTTGTGGATGGATAGTGTTGGGAAAAAAAGGTGGCCTGAAGTGAATTTAATATAATATATTTTCATGTACCTTGGCTAAATTACTAGACAGTTTTACAAGCCCTTTAGTCACTAGTAATTCTAAATGTGTAATGCTTCACCAGGACTAGACAAAGTGCATTATAAGTCAGTAAAGGTACTCACAGAGGCTAAGGTCATCATTGCCAGATTCTTAAGCCGCATACACACTATCAGATTTTCTGTTGATTTTTGTCTTCAGATTTACCAAAACCATGTAGTGCAAGGGCCTGCCTGATTGTATACAAATTGAAACTCCTAAGGTTTGACCTCATATTATATGGTTTTGGTAAATCTGAAGACAAAAATCAACAGAAAATCTGATAGTGTGTATGGGGCTTTAGAGTCTTGGCTGGATTAAAGAACTACTTAGATGCCCATGTGCTACCTGTAAAAGCAGCAAATATTATAAGGGAATCGCTGTTGTAGGATAGCCTGTGTCTTTTTAGATATATTGTGGCTGACAGCCTATTTTATACCTACAGTAGCACAGGGAACTTTGGTCCCTGCAAGTAAAGTGCTCGTTAAAAAGGGTACCAATGTGCCGGTTTAGGTCCATTTTGCATATGTAAAAGACTGATTGATGCACTTATAATTTCATAAAATCAAACCACTATCCAACA
Source organism: Lithobates septentrionalis (assembly GCA_037952835.1). Taxonomy (NCBI): domain Eukaryota; kingdom Metazoa; phylum Chordata; class Amphibia; order Anura; family Ranidae; genus Lithobates; species Lithobates septentrionalis. The sequence continues at coordinate 4,468,854 of JBBDGP010001187.1, read as the reverse complement.
TCTGCCTATCCTTAGGTACAGTACCCGTCAAGCCAAAAACATATTTTTTGGGTTGAGTAGGGAAGTTTATAATCCTTTTTCATTTTTACTGCTATTTGAGGTTCTGACTAAGAGATTTACGCTCAATTCCTGTCCTGCTGGCAATGGTTTTACTAGACAAGAAGTGAGGGAAAACCAGCAACAGGGACAGATACAGAAACAGAACCCTGACAGGGTTCACCCTACTCTACTGAAGAGAAACATTTTTTAATTGATAGAAATAAGATGATCACAGGCATACGGTTTACCAATCTGTAATGGCGGGTTAAGCATACAAGCTAGAACAGAATATAATGAGTATAATACTAAAACATTACTTGTACAATAAACCAGGAGAAGTCACCTTAATCCATTGGCTGGCATCTTGATGTCGGTATCCACATAATATTAATATCTACACTACCGTTCAAAAGTTTGGGGTCACATTGAAATGTCCTTATTTTTGAAGGAAAAGCACTGTACTTTTAAATGAAGCTAACTTTAAACTAGTCCTAACTTTAAACAAATATACTCTATACATTGCTAATGTGGTAAATGACTATTCTAACTGCAAATGTCTAGTTTTTGGTGCAATATCTACATAGGTGTATAGAGGCCCATTTCCAGCAACTATCAATCCAGTGTTCTAATGGTACAATGTGTTTGCTCATTGGCTCAGAAGGCTAATTGATGATTAGCAAACCCTTGTGCAATCATGTTCACACATCTAAAAACAGTCTAGCTCCTTCCAGAAGCTACAAAACTGACCTTCCTGTGAGCAGATTGAGTTTCTGGAGCATCACATTTGTGGGGTCAATTAAACGCTCAAAATGGCCAGAAAAAGAGAACTTTCATCTGAAACTCGACAGTCTATTCTTGTTCTTAGAAATGAAGGCTATTCCATGCGAGAAATTGCAAAGAAATTAAAGATTTCCTACAACGGTGTGTACTACTCCCTTCAGAGGACAGCACAAACAGGCTCTAACCAGAGTAGAAAAAGAAGTGGGAGGCCGCGTTGCACAACTAAGCAAGAAGATAAGCACATTAGAGTCTCTAGTTTGAGAAACAGACGCCTCACAGGTCCCCAACTGGCATCTTCATTAAATAGTACCCGCAAAACACCAGTGTCAACATCTACAGTGAAGAGGCGGCTGCGGGATTTTGGGCTTCAGGGCAGAGTGGCAAAGAAAAAGCCATATCTGAGACTGGCCAATAAAAGAAAAAGATTAAGATGGGCAAAAGAACACAGACATTGGACAGAGGAAGACTGGAAAAAAGTGTTGTGGACGGATGAATCCAAGTTTGAGGTGTTTGGATCACAAAGAAGAACGTTTGTGAGACGCAGAACAAATGAAAAGATGCTGGAAGAATGCCTGACGCCATCTGTTAAGCATGGTGGAGGTAATGTGATGGTCTGGGGTTGCTTTGGTGCTGGTAAGGTGGGAGCTTTGTACAGGGTAAAAGGGATTCTGAATAAGGAAGGCTATCACTCCATTTTGCAACGCCATGCCATACCCAGTGAACAGCGCTTGATTGGAGCCAATTTCATCCTACAACAGGACAATGACCCTAAACACACCTCCAAATTGTGCAAGAACTATTTACAGCAGAAGCAGGCAGCTGGTATTCTATCGGTAATGGAGTGGCCAGCACAGTCACCAGATCTGAACCCCATTGAGATGTGGTGGGAGCAGCTTGACCATATGGTACGCCAGAAGTGCCCATCCAACCAATCCAACTTGTGGGAGCTGCTTCTAGAAGCGTGGGGTGCAATTTCTCCAGCTTACCTCAATAAATTAACAGCTAGAATGCCAAAGGTGTGCAATGCTGTAATTGCTGCAAAAGGAGGATTCTTTGATGAAAGCAAAGTTTGATGTAAAAACAATGTTATTTCAAATACAAATCATTATTTCTAACCTTGTCAATGTCTTGACTCTATTTTCTATTCATTTCACAACGTATGGTGGTGAATAAGTGTGACTTTTCATGGAAAACACAAAATTGTTTGGGTGACCCCAAACTTTTGAACGGTAGTGTATATATTTGGGAATTTCTTAAGAACTAAAGATAAAGATTAAAAGGATAGAAGCAAAGAGAATGTTAAAGAGGAACTGGAGGGGGTGGGAGGGGTTTGGAAGATGGAGGGTGGACGTGAAGGTTGTGGATAGCCAGTGAGTGTAACATTTCAAATATGTTTCATTCGATAGTAAAATATCAATCAGCCAATGAGTTTTACAGTTTTACTGAGATTTCGAGTTATAAGAGTGAAATCTAAATTGACGAGATCACTGAGACTTTAGGGAGGATTCAGGTCCAGGCCAAGAATAATTTGGTAGGCTAGTACTTCATTCTATCCAGCCGCATAGATTTCAGCCTCTCAAACTTCTGAGAGTAAGAGGTAAACCAGGGAGACCATGTTTTATTAAAGCAGTCAATTTTGTCGTTTGATTGGGCAATAGTCTCCTCCGTATCGCAGACTTCCGTGATCCTATGCAACCAGTCCTGAATGGATGATGTGCGACCTGATCTCTAGAACAGCGGAATGAGAGATTTAGCCGCGTTCAATACATTTTCTATAATTCTATGTTGCTGTTGGAGAATTATTTTCACTTCCTGTCTGGTAAAGCATCAGCCACACAGGAAATTAGAGTAAATTTCTTTAATATAGCCACAGATAGCAGTAAAAGGCTAACAGAAGTTGCAATACTTTCCCTAATCTATCAAAAATAAAGAAAAAAAGTTTTGGCTGTAGACTTTAAAGAAAGATTCTTGGTTGAAGTAAAAATTAAAAAATATAAAAAGAGAAAAAAAACAGTGTTCGCTGCAGTACTCACCTTCAGTTTGACACTGTCCCACCCAGAAAGTTTACACATCCACCAGATTACATTTTCCTTCTGGGTTGAATGATACTAGCAATCAGTCAACCCACTTTCTGTGAACACAGTCTGTCATATTCACAGGCCTCTGTGTCCTGGGCTCAAAATATTTCAGCACAGAATGTCGCTCACATGTCTTTATGTAAACAACAGTTCGTTTTGTAATAAAAATTACTGACACCCACCACCAGGCAAGAAAAGGACACATGATGTGGTTAAAAGAATACAACATGGGAAACTCTGCATGTATTGCATAGATCTACTAAATATGGTATAATAGTCTTGAACCCTAGCACAGCCTATTTATTTCCAGCCATGCTAGAATCTGCTCGAATCTGCTCTATCACATACATTTCTTGGACCACAAGATTGCTGGTTTGGTTATTAAAGTATAACTAAAGGCAAAACATATTTTTTTAGTTTTGGATAGAGTGGAGATGGATTAGAACACTTGTCAGTTTGTATTGCTATGTGTGCCCCCGCTAAGGAGATTAACCCGCTCTATTTGTCCTGTTTACCATTATCATTAAAAGTGAAAGTAAAAGAAAATCCCAAATTTTGGGTTGTCCCCAGAAAAGTAATAGAGGGAAATCTTCCAATGGGGACACTAGTTCTGGTGACCTGAGGGTCCCCAAGGAATTCCCCTAATTTGCAAGGATTTCCTCTCACTTCCTGTTTGGCTATGGGACAGGAAGTGAAGAGAAATCTCTGCAATGGGACACAGGTGGCGGAAAAAAAGTTTTGCCTATAGTTACATAAACAAAAACACAAATCCATCAAGTCCAACCCATGTGTTTGATTATATGTCAGTATTACATTGTATATCCCTGTATGTTGCGGTCATTCAGGCGCTTATCTAATAGTTTCTTGAAACTATCGATGCTCCCTGCTGAGACCACTGCCTGTGGAAGGGAATTCCACATCCTTGCCGCTCTTACATTAAAGAACCCTCTACATAGTTTAAGGTTAAACCTCTTTTCTTCTCATTTTAATGAGTGGCCACGAGTCTTGTTAAACTCCCTTGTGCGAAAATGTTTTATCCCTATTGTGGGGTCACCAGTATGGTATCTGTATATTGAAATCATATCCCCTCTCAAGCGTCTCTTCTCCAGATAAAATAAGTTCAGTGCTCGCAACCTTTCCTCATAACTAATATCCTCCAGACGGAGGGTTTTCGTGTGGTTGGGGGGCGTGACCGGATGCTGGAGTGAGTGGAGGCGAGCGCGAGCTTTCCCCAGCCCGATGCCTCCGTGTCTGTCTGCTGTGCCCGGCGTTTAGAACTTGCCTGAGTGAGCTCTCTCCCCATGTGGTGTACCTGTTCGGCTGCTTGGTAATCTCCCGCCCGCCTGTCTGAGCCGGAGCGTGATGCCGGCATAGCAAGTGCGGCCGCCCGGGAGAGGACGCGACCCAAGCCCTCGGGGCGGGGAGAAGAGGGTCGGGCTCCCTGCTCGAGTGGTCGCCTGGGTAACGATTCTGTCATCAGCGGGAGGAGGCCGAGACGGAAAGATAAGAGGAGCCACAGCCACCGCCGGGAGTGTCAATGTGCTGGTAGCACTAAGGTACTGTCTATTGATTACTGTGCTTATCAAAAAGTGGATCATCTCTCCCTGCTTTCTGAGGGGCGGGTTACCGCCGTGGTTAGTAAGGAGGTGTGGACATATGCGGCTTGTTACACGGACACCCAGCGCCTTTCATTTTATTTGGTGATAATATAATCTCCTGTAAGTTGGCGGAGGACTGTGCTGGGGGAGTGGGTTGTAGCTTGGAGTGTTGACAGTGTAGCGATATTGACCGTTTTCTGGTTGGTTGGCTATCTTAGTGCCTGCCTGGAGGATACTGCTGGGTCTGTGTGGGAGGGAAGGGTAAAGAGGAGAAGAAGGGAGGGGAAGGGAGAAGGGGAAGGAAAAAAGAAGAAAAAAGGAAAAAGCTGCATAGTACAAAACTCTATGCGCGGTTAAATCTTCTGATATATCCCTTGGATTTATATAATTAACTATGACTAATAAAAAGGGTGAAGAGCTGCAGCCACAGGAGAATACTAGCTCCCAAATGACCCGCACTTCAAAAGAGAAGGGGAATCAGGCAGCAGCGGCAGCAGCGGCTAAACTTGAAAAATTTGCGCACCCCTCTACCTCTACCCCATCTCTATCTAAAAATATGCAGCACCAGCAGGATAGACCACAGGCAGGACACATACATCAAAAACAGCAAGCAGTAAAAGCTCAGAGGGGGAGTCCGCAGGATTAGCGACTAACAATGCTACTGTGCGCAACGCACCAGCAGAAGCGGAACCCACATTGAAAGACTTTTTATGCGCTGTCAACTCCTGTAAGGCCTCCCTAAGTGATCTGTGCGCCCAGTTAACCGGGTTAAAGGAAGAGTTAATTACAGTTAGTCAAGAACTGCAAAGGACTATCGCCAGAACAACAACACTGGAGGAGAGAGTAAGCCAGGCCGAGGACGATCTAATCCCATTAAAACGAGAGCTTAAGGCATTAAAAACGCAGATGGGTCTACACAACGCTAAAATCGAGGAAATGGAAAACAGGTCCCGCAGAAACAACGTGAGGGTGGTAGGTCTACCGGAGCGGTGTGAGGGTCCCCACCCCGAGGAGTTTATGGAGAATTGGCTCAGGGGAATATTTGGGGCGGAAACGTTCTCCCACCTTTTTGCCATCGAAAGAGCTCATAGAGTGCCAACTAGGGCCCTACCATCGGGGGGATACCCCAGACCAATAATTATGAAACTTATTAGCTACAGGGACAAGGTAACCCTGATGCGCAGGGCCAGAGAACTGGGAGATATCCTGTATAATGGAGCTAAGATCTTATTTTTTCCCGACTATTCCCCAGACCTCCAAAAACGAAGGGCTGAATTCAGGGACATCAAGCGTAATCTGCGGAATTATAAATTGGAGTATGCCCTGCTGTATCCCGCTCGACTGCGTATCATTGCCCTTGGGACTACCCATTTCTTTGACACAACAACAGGGGCAACAAAATGGCTGGAAGATAATAAAAAGGACCTGCTGAGTTAGGGGTGGAAAAAAGGCTAGTGAAACTAGGAAAGGAAGGGAGGAAAATGTAAATTTCTTTTTTTTTTTTTTTTTCTTGCATTCTCGCTTGTTTTTCTTTTTTGTTAATTTTCCGTTTTTCTTTAGAGTAATCAGTAGACGACACGGGGGGGGGGGGGGAGGGGGAGTGTGTGATAGATGGAAGCACGAACAAATGATGCGTTTACACGGATTATGAATGTTTTAAGTATTGTTTTGAAAGCTTGGAAGAGGGTAGTGGGAAGGGGGGTAAGAGTGTGGTAGCAAGTCACAATGCACCTTATTTTTTCATGAGAGGGGAGTTGTTTTCAGTATGGATGGGAGGGGGGAAATACAAGGTCACAAGTGTAGCCCCCAGGGCTAGCCTAATTAGGCGGGGGGGTCACGAACTAGGGTGGTGGGGCGGAGGACGCATACAGTGGGAGGGGGGGAGGGGGGTTTGTAGCGAGACACAGGGTTGGGCAAAGGGGCGCATGCAAATCATACATAGTTAGGAGGGGGGGGCCTATAACGGTAATGCATATTGGTACACATGTTTTGAATTTGCAATTAAGGGATGTAGAGGGGGGAGGGAGGGATCCCTGGATACGGGGGTTCTATGTCCCTCCCCACTCTCTCTTCTTTCTTCTTTTTTTGGTTAGCACAATCACAGAGTTGGCAAGTTTTGTACTCACCAATTCACAAAGGAACTGGTTCTTCTTTTTTTTTTTTTTTTTTTTCCTTTCTTTGGTATTTTTTTTCTTATGTCCTTTATCCTAGCTAGATGTCTTTGAAAACGTTAAAAATAGGCTCCTGGAATATTAGGGGTATGAGCGACCCGGTCAAAAGGGCAGCGGTGTTCTTGGCGATGGAAGCTTATGGCATCGAACTGGCTTGTCTGCAGGAAACTCACCTCACCAACGATACCAAATTGCTTGTTCGGAACTATAAATTTCAAGAACAGTATCATTCTGTCTACACCTCATATTCAAGAGGGGTGAGCATATTGGTGGGTAGAGGTATCTCATTTTCCTGCAGGGAAGCCAGGATAGATGCGCTGGGTCGCTACGTATTTTTGAGCTGTGTAGTGGAAAATAGGCCACTAGTGCTAGCAAATATCTATGTTCCGCCTCCGTTTAAAACAGAGATCATATTGGATCTGTTGGAGTTTGTGGATAATAAGGCCGACGTACTGATAATTTTGATGGGGGACTTCAATACTGTTTTGGATAACAAAATGGACCGATTCCCACCAGTGAATCGTGCTGAGAGATTATCAGAGGGACGTTTAGGTCAACTCCTGAGAGAGGTTGGATGGTGCGATCTATGGAGATCTCACAACCCAAATACCCGGCAGTACTACTGTTACTCAGGGACACACTCCACTCTCTCGCGCTTAGACATGGCATTAGGTAATAGCGAGGCCCTGCAATTAGTAGGGAACATAGAGTATAAGCCGAGGGGAATTTCAGATCACTCTCCCCTGACTTTGACCTTGAACCTAAACACTAGAATTGGCCGGAAAAGGTGGACAATAAAACCACTCTGGTTGGACCTGATAAGTTGCCCAGAAGAAGTAACCTCTAAATTAAAAGAATTTATAACATTTAACTCAGGTACAGCACCCGCGGGTGTAGTGTGGGATGCCTTAAAAGCGTTCCTTAGGGGATTGTTACACCAACAGGTCGCCATAATAAAGAAAGAGTCAAGGGAATGGGAGGCGAGGGCTAGTAGGGAAGCTATGGAGTCAGAAGCGCAATATGTGGTGGACCCAACTCCTGAAAGGCAGGTGATTTGGCTCAACCGTCAACAAGAGTATAGAGAGGTAATCAATAGAAGAGCAGAGAATAAAAGACTTTTCCAGAAACAAAACTACTTCAGTGAAGGGGAGAAAGTAGGCCGGATGCTTGCACTCATAACGAAGTCCAATCTATCCCCATCGGCCATTTTCTCGATTAGGACACCGGCTGGAGAGATCACTTCCGATCCCGCCGCGGTCCTAGAGACCTTTTCTGCGTTCTATAGAGATCTGTATAGGTCGCGCCGAGGGTCGGACCGGCGCAGTATGGACATGTTTATAGAGGGGGTGGATCTGCCCGTTCTATCAGAAAGGGATAGGAGTGTGATGGAGTCTCCCCTGACCTTGGAGGAGCTGCAAGGGGCTGTCATGGAGATGTCAGCCCAGAAATCTCCCGGCCCGGACGGTTTGCCATTGGAGATTTATAGAAAGTATGGGGAAGTGCTGCTCCCGGAGCTCTTAAGGGCATTGGAGCAGTCGTTCAAGGATGGGCGGCTGCCTTTATCAATGTCAGAGGCTGATATAATAATGATCCCAAAAGAGGGGAAAGATCAACTGGAAGTCGCCTCATACAGACCGATATCATTGCTGTGCTCAGATGCCAAAATTGTCGCAAGGGTGCTTGCATCCAGATTGAACAAATGCATCGCAAATCTGGTACACCCAGATCAATCAGGGTTTATCCCTGGTCGGTCCACCAGTACTAATATCAGAAGGGCCTACTTGAATCTCCAGGTACCGACCGAGAATGCAGGGTCTAGAGCCATACTGTCCTTGGACACTGCCAAGGCTTTTGATAGCCTAGAGTGGGAATACCTCTGGTGGGTACTTGAGAGGTTTGGTTTTGGCCCTGTATTTATTGGCTGGTTAAAGATCCTCTACAGAAATCCTAGGGCTAGACTTAAGTTAAACAATGATTACTCGGAAAGTTTTTCCCTCGAAAGAGGGACGAGACAGGGGTGCCCCTTGTCTCCCCTGCTGTATGTTTTGGCCATGGAGCCACTGGCGGGAGCGGTGAGATCATCACCTGATCTGCAGGGTTTCCTTAGAAAAGGGGAGGAAGAGCGAATAGCGCTTTTTGCGGACGATGTCCTATTTTTCCTCAGGGACACGGCTTCCTCACTAGAGAGGGTCATGTACCTAGTGGAGGACTTTGGAAAGTTCTCAGGGTTAACCATTAACTGGGAGAAATCGTTGCTACTGCCGGTTGATCCATTGGCTAATCTGACCCCGACTAGCCTGCCCCAACTGAAAGTCACGGAGAAAATGAAGTATCTCGGCGTTGTGTTGTCCAAGGACCCCAGCGCGTTCATTGAGGACAACCTGGCCCCCCTCCTATTAAAATTTAAAAAAAAATGCGATATTTGGAGCAGACTTCCCCTGTCTGTGGCGGGTCGGGCCAATCTGATTAAAATGGTTTGGTTACCCCAGCTGCTGTACTTCCTCCACAACTCCCCAGTTTGGATTGGAGAGAAGTGGTTCCAAAAAATTCAATCTCTCTTTAGAAAATTAATATGGAAAAAAGGGCAGGCCAGGATAGGCCTACAAAAACTGCAGTGTCCTACCACGGAGGGGGGACTGGGGGTCCCCCACCCTTTTACCTATTTTCTGGCAGCCCAGTTACAACAACTGGGGGGTTGCGCCATCGATGGAGGGGGAAGCAGGAGGGCCCAAATTATGTTACAGGGTAGCCTACATAGCTCACTGGTGGAAGCACTGGAGGCAGAGTCACTACAAGGAGTGATCCCGACATTTAAAATGATCACTAGGGTTTGGCAGACAACCAAGCGAATAATGGGGTATAAAGGAACGTCAGAATATTCACCAATCTGGAACAACAAGAACTTGCAGGAATTACTATCTGTTGACAGCAACAAGTTGTGGGAAAGGTGCGGGATAAGTCGGCTGATACAGTTATATGAGGGGGATATCTTGAAATCTTTCGAGGAACTGAAGTACGAGTATGGGTTGCCAAATCGTGTATTCTATACTTACCTACAGATTAGACATGCCTTGAGCAAGCAGTTTGACAGACAACCCCCCATATGGTGTAGGATTCCGCTGCTACAAACAATAATTAAATCAGAGGCCTCCAAGGGGCTAATCTCAGAGATATACACCCAATTAATAAAGCGAATAAATAAGCAGGTGGGCCTCCCTGGGGGTAGGGCCAGATGGGCGGCCGATGTGGGGGAGATAACGGACGCTGAGTGGAAAAGGATTCTGGAATTTGGAACAGAGGTGTCGGTCTCGCCTTCACAAAAGGCCTCCCATCTGATGCTGCTACACAGATCCTATTATACTCCAAAAAAGCTTTTTATGTTTGGTCGCAGAACTAATGATGAGTGCCCTAGATGTAGAAGAACAGGCGACTTAATCCACATGGTATGGCGGTGCCCAAAACTAGTCAGGTACTGGTCCGAGATTTTAAAGAAAATAAATATAACGTTCAAAACTAACTTAGTGTTTGATGCCAAGACTTGTGTGCTCGGTTATGTTGATAATGGGTTGAGAGACAGGAGCACAGCGGTGGCGGCAGCAAGATGCCTGTTTCAAGCCAGGAAATTAATAGCACAGCTTTGGCAATCAAGAACCCCCCCGACTTCGGAAGACTGGATTAGAATAGTCAACTCCACAGTTTGGAGTGAAAGGACGTTCTATACTAGGGCTGGAAATTATAACAAGTTTGTGAGGCTGTGGAACCCATGGGTCCAGGCAATGCCGTGCCCGCAAGCAGTGCTATTTGTGCGCTGAGAGTGTTTATGTCTTTAGCAATGGGGCGTAGCTATACTAGGTGCAACTTAGAGATAAGAGAGAACAAAGTACAGATCTGTCGTTGCCCATCAGGTGCGCCCGGTTACTATGGGGGTTAATAAGGGAGGGGAACAGGGGGGTGGGGGGAAGGTTTAATCATGAGAAGGGAAAGAGATAGAGGAGAGGAAGGATGGAGAAAGGAGGGAGGAGGGAAAAGAAAGAAAAAGAAAAAACATATAAATATGTATAACGGTAATGTTAGTAAATGTGGCCAATAGGCCCCGTGGTATAAGTTCCATGTTACGCGCCCCGTAGTCTGGGACTACTGTTATCATCTACATATTGTAATGTAAATTGTAAAACACTACTTCAAAAAAAAAAAAAAAAGGGAATAACTTTGGAAGGCCACAATGATGTGACTAGATTAGAGACGTATATGAGTACCAATCTGAAAGTAGTCTCTGGATAAAGTTGACTGAGGTGGCAAAAAAAAAAAAAAAAATATCCTCCAGACACTTTATTAGCATTGTTGCCCTTCTTTGTACTAGCTCCATTTCCAGTACATCCTTCCTGAGGACTGGTGCCCAGAACTGGACAGCATACTCTAGGTGCGGCCAGACCAGAGTCTTGTAGAGCGGGAGAATTATTGTTTTATCTTTGGAGTTGATCCCCTTTTTAATACATGCCAATATTCTGTTTGCTTTGTTAGCAGCAGCTTGGCATTGTATGCCTTTGCTAAGCCTATCATCTACTAGGACCCCAGGTCCTTTTCCATCCTAGATTCCCCCAGAGGTTCTCCCCCCAGTATATAGATTGCATTCATATTTTTGACACCCAAATGCATTATTTTACATTTTTCTATATTGAACCTCATTTGCCATGTAGTTGCCCACCCCATTAATTTGTTCAGATCTTTTTGCAAGGTTTACATATCCTGCGGAGAAGTTATTGCCCTGCTTAGCTTAGTATCGTCCGCAAATACAGAGATTGAACTGTTTACCCCATCCTCCAGGTCGTTTATGAACAAATTAAATAGGATTGGTCCCAGCACAGAACCCTGGGGGACCCAACTACCCACCCCTGACCAATCCGAGTACTCCCTATTTATCACCACCCTCTGAACTCGCCCTTGTAGCCAGTTTTCAATCCATGTACTCACCCTATGGTCCATGCCAATGGACCTTATTTTGTACAGTAAACGTTTATGGGGAACTGTGTCATATGCTTTTGCAAAATCCAGGTACATCACGTCTATTAGCCTTCCTTTATCTAGATGGCAACTCACCTCCTCATAAAAGGTTAATAGATTGGTTTGGCAGGAACAATTCTTCATGAATCCATGCTGATTATTGCTAATGATACCGTTCTTATTACTAAAATCTTGTATATTGTCCCTTATCATCCCCTCCAAGAGTTTACATACTATTGATGTTAGGCTAACTGGTCTGTAATTCCCAGGGATGTATTTTTGTCCCTCTTTAAATATTGTTGCTACATTGGCTTTTCTCCAATCAGCTGGTACCATTCCAGTCAGTAGACTGTCAGTAAAAATTAGGAACAATGGCGTGGCAATTACTTGACTGAGTTCCCTATATACCTTCGGGTGCAAGCCATCTGGTCCCGGTGATTTTTCCCAAGTCTAATTTTAATTTTGTCCTCTGTTAACCATGGAGGTGCTTCCTGTGATGTGTCATGAGGATAAACACTGCAGTTTTGGTTACTGAAGCCCCCCTGATTCCTTCGTGAAGACTGAGGAGAAGAATAAATTCAATACCTTTGCCATCTCCCTATCCTTTGTAACCAGATGTCCTTCCTCATTCTTTATGGGGCCAATATGGTTCGTCATCCCTTTTTTACTGTTTACATACTTAAAGAATTTTTTGGGATTTTTTTTGCTCTCTCCGCTATGTGTCTTTCATGTTCTATCTTAGCCGTCCTTATTGCACCCTTACATTTCTTGTTGCATTCTTTATAAAGTCTGAATGCTGATGATGATCCCCCAACCTTGTATTTTTTGAATGCCTTCTCCTTTGCTGTTATATGCATTTTTACATTGAAGTTAAGCCATCCAGGACTTTTGTTCGCTCTTTTAAATTTATTACCCAATGGGATGCACTGGCTAATGCCCTTATTTAATATGCTCTTAAAGCAAACCCATCTCTCCTCAGTGTTCATTGTTCCTAAGATTTTATCCCAATTTATGCCTTCTAGCAAGGCTCATAGTTTAGGGAAGCTGACTCTTTTGAAATTCAGTGTCTTTGTATTCCCCCTATGTTTCCTATTTGTGTGATTTATACTGAAGCCAATTGACCTGTAATCGCTGTTACCTAAATTGCCCCGTATTTCCACATCCGTGATCAGGTCTGTATTGTTGGTAATCAGTAGAACCAGTAACGCTTTATTTCTAGTTGGTGCGTCTACCATCTGACCCATAAAATTGTCCTGTAAGACATTTAGGAACTGGCAAGCCTTAGATGAATGCGCAGTTCCCTCTGCCCAGTCTATGTTTGGATAGTTAAAATCCCCCATTATGATAACACTTCCCATCCTTGCTGCTAATCCAAATTGTGATAGGAGATCTGTCTCCCCTTCCTCCCTCAGGTTAGTGGGCCTACAGCATACTCCCAGTATTATTTTCCCTTTAGCTTCATCCCTTTGGAGCTCTACCCCTAAGGATTCCACCTCCTCCCTAGCTCCCTTAGTGATGTCATCTCTCACATTCACTTGTACATTATTCTTGATATGTAGGCATACCCCTCCCCCTTTTTTACCCTCTCTATCCTTGTGATAAAGGGTATACCCTTGAATGTTTGCCAGCCAATCATGAGAGCTGTTGAACCAGGTCTCTGAAATTCCTACAAAATCCAAATCCTCCTACTTTAATTTCTATAAGTGTAAGTTAACATAACATCAGATGTTTTATGCAATAACATTGACAGTCATTTGAACTGAAGGAGCTTCATGTATAAAAAGCGAAGCATCTTCAACATTACAGAACAAGTCCAGTTGAATGAGACTAACTACCACTGGGTATTCTCACCACCTATTTCTTGATAAGTCTTCTGTTAGTCACTGAATGCTGCTGGATTCAATCTGCTACTTGTCAGTTCTCACGATAGCATAACTCATAAACCCTAAAGTAGAACTTTGGCCTTCCAATAAAAAAAATGTGCTGCAGCAGGGTTTTATAACTGAATCTGTACTTATAGTCTCCCTGAAAACTCCCACAAATACCTGTTCCGGGGCATTTGGCGCAGATTTTTGTAACTGGATTTGGGGCTGTTAAGACTGTGGTACAATAGCCTCTAGTTATGCTTTAAACTGGTCCAGTGATAACATTTATTGAGTTCTGACCATTGAAGAGATTTGTTAGAGAATAAGCTGCAAAATGATACTTACATGTACTTAATTACTGAAATAAATAAATTCCAGGTAAAAGAGTTGTGTTCATTTTAGTAGAAAAGGTGATTAATTGCAGATAACTTTATGTGGATATTACATTATTATATATTTAGTGTCTCACGTCAGCATTTAAAACTGCAAAAAGAACATGTTGGGTTTGTTAGACGCATTGTTCATTTTTGTGAACTGGAATTGTTCCAAGGGCATCTTTTCATCTCTGAAGCAGGTGCAGCTGAAGTTTTACAGAACCTTTGCTATTTTTTTAAAATATAATACATTTAATTAAATAGAATACATAAAACTGCAGCTCCAGGTAATAGACAATTATAACAATTATTTCAATGCAGCATGAAAAATAGCAATTTAGGACTTAAGATGTACAACATGGCAACAAATTGTAAACAAATTCCTTTGTCCCCTCAAGGTTTTTTTTTTGCAGGGATAATTAAAACAACGGAGTGTTGAAACAATGGTATAAAAACAAATCATAAAGTATTCTGTATACAAGAAGTACATTTGTATTTCCTTTACAAAGGCCTGTTGTAATCATTGCCAATAAAGATCAAAACAAGAATGTCCATGTGAAACTTATAATCAGGATTACAAAGTAATCTTACTGGAGTTACACAGTTGTTTTATACTTTTGGATGCATCAAGGATTTTTACCTGATGGAACAATACTCTACTCATATGCAACTCTATAAATCTTTCAATGAAAGTGGAAGAATATTAGTTTCACCTTACAAAAATCACCCCTCAGTTTAAGTCTACAAATGAGTCTTCAGGGTTGCTTTACCAAAGGCAAATAGACTGTTCCCTTTTCAAGAGAATTAGCTTAGTAAATGTGGGGAAGCTCTACTGACTCCCATCATCCAATCATGTGCAAGGAAAATGTTGTTGTTTTAATTTTTCTTGCACACGATTGAGTATTGTTTGCAAAATGAAATTTCACCACTTTGTCTCAGCACAGGGAAAAATTCTCTTACAAAGAGCAACTTACCTTTCAAAGTGAAAGGCCAATTGGCCCTTGCTAAATCAACCCCTTTATGTTGCACCCAAATTTTATGACTAATTTTATTTAGTCATTCTTTACAAAGCTTTAAAACATTTTTTTTTTTTTTAGGTTTAAAACCGCAGAACGCCTGTCCAAATATTCTTTAAGTAATGAATAGGTAAAAGGGTAGTATTTGAGGCTAACACTTATGGAAATTAAATGAGCCAGCAATCTTATGTTCCAATAGATGTATATGATCCAACAAGGGTTATAATAACAGTAATGCCCCGTACACACGGTCGGACATTGATCGGACATTCCGACAACAAAATCCATGGATTTTTTCCGACGGATGTTAGCTCAAACCTGTACTGCATACACACGGTCACACAAAGTTGTCGGAAAATCCGATCATTCTGAGCATGGTGACATAAAACACGTACGTCGGGACTATAAACGGGGCAGTAGCCAATAGCTTTCATCTCTTTATTTATTCTGAGCATGCGTGGCACTTTGTGCATCGGATTTGTGTACACACGATTGGAAATTCCGACAATATGCTCCGATCGCACATTTTCCGTCGGAAAATGTGCGATTGGAGCGTGTTTTCGGAAATTCCGACCGTGTGTGGGCTCCATCAGACTTTTTCCATTGGATTTTCCGACACACAAAGTTTGAGAGCAGGCTATCAAATCCGTTGTCGGAATTTCCGATCATGTGTACACAAATCCAACGCACAAAGTGCCACGCATGCTCAGAATAAATAAAGAGATAAAAGCTATTGGCTACTGCCCCGTTTATAGTCCCCACGTACGTGTTTTACGTCACCGTGTTCAGAATGATCGGATTTTCCGACAACTTTGTGTGACCGTGTGTATGCAAGACAAGTTTGAGCCAACATCTGTCGGAAAAAATCCTAGGATTTTGTTGTCGGAATGTCCGATCAATGTCCGACCGTGTGTACGGGGCATAATAATAAACTTAATTTTATATAGCGCTTTTAAAGGTTGCTTCTCAAAGCGCTTTTTAAAGGAAAACACAAAAAATACACAGGATAACATAATAGAAGGGGAAAAAGGGACAATTAAGTGAAAGCTTGTCTGAAGAAAAACATTTTTAGATTTGATTTGAAAGAGTTTAGAGAAGATGACTCTCTGATTTTCTTAGGAAGTGAATTCCAGAGTTTTGGAGCTTGGAAGGAGAAGGGTCTGTCCCCATTGAGTGTAGGTGAGTAGAGGTGACACACCGTAAACCAGAATTTGAGGAACAGAGGTCACAGGAGGGAGTAAGTTGAAAAAAGTTCAGAGAGATGTAGCACTGACCCCCGAAGGAGCTGCTGATATTTGATTGGGCATGTACTCAGCTCTTACACAGCTGTGGTGCAGTTTTAATGTGAAGTGAAACAACAAAACACAATCCCACAATAACATTGTTCCAATGCCGTACCTTTACCTGGGTATCCGTTGCTCCACCTGTAGGGTAATGGACAACACTTCACACCAATTGCAATTAACCAGAATATGATTTTATTGAAACTGGTAGAAAAGATAATTACAATAACTATACTGCCACACTAACGTAATGTGACAGTGTGATAAGTATCCACAATTTGTTAACAATATATAACTCCCCTGTGTGACCCTTGCATGTGTATCTCCAAGTGGGACCAATGGTCAGTGTGACAAGACCTCAACTCTGGGCACCTTCCCACTTCCAGCATGCCTAGATAATCACAGGAATGCAAAGTTATCAGTACAGTGCAATGCAATTACTAGGAAGCTCCCCCTAATTTATGATGCAGTCCCTCTTAATACTCATAGGATGCAAGGCCTTGCAATAAGAGATGCAGTCTTTAGTCTTCTGTCTTCTGTTTGCTATTTGTGTTGTAGTAAATGTAATCCACACAGTTGAACAACAAGAATCATTGCAGAGTGAGCGTTAGAACTGTAATTGCCATGCAGCACACTAACAACTGCCTTTGGTGTAATTGGTTCTGAACTGCACCGTGTCAGTACTCAAAGGAGTGCAGGCTTGAGGCCTGTTTAAACTCAGTCCTTTAGATAAGATCTCCTCTGTGGGACTACAGGTCCCAGCAACACTGTGTTTAGAGTCTAAGTGTGAAAAGGTGCGTTAATAACCATGGGCGGCAGCCCTCTCACCCAAACAGGCCTGAAAAGCTGGATGCCTCCGCTCTACAAGATCTCAGTCTATTTGTTGTGGCTATGCCGTCATGCTGCTCAGTTCCCCCAGATGACCGGGAGTCCTCAGTTACCTCCGTCAAGGGCCTATGGGTTCCTCCCGATCCAACCACGCTGCTGCTCCAGCACGCTGTGTAAGACAGAGACAGTGTTTGTTCCGCTCCACACGATGTAGGCCGCACTCTACAGAGACCTCCTCACAGGTCCTCACAGGCAGGCCACGTGTCCAGAAGAGACCCAAGATGGCCGCACGGGGTCCTTTTATAACCTACCCAGCATGCAGTTCAGTGCTGAGTGTTCTTGGGTAGGTCACTTGGCATTGTGGGTAGGTCAGTTCTTGTATCATGTAAACAAAGTCACTTCCTGTAACATTTCTCCATGTTCTTGAAATAGAAAAATAAATGAAGTCCATTTCCCGTTTAAGCCACTAGATGGTGCCAAATACCCATTTATAACACTGTCTATTGTTTTGCATTATATGGCATTAGGAAACAAAAATGTCAGCGCTACAGAGATAATAGGGTGCCAAGCCATGTAAAACCCCTGGCAAAAATTATGGAATCACCAGTCCCTGAGGATGTTCCTTCAGTTGTTTATTGTTGTAGAAAAAAAGCAGATCACAGACATGGCCAAAAACTAAAGGCTTTTTTAAATGGCAACTTTCTGGCTTTAAGAAACACTAAAAGAAATCAAGAAAATAATTGTGGTGGCCACTAACAGTTAGATTTATAGAACAAGCACAGGAAAAAATTATGGAATCACCCTGTAAATTTTCATTACAAACACTAACACCTGCATCAGATTAAATCTGCTTGTTAGTATGTAGGTAAAAAGGAGTGATCACACCTTGGAGAGCTGTTGCAACAAGTGGACTGAAGCATGGCTCCAACACCAGAGATGTCAATGGAAAAAAGTAGAGGATTATCAAACTCCTTAAAGAAGGTAAATCATCACGCAGTGTTGCACAAGATGTTGGTTGTTCAGTCGGCTGTGTCTAAAACATGGACCAAATACAAACAACATGGGAAGGTGGTTAAAGGCAAGCATACTGGTAGACCAAGGAAGACATCATAGCGTCGAGACAGAAAACTTAAAGCAATATGCCTTGAAAACAGAAAATGTACAACAAAACAAATGAGGAACAAATGGGAGGAAACTGGAGTCAACATCTGTGACCGAACTGTAAGAAACCGCCTAAAGGAAATGGGATTTACATACAGAAAAGCTAAAAGAAAGCCATCTCTAACACCTAAACACAAAAAAACAAGGTTACAATGGGCTAAGGAAAGGCAATCGTGGACTGTGGATGATTGGATGAAAGTCATATTCAGTGATGAATCTCGAATCTGCATTGGGCAAGGTGATGATGCTGGAACTTTTGTTTGGTGCCGTTTCAATGAGATTTATGCAGACGACTGAAGAAAACATGCAAATTTCCACAGTCAATTATGATATGGGGCTGCATGTCAGGTAAAGGCACTGGGGAGATGGCTGTCATTAAATCTTCAATAAATGCACAGGTTTACATTGAAATTTTGGACACTTTTCTTATCCCATCTATTGAAAGGATGTTTGGGGTTGATGAAATCATTTATCAAGATGATGATGCATCTTGCCATAGAGCAAAAACTGGGAAAAAATTCCTTGAAGAAAGACACATAAGGTCAATGTCATGGCCTGCAAACAGTCCGGATCTAAATCCAATTGAAAATCTGTGGTTGAAGTTAAAGAAAATGGTCCATGACAAGGCTCTAACCTGCAAAGATGATTTGGCAACAGCAATCAGAGAAGGCTGGAGCCAGATTGATGAAGAGTACTGTTTATCACTCATCAAGCCAATGCCTCAGAGACTGCAAGCAGTTATAAAAGCCAGAGGTGGTGCAACAAAGTACTAGTAATGTGTTGGAGTGTTATTTTGTTTGTTTGTTTTTCATGATTCCATAATTTATTCCTCAGAGTTGAGTGATTCCATAATTTATTCCCTGTGATTGTTCTATAAATCTAACTGTTACTGGCCACCACAATTATTTTTCTTGATTTCTTTTAGTGTTTCTTAAAGCTAGAAAGTTGCCATTTGAAATGCCTTTAGTTTTTGGCCATGTCTGTGATCTATTTTTTTCTACAACAATAAACAACTGAAGGAACATCCTCAGGGACTGGTGATTCCATTAATTTTGCCAGGGGTTGTAGGTGAACAAGAGAATCTTAAAGTCTGTGTGAAACCTGATGGGTAGCCAGTGCAAGGACTCAAGGATAGGGGTGATATGATCACTTGTACCAGACCTAGTCAGGAGGCTGCAAAATCTTAAACATATTGAAGTTGTTTTATAGTGGATTTAGGTACACCAGCGAGTAGAGCATTGCAGTAGTCAAGTCGGGAGAACACAAATGTATGGATTATCTTTTCAGCTACAGTGCATGATAGCATAGGGCACAGCCGAGCAATGTTTCTCAAGTGCAAAAAAGATGTTCTGACAATATTTTGTACATGTGGCTCAAAGGTTAAACTAGCATCAAATATCACCCCTAGATTTTTCAATTTAGACTGAAGCTCAAGTACAGTGCCATCTATAGATAAGCTAGTAGGACTGGCCTTACGTAATTGATGGGGGTGCCAATATGCATGAATTCAGACTTGTCACAGTTTAATTGAAAGAAATTATGGGCCATCCAAATTTGTATATCTCAAATACAGTTCGATAGGAGAGAAGCAGCCAAAGTAGAATCCGGTTTAGTGTGGATGTATATCTGAGTGTCATCAGCATAGAAGTGATAATTGAGCCTGTGTGATCTAAGCAGTTGGCCAAGTGGAAATGTGTACATGCTAAATAGTAAGGGTAACTTTGGTCACCCTTAAAGTGGTTGTGAACCCTCCAATACAACTTTATCTCTTTGCAATCTAGATAGCACAGGCAGCTGATCGCTGCCCGTGAAAGTGTACTCACTGTGTTCGTTTCCATAGAAATCGTCCTGCAAGTTTGAGTGACATCAGGCGCGATTGCGCACTAGGTATTTTCATTAACGGCACACTATGTGTGCCATTTCTATCTCCCCTGCATGCTGGGTCATTATCTTCCTCTTAGAATGGCACAGAGGAAGTCTCGCGATGCTGTAATCTGATCATCTGCTTCCTGCTTCTCCCCCTTGCAAGTGATTTGCCGTCAGCTATGGTTTAGCTCTGTTGCCGTAGTAACGGCAATCGAGTGAGAGGCTTGGTTTCGGCGCTACGGCGCATGTGCGAGATTTACTAGGGAATACCAGTAAGGGCGGAAATTACGTCCAGAAAAGATTCTACAAACAGCAGTAGTAATGGCGCGGCCAATACCTGGAAGAAAAGAAATAATACATAAGTCAAATAAGGTATTTGACAACCTAGTTTTTGGCCCATTTAAATGTGTTTCCATTTGCAATAGTTTACAGCATGTATATATTGAAAAAAAAAGAAAAATCATACTGGGTTTACTTCCTCTTTAAAACTAAACCAGGCAAACGAAAAAATACCAAGTTGAAATGTAGATATGGCAGATGTTTAACATATCAATGATTTTTCATGTCTGTCCATCGGGTACTGAGTTTTACACAGTCTTGCCAGAATGTACAGCAAGGTTGGTGACTTCATGTTTCTCTACTGCAATTACAGCATTACAGGTAGGACCCTTCTTGCCTCCAGCTTTAGATTGGACCTTGAAGATGTCACAGCAGAATGATAAACTCGTTCCTCTTATCAGCAGAATCACTGTCAGCCCAGATGCACAGGTCTCTAGTGCTGCTCTTCCAGCCTGAATTTTGCTGAAATACAGCATGATTCAACAGGCCTACGACAAGTCAATTTAGGGTAATTAGCTACATTTAAAAACACGTTAATTTTTTAAATCATTTGATGTTGTTTTATATATATAGTTACATAGTTACATAGTTAGTCAGGTTGAAAAAAGACACAAGTCCATCCAGGTCAACCTTAAAAACAATAAATAAAATAAAAAATATTGTACAATCCAATATACCCAATATTATACCCTCAGTTGATCCAGAGGAAGGCAAAAAACCCCAGCAGAGCATGCTCCAATTTGCTACAGCAGGGGAAAAAAATCCTTCCTGATTCCCCAAGAGGCAATTGGATTTTCAACTTTACCTATAAATGTTAGTACCCAGTTATATTATGTACATTTAGGAAAGTATCCAGGCCTTTCTTAAAGCAATCTACTGAGCTGGCCAGAACCACCTCTGGCGGAAGTCTATTCCACATTTTAAAGAACTCTGGTGGGGAATGTGGCGCTGTTCATAAGGTGTGTATTGGTAGGGAGTGTATACTATTAAGATAATGATCTGAAAAAGACTATAAATAAATATAAAACAAAACTATTCAAGTGCATATCTTATTTGTCAAGCTTCACATGGTGTGAGAGACAGAGGTGCAGAATGTGTGTAAGATAATCATAAGGAAATCATAAAGAAAATACGTGCAATCAAAAATTTTTTTTTTAAATTATACCGATAAGTGAATGTGCGTTATTGGTGATGTGAGTAAGCAAAAATGCAAAAAAACGCATGAAAATGTCAGCACAAATAACAACAATAGTGTGGTGAATAACAATGCACCAAAATATTCATAAATCAAGTCCGCATGATGTGAGTGTCCAAAACTAAAAAACAGTGTGGAAAATCTTGGCAATCCAAAAAAACCCAAAAAATTATATTTCATAAAATCTCTGTATAAGTGATGATGGTTTGTGACTCTTCTTCTGGAACCCCCACTTGTGTCCCCACTCACCGAAAGACCCAACCCCTGCAGGGGTAATGGGCAAGTGTAGATAAATCTCCTCCTGAGATCCGGTCAGCGTCTCCCTCTAAGGATCCGGGATCCCCTTCCTGTTGTGTGTTGCCTTAATTCCTGTAGATACTGGAAATATCTCCTAAACCTGCACGGTTACCATATACGCTTGCGCTTTCTTTGGCGCAAGCGTATATGGTAACCGTGCAGGTTTAGGAGATATTTCCAGTATCTACAGGAATTAAGGCAACACACAACAGGAAGGGGATCCCGGGTCCTTAGAGGGAGACGCTGACCGGATCTCAGGAGGAGATTTATCTACACTTGCCCATTACCCCTGCAGGGGTTGGGTCTTTCGGTGAGTGGGGACACAAGTGGGGGTTCCAGAAGAAGAGTCACAAACCATCATCACTTATACAGAGATTTTATGAAATATAATTTTTTGGTTTTTTTTGGATTGCCAAGATTTTCCACACTGTTTTTTAGTTTTGGACACTCACATCATGCGGACTTGATTTATGAATATTTTGGTGCATTATTATTCACCACACTATTGTTGTTATTTGTGCTGACATTTTCATGCGTTTTTTTGCATTTTTGCTTACTCACATCACCAATAACGCACATTCACTTATCGGTATAATTAAAAAAAATTTTTTTTGATTGCATGTATTTTCTTTATGATTTCCTTATGATTATCTTACACACATTCTGCACCTCTGTCTCTCACACCATGTGAAGCTTGACAAATAAGATATGCACTTGAATAGTTTTGTTTTATATTTATTTATAGTCTTTTTCAGATCATTATCTTAATAGTATACACTCCCTACCAATACACACCTTATGAACAGCGCCACATTCCCCACCAGAGTTCTTCATTTGCCTTTGGATTACACTTCGGTGTCTGTCCAATTTTTTTTGGGGGGGCTGCAGTTCTGCTTTACATACCGTCCTAAGCGCGGAATATTCTAGTCTATACTATTCCACATTTTCATAGCTCTTACTGTGAAGAAACGATGAAATCTCTTTTCCTCTAGACATAAAGAGTGCCCCCGTGTCCTCTGGGTTGACCGTAAAGAGAATAACTCAACACCAAGATCACTATATGGACCCCTTATATATTTGAACATGTTGATCATATCCCCCCTTATTTTCCTCTTCTCAAGAGTGAATAAATTCAGTTCCTTTAATCTTTCCTCATAGCTGAGCTCCTCCATGCCTCTTATCAGTTTGGTTGCCCTTCTCTGCACTTTCTCCAGTTCCCCGATATCCTTTTTGAGAACTGGTTCCCAAAACTGAACTGCATATTCCAGATGAGGTCTTACTAATGATTTGTAGAGGGGCAAAATTATATCTCTCTCTCCAGAGTCCATACCTCTCTTAATACAAGAAAGGACTTTGCTCGCTTTGGAAACCGCAGCTTGGCATTGCATGCTATTATTGAGCTTATGATCTACCAAAACCCCCAGATCCTTCTCCACCATGGATATATATATATGTGTCTAGTTATATTAAAGAGAAACACATATCTTAATTAGTGGTAAGCAAAATTGCCTGGGTTTGATTAACAGATTTCTGCTTTAAATCCATGAACCCCAAACTTAGCTGCAAACCCCATTAAGGCCTAGAAGGCAAAACTTGATCTTAAATTCTGATCTTTTTCAGGGCTTACTATATAGACAAGGTATTGTCACAAGGGCATAAAGGGCTGGATGCTGTCATGGTGAATATTTAAAATAGCAAAAAGAGTTTTCAAATTTAATTACAGTGGGAAGAGGGTCCATCTTTCAGTGCCTTTTTGAAGATGACATGGAAAAATTACCAGTTCTTTAAATGAGATGCATGGGTTATGCCTTTAAATGGTTTGTGGTGTTATGGTACAGTACACTTTTCACAGATGGTGTAAGCAGCATCATATTTTGGCATCAAATATTTTGGATGTGTAATTGATTTTTAACTTTTTCACTTATGCCCTGTACACACGATCGGACATTGATCGGACATTCCGACAACAAATGGATTTTTTCCGACGGATGTTGGCTCAAACTTGTTTTGCATACACACGGTCACACAAAGTTGTCGGAAAATCCGATCGTTCTTACCGCGGTGACGTAAAACACATACGTCGGGACTATAAACGGGTCAGTAGCCAATAGCTTTCGTCTCTTAATTTATTCTGAGCATGCGTGGCACTTTGTGCGTCAGAATTGTCCACACACGGTTGGAATTTACGCAAACGGATTTTGTTGTCGGAAAATTTTATAGCCTGCTCTCAAACTTTGTGTGTCGGATTCCGATGGAAAAAGTCAGATGAAGCCCACACACAGTCGGAATTTCCGACAACAAGCTCCGATCGCACATATTCCGTCGGAAAGTCCGACCGTGTGTACAGGGCATTAGCTTGGCTTACATACAGTAGCAAACCCTAATCTGATTGGGGTGCTGCTGACAAAAAATTTTAGGTAGTTTTGGCTGCCTTTTTATCCAGCGGTAATAGGTTTCAATTGAACATTAGGAGTAGAAGCCACAATAGTTCTAAAAGCTATAGGAATAAATCTAAAGCCCTCAACTTTGTACAAACTGGCCAGATCAAAACAGTTTTATAATATAGTTTGTAAGCTTCTTTTTTCACAGTACCAGATTGCATTTTCTTAATAGTGTAATAAAATGTCAAAACAAAGCACACAAAAACATCCCCCAAACCCATAATATACAATTCCTTTCCCGTCCCCAAATCCCCAATTATTCTCAAAATATTCAAAACGTAGACTTAAGGTATATATATATATATATATGTGTATATGTTTATGTTTATATATGTTTGCATCAGGATATGTATGCAAGTAAATAGAAAGAGAGGAGCCAGGTTTTATCTTGCAATAAGCATTACAGTTTACAGTATATTGTATGACAATAGCCTCAAATATTGTACAGTGGCTGGACAGTACAGCTTCAGAGAGCAGTGAGCAACAGCTGCCATCCAGACCTGCAAATAAAGCTACTCTTTAACTACCCCAATATCCATCAGTCTGAGCTCAAATGTGTCTAAACTGTTAGAGCTGCAACCCCTCCCATATAATCTAGTGGGAATTACTGGGGCGGGTTCCCTTGGTGGGAGATTCCCAGATGCAATTACCTTTTCTTTGTTTTTACATATTTGTTAATGTCTATTTTGATATGTATATATTTTTATATTTTTCTCCTCAGAATTTCAGCAATCATTAACAGCTCAGGTAATGCAGGGTGGATCAATGAGTTTTAGTCTGTAGTACGTAGATCTCTGCTCCTGTGTGTCTGTATCTCTCCTCTTAGTCTCTCTCCTAATTGGTAATACATAATTGCTGGAGTTCCGAGGAGGAAATTGTGAGCTCTAAGGAGAGTCCAGCTGGGTCAACATACATCTTACTGACTTATATGGACTCACAATTACACCTTTGTGATGGGGTTAAGTCAATTGAACATTAGGAGTAGAAGCCACAATAGTTCTAAAAGCTATAGGAATAAATCTAAAGCCCTCAACTTTGTACAAACTGGCCAGAGGCAAAACAGTTTTATAATATAGTTTGTAAGCTTCTTTTTTCACAGTACCAGATTGCATTTTCTTAATAGTGTAATAAAATGTCAAAACAAAGCACACAAAAACATCCCCCAAACCCATAATATACAATTCCTTTCCCGTCCCCAAATCCCCAATTATTCTCAAAATATTCAAAACGTAGACTTAAGGTATATATATATATATATATATATATATATGTGTATATGTTTATGTTTATATATGTTTGCATCAGGATATGTATGCAAGTAAATAGAAAGAGAGGAGCCAGGTTTTATCTTGCAATAAGCATTACAGTTTACAGTATATTGTATGACAATAGCCTCAAATATTGTACAGTGGCTGGACAGTACAGCTTCAGAGAGCAGTGAGCAACAGCTGCCATCCAGACCTGCAAATAAAGCTACTCTGTAACCACCCCAATATCCATCAGTCTGAGCTCAAATGTGTCTAAACTGTTAGAGCTGCAACCCCTCCCATATAATCTAGTGGGAATTACTGGGGCGGGTTCCCTTGGTGGGAGATTCCCAGATGCAATTACCTTTTCTTTGTTTTTACATATTTGTTAATGTCTATTTTGATATGTATATATTTTTATATTTTTCTCCTCAGAATTTCAGCAATCATTAACAGCTCAGGTAATGCAGGGTGGATCAATGAGTTTTAGTCTGTAGTACGTAGATCTCTGCTCCTGTGTGTCTGTATCTCTCCTCTTAGTCTCTCTCCTAATTGGTAATACATAATTGCTGGAGTTCCGAGGAGGAAATTGTGAGCTCTAAGGAGAGTCCAGCTGGGTCAACATACATCTTACTGACTTATATGGACTCACAATTACACCTTTGTGATGGGGGTAAGTCATACAAGGTCAAAATGTGCACAAAGGGGAGTTTGGTGGAGGTGTCTACTATCACACATTTCTTGCACTGGATTAAAGTTTTTTCAGGGATTTGAATATATTACTGGACTGGAGCATGGATTTATGTATGAACATTCATGTTAATAATTGTTGATGATTTTGCACATATATACATATGCACATAGTCTATAGACTAGTTCATAGTCTAGTTTGTTTTTAATTTAAAAAACATATGCTTTATTATTAATTTAGCACAGCGTATTTACATGGAATTCCTCTGCTTTGCCAACACAATCTTTTTCTTCCAAAGCACTATTAGCCAGTTGTATTTTTAAAATGTAATTCATTGTAGTGTACTGGAGGCCGTGAGAGTGGAAGGGGGGGGGGTTGGCTGTCCACCTTCCCACAATTCAGAGGGAAGGGCAAGCAATAGCAAATGAAGATGGGAAATTCTTTGACTGGGCAGGCAGCCCTTCCCCAAATACGGACCATAAAAAAGAAAAATTAAGTACGTCTAAAAAGGAGATGTAGAGGTGCTGTCACATGAAGGTTGCAAGCCTTGCTAATGTAACAACTCCCCTTTTTCCCCACCTCAACTTCCTCCTCCTTTTATCTCTTCCACTTCCTCCTTCACCAGTTCTTCATCCTTCCCCTCTTCCTTCTACTCCTCCTGTCCTATGTGCTTTACCTCTTCTTTCTCCACCTCCTATGTGTTTATGGTAAGAGAAGAGGCTGTAGGGAAAATGGTGCTTACAGCACCATTCATGATAAAAATAAGAATAGGTGAAAATTCCTACCGATCATAGTCTTTGCAGTCCCACATAAACATATTTCTATTCTTCATCACTATTTTTTAAATGCATATTCATTGAAATTATTTACAGGTTTCCTTTTAAAATAATTTCTATTGCTTGATATTATTTTCTCCATAGGGCCATTATTTCTCTGGTCAAGAAAAACACAGGTAGGAACAGTAATGCAAAAATGGATAAGAAAAATTGCAGCAGGGAAGGGGGACCCAACTGGAATTTGTGGGGCTGCCACACTTGTTTTTATCCATCTTAGTCTTTATTAGCCTTATCCTGTGATTCTTTTTACAGGGACAACAGGGGAAGGGCAGACAGCAGCAATGGCTTGGGCATGTTCCACAATAACATTTTCCGCAAAAATTTGCTTTTTTATTTTCTTTATACAGTATTTACAGATTTACTTTTTTATTATATGCATTTTTTTTTTTAGTTATTGTTTATGTATTTTTTTAAGGCAATTCTTGTACTGCCTAAGCAAACATTGACAGGAATGCAATGCTGTAATTAAATGGTTACAAGTGGTCATATCTATAGACTTCTAGGTGTAAAGGGTGTACCACTGGCAGGAGGTGGCCCAATTTGGGCTTGGCCTGCCCTACTGCACTTGTCATATCTAAGAGGGTCTTCAGAGCAGTGGGGAGATCTGTGATTGCAAAGATATATTTTAATAAAATGAATCAGACCTAGCATCGACATGATAATATCACTTGAAAGGCCTATTTTTAGTTTATTCAGCCTATTTAAAAAAAAAAAGCAGCTGGTAATACTGATATAAATGATATAAGGGTCATTGTTTTGGCACTTTGTGTTTTAGGGTAACAACACTCTGCACGTGTCTCCAGTTTCCTGCCTATCAACTGCTTTTCCACAGGAAACTAAAAGCTCAGGTAATTTCCACAGTAGTCACCAAGTTCCCCCCACACCTCAAAGTCAAATCAACGTGCAACCAATTTAAAAATAAGCTGTTGCTAAAAAAAATAAAAATAAATACTCAGCTCCAGCTTTTCGACAGAGAACGAGAATGCAATCCAGTCATTTTGGGGGGCATATTCTTGCATGACTTTGAGCATACAGCTATCCCAGGAAACAGTGGTAAAGTACAATGACGGCACCAGTACTAAACAGAAGAAAAATCCAAATCAAATCAATATTTGGTGTGACCACTGATTTGCCTTCAAAACAGGTTCAGAACTTCTAGGTACACTTGCACATAGTTTTTGATGGAACTCGGCAGGTAGTTTGTTCCAAACATCTTGGAGAACTAACCGAAGTTCTTCTGTGGATGTAGGCTGTTGAGGTCAGGTCTCTGTGCCATCGCTTCCAGGACTTCTCGTTCTTCTTTACGCTGAAGATAGGGCTTAAGGACAGTAGCCATATGTTTGGGGTCATTGTCCTGCTACAGAATACTTTTGGGGCCAATCACATGCCTCCCTGATGGCATGGCATGATGAATACATATCTACCTGTATATCTCAGCATTGAGGACACCATTTATCCTGAGAAAATCTCCAACTCCATTTGCAGAAATGCAGCTCCAAACTTGCAAGGAACCTCAACCATGCTTCTAGCCCTTCGGAAAACAAACTGCCTTTTGCTACAGAAAAATATTTCATATTTTGACTCATCAGTCTAAACCAGTGATGGTGAACCTTGGCACCCCAGATGTTTTGGAACTACATTTCCCATGATGCTCATGCACTCTGCAGTGTAGTTGAGCATCATGGGAAATGTAGTTCCAAAACATCTGGGGTGCCAAGGTTCACCATCACTGGTCTAGAGCACCTGCTGCCATTTTTTTGCATTCCAGTTCCTATATTTTTGTGTTGAGTCGCTTAGCCTTATTTCCATATCACAGGTATGGCTTTTTGGCTGCAATTCTTCCATTAAAACCACTTCTGGCCAGACTTCTCCGGACAGTAGATGGGAGTACCTGGGTCCCACTGTTTTCCACCAGCTCTGTGCTGATGGCACTGTTGGACATCTTCTGATGTCAACGGGAAGTAAGCGTGATGTGTCTTTCATCTGTTGCATTTTTTCCTGCAAGTTTCCTTGGCCAACTACTAAGTCTATATGGCGCCTCCATCCATCATCTTCACATCCGATGTCAGTGTGTTGCTGATGTCAGAGTTGATGAGGATGTACACGTTGGGAGCATGTGTGCGCAGATCACCCCAGTCATCAAGCAGCACACAATATCATGTAATACCGTATTTGCCTTCAGTTGGAGATGCAGGCAAACTTTAAATTACAGCTACTGGTGAAAGTCACATAGGGTTATGCAGGAAAGAGGTCGCAAACCCTTGGGTTACTTTGCTAGGCTCAGAAGAAGCTTATCAATTTTAATGTATACTTTAGATATGGATTTCATAATTATTTTGTTAAAGTGTCTCCACTTTATATTGTAATGCAGGCTGAGGTCTAATGCAGAAGCCTAAAAGTGACAAATTCCTATACCACTATCTATCTATCTATCTATCTATCTATCTATCTATCTATCTATCTATCTATCTATCTATCTATCTATCTATCTATCTATCTATCTATCTATCTATCTATCTATCTATCTATCTATCTATCTATCTATCTATCTATCTATCTATCTAATCATAAAACACAGAGTTAGTGGTATACATTTTGAGCACAAATTATCTTAATGTAGCTTTTTCATTTAGACTAAAGCACCAGGGTCATAAAGTCACTTTTCCACTATCTGGAAAGCCCTACTTATGACAACAATACAAAACTGCAGGTCAATACCTAAATTAACCTCTGAGACCTCTATTAGTCGCCCACTGTACCTTCTTCATGGAGATCAAGGCTGTATTATAGAAGGGCAAAGTTTTTGTTGAAATTATTTTAATGATTATATCTCTTCTATAATGATTGAAGGAGATTGCTGTAGAAGGTTGCTTTCAATACCAAGATAGTGGCAGTAAGTGTATATAAGATGAAATGAAGCTTTTGTCTTGAACTACATTAGAAATAGTCTTAAACTCCTCCTCACTTATTTAACAAATGGCCTGTCATGATGAAATCTCTAAGCCCTTTTTCAAGAACAATAATTATAGCTTGTTAGGTGAAAGCTCATTTGAAGTCTCAATTTTCTTGAGTATGGAGCCCTTGTTGGGAGAGCCAGGTGTGCGGTAAAGGTTGCAGCTAGTGCCTGTAGTGTGAGGTTGAAACTCAACTGGCATGTTGCAAGTCTTTGATTCTTCTTTTGCTTAAGAGGTAGCAGTTGTCTTGACAGTAGAAATAAAGCTTCATCATAGCACTTTGATGCACATAATGGCTAAAGGAAATTCAAAGCAGTATAGCAAAATGATATGTGTTTAAAATTATGAACAAAGTGTAGACTGTCATCCTTTGGTCCTGTAAAAGCATTTCACAATGATTATGGCATACTAACGCTATATCTATCTATGTATAAAGAGAGAAAGAAAGAGAAAGAGTGAAAAGGACAGAGAGAAAACTATGCTGCAACATGTTTAATTACTTTCACATTATGAATACATCAGTAACAGAAAAAAATAAATTATTTAGAATTCACTCCTTGCCATGTTGTGCAAATTGCTTTTGTTATTTTTTTTTGTCTTTACCTTTTGTTATTGTCTTTGTGCTGAAAATGAAAATGAAAAATACGTATATAAAATGCAACTGTTATATATGACTCTATCCTACTTTATTATATGTTCAATTAATCAATGTAACCTTTTGAAGTATTTTTTCTATGTTCTACTCCATGTCTTGTACTCTGATTGGTTAAGCAGTTTATTTGTTTAATGGAATTTTTTCCTATAAGTGAATGAATGTAATGGGGCATTGTTCTCAGAATCCCAGTGTCCAGTGCTCTGTGGAATTTCAGTTAAGATTTTTTAAAGGTTTGGTTAAAGCTTAAGTTCAGACATGGCTTTTTTGCGTAGTAACATTTGTCCAGTTTGGACTAATGTAAGTAATTGGATGTACCATACCTGCCCAATCTCTGTGGAAGCCGGAAATCAGTTTAGTAGGCACTGCTACTACATTGATTACTGCTGGCTCTTGGGCATTGTGCTGAGCAGCTGCCCTACTGCATAGTGAACACAGGGGGTTGGTTGCTCATTCAGCACAGGCAACATTCACAGAATTCCTGTCTCCACCTCATCCAATCAGAGTAGGCTTTGAGAGGGAGACCCAGAAGCTAGCGGCAATCACTGTACAGTACTAGTGGTGCCTACTATAATATTTTCCAGCTTCCATAGAGATTGGCCAGGTATGGGACATGCATATTTACATTGGTCCAAGCTGGACAAATGTCACTATTAGAGATGAGCCGAACACCCCCCGGTTCAGTTCACGCCAGAACCTGCGAATGGACCAAAAATTCGCACGAACGTTAGAACCCCATTGAAGTCTATGGGACTCGAAAGTTCGAAATCAAAAGTGCTAATTTTTAAGGCTAATTTGCATGGTATTGTCCTAAAAAGGGTTTGGGGACCTGGGTCCTGCCCCAGGGGACATGTATCAATGCAAAAAAAAGTTTTAAAAACGGCCGTTTTTTCGGGAGCAGTGATTTTAATGATGCTTAAAGTGAAAAAAAGTGAAATATTCCTTTAAATATCGTACCTGGGGGGTGTCTATAGTATGCCTGTAAAGTGGCGCATGTTTCCCGTGCTTAGAACAGTCCCTGCACAAAATGACATTTTTAAAGGAATAAAAGTCATTTAAAACTGCTTACGGCTTTAATGTAATGTCCGGTCCCGGTAATATGGATGAAAATCAGTGAGACAGAAGGCATGGTTACACCCCCCCCAGTCCATTACCAGGCCCTTTGGGTCTTGTATGGATATTAAGGGGAACCCCGCACCCAAATTAAAAAAGGAAAGGCGTGGGGCCCCAGGCCCTCTGAACAGCAGTATACAGGCGGTGCAAACAAGACAGGGACTCTAGGTTTGTTGTTAAGTAGAATCTGTTTGTAATTTTGAACTGGTACATTTTTAAAGTGTAGCTCCAGCCAAAAAATCTATTTTTAAGCTTCTTGGAAAACATAGGGAAGGGTTATCACCCCTGTGACATTTGTTTTGCTGTCTGTGCACCTCTTCAGAAGATTTTACCTCACTTTCTGTCCCAATGACAAATGTTTTTTGACAATTTGGGGTTTTTAGTGAAACAAGGATTGGTGATAAAGCATCAGTGGAAAGGAGAAACGTTTTTCCCATATTAACTCTTACAGGAGAGAATTTCCCTTCCTAGGGGTAGATTTAATCTCACTTCCTGTTGTCTCCTTCCATTTGCAAGTAGGAGTCGTTTGTAAGTTGGATGTTTGAAAGTAGGGGCCTGCCCTATATACTCAGCAGAAATTGGGGCCTTAGGTGTTGGTGTTGCCACAACACTGTAAGCCCTCACAGTTACTCTTGGTGGGCGCAGGAACGGCCTCTGCTGTGAAATATTAGATCAAGAACTGTAATTGCATGCCCCTGTTGAACAGGGTCAGAAAAATTGGGCCTTTGGTGGTGGTGGTGCTGGTGCCACAACACTCTAAGTCCTCACAGTTACTCTTGGTGGGCGCAGAAACGGGCCCTGCTGTGAAATATTAGATCAAGAATTGTAATTACATGTCCCTGTTGAACAGGGGCAGAAAAATTGGGCCTTAGGCACTGGTGCCACAACACTGCAACCCCTCACAGATACTCTAGTTGGAGCGCAGGAATGAGCCCTCCTGTAAAATATTGCATCAAAAATTGTAATTACATGCCCCTGCTAAACAGGGGCTGAAAAATTGGGCCTTAGGCACTGGTGCCACAACACTGCAACCCCTCACAGATACTCTAGTTGGAGCGCAGGAACAAGCCCTGCTGCAAAGTATTGCATCAAAAATTGTAATTACACGCCCCTGTTAAACAGGGGCTGAAAAATTGGGCCTTAGGCACTGGTGCCACAACACTACAACCCCTCACAAATACTCTAGTTGAGTGCAGCAACGAACCCTCCTTGCAAAATATTGCATCAAAAATTGTACTTACACTCCCCTGTTAAACAGGGGCTGAAAAATTGGGCCTTAACCACTGGTGGCGGCGCCCAGAACCAAAAATATTCTTACAAGCTATCAGCATGATCATTGAGGAGGAAGAGGATAGTCACTCAGCATAACAGGATAGTCACTCAGCATCAGCATAGGCAGTCTTGAAGGAATCTGACATTTCAAAAAAAATTATTCGGTTACATCAGTATCAGGTGCTTGGTAGCTGGTGGTGATCAAAGACTGATTCATTTTTATGAAGATCAGTCGATCGACTGAGTCGGTGGACAGGCGAACCCTGTGATCGGTTACAAAACCTCCAGCAGCACTGAATGTGCATTCCGAAAGAACGCTGGATGCAGGACAGGCCAGGGGAAGGGTGTCCAAGTCAGATCTTGCCCCTAGGTATTCCTGCACCATGTAAAACAGACGCTGGCAATGGTTGCTGGAACCGATCATACCTTGGGGCTGCGGACTAAAAAATTGTCTGAACGCATCGGTCAGGCGGCCACCTTCTCCACCACTCCTTCTTTGACTGACCGAAGCCTCAGCAACACGTTGTCCAAAAACAGGAGTTTGTAACCTCCCAGTCTCTGGAAACGCGTTGCACAGACCTTTCTGCAAGGACTCCCGAAGATGTTTCATCCTCTGCTCTCTCTGCGACAGAAAGATAAGGTCTGCAACCTTACCCTTGTAACGTGGATCAAGGAGGGTTGCCAGCCAGTATTGGTCCCTCTACTTGATACCACGAATACGAGGATCCTTCTGCAGGCTTTGCAGGATCAGGGAAGCCATGCAGCGTAGGTTTGCTGAGGCATTTGGTCCGGAGTCCTCTGGGTCACTAAGGAAGACATGATCCGCAGCCACCTCCTCCCAGCCACGTACAAGTCCATGGGTTTCTTGGGACTGTAAATGATCCCTTAAAGACTGCTGCTGATGCTGAGTGCCAGGCTCCACCTCCATGCTGACACAATCCTCCTCCTCCTCTTCCTGTGTGATCGGCAGGCACGCAGGAACACTGTCTGGATAAAGGGGGCCTTGAGAGCTAAGGAAGTCCTCCTTTTCCTGCCTCTGTTCTGCCTCAAGTGCCCTGTCCATTATTCCATGCAGCGTGTGCTCCAACAGGTGTACAAGGGGGACAGTGTCACTGATGGATGCACTGTCACTGCTCACCATCCTCATGGCCTCCTCAAATGGTGACAGGACAGTGCATGCATCCCTGATCATGGCCCATTGGCGTGGGGAAAAAAAACAAGCTCTCCTGACCCTGTCCTGGTGCCATAGTCGCATAGGTACTCATTGATGGCCCTCTGCTGCGTGTGCAGCCGCTGCAGCATGGCCAACGTTGAGTTCCACCTGGTGGGCATGTCACAGATTAGGCGGTTCTTGGGCAGGTTAAATTCCTTTTGGAGGTCAGCCAGCCGAGCACTGGCATTATATGACCGGCGGACATGCACACAGACTTTTCTGGCCTGCCTCAGGACATCCTGTAAGCCCGGGTACCTGCCCAAGAACCGCTGCACCACGAAGTTAAGGACGTGAGCCAAACAGGGCACATGGGTAATTTGTCCCTGTCGGAGGGCGGAGAGGAGGTTGGTGCCATTGTCGCAAACCACCATTCCTGCTTTAAATTGGCATGGCGTCAACCACCTGTGAACCTGCCCCTGCAGAGCTGACAGAACCTCTGCCCCAGTGTGGCTCCTGTCCCCCAAGCACACCAGCTCAAGCACCGCATGGCATCTTTTGGCCTGCGTAGTTGTGTAGCCCCTTGAACGCCTACAGAGCACCGCTGGTTCCAAGGACAAAGCACAGGAAGAGGCCATGGAGAAAGAAGAAGAGGAGGGGGTGGAGGAGAGAGGTGTGTCAGAATCACCAGTAGTAGCATTTTGGAGGCGTGGTGGCAGAACAACCTCCAACACTACTGCACCTTATTCTGCATCCTTCCCAGCTGCTAGCAGAGTCACCCAATGCGCTGTGAAACTTAGGTAACGTCCCTGTCCATGCCTGCTGGACCATGAGTAAGCGGTAATATGCACCTTACCGCTGACTGCCCTGTCCAGCGAGGCATGGACATTGCCTTCCACATGCCGGTAGAGCGCCAGAATCGCCTTCCGTGAGAAAAAGTGGCGTTTGGGTACCTGCCACTGAGGAACCGCACATTCCACAAACTCTCGGAAGGGGGCAGAGTCTACCAACTGAAAAGGTAGCAGTTGAAGTGCTAGCAATTTTTCCAAGCTAGCATTCAACCGCTGGGCATGTGGATGGCTGGGAGCGAACTTCTTTCGGCGGTGCAGCAGCTGCGGCAGGGAAATTTGCCTGGTACAA
Source organism: Lithobates septentrionalis (assembly GCA_037952835.1). NCBI lineage: Eukaryota > Metazoa > Chordata > Amphibia > Anura > Ranidae > Lithobates > Lithobates septentrionalis. Next base: position 4,433,467 of record JBBDGP010001187.1, on the reverse strand, counting down.
TCTGACGTCGGTGTACCGATAGTACTTGGCTGTGACACACCTGATTCTACACGTTCATTCCTCTCAGTGCAGGTCTCATAGAGGACTGAAGGTATAGTGGGGTTGGAGATCTCAGCTGATGAGGAGCAAGGAGAGGTCCTCTTTGTTCTTTGGTGTGGGTCTTTTAGGTACGCTTGCCAACGAACTGCATGGCAGGTCAACATATGTCTGGTCAAGCATGTGGTGCCCAAGCGGGAGATGATACGCTTGAGACATATGTTGCAAATAGCAGCGGTGCGATCTGATGCACTCGTCTCAAAAAAGGCCCACACCAAAGAACTTTTGGAATAACGCACAGAGACAGCCGCGCCCTGCACATGGGGAGCTATGCGGTGTGATGCAGTCATTGTGCTGCCCTTAAGCTGGCCCCTGGAGGGCATCCTGCCTCGTTGGTGATGTGCCTCCTCCTCTCTCCTATCAGGCACCCACGTGGAGTCAGTGACCTCATCATCCCCTCCCTCCTCATCACTGGAGCAAACCTGGCAGTATGCTGCAGCAGGGGCAACATGACTGCCAGATTGCTGTCCTTCTTGGGTTCCCCCTCTGTCTGGGCTCACGTTACTGCCTTCCTCTAGCTGAGTACCATCATCGGAGCCTTCAAAACGCTGGGCATCCTCCTGGAGCATGTACCCAACACTGTGGTCAAACAGTTCGGGGGACTCCTCAGGAGGACATGGTGGGGCTAGGGAAGGAATGACTGATTAGGAAAGCCACATACCTGTCTATATAAGACCTTACAGCTCACAGTGCATGTCAGAGCAAATGAGAATCATGAGGTCAAAGGAACTGCCTGAAGAGCTCAGAGACAGAATTGTGGCAAGGCACAGATCTGGCCAAGGTTACAAAAAAATTTCTGCTGCACTTAAGGTTCCTAAGAGCACAGTGGCCTCCATAATCCTTAAATGGAAGACGTTTGGGACGACCAGAACCCTTCCTAGAGCTGGCCATCCGGCCAAAGTGAGCTATCAGGGAAGAAGAGCCTTGGTGAGAGAGGTAAAGAAGAACCCAAAGATCACTGTGGCTGACCTCCTGAGATGCAGTCGGGAGATGGGAGAAAGTTGTAGAAAGTCAACCATCACTGCAGCCCTCCACCAGTCAGGGCTTTATGGCAGAGTGGCCCGACGGAAGCCTCTCTTCAGTGCAAGACACATGAAAGCCCGCATGGTGTTAAAAAACACCTGAAGGATGCCAAGATGGTGAGAAATAAGATTCTCTGGTCTGATTAGACCAAGATATAACTTTTTAGCCTTAATTCTAAGCGGTATGTGTGGAGAAAAGCAGGCACTGCTCATCACCTGTCCAATACAGTCCCAACAGTGAAGCATGGTGGTGGAAGCATCATGCTGTGGGGGTGTTTTTCAGCTGCAGGGACAGGACGACTGGTTGCAATCGAGGGAAAGATGAATGCGACAAGTACAGGGATATCCTGGACGAAAACCTTCTCCAGAGTGCTCAGGACCTCAGACTGGGCCGAAGGTTTACCTTCCAACAAGACAATGACCCTTAGCACACAGCTAAAATAACGAAGGAGTGGCTTCACAACAACTCCGTAACTGTTCTTGAATGGCCCAGCCAGAGCCTTGACTTAAACCCAATTGAGCATCTCTGGAGAGACCTAAAAATGGCTGTCCACCAACGTTTACCATCCAACCTGACAGAACTAGAGAGGATCTGCAAGGAGCAATGGCAGAGGATCCCCAAATCCAGGTGTGAAAAACTTGTTGCATCTCTCACAAAAAGACTCATGGCTGTATTAGATCAAAAGGGTGCTTCTACTAAATACTGAGCAAAGGGTCTGAATACTTAGGACCATGTGATATTTCAGTTTTTCTTTTTCAATATATCTGCAAAAAATGTCAACAATTCTGTGTTTTTCTGTCAATATGGGGTGCTGTGTGTACATTCATGAGGAAAAAAAATGAACTTAAATGTTTTTAACAAATGGCTGCAATATAACAAAGAGTGAAAAATTTAAGGGGGTCTGAATACTTTCCGTCCCCACTGTGTGTATATATATATATATATATATATATATATATATATACTGATACTGCAGCTAGCAAAATCAACTGCCTGCCTGTAGTATTATTAGTATGAGAACACCATCAATCTGCTACGTTTAAATAATGTAGCTGCCTGCGGTAGTGATAGCATCAGGAAACACCACCAACCTTCTACATGTAGCTTTAGCTGAACACTCTGCAGAGGACGCACTACACTAACGTTTCCGCTTAGAATTAAGGCCAAAAAGTTATAGCATCAGGAAACACCACCAACCTTCTACATGTAGCTTTAGCTGAACACTCTGCAGAGGACGCACTACACTAACGTTTCAATAATGTAGCTGCCTGTGGTAGTGATAGGATCGGGAAAACACCACCAACCTTCTACAGGTAGCTTTAGCTGAACACTGTGCAGAAGACGCACTACACTAACTTGTAAATAATGTAGCTGCCTGCGGTAGTGATAGGATCAGAAAAACACCGCCAACCTTCTACAGGCAGCTTTAGCTGAACACTGTGCAGAGGTCGCACTACATTAACATGTAAATAATGTAGCTGCCTGCGGTAGTGATAGGATCAGAAAAACACCACCAATCTTCTACAGGTAGCTTTAGCTGAACACTGTGCAGAGGTAGCACTACACTAACTTGTAGCTTTAGCTGAACACTGTGCAGAGGTCGCACTGCACTAACTTGTAGCTTTAGCTGAACACTTTGCAGAGGTTGCACTACATTAACTTGTAGCTTTAGCTGAACACTGTGCAGAGGACGCACTACACTAACTTGTAAATAATGTAGCTGCCTGCGGTAGTGATAGGATCAGAAAAACTCCACCAATCTTCTACAGGTAGCTTTAGCTGAACACTGTGCAGAGGTAGCACTACACTAACTTGTAGCTTTAGCTGAACACTGTGCAGAGGTCGCACTACACTAACTTGTAGCTTTAGCTGAACACTTTGCAGAGGTTGCACTACATTAACTTGTAGCTTTAGCTGAACACTGTGCAGAGGACGCACTACACTAACTTGTAAATAATGTAGCTGCCTGCGGTAGTGATAGGATCAGAAAAACTCCACCAATCTTCTACAGGTAGCTTTAGCTGAACACTGTGCAGAGGACGCACTACACTAACGTTTAAATAATGTAGCTGCCTGCGGTAGTGATAGGATCAGGAAAACACCATCAACCTTCTACAGGTAGCTTTAGCTTGAACACTGTGCAGAGGTCGCACTACACTAACTTGTAGCTTTAGCTGAACACTGTGCAGAGGTCGCACTACACTAACTTGTAGCTTTAGCTGAACACAGTGCAGAGGTCGCATTACACTAACTTGTAGCTTTAGCTGAACACTGTGCAGAGGACGCACTGCACTAACTTGTAGCTTTAGCTGAACACTGTGCAGAGGTCGCACTACACTAACTTGTAAATAATGTAACTGCCTGCGGTAGTGATTAGATCAGGAAAACACCACCAACCTTCTACAGGTAGCTTTAGCTGAACACTGTGCAGAGGTCGCACTACACTAACGTTTAAATAATGTAGCTGCTGTGGTAGTGATAGGATCAGGAAAACACCACCAATCTTCTACAGGTAGCTTTAGCGTGAACACTGTGCAGAGGTCGCACTACACTAACTTGTAGCTTTAGCTGAACACTGTGCAGAGGTCGCACTACACTAACTTGTAGCTTTAGCTGAACACTGTGCAGAGGTCGCACTACACTAACTTGTAGCTTTAGCTGAACACTGTGCAGAGGTCACACTACACTAACTTGTAGCTTAGCTGAACACTGTGCAGAGGTCGCACTACACTAACTTGTAGCTTTAGCTGAACACTGTGCAGAGGTTGCACTACACTAAATTGTAGCTTTAGCTGAACACTGTGCAGAGGTCGCACTACACTAACTTGTAAATAATGTAGCTGCCTGCGGTAGTGATAGGATCAGAAAAGCACCACCAATCTTCTACAGGTAGCTTTAGCTGAACACTTTGCAGAGGACGCACTACACTAACTGTAAATACTGTAGCTGCCTGATTGTGGTACTAATAGGATCAGAAGAACACCAGCCATTTTCTTCAGGTAGCTGTAAATACTGTAACAACACCTGCCTGCCTGTCAGTAGGAAGAGAATAACAAGATCAGATCTAGCTACACTGAATATATATATATATACACAACACCTGGGTTGCATATATATATACACAATACACTGTAAGTGCAGCTAACTTACTGACTTCCTGCCTAATCTATCTAACTTAAATCAAATGACACTGTCCCTCTGTCTCTGTCTCTGAACGCCGGAACACACTACACAGGGCCGACGTGCAGGTGGCCTTATATAGTGTGGGGCGTGTACTAAACCCCCTGAGCCATAATTGGCCAAAGCCACCGTGGCTTTGGCCAATTACAGCTCTCTGTACAGACGGCGCTGTGATTGGCCAAGCATGCGGGTCATAGTGCATGCTTGGCCAATCATCAGCCAGCAATGCACTGCGATGCCCCAGTGAAATATGGGCCGTGACGCGCCACTCGAATTTGGCGCGTGTGGCCCATATCGTTCGCAATTCGGCGAACGACCGTACAGACGATGTTCGAGTCGAACATGGGTACGACTCGAACACAAAGCTCATCCCTAGTCACTATGCAAACAAGCCACTCTTGGAATTCAGCATTCAAACTAAAACTATGAACTCTTAAGAAAATGTGCTACTTCACATAAGATCAGACACCCCCCATCTCCACCCCACACTTTCGAGAGACTTAAATTGGAAAAAAGCCACTCTGCAAATTAGTTTGTCCCTCAGGTAATCAACAAACTAAATAACACTTGCATTCTCCAAAGTTTAAATAATCTAACACTATGATCTATCAATTCTTTATTGAGTAAGCATAAAAGCATACACAAAACAGACCTACAATAGTGTAGCACAATTTTCCTGCTACAAATCCACTCACTTAAAGACTTTCAATTAAAGCATAACATTTACATAAGCAAACACTACACTACGTGCCGCATGCACCATCCAAACTCTGCTTGATGAAGTTTGGTATTGGCTGACTTCATCAGGGGCTGCACACTTTTTTTTTCGGAAAGAGAAAGGGAAGGTATTTTTTTTGCAATTTGTGTTTCATTAAGGCGATTTCCATTCACTTCTATCCTGTAGACACAAAAGTCAGTGAGAGGTTATCTTTCTAATGTGAGGGAAATACTGTCCTAGGCAGTTGTGATGGGAATGGGTGTCCCCTCTATTCATGTTCTGGAGGCAATTCAAAATTTTGGATTTACTCCTTCTTATATTCCCATTATATATTATAATTATAACATTTGTGATCAGGACTATTAAGTAGAGAAGACAATTAAAGAGAGTGAATGTCCCCAATGAGCTCATAGATAGAAATTAAAACCTGAAAGTTATTTTAATCCCTTACCATTCTAGTCAAATCTAAAAAAATGTTTTGCCTTTAGTTATACTTTTAAAGTAGGACTTTAGCCTATAGAAATAAAATTGGCAGACAGGCAGGATTTTTAATGCATTAGCGACATGCTTTGTCTTTTCTGCATTAAGGCTAGCTACCTGCCTGTCTGCCCTTGTACAGTGAGCCATGCACGCGCAGCTCACTGGACAAATTCGGCAACGCCAAATCTAACTGAACTCCCACGCACGTCATCCCTGCCTGACCAATGGCAGGCTCTAGGATGCCACATCACTGTAGCAGAGGTGAGTATTGTTCCGCTTTAAGCTTAATTATTCTTTCAGTTTCAGATAAATACATTTTAGGTGCATCAAAACAAAATGTATTCAAAGGATTACAGTTAATTTTGTTTAGAACACAGCCATAGTCAGAGCTAGAGCTCTTAAATCAGCAAAGCTGATGTTATGTGCTGATTGGGGAGCTCTGGCTCTGATTCAGCAGGGGGGTGTTGGACCTCTGCAAAGAGACCACTGCTTTCACACAGAGCGCAGAGGCCCTCCTCTGCAGCATGTTGGCAGGAGACAGGCCTTTCTACTCGGGCTGTAGCTGTTTTCTAAAGAAAACAAATTGTGAGAATTTGCACACCTTTTGTTTTGATACACCTCAAATGTATTTATCTGATTTAAACAGAAAGTTACATTGGGCTTTACCTCTTTCACTGCCCCCCTCTCCCCATGTACCTGTATGTCATACATCAGTGTCTTTAGGGGGTTTTACACACAGTGGTGTGTAAATCTGACAAGTTGACTGTTGGCTGACTGATAGTTCCCAAGGTGCCACCTGAGGGACAGGAGGATCAGTGCACAGACGTGGAAAACGTCACTTGGGACCTGGTGTACCTGTCCTCAGCCAGTATGAATGAATGAATGAATGAATGATTGATTTGTATAGCGCTGCAAATGCGAACTGAATCGCCTCAAGGCGCTCGATCTCTCCTGTGTTGTCCAGCTTCTTAAAAGAGGTACGTCTTAAGTTTCTTCCTGAAGGCCTGATGGTTTTCTTCCATGCGGATGGGAGTAGGTAGAGCGTTCCATAACCGTGGTCCTTGAACTGCGAATCTTCGTTCTCCTTTTGTTTTGTAGCAGGTTTTTGGAATAAGGAGGAGGTTTTGGTTTGAAGATCGAAGACTGCGATTGGGTGTATAGTGCTTTATTTTCCCGCGTAGGTATTGAGGAGCGTTTCCTTGTATACATTTGTGAGTGAGGCAGAGAGTCTTGAAGGTAATTCGGTTCTTTACGGTTAGCCAATGTAGGCTCCTCAGGGAAGGGGAGATGGATTCCCATGGTTTTTTTCCTGTTAACAGTCTTGCCGCTGTGTTTTGGATGAGTTGCAAGCGCGCAAGCTGATATTGGGGTAGTCCTATGTAGAGGGAGTTTGCGTAGTCGAGTTTGGAATTGATGATTGTTCCAACTACTGCTGCTTTGTCCTCTTCTGGGATGAAGGGGATGAGTCTACGTAGCAGGTGGAGGAGATGGTGAGATTGGCTGACTACTGATCCTATTTGTGCATCCATTGACATTTCTGAGTCAAAAATTACTCCGAGACTCTTGGCTTTGGTGCTTGGAGAGATGGTCTGTCCAAAGATGGTGGGTGGTGTCCATGGGGTCTTAGTTTTGGAATTTTGATTTGCGTGTAGGAGAAGAAGCTCGGTTTTTGATCCATTGAGTTTAAGAGAGCTAGTGGTCACCCAGTCGTCTATCAAAGTGAGGCATTTTTCTAGTTGCTGATGATGGTCTTTTTTTCCGGTGATGCGAAGGTATAGTTGGGTATCATCCGCGTATGAGTGGAAGCAGAGGTCCGATTTTCTGATGATTTTGAGAAGTGGGGGATGTAGATGTTGAAGAGCACTGGTGACAAGGGTGAACCTTGAGGGACTCCACAAGAGATTGCGCGGGTTTCAGAGGTGAAGGCTCCTAGTTTCACTGCCAACCATTGTAGATTTGGATCTGTGACTCCTGCTACTTCTGTGAGGCGGATGAGTAGAGTATTGTGGTCCACTGTATCGAACGCTGCACTGAGGTCCAACAGTACTAGGAGACATGATTCTCCATCATCAGCTGCTTCGAGGGCGTCGTCCCATATTTTGAGAAGTGCCGTTTCTGTGCCATGGCCTGGGCGGAAGCCTGATTGCAGCGGGTCCAAGAGTTTGTGCGTGTCCAGGTGGTGTTGAAGCTGTTGTACTACTGCTTTCTCCATAATCTTGGAGATGGTGTTGAGGCTTGTTATCGGTCTGCGATAGTTAGGGTCCTTAGGGTCAAGGTTGGGTTTCTTTACAAGGGGTATGACCATGCCATGTTTGAGGGCGATTGGAACAGCCCTTTCTTTGAACGACTGGTTGATGAGGTGTGTTATAGTGGGAGCCAAGATGTCGGAACATTCTTTCAGGAGTTTTGTGGGAATGATGTCGTTTGGTGATGTGCTGACTCTGAGACTTCTGATGATGTTTTTGGTGGTGTCAGTGGTGATTGGGATCAGTGTGAAATTCGGTGCTTGTGAGATGATCGTATTGATTTTTTCTTTTTGCTTTGGTTGGATGAGTTTGGTTGTTTTTTTCTGTTGAATTGTTTTACGGATGTTGTCGATTTTATCGATAAAAAAAACCCGATAATTCATTGCAGAATTCTTGGGTTTCGTTTCCTGGGGGCTCTAGACAGGTAGGGTTCATAGTCTTGGTGACTATTTTGAAGAGTTCCCGAGGGCGGTTTAAGGCTGATGAGATGGTGTTTGAGAAATGTTCCTTTTTTGCTTTGAAGATTGCTTTGTGATATTTCTCCGTGAGTGCAGGGAGGGGAAGAATGTAATGGAGTGCAATCTGCGCTCCATTACATTCACTGGAGGACATGTGAAGCATCAGGGGTCTTATAGACCCCTTATCTCTCATTAAAGAGAACCTGTTGCCAAAAAATTGCATCACATAGGGGACCTTAGTTTAGTAAAAAAAAAAAAAAGGAAAACGTGTTAAAAATGAATGTCACACTTTAAATCCCCCCCCCAATTTTTAGAGTCCTGCCCACCCCCACATACACGGATGTACAAATGTAAATACATGCATCAGGGGAGGCTACATGTGAAAATTGCACTACAGATATTTATATAGTTACATATCGCAGTGCACGTCAGAGTAAAATCAATAATTAATTCTAGACCCATTATTCATAGTTAACTCTGAACGGATGACCTTTAGGGGCTTTTAAAATGCTGCCAATGGAAAATATGGGGTACTGAAGTTTGGCGCTCTTTCACGGGTGCATGCAATCATAAGGTTTGACAAATTGGGTAACTATTTACTTGGCACAATTTACCAAAAAATTGAGTCATTTATTGTGTTTGTTTTCCCTACAATTTAACTTTAGAGTTTTTTTGCTGAAATTTTGTGTTTCCTAAACCGTTGCACTAATATGTGACAAAATTGGATTACCACTGGCTAGGATGTCTGCTTTCAGAAAACATACACTGATCAGCCATAATCACTGATATGTTAAGTGAATAACCTTGACTATATTGTTACAATGGCATCTGAATGTAAATAAGATATATTAGGCAGAAAGGGAACATGTTGTTCATGAGGTTGCTCCTCAGGTGATGACTAATTGCTAGGAACTGCTGGCTGCTGAGAGACACCCACTGATGGACACCAGAACTACACCCTACAGTTCTGGGAGCCACAGTGCCACCAGCAAGTGAACCCATTACTAACACCTTCTGTGCCATCAGGAGACAACTGTACCACCTGAAACCCCCCCAGTAAGAGTCTGGCTAAGAATCTTTGATAGCATCATAACCTCAATCCTTCTTTATGGCAGTGAAGTCTGGGGTCCTGTGACCAGGGCACCCATCATAAATTTTGGGGCCCAAAGGGAGCAAAGCAGCTTGTTGTGTATGGGGCTGCATAGTTGCAAACCAGTCAGGGTGGCCCTGCTGACCTGTGTCCACAGCCAAATGTGTCTACAATGGGCATGAGAGCATTAGAACTGGAGAAGAGAGCAAAGGAAGAAGGTGTCCTGGTATGATGAATCACATTTTCTTTTACATCATGTAGATTATTATTATTATTATACGGGTTTTATATAGCGCCAACAGTTTGTGCAGCATTTAACAAAATAAAGGCAGGCATTACAGTTACATTACAATTTGGTACAAGAGGAATCAGAGGGCCCTGCTAATTAGAGCTTACAATCTAAAAAGGAAGGGTCAATTGATACAAAAGGTAATAGCTGTGGGGGGTGAGCTGATGGAGGAAGTAAAACAGTGTTAGTTAGAAGCAGGATAGGCTTCTTTAAAGAGAAGGGTTTTCAGGGATCGTCTAAAGATGGATAGATTAGGGGACAGTCAGACAGATTGGGGTAGGAAGTTCCAAAGGATGGTAGAAGCTCTGAAGAAATCCTGGAGGCAAGCATGAGAGGAGGTCACAAGGGAGCAGGAGGTCTTGGGAGGACAGATGAGAGCGGCTTGGTTGGTATTTTGGGACTAGGTTAGTGATGTAGCTGGGGGCAGAGTTATTGATAGCTTTGTAAATTATTGTTAGTATATTGAATTTTATTTGTTGGGTGAATGGTAGCCAATGGATGGTTTTGGTAGAGAGGGGTGGAGGACACTGAATGGTTGGTAAGGTGGACTCTTGCAGCAGCATTTATTATGGACTGAAGGGGGGATAGTCTATGTAAAGGTAATCCAATGAGGAAAGAGTTGCAGTAGTGGAGGCGAGAGATAACCAGGGAGTGAATAAGAAGCTTGGTGGTCTCATTAGTTATAAAGGGGCGTAATCTGGAAATGTTGCGGAGGCTAAGGTGGCATGATTTGGACAGGGATTGTATGTGGGCCTGAAAGGACAGATCAGAGTCTAAGGTAAGCACTAGCACCCTGACATGTGGGGACGGACTGATAGATGTGTCATTGATCTTGACAGAGAAGTCAGGGGAAGGGGCATGTGGGGGAGGAAATATTAAGAGCTCAGTTTTAGATTCATTTTGAGGAAGTGGTTTGACATCCAGGCTGATATGTCTGTTAGTAAATCAGTGATGTGTGAGGAGATTGATGGGATGAGCTGAGAGGCAGAGAGATAGATTTGGGTGTCATCAGCATATAAATGGTAGTGGAAGCCATGGGAGGCTATCAGCTGACCAAGGGAAGACGTGTAGATTGAGAATAGTAGTGGTCCAAGGACAGAACCTTGGGGGGCCAAAATGGTAAGAGGAGTTGGAGAGGAGGAAGTGGAGTTGTAAGTGACACTTAAGGTGTGATGAGATAGGTAAGATTCAAAACAACGGAGAGTGCAGCCATGGAGACCGAGCACATTGAGTTTTTTGTGGAGGAGGGTGTGGTTAACTATATAAAAGGCAGCAGAAAGGTTCAAGAGTAAGAGTACGGAATAATGACCGTTGGTTTTGGCTGTTAGTAAACCATTTGTGAGTTTTAGGAGGGCAGTTTCTATGGAATGCTGTGGGCGAAATCCAGACTGAAGGGGATCAAGAAGGTTATTCTCAATGAGGTGGTCGATCAGTCGGTTGTAGAATAAACGTTCAAGGAGTTTGGAGGCAAAAGGGAGTAAAGAGATGGGTCTTAGGTTGTTAAGATTGGTGGGGTCTAGTGAGGCTTTTTTTGGTATGGGAGTGACTAGCGCATGTTTTAGAGGGTTGGGGAAGATGCCAGTAGAGAGTGAGAGGTTGAAGATATGAGTTTAAGAGTGTAGGATAGAGTCAGATAGTGACCGCAGTATTTGAGAAGGAACAGGGTCTAGGGGGCAGGAGGTTAGGTAGGCTTTAGAAAAAAGTTTAGTGACTTCCTCTATAGTATCTGGGTTAAAAGAGGGAAGTATTGATTGTGCAGGAGGACAAGGAGTGTAAAGTGATGGAGATATCTGTAGAGCGGAGATCTCAAAACGAATTGTCTCAATCTTATTTTTGAAGTGATTAGCAGTCTCCTGGGCAGTGAGTAAGTTAGTGGGTGAGGTAATGGAGGTCGAAGTAGAGTGGTAAAGGTAGAAAAGAGTTGACGGGTACTGCGTGAGAGGGTGTTAATGAGAGTGATAAAGTAGGTCTGTTTGGCAGTGTGGAGGCAGGAATGGTATTTTTGGAGGGCAGATTTATATTGGCTGAAATCTTGCTGTGACTTGGGGAGTTATTTACGAAAGGCCAATCCACTTTGCACTACAAGTGCACTGCACCCCTCAGATTTACAAGGACTGGAAGTGCAGTCGCTGTAAATCTGAGGGGTAGATCTGAAATGAGGGGAAGCACTGCTGATTTTATCATCCAATCATGTGCAAGCTAAAATGCTGTTTTTTATTTTCCTTGCATGTCCCCCTCAGATTTACAGTGACTGCACTTCCAAGTGCACTTGCAGTGCACTTGTAGTGCAAAGTGGTTTTGCCTTTCGTAAATAACCCCCTTAGTCTTACACCACAGATGCTCAAGAGCGCAGCTACATTTTTTTGAGGCTTCTGGTACTGATATTGTCTGTCTGCCAGGGTTGTAGAGGTCGGGGCCTGATTCTGTGTGTAGTGAGGGTGGGAGGGGGGGGTATCCAGAGTGGATGACAGTGAACTGTTGTAGACAGAAGTGGGCAAGTTGGGGCAGGATAAGGATGAGATTTTGTCATAGAGACAATATGTAGGAGAAAAAAGAAGAGAAGGTTTAAGATGGCGAAGCTTTCTACGGGTAATAGTTTGGTAGTTGGAAGGCAAGGAGGAGGCAGACAAGGAGAGAGTGAAACTAATAAGGCGGTGATCAGAGAGAGGAAAAGGAATATTGGAGAGGTTGTTGCGGAGTGCATAGGTAGGAGAATATGAGGTCAAGGCAGTTGCCAACAGAGTGAGTAGAAGCGTGTGTCCATTGTTTTAGGTCAAAAGAGGAGGTTAGGCTCAGCAGCTTAGTAGTAGCTGGAGTGTTAAGGTTAACAGGGATGTTGAAGTCACCAAGAATGATTGTTGGAATTTCAGAAGAGAGAAAGTCGGGTAGTCAGGCAGAATAGTCGTCAGGGAAGTTTGATACTGGTCTAGGGGGGCGATAGATCACAGCAATTCTCAATGAAACTGGAGAAAATAGATGAATACAGTGAGCTTCAAATGAGGAGAGGGACAGAGAGGGGGGTGGATGACGAACCTGAAAAGTGCTGTGAGGGGATAGGAGGATTCCAACACCACCTCCTTTACGTCCACTAGGCCTGGGAGAGTGAGTCCACAGGAGGCCACCATAGGAGAGAGCAGCAGGAGAAGGAATGTCAGATTCTTGAATCCAGGCCTCAGTAATTGTAAGTAGGTTCAGGAAATTTGTGATAAATAGGTTATGAATGGTGGTGAGTTTGTTACAAACAGAGCAGGCATTCCAAAGGGAATAGGAGAAGGGGAGGCTGGTTCTAGGCTGCAGAGGAATAGAAATGAGATTGTGTGGATTGCGGCTGCTATCAGAGGATGGGGGGTATGTTGGCCGAAGGTAAATGATGGCGGTCCAGAATCTGGGGAAATATCTCCAGAAGTTAGGAGAAGCAGAAGGGTGGGAGAGGTGATATGGGAGTGTGACTTATATGGGGGGACATGTGTCCTGCAGGTTTTATTGGTATATGGGTTCAATATTAGCAGGAGCTGATACGTGCAGTAATAAGGTGAAGACAGGAGTGAGGGAGATATATATAAGCTGTGGGGTGGAGAAGATGGGTGAAGGAGAGAGAATTTAAGGAGAGAGGATGCAACTGTGAGAAGGAAAAGTAGAGAGTGCATGATACAGAGTGGTGAGATTGAGAGGAAGCCTGGATGAGTGATGAAAAAGTTTGATAGAGAATCAGATCACCTGTAGTCTGTTTAGTGTTCTGCAGAAATCTGTTGTGGATTTTCGCTTTGTGCATTTGCTGACGTGCTTAGCTGAAGTGTAATACTTAATCCAATATGAATACTTTATCCAAAATGATAGTTGCCAATGCAATCCCTGCCTGTGCAAACCCCTGGCTATGTAGATGTGTTGTTTACCTGGGTAAGAGATGGCACCAGGGTGCAGTATGGGAAAAAAGCTGGCAGAAGCAATGTGATGCTTTTGGCAATGTTCTGCTAGGAAACCTTGGGTAATCAGGTATTTCTATTTTTCTTCAACATACCACTAAGCCTTCTATCAACCATGACATCCAAATATTACATCATATCCTACATTTTTTCCTTGTTCAAAATATAATAGGTATATAGAGGACGTGACAGCATATGCAGGGCCGTCTTTACCGTGGGGCAAAAGGGGCATCTTCCCAGGGCCCTGTCATTGTTGGGGGCCCTGCGCTGCCCGTCCCTTAAACCCTGCACACTGCCCGCCGGAGTTCGGCCACCTCCGGTGCTGGTCGCATAGTGGCTGCTCGCTACTGTCACTTGGAAATACACAAGCATGGCTTGTGTTTTTCCAAGTGACAGTGCTTCTCTTCCGGCGGCTGTTCTCATCCCTCGGGTACACACACGATCTATGATGAGAGCAGAGGAGGAAGGGGGCGGGGACTCTGCACAGGGGAAGCTGCTTCTGGAACTGGCAGGTTCCACGGACATCGGAGGACAACATGCTGTGAGTACACAGAGTTTTCCTTTGTACTGGAATGGGGGGGGGGGGGCTTTGTGGGAGGACAGCCTTGTACTTAGGGAGAGTGGAGCTCTGTATGGAAATCTGGGTGGGAGGAGAGCTGTGCACTTCTGCACTCTGCACCCACCTCACTCTGCACTTTGCACCCACCTCACTCTGCACCCACCTCACTCTGCACCCACCTCACTCTGCACTTTGCACCCACCTCACTCTGCACCCACCTCACTCTGCACTCTGCACCCACCTCACTCTGCACCCACCTCACTCTGCACCCACCTCACTCTGCACTCTGCACCCACCTCACTCTGCACCCACCTCACTCTGCACTCTGCACCCACCTCACTCTGCACCCACCTCACTCTGCACCCACCTCACTCTGCACTTTGCACCCACCTCACTCTGCACCCACCTCACTCTGCACTCTGCACCCACCTCACTCTGCACCCACCTCACTCTGCACCCACCTCACTTTGCACTCTGCACCCACCTCACTCTGCACCCACCTCACTCTGCACTTTGCACCCACCTCACTCTGCACTCTGCACCCACCTCACTCTGCACCCACCTCACTTTGCACCCACCTCACTCTGCACTCTGCACCCACCTCACTCTGCACTCTGCACCCACCTCACTCTGCACCCACCTCACTCTGCACCCACCTCACTCTGCACCCACGTCACTCTGCACTCTGCACCCACCTCACTCTGCACCCACCTCACTCTGCACCCACCTCACTCTGCACCCACCTCACTCTGCACTCTGCACCCACCTCACTCTGCACCCACCTCACTCTGCACTCTACACCCACATCACTCTGCACCCACCTCACTCTGCACCGACCTCACCTCTGCAGCCACCTCACCCTACACTCTGCACCCACCTCACTCTGCACCCACCTCACCCCTGCACCCACCTCACCCCTGCACTCTGCACCCACCTCACTCTGCACCCACCTCACCCTACACTCTGCATCCACCTCACCCCTGCACCCTGTACCCACCTCACTCTTCACTCTGCACCCACCTCACTTTGCACCCACCTCACTCTGCGCTCTGCACCCACCTCAGTCTGCACCCACCTCACCCCTGCACTCTGCATCCACCTCACCCCTGCACTCTGCATCCACCTCACCCTGCACTCTGCACCCACCCCACTCTGCACCCACCTCACTCTGCACCCACCTCACTCTGCACTCATCTCACTCTGCACCCACCTCACCCTACACTCTGCATCCACCTCACCCCTGCACTCTGTACCCACCTCACTCTTCACTCTGCACCCACCTCACTCTGCACCCACCTCACTCTGCACTCTGCACCCAGCTCACCCCTGCACTCTTCATCCACCTCACCCCTGCACTCTGCATCCACCTCACCCCTGCACTCTGCACCCACCTCACTCTGCACCCACCTCACTCTGCACCCACCTCACTCCTGCACCCACCTCACTCCTGCACCCACCTCACTCTGCACTCATCTCACTCTGCACCCACCTCACTCTGCACCCACCTTACTCCTGCATTCTGCACCCACCTTACCCCTGAACTCTGCATCCACCTCACCCCTGCACTCTGCACCCACCTCACTCTGCACTCATCTCACTCTGCACTCTGCACCCACCTTACTCTGCACCCACCTCACCCCTGCATTCTGCACCCACCTTACCCATGCACTCTGCATCCACCTAACCCCTGCACTTTGCACCCACCTCACCCCTGCACTCTGCACCCACCTCAGTCCTGCACTTTGCACCCACCTCACCCCTGCACTCTGCACCCACCTCAGTCCTGCACTCTGCAGCCACCTCAGTCTGCACCCACCTCACCCCTGCACTCTGCACCCACCTCACTCTGCACTCTGCACCCACCTCACCCCTGCACTCTGCACCTACCTCACCCCTGCACCCACCTTACTCCTGCACTCTGCATCCCCCTCACCCCTGCACTCTGTAGACACCTCACTCTGCACCCACCTCATCCCTGCACTCTGCACCCACCTCAGTCTTGCACTTTGCACCCACCTCACCCCTGCACTCTGCACCCACCTCAGTCCTGCATTCTGCACCCACCTCAGTCCTGCACTCTGCACCCACCTCAGTCCTGCATCCTGCACCCACCTCAGTCCTGCACCCTGCGCCCACCTCACTCCTGCACTCTGCACCCACCTCACTCTGCACCCACCTCACTCTGGACCCACCTCACTCTGGAGCCACCCCACCTCAGTCCTGCATTCTGCACCCACCTCAGTCCTGCACTCTGCACCCACCTCAGTCCTGCATCCTGCACCCACCTCAGTCCTGCACCCTGCGCCCACCTCACTCCTGCACTCTGCACCCACCTCACTCTGCACCCACCTCACTCTGGACCCACCTCACTCTGGAGCCACCTCACTCTGCACCCACCTCACTCTGCACTCTGCACCCACCTCACTCTGCACCCACCTCACTCTGCACCCACCTCACTCTGCACCCACCTCACTCTGGACCCACCTCACTCTGCACTCTGCACCCACCTCACTCTGGACCCACCTCACTCTGCACTCTGCACCCACCTCACTCTGCACCCACCTTACCCTGGACCCACCTCACTCTGCACCCACCTCACTCTGCACTCTGCACCCACCTCACTCTGCACCCACCTCACTCTGCACTCTGCACCCACCTCACACTGCACTCTGCACCCACCTCACTCTGCACCCACCTCACACTGCACTCTGCACCCACCTCACTCTGCACTCTGCACCCACCTCACTCTGCACTCTACACCCACATCACTCTGCACCCACCTCACTCTGCACCGACCTCACCTCTGCACCCACCTCCCCCTACACTCTGCACCCACCTCACTCTGCACCCACCTCACTCTGCACCCACCTCACCCCTGCACCCACCTCACCCCTGCACTCTGCACCCACCTCACTCTGCACCCACCTCACCCTACACTCTGCATCCACCTCACCCCTGCACCCTGTACCCACCTCACTCTTCACTCTGCACCCACCTCACTTTGCACCCACCTCACTCTGCGCTCTGCACCCACCTCATTCTGCACCCACCTCACCCCTGCACTCTGCATCCACCTCACCCCTGCACTCTGCATCCACCTCACCCCTGCACTCTGCACCCACCCCACTCTGCACCCACCTCACTCTGCACCCACCTCACTCTGCACTCATCTCACTCTGCACCCACCTCACCCTACACTCTGCATCCACCTCACCCCTGCACTCTGTACCCACCTCACTCTTCACTCTGCACCCACCTCACTCTGCACCCACCTCACTCTGCACTCTGCACCCACCTCACTCTGCACCCACCTCACCCCTGCACTCTGCATCCACCTCACCCCTGCACTCTGCATCCACCTCACCCCTGCACTCTGCACCCACCTCACTCTGCACCCACCTCACTCTGCACCCACCTCACTCCTGCACCCACCTCACTCTGCACTCATCTCACTCTGCACCCACCTCACTCTGCACCCACCTTAACCCTGCATTCTGCACCCACCTTACCCCTGAACTCTGCATCCACCTCACCCCTGCACTCTGCATCCACCTCACTCTGCACTCATCTCACTTTGCACTCTGCACCCACCTTACTCTGCACCCACCTCACCCCTGCATTCTGCACCCACCTTACCCATGCACTCTGCATCCACCTAACCCCTGCACTTTGCACCCACCTCACCCCTGCACTCTGCACCCACCTCAGTCCTGCACTTTGCACCCACCTCACCCCTGCACTCTGCACCCACCTCAGTCCTGCACTCTGCAGCCACTTCAGTCTGCACCCACCTCACCCCTGCACTCTGCACCCACCTCACTCTGCACTCTGCACCCACCTCACCCCTGCACTCTGCACCTACCTCACCCCTGCACCCACCTTACTCCTGCACTCTGCATCCCCCTCACCCCTGCACTCTGTAGACACCTCACTCTGCACCCACCTCACCCCTGCACTCTGCACCCACCTCAGTCTTGCACTTTGCACCCACCTCACCCCTGCACTCTGCACCCACCTCAGTCCTGCATTCTGCACCCACCTCAGTCCTGCATTCTGCACCCACCTCAGTCCTGCATTCTGCACCCACCTCAGTCCTGCACTCTGCACCCACCTCAGTCCTGCATCCTGCCCCCACCTCAGTCCTGCACCCTGCGCCCACCTCACTCCTGCACTCTGCACCCACCTTATTCCTGCACTCTGCACCCACCTCACCCCTGCACTCTGCACCCACCTCACCCCTGAACTATGCACCCACCACACCCCTGCACTCTGCACCCATCACACCCCTACACTCTGCACCCACCTCACCCCTGTACTCTGCACCCACCTCACCCCTGCACTCACCTCACTCTGCACCCACCTCAGCCTTGCTCTCTGCACCCACCTCAGCCCTGCACTCTGCACCCACCTCAGTCCTGCACTCATCTCATGCGTGATCGGCACAGGGATCACATGCCTTCATCAAGGGGATCTGATGAAGGCACGTGATCCCTGTGCCGAACACGCATAGGGGAGGGGCCAGGACGGAGCTGTCAGCACGGAGGAACAGATGAGAGGAGTATACCACACCGAACGCCATACCAGCGCTTTGTTTTCTCACAAGTGAAGCCTTGATTAGGATGGTGCACTCAGGCACCTACACAATGTGAGTACCCCTAAGAGGGGAGTTTATATTTGGAATAAACATTTGTTTTGCAATGTTACACTATGGAGTTTCTTTTCTTTCATTTATGAAATGGAATGCTGTTAACTGAGCAAAGTGGAGGACAACATCATCATATCTGTTAGAGCCCAGGAGTGGCTCCCAAGCGTGATTTGACATAGTTTAGCTACTGTGTCACACGCTCTGAGGTGAGCGCATATGCTTTTGGGGGTCACTGGAGAAGCACAGGAGCATGTTATATATTTTCACTTTTTGGATGAGCATGATGGATATCACTGGAGATGGACACTATATTTGTGCACTTTGCAATTTTTATTTATGAACTTTATTAATCACCTTATTAAAAGAGTGAACACTCTTCTCAACTAGAGTTTGCACTTGGACTTTTGGTATATTATTTTTTTGTGCACGTTATACTTTGTAGATTATATCACTAAATATTTACCACAGATCGTAATTTATTGTTTTAGATATATTGGAGTATATTGTTTTTTTCTCAACATTCATTAATATTTTTGATTTTTTTACACACTGATTGTTATTTTTATTATAGTTTTTCTAGCGCAGACACACTTACTTGATTATAGTCTATGGGAGCATAACTGCTTTTTTGTGATTTTATTATTGTATTAAAAAAAGACTCTGTTTTAATGATATTACATTATACTTTTGGTATGTGTGACATCCCACTAAAAGTTGTGGTATAATAGTTTATTTTTTCAGCAAAAAGAGATCTCAGAGTAGGAATAAATATTTTATCATCCTTTAAAAGATAGATTTTTTTAAATCTTACTTGATGTTCAATATATGGATCCTCACTTGTAAATAAAATACATTCTGCAAAAACCGTAATATAGTTGATGCCATTTATGATCTCTGTAAAAATCACAGGTAGAGTTTAACCCTTACTGCTTAATATTCAGAAACCAAAACCACCCTAAAGTCTTCATATGACATTACATTTTGTGTATATTAAAAGAGAAATATGGGATTTTTTTATTTTTTTTTAGAAACATACTTATCTAGGTGGATGCAGCATCGGTCCAATGATGCATCTATTCCATGCTGGCTTTAAGACTGAGAAGCGAGTGATCAAACACTGCTGATCGCTCGGTTCTCAGAGCTCCCTAAGCAGAGAGCTGGTGACTATCAGTCACCACTGTCTGCTCTGCCCCCCCCACGATCACTGGAGTGCTGAGCAGTGGAGGGGCAGGAGTGGCTGTCTCAGGCTCTCAGCGGCTCGCTTAGAGGCTGAGCCAGGTGCCAGTCCAGAGTTGTGGGCAGATCCCAACCATATTGTTGCGATCTTTCCACAGCCTGGACCGGCTCTGCGACATCAGCCAACAGTGGGCTTCAGCCCCCTGTCTGCTAAAAGCTGGTCACAGGAGTGCAGAACGTTTTCTTTAAGTGTATATGAATTATAATATGGCAACATGTTTTCCAGTACTATGGAGCTTATTTAATAAATTGTGCAAGAAGCAAGGTGCAAAATGCAGAACCGATAGAATGCAGAATCCACCTTGTACTGGTCTAATCTAGGTAAAATGAATTCTCATTAATTGATTATCACAATTTGCTCTTAAAGTGAAAAAAAAAAAGAAAAAAAAATGATAAACGAAAGACAATGTGATCTGTAGGATTAATAAAGATCAGCAGTAGCAATCCACCCTGGTGTTCTGAGCAGAGCAAAGCCAGCCCTCTCCTTCCATGTTGATTGACAGGCTGTGGGAAGAGATCTGCTCCATCCTTCCCATTCAGCTGTGAGAAAGTGGCATGTTCCTGCTGCTCTGAGTGTCTATGTAGAGGATGTGATGGGGCTTCCACTTTGTCATTTATGGAGTACTTGTGGAGAGCAAGAGGGGGAGACCAAATGACACAGAAAGAGACAGAGAGAGGGATACAGCAAGAGAAAGACAAAGACAAAAGGAGAGACCCAGAAAATGACAGAAACAGACAGCGAAAGACAGATAAAGAGAAAGAGAAAGAGAGAGAGAGTGGGAGAGACAGACAGAAAGAAACAGAGAAAGAGAGAGGCGGAAAGAGAGAGAGAGAGAGAGACAGAAAGAGAGAGAGAAAGAGAGAGGGGAAAGAGACAAAGAGCAGAGAGAGAGAGAGAACGAGACTGAGAGAGAGACAGAAAGCAGAGAGATTTAGAGAGAAAAAGAAAAAAGAGAGAGAGAGAGAGAGAGAGAGAGAGAAAGGGAGAGACAGAGAGAGTGAGAGAAAGGGAGAAAGGGAGAGAGAGAGAGTGAGAGAATGTGTGTGAGAGAGAGAGAGACAGAGAGACAGAGAGATAGGGTTGCCACCTGGACAGTCCGGGTTTATAATCGTGTGTCTGGGCTTAGAATCTCTGATAGCCTCATAACCTCAATCCTTCTTTATGACAGTGAAGTCTGGGGTCCTGTCACCAGGGCACCCATCAGCGATTTTGGGACCCCTTACACGGCTTAAGGCCTGGGCCCACCGGGGTCTGACCACCAACATTTCCCAGGGCCCTCCCACTGGCCATCCCACCGCATTCGACAGCCCCATATATTCAGTAAAGAGACATCCCCATATAATCAACAAAGAGACAGGCCAATTAGGATGAGACATCCCCATATATTCAGTAGACAGCCCAATGTAGCAAAGAGACGTCCCCATATAGCAAAGAGACAGCCCAATCCAGAAAAAAGACATCTCTATCCACCAAAGAGACAGCCTCATATATTCAGCAAAGACACATCCTAATCCAGCAAAGAGACACCCCCATATAAGCAAAGAGACATCACAATCCAGCAAAGAAACATCCCCCTATAGCAAAGAGACATCCCCATATAGCAAAGAGACAGCCCAATCCAGCAAAGAGACATCCAGCAAAGGGACGTCCTCACCCAAAGAAGCAGCCCAATCCAACAAAGAGAAAGTCACAGCCCAATCCAACAAAGAGACAGTCACAGCACAGGCCCACATTCAGGAACATTGTCAATTATTTTCCCAAAAATGTGATGTCTAACAATTTGTCTAGAATTCACAGTGAGCAGCCAGTCAGGCAGGCTACATGCAGCACAGCTCTTCCATATGGCTGAGCTGTGACTGGGGACCAAACCAACACCCAGGCTGCAGGGAGTGGCTTAGTGCAGATCATATCACTCTGCCTTCCCCTCTCTCCGGCTGCAGCCGGAACAAAGTAAGCTGCGCCAGCCTACTCCGCAGCCACTCTGCTAAAACAATAGTATACAGAGGGTGCTTCTCCCTCATTGTCTCTGGTGGAGGTGCTGGAAAACCATCCCAACACAGTCCGCCAGAAAAAATGCCCTGGCTGTTACTATACAGTAAGTTTGGTTTGGGGACCCTGGCTCATATTAACGAGTTGTACTTGCTCATAAATAGCAGCAACAACTTGTTGGTTTGGGTCTAGGATGCCTGGGCCCCCTACATGTGTATGGGCTGTCCCCCCCTGATGGCAACCCTGCCTGTCACCTACCCAGAACAATCCAAATAGGACTCCAGCCACAACAGACATATTTAATCTGGAATTCTGCAAGCACTTCCTCCAAGTCTAACTAACAAGGATGGTACAGACAGATCTACAAGCCCAGGGAAAGTAAACTGTGCCAGCAATGTGACCAAGTCTAACTAATTAACTAGGATGGTACATACAGATCTACAAGCCCAGGGAAAGTAATCTGTGCCAGCAATGTGACCAAGTCTAACTACCGGTAATTAACTAGGATGGTACAGACAGATCTACAAGCCCAGGGAAAGTAAACTGTGCCAGCAATGTGACCAGGCTGTCCTGGAGGATGAGGACCACTTCCTGCTACTGTGCCCCAAGTACTCATCAGTGAAGGACACTCACTTCCAGAGATTCTCCGCTCTCATCCTGGACTTCAATTCTATAGAAAAGAAGAGGAAACTTCACATTCTACTGGGAGAAGAGGAGCCAATGGCTAAAATAGCTGCACAATATGTGATAACAGACTGAGAGAGACATAAAAAACTAAAAATCCTTTACACGGACTCACCCCATTCCCCTTTATAATACCCCGCCCCCATTCCCATACAAACTTAACTGCTTTGGCAATGCTAAAATATATTTGGTTCTACCAATAAAACTCATTTAAATTTGAGAGAGAGAGAAAGACAGAAAGAGAGAGAGATAGAGACAGAAAGAGACAGACAGAGAAAGAGAGAGAGAGACAGACAGACGGAATGAGAGAGAGAGAAAGAGAGTGTGAGAGCAAGAGAAAGAGAGAGTGTGAGAGCAAGAGAAAGAGAGAGTGCAAGAGCGAGAGACAGAGAGAGTGAGAGAGAAAGAGAGAGGCAGAAAGAAAGAGAAAAGGACAAAAAGAGAGGCAGAGAGAGAGACAGGGGAGAGACAAAAAGAGAGAGACAAAAAGAGAGAGAGAGAGACAGAAAGAGAGGGACAGAAAGAGGGTGACAAAAAGAGACAGAGAGAGAGACAGAAAGAGACCGAATGAGACTGAAAGAGAGACAAAGAGAGAGACAGAAAGAGACAGAGAGGCAGAAAAATACAGAAAGAGACAGAGTGAGAGAGACAGAGAGATAGATAGAGACACAGATAGAGAGAGAGAGAGAGAGAGAGAGAGAGAGAGAGAGAGAGAGAGAGAGAGAGAGAGAGAAAGCGATAGAGACGGAGAGAGAGAGACATAAAGAGATATAGACAGAAAGAGACGGAAAGCGAGGGAGACAGAAAGAGACAGTGAGAGACATAAATTGAGAGGCAGAGAGAGAGGCAGAGAGAGAGAGAGTGAATGAGACAGAGAGAAAATCTGTGTATAGGTGGGAGGGGCATAGTGTGATGTAAGGTCTCCCCCCTAAACTTCAGTGCTATGCCATGCCTACAGATTTATGAGGGTGAGTGGAGATTAATTTTTCACAGGTACACACAATGCTATGTAGGTTATAACAGTATTATCTTCTTAATTGTGCAAAATGGTGTTGTTTGGAGTCTTTGATTTTACAATTACTTTAAGGGCCTTATTAATATTTAGGGCCAAAATGAAAACAAAATGTCCACCAGAAGATTGTTGCACTGCCATTGGTAAGGAGAAAATGTGGAAGCTCTCAAGAAGGGTATTTCACCCCTCTCAGGCCCTGGGACTTATTTGTGGATGGGGAGAGGTTGTTGAGGACAGTGTTTTCCTCTGTGACACCAAGGCCTCGGGGGGTTCCCGCTGCACACAGTTTGTGGCAAATGGAGTCTTTTGTGCTCAAATTTCTAGCAAGGAATACAGAATACAGTAATCAAAAACAGGGCCACCTATTGGGTGGCCACCTTATTAGATCCCCTATACAAGAGTAAAATGACTGATTTGCTTGACCGATCAGCTACCACCACTCCAAAGGGTGCCCAAAATAAAGCTCTTTAAGAAGGTAGTGTGTAGCAACCTCTTTGTCACATTTCTTCTTTTCAGAGTTTATTTAAACTACAGATGCCAGACCAAGCTGCAAGGAACACTCACAGGCAGCCCCTGAACCACATGATTATTGAGTACATTGGGTCCACAGCTGATGTGAACTCTGGACTAGCTCACTTTCAATAAATTAACCAGCCTTGGAATACAAATGACTACAAAACCCCTACTCCTGATCAGTGGCGGCCTGTCCAGAAAGGACGCAGGGGCAGCCCCTCTAATCCATGCGCCCAACCCCTAATCTACATGTAGGGCGCCGGACGCATGTTTTTTCTTTTTCTTTTCTTAAAAAGCACATGATTACAGCCAGATGCTTTAATTGGCTTCAAAACACGGTGGGCAGAGCACTGGCCATGATCTAGATGGGGTAAGTGTAAGGCTGGTGGAATGATGATCGAGTGAGCGACCGACCGACCTGCCTACTGATTGCGGGGGGGGGGGGGGTTGCTGTGGTGCCAGGTTTTGCCGCCCCCCAAATAAATGGAGCACCGACCACCACTTCTCCTGATACTGCAGAATAAACTTTTCATCCTCCTCCCCAAATAAAAGGATAATTGCCACTATTACTAGCTCCTTCCAACCCTCTTGGTTTATTCCAGTGCTCCATCACTGTAAAGGTGCCGCACAATGTTTCTGCAGCTGGACTTCAGCTTCCACATTTCTAATATTTTCTGCAGAGTAATGCCCCGTACACACGGTCGGACTTTGTTCGGACATTCCGACAACAAAATCCTAGGATTTTTTCCGACGGATGTTGGCTCAAACTTGTCTTGCATACACACGGTCACACAAAGTTGTCGGAAAATCCGATGATTCTGAACGCGGTGACGCAAAACACGTACGTCGGGCCTATAAACGGGGCAGTGGCCAATAGCTTTCATCTCTTTATTTATTCTGAGCATGCGTGGCACTTTGTCCGTCGGATTTGTGTACACACGATCGGAATTTCCGACAACGGATTTTGTTGTCGGAAAATTTTATATCCTGCTCTCAAACTTTGTGTGTCGGAAAATCCAATGGAAAATGTGTGATGGAGCCTACACACGGTCGGAATTTCCGACAACAAGGTCCTATCACACATTTTCCATCGGAAAATCCGACCGTGTGTACGGGGCATAAGTCCTGTGTTGCGCCTCAAAGTTTGCACTCTGTTTAGGTACTCTGACACTGTAAAGGTGCTCCACAAGGTTTTTGCAACTGCACCTCAGCTGCCAAATAGGTAATGTTTGCTGTAGCGTAAATCTTGCATTTTGCATTGAAGTTTTTAAGCCTAATCTTGTGCTCTGGCAATGTAAAGGTACACATAAGCTTTTTGCAGGTAGACCTCAGCTGTCAAATGTTTCATGTTTGCTTCAGGGTAAATTTTGCTTCACAAAGTTTGAAGCCTATGTAGGTGCTATGACATGAAAAAATATTGTGGCTATTGTATCGCAGATAATACATGTGATTGTTTATTTCAAGACAAAACCTGCCCTGTTTTTCTTCTTATATGGTGGCCCTACCAAGCTGCTTACATATTGTTCAGCCATTGTATAATATTTGTGACTATTGTTTCTTAAATAATATACTCTACTTACTACAGTATTTCAAAGTAAAACTTGCTTAGTTTCACATTGAGGTCTATATTATGGCACATTGCTTTTTCACCGCCCATTTTCAGCACCCTATTTATAATAAGTTCATATGCTAAGATGCTTGGTACATGCGACACGCACTGGTTTTTCATCACACAACATTTCAGCCATATATGTGCAACCTGAAAGAAAAAAGCTTAATGAGCTACACCTCCATATAAAGATGTGGGAGGAATTACTTCCAATCAAACCCACAGCTGTGGCACCCGTCTATGTTCAGTTAAGACTTATAACTCCTCTAGACTAAAGGCAACATATAATAAAAGGAGGACAAAAGATTCCTCAAGAGATTCATCAATGAGGAGTAATGCGGGTTTATGAAAAGATACAATTTGCTTTAATAAGTAAACATGCATAAAACCATAATAACCTTCACCATTTCATAATAAAATTATTGACAACGGTGTCAGTAACAGACTTGCAGCCACCATGCTCATGCCTACATGCTCACACACACACAGTCACACATCAAGTACCCTATAAGCAGTAGTGTATTTAGGTTTTGTGCTGCCCTAGGCCTGACTAAACTCCTGCACCCTCTAATTTAAATATGACTCACCCCTTCCTATCAAGGCCACACCCCTTGCTGTTTAACACCCGCCCTGAAATTTTCGAGTGGGGACACTAGTTCTAAGCGGCCTGGGGGGGGCAATAGATTTCCTTATTTGCATAGATTTCCTCTCACTTCCTCTTTGGCTATGGGGCAGGAAATTAAGGGAAATCTCTGCAATGGGACAGGGAAAAAATAAACTGTCAGGGGCTATAGCCCTCCCTTATTCTATCCAAATAAAAAAAATAGTTGCCTATAGTTCTACTTTAAGCACAAATGTGTGAAAATTTTATGGAGAGGACTAAGAAGATATAACCATGCCAATGGTGCAGCAGAAAACACATAGCACAGTGAGGAAGGTTTGTGGTCCAGGATGATAGGGCAGTCAAAATTAGAAGTGGCGCCCCCCCCACAGTTGCGGAATGCCGGCCGCCCGCATACCGGAAGCAGTGCTGATGAGCATTTACCTGGCTTCTACCTGGCTCTCCCTGGTTGGCATCTCTTTAGCTGTGTGGCTGTGTGAAGGTAAGGTTGCGATGCTCGATTAAGGACAGACAGATCATTGATCAAGGATTGTTCAGCATCAACCTGGTAACAACTTCCTTTTTTTTTTCCTCTGACTATTTACAATTGCAGTTGTTACTTGTTTACTAGACAACGCTTACCTCCCAGCCCTATCCAGGACACTCTCCAGGATCTCTCCCTTTTTTTATCTTTGGCAAGACTTGGCAGGACTTTTGGCAGATTTTTTGGTGGACCTACCATCATTTATAGCCATATACAGCCATATATAGCCATATAGCCATATAACTATATACAGTTTAACAGACCATTTATAAGTTCAGACTTTTTTTTTTTTTTTTTTTAGTGGACCCTCCTAAAACGTTTGTCATGTCGACCCGATCTTCTTCTTCCCATTTGGCTGTCTTGTTACAGTCTATTTGTGAAAACATAGAGCTTAATTCCATGGATATATGGAAATATACACAACTATCCCATTTTGTGCATAAATTACTACATCCGCTTTGATCATTGTCTGAATTGAACCATGTTGAAGCGATTATGCGGTCCAAGATCCATCTCCCGCACTGTATATCCTTATTCTATAGAGCTTTATTATCTTTCAATGGTACTATTCATCCTGGTTATATAGCTAGCTGTGAAGAAATCCAATATCTTTGATGGACAAAAAGATTATGCAGTTAGCCTATGTGTCCTCTATTTCATCTAAAATGGAAGAAGTAAATTATAAACTTTTAATTCACTGGTATTATACTCCAAACAAACTGCACGCAATGTCCTCCTCGACATCACCTTTTTGTTGGAGGGAATGCAGAAGTATTGGGACGCATGGTCATATTTGGTGGACTTGTCCACTTATTCAGAGATATTGGAAAGCAGTTGCTGATATAATTTCTATAATACAAAAAGATGAGATAAAACTTGAACCTTGATCCATGTTTTTTCACTGTTCAGCAGTATCAATAGGCAGATACAGGTGGTCAATTACTCCACATTTATTGAGTGCTGCAAAATCTCTAATTCTTGTATATTGAAGACAACGCGCTATACCCACAGTAGTCCAATGTTTATAAAAGGTAGATGATATATGTTTTTTAGAAGAGTTAATATACATGGCTAGAGATGCTACTGAGCAATATTTAAAAATATGGACATGCTGGTATGAGTTTAAAACTACATCCTTATATAGTAATATTGTTTTAGATATATAAGAGTTTTATTATAAATATTTATGTAAATGAGTACATTAGATGATTAGATGATGAAGGGAAATGAATACTCTTTGTAGTGTAATGTAATATAAAAGTTGTATTGGAATCAACAGCCAGATAAGCAAACCCCCTCCCCGCCCCCCTCCTTTCTGTTCTTTTTATTTCTTTTTCATTTATAATAATATAAAAATAATGTGTATTTCCAGGGATTTATTTGACTTGAAACTATATATGGTTTTATTTGAAGCTTATATTATAATGTTTATATTCCTTGTTAAAATACTCAATAAAAATGTATTAAACCAAATACGTTCACTGATTCGGATCTTAAGTTGCCTTTTAGCTTTACCCACATATGCTTTGCCACATGGGCAAGTAAGCATATAGATAACACGGGTAGTCGAACAATTGATACCGTGATGGATCTTAAACTTTTTTTCTCTGTCTGAACTCAAAAAGGAGTCAGTTTTTTCCACATATTTGCAAATCATGCACTCCCCAGAAAGGTGCATGCCTTGTAAAGGTGGCAAATCAGTTTGCCAATTGCTACCGGGTGTTCTCCGGTACTCAGAGTGGGTAAGATTGTCCCGTAAGTTTCTGGCCCAAAGAGCTGTAATTAACAGTCTTTTTCACACAGTTCTTCCCAGCACTGGAGATCTGGTAAGTATACGCCAGTGTTGATGCAAAAATGATTTAACCTGGTTCCACTGTGATCCATACCGGGTAATAATTGTAGTGGGGTTATTTTTGGGGGATACTTGTTTGGGATCTTTTTTAGGCTGCAGGAGATCCTGACGTTTACACTCAATTGCTCTCTTTTTAGCCCTCCTGATGCAACTATGGGAATAGCCCCTTTCTGTGAATCTTTGATAAATGTCCTCTGCATCAACTCGGAAATCTTTTTTCACTGAATAATTTTGTTTAATTCTGAGGAACTGTCCCACAGGTATTCCACGAAATAGGCTTGAATCCATCAATTTTCCAGAGGGAGCACTATTGGTTGGTATCAACATTGAATCACTTTATAAGTCAATTCCACATGAATGGAATTTACGGGGAGTGATGCATTTTTTGGAACAGAAATTTCCTGAACTGGGTGCCCACAATGAGTTTGTGGTTGAGACACTTGAGTTCATGTTGGAAAATAATTGTTTCTAATTATTGGGGGTTAACTATAAGCAACCCAGGGGTACCTCAATGCATGCCCCTTGGGCTCCCTCCTATGCTTGCTTACATTTGGGCCTGTGGGTGGAGGTTTCCTCAAGTTGCTGATTAACTTCATTCCAGATCCCTGGATTTTGATATCATCATACTGACAGGTTTGCTGTCCTAGAGCTGCATTGAACCTGGGACTGGCTGTTGTTAATATTTCTTCATCCACCAGCAATATCCCCCTTATAGGGTACTTGATGTGTGACTGTGTGTGTGTGTGAACATGTAGGCATGAGCATGGTGGCTGCAAGTCTGTTACTGACAATGTTGTCAATAGATTTATTATGAAATTGTGAAGGTTATTATGGTTTTATGCATGTTTATTTAATAAAGCAAATTGTATCTTTTCATAAACCCACTTTACTCCTAATTAATTAATCTCTAAAGGAATCTTTTGTCCTCCTTTTATTATATATGTGCAACCTGACCTTGAAGTCTATCTTTGTAACTTACTAAAACCCATTTCAAACATATTAAAAAGAAAACATGCCTCTCCCCATCTTTTATTGCGACCATACCAAGCTGCTTACATATTGTCCCGTAAACTGTACAATATTTGTGGCTTTTGTCTTTAAATAAATACACTTTCATATGTATTTCAATATGAAACCTAGCTCATCTTTTCCTCTTATATTGTGGCATAACAAAGCTGCTTATATCGCACTAAAGCCAAAAAGTGTAAATATATACTTTACAAAACCCAACATTTTTTTTATAAATGCTATAAAGTGTCTGTACAATACAATAGCTTTTTATAAGTGCATAATAAACATCAAAAAGTGCTATAGTGCTGTGCAAATATTCTTCAAAACAGTGTTGAAGATCTTCAGCAAAGTGTTTCGGTGAGCCACCACCACCACAACCGAGAATACACTAATTATACATGACCACCCTGTATAGGTAAGTCATGTAACGCATGTTATCATCAAGAGGTCCACATCAACTCTGGAGCTTCACTGCGCCTGATATCAGCAGGGATTTACCCCTCCTCAGGGACTTTATCCACCACTCCTCTCACAAGGATAGAGGTATATTCACAGATGTCACATACAGGAATCATATGGAAAACAAGGAGGATTCACCATACTATAAAACCTTAGCTTTTACTAAAATACACAACTAGGTAATCCTACTCACTTTCTATGGTGCTACACCTTGCAACAAGGAGTATTCACATGTTAAAACCTCCTAAAATCCTTTCAAATAAGTTCTAGCAATTCATTTATACCACTCTTGATAGTTACTTCCTGCTTGGTCCTGGGTGTACAGAGACGTATGTCCAGCCACTAAACAATATTTGTGGCTATTTTCTTTTAGATAATACACTCCCATGTGTATTTGAAGATAAAACCTTCCTTGTCTCTTGTCTTTCTCTCTCTCTTAATTTGTCCATATACTTACAACGTTATATGTATGCTCATGTACCTTCCTGATGCTAGCTAATTTCTACAAACACATACCTAAAACATGTATTTTGAATATTTTGAGAATAATTGGGGATACAGGGAATGTGGGTTGTGGTTATGAAGTGTTTTTGTGCACTCTAATTTGACTTTTTTTAAAAACGTTTAAAACTATACTATTATTTTGCTGTGCAACTGGCCACATTGTATAAAACTAAGGACTTTAGTTTTAGTTTTTTCTTTTACAAACGTTTTTTTTATTGTTCAGTCAAACAAACAGAGCCAACAAATGTATAGTACAAAATGAATAGGTACAGGCTGGAAGAACATACATAACTAAGGCACAAAGCCTTACGGTATAAAAAAGCCGGATCCAAGCCAATGTGTAGATTTCCGTAACACAAAGACATCAAACCACATGTCAAATTGTATATACACATAAACCTTAAAGTGCTAGACCTAAAGCATGCTATATTGTCATGAATGAGAAGTGCACATATCATAACCGCCCAGACCAGGCCAACACCTGGCGGCCAGATAACCATATTAGCTAAGCAAGAAATAAGAAGACAGAGGAAACAGAAAAGGGGAAAAGGGGAAACAAGATAAAGAAAAGAAGAGGAGTCCAAGGAATCTGCGACGCAAGACCACTAGATTGACAAAAGAGTATCGTCAAACCGAGATGGCTGTGCATGGGCGATCCAGGGTTGCCAAACCGGAAGAAATTTCTCATGGGTATCTGATAATATAGCTGCCAATTTCTCATTGACCATAATGTCATTCATATGGTTTTGCCAGCTTTGAAGCTAAGAGCTAGGGTTTTCCCAGGCTCTCACAATAGTCAATTTAGTTGCAGTAAAGAGGTGCAAGGCCAATCATTGTTCAGGGCGAGGTAGTTCATGGATCGGTTTGCAAAGAAGGGCTTTGTACAGATTTCTCTTGAGATCAGTGTGAAGCAAACTGCGAAGAAGCCCATAGACCCTGACCCAAAGTCTGCACACGCTTGGGCAAGCCCACCAAATGTGTGTCATCATTCCCGCTTGTGAACATCCTCAGAAACAAAGCAGGGAATAGGCTGGGATAAAACGAGCCAGCCTATAGTATAGTACCATCTCTATAGGATTTTGTAGGCATTTTCCAATATAAGTACATTCTTATAGCTCTTAGATAATGCCAGGGTCATGATCTGCCAGTCCTCCAGATGCAGCAGCACCCCTATTTCTTTTTCCCACTGAAGATGGTAAGATTGCAGCTTTTTTTTTTTTTTTTAAATACATTTTCCTATACCTTTTAGATCGGTTGTGGCTGCTACTTAAATGGTTCATTTGTGCCTGTTACTGCCTAATAGAAGAAGCATGTGTCGCCACCAAAAAAACTTTTTAATGAATTTGATTGGACTGCTGGGTTTATAAGGCAAGATAACTAAAAAAGTTAAAAATCAATTACACATCCAAAAATATATGATGCCAGAATACAGTGTTGCTGATGCTGTTTGTAAAAAATTGTACTGTTCCGTAACATTACATCCAACTTAAAGGTATCTCCTAAGCATGATTGGTGTTCACCTCTGTTGCCTTTAAAGTTGCACTAAATTGACCCTCTCCCCGCTGTTTGGTATTTTTAAAAAACATTTGTTTGCTTTGCTAAATGTCCCCAATGGCAGTGCCCAGCCCTCTTCCCATTTTTGACAATAGCTTGCCTATTAGCCTTGAAAATAACCAGAATTTAGTATCAAGATTCACCCACTCCCATAGACTTTAGTGGGGTTCATTGCTAAGTTTGTGTTCTTTCAGGCTTCAAACAAGATTTATCAAATCCCCTGTAAACAGAACCTGGGCAAGATTCTCTTAGCCCTTGTGCAGCAATAGGAACATAATAGGTACAGGCCCATCTTTAAATTGACTGGAGCCTGGGCAAACATTTTCTTGGGCCCCCCTCTTCCATACAATTTCGCTCTCCACATCCTTTGAGACATACAATAAATAGCAGCTAGACTCAAAATCAGGTTACTGAATCAGATCAGGCAGCGATTGCAACTCATTAACTGACTGCTAGAGGTTAAAGCACACATTATGGCTCACTGTGTCAGGGTTGGGCTCAGCCCTTCCTTCTCTGAGCTGGCCGCTCAGCTGTCAGCTAATTGCCAGCTCCCATCTCTCTCCACAGTTACCCAGCTGTTGTTGATTCTGCTCATCAGTCCTGCCTACTTAAAGTCGTCCAGCTCACTTGATCTCTGCCTTTGTCAACATCACAGAGACTTTCTCCTGTGTTCCTGTTGAAGACTTGCTCGGCTGACGTTCCTTCTGGCTCCTGATCCTGCTTGCTGTACTCTACATTTATCTCTGGCTCTCTGACATTTGCTTGGCTGACTACCCGATCCGGTTACTGAACCCTGGCTTGTTTTGACTATGCTTACTCTGTTTACCTTATTATTATTATTATTATTATTAATAAACAAGTATGATTTAACTATACTTCTGTATCGCTCTGATTCATGGTTCCTGATACACTGTTTATTTTCTAGAGGTTACAGCACATGACTTCTGCTTGTTGATTAGTTGCTAGAGATTACTGTACATCAATAGTGCTCACTGATTGATTGCTAGAGGTTACTAGACATCTATACCACTCACTAATTGGTTACTAGAGGTTACTGCACATTATTACTGCTCACTGATTGGTTCCTAGAGGTTACTGCATAGCCTTACAGCTCAATGATTGGTTGCAAGAGGATAGTGCACAGCATTACTGCTCACTGATTGGTTGCTAAAGGTTACAGCACATCATCTCCTCGCTGCCTGCACACCATGGACTGGAAAGGTGAGGGGACCCATCAATAGACAGAAAACTCCTAGGAATTCTAGGACTCCTGGGATCAGTGGCAATGCTGGTGGAGGGAGTGTGATCATTGGCAATGCTGGGAGAGAGAGATGGGGGGTGTGATCAGTGGCAATGCTGGGGGCTTGATGGGATCAGTGGCAGTGGTGGGGGGGATGGGATTAGTTAGTAGGCAGTACACTGTGATAATATCTGAATCATGTAGAGCACAGATGGAAATCTTTGGCAAGTATATAGTGGGGGATTCTACCAATGTAATTGGGAATTTACAATGACCACCAATGTGAGGAGGGATTTACACTTATCATCAATGTGAGGGGGAATTTACACTGACCACCATGTAACTGGGGATTTTACGCCACCCACCAATAGAAAAGAGGGATTTCTACACTGACACCAATGTAGTAAAAACATTTACACCAACCACCAGTGTAAGGGAGAATATACAATGACCTCCATGTAAGAGGGAATTTACACTGACCACCAATGTAAAGGGAGACTTACACTGAACACCAGTGTAAGGGCAATTCTGCACTTACCACCAATGTAAAGGGAAATGTACACTTATCACCAATGTTATGAAGAATTTACACTGACAACCAATGTAATATGGGGTTTTACATAAGCAGCCAATAAAGGGGGATTTGTACACTGGCCACCAATGTAAGGGGGATTTACACTCTCCACCTATTTAAAGGGGGCTTCTACATGGACTGCCAATGTAAGGGAGGATTCGAAACTGACCACAAATGCAAGTTTGGATTTTTTTAACGATTACCAATACAAACAGGAGTTCCTACACTGGCCACCAGTGTAATGGGGATTTACACTGACCAGGGCAGCTGCCCCTTTTGCCCTGCCTTACAAACAGTCCTGAAACTGTGCACATTTGTAAAAACAAAACAAAACACAAAAGATCATTTGATAAATTTAAATTTATTAAAGATCATTTTGATGAATTATATCTGGATACAGCACCTCTGTCTTATATCTGTGGCCAGCATTAACCTTTTACATGCACAGTTATCCATTTATTAGATACTGAGAGTTTCAGCAGAATATTGCCCGTGTATCACATTACATTCTAATTAGCATACTTTCTTTCAGAGAGATACTGCTAGCTTGCTATGCAAGCTTTGGTAAGTTTTTCTGGATTTTTTTTTAACTAAAACAAACCAGTCTTATCTAACAAAACATGAAACTTGAGAAAATGTAAACATTTCTAAAGGGACATAATGAGACAATGCAAATAACAAAAAATGTGCTTGTTTCAGTAGTTTCTAGTATCTCTATGTCTTATAAGTTTATTGTAAAGGAATGTGTCAAGGTAGACTGATAAATAGAGACAAGGCCATTCTAACTCTTCAAGCAGCACCTTCATAGAAGCAGCATAAAACAAAAAGGTCATCTCACCCTCTGTCTGTAGGCTGTTTCCCTAATTGGTCTGCTCCTGTAAACACTGGTAGAAATTGTGCTGTGATTCAGGTCACATGCATTTTTTTTTACTGCAAACTACTAATTTGCAATTGTATGACAATTAGAGATAGGTTACTAATAAAAAAATTGTTCCATCAGCGACTTTGCTGAGGGGACACCTTTTTTTACTTATGCCACACGGTACACCAGAATAAGAAAACCTGCACCAAACGGTCTTCCCATATCTGCTTCTGGGTGACCTGTGGTAACTTGGCAGAACCCAAATGAAATCTTGATTTTAAAACCCAATTTCAGGCAATAACAACATTGTGTGTCAATTGCTTCACTTAGAGTTGCCACCTCATCCCTTTAAACCCGAACACATATGAATTACACAGGTTCTGAGGCTAATTAAATGCAGGTAAGGCATCGAGTGAGTTTAATTACCACCTTAATCAGCCACAGAACCTGTGTAATTAATATGTGTTCGGGTTTAAAGGGATGAGGTGGCAACCATAGCTTCACTCCTTATGCCCCGTACACATGAACGGATTTTCCGACAACAAATGTTGGATGTGAGCTTGTTGGCGGAAAGTCAGACCGTATGTATGCTCCATCGAACATTTCTTGTCGGATTTTCCGCCAACAAATGTTGGCTAGCAGGTTCTCAAATTTTCTGCCAACAAATTTTTCCGATCGTGTGTACACAAGTCCATCGCACAAAAGTCCATGCATGCTCGGTATCAAGTACGAGCCGTCAGCGCTCAGTCTTGTAAAACTAGCGTTCGTAATGGAGATATCACATGACTATTGAACTTCCTTTTATCGGCTCGCCGTACGTCTTGTATGTCACCACGTTCGTAATTGTTGGCCAACATTTGTGTGACCGTGTGTATGCAAGACAAGTTGGAGACAACAACCTTCGAATAAAATTCCACAGTTTTGTTGTCGGAAGGTCCGATCGTGTGTACGGGGAATAAGTCTTGGTTCCAAACACCTCTTCCTAAGCCATCTTGCAGTGTAATGGATCAAAGTTTCAGTTATCTCTATGAGGACAGCTAATTTCCTACCCTGGGGATCAGGCATTTTACCCTGCTCGTTATCTTCTTGGGAACTGATCCTCTCACCGCCCAATGAGTTCTCCTGCCTCTGGAGAGTGGACCCAGCTGCTCCATCAATGGGAGGTAACCACATTATGCAGGCTGCTATATGGACACCTGAAGAAGGACCCCAGGAAATAAACAGAAGAAGAGAGAAGGATTGTCATGTGACCATGACTTCAGATAAGTAAAATAAGTAAAATTGTTTCATAGCAGTGATTAGTTAGATGGGAGTGGGAGGGGAGTTGCTTATATCCTGAAGTTGGGCTTTAACCGCTTCAGCCCCAGACCATTTGGCTGGCCAAAGACCAGAGCACATTTTGCGATTCTGGACTGCGTCGCTTTAACTGACAATTGCGCGGTTGTGCGACGTGGCTCCCAAACAAAAATCCATGTCCTTTTTTACCCACAAATAGAGCTTTCTTTTGGTGGTATTTGATCACCTCTGCAGTTTTTATTTTTTTGTGTTATAAAGAAAAAAAGAGCGACAATTTTGAAAAAAACGCATTATTTTTTACTTTTTGCTATAATGAATATCCTCAAAAAATATATAAAAAAACATTTTTTTCCCTCAGTTTAAGCCGATACGTGTTCTTCGACATATTTTTGGTAAAAAAAAATCACAATAAGCATATATTGATTTGTTTGCGCAAAAGTTATAGCGTCTACAAAATAGGGGATAGTTTTATGGCATTTTTGTTAATAATTTTTTTTTTACTAGCAATGGCAGCGATCAGCGATTTTTATTGTGACTGCGACATTATGGCAGACATGTCAGACAATTTTGACACATTTTTGGGACCATTGCCATTAATACAGCGATCAGTGCGATTAAAAATGCATTGATTACTGTAAAAATGTCACGGGCAGTAAAGGGGTTAACACTAGGGGGCAGTTAATGTGTGTCCTAGGGAGTGTGCTAACTGAAGGGGGATGTGGACTGTGCAGGGAAACTAACAGACCATACTCTGTATGAACAGACGATCTGTCAGTTCTCCCCTCAGAGAACTGGAAACTGTGTGTTTACACACACAGATCCCGGTTCTCCGTGTGCCCCGAGCGATTGCGGGAGCCCAACGGTGATCGAGACCACCGGGCACTCGCATCAGCTCAGGGGGGGGGGGGGGGCGCGAGCCTGCTCCCCCGGCAGTGCAAACACGCCCCCTAGTGGCCACAGGGCGAAGCGATGTTACATAACGTCATTTCGCTCAGCCGTGCCATTCTGCCGCAGTACAGCTGGTCAGCATGTCTTTAACCACTTGACGACCGCGTCACGCCGATGTACGTCGGCAAGGCGGCACGGACAGGCAAAATCACGTACATGGTACGTGATTTGCCTTCCGCGGGTGGGGGGTCCAATCGGACCCCCCCCGCCGCCCGAGGTGGTCCCGTTTTGTCCCCCGGCGATCGGAGACGAGGGGGAGGCCATCCGTTCGTGGCCCCCCCCTCGCGATCGCCGCCGGCCAATGGGAACACTCCTTTGCTGCTGTATGCTAAACAGCAGCAAAGGAAATGATGTCATCTCCCCTCGGGTCGGTAGTTTCCGTTCCGGCCCGA
Source organism: Lithobates septentrionalis (assembly GCA_037952835.1). Lineage (NCBI taxonomy): Eukaryota > Metazoa > Chordata > Amphibia > Anura > Ranidae > Lithobates > Lithobates septentrionalis. The sequence continues at coordinate 4,395,879 of JBBDGP010001187.1, read as the reverse complement.
GGAGAGACGACAAGTGAGTGACTGCACCAACACACACACACACAGTAGAACATGCCAGGCACACATTACACCCCGATCCCCCCCCCGATCGCCCCCCGATCCCCCCCCAATCACCCCCCCCCCCCTGTCACAAACTGACACCAGCAGTTTTTTTTTTTTTTTTCTGATTACTGCATAGTGTCAGTTTGTGACAGTTACTGTGTTAGCACAGTTACTGTTACCCCCCTGTAGGTCTAGGGTACCCCCTTAACCCCCCCTAATAAAGTTTTAACCCCTTGATCACCCCCCGTCACCAGTGTCACTAAGCGATCATTTTTCTGATCGCTGTATTAGTGTCACTGGTGACGCTAGTTAGTGAGGTAAATATTTGGGTTCGCCGTCAGCGTTTTATAGCGTCAGGGACCCCCATATACTACCTAATAAATGTTTTAACCCCTTGATTGCCCCCTAGTTAACCCTTTCACCACTGATCACCGTATAACTGTTACGGTTGACGCTGGTTAGTTTGTTTATTTTTTATAGTGTCAGGGCACCCGCCGTTTATTACCGAATAAAGGTTTAGCCCCCTAATCGCCCGGCGGTGATATGCGTCGCCCCAGGCAGCGTCAGATTAGCGCCAGTACCGCTAACACCCACGCACGCAGCATACGCCTCCCTTAGTGGTATAGTATCTGAACGCATCAATATCTGATTCGATCAGATCTATACTAGCGTCCCCAGCAGTTTAGGGTTCCCAAAAACGCAGTGTTAGCGGGATCAGCCCAGATACCTGCTGGCACCTGCGTTTTGCGCCTCCGCCCGACCCAGCCCAGCCCACCCAAGTGCAGTATCGATCGATCACTGACACTTACAAAACACTAAACGCATAACTGCAGCGTTCGCAGAGTCAGGCCTGATCCCTGCGATCGCTAACAGTTTTTTTGGTAGCATTTTGGTGAACTGGCAAGCACCAGCCCCAGGCAGCGTCAGGTTAGCGCCAGTACCGCTAACACCCACGCACGCACTGTACACCTCCCTTAGTGGTATAGTATCTGATCAGATCAATATCTGATCCGATCAGATCTATACTAGCGTCCCCAGCAGTTTAGGGTTCCCAAAAACGCAGTGTTAGCGGGATCAGCCCAGATACCTGCTAGCACCTGCGTTTTGCCCCTCCGCCCGGCCCAGCCCACCCAAGTGCAGTATCGATCGATCACTGTCACTTACAGAACACTAAACGCATAACTGCAGCGTTCACAGAGTCAGGCCTGATCCCTGCGATCGCTAACAGTTTTTTTGGTAGCGTTTTGGTGAACTGGCAAGCACCAGCCCCAGGCAGCGTCAGGTTAGCGCCAGTACCGCTAACACCCACGCACGCAGCGTACACCTCCCTTAGTGGTATAGTATCTGAACGGATCAATATCTGATCCGATCAGATCTATACTAGCGTCCCCAGCAGTTTAGGGTTCCCAAAAACGCAGTGTTAGCGGGATCAGCCCAGATACCTGCTAGCACCTGCGTTTTGCCCCTCCGCCCGGCCCGGCCCAGCCCACCCAAGTGCAGTATCGATCGATCACTGTCACTTACAAAACTCTAAACGCATAACTGCAGCGTTCGCAGAGTCAGGCCTGATCCCTGCGATCGCTAACAGTTTTTTTGGTAGCGTTTTGGGGAACTGGCAAGCGCCAGCGGCGTAGTACACCCCGGTCGTAATCAAACCAGCACTGCAGTAACACTTGGTGACGTGGCGAGTCCCATAAGTGCAGTTCAAGCTGGTGAGGTGGCAAGCACAAGTAGTGTCCCGCTGACACCAAAAAGACAAACACAGGCCCGTCGTGCCCATAATGCCCTTCCTGCTGCATTCGCCAATCCTAATTGGGAACCCACCGCTTCTGCAGCGCCCGTACTTCCCCCATTCACATCCCCAACCAAATGCAGTCGGCTGCATGAGAGGCATTTTTATGTCCTCCCGAGTACCCCTACCCAGCGAACCCCCCAAAAAAGATGTTGTGTCTGCAGCAAGCGCGGATATAGGCGTGACACCCGCTATTATTGTCCCTCCTGTCCTGACAATCCTGGTCTTTGCATTGGTGAATGTTTTGAACGCTACCATGCACTAGTTGAGTATTAGCGTAGGGTACAGCATTCCACAGACTAGGCACACTTTCACAGGGTCTCCCAAGATGCCATCGCATTTTGAGAGACCCGAACCTGGAACCGGTTACAGTTATAAAAGTTAGTTACAAAAAAAGTGTAAAAAAAAAAATATATATAAAATAAAAAAAAATAGTTGTCGTTTTATTGTTCTCTCTCTCTCTCTATTCTCTCTCTATTGTTCTGCTCTTTTTTTTACTGTATTCTATTCTGCAATGTTTTATTGTTATTGTTATTGTTATTATGTTTTATCATGTTTGTTTTTCAGGTATGTAATTATTTATACTTTACTGTTTACTGTGCTTTATTGTTAACCATTGTTAACCATTTTTTTGTCTTCAGGTACGCCATGCACGACTTTGAGTGGTTATACCAGAATGATGCCTGCAGGTTTAGGTATCATCTTGGTATCATTCTTTTCAGCCAGCGGTCGGCTTTCATGTAAAAGCAATCCTAGCGGCTAATTAGCCTCTAGACTGCTTTTACAAGCCGTGGGAGGGAATGCCCCCCCCCCACCGTCTTCCGTGTGTTTCTCTGGCTCTCCTGTCTCAACAGGGAACCTGAGAATGCAGCCGGTGATTCAGCCTGCTGACCATAGAGCTGATCAGAGACCAGAGTGGCGCCAAACATCTCTATGGCCTAAGAAACCGGAAGCTACGAGCATTTCATGGCTTAGATTTCGCCGGATGTAAATAGCGCCATTGGGAAATTGGGGAAGCATTTTATCACACCGATCTTGGTGTGGTCAGATGCTTTGAGGGCAGAGGAGAGATCTAGGGTCTAATAGACCCCAATTTTTTCAAAAAAGAGTACCTGTCACTACCTATTGCTATCATAGGGGATATTTACATTCCCCGAGATAACAATAAAAATGATTAAAAAAAAAATATGAAAGGAACAGTTTAAAAGTAAGATTAATAAAGCAAAAAAATAATTAAGAAAAAAAAAAAAAAAAAAAAGCACCCCTGTCGCCCCCTGCTCTCGCGCTAAGGCGAACGCAAGCGGCGGTCTGTCGTCAAACGTAAACAGCAATTGCACCATGCATGTGAGGTATCACCGCGAAGGCCAGATCGAGTGCAGTAATTTTTCCAGTAGACCTCCTCTGTAAATCTAAAGTGGTAACCTGTAAAGGCTTTTAAAGGCTTTTAAACATGTATTTATTTTGTTGCCACTGCACGTTTGTGCGCAATTTTAAAGCATGTCATGTTTGGTATCCATGTACTCCGCCTAAGATCATCTTTTTTATTTCATCAAACATTTGGGCAATATAGTGTGTTTTAGTGCATTAAAATTTAAAAAAGTGTGTTTTTTCCCCAAAAAATGCGTTTGAAAAATCGCTGCGCAATTACTGTGTGAAAAAAAAAAATGAAACACCCACCATTTTAATCTGTAGGGCATTTGCTTTAAAAAAATATATAATGTTTGGGGGTTCAAAGTAATTTTTTTGCAAAAAAAAATAACTTTTTCATGTAAACAATAAGTGTCAGAAAGGGCTTTGTCTTGGTTAGAAGAGTGGGTGATGTGTGACATAAGCTTCTAAATGTTGTGCATAAAATGCCAGGACAGTTCAAAACCCCCCTAAATGACCCCATTTTGGAAAGTAGACACCCCAAGCTATTTGCTGAGAGTCATGTCGAGTCCATGGAATATTTTATATTGCGACACAAGTTGCGGGAAAGAGACAAATTTATTTATTTATTTTTTTTTTTTTTGCACAAAGTTGTCACTAAATGATATATTGCTCAAACATGCCATGGAAATATGTGAAATTACACCCCAAAATACATTCTGCTGCTTCTCCTGAGTATGGGGATACCACATGTGTGAGACTTTTTGGGAGCCTAGCCGCGTACGGGACCCCGAAAACCAAGTACCGCCTTCAGGCTTTCTAAGGGCGTGAATTTTTGATTTCACTCTTCACTGCCTATCACAGTTTCGGAGGCCATGGAATGCCCAGGTGGCACAAAACCCCCCCAAATGACCCCATTTTGGAAAGTAGACACCCCAAGCTATTTGCTGAGAGGTATAGTGAGTATTTTGCAGACCTCACTTTTTGTCACAAAGTTTTGAAAATTGAAAAAAGAAAAAAAAAAATGTTTTTTCTTGTCTTTCTTCATTTTCAAAAACAAATGAGAGCTGCAAAATACTCACCATGCCTCTCAGCAAATAGCTTGGGGTGTCTACTTTCCAAAATGGGGTCATTTGGGGGGGGGTTTGTGCCACCTGGGCATTCCATGGCCTCCGAACCTGTGATAGGCAGTAAAGAGTGAAATCAAAAATTTTCACCCTTAGAAATCCTGAAGGCAGTGATTGGTTTTCGGGGTCCCGTACGCGGCTAGGCTCCCAAAAAGTCCCACACATGTGGTATCCCCATACTCAGGAGAAGCAGATAAATGTATTTTGGGGTGCAATTCCACATATGCCCATGGCCTGTGTGAGCAATATATCATTTAGTGACAACTTTATGAAAAAAAAAAAAAAAAAAAAGTGTCACTTTCCCGCAACTTGTGTCAAAATATAAAATATTCCATGGATTCAATATGCCTCTCAGCAAATAGCTTGGGGTGTCTACTTTCCAAAATGGGGTCATTTTGGGGGGTTTTGTGCCACCTGGGCATTCCATGGCCTCCGAAACTGTGATAGGCAGAGAAGAGTGAAATCATAAATTTACACTCTTAGAAATCCTGAAGGCAGTGATTGGTTTTCGGGGCCCCGTACGCGGCTAGGCTCCCAAAAAGTCCCACACATGTGGTATCCCCATACTCAGGAGAAGCAGCTGAATGTATTTTGGGGTGCAATTCCACATAGGCCCATGGCCTGTGTGAGCAATATATCATTTAGTGACAACTTTTTGTAAATATTTTTTTTTTTTTTGTCATTTTTCAATCACTTGGGACAAAAAAAAAAAATATTCAATGGGTTCAACATGCCTCTCAGCAATTTCCTTGGGGTGTCTACTTTCCAAAATGGGGTCATTTGGGGGGGGTTTGTACTGCCCTGCCATTTTAGCACCTCAAGAAATGACATAGGCAGTCATAAACTAAAAGCTGTGTAAATTACAGAAAATGTACCCTAGTTTGTAGACGCTATAACTTTTGCGCAAACCAATAAATATACGCTTATTGACATTTTTTTTACCAAAGACATGTGGCCGAATACATTTTGGCCTAAATGTATGACTAAAATTTAGTTTATTGGATTTTTTTTATAACAAAAATTAGAAAATATCATTTTTTTTCAAAATTTTCGGTCTTTTTCCGTTTATAGCGCAAAAAATAAAAACCGCAGAGGTGATCAAATACCATCAAAAGAAAGCTCTATTTGTGGGAAGAAAAGGACGCAAATTTCGTTTGGGTACAGCATTGCATGACCGCGCAATTAGCAGTTAAAGCGACGCAGTGCCAAATTGGAAAAAGACCTCTGGTCCTTAGGCAGCATAATGGTCCGGGGCTCAAGTGGTTAAAGTGATAGTAAACCTTCAGGTTTTTTTTAAAATAACAAACATATCATACTTACCTCCACTGTGCAGTTCGTTTTGCTCAGTGTGGCCCCGGTCCTCCTCTTCTGGGGTCCCCCGACAGCTCTGGTGGCTCCTCCTCACATCGTATAACCCCCTGGGAGAATCGCTCTCTGGGGGGTTACCTTGCGGGAGCACTCCCGAGTCCATTATTAATGGACTAGCAATATTTTTATGCATTCCTGTGCACTCTTTCACTGAGGGGACTGACTTGCTAAGCAATAAAACGCACACCATTTGAAAGCATATCTATGTGTATACCTGTGTATTTACCATTTCAATGTCTATTCAAAGCACAATTGTATGCAATCTCATGCACAGGCTAGTGCCTAAATTTAAAGGTACACCACCCCTCCAATTATGGTTCACTGAAGCTTTTTACTAATTTTGATTTTTCAGTCTCATTTAATAATAGCTGTATGCACTTGATATGGTAAACATGATAACAGTAGTTAGATATTTACATACATTCCATAACAAACAACGCTTATTACTAAATTCTATGTATATGTTATAACCCACACATCATGGTTGCATGGTAAATACCTTGAGCATAAGCTTTATTTCTTCATGCATAATCGATGTGCTAGCTTACATACACATTCTTCTAGTAAATCAGGCTTGTAGTATTATTGCAAATTTTAAACCTGGATATCTTTTGACCAGCAGTTTTAAGAATGTGCAATAAAGAAACTGCACATGCAAGAAAATGGCTCAGAATGCCTCTAAAACACGTTTTTGCATCACAATGCACAAAAAAGCATTCTTTGAGCTAGTATTGCCAATGCAACATTTGTTTTGGTGCCAACATTATAAAATGTTGCCATTTGCCATGAACATTTCTCATGCATCCTTTCCTTCTTTTTCTTTAGCACTAATTAATTTTAACAAGAGGATACATAGCTTCCTCAAAGGATTGGGGTCAATGTTATTACATTAATTAAGGAGTCTTTAGTGGAATATGTAAGATGGAGACAAATTTGGTTTCTTATTGTGTGCTCCTTCCCTGGGAATCTGATATTTATCTCTAAATGTCAGAGCAGTGTTCCTTGGCTATCCCTGTACTTTAACAGAGGGATATAAAGGGAAATTCTGCAGTGCTAGCATGGCCAAGTTCATTGTATTAATGGCCAATGGCTTGAAAAAAGGAGTCCACTGAAGTGAGAACCTGATAATTAGGAAAAAAAGCCAAATCCCAGCAACCAAGGTCAGCAGGCTACCAAGGTCAACAGCAGAAGAAAGATACAAATCAGAAACAGAGAGAAGAATAGCATGAACACAAGCTAGGCCACAATGAAAAAGTGATACTCCATTTTTGTTGAGAAAAGCACCACATCTTTTTTTTATATGATATATTTATAGAGTTGCCACCTCATCCCTTTAAACCAGAACACATATGAATTACACAGGTTCTGTGGCTGATTAAGGTGGTAATTAAACTCACTTGGTGCCCTGTCTGCATTAAACTAGCCTCAGAACCTGTGTAATTCATATGTGTTCGGGTTTAAAGGGATATACATATATATCAAGTAATTTAGCAAACTTCATTACAGGCTTGTATCTGTGCTTGCTCTGTTGTTACTGATATTTAGAATATAATCGCTTCCTTCTTTCTATGTTGGAGTGCCCATGGTCAGTCCCAATATTATATTAAGAAGAAAACTGCTTGAAAAAGCAATAAGCCTGTTGCATGAGCAGGATATGACACTTCTGCCATAGCTACCTAGAGATGACATGCTTTGGAAGTTAAAAAAATTCTAGAATGGGTACATTAGTTAGATATATTTACGAATTGCTTGTCTGGCATGTTTGTTTTATTGAGTTTTACAAAGGTAGAGGTTTGAGAAAACCATGAGAAAAGTATGAGAAATCCAAAATAAAAACAATAGTTATCACTTGCACAATCTCCCAGACTACAAATATTTTTTTAAGTGCAAGATTGCTTTTTATGAATTGCAAGTTACATATAATTTATAAATTGGTGAATGCTCCCCAAATATTACTATGAAAGACTAACGATCCTAGTGCATTGCTTTTAGGGAATCTTCATTTAGCTGTATAAAAACCTTTTACTTTTTTAAATCTTCATTGTGAGAGTTAAAATGTAGCTTTACATCGAAAATAAAATGTATATAATATTAGGACTGTAACAGTGATGTCTAGTCCTACTGTCAAATTCAATGTCGAATTCAGTTATATTTTGAGGTTCAACACATAAACATGTTCTCACTGCCTACTTAGGACTTTGAGCAATTTGCACTCCTTTGTTATCTAATAAAGACTCTGTGAGCCATGTATTTGGAGTATAGAGTTTACCAGCTGCTATCCACTACTAGGCCTCATTAGAAGCCTGCTGTTCTGATGAGAACCACACCACATGCTACACCCTCTGTTGTCTGCATATTAGCCTGTTGCTACTCTTTAAATTACCAGGTACAAAAGGTTGTTCTGTTTCTCCACAACGAACTACCACTCTTTGCGGTTTCAAGTGCCTCTATATCATGATCTCTATAACTAATTAAGGGTCCCAGACAGGCTACAGGTTGACAGAGGAGGACCTTTCCAATACCTGAACTCTTTATCTGTATTTTTGGAGATGATTAAAGCTTGTATGTGTCTTTAGATTGAACAATATCCTCTAAGAGATATGAAATGTTTAAAAAAAAATGTTCCCCAGGCACAAAAGGGAAATTAAAATGTACAATCTTTTTTTACGGTGTGGTGACAGATTTAATTTAAGATTAAAAATAAAGCATACAGTAAGAAATACAGAGAGATGACAGATAGCAATCAGATATGCTGTATTTTATTAAGATGAATTATAATTAGACAAGTAAAAACATTAGTTTAAAGGTATAAAAACATAAAAATGCAATGCATCTCTGCAATACATGTATCTCTTTTAAAAACCTGCAAGTACAGAAAAAACATATGCTCATCTGCTGGAAATGCACTTCTTAAAGTGGTTGTACATGAAAAATGAACCAATAATATCCTTCTATAGTGTGTACTTGCCTCAATCCAAATCATTAAGTGTGATTTCTGTCCGCTGCCTTCCTTCCTGCTCTGCTATCTGTATGAGTCATTTTTGACAGCCAACGTTGACTCCATGGGGTGGAGGGGGACTGGGGAGGGGAGCTCCAGCACACAGCCTATGTTGACAACCTCAGCTGTGTATGTTTGTCTATGAGTTTAAGGGGAGGCATGCATTCTGCTCAGTTCTCAGGTTACAGTCAGCTCCCTGCTATATGCTCTTCAGTATGTGATGTCAGATTCTCGCCACTCAGAGATGCTATATAAAATTTGTGCTTTAGGCGGTAAGAGGGCTGCAGATAGATAGTTACAACTTATTCAGGAGAATTTGTTTCATCTCTGTGTATCACCTGAGGCTAGTCTCTTCTCCAGATACTGTGTATGCAAGGGTTTACAAGCACTTAAAGCACTGTTGGAGACTAGACATGTGCAATTTGTTTCGGTCCGAATACAAATTCTGACAAATTTTTGGTTATACATCCAAATCTCCAAATGAAATAGTAATGAATAGTAACAAATTTCGTTCTAACAAATTACAACTTTTCAAAAGGATTAGAATTTGGATCAGGTCAAAAAACGATCGACCAATTCTGTGTAAAGAAATAGCTGGTTGTTAAGCAGCGGGACGGGAAGCTGGCTGCCCACGTCCTTAACAACCATGAGTCAAAATATGTCAGTGGGTTTCCCCACTGACAGAAGAATGTAAAGAAAAGAATGCCCGGAAATAGAAAAATGTAAAAAAGCCCCCCCCCCCCAGTTCATACCAGACCCAAAGGGATTTTTAATGGGAACTACATGGCAAAAATTTAAAAAAAACTGGCGTGGAGTCCCCCCAAAATCCATACCAGACCCTTATCCGAGCATGCAGCTCAGCAGGTCAGGAAAGCAAGCGCCCCTCCTGAACCATACCAGGCCACATACCCTCAACATGGGGGGTGGGTGCTTTGGGGCCAGCCGGGCTGGAATTGCCGGCATTGTTTTCTTTACAATCATCTGTCAGTGGGGAAGCCCACTGACAGATGATAAATCATGGTTGTTAAGGACGCGGGCGGCCGGCTTTCCGGCCCGCTGCTTAACAACCAGCTATTTCCTCACACAGAATTTGAATCGGTCAATCCATTATAAATGTAAGTGGTGCTGCGCTAATCCTAAGTGAAAAAATAATAAGCTAAATAAAGATATATAAATAAATTCTATTAGGTAGCGTGTACTGAAGTGTAACACAAAATAATTATTGAATAGAGTGATTGCTCACTAACCCGTGAAGAGCTAATCACTCACACAGCAAAAAAAACGTAATAAAAATACACTCATAAATAGTGAAATAATAAATAAATAGCAGTGACTCTACATATCAATAGATTCTTATAAATTGATAGCAGCAAATGTGGGAGTGCCAACTCCTAATAAAGTGCACAAAAACAGAAAATGGGTGAATTGCAATGTGTGTCAAACATGCAACACATAAAGTGACTGTGTGCAGCAGTGCAGCAGGAAGTGCGGCACCAAAAAAATGTCCAAAAAATCAAAGTGCTTCAGCATATAGACTCTTCCTTCATAAAGTGACAATAGCGTCCTATCATGCATCAATTGCAGTGTAGTGCTCGGATACAAACATAGTGCACCTCTTCGTGTTCACACACACAGGTAGGCAATGGCCCCTTACCTTAAGGTAATAGGGCAAGCGCATATGACCAGAATTGGGGGTACCATCCTTAGGATTCCACAGCTAACCTCACGGTCCTAGTCCCAGGGCATAGTTCCCTCAGATGTTTTAGGGGGGAGCACGGAAAAGACAAAAAGGAGGATCCCAAAATAGTGTGATACAGTATTGCTAAAAACGGCTTTTATTGATAAAAGTAGGGTACTCACATAAAAAACAATAGCACTGTGACTTTACTCCGACGAGCAGCGAGCTCGTAAGCCTCAATCAGCATAGATGCCTGTCCCGTCCCTACGCGGGACGTCACATCTCACGTGACTTCATCAGGGGATGCGTACAGGCAAAAGAAATGTCTTTAAATAGCTGTATAATGGCCGGCAATGAGCGGCCATTTTATTGAAGTCCCATCTATAACAATGTGGTGGCCATTTTCCTAAAGATGGCAGGGCGCGGGCATTGAAATAGTATTCTGTAGCACGGTGCGCATGCCGACACCCAACACCAGCTGACTAGCAGGACCAATAAGCAAGGGCGAGCACCTCCACCCCCCCCAGCTGTCAGCAGAGGAGGGCAAGCACGGATTGCTCAGCCTGAGTGTCATCTTACACCAAGTTGTAATAAACTAGCAAACACCTGAGAAGGAGGGGAAAATTTAGGAGAAGCACCCAACAATGTAAATAGGATATTCAGTGGGAGAGAAAGTGGAATGGTTGGGAAATACTGACCGATGGGAAGAGAGAGACAATCATGCTGATATAAGCAAATTAACCGCACCGAGATAAGAGGGCATATCTCTGAGTGTGTATACATAGAGTGAATAAACATAGATATAGCATGGAATAATCATCAAAAATTACACGTCATAAAATCCATAAATGGATAACCTAATATAAAAAATGTATATAAAAGTATAAACAAAGAAGCTAAATAATACAAATAATGTATAGCAAACCACAAATATGTAGATATTAAGGTATTTGATTATAAAAGATGCTTTAGAGTAAGACTACTTAGATACACCCAGTGGTCCATTATCAATGGGACTACATGAGTTGTGAGAAGGGTAAATGATGGCTAAATAAGAGCAAGAGAAACTCAGAATGGAGATAAAATGCGTTTAAAATGTATAAAAAAGTGAATAAAAATGAAAATTTAAAAATCACTGAGGAAACAATTAAGATCAAATTCAATATTTAGGCCATGGGGCAAGAATGTGTCCAAAGTAAAAATCCATTTGGATTCCATCTGACTTAGGGTCCTCACCCCGCCAGTGTTTAATGTATGGTAGGATACCCCAAAACTTCAGGTGGGTGGGATCCTTGTTATGACACATCAAAAAGTGTTTGGATACACTATGTTTGTCATAGCCCTTGAGAATATTTTGGACATGCTCTTTAATACGCACTCTCAGTGGTGTTTTAGTGCGGCCAACGTATTGAAGGCCGCAACTGCACTCCAGGGCATACACTGCCCCTTCAGTATTGCAACAAATGAAGTTTTTAACTTCATAGGTATCTCCCGTGCTTGTCGAAGTAAATTTGAACACCTTTTCGTTTGGACGTTTGGTTCTCAGACATGCGAAGCATCTTTTGCACGGAAAAAAATCAATTTCCCGTGAAAAAGGAAAAGGACTTCTTAGTTGGGTCTACAACATTTTTTACCACTAAATCGCGAATCGTGGGTGCTCTTTTATATATAAACTTCGGGTCCTTGGAGAGGGTATCCTGTAACTGTCTATCTGCCAGCAGGATATGCCCGTGGCGTCTGATAATCTTTTCAATTTTCTTATGTTGCACATTGAAATCTAGAATAAGCGGTATTCCTTCTATTGAACTTTTCTGTGTCACCTTCTCTTTGATCAGTTCTTTCTGATCCATCTTTGATACTTCAACTATGTTAGTATTAATAAATTGGCGATCATAGCCTTTCAAAGTCAATCTCTCTCCCATCTTCTCAGCCTGTTCAAGAAACATCTCTATATTGGTACAATTTCTTTTAAGTCGCATAAGTTGGCCTTTTGGGATGTTAAAAAGCCAATTTTTATGATGACAGCTTTCTATTGGAAGGTAACTGTTCCTGTCAACGTTTTTAAAGTGCGTCTTAGTACTGAATGTGGAGTTCTTCTGTATGATCTCCAAATCCAGGAAGTTTATTTTATTTTTTACTGATGTCCCAGGATAATTTTATATTTCTATCATTGTTGTTCAGTTTTTCGAGGAATTGCGTTAACTGACTTGCTTCCCCATCCCATAGTATAAAAATATCATCTATATATCTTTTGTATATCATTAGCCCTTCCGGTCGATCGTCAAAAACATTTTCTTCCTCCCACTGTGCCATGAAGAGGCCAGCTATGCTCGGGGCAAATTTTGCTCCCATGGCAACTCCAGTCTGTTGATGATAATACGTCTTATTGTACCAAAAGTAGTTGTTCTTTAGACTAAATTCCAGGCATTTGATCAGAAACTTCCTCTGCATACAGGGCAGCTTAGTGTATTTCCTCAAACCCCATTTAGCAGCCTCACATGCTCGATGGTGAGGAATCACCGTATATAGAGATGACACATCTACAGTAGCCAAAACCCATGATCTATCTTCTCTTGGAATGTTCTCTATGATTTGCAGAATTTGTTTAGTATCTCTAAGATACGCTTCTGTATTTTGAACAGCTGGCTGTAGGAAGACATCAATGTATTGGCCCATCCTAGAAGTCAGTGAATCGATACCGTTTACTATCGGTCTTGGTGGTGGATCTGTTCTATTTTTATGAATTTTAGGTAATGAATATATGATTGGTGTACGGCAGGAATCTGGAATAAGGAATCTAGCTTCTTTTTTATTAAGTATGGATTTTTTCACCCCTAGGTAGACAACCTGTTGGAGTGCCTTACGGCACCCGAACATGGGGTTCCTCAGTAGCTTGGTATATGTATTAGCATCATCCAGCATATTCATCATCAAATTGTGGTATTGTTCTTTTGAGAGAACCGCGATCCCTCCTCCCTTGTCCGCTGGTCGGATAACAATATCTCTCCTTTTCATCAGCTTCCGGATACCACTTCTAATATAGTTGGGTTCTTCTTTCTTTTTAATCTATAGATTGTTGATCTCTTCTAAAATGATTTTCTTAAAAACATCAATATGTTTGCTATCTTTAGTTGGGGGATTAAAAACTGAATTGTTCCTCAGTGAACTATGTAAAATGCCATCATTTACGGGCTCTACAACTCTGGATATCGGAGGATTTCCTGCTATATATTTCTGGATATTCAGCTTTCGCATGAATTTTTGAATTCCAATATAAGTCTGAAATTTATCGAGATTCTTAGTAGGCGCATATTTCAACCCTTTATCTAATACCCCGACCTCTTCATGTGTAAGTTATGACCGCTAAGGTTGAAAATGCCCTCTCCTTTTACTCTCTCTTTCTTTTGTTGTCTCTTGCCGGATCTTTGTCCTCTCTTCTTTCTGGACTTTTTCTGGGAATTCGCATCTCATCTGGGTTTCTCACTGGGTGATTTTCTCTGCTCCGGTCTAAAAAAGGTCTATTATACTCTTGATCCCCATATTGTGAAGGGTATGGTCTGGCTGGTCTTTCTTCTCCTTCTCTATTCGTCAGGGGGGCATAATAATTATATGTGGGAAATGGACTTCTTTCGTCCTGCCGGTAGTTTCTCTGAGGTGGGCCCCTTCTATCTTCATATCCATAATCCTGGATGGGGCTCCTATCTCTTGGTCTATAATATTCATATGCCGGTTCTCTGTTATCCCTATATTCTTGTGTGGGTCTCCTCTGATCTCTATAGTCATATGGTGGTCCCCTATACGCTCGTTCAGCATATGGTGGTCTATACCAATTATTCTTATTCTGGGGTTTTCTATTATTTTTCAAATAATATGGCTTCCTTCCTCCATTTTGAGGTGTTCGATTGTTCTGCTGGGGTCTCTTATCATTCCGGTATGGAGTATTCGGATGATACTCAATGTTTCTCTCATCATAGTCTCTATGTCTTGGAGTCATGACCCTATTTCCCTCTCTGGGGTCCTGGTGTCTTGTATTTTCCATAACTGGCCTCGGTTGTTCATTCGATTGTTGGGAGTACATTCTTACTATTTTTTCTGGTGTAGAATATGTAGATGAACTTTCAGTTTTAGCTAAATTGGCTCTGCCATTTAAAAACGTGGTCATTGCTAAAATCGTTAGTGTCCCTAATGTGTTTCTTGCTCTTCCTCTGTTCTACTTCTCTGTCTTTTTTAACAAGATCTTTATTAAGTTGGGTCATTAAGGTTTTAAATTCAGTAGTGTCTTTGTGTGGCTCCAATTCCTCTTTCAATTCAGCAATATTCTGGTCTATTTTCTTGTTTTTTCTTTGTTTACTTTCTAGCAGAAAACCCAGGAGTTCTAGGCCTTTATCATTAAAGAATTTGAACCATTCGTCATTTGACTCTTGGTCTGTAAGGCCATCATTTGGGGGGACATCCCATCTCAATCTTCAGGAAACTATACTCTCTTTGAGGTATGTCTCGAAGGTACAGATATCCCACCATAGGCTCACCTTCTTTTCCATATTATGTCCCAATTTTCTCATTAGGCCTTCAAGATCTAGATTGGTGTTAGTTTTCATGTTAGTGACATTAAAAACTTCTTCTAAATTAACTTTCCTTTTTTCCATATAGAAAAACACATCCATGATTGCTGCGGGAATGGATGGCAAGTAGAGGGCAAATGTAAATATATAATTATTCCCGCGTTATCATGAATGTAAGAGACAAGGCTAATGGGAAAAGCTGCCTGCACCGGATAGGGTACGAACCAGACCCTGTTGGTGAATACGTGGTAAAAGTAAGTGGTGCTGCGCTAATCCTAAGTGAAAAAATAATAAGCTAAATAAAGATATATGAGGGGCATGGCCTAACACAGCATGGAGTAGGACGTGCATCTCCTGAGCTCCGTCCATTACTCCTGCTGTAATTAATCCTGGACATCCCATACCACATCATCATCTACTGGATTAACATCCCCAGAACATCCACCACACGCTGAGCTGTCCATTTCAGCAGCGGGACGAACAGCGGCCCGAACGGAGCGGCGATCTTCCACACGGCGGCCGGCCTCAGGCAAGTCCCCGGCTTCGGCCTACTCCCGGAGGTCCGCGGCCATCTTGGTACACCTCTACACCCAGCCCCCATTGAAATAGCTGTGCCTGCCGCTGCCTAATTAAGGTAAAAAACTCCTGGGGGACCTACACTATATCAATCCCCTCATATACAGACTTCCTCTGGCCCCCAATACCCCTGCAGGAGCGGCGGCCGCATTTAGGCAAGACTGAGGCTTCGGCCTACACACTGAGGCCGGCGGCCATCTTAGCACACTCACAGACCCGGCCTGTGCTACACTTCCATACTGCTGCCTTTTCAATTCGTTCTGGAGGGGAAAAACTTTCCCTTTGGGGAACCCCCACAATCTGCACTGTGCATCTGGACCACTGGTACCCCATATAGTACCGCAACCCAGTGCGCACTTGCCACACAGAAGCAGACTTTCTTCCCGGGTGCCTTGGGGGCTCTGTGACTCTAGCCAGCACTCCTTCCTTTCTCACAGGCTACTAAATCTGCCGTAACAATATTGGGGACTCATCTAGTAATTCACTGGACCCCCCAAGTATGTCACCAACCAAAGCACAGAAGGCAGCGGCGGCGAAACTCGACCAATACCGCCGACATGACAAAGAAGATATGGAGGAAGATGGGGCCTCCGGGAGGGCAGAGGGGAGCGAACGAACAACAAGTGATACTGACAAATTACTTGAAGCAATCACCCTCTGTAGAACTTCCCTCACAGCACAAATTGAGGAAGTCAAGATGGATATTTCCCTCATTAGGCAAGATTTTCAAAAGCTCAGAGATAGAGTGAGGGAAGCTGAGACCAGACTTAGCACGGTTGAAGACGCCATTCCACCTCTACAAACATCCTCAGACCGCGTACAAAGGCAAATACACCAACTCCTCACCAAGCAGGATGACATGGAGAATAGGCTGAGAAGATGTAATATACGCCTGATCGGTCTGCCTAAGGGGACTGAGGGCAAAGACACAACCACGTTCCTCGAACAACTACTGATCAACACCTATGGGAGAGAGGCCTTTTCCCCTATGTTTGCGGTGGAGCGGGCACATCGTATGCCAGCCAGACCCCCGCCGCAGGGAGCCCCTCCTCGCACTTTCATAGTGAAACTTCTCAATTACAAAGATCGAGATACAGCCCTGAGGATGGCAAGAGAGAAAGGCAATATCCCAGTAGGTAATGTTAAAGTTGCCATTTTTCCAGATTTTTCAGCGGAGGTACAGCGCCGTCGGCAGAGCTTTACAGAGGCCAAGCGCAGGCTGAGGAATTTACAATACAAATACTCCATGCTCTTTCCAGCCCGCCTCCGTGTAGAACATGACGGACATGCGCTCTTTTTTGAAGATCCTGAAGAGGTGATCTCCTGGTTGGAACGTCACGCCATTCCTGAAAGAGTTGATTGACCACAGTCATATGACTGCATTGTTCCCTGCTGCCGTATGGAACCCCCTTTTTTTGTTGCCGCCTACTTGGGAATGTAAACTGTTCCTTACTACCCGCAAAAAAGAAAGTCTTGAACAAGATAAGGAATCCTTCACAAGCTAGCGCGGATATAAAACACAAGTTCTGGACTTAATAGTATGGGAGTCCACTTACTTTCCGGGGCTCCGGAAGAGCAGAAGTCCTACCAGTAACGTGCATCGTGCAGCGAGACTTTACCCCACACACCACTGGGAAGCAGCATCATGATAACTGGAATCATTTCTGGAACATACTAGATACATTCAATTGGAAACAAGGAGATGGAGAAACCGTACTATATCTAGTATTAATACTATGGATGACATCTCTTACTCTACTCCAAACCCGGAGCTTTAGCCAGTTGTACTGCATTTCCCATGTAACCTCGCAGTTGGAATGTTTCCCAGTTGGATACAAGTTGAGGGAATATGCCCGCACCAGTTTGGGACAGTGTAGGGCAGGGGGGGGGGGGTTCATCTGTTTATAACTTGGTTTAATTTGATTGTGCATACTGATTGTAGACAACAGGTAATGCTTCGAATGCTGTACTCATGTGAGTGTTTATATGTAATATGTGCTATAGGTTTGATGCAACAGGATTTACATGCTAGTAACCTACATGTTTCATACATAAGGAATAAATTACTTAACATAACTGTTTTCTTAGATTCCAAAAGGTTCTATCTATGGCATCCCTAAAATTTCTTACATTGAATGTGAGGGGCATGCGCGAGAAATTTAAGCGCGCGGCAGTCTTCACATTCCTTAAGAAACAGCGTGCTGATGTGACAGTCTTGGTAGAGACCCATGTTGAGGGGAGCATCCAGATGGCACTTCGCCGACCATGGGTGGGGTGGGCATACCATTCTACCCATACATCCCATTCCAGGGGAGTCTCAATCTTGATAGCCAAATCGGTTCATTTTGAATTGTGTGAATTAACCACTGATCCACAGGGGCGTTATATATTTATTCTAGCTAAATTATATGGAGAACCCATACTTATATTGGCTTTCTATGTACCACCCCCATTTAACATCTCCATAATTAAAGAAGGATTTTCATTCATGACCCGCCACCCTGATATATCTGCAGTTTGGCTAGGTGATTTTAATACCACACTAAACCCGACCTTGGATAGACTACAGCCCGCTCCGCTCACCCCTAACATTCCCAATGAAACTAGGTTTTCTAAGCTTATATCCACCTTCCACTTAACAGATACATGGCGTCACAAGTTCCCACAGACTAAATCATACTCGTGTTTCTCATCCTCTCACAATACCATGTCCCGCATAGACTTTATATTAATTTCCCATAGATTAATACCAAGACTGTTGGAGGCGGTATTCTGCCCCAGAACACTCTCGGATCATAGTCCTTATTGGATAACGTTAAGTATCCCCATAGAAAAACCAACACGGTCTTGGCGTCTAAACCCATTTTGGCTCTCTCTTCTACCAGAGGATGATGAGCTCACGGATAAGTGGAAACTTTACTTTATAGAGAACGATAAGTCAGCATCACCCTCTGCAGTCTGGGACTCCTTTAAACTATTCGCTCGTTAATTAGTACTATTAATAAAATCAAGACAACTTCCTCCAGTGCCCTCGGTAAGGCGCTGGAGGATTTATCCTCTGCTGAAAAAGACTTTGCTACCACTCCAACCCCTGTAAAAAGGTCTGCTAAAATTACAAACCAGAGTAGTTACCCAGTTACAATATCAGAAAGCCAGACAAAAACTCTTTTTCTCCAGACAAAAAATGTTTGAGTACGGGGAAAAGGCGGGCAAGTTGTTGGCTTACTTAGTGCACAGTGAAGATAGGCCCCCTGTGGTGATCACGCTGCATGGCATTGGAGGGGGACAAATAACAGACCCACCTAGTGTTACATCTATCTTCAGGGATTTCTTTACCGACTTGTATAAAACGACAGCTCCTACTGAAACACAATCAATGTCCACCTTTCTTGAGAAGGTGGTTTTCCCACAGCTAACAGAGGAACAGATAGACCTGTTAGAGGCACCCCTCACTACAGACGAAATTACAATTGCCATTGCCAGTTTTGCCAGGTCTAAATCCCCAGGATCAGACGGACTCCCAATTGAGTTTTATTCGCAATACAGCGAAATCTTAACCCCTAAATTGTTAACCTTATACAATCACCTTTTCGAGACTGGGACTTTACCCCCATCTATGACGGAGGCAATAATAGTCCTCATCCCCAAACCAGGAAAAGATCCAGGATACCCGGAGTCCTATCGCCCAATATCCCTTTTACAGGTTGTTTATTAAAATACTCGCCAAAGTGCTATCTATTAGGCTTAATCAGGTTATTTTATCACTAATACATACAGACCAGGCAGGTTTTATGCCTGGTCGCAACACCTCGTTTAATCTCAGAAAACTTTATATGAACTTACAGGCTACACACGAGGAGGTTGGCACACGAGTTGTGGTAACTTTGGACACAGCAAAAGCCTTCGACTCGGTGGAGTGGAGGTATCTTTGGAGATGTCTGGAGGGCTATGGTTCGGTCCGAAATTTATCAAATGGGTTCAATTGCTATACCAGGCACCTAGGACCAGGGTAGTGGCTAATGGATGGTCATCTCAGACGTTTGACCTCAGCAGGGGTACGAGACAGGGTTGCCCCTTGTCCCCATTATTGTATGCCCTTGCGGCAGAACCCCTGGCGATATCCATTCGAATGAACCCGGAGATTAGAGGCCTAAAACTGGGCTCTCTAATCGAAAAAATCCGCATGTATGCCGACGACACGCTATTGTATTTGGCGGACCCGGGCCCATCTCTATGTACCGCACTCCACACGATCGAACAATTTGGAACATTTTCGGGATTAAAAATCAATTGGGATAAGTCGCAAATTCTCCCAATTGATAGCTTCCCACCCCCAGAATCCCAGGCTAGACTACCACTTTAGAGGGTCGATGTTATCAAATATTTAGGGATCCGTATATCCAGATCCCCTGCAGATTACGTATCCCTAAACATAGACCCTCTAATCTCCATGGTTAAAAACAAAATCCGGGTTTTGTCCAAACTCCCACTTGGGACTTGGGGCCGCATAAATTTAATAAAAATGATCTTACTCCCTAAAATTCTATATGTTCTATGGCACTCTCCGGTTTACCTACCCTTGAAGCACTTTAAATCTTTAGAGTCCCTCCTTAAGCCATTCGTGTGGGGCGTTAACAGACATAAACTGGCATGGCAAACTCTCAAAAATCAGACTGACCTCGGTGGCACAGCTCTCCCGGACTTTAACCTATATTACATTGCATCACAGTTGTCACAAATTTTTCATTTGGTTTCTCACGCTCCTATGTCCAAGGTGGGCACAACAAACCAAGGACTCGATATACGCAATAGCATCAGGCTCGGGAGGGTTGGAATTAGGAGACAATAAATTCTCTATGTTATATCACTACAGGAAAATTTGGGACTTGGCTACCTCTAAACTTGAAATCCCACAGTTCAATGATTACACGCCAGTATGGCACAACAAGAAGCTTCCTGAATTCAACAAAATACAAGACACATTCATATGGTCTATACAGGGAATATTTTATCTGCACCACTTATTAAAAGATGGACATCTAAAAACTTTTGATTCACTTAAAGCAGAATTCACAATTCCGAATCAGATGTTCTTTAGATTCCTACAAGTCCGCCATGCAGCAAAATCACAGTTTCCTGATTCCCTCCCAAGCCCTACACCTAATATTCTAATGGCAGTAATCAAGAACACAGACCCACATAAATTGATTTCAGCTTTTTATAACATGCTCTTAACCCCTGTGTCTACTAGAATAGCATATGCTCTTAAACCAAGATGGGAAAGAGATGTGGGACCAATAGAGGATGAGGAGTGGGGCGAGGCACTGGAGTCTTGTAGGGAGGTGTCCCCCAAATTATCAGATCGCCTATCGCAGCTTTATATTATTCATAGGGCATATCTTACACCCCTCAGAGTGGCAAGATATAAACTCACACAATCCACCACATGCCTGATGTGTGGGAAGGAGACTGGCACCTTTTTCCACCTGATATGGACATGTCCTAAAATTCAAGGTCTGTGGGAACAAATTGTGACATTCCTTCATGATACAATGGGCTCACCCCTAGCACTAGATCCAAAACAGTGTCTTTTAGGTATAATTTCAGATACAACTGACAAATACACAAAAACATTTCTCCATGAAACACTCTTTGCAGCAAGAAAGATTATAGCCAAAAAATGGATGAGACAAACGTCTCCTAAACTAGTGGAATGGAAGGTCGAAGTGAATAACACCCTGCCGTATAAGAAATGTATATATATTAATAGAGGCTGTCCTGCTAAGTACAATAAGATATGGGATCGCTGGCTCCAAGAATCTGATACCTGTGTATAATGCAACCAATTTTAGTTTGGAATGTTTCCTCGAAAATACATCTTATTGCATAGTCACTAAAATTCTATGTATGAATACTGAATATTTTCGCAGAATGAGCACAATGTACTATTCAGCATATGTATAGAATGTGGAATAATATATGTACGTGTTGTCAAGTTTGTATGTTACAGCAAGTATTGCATGTATGCACCAGTTAATCAATAAAACATTGTTTTAAAAAAAATAAAGATATATAAATAAATTCTATTAGGTAGCGTGTACTGAAGTGTAACACAAAATAATTATTGAATAGAGTGATTGCTCACTAACCCGTGAAGAGCTAATCACTCACACAGCAAAAAAAACATAATAAAAATACACTCATAAATAGTGAAATAATAAATAAATAGCAGTGACTCTACATATCAATAGATTCTTATAAATTCGGTCAATCGTTTTTTTGATGATCCAAATAATAATCATTCTGAAAAGTTGTAAAAGTTGGAATTCGTTAGAAAATTTGTAGATTCAGCCCTGGTTCACACTGGTGCATTTTGACATGAGATATGACATGTTAAATCGCATGTCAAAACAGCGGCAATTGCCGGAAATGGCACCGTCCTAATTGGTGGGTCGCCGGATTTGCGGCGCCGTACTGATTTCAAAAAGTAGTTTCTGTTCAGAAGCCTGCACAAAATCGCGGCCGAAATCGGGACTGACATCTGAACTCGCACTGTTTCATTCCCGCAGCTCAGTGTGAACCTGGGTGAAACAAATTTTAATGAAAACAAAACGAAATTTAAGGAACACGAAACAAAACTAAACAGATTTGGAAACCTAACTAAACGAATTCCATAACGAAAGGAAATTAGCAACATAACAAATCTAACAAAATTAAACAAAACAAATTTTTCCATTTTGCGCATGTCTATTGGAGACTGACAGTATTTTTGTGGACTCAGTGTTGTCAGCCCTCTCAGTGTCTTTTGCTAAACTTTTCAACCACTCTCAGATCTCTGCAACTTAGATACTCATTCTGTAGCCCAAGATAAGAATTGGAGGGCTCTATAAAATAACAGTGTACAGAGAACGCAGTACATCTCTGAATTTCTGATCAACAGGTATTTTTCACTTATCATATAGATATAACAAAATGTTTTCAGTGGTATATTAAACATATCAGTTATGGTAAATATTAGGTTGATTGTACTTATATTGTATGGCCAATGATTATAAAATGTATGGTATCTCTCAGAGACATAGGCATCAATAAAACCTTAAAATAAAGCAGAGGTAGGGGGATACTACCCAATAAGATTAGAAATTTTTTAGGACCTACCTGGGTGTGGAAAGGCAGTCGCACAGCTGCAATGGCAATCATGAGAAAAGATGATCCGCAACCCCTTGCTTGCTCTTCAAAATCTTCAAAACAATAAACCTGATATGAGTTTCAAAACCTTATTACTCTATCCAAAGCAAAAAAGTTTTGGCTTTGGATACACTTTAAAGCTGAGTTCCACTCAAAAGTGGAAGCTTCGATTGTTTTCTTCCTCCCCCTCAAGTGCCACATTTGGCACCTTTCAGGGGGGAGGGTGGAAAAGGTACCTGTTTTTGACAGGTACATGTCCCCACTTTTGGGAGACCTGGCTGCGGCAAGATGCAGCAAGATCCCCTGAAAGTTCGCCCCCCCTCCTCCGCCGCTGGGCCAGTTAAAAAGGCTTCACTGTCAGTTTCCCTCACCACGAATGGCGGCATCAGCGTCCGAGAGCCGATTGGGAAAATCGGCTGGGGTACCGACATCATGGGATCCCTGGACAGGTAAGTGTCCTAATATTAAAAGTCAGCAGCTACAGCATTTGTAGCTGCTGACCTTTAATTTTTTTTGGGGGGGTGTCTGGATCTCCGCATTAAGCCTAATATGCCTACATAATATACCAGTATAATCTTGCTGTAGATTGAAGCATATTCAATAGTGCTAATTATTGTTATTGATTGCACAGTGTATGTGAGGTGATTATATATAATGTAAGCCTGAACATAATAGAAATGTCTAGTATTGTAAAATTTGTAGTTTTCTGAAAATACAGAGCAGTTAATTATTTTATGAAAAGAAACAATAGGAAAAGGTTGAAGGCCAAGTTAACAATGGCAGTATAATTATCTATCCCCTAATCCTTTTGGCTTCAAAAAGAAGTATGGCTTGATCTTTTTTGTTTTTCTATGTTCCTTTTCTTTTGTATTCTGCTCTGATTTTCCATGGTATGAGGTGTAATGTTAATTGTCTGAATAAGATGAAACCTGTTTTTTTTGGTTTAAGTCTCACCAACAGACTGGCTTATTAAATTATTGTTATTGTCTTTGTTAGTCATACAGTATAATACCATAATCATTATTTGGAAAAGAGCAATTAAATAATATTTAAATGGATACAATTTGAGAATGGGACCTCATAATAAAATAATGCCATGGACCCCTAACATGAAATACTATGAAATAATAAATCAAGGTGATATATATATACAGTGGGGACGGAAAGTATTCAGACTCCCTTAAATTTTTCACTCTTTGTTGTTTTGCAGCCATTTGCTAAAATCATTTAGGTTCATTTTTTTTCCTCATTAATGTACACACAGCACTCCATATTGACAAAAAAACACAGAATTGTTGACATTTTTGCAGATTTATTAAAAAATAAAAACTGAAATATCACATGGTCCTAAGTATTCAGACCCTTTGCTCAGTATTTAGTAGAAGCACCCTTTTGATCTAATACAGCCATAAGTCTTTTTGGGAAAGATGCAACAAGTTTTTCACACCTGGATTTGGGGATCCTCTGCTATTCCTCCTTGCAGATCCTCTCCAGTTCTGTCAGGTTGGATGGTAAATGTTGATGGACAGCCATTTTTAGGTCTCTCCAGAGATGTTCAATTGGGTTTAAGTCAGGGCTCTGGCTGGGCCATTCAAGAACAGTCACAGAGTTGTTGTGAAGCCACTCCTTAGTTATTTTAGCTCTGTGCTTAGGGTCATTGTCTTGTTGGAAGGTAAACCTTCGGCCCAGGCTGAGGTCCTGAGCACTCTGGAGAAGGTTTTCATCCAGGATATCCCTGTACTTGGCCGCATTCATCTTTCCCTTCATTGCAACCAGTCGTCCTGTCCCTGCAGCTGAAAAACACCCCCACAGCATGATGCTGCCACCACCATGCTTCACTGTTGGGACTGTATTGGACAGGTTGATATGCAGTGCCTGGTTTTCTCCACATATACCGCTTAGAATTAAGGCCAAAAAGTTCTATCTTGGTCTCATCAGACCAGAGAATCTTATTTCTCACCATCTTGGAGTCCTTCAGGTGTTTTTTTAGCAAACTCCATGCGGGCTTTCATGTGTCTTGCACTGAGGAGAGGCTTCCGTCGGGCCATTCTGCCATAAAGCCCTGACTGGTGGAGGGCTGCAGTGATGGTTGACTTTCTACAACTTTCTCCTATCTCCCGACTGCATCTCTGGAGCTCAGCCACAGACCTAAACCCTATTAAACATCTGTGGAGCATCCTCAAATGGATGGTGGAGGAGCGCAAGGTCTCTAAAATCCACCAGCTCCATGATGTTGTCATGGAGGAGTGGAAGAGGACTCCAGTGGCAACCTGTGTAGCTCTGGTGAACGCCATGCCCAAGAGGATTAAGGCAGTCCCGGAAAATAATGGTGGCTACACAAAATATTAACATTTTGGGCCCAATTTGAACATTTTCAATTATGGGTGTACTCACTTTTGTTGCCAGCGGTTTAGACATTAATGGCTGTGTGTTGAGTTATTTTGAGGGGACAGCAAATTTCACTGTTATACACTCACTACTTTACATTGTAGCAAAGTGTAATTTCTTCAGTGTTGTCACATGAAAAGATATAATAAAATATTTACAAAAATGTGAGGGGTGGACTCACTTTTGTGAGATACTGTATGTATATATATATTCAAACATTTTTTTTGAAAAATTGCAATTAACAAGCCTCAAACAGAAACAGAAAAGGATAGATTTACAAAGCTTATATCTAACCCACTACCAATATTTCCTTTTACTGCATTGATATTATGTCTTTGTCTAATATCATGCAGTTTTAATCACATTAACATATATGTAAATAGGTAACTATTACCAAATTATTAATTTATAGTGGAAGCATGTATGGGTAATTTGCATTTAACTGATAATATAACCAAATAATCTGTATAGATGATCTACTATGAAATATAGAAAAAGAAAAGAAAAGAACAAGGAAAAAAACCAGAAAGAAATAAAGAAAAATCCTTTATATTAGAAAGAATTTAAAGTAATATTAACAGTTGTTAACATTGATAATATTGTGGTTCACTATGTTGAAGGTCCTTCGAATTTCCGCAGACACTTGGGGCTTAATTCACTAAGGCCCCTTTCACACTGAGGCGCTTGTAAACTGACAGTAAAACACTGAGAACTTTTGAAGAGCTTTTCAGGCACTTTTAAAGAGCTTTTCAGGCACTTTTGAAGCGCTTTCCATTAATTTCAATGGAGAGGGGCGTTTTTTCACCACCCTGCCAGCGCACTGCCCCAGTGTGAAAGCATTCATTGATTTTAATGAAAATAGGTTTTCGTGAGCTTTTTTAGGAGCTTTTTTTAGCGTGAAAGTGCCTGAAAAGCACCTCAGTGTGAAAGGGGTCTAAGAATAAGGAGAAAAAGTAGCCACTCTACATCTAGTTACTCCAAATTAAGGCTACTTTCACACTGAGGCCTGCGGGCGCTGGTGGTACAGCGGCGCTAAATATAGCGCCACTTTACCGTCATTTTAGCGGCGCTAGCAGGGTGGTTTTTGCCCCCGCTAGTGGCCGAAAAAGGGTTAAAACCGCCCGCAAAGTGCCGTAACATACCATTACATGTAATTGAACATGCAAATTATGGAAACAACCATGCTCATGTGGCAGTGACAAATAGGCGTTCGCCAATTTTCAGCGTAATCTGCTGTTAAAAATTTAAGCAGGTGATATCTTGTTTGGGATTTGAACCCATGGTCTGAGTCTTTCTAGGTAGGAGTGCTTCACACTAAGCCATGGAGATGAGTACGGTTATGCTTAGAATATACAGTAGTACAATGATTAACGAATGCACATAAATCAAGAGAATATATATTCTCCTAAAATACAAACGCAAGATCATTGCTAAATCATCAAAAATAAGTATATGCGTCTTGTTTTGCTGATATTTATATTATTATCATTTATGTAAAAGTTATATCTCTATTCTATATATGTCAAACTTTTTAACGTCTAATTCGTATTTTATGAAAATGTTGAGTTCTATTTACATTTGTTCATTCTGTAATCATGTCACTTCTTTATGTTCCAAGTATAATTGTGCTCAGCACAGTGGCTTAATCTTTAGCACTCTTAGATAGCAGCACTTAGGTCATTAGTTCAAATACCACCTATGCTACCACCTCCCTAGAATTGCAGTGACAAATGCATATGTGCTTTGGCGAACGCATAAGTGTACAGCAAGGACAATAACAGGGTGAGCACTAACCATGCCAAACATTTTAGGGTATAACAACTCTCACCACCCCACCCATTAGTGCAGGATTAAACAAACAAAACAGACAAGATATAAAATTTGACAAAATAAAAGGCAGCGCAATAACTACACCCCTCCATATTCACACACACACATACATTTCTAGTTAGGGTTAGCAGGAAGATTCATTTTTATAAAAACAATTTAGGAAACTAGTTCAACATTAGGAGTTGTCTAATACATGAGATTTGTAAGTAACAATCAAAAGAGAAGGGTCAGCTGATGCTCACAAACAAAAAAATGCATGGTCACACTAGTCAAAGACACACAAAAATCCACTTTTGAGGGCCAAAATTCAAAGCAATTACAGCAAACAGACAAAACATTCATCAAACCACAGCCGTTGTGGACCGTTGTGGGCCGTTGTGGGTCATTATGCACACTATAGCACCCTGCCTGCAAATTATCTGGCCTCTTTTCAGGCAAATCAAACCGCACTAGTGCAGGCCTTTATATAACATAGGTTGGATTGATAGCACACCTACACCCACCCAGTAAAGGACACACCCACCAGTGTAATTAATTCTGTCTCTTCATGTATGCCTCAAGTACTCACACCTGTTAATCAGGAACACACACTCTTGGCAAATTAAAGAATGCATCAGCTATATAAGCATATGTATTTATACTGTGTATAATGATAATACATATCATATACATATAAACATATAAAGATCATATACATATAAAGATTAAATGTCCAAGTCTCTGGCCATGATCAGTGATACCAAACACAAAACAATTTAAGTTATAAGTTGTTGGGCATGTGGAGGGTACAAAGCAGGAAATGTCTACTTTGTGAGGGCTGCTTCACACAAATTGTTGACAAGCACATTCGTCATCAGCATCCAACATTTAAATATGGGTGCAGGATCACACCATACTTATAAATCCATATCTGACCAAAAAAAACTTTTATATATTTGGTGTAAAACCCACACTTGCTTTATTCTATAATTATTGTCATTTCTTTTGTTTCCATTATGTAACCCGCCAGAAATATAATATTTGTGAAAACAAAGCTATAACACCACAACAGAGGAAGAATATTCAAACCTCTAACCAGATAGTGACATGTTCAGGATTTTAACCAACAACCCCGGTGTTGCAAGGCGAACGTGCTAATCAGTTAGCCACTGTGCTACACCTGCATGGAGTCTCCATCTCTGTGGTGTTAAACAACCCTAAGTCCCCGGGCTGCAAAAAGTTAATCAATGCAGATGTACCCTGGAAGTCCTGAGTGCCGCTGACCAACCTGTTTCTGTGATATGCCATCTGGTTCCAAGGCAGGTTATGGCTGATTACTGTCAGCATGCTGCTATAGGACCATCTCTAATTTTGGGGCTTTTTGCTTGGTAAGATGCTGCAATTGGTACTGGTATGGATTTCACAAGGCTGCTTCTTGTCCTTCCCAGTGGAACACATATGGCAATGGTGGTGGAACCCTCCTACACCTAAATACTAAATTTCTTTAAGTATTTACCTATAGGTGGTGGAATTACATCAGGCAGAAGTTCTGTTTCTTGTTTTATTCTGTGATATTTGGTGTTTATTGGTGTGTGAGTGTATAATAGCCTCTTAAATTACCCTCTGAATTTTGGTAATGACATTTTTTTTTTAACTTGGAAAAAAACAACTTTATTGATATAAAGCACATTTTACAAGCCATTCAGGTACATATAGCCATAGAAGGTCAGTTGCATATTATGACAGTGAAATTAAATATGCAAGTATGTTACAGGGTGTGCATACACAAATTCACAGGTGCAGTGAATCAGGTGGCAATTTAATCCAACCTATAAACAAAGTGAGCCACAGGTACAGGAGAACTCTGCACTGGGTATGGAACAATTATACACAGGTTTCCCCATCCTCCAACCATCTGTCCCAGATCTTGGAATATTTTTGTGTAGATCCCCTGTGTGCGTAGATTAAGTTTCTTGAATGGCAGGGTGTCATTAACTGCTTTTTTCCATAACTGTAGTGTGGGGGATACGTTCTGCATCCATCTCTGAGCTATCACTTTACGTGCGAGGAATAACGTTTCAAAAATGAATATTGTGTGATATTTGTCCACCTCTACATCTGGCAGTAGCCCCAAAATACATATTTTAGGGTCCAGCACCACAGGGGATCCCATATTATCACGGAGGAAATGGACAACCTGCGTCCAATACTTCTGGACACGTGGGTAGCTCCATATGGGATGGTAAAACGAGCCTGGGTCAGCCCTGCATAAGCGACACGTCGGATCCGGCATGGCTGGAACTTTGCCAATCTCACCGGCGTCAGGTAGGCTTTGTGTACTATATACAGTTGTGTCAGTCTATCGGACAACTTGGGAGACGCTGTCTTGGTTCCCTCTAAAACCTCACCCCAGTCAGCGTCATCTATGGGTCCTATGTCCTGTTCCAATACCGTTTTGGCCCTGTGAAAAATAGCAGCTGCACCCTGCTGTCTGATTGTGTAATACAGGTGTGATGTAAGCTTGGAGGGGTCATCTCCCAAAACTATATTCAGCACAGGGGGGGGCTCCATCCTTACATCTAGGCCCGGCAGCTGGGTTCTAAGTGCATGACGGAGCTGCAGGTATTTAAACGCTAGTTGGTCCGGGAGGAAAAACTCCTCTTTAAGGGTCTGGAACTGCTTAAGCCCGGAGGTGGACAAGACCTGATGGAGATACATGGTGCTTTTTTCCGGCAAAGGATAGCCTGAACGGGTGTATATGTTGGGTGTCCCAGTTTTTCACAAACCAAGGATCTGTAGCGCTGCATTTCCGACATGTGGAAGTAGTACATGTGGGATAGTTGCGAGGCTAGGTTGTAGTCCTGTAGGTCCAGGAGGGATACACCCCCCATATCTGTGGGGTTTTTTAAGATTTGCCAAGCTAGTTTGTGTCTACTATTACCCAAGACAAACAAATTTAGAATAGCTTCCATCTGCTTAAAGAGTTTTAAGGGAATGTATAGGGGGCATGCCACACCAGATATAGAATCTTGGGCAGCATGATCATTTTTATTAAATTTACGCTCCCCATCACCCCCAATGGCAATCTAGACCATGTCTGCGTTTTGCTTTTTAGTAAGTCAAAGGATCTACATTCAGGGGTGTGTAGTCAACCAGGTCCCTAGTTACCTCCACACCCATGTATTTAATCTTAGATACCCTAGCGAGTGGTAGCAGGGGGGTTGTGAAAAGGGGAGGAACCACATCGATTGGAAGAATCTGGGACTTCTCCCAATTTATACGCAGGCCCGAGTATCCCCCCATTTGTTCAGTAAGTCCTAACGCAGCTTGAAGTGATGGTCCCTGGTCCGCTAGGTATAATATGGTGTCATCGGCATACATTCCTATTTTGTCGACTGTGGGGCCTTGGCGCAGACCCTGAATATCAGGGTGTGCTCTGATGGCAATGTCCAGTGGTTCAGCAGCCAGCGCATACAGTAAGGGGGAGAGGGGGCACCCTTGTTGGGTACCCCTCTATAATGGAAACTGCTCTGAGAGCCATCCATTCACAAAAATTCTTGCCCTAGGTGTCTGATATAGGAGCTGTACAAATTTTATGAAACGTGACCCAAAACCATAGTTATGCAGACATTCCCACAAATATGGCCATTTTACGGAATCGTAGGCCTTAGCTGTATCTAACACCACCACCACCCTCGGGCTTCCTGCATAGACTCTGGGAGTGAATTCTGATCAAAAGTAGACTGGTATAAGGCTTTCAGCTTGGGGACCAAATATCTAAGTAAGTTGTATAAAATTCCAGAGGCAGTGCGTCCATCCCTGGAGCTTTAGATTTGGCTAGCTGTGCGATTGCTTCCGCAATGTCACGTGCTGTAATAGGTACATCAAGTTCAACTTGCTCTCGATTCAGCCAGGGGAACTGTATGGAAGATAAATTCGAGTGAATCTCCCTTCACGTGTACGTGTTCTGGAATTTGTATAGGTTGCCATAGAATTGCCTAAATTGAGCTGCCACTTGTCCTGGGTCTGTTATACTACGTCCATCTGGGTCTACCATGACTGGGGGCTTATCGTCCATATGAGCCAGAAAAGCCAACAGTCTCCCAGCCCTTTCTCCCTGTTCATACACCCTCTGCCTGCAAAAAAAACACGCTGTTTAGCCTTCTCTGTGTGCAGTTGTGTGACTAGGCGGGTCTGCAGTTTTACTCTGTCCAGGTTTTCAAGGGTTGGGCTGGAGCTATAGGCCTCTTCTAAGTCCCGCAGTTTGTCAGATGTGAGTTGAAGTATAGTGGTAGACTCTCGTTTTAGCCTATTTATTCTGGAGGACAATATTCTATGGGCATGAGTTTTAAAGTCATCCCAGTATGTGGTAAGGGCAGGGGGTCCCTGTATCCCTTCCCAAAAGAAGAGCAACTCCCTGGCAATGGAGTCATGGTCCATAAGAAGGGATAGCCAGTGAGAGTTTAGTCGCCAACGTATGGTGGGAGAGACTACCCACAAGGACGCCGTCAGCCAGCACAGAGAGTGGTCCGACAGGATCCTGGGAGCAAATCCTGAGCCCGTGACCTTTGGCAGAAGAGCCCTGGAAACAAGTATAAAGTCTATCCTGGACATGGTATTATGGCTTACTGAGTGGCAAGTGTATGCTCTAGTCGTGGGGTTAGTATGTCTCCAGACGTCAATAAGGACAAATTCAGTCAGTGTACGGTACAGCCTAGTATGTAGTGGTTCACCAAGTCTGGGTTCAGCCTGTGCTGGGCGGTCCAGGGATGGAGTTATCGTGTGATTAAAATCCCCCATCCACACTACTGGTATGGACGGGTACAGCGCTATAAATGCAAGGCCCTCTGTAACCACGCCAGACCTGTATGGGATATAACTAGCCAAAATCAACAAGGTGTCTCCCCCCACAATTGCATGCAGAAAGAGATACCTACCCTGCCGATCTGACACCACGGAGACCAACTCAAAAGGTGTAGATTTCGCTATTAGCACCGTTACCCCTCTAGACATATTTTTGTGGGTACTGTGGTAGGCCCACCCCACCTAAGGATGCTTCAGGGCCGCCTGTAAGTGACCTGTGACATGAGTTTCCACCAATGCGACAATATCTACCTTCTGACCTTTCAAATATTGTATGCTGTCCTTTTAATCTTATCCCGCATGCCCTGCACATTCCACATCATAAATTTAATTTCCGCCATGGTGTTGGTAATGACATTTTGATTTAGATTTATAATGTTGGTACACATTTTACATTTTGTGGTGAAAATGATGATCATTTGAATAACTAAACAACACACAAAATTGTTACTTATTTTAAATTTGCATCAGCAATGGTATTGTGTGTGGTTTGTGAAGACAGCTGTGGGAGTTTTGGTTTCTGATTTCTGTGAGATGGAGAGCAACAAGTGCATTATCTACCATTTACTTATTAGATGTCAAACAGCAAAGTCTCTGAGCATGCTCAGTGTAACCAGAGATATGGCTCAAATGGCAAAGTGGCTTAGCATGCTCAGTGAATCAAAAGATATTTCACACATGGCAAAGTCCATGGGCATACACAATGCACATGGCAGTAAATACACAAATATATATACTGCAGAGAATTCATATAGAAGTTCTATCTATCGATCTATATGTGCATCTCAAAAAATGTGAATATCATCAAAAAGTTCATTTATTTCAATAATTCAATTCAAAAAGTGAAGCTCATATATTTTATATAGATGCATTACACACAGAAATATATATTTTGAGCATGACTTTTTTTTAATTCTGATTATTATGGTTTGCAGCTAGTGAAAACCCACGATTCAGTATCTCAGGAAATTTGAATATTACATAAGACTAGGGATGAGCCGAACACCCCCCTGTTCGGTTCGCACCAGAACATGCGAACAGGAAAAAAGTTCGTTCAAACACGCGAACACGGTTAAAGTCTATGGGACATGAACATGAATAATCAAAAGTGCTAATTTTAAAGGCTTATATGCAAGTTATTGTCATAAAAAGTGTTTGGGGACCCGGGTCCTGCCCCAGGGGACATGGATCAATGCAAAAAAAAGTTTTAAAAACGGCCGTTTTTTCAGGAGCAGTGATTTTATTAATGCTTAATGTCAAACAATAGAAGTGTAATATCCCTTTAAATTTCGCAGCTGGGGGGTGTCTATAGTATAGCAGTCTGACAGCAAAATGACATTTCGAAGGAAAAAAGCCATTTAAAACTACTCGCGGCTATTGCATTGCCGGTCCGACAATACACATAGAAGTTCAATGCAATAGCCGCGAGTAGTTTTAAATGGCTTTTTTCCTTCGAAATGTCATTTTGCTGTCAGACTGTTCTAAACACGGGAAACATGCGCCCCTTTACAGGCATACTATAGACACCCCCCAGGTACGAAATTTAAAGGGATATTACACTTTTATTGTTTAACTTTAAGCATTATTAAAATCACTGCTCCTGAAAAAACGGCATTTATCCATGTCCCCTGGGGCAGGACCCAGGTCCCCAAACACTTTTTATGACAATAACTTGCATATAAGCCTTTAAAATTAGCACTTTTGATTTCTCCCGTAGACTTTTAAAGGGTGTTCCGCGGCATTCGAATTTTCCGCGAACACCCCAAATTGTTCGCTGTTCGGCGAACTTGCGAACAGCCAATGTTCGAGTCGAACCTGAGTTCGACTCGAACTCGAAGCTCATCCCTAGTCTTATGTACTATTCTAATTTTCTGAGATACTGAATTATGGGTTTTCACTAGCTGTAAGCCATAATCATCAAAATTTAAAAAAAAGAAATGCTTGGAATATATCACTCTGTGTGTAATGCATCTATATAAAATATATGAGTTTCACTTTTTAAATTGAATTACTGATATCTATCTATCTATCTATCTATCTATCTATCTATCTATCTATCTATCTATCTATCTATCTATCTATCTATCTATCTATCTATCTATCTATCTATCTATCTATCTATGTGCTCATAGGTTTACATACCCTGGCAGAATTTATGATTTCTTGGCCATTTTTCAGAGAATATGAATAACACAAAAACTTTTCTTTCACTCATGGTTAGTGTTTGGCTGAAGCTATTTATTATCAATCAACTGTGTTTACTCTTTTTAACCACTTATGGACCGCTCGCCGTTGTTTTACGTCGCTACTTTGAAGAGGTGTATCGTTGTTATGGCAGCAGCTAGCTTCCATAACCCCGGTATCCTCATCTTCAGTGAGCGGTCTGCTTTCAGATAAAAGTGGTCTCTGCAGCGGATTCACCGCAAGATCACTTTTATCGGCAGTGGGAGAGGGACCCCCCTTCCGCCACGCTCCGGTGCCCTCCCCCGCCTACCGGAGCCGCCGGTAGCTGTAGCGGCGCAGGCGATCGGACCCTTCTTCCTGTTAGGCATGGAGACAAGTGAGGGGAAGATGGCCCCCACCCATCTCCATACCACTGCAGGGCGCATGCGACGTCAAAACATCACTTCCGCCCATAGCTCTTAAAGGGACATTTTTATTTTTTATTCTTTTCAAATGACATTTCATTTTATTTATTTTTTATTGCATTTTAGTGTAAATATGGGATCTGAGGTCTTTTTGACCCCAGATCTCATATTTAAGTGGTCCTGTCATGCTTTTTTTCTATTGCAAGGGATGTTTACATTCCTTGTAATAGGAATAAAAGTGACACCATTTTTTAAGAACTGTGTAAAAATAAAGAAATTAAAAAGTAAAATAAATAAGAAAAAAAAAGAAAACATTTTTTAAACAGGACCTCCTCTGTAACTCAAAACATGCAACCTGTAGTCGCCTATTGAGATTTTTAAGGGTAAAAGTTTGTTGCCATTCCATGAGCGGGCACAATTTTTAAGCGTGACATGTTGGGTATCAATTTACTCGGCGTAACATTATCTTTAACAATATAAAAAAAATTGGGCTAACTTTACTGTTGTCTTATTTTTTAACTCAAAAATGTGTTTTTTCCAAAAAAAGTGTGCTTGTAAGACCGATGCGCAAATACGGTGTGACATAAAGTATTGCAACGACCACCATTTTATTGTCTAGGGTGTTAGAAAAAAATATATAATGTTTGGGGGTTCTAAGTAATTTCCTAGCAAACAATTTTTTTAACTTGTAAACACCAAACCTCAGAAAGAGGCTTGGTCCTTAAGTGCTTAAATCATAATCACAACAGAAACTAC
Organism: Lithobates septentrionalis; assembly: GCA_037952835.1. Taxonomy (NCBI): domain Eukaryota; kingdom Metazoa; phylum Chordata; class Amphibia; order Anura; family Ranidae; genus Lithobates; species Lithobates septentrionalis. The sequence continues at coordinate 4,360,776 of JBBDGP010001187.1, read as the reverse complement.
CCAAATGACCCCGGCCAAAAGTTTACATACCCCAGTTCTTAATACAGTGTATTGCCCCCTTTAACATCAATGACAGCTTGAAGTCTTTTGTGGTATTTGTGGATGAGGCTCTTTTTCTTCATTGTAAAGCTGCCGATACCTTTTGGCAAAAAGCCTCCAGTTCCAATAAAATCTTGGGCTGTCTTGCATGAACTGCACGTTTGAGATCTCCCCAGAGTGGCTCAATGATATTGAGGTCAGGAGACTGAGATGGCCACTCCAGAACCTTCACTTTATTTTGCTGTAGCCAATGACAGATCGACTTGGCCTTGTGTTTTGGATCATTGTCCTGTTGGAATGTCCAAGTACGTCCCGTGCGCAGCTTCCTGGCTGATGAATACAAATGTTCCTCCAGTATTTTTTGATAACATACTGCATTCATCTTGCCATCAATTTTGACCAATTTCCTGTGCCTTTGTAGTTCACACATCACCAAAACATTAGCGATCCACCTCCATGTTTCACAGTAGGAATGGTGTACCTTTCATCATAGGCCTTGTTGACTCCTCTCCAAATGAAGCGTTTATGGTTGTGGCCAAAAAGCTAAATTTTGGTCTCATCACTCCAAATGACTCTGTGCCAGAAGGTTTAAGGCTTGTCTCTGCGCTGTTTGGCGTATTGTAAGTGGGATACTTTGTGGCATTTGCGTATTAATGGCTTTCTTCTGGCGACTCGACCATGCAGCCCATCTTTCTTCAAGTGCCTCCTTTTTGTGCATCTTGAAACAGCCACACCACATGTTTTCAGAGAGTCCTGTATTTCACCTGAAGTTATTTGTGGGTTTTTCTTTGCATCCCGAACAATTTTCCTGGCAGTTGTGGCTGAAATTTTAATTGGTCTAACTGACCTCATTTTCCACTTCTTGTTTGAACACTGCTGATTGGCATTCTCAATTCCTTGGATATCTTTTTATATCCCTTTCCTGTTTTATACAGTTTAACTACCTTTTCCCGCAGATCCTTTCACAATTCTTTAGCTTTCCCCATGACTCAGAATCCAGAAACGTCAGTACAGCACTGGATGAAAGATACAAGGGTCTGTCAGGAGTCCAGAAACTAATTGACCTTTTATACACACACACTAATTACAAGCAAACAGATCACAGGTGAGGATGGTTACCTTTAATAGCCATTCAAACCCCTTTGCGTTAACTTGTGTGCATGTTATCAGGCCAAACCCACCAGGGTATGTAAACTTTTAATCAGGATCATTTGGGTAGTTTCTGTTGCCTTTATGATTTAAAAAGAGTAAACACAGTTGCTTGACAATAAACGGCTTCAGCCAAAAACTAACCATGAGTGAAAGAAATGTTTTTGTGCTCTCATTCATATTTTCTGAACAATGGGCAAGAAATCATAAATTTTGCCAGGGTATGTTAACCTTTTGAGCACAACTGTATGTATATATATATATATATATATATATATATATATATATATATATATATAGACATAGATAGATATACGTAGAGAGAGAGAGAGCGAGAGAGAGAAAGTACCGTATTTATCGGCGTATGAAAATCAGGGGGAAATCGTGTGTGCGTGTTATATGCCGATCCCTGCTACTCGGAGTGGAAGGAGGGGACGAGCGCTGCTGGATGGCACAGAGCCGCAATCTCCTGTGTATCCGGCGCTGTCACACACAGTCCCACCCCCATGGCCTGGCATTGGTCCACTGCTCTGTCCATCATATGAGCCGGGCGGGACTGTGAGTGACTGAGCGCCGGATACACAGGAGATTGCGGCTCTGTGTCATGCAGCACTGCAGTCTGCAGATGTATACTAAACAGGCTGCAATCATGGGCATGCTAGAAGCTGCAGATGGGCATGTTAGAGGCTGCAGATGGGCGCTAAACAGGCTGCAATAATGGGCACATTAGAGGCTGCAGATGGGCATGTTAGAGGCTGCAATAATGGGCACATTAGAGGCTGCAGATAGGCATGATAGAGGCTGCAGATGGGCATGTTAGAGGCTGCAATAATGGGCACATTAGAGGCTGCAGATGGGCATGTTAGAGGCTGCAGATGGGCCTTAAACAGGCTGCAATAATGGGCATATTAGAGGCTGCAGATGGGCACTAAACAGGCTGCAATAATGGGCACATTAGAGGCTGCAGATGGGCATGTTAGAGGCTGCAGATGGGCACTAAACAGGCTGCGATATTGGGCATATTAGAGGCTGCAGATGGGCATAGATCAGGCTGCATTGATGGGCACTGGTGAGGCTGTAAAGCATTGACCCTTATTTTAAAATTTAAGTTTTTTTCTGAAACTTCCCTCTTAAAGTTAAGGTGCGTGTTATATGCAGACAAATAAGTAATATCTGTTCCATAAACAGGAAAATATAACACATTACTATCATTGTTTAAAAAAAAGGAACACGAAGCAACATCAAAATCCAGCAAGGACAATTTATTTTAGGAATTAAAGAGTTCATCTTAAAATTAATATAAAATTAATTAATAATTAATTAATTAAAATGAATATAATTATGTATGTTTTGTGGAAGTAACAGTTATACAATGAGAATCAATAGTTGACACTTGCATTTATATATAAATAGCACATAGTTTGCTAGCTCTCACTAATTCACGCTCGTGAACGCTTGTTTGGCATTCACACATTCTGAAATTCACTATAGCACGGGGCATAAAGAAATGAGTGTAGGTTTGTGACTAGTTTTCAGTCTGGGCATGCTCAGTTGTGTCAAAAAACAGGGTAAATTTATCTCTTCTCAGACTTCCAAGCATATTTTTACTTTCACAACAATATTTGAAGAAATGTAAAGGCATCTCCAAACAATATACTACATGTTTAGGAACTATTTAATCTATGAGATTAAGCTCTAAACATTGGAAAATACCCCACTATTAAGTACACAATGGGGTTTATTTACTAAAGCTGGAAAGTGCAAAATCAAGCTCATTTTTGCAGAGAAACCAATGAGCTTCTAACCCCAGCTTGTTCAATTAAGCTTTGGTAATAAAACCTGGAAACTCATTGGTTTCTATGCAGAAGTGAGCCTGATTTTGCACTTTCCAGCTTTAGTAAATAAACCCCATTCTGTACTTAAAAATGGGATATGCCTGTAATCTATATCTAAGGGATGTGTTAGCCACCATATGTCTGTCATTTTAAGAAGAGACATGGTTTGGGGTAAGGGGATAATGGAACTGGAGGATAAATTAGTATTATTAGGTCCAGGAGTGCATCTGAATGATCTATCTCACTCTGGATTCATGGTTGCATTGAAATCCCCTCCTATTATGTGGTGATCTTCATGAGCTTTCAGAACCCAAGTAGTGAGATCTTGGTGAATTTGGTGCATAAATGTTAGTGATGGCCATGTTACGTGTGACAACTTTTAAGTGAATAGTTAGTTTACGACCTAAATGGTCTTTGTTTACTGCAGTTATATTATAGGATAGATTTTTTTATGGAGCAAAGTTATTACTCCAGCCATACGGCCCAATGCAGAGGATCCTATTGCCTCCCCTACCCATAGCTTACGCATGCGTTTGATGTCATCATCTATTAGGTGTGTCTCCTGGAGTCAGTGTGTAGTCTTTTAAGATGTCTTAAAACTTTTATTCTTTTTGAAGGAGATCTCAAACCCTTTACATTCCAAGACACTATTTTCATATTTGTTTTTTATCTTTATAAAGTATAGTAATTAGGGGTTTAAATATTTTCCAAGTATGGATGCATAACCAATGCAACCAATTATTATCAAGCTCATTGTCGTAGAGTAATTATTGAAAACATAGTATAATCCCATAATCCGATTGACAACAAATAAAACAAACAGTTAATCAATAGTGACTCTACTTTAGTCAAAAAATAAATAAAAAAATTCAATATTTTCAATATAGTAAAATGCCTTGTCACTACCTCAAATCCACCCCTAGGTGGTTAAAAATGTAAAAGAACCTTCATACAAGGGTCGAATGGATCAACATGCTCTGGAATTGCCTCTATGCCCTGTTGATCTGAAACATTTTGTAGGTGATTTCCTAGGGCTACATTGGTTTTTAGATGAAGATTTTTGCTTGAGTTATTTCTTTCCTCAGAATAAGACATTCCAGGGTTTTGGAACTTATCTGTCAAGGAATCCAGAAATGTATCAGCATCTTCAGGAGATATAAAGGTAAGATTTTCCCCATCAGGAGATTGAACATATTAAATAGTTGGATATGCAAGGGTTAAACATCTCTTTTTTATGATATAGGTCAGAACAGATTGAGGCAAAAGCTTCCATTTGAATGTGACGTCAGCAGAATAGTCCACAAAAATCAATAGATTATGACCATCTATTGATAGATTGCGAGTTTTCATGTAGTGCTGAAAAATTGTAATTTTGTATAATTTAAATATCGGACTATTACAGGTCAAGGAGACAAACGATGTTCAGATTGTGCTCCTACTCAATGAGCCATCTCTGCTTCACAGGGCGAATTCAACCCCAAAGCCTCTGCAATGCACCTGGAGCAAATATCTATTAATGTGTTAGGCTTATATGACTCAGGGAGACCTATTATTTTTAAAGTGATTGTAGAGCCTCGTTTTTTTCCTATTAAAATAACAAGCATGTTATACTTACCTGCTCTGTGCAGTGGTTTTTCACAGGGCAGCCTGGATCCTCCTCTTCTTGGGTCCCTGGCTGGAGCTCCTAGCACCTCCCTCCTGTTATGCGTCCCCACAGCAAGCAGCTTACTATAGGGGCACTCGAGCCGAGTCGCAGCTCCATGTATCTATTCAGACACAGAACCACGGTTCAGCCCTGAAGGAGAACTTCAGTGGGAAGTTGGTGTGTGAAAGCCGGGTCGCCCAGCATTCTTTTACTCTAATTTTGGGCAGGGTCCAGCGGAGCTGCAGCAGGATCACTGCCTTAGGTGATATATTTAGATCTTTTTTCTTCCACTGGGGGCAGTGAACATCTTGGCCAGTTGCTAAGAGCTTTTCCTATGACTACTGTATCTTTACTTTGAGTAGCCCTATGAAGGTTTTCAACTATGGGGTTGATTTACTAAAGGCAAATAGCCTGTTCACTATGGAAGAAAATTTTCCCCAGAGCTTAGTAAATAGTGTGAAATATCGCTTTGCAAAGCATAAAAGGCAGGGAAAGCTCAATAGCGATTCTTGCCTATGGGACGTGGGAACGACACAAAAATACAGTTAAACATTACAATTAATGTGATTGGTTACTTACCTGTTTTAACTTTATTCAAATCTTACACCTCTGCGGTGGTCATGTGACTAGAAGAACCTATAAGAAGAAAAGAAAATTATAACAGTCGTCGGTTCAACGACCGCTGCTGAAGAAGAAGCATCCCTGTGTCATGTATCCTCACCATGGAATACTTGCTGCGTCAGATGATGGAGCAGGCCGCCGCACCTGACGGGGATACCTGGATGCGCCTTTGCCTCTCATTGGTGCCTCCTTCAGTTTCTTGTCCACCCCTTTCTTCCCCTCTTTCTCAGTTTCCCCTTCCATCCAGCTCAGTGTCTCATCTGGTTCTATCATCTGGCCCATTACTTCCTTCAGGGGCTCCCCTTCAATGTATCTGCCAGATGTTTGCTGCGTGATTCCTCTGACTGACAGCGCTCCGGCTCCATCTGCTGTGACCACGGTCGTGACGCCTCCATCAGTATCCGGCCCGGAGACCTTTGCTGATGCTGGCACAGGCGCAGTGGTTACTGGCCATGAAGAAGCTGCGACAGCGAAGACAGCTCGGCCGGATTGAATCCCGGGGCCTCCTTTGGCTAAAGAGAAAAAAGGGAGAATCTTTTAGATAGGAAAGACTCAGATAAACAAGATGGTGATAGGAAAAAGACCGCTCCACGCACGTTTAATAACTGGCTCCAAGCCTTTTGCTTTTTTGCCAGTGTAATGGATGAGAAACACGCTGAATTGTGCAGCAGTTTGTTTTGTCATCTGGAAATAATCCTGGAGGCTTACAAGAACTTTCCAGGTTTATCATGTTTTTTTTATGCTGAATCGTTCAGACAAATGCTTTTGGTTCATAAGAACCTGACATGGGGATTCAAGGATATTGGTTTATGGTTAAATCTCCTTATTCCGTGAAAACCGTCCTTGATCGATCCTTTATCCACAATAAAATGTTTAATGGTTTTTATTTTTCTCTTTGTTGTTATTTATTCTTTATTGAACAATTTTGTGTTTGGCCTCTGGTCCCATACCTAATCACGTGCTAGGAACATTTTTGCTTGCACATGACTGGAAGATGGGCATCAACAGAGCTTCACCTCATTCACTCAGCTCTGGGAAAACTTTCTTATGTATCAGTTATTTTTTTTTTCACCTTGTTCTTACATATCTTTGAGGGCGAGTGTATACTGTATATGAATGTATCTTAATTATTTAGTTAAAGTGGTAATGTGATTCTTTGAGGGTGTGATAGTTTACAAATAATATGACCTATCAATTGCAATGTTACTTATGTAACACTAATGCCCCGTACACATGGTCGGACATTGATCGGACATTCCGACAACAAAATCCTAGGATTTTTTCAGACGGATGTTGGCTCAAACTTGTCTTGCATACACACGGTCGCACAAAGTTGTCGGAAAATCTGATCATTCTGAACGTGGTGACGTAAAACACGTACGTCGGGACTATAAACGGGGCAGTAGCCAATAGCTTTCATCTCTTTATTTATTCTGAGCATGCGTGGCACTTTGTGCTTCGGATTTGTGTACACACGATCTTAAATTCCGACAACGGATTTTGTTGTTGGAAAATTTTATAGCCTGCTCTCAAACTTTGTGTGTCGGAAAATCCGATGGAAAATGTGTGATGGAGCCCACACACATTCGGAATTTCTGACAACAAGGTCCTATCACACATTTTCCATCGGAAAATCCGACCGTGTGTACGGGGCATTAAAGTAAAACACATTTTTTAATTTTTTTTTTTAATGTTATAGCTAGGGTAAAGAAAATAATGAATACATATCAACGTTTCCCCTTTTTTTTAATGCAGGAAATGGAACTTCAATTCATGGTCCTGTCTTTATGGGATTCTGAAGCACCCTTTTTTAACCAAGGTGCTGTGGCACCCTGGGATGCCTTCTGGGTCCTTCACAGGTGCCTATGCAAAATGCCTAAAACTTTCCACAATTTACCTAAACATTGTCAACAAGTCAACAAGTGAACCAAGCCTTCCTTTTATTACACAAAGCCATTTTTTTTTATTGGGCAACAATTCAACCTTGGGCACCATGTGGGCCTGGCACTGACGTCCTAACAACCAACGACATCATTGGCTAGATGACGGCTGGGAATTCCTGGAGCCATGGTTTCACCCATAGGCTCTCATGGCTCCTGTTTGTTGACATTCCACTCTGACACAGGGGAGCCAATGCTGCAGAATCATGTGACTAGACCAGATTAAAAATAGGTAAGTGCACAGATTTTTTTTATATAGGGCATGCAGGATATGTAGGAGGAGGGGGAGGAACATTTTTAAAAATAATTAGAATTTTCCTTATTTTTCCCTTTACAGTAATAAAAAAGAAGATGCTTGAAATTCTCTAATTGTAAACAATCCAAATGGGCCACTATGTGGGAATTAAAGTGATATTAAACACAAAACTAAACATGTAATATATTGCAGCTTACCAATCATTAGATGTGGTGGCTGATTTTGTTTTCTTTTTATTTTTAGGCTCTTTCCCCTATGTTTTCACCTGGTGATCTGATCAGTAACACACCTCCTGTATTAGAGTTCCCCCACTCTGGAAGAATGAGCACAGGAGGCACATTAGACAGCAGCATTGCCAGTCGGGGGGGGGGGGGGAGTGTTGTTTTAGGATAAAGATTTTGCAAAAGCTGATCATTGTAAGCACCCCTGTCAGTGTTAAATTGTTTGTCTCATGCCTGACAAGATCCATTTTTGAGCACCTTTTTATTAGATAGTGCAAGGTTTCAAGGCAGTTTATAGGCTTGGTAAGCAGAGAGCGGACTATGAAGCAGGTTAGCTGTTCAGATGTACCATTGCAGTCGATTTGTTGTACTTCATCCCTTTTTGTTTATCTGCAGGGAAAACCGCTAATTCGTATGTAAAGTCAGCCATAAATGGATTGAAATTTGGCCAGTTCAGCAGAAACTGTCTGAATTTCAGTCTATGCATGGGCAGGCTGCTTGTACACAAATCATTCTATTGATTGACTTGTGTACAACCAGCCTGTTGGAAAATCTTCTCTCGATCAGCTCCACCGACTATAGCTGGCAGTGCTGATGAATGTATTCTGATGGTGGGGAAATCTCCCTGCTGTCAGAATACAATAACAAAGTGGGAGGGATTTTCCCATCTACACTGAGCGTGTGGATGGGGGAATCAAGTTATTTTCTATTATTTAACTTGCTGGTTGAATAAAAAAAAGACTCTTGTATGGCCAATACACCACAACTATCTATAGCCCATAGGACTTTTATTGAGTCACAACACCAAGGTAAAATATAAGAACATTTATTACATGAAAAAATACATATATTATAAAACACATATCATTATATATGTATACCAACAGTGAAAAAACATCATCAAATGGCATTCAAAAACCTTCAAGTCTGAAAAGACCTGACATCAACGTATGACAACTGAGCTGATGCTGTGCATCAATCAAGATAGTCTGTGCTTAAATTCTATACGCGTTTCGCAAGATAAATATATGCATCATCTTGTATGGCAACCTTAACCTTAGCACTATTTTAATGAATTGATAAAAAAACGAAATTTTAGGACCAAGTGAGTCTGGTGCATCACTCTTGCCATAAAGATTATCTTTCTCTTTAAAGTGGATCTTTGTTCATAAATTTAAGTCCTGCTTGATCACTTCAGGCTGGGCCCTTTTGCCGGCATAGCTATATAAAACATTCAAAATAATTGCCAATGCTGTTTAAAATCCAGGGTCACAAGATTAGTTGCTGTCTATTTTTTGGCACTGTAGAGGCCAATCTGCTGACAGCCTAAAGATTTACTGCTGCTCAAGGGCTCTGGGCTTAAGCAAAATGGCAGCCTCCAGTAAGAAGAAACAGGAGCAATGCAGGAGGCAATTTACAGCACACACTAATAGGGCGTACACACGGTCGGACTTTATTCGGACATTCCGACAACAAAATCCTAGGATTTTTTCCGACGGATGTTGGCTCAAACTTTTTTTGTCTACACACGGTCGCACAAAGTTGTCGGAATTTCCGATCGGCAACCACGAGGTCACGTACACCACGTACGACGAGACTAGAAAAGGCCGGTTCAGAACCAAGCGCGGCACCCTTTGGGCTCCTTTTGCTAATCTCGTGTTAGTAAAAGTTTGGTGAGAGACGATTCACGCTTTTTCAGACTCGTGGCTTTCAGATCATTTTCTGCCATTCAGTTTGTGCTTGTGGGTTTGTATCTGCTCTTCAGTGCGTGCAAGCAAGTTCCGCGTGACTTTAAGTAGTCATTGTATTCTTGTTCGTTCGTTACTGTTTTTCAGGTCGCTCTTCACAGGCCTTGCTGTTCTTCAGTGCATTCTGTTACTTCGTTCTGAGCAGCCGACTGTTTTCTAGCCATGTTTCGTATGCGTACTCCTCGTAGAGTTCGTGCTGTGCGGGGGCTTGGTGTTGGGGTCCTGACCTTGACACAAGTCCTGTCCATGAACAGGGTGGGGAGGAGTTCATGGACCAAGAATTGGTTGCTTCAGCGTGACCAGTTCTGTCATATGCCTTTGCTCCGTGAGATCCGTGAGAATAATCCTGATGATTTCAGGAACTTTCTCAGGATGACGGACCCCGTGTTTCACTGTTTGTTGGCTTCGCTGACCCCTATATTAGCAGGCAGGATACCTGCATGAGGCAAGCCATCACCCTGGAGCAGAGGTTGGTCGCTACCCTGCGGTACTTGGCGACAGGGAGAAGCCTGCAGGACCTCAAGTTCTCGACAGGCATCTCCCCCCAGGCTCTGGGGATCATTATCCCAGAGACCTGTTCTGCCATCATACAGGTCCTGCAGAAGGAGTATATGAAGGTAAGATTTTTATCCTTTTATATCAAATTTTATTGTATTGAATGTTTGATAATATATTGTATTTCTTTCCTCATTCCCTAATTACCATGATTGTAATATGATGTGAATGTCCCCTTTGTCCTCATGCATGCTGGATTTTTATGTAATTATTATTTTAGGTCCTTCATACATATTTGCCCTTCACTAACCTCCCCAGCATGGTGTCTCCTGGCCCATATTCACCTCATGTAGTCACTTAACAATGTATTTTATCAGCTCCATAGTAGTGCTTTACCCCAAAGTGCCAGAGGCTTTTTTTTGTTGGTGTCCCCAAATAATTTTTAGTAACCCTCCCTCCCCCAACTCCTAAGTCAGCTGATCCCAATTCTCTGTGTATCCTCAATAATCTATCTGCTGACTTAACCAAACCCATACACACCATACCCACCTCTTTACTGGTCAGATTTATGGATGAATTGCCCAAAGCATGTAGTGCAAGGGCCTGCCTGTATACTTTCAAATGGTAGTGTTTCAAGTTTTTGTATTCTATTATTATCTTGATAGGTAATAGCAGAATGTCCAAATGTCCTCAAATGTGTACAATGTGTATTTATATCTTTGTATTATGACACTTCTTACCTGTCCAGTGGGCTGCCAATAGTGTAACTAAGGAGGGGCTGTTCCAAGTAATACCCTGTATTTAGGCATTCATCTCTCAATGAAGTGAAGAGGGTTACCTGTCCAAGATTTCCACACACCCCCTATAATGTTAGAAATGGCCCATGAGAGGGGGGGGGGGGAATATGATAGGTGTACCTTATACTTTGGCCTTGTTAAATTCCCCTTACTAAATGCTATCTGGAGGATGCCCCATAATGTTTGTGTCTAATCTGCTTGCCATGTTTCTGTGAAAAAATAGTAATGTTTATTGTTTTTTCCTCAACAGTTTCCTTCCACGCCACAGGAATGGCAGACTGTGGCCTCCCACTTTGCCCAGCGGTGGGACTTTCCTAACTGCGGAGGGGCAATTGATGGGAAACACGTCCACATCGTCCCACCACCCAACTCGGGGTCGTACTATTATAATTACAAGGGGTTCAATAGTATAGTGATGTTGGCGGTGGTGTCGGCTAATTACGACTTCCTGTATGTGGACGTGGGGAAGAATGGGCGGATGTCCGATGGTGGAGTCATCGCCCAGACGGAGTTTTACAGGCGTCTCCAGAATGGCAGCTTGGACTTGCCAGCTCCAGAGGACAATGTTGAAGGACTCCCATTTCTGTTCGTTGCTGATGAAGCGTTTGCGCTGGGGGACCACCTGATGCGGCCATTCCCAATGAGGACCCTCACCCCGGAACAGAGGGTTTTTAATTACCGGCTGGCAAGAGCCCGAAGAGTGGTGGAGAACACATTTGGAATCCTGGCCAGCCGGTTCCGCCTATTTATGACACCCATCCATGTGGCGGAGTATAAACTGAACCATATTATACTTGCGTGCTGTGTTCTCCATAACTTTTTAAGCAAACATTCAGCCAACTATGCTGGCTCAGTTGGGCCTGAGGCCGGAATGATACATCAAACCACACTAAAGGCGCTTGAAAGCGGCCGTCCTGGCTTGCCCTCCCTGAGTGCCCGTGATGTCCGGTTACGATACCAGGAGTTCTTTGCGGGTAGGGGGGCTATCAATATGCCAGCAAATATGTGAAGCCTTTTTATAATAAAAAATAAATTCTTTGTGGACATTTACTGCTTGTGTTTGTTTTAGCTGACCCTGACTGAAATGTGTTGAGTCCTGAAAATGTTGTGATTGTGTAACCTTATTATACCAAGCACTGTTGGCTGTTATTTAATAAAATGCAAAAACACATTTCACTACAAGTGCACTTGCAACTACACTGAAACTGCACTTGTAGTACCAAGAGGATTTGCCCTTAGGAAATAATCCCCATTTTCTCAGAAAACAACAATTACATCACCCCAAAAGTAGCGTTGAGACAATAATCCACACATTCTTGATTAACCAACTTTTTTATACCTGCACAATCACATGTGCATTTACCAAAGGTTTTTCAATCAAACCAACATGTTTGTTGTATACCAATTTTTGTGGTGGCATTATCAAAACTCAAAATGTCCATTTTAGATAAAACAGGCATGTGTAAAACCAACAAGAAAGACACAAATCTTGGAACTTACAAAGTTCACATTTGGTAGAACTTGAAGGCAATATCAGACATGAGTATTTAGGAACTGTGTTTGATATTGCGTTCAGATGGGGTGAAGTCACCCCAGGAAAAGCCAAATTTGGAAGATGCACACCAATTTAACAATGTCAACATGTGCGACCTGCCATCACGGGGGATCAAGGGATGTGTTTTGGGGGAGCAAGTCCTTCCTCACCGCTACTTTATTATTGAGGAAGGGGTTGCACCCCCAAAACACGTCCATTGATCTCCAGTGATGGCAGATAGCACATGTTGGCACACTGTGTGCATCCTCCAAATTTGGCTTTGGGAAAATCACAAAAACATTTAGCACATTGTAGCACACAAAAGAAGAAAGTGATTTGGAGGGGCTTTAAACTCGCCCCAAAACATCAATGATGTTTTTATTTTTTGGAATAACATCATTGATGTTTTTCTTGATGATTTCCAATTGTAAATTACACCCCATGATCTCCCCGATCAGGATCTGGGCACTTTCGGATGTGAAAGGATTTAGATCCACACCCTCACGATCACCTAAAAATAAATTAGGTTTAAAAAAAATGCCGCCATCCATCTCTTATCTGAGCCTGTGGTTGCAGACACTCACCTGTTGTGGTGACTAGTTCCACCACATCTTCTTCCTCCTGCTCAGATTGTGTTGGGGGGATTTCCCCTTGTTCCAGAGGGGGGGGGGGCTCTGGTCTCCTCAGATGAGGGGTGTCCTCCGAGTCTTTTCTCCCCTATGTAAAACAAAAATGGTATACTTAGCACAGATATTTGATGGCAGAACTATAAAGATGAAACATTGCTTGGAAGTGGGGTACGATTGTCAATTTTAGCAGAGTTCCAAGATGTAGCTTTTTTAGTGTCCTTTGTCAACATGCAATACTTTACCTGTTTTGTACATGCTTCACAGATGGAGACCCCCCTATAGTATACACTGGAGCACCTTTGTGCCCCCTAATAAAAATGGTGTTCTTGTGTCCCACACTAGTGCTCCAGTGTCCAGATGTGAAAACAGATGCTCAGTGTCCTCTCCTTACACAGAATCTAGTTTGCATTTCATTCTAGTAACAAAGCCATCTACACAACCCAATTCTTTGAAGACAATTATAGGGTGTCAAAATGGTGGCCAAATGCATATGGGCTAAACAATGGTATTTTATAGTTGGAACGAAAAATGTTTGATCCGAACGAATAATGTGCCCATGAACATGAAAGTTGCCATTTTAAACTGTACAACAGTTCCTAAAAGCATATGGAGCAGCACAAACGTAATAAACATAAAGAATAGGAACACAGGACAACTACTTACTTTTTTGCAGCACTCTCCAGATCTTTCTGTACTGCTCATGTTCTCGTAATTTGAGGTCCGACCACTGCTTCCTGAGCTGATCTTTCGATCGTCGTACCCCGAAATTCCGGTGCAGACTCCTGACCACTTTCGCCATGATCTTGGCCTTTCTGACATTGGGGTTGGGGTAAGGCCCATACTTTCCATCATAGTCGGCCTTCTTCAAGATGTCCACCATCTCCAACATCTCCCCAAAGGACATATTTGAGTCCTTAAATCTCCTTCTGGATCGGGGCGTTTCAGGCTCCGGCCTTTCCTCCTCCTCGTTGCTACAATTAGCACGCACCTGCTGTCTATCCGCCATGTGCTCTTCCCCCACTGCGCCGAACGAAAAGGGGCGGGGAATAGACTAGAAAGAACGTCAGGGGCGGGCGGAGTTACACGCATGCGCAGTGTATATAAAGCCTAACACACGTGCGTATTACGTACGATCTGTGAGTGGAGGAAGGAGCATCAGAGACGCCGACCGTGATAACGAAGGTAAGATCTAAACTTGCGCCTATACTGCTTCGAAATGGAAGCCTATATTGTAACAAGATTAGGGGAGTTTGGCCTGACATTAGGGTTTGTCTTGTGTTGTGTCTTGCAGAGAAAATGGATGGGTTCAACGACCACAATTTCCTGCCCCTGTTCATTGACAAATACAGGGAGCTGCCCTGTCTGTGGCAGGTCAGACACCCCCACTATAATCACAAACAGAAGAGGCAGGCAGCGCTGGAGAAACCGCTGGAGTTGGTGAAGCCGGTGGTCTCCACTGCAACCATCCCTTATTTAAAAGCCAAAATTGGTGGCCTGAGGAGCACATATCTGAGGGAGCGCAAGAAGGTCACAGATTCCCAGAGGTCCGGAGCTGCAGCAGATGACGTTTATGTCCCCAGGCTGTGGTACTATGAGAGACTGCGATTTCTGTCAGACCACACTGAAGTCAGGGAATCACTCTCTACTCTTCCTTCCACGCTTCCTTCCATACCAGCTGAGGCTTCCGATGTCCAACCTGGGCCTTCCAGTCAGGAAGAAGTGGAGGAGCCCAGCTGGAGTCAGGTATAGCATTGTTCTACTCATTTCTGGTCAATAAATAAATGATGTTTACTAGATGTTATTATTGATCACTAATTGCTGCTTGAAAGTGTTTTACATATCAATAGACAGTAGTGGGCACACAAAATTGGGACAAGAATGAAAACTGCTGGGCTCAGAAGGATAGTCTGTTATATTGGTTAACATTCAATTTGCAGCAGTCAGGAGGTGAAAATTGTGTGTGATTGATGAATAAAAAACTAAAACTATCTCCCTTTTTCATACACAGGAAGACCTCAGCCAGGAGGAGGCTGTGGAATGTGGCAGTCAGGAGGAGGCAGGGATTAGTTGCAGCCAGGAGGAGGCGGGGCTAAGTGGCAGCCAGGAGAAGCCAGGGACCAGTCGCAGCCTGACTGAGTCTCAGGTCCCTCCCCTCCGCCTGCCATATAAACGAGCCAGGAAGGCCACTCCGAGTCCCGTGCAGGATTCAGCGTTCAGGCTGATCCAGGAGGCTTCGGCGTCCCTACGAGCCTTACCAACTCCTGAAGAGGCCTTTGCCTGCATGGCTGCCACCAAATTGCAGGGCATGCAGGAGGGTCAACGCAGGCTCTGTGAGGACCTTATGTACAAAGTCCTACGTAAGGGGGTGAGTGGTGAACTAACACCAATGACCGACGTGGTTGAGTTGGACCATCCTCCTCCTCCTCCTCCTGCTGCCACAACTCCACCACCACAGCCACCGCGTGTAAGGAAGCGTGGAAGGAAGACCTGAGAGTGATGGCCCTTGGTTCAGTCTGGTCTGACAGAAGATGCAGTCTCTCGTATGACCACAGCCTGGGGACACAGATGTCATCTGCTGCTGTTCATGATCTCTGGGACTTCTGGACCAGACTGCACTCCCTTAGATAAGGACTCCTCAGGCCACCAATTTTGCTTACAAATAGTTGATGTCTGCTCTGGGGGTCCAAGGCTTCACCCACTTCTGCAGTTTCTCCAGGGTTGCCTCCCTCTTTGTTTATTTGTGAGCCCTTAAAGAAATTTTTTTGGGGAAATTCTACTCTCCTGTGTGTGTTTTCAGCAAAAAAAGACAGTTTGTTGGTGACGATTCAGGTACATTTCTAACATAAAATGTGAAATTAACAAGGGACAACAACACCAAACAATCTCCTACAGATTAAATAGAACAACATATCAATGATGTTGTGGGAACTTGTTACAAAAAACACACACAAACATTTTCGGGAGTACAAATCAAAATCCCCCAAAAAAAAAAAAAAAATTAAAAAAAATACAAACACAAAAAAAAGAATCTACATTAAAGCCAAAAAAAATATAAAAAATATACAAAAATATGTTGTCAGATGTGAGAAATCAAAATATATTGAGGGAATCACGATAAATAGTAACGAAATAAGTTTGTGAGAAGTGTGTGTGAATATGAGCAGCAAAACTACTTAATTCTTGTCACATTATAAAGAAGAAGAGAGTGCGCTGTATTAAACCATTTTTAACATTGCAGCGTGACGAAAGTGCTGTATCCATTGCGAACGCTAAGTTTACCAGAACGAGCTGTTCCGTCTTGGAATTTCTTCTGAGCATGTGTGGCACTTTGTGCGTTGGAACAGGCCACACACGGTTGGAATTGATGCGATCGGATTTTGTTGTCGGAAAATTTTATCTCCTGCTCTCCAACTTTGTGTGTCGGAAAATCCGATGGAAAATGTCCGATGGAGCCCACACACGGTCGGAATTTCCGACAACACGCTCCGATCGGACATTTTCCATCGGAAAATCCGACCGTGTGTACGGGGCATAAATTTGATAGCATGTGGAATGTACAGTGCCTTGAAAAAGTATTCACACCCCTTGAAATTTTCCACATTTTGTCATGTTACAACCAAAAACGTAAATGTATTTTATTGGGATTTTATGTGATAGACCAACACAAAGTGGCACATAATTGTGAAGTGGAAGGAAAATGATAAAAGTTTTTCAATTTTTTTTTTAAATGAATATCTGAAAAGTGTGGCGTGCATTGTATTCAGTCTCCTTTACTCTGATACCCCTAACTAAAGTGGAACCAATTGCCTTCAGAAGTCACCTTAGTTAGTTAGTTAATTAGTAAATAGAGTCCACCTGTGTGTAATTTCATCTCAGTATAAATACAACTGTACTGTGAAGCCCTCAGAGGTTTGCTAGAGAACCTTAATGAAAAAACCGCATCATGAAGACCAAGGAACACAATAAACACAGTCCTCAATAAAGCCTTGTACCCTGCAGTCATGCCTCCTACTGCAGGTCACTGAGATTTGATATTATCATTTATAATGATAATATCACTCCTAATGATCCATCTGCAAGCCAGCTCTCTACAGCTCTGACTTCTTGTTTATGGTATTTAAAGCAACATATTAATTTGTGATTCCACTGTAATTTCCAAATTTGGAGATATTCCAATAGCATAGTATAATATTTTTGCCACTGTTAAACGCTTGTTTTTGTTCATCTAGACATTTTCTCTGTGCATTCTCTATCTATTGTATTATTATTATTATTATTATACAGGATTTATATAGGGCCAACAGTTTACGCAGCGCTTTACAATATAAAAAGGAGACAATACAGTTATAATACAATAAAATACAAGAGGATTAAGAGGCCCCTGCTCAGAAGAGCTTACAATCTAATAGGGTGGGGCAGGTGGTACAAAAGGTTGTAACTGTGGGGAATGAGCTGATCGAAGTGGTAGAAGATTAGTTGGAGACGTGATAGGCTTTCCTGAAGAGATGAGTTTTCAGGGATCGCCTGAAGGTAGCAAGAGTAGGGGATAGCTGGACAGGTGGAGGTAGCGAGTTCCAGAGGATGGGAGAGGCTCTGGAGAAATCCTGGAGATGAGCATGGGAGGAGGAGACGAGAGAGCATGAGAGTAGGAGGTCTTGAGAAGAGCGGAGAGGACAATTTGGGTGATATTTGGAGACAAGGTTGGTGATGTAGCTCGGGGCAGAGTTTTGAATGGCTTTGTATGTTGTGGTTAGTATTTTGAATTTAATTCGCTCGGTGATTGGGAGCCAGTGTAGGGATTGGAGGAGAGGGTTGGCAGATACTGAGCGGTTGGTAAGGTGGATAAGTCTGGCATTGTACTGCTTTGAATTTAATATGAAAATGATAAATTATCATACAACATTACATGTTTTGATGGTTTTTCCAAGATACAGTATGCAAGAAGCCTGTTCTTAATAGGTTTAGCCAAACTTTCTTTTGCTAACCATTCATGGTGAAAGATAGTTAAGTACAGAACACTACAGAAGTTATGCGCAAACATAATAAATAAATAAAAGTAAGAAAATCGAGAGAAAAAAAAAGCAAAGACATAAACACTGTTTTAAAAATATTCGCACCGTAAGCATATGATATAGACCTTTCACATTATTTTCCAGCATGATCTAAATATATACCTGTAAGTAACAGAAGAAATTACAGTAACTTGCTATGATAAAACTGTTTACAATCAAATAGCAAAGGACTGTTATGTACGGTCAGTTTTTTTGTAATGGCTAACTTGCCTCCTAAGTCTCTCTTTTTCTTGCATTGTTTGTGGAAACTACTTAGCTAGCAAGTCTCGTTCATATAATAGGACCACTATCCAGTGACTTGTCAATGTGTAACGTTATTTGCAATGTATTGGACAAGACCTTAAATTGACCATCACAACTGTGCTGTCCTGTCGCATATATGCCAATGTTTATTTTCCACCCTTCTCTTTCTGTCTGACTGTAATATAATTATAGCTGGTACTGAAGTTGATGTGTTGTGGTAAAATGTTTAATAGGATGTCTACCCATTTTTAATGCTTGAGGCAGTAGAATATAAAGATAGGTGGTAACAATGATATTAAACTCTTATGAAGTACAAGTCAGTGATTGTGTAGTAGATGACACTAAATACCAAAAGCAGAAAATTTGCCACCATAGATAAAGTACATGAAATCCTGCTGGCATTTAGGTTTTACTAGTAACTTGTCACATGGAATCAGATCTTTACATTAGAAATATATAGCCCAGCTCTACAAGACTTCATGATGCAAGCAAATCCTGAGTTAACAAGGTATATTTTAAATAACATAATGTGCAAAGTATAGCATTTTTTGACAGAAAATAAATCATTATACACCAAAATAGACTACTAATTATTCAGATTGGATTATTTGATAGTAAACAAAAAATACATGTATAGATGCACAGTACAATAAAATCATCAAAAACATACCCTGTACAATGCATTTATTAGTTTCAGTAAGAACTGTGAAAATATGGATGATATTCCCTTAAGTGTTACTAAAGGTAAAATATTTTTTTAACCACTTGCCTACAGGGCACTTTCACTCCCTTCCTGTCCAGGTCAATTTTCAGCTTTCAGTCACACTTTGAATGACATATGCGCGGTTATGATACACTGTAACCATACAATTTTTTAAATAATTTTCTTCACACAAATAGAGCTTTCTTTTGGTGGTATTTAATCACTGATGTTTTTTTTTTAGTTTTTACAAAAAAAAAATAATTTTATGTCAGTACATTTTGTAAATAAGTAATTTATCTCCTTCACTGATGTGTGCTGATGAGGCGGCACTGATGGGCACTGATAGGCTGCACCGATGGGCACTGATGAGGTGGCACTGATAGGTGGCACTGGTGGGCATTGCTAGGTGGCACTGATGGGTGCTGATAGGCAGCACTGGTAGACACTGATAATTGGCACTGATGGGCACTGATAGGCACTGATGGGTGGCACTGATGGGCATTGATGGGCATCAATAATGGGCATTGATGGGCAGCACTGATAGGCAACATTGATAGCCAGCACTGACTGGCATCACTAATGGGCACTGATTGGTGGCATTTGTAGGCACTGATTGTTGGCACTGGTGGGTACTGATTGCTGGCACTGGGGGCACTTTATTGTAATCAGGGCATTGATGATCAGTGCCCTTATTACATGTCTCGTTGTCCCCTGCGAGGAGATGCTGCTGATTGGCTCTCCTCGCCACACACTCTGTCAGTGTGAAGCGAAGAGAGACGATTACCGGCATTTCTGTGTTTACATGTGACCGGCTGTGATTGGACATCCCAGAACAAGACCCGCACCGCCCCCTCTGTCATTTGATGGTGGGCGGGCAGCAAGCATTATTATGTTAATAAACATAATAAACATGTTATACTCACCTGCTCTGTGCAATGTTATTGCACAAAGTGGCCCGAACATCCTTTTCTAGAGTTCCCTGCTGGTTATGCTCCTTTTCTTCGTGTGCCCATAGACATACACAGAGCAGCTTAGTTCTGCCCCCACTTCCTCCTCACAGCATTTGATTGATGGAGGCAGGAGCCAATGGCTCCTGCTGCTGCCCGAGTCCCTTTGTGAAGATAAAGAGAGGGGAGAGAAGAGATGCAGTGCACTGAGCTGGATTGATTGAGGACTTAGGTAAGTATATAGGGAGGTGGGGGAGGACAGTAAGCTGAAAAACTGAAGATTTTACCCCCTTCATGACCAGACCATTAATTGTGATGCTGTGATTGGCCCACAGTGTCAGAAATCAGCAGCTGTGAGAACAGATACATGTAGCTACACCAGACTAGGTATGTATATCTTTAAAGTGAGATTTATTTACAGTGAACAATTACCACACACCAACAGCAATAAACATGAGAACACACAAAATCAAAACTGAACAATCAAAATGCAGAAACCTATCAACAAACTAAATATACAGATACAGTATATACACAGGAAATATACAAGGCAGAGAGAAAACTGAGGGAGTGGACACAGTGAACACAGCAAATAAGGAAAAAGGCATGAGCAACCAAAACGCTAAGGCAAGGAGCCATAGCAGAAGTGGAATTTAAAGCGGTGCGCCGCTGAAATTTTTTTTTTTAAAAGTCAGCAGCTACAAATACTGCAGCTGCTGGCTTTTAAAACATGGACACTTACCTGTCCAGGGCGCCCGCGATGTCGGCACCCGAGGCCGAACCGTCTCTCCGTCCTCGGGTGCTGCCGCCTCCATCTTCGGTAAGGGAATCAGGAAGTGAAGCCGTGCGGCTTCACTCCCCGGTTCCCTATTGCGCATGCGCGAGTCGCGCAGCGCAATACGAATGGTCCCTGCTGCCTCTGGGACCCGTGTGTTTCCCAGCAGGCAGCGGGGAGGGAGCAGGAAGTGGCGTAAATAACCGCAGATTCTGCGGCTATCTATGCCGGCAGTGAGTACAGATACCTGTAATATACAGGTATCTGTACTCCCCTCCCCCCTGAAAGATGCCAACTGTGTCACCGGAGGGGGGGAGGAATCTGATGAGTGGAAGTTCCACTTTTGGGTGGAACTCCACTTTAAGTACCCCCCAGCAGGTGTGGCCAGGTGGTGCTGATTGCTGGAACCTGCTGACTGCTGGGAGACACCTGCTGGTGGACACTAGAACTGCAGCAAATGGCCCAGAGCACCACAGTGCCACCAGAAGGCAAGCCTGATCCTAACACACAGCTATCACATGGTACCTGGGCCAATCACAGCACCTTGTACCATGTGATAGTGGTGGGCCAATCATAGCACACAATAGTAATCACAGCTGTTATGACAGTTGAAACATTGCTGTTACAGTAATCATCACTGTAACAGCAATCAAAGAGAAAAAAAAATCACCATCCTAGAGTTGTCACTCTGACACTGAACTACTGTGATGAAAGTATGTAAAAAAAATATTACAAAAAGGAAACAATGTTAAAAAAAAGAAAGTAAAAAAATCTTAAAAATTGAATACAAAATATGTATTGCTTTATTTTTTTAACGTACTGTCACCAGTCAGTACCCCTGATCACCAACACACACATATGATGATGCTGTACTGCACTGGTGACAGTATGTAGAAAAAAAAATTGTGATAAAAAAGTGTATTTAATTTTTTGGTTTACCAAAAAATTGTGACAAAAATTACTTCAAAAACTTCAAAAAAACCCGCCATGCCTCTTACTAAATACCTCAGACTATCTACTTTCGAAAAAGGGGTAATTGGGGGGGGGATTTGTACTGTCCTGGCATTTTAAGGGCCTCAAGAAATGAGACCGCTGGTACATCAGAAATTATATATATATATATATATATATATATATATATATATATATATATATATATATATATATTTGATTATTTGTATGATAAAAAAAAATCTAGTAGTGATCAAATACCACCAAAAGAAAGCTCTATCTAAAAATTATATAAATTATATAAATTTAATTTGTGTATAGTGTTGCATAACTGTGCAATTGCCAGTTAACCTCTTGCCAATCAGCCGCCGTCGATATACTGTGGCAGGTTGGCACAGCTGCGCCAACCGCTGTAGATGTATGTCGCGCGCTTTAAGAGCTATAGGGGTGCATGCGCAATGCTGGAGCCGATGCGTGTGGCCGGCAGCCGCAATTTCCGTCATCGACTCGCGATCGCTCCTCAGAGAGCCAGAACAAGGATCTGTCAATGTAAAAACCTCCCTAGGGAACACTTAACCCCTTGATCGCCCCTTAGTGTTAACCCCTTCCCTGTCAGTGACATTTATACAGTAGTCAGTGGCTATTTACAGCACTGATCAGTGTATAAATGTCATTGGTCCCAAAAAGGTGTCAAAAGTGTCCGATCTGTCCGCCGCAATGTCACAGTCCCGCTAAAAATCGGTGATTAATCCTCCATTTCTAGTAAAAAAAAAAAGTATAATAAAAATGCCATAAATGTATCCCCTATTTTGTAGACGCTATAATTGCAATTGCTTATTGCAATTTTTTTTACCAAAAATATGTAGAAGAATACATATTGGCCTAAACTGATGAAGAAATCTGTTTTTTTTTTGGATATTTATTATAGCAAAAAGTTAAAAAATATATATATATTTTTTTAAAAATCGCAATTTTTTTGTTTATAGTGCAAATAATAAAAACCGCAGAGGGGATTAAAACCCACCAAAAGAAATCTCAATTCGTGGGAAAAAAAAGGACATCAATTTTGTTTGTGTACAACATCGCATGACCACGCAATTGTCAGTTAAGGCAACGCAGTACCATATCGCAAAAAATGGCCTGGTCAGGAAGTGGGTAAATCCTTCCGGGGCTGAAGTGGTTAAAGTAGCACAATGCTGAATGGCAAAAAATAGCTAGTCATGAAGGTGGTAATACCTTCCGGAGGTCAAGTGGTTAAATGTCTTTTTTCTTTTGGCTGTCCTACCCTTTTTTTTTTTGCAAAGTGCCCCAATCAAAGATTAAAGTTGAAGGAGCAAAGCTTTCTCCAAAAGTCCAGTTCCCATGGTGGCAGTGAAAATTATTTAATTCCTTGCCAATTTATTCAATAGGAAACCTGGTAACTAAGGCTTGTTAGTATAATTTATACTGAATAAATGAAGTAATTTTAATTGTTATTCTGAAAACTAAATTATTTTAAATCACTCACTATCCTATGTTATAGTTAATACAATGAATGTCTATTAAAAAGAAATAAAAATCAGCAAAATTAACCAATCAATAAGATAGAAATTCAATCCATCAAACACTATAACTTCTAAAATCAGAATGTTCAAATAGATTACTTAATCTGAGTTCAGTGTAATTTATTGCAATTCTCAATCTGAGTTCTGTGTATTTTATTGCAATACCAAGAGAGTTCAGATAGCACCTCACATGTTCACTGGGAATGTACTTCCCGAGTCCTGTGTTAGGTAACTTTCCCTTTATTGGTTTTCCATATCACCAAACAGGTACACAATTATAAGGCAGGGTAGAGCCCATGTATTACTGACATATTTTACATGGGGCCCCTTGTATGTTGGAGAAAACAAGGAGCCAGTGATGGTTGTGTGGGTGATGGGTGTGTGGATTTTCTGTTCTGCCTCAAAAGTAGAGGTTCTCAAATAAGCAGATTGCACTATAACAATGCCTGGATGAATAAATGAAATACTTAGCAGTTTAGCAGGCTGTACTCCAAGTACGAATTTTAAGGTTTTAGTTTTAAATTTTAGACTTGAATGGGGTTTTAAAGAAAACCTTTCCTGAGAGAAACATGGAGGCTAATTGTTGAAAATGAAAGTTGCCTGGCTTGATGCTCCCTCTCTTCCTTTTGTACTTTAAGTTATTAATTTAAAAAAGTATGCAGGTAAGAACTTCTTACCTTACTATAACTTTCCTAATATGTGTACTTGAAGTCAGTAGTGGCAACCTGCCTAGTTCTTTTAGGAAATGATTCCTATAAGATGAAGGTACCATATGTTACTCACAGGGAGATAAATGGGTTTTTGGCACATGCATGTTGTCAGGACTTTACATATACTCTGCTTGCTGTGTCCAGACACGAACAGACTTTGCCCTGATTTTCTGTTCTGGTAAGCTGTGAACACGCACTGGTGTTGCTAAGAGTACACCTTCTGATTGTTCTATATTACTTTAAAAGCGCTTTAAAAATATATATTTACCGTATATTATAATTTATATTACTTTAAAAACTTTAAATCAGCATCCATACTTTGGTTGTCCCGTGAAGAGTTTAATTTTGCTGTCCCTAAGGTGTGCTTCTGTGTCATATGGGTTTCCTATATCGTATGCCGTACTTTCCTTTTCCATTTTTGGTTTTCTGTCCCAGTAGTGTATCTTGTGTCTCAGTCATTGCTTAGTTCCTATACTGTTGGCTCTGTCAATTTATTTGGGTTCCTCTCTGTTCTCATTATGCTTAGACCCTGCTACTGTCCTTTGCCTGATTCCATGGATCCCGCTAATACTACCTTTGACCTGTTAGGCTCATTGGATCTTATCAGCTTGACCTGGCCTTGCTATTATGCTGGTGATCCCGACATTAGCTTAACAACTCTGTCCCCTCTCAACCCTTGACCTGGCCTTGCTATTATGCTGGTAATCCCAACATTACTAATGGCAAATAGACTATGCACTTTGCAAGGTGCAGTTGCAAAGTGCAAGTGCAGTTGCTCCAGAGCTTATCAAATGAGGTAAAGATTCACTTTGCAAAGAATACCCAATCACATGCAAGTAAAATAAAAAAACAGCATTTTTCAGCACATGATTGGATAATGTAAGTCAGCAAAGCTTCTGCTCATTTACTAAGCTCTGACCATTTCATTGGAAGCCTATCACTGCATTAGAATTTAAAACATTTCTCAGCCTGACTTTAAACATAAATAAACACGTTAGTGTTGGCTCTGTTTGGAACATGTGTACTCCCTGGATGAAATAAAGAGGCATTTTTTTTACTTTCCACCTGGTTGCCGACTTTATCAAGTCAAACCGAGACTTTTAATTCTATACGTATAAAGAGGGATGCTGAAGTGGCGGTTCTACACACAGTAGTAAGTGGCAAGTGTATCCTATTACTGATAGGCAACGCACATGTGGAGGGTCAGTCCAAAGACCGTTAATAAAGATGGCAGACAACAGTGTTAATGTGTGCATGGAACAGCGTGTGGTGATAATGATTCTTGTGAACAAAGGCGTAAAATCCGTGGATAGCTGCAGAAGACTTCACGTACAGTACAGTGATGAGACACTTGAATGGTTTGAATGTTTTAAAGAAGGTTGTACATCTGTCAGTGATGATCCCAGCCATGGTGGTATCCAGCCCACAGCAATCATTCCTCTGAACTTTCAGCATGTGAAAACGCCTGATCCTGGAGAATCAATGCATAACCTGTCGTGAAATTGTACAAGAGACAAATCGTTCTGTGAGAATGGTAAACACAATCACTCACGAACATTTGCATTTTTGAAAAGCTAGCGCACGCTGGGTACCAAGACAGTTTTCCACTTTTGACCAGCACAGAAGAGCTGAAGTCTGCACTGAGTTGAACATCCTGGTTTGATCACTAAGGGCCTGTTTCTCTAGGACAACGCACAAGCTCATACTGCTCACAGTACTATGTGCACATTATAGCAACTTGGCTGGGAGGTATTGTCACATCCCCCTTACATCCTGGACCTCGCTCCGAGTGATTTCCACCTGTTTGGACCCCTAAAAGTGTTCCTCGGAGGTTAGCCTATCAGCACTGATAACGAAGTGAAGACTTGAATGCCCCTCATATCTTCTGTATGACAGATACAATGTCAGGTACATAATCAATCCAAACATTGAAAAAGTCTCACGCATGCAGTGACCTCATACTCAGGAACCGTAGCAGAATGTGTTTTGGGTTTAACTCTAAGTATGCCCATGCCATGTGTAAGATATATCTTATTAAACTGACAACATTGTGGAAAAATGTATTTCCTTTCTTCATTTTCCAAAAACTTTTGTCAAAAAAAGAAATCTTTAAAACTCACCATGCCGCTTAAAAATTATCTGAGGTGTCTACTTTTCAAAATGAGGTAATTGTGGGGGTGTTTCCATTGTCCTGACATTTCAGGGCCTCAGTCAGAAAATATGATGCATAGTATATGCCCCTTGAAAGCCTAAAGATGCTCTTTGACTTTTGGGCCCCTTGGTGCAGCTAAGCAGCAAAAAGTCTCACACGTGGTATCCTGATACTTGTGGCAATAAATGGAATCTTCAAAAGACTGAACATGCCTCTATTAAATATCTTGGAGTGTCAACATGCCCCTTATCAAATATCATGGGGTGTCTACTTTTCAAAATGGGGCAATTTGGCAGGTATTTCTATTGTCCTTGCATTTCAGGGCCTCTGAAAATGTGATAGGTAGTGTCATGTCTCTTGCACCTCTTGTCCAACAACTCTGATAGTGGTGACAGAGGATGTAAAGACACAGATTGGAATGAGGGTTGATTTTGAAGCACTTGACCAGAAGGCAGGGGAGTAGCTGGGACACGAGCCAAAAGTCGTGAACATCTGGTCAGCGAGTTATTGAATCAGAAGGCAAGGACAGTGCCAGGATACAGGCCGAGGTCAGCAACAGCCAGGCAGCTAGGTGCAGGAACATAAGGCAGAGACAGTGTCAGGATATAGATCACGATTAGTTAACAGGCAGTAGCACAGTACAAAATAAGATAACAGGGAGCTGAGTCCAAAACACAGGTCATTGTCACAACAGGCAGACATGGATTGAAAGACAGGTAAAAGGTAAGCTGGGTCATACACAGGAAGGCAGAGGAAGCAGGTCAGATTAAATCAAATAAATCAGGAGCAAGCTGAAGACCACTCAGCAATTTGTCCATGTCATATTCAAGCTTATATAGGCCATTTGGCGCCAATACCAGTGCTGAGTGTACATATGCTCCTATGCACACTCATACATGGCTGGAATTGATCTTAAAGCATAACTCCACTTTTGTTGAGAAAAAAACATTCCCCTCTGGGTGATCTGTGTACATTGCAAGGATTATAACAAACTTTGTTGCAGATTCCTACCTTTTTTTATTCTGAAGTAATCCCTGTATGTTCCTCTGAGCCTCTGTGATGAGTGATTCTAATGGGAGTGGTTTCATAATTATCAATCAGGTGTGCACCTACAGGGCGCTAATGAGGAAATCTGCTGGGCCTGCATCCCTTTAGACATGTTCTTACTGGAAGTATCTGTCAGGGCTGGGCTCAGCCCTTCCTTCTCGAAGCTGGCCACTCTGTTGTTGGCTAATTGCCAGCTCCTATCTCTCCACAGTGACGCACCTGTTGATGATATCCTGCTCGTCAGTCCTGCCTACTTAAGCCATCCAGTCCAGATGATCTCTACATTCGCCTTGGTCACATCTCTAGAAACGCTCTCCTGTGTTCCTGTTAAATACTTGCTTGGCTGACATTCCTTCTGGCTCCAGATCCTGCTTGCTGTTCTACTACGCTCATCTCTGGCTCCCTGACATTTTGGCTTGTCTGACTATCCGTTCTGGTTCCTGAACTCTGGCAATGTTTTGACTACGTTAACTCTGTTTACCTTTTTTATTATTATTAAACAAGTGTGATTTAACTGTACTTCTGTCTCAGTCTGATTCATGGTTTCTGACAGTATCTCACCAAATATGACATTTTTGTTGTAGGGGATGCCCGAAATCTGACTTGTATCTTAAACACACTGGGAAATTTGGTGAGCCAATCATGATGTTTCTGGGGGTAGTCAGTACACACTCTGTGTATAGAACAACTCCGGAAGCCATATTGCAATGCATTCTCAGAAAATTACAGTGGCTGCAGATTGAACAGGAAAGGTATTTTTTAATAACATTCAATTACAATATGACTTGTGTCGCAATTGTATATGCTATATTATTTTTTCTTTATTTGCTCCTTTTTTTTCCCATAAAAAGGGATTTACCCTTTAAGCATAGAAGGACAAACATGTGACTACACTGGTCTCTGCACTGGTTATCTCATACTGGAACACACTGGACCTTTCAGGTAGTCAGGAAATTAGATGCATAATGAAAGCCTGATAGTGCTCCTTGAATTTGCGCCCCTCTATCCAGCTAGGCAGCTAAAAAGCATGAGGATTTCACATGTGCAAATGTGAAATCCTCATACTCAGGAGGAGTAGCATAATGTGCTTTGGTGTGTAATTCTATGTATACCCATTTTGAGTGTAAGAAATATCGTATTAAAATGGTAATGTTGTGCAAAAAAAAATATATATTTTTTTCATATTTTAAAAGCTTGTGGCAAAAAATAAATCGTCAGATAACTTAACATACCTCTTACCAAATACCTTGGGGTTTCTAATTTCCAAAATATAGTAATTTTGTAGGTTTTTGTACTGTTCTGGCACTCCAGGGCCCTCGAAAATGTGATAGGTAGACAGAAAATCAGATGTGTCATTTTTGCCTCTTGAACATCTGAAGGTGCGCCATAGATTTAGGCCCCTCTGTGTGGATAGGCAAATAAAGGGTCTTGCACATGTGGTATCCCCATTTTACCGGAGGAGTAGTGGAATGTATTGTGGGGTATTATTCTGCATGATGACATTATGTAATTTGAAAGCGATAAACAGTGATTAACATTTACTGTAAACTCTAGTCTGCTGTTGGAGGAGATTTTGCCATATTTGCAATTATAATGTCCTTTGCCGCTGTCCTTTGTCAGAGGGTACAGAGGGTGTGGCTTCATCTTCTGACATCACTGACCAACTAAAGAAGAACTCAACTTCCTCATTATGGTAGACCATTCTTAGAGAATATCATACTTCCTAGTTATGGTAGTGATGTTACAGAGGGTGAAAAGTCTCCCCCTAATTCCCCAATATTCTATGTTAATAAATAAAAGTTTGATTTGCATTGTGTTCCATCCACAGCTGAGCAGAGGTCAATGAGGGCCAGGGAAACTGTACTCTGAAATAAAACATGGAAATGCCAGCCAGTGAGTGAACTGGTAAGGGGTCTGTAGGACCCCTCCTACCTTCTCACAAGAAAATTGCTCTTTTTGCCAAGGCAAGTTGACAATTCATCGAGAACATTCTCTTGATGTAAAATCAGCCCAATTTGCAGCAAGTACCAGTTTGGTCATTTGCTTATCACTAGAAGTGTATTCACATTTGTGCAAACTATTTTAGAAACTGTGTCTAACTGAAAGAATACAGTATGTCTTAATTAGCTTCCCCTACAGAAAAATTAGTCTAAATAAAAAGGGAACAGGGACTCATCCAATCTAAAATGGATCTAAAGGGGTTAATCAGTTTAGCTAACAAATAGCAATACGCAATATATAAAGATCTGCTTTCACCGTCAGCCTGAGGTTTAAGAATACAAAAGTAGATATTTTTATATACCCTTATATAAGACCTCAAGGGGTGGTTATCCTCTGAAATTATGATAATTAGCATATAAAAATGGGAAGACCCAGAGAATTTCTTCAAAAAGGATAGACCGGTGAAATACTAGAATTCATATAATGATTATCCAAATATACTTTATTAAATACATTGATGTAAGAAAAATATCAAAATACACACCAACCTTCAACACATAATCTAAAATAGACTGTACGTCTAGATGAGAAACAGGTGGCCCCCAAAACTGTATCACACACTCCGCAGCACTCTCATACACACAGACAGACACACACCGACCCAAGTATCTGGTCTCGGAAAGCAGTCCTGAAAACCCAATTTGAAAGTAAAGGGAGATGTTTAAATTTTCTGGAAAATTAATTTCCATAAGATGATATGTGAAATGTCAGTAATGCTGTTTCCTTATGGTATCAACAGGATACTGCTGAAATTCAGTTCAAAGTTCTCATATGTATGTGCACTTATTACTTGTCATGTGTAGAGATTTCCCCGTTTGCAGGTAAGCTATTTTTGTTATGCACAGCGGTCCATGGATCAGCAATGGAAAGGGTTATTTTGAAGAGGAGATTACAGACAGCTGACAGGTGCTGTGGGAGATAACTTTAACACAGTTTGGAAGGACGGAGATTGCTAGTACTAGATCTTAAAAAAGATAGTTTGAAAGTACATCT
Source organism: Lithobates septentrionalis (assembly GCA_037952835.1). Classification (NCBI taxonomy): domain Eukaryota; kingdom Metazoa; phylum Chordata; class Amphibia; order Anura; family Ranidae; genus Lithobates; species Lithobates septentrionalis. The sequence goes on along the minus strand of JBBDGP010001187.1, from coordinate 4,330,729 downwards.
CACCGTTTTCAGCCTTCTCTGTGTAGATCATCATAGCCTCCACGGTCTTGTCTCCATTCTAATCATCTTTCACCATTCTGATTGCAGGAGAAGCCAAAGGCAGGATATCCCATGAAGTTAGTTCCATCCTTAGGTGGTTGTGCAAAGTTAGTGGGTCAAAATCCAATGGCTTCAGTGCTTGCAGAAATATATTCAACGTCCTGGACCGGGACAGTGTAATAAACCTGGTCCCTGTCAGCAAATAAATTGCATGTAACCACTCAGGGTAAGCTGCGGGGGGGGGTCACATCAGTTGGTGGAGTTCACCGTGTCTTTACCACGGATACCATGATTTAGAAATGCTTACATGTTTCGCTTGACCTCAAGCTTCTTCAGAGCATGCGCAGTGGTGCTTAGTCCTTGTTTAAATAATTGGGTAAATTAAAGGTAATTAGTTCCCATCCAGGTCATTCCCAACCCACTGCTAACCAATCAAGGTATCATTCACCCATAGTGCAAACACACAGTCACATACAGGGGCGATCAGAGTCTGACATATATATGTATATCTGTTGCCGCATGGATACATGCATGCTCATATATATACACATATATCTCCAGAGCAGATCGAATATAAACCTTAATTCCCAGGTATGTAGATAAATAAAATAGTTACACATAGACAACTGGTAACATAAAAATCCAAACTGCTGAAACAAGACATCCACATAAAACCTCCACAAAAAGGAGGGGATAATAAGATGCCAGAAAGGGAAAGTTTATGCAGTAACTCTTCCATTGTTGCGATCCTAGTGTGAATATGTAACCTAGGATAGCTATATCCTTCATATATAGATGTAGTCTTCTCTCTGTTTAGGGACTAGATGTTCAGATCCATTTAAGGGGTCAGAGAAATGGAGCCCTAACATGGAGGGACAAAGACTGGAATTGCATAAAGCAAGAATAGGGCATTACGGTCCATATTATTGCTCCAAAAAGACAGATAAATTGCATTCATTGTTTAAGCCACGCGGATGCAGGCTGTTTTGGTGGCCACCTGTTTCTCATCTAGACGTACAGTCTATTTTAGATTATGTGTTGAAGGTTGGTATTTTGATATTTTTCTTACATCAATGTATTTAATAAAGTATATTTGAATAATCATTATATGAATTCTAGTATTTCACCGGTCTATCCTTTTTGAAGAAAAATTAGTCTAGTCATTATTTTATAAACAATATACCACTAAAGTTATGCCTAGCAATATTTCCTTTACATGTATGGACATAGTGAATCCATATTGCCACATTGGTTCTATGATACAGAAAAGTAGAATTGGAGTATCAGTATCCAAGAGGTGCCTACTCTCCCCCCACCCCAACAAGCTTTTGGTCCTTTATGCTCCCTCTGTTTCTGCAGGGTGACACAATACTTGCAAAGCGTTGATGTGTACTTTACACCCCCAGCTTCTCATTTGCCATTGGTGGCTTTCAGGCATCGAGTGAACTTTTAAAATGTAGAAGGAAAGGGGATTGGGGAAAAGGTATCTAGCTAAAAACTGGAGGAGGTAATAGAAGGTTGCCTACTTACTGTATGTTAAAATACAAAGTTAAATTTATAGGTAAGTTTATACATTTTAGCTCAATTTTATTTTTTAAATTGACACATTTCAAACTAATATTTCATATTTTAATTATCTGTATAAAAATTATTTAAAAATAAATACAAATATGTATTTAGTACAGGTTACATCCATGACACTGCCCTTGAAAAGAGTCTGGGGTTTTGCAAAGAGTAAGCACTGCATTAATTTTCTTTTTTCTTTATAGTTTTCCCCTTTAATTAAAATTTGGTATGTAGCATCTGTATCTTCTAGTTGTCTGCAAAATGAAATGTTCAGATATCTAAATTGGAAAAAAAAACAAAAAAACAAAAACAAAAAACAAATCAAACAAAAATGCAAAACAAAACAGTAACTTTTTTTTTTTACAAAGCAGCTACAGTAAGTTAGCTTGGTAATCATGTAAAAACAAAACTATATCACCAATTGCTGGCTCAGAATCATACATTTTAATGCATAAAAAAATAAATAGCATAGAACATATTAAATAAACAAAATACAGTATGTGAAAAGCACTAACAGGCTCTTTAATAAATGGCTGAAAGAGGTGGAAAGCCAAAAAAGTCAAGTCCAGTCAACTCAAAGGACAACTGTGATGACACACTGCTGTACATAGTATTCCTGTAGATGGCTGTTAAGATGTTGCCTTGTCCCAGCTGTATTACGCTAAGATTAGCATAGCTGAGCTGTCTTATGCTTCTAGGGTTCTTTGAACTCCACAAGCGACTGACAGAATAGGAGAGATTGATGTGTTCAGAACCCCCCCCAAAATGTAGTTGCAGAAGTGCCCATGAGAGGGTAATGGTAGACAAACAAGGAAAAAATGTCTTAAACAATCATGGTGTGAATAAGAGTAATTTATTGATGACACCAATGGCACATTTTACGACAACCTGTCACTTCCTTTTTTAAAAAGTGTGACACAGTTTCTGAAAACAGATAAAATAAAATATAGTACAATACAAAGATGTGGGAGGATGAAAGGTAGTCAAATATTAATATTCCAAAAGTTGTATTTAAATGAGTAACTGGATTTAAATAGTGAACCAATATAAAATGTAAGTACTTTTTCCGTAATTTTTATTAAGTTTTATAACAGAATTATAAAATAAAAGTGGTACACAAAGGAGGGGATACATTATTGAACAAACAATAGAATATGTAACATAGAATAGGTCAAGTCGCCTATGTCTTATTTAGAGCATAAGCGATACATCAACATTTATATGTAATCATGTGTATTGATTTTTACTACTTTGATGGCATGTGCTTCATTTAAAGTTCCAGGGAAATGCAAACTTGTATGTATAGATTTAGGGAGGAGGCACATGATTATAAATGGTGCTCCAGGCCACAATTTTCCTATATGTACAGTGCCCTGAAAAAGTATTCATACCCCTTGAAATTTTCCACATTTTGTCATGTTACAACTAAAAACGTAAATGTATTTTATTGGGATTTTATGTCATAGACCAACACAAAGTGGCACATAATTGTGCAGTGGAAAGAAAATGATAAATGGTTTTCACATTTTTTTTACAAATAAATATCTGAAAAGTGTGGCGTGCATTTTCATTCAGCCCCCCTGGGTCATTACTTTGTAGAACCACCTTTCACTGCAATTACAGCTGCACGTCTTTTTGAGTATGTCTCTACCAGTTTTGAACATTTAGAGAGTGAAATTTTTGCCCATTCTTCCTTGCAAAATAGCTCAAGCTCTGTCAGATTGAATAGAAAGCATCTGTGAACTGCAATTTTCAAGTCTTGCCACAGATTCTCAATTGGATTTAGACCATTCTAACATGTGAATATGCTTTGATCCACCCTTTAAGGATAGGTCTACATTAGTGTCCTTATGTTCACAGAGCATACTAATACTCACATGCTACCCCCCCTTTCCCCCCTTATTCTTTTTTTCTTCGTGTTCTGTACAACACTTTTGTGTCATTTGACTGAAAATATGATTACCGACTGATTGTTCATGCCATTTTGTGTAATTTGCAAAACCTTTAATAAAGAAAATTGAAAAGAATATGCTTTGATCTAAACCATTTCATTGTAGCTCTGGCTGTGTGTTTAGGGTCATTGTCCTGCTGGAAGTTGAACCTCTGCCCAAGTCTCAAGTCTTTTGCAGACTCTAACAGGTTTTCTTCTAAGATTGCCCTGTATTTGGCTCCATCCATCTTCCCTTTGACTCTGACCAGCTTCCCTGTCCCTGCTGAAGAAAAGCATCCCCACAACATGATGCTGCCACCACCATGTTTCACAATGGGGATAGTGTGTTTAAGGTGATGTGCAGTGTTAGTTTTCCGCCACACACATCGTTTTGCTTTTAGACCAAAAAGTTACATTTTGGTCTCATCTGACTAGAGCACCTTCTTCCACATGCTTGCTGTGTCCCCCACGTGGCTTCTCGCAAACTGCAAACAGAACTTCTTATGGCTTTCATTCAACAATGGCTTTCTTCTTGCCACTCTTCCATAAAGGCCAGATTTGTGGAGTGCACGACTAATAGTTGTCTTGTGGACAGATTCTCCCACCTGAGCTGTTGATCTCTGCAACTCCATGGGTTACCATGGGTCTCTTGGCTGCTTCTCTGATTAATGCTCTCCTTGCCCGGCCTGTCAGTTTAGGTAGATGGCCATGTCTTGGTAGGTTTGCAATTGTGCCATACTCTTTCCATTTTCAGATGATGGATTGAACAGTGCTTTGTGAGAATTTCAAAGCTTGGGATTTTTTCTATAACCTAACCCTGCTTTAAACTTCTCCATGACTTTATCCCTGACCTGTCTGGTGTGTTTCTTGGCCTTCATGGTGCTGTTTGTTCACTAATGTTCTCTAACAAACCTCTGAGGGCTTCACAGAACAGCCACATTTTTTAAATATACACAGGTAGAATCTATTTACTAATTAGGTGACTTCTGAATGCAACTGGTTCCACTAGATTTTAGTTAGTATAAAACAGTTGACCTGATTGGGCCCCACAGTTACCATAACCATGTCTCCATCCCTATATAAGCATAAAAAAGCAAAAGAGAGGGGTAGTGGGACTTTAAATGAGGCATGGGTATGTCTTTGAGATGGTCTAGGATACCTTAAATTATATTAACTATCACCACCCCATAAGGGGCTTTTTAGCTGTATAGCCATAGAGAATTGCTGATCAAGAAAATGCATAGACATCAGTTCATGAGTAATAATAATAATATATAATGCATCATAATATACAATACATAAATCATGCACATTGAGGCATAATAAAAATAGTAGTCATGTTGATAAAAACGTTGTTTATAAATGCTGTTTGTAAGATGTTGACATAATTAATACAGGCAATAGCTATTTTTGGGGAAGGTGTCAGACATACACTCCAGTGCCAGTTTGGTTTTACACTTTACCTCCCTTCATTTATAACATTTTTCTCTTTCTCACACACTCATCCCCACCTCTTTGTTATACATTTTTTCCTCATTATCTTTTATTTTATTTTTATATATATATATTTTTTCTTTTTCTTTTTATTTATTACAGAACTTCGTCTGTGGCCCATACCTGTATGCCTCCTACCTGGGAAGTGTGTTTTAGCTGTCTGGCTCTCTCCTTGTCTGCTGTTCCTTTCCACCCCCTCTTCGATTCTCCAGCTCCCATGGAGATCCTCGGTTTGGGGGTCAGCCTTGTGTGTCCTTGGCCTCAACCCCGGGGGAGACAGCTCTCTCAGGGCCACCTTCACTATTCCATAATTGGACTGTTGGGTTATGTACTGGGTTGTTGCCAAAAGGTAATGTGCATTTATATATATATTCTAAAATACCTGCTTTGCCCTTTGAAAGCATGATTTAAATCTAGACTCCAATGATCTATTTACCTTTTTATTTATATATTCTAGTCATCTCTTGATGCATCCCACTCCTGATGATTGGCTTTAAACGCCATGAAACGCGTAGAGTCTACACTCAGGGTTGCCATTTCAAGTTTGTTTCATCTATGAATTCTATCACATACCATTTTTACTAACATTGTTATCCGGAATACCTTGTTCACCTTTTTTGTATATCCATTCTATTGCCTGTATCAATTATGTCAATATCTTACAAACAGCGTTTATAAACAACGTTTTTATCAACATGACTACTATTTTTATTATGCCTCAATGTGCATGATTTATGTATTGTATATTATGATGCATTATATATTATTATTATTACTCATGAACTGATGTCTATGCATTTTCTTGATCAGCAATTCTCTATGGCTATACAGCTAAAAAGCCCCTTATGGGGTGGTGATAGTTAATATAATTTAAGGTATCCTAGACCATCTCAAAGACATACCCATGCCTCATTTAAAGTCCCACTACCCCTCTCTTTTGCTTTTTTAGATTTTAGTTAGGTTTATCAGAGTAAAGGGAGCTGAATACAAATTCACGCCACAATTTTCCGATATTTATTTTAAAAAATTTGAAAACCATTTATCATTTTGCTTCCACTTCACAATTACGTGCCACTTTGTGTTGGTCTATCACATAAAATCCCAATAAAATACATTTACGTTTTTGGTTGTAACATGACAAAATGTGGAAAATTTCATGGGGTATGAATACTTTTTCAAGGCACTGTATAGGTTTAGGTGGAAGACATTTTTACCCATTATGTAGCCTGTGGCACTATATATGTTATTTACCTTAGGTTGACCCAATAATATGATTCAGTAACATGTTTTCTGTTTTTTATTGTTTATTGTATACTAGATACTTTTTTGTTTTTCTGTTTTTCATGGGGTGCTTTCGGGGTCCTGGGGCTGGCTAGGGCTTTTTTTGCCTGGGAGCTGCAATGCGCACTGCAAGCTCTGCTCGCCCCCTACACCTTTTTTTGGGTGGAGGACGAGTCCCAGCTTTGGTGTGCATTGGTGCCAGGTTGTTTACATGGCATCCATCTTTGGCATCATGCCGGTGCATGTTTGTCCTTCTGCAGCTGTCCTGTGGGGAGGCTCCTTGGTGACACTCTGGTTGGCGGCATTCTCCAATTCGGTGAATGAGCCCCTCCCCCCAATGGACAGCACCTGCGTGGTGCTGGAAGGGACCTGACATATAATTTTTGCTTTCCTTCTATCTTCATTACATTTTATCATCACTTATGTGGGTTGCAAGTCATACTAACACACTAGCCCACACCTTGTTTGGCTTACCCCCTCCCCCATTAGGCAGCATCTGGGTAGCACTGAGAGGGACCTGTGCTCATTGACCACAGGTATAAATCTTAAAGTTGGTTGGACTATATTCCCCTTTTTCTCTTATGGGTTACTGTGGTTATACTCTGAATTACAGCCTCAGGATATAGGACAACGAGGTATTAACTGTTCAAAAATTCCCTTTGCTGAGTCACATACAGTATTATTTTTGGTTTTCCTTCCATTTTACTTTCTTTCTCATTACATTTTATCACCTTTCTCTTTTTCTTGTGAGTCATACTAACAGTATAACTAACTAACTGTCTTTTTTTGCCTTTTTAACTCACTTAGCAGCCACCTGGCTATACTTGATTCACTTGTATGATCACAAATTTATTTGTATCTATTCCGTATTAGCTCCTGCACAGTTTTGAATTTCCCTTTTTGGGTGATGCTTTAACACTTCCTCATCTCATTTTTTTTCCTTTTTTTTCCTTTTTGACTTTTGTGGGTTTTGAGCTAAAACAACACATTTTTATACACTTTGCTTTCTTTTTTCAACTCGCTCAGCAGCCACCCGACTACACCTTATCCACTTCTATGATCATACATCTATCTTATTTATTTAGGCACATTATTACACTATGTCCACTTATATGTTTCTTGAAGTCTGCCTGCCCTCTATCAGTGTCTTTGGTCTCCGCAGTTCACACTGCCAACAGTTCCCGGGATAGACGTCCCCAGGAGCCTCCTATCCTCAGCACCGCCATGTCTAATTTTGAGTTGTTTTGTAAGTAGCAGGATGGGATATCCCAATGACAGTTTTAAATTTGCTTTTTTTTTTTAATCTTCCCCAACCATTCTGTCATTATTTATTTTTTGCAGACCTGCACCCTGCATTTACCCCTGATGAAGTGGACGTTGTTCCACGAAACATGTTGAGTTCTTGGATGCAGCTCTGTTACAATAATGCGTTATACACTTGGATGTCACATTTCAATTTATTTATACTTTGAATTAATTTATTGCAATCTATCCATGTGGATATTGTATTTGTGCTACTCATCAACTCTTCAGAATTATATGTGTATTTCGTAGATATCAGATCTGTTTATAATTGGACTAACACATTGGTAATCATGTGTATTGATTTTTACTACTTTGATGTCATGTCCTTCATTTAAAGTCCCAGGGGAATGCAAACTTGTACGTATAGATTTAGGGATAGAGGCACATGATTATAAATGGTGCTCCAGGCCATGATTTTCCAACATTTATATGTAAAAGGAGGGGATAACATCCATATGGCTGTGACAGAAACAATAATCAGGTTATGTGTATATCTATCCAGATTTTTTGAGGAAGTCTCAATGTTTGTTGCTCTAACAATCCATAGAGGTAACATCAGTAACATAAACCATATAACGAGTAACATTGTAGTAACTGTAACTATGCACCCCATTGTGACTAAGAACAGTAAAGAAACTCGTGGGGGCCCTTGGATAGGGTACATCACCAACACACAATTTGGCATATGGTCAATATGAGTGCAAGTGTTCAGGGTTAGTAGGGTGGATAGGGAGGGGACCTGAGCGGGTGAGAGGGGGGGAGGGGGTGGGGAGGGTAAGATCAGTTTGCGAAGGTAGAGGATAGAGATTCTAACTTCATTTGTAGATATGGATTGAGGTGTGGAGGAATTTGCCGTCTCTTGGAAGTGGAGCCAGCAGGCCCATGTGTGAGTAAATTTTGTAAGGTGGTCATACGCTATGTTGATCAATTCCTCCATGTCAGCCATTTGTCGAATGTGATGAAACCATTTGGATAGTGTAGGTAGTGTTGTAGATTCCCACTTAGGGGGTATACAGTGTCTGGCTGCATTTACAAGATGCATGGCTAAGGACCTATGATATATGGATTTTGGAAGTGAGGAATGGTGTAGCAAGTATTGTGCTGGGTTGAAATTGAGGGTATAAGTGGTTATTTTAGTTATGGTATGGTGAATTCCTTTCCAAAAACCTTTCAGTTTCGGGCATCTCCACCAAATGTGTAGAAGGGAACTAGGTTCAGATCCGCATATCCAGCATAGAGGGGAAATCTAAGGATAAAACGTATGGAGTTGTATGGGTGCTCTAAACTGACCCAATAGCAGTTTGTAACCTGTTTCTTGCGTGATTACGTCTGAACCCTTGTGCAGATGGCTTAGAAGTCTCTCCCATTTATCATCCATTAAGTCAAGGTCAAACTGCTGCTCCTATTTCTGGCACAGTCTACTTGCCTTCGGCTTATTGTTGGAAAGAAGGAGTGCATTAATTGCAGATATCACATAATGTTGTGACAAGGATCTGGAACAGATAGCTTCAAAGGGAGTATGAGGATGATACCAGTTACTAGAGGTGTTTTGATATTTGAAAAAATGTTGTAGTTGTACATATGTCCAAAAGGGGACTCTGTGGTCAAGCATTGTGGCCTGTAGCACCTCATAGGACAAAAAGGTACCTTTGTTGAAGAAATGTACCACACACCTTTTTTTGGTGTGGCCTGTTATTCATCGGGAAGTGGGATGACATTCCAGGAGGAAATTCAGGATTGTGTTGAAGGGAGTTTAGAGATCCAGGAGAGGGTGATAAATAATAGACTTTACAGGGCAATTGGAAGCAGTATAATAAAATGTTAGTAAATACGTTTGGGCCAGCACCGAAGCTTGATAGCTATTTGCAGAGCTGTCAGGAGTGAAGTGTGATGGGGCTGTCTGTGTTCATGAGTCAGCCAGTGGCTGGCCCATTTTCATGAAGTGTGCATTCCAGCACATGTGCACATGCTTGGCAGTGTGGATTACTTGGAGTAGATTTAACTAAAATTTTTTAAATTCATACATTCACTTACACTTTTTTCCACTTTTTCACCATTTATCAATTGCACACACTACTCACCATACAATCATTATCTTCCAGATTGGTGCAGATTGTTATTAGATCATCTATCCTCTCTGGGATTGCATTGTGATGACCTGACCTGTCTACAAGCTGCCCCCCCCCTACTTGGTTTGTGTTTTCTGCCTCAGCTCCGGGCCGGGCATGTGATGGGGACCCCCTCTCCCACCCCCTTCATCTTCACATGAGCCAGTTTAGTTCTTGGGCTGATCTGTAAGTATTAGTATATGGAAATACTCACTAAGGCAGTGATGGCAAACCTTGGCACCACAGATGTTTTGGAATTACATTTCCCATGATGCTCATGCACGCTGCAGTGTAGTTGAGCATCATGGGAAATGTAGTTCCAAAACATCTGGGGTGCTGAGGTTCGCTATCACTGCCCTAAGGGAACTTTTTTGTATCGTTCAGAAAGTTTTCCGGCCATCATTTTTATGAAGGGTTTATTATATTTATATATCTAGCTATATATATATATATATATATATATATATATATATATATATATATATATATATATATATATATATATATATATATATTTCTGTACTTACAGTGAATTAATTTTTGCATCCATAATCCTGATGAGTGAATGTGATTCACGAAATGCATAGAGTTTTTCTATTCATGTGATGCCAGGACAGTTCGGCTTTTATACAGCATATACTCAGTTATGTATATGTATAATTATGTATCTGTCAGGGCTGAGCTCAGCCCTTCCTTCTCTGAGCTGGCTGCTCAGCTGTCGTCTAATTGACAGATCCTATCTCTCCACAGTTACTCACCTGTTGATGATATCCTACTCGTCAGTCCTACCTACTTAAGCCATCCAGCCCAGAGGATCTATGCCTTCGCCTTGGTCAATATCACAGACATGATCTCCTGCATTCCTGTTAAAGACTTGCTTGGCTGACATTTTTTCTGGCTCCAGATCCTTGTCTGACTATCCGTTCCAGTCAGGGGCGTTGCTAGGTGACAAAAAGACCAGGGGCTTCAGCCCGAAGTCCAAGGCCAGCACGGGGGGGGGGCCTCTAGTGGCGCTGGGTTTTTTTGGTTGGGCGGAGGGGTTGTGTGGTTGTGTGGCGGGGGGTACGCTGACTTGCTGCCTGGCTTACCAGTGCCCATCAATGCTGACCACTAAACTGGCCTACCTACCTGACATACACTGACCTACCTGACATACACACACTGACCTACCTACCTGACATACACTGACCTACATACACTGACCTACCTGACATACACTGACCTACCTGACCCACATACACTGACCTATCTGACATGCACTGACCTACATACACTGACCTACCTGACTCACACTGACCTACACTGACCTACATACACTGACCCACCCACACTGACCTACCTGACCCACACTGACCTACATACACTGACCCACACACACTGACCTACCTAAACCACACTGACCTACCTGACCCACACTGACTGGGTTAGACACAGGAAGTGTTGGTGAGGGGGGGTTAGACACAGGAAGTGGTGGTGAGGGGGGGTTAGACACAGGAAGTGGTGGTGAGGGGGGGTTAGACACAGGAAGTGGTGGTGAGGGGGGGTTAGACACAGGCAGGGGTGGTGAGGGGAGGTTAGACACAGGCAGGGGTGGTGAGGGGGGGTTAGACACAGACAGGGGTAGATGAGGAGGGTTAGACATACACAGGCAGGGGTGGTGAGGGGGTTAGACACAGGCAGGGGTGGTGGTGAGGGGGGGGTTAGACACAGGCAGGGGTGGTGAGGGGGGTTAGACACAGGCAGGGCTGGTGAGGGGGGTTAGACACAGGAAGTGGTGGTGAGGGGGGTTAGACACAGGCAGGGGTGGTGAGGGGGGGTTAGACACAGGCAGGGGTAGAGGAGGAGGGTTAGACATACACAGGCAGGGGTGGTGAGGGGGTTACACACAGGCAGGGGTGGTGGTGAGGGGGGGTTAGACACAGGCAGGGGTGGTGAGGGAGGGTTAGACACAGGAAGTGGTGGTGAGGGGGGTTAGACACAGGCAGGGGTGGTGAGGGGGGGTTAAACACAGGAAGTGGTGGTGAGGGGGGGTTAGACACAGGAAGTGGTGGTGAGGGGGGTTAGACACAGGCAGGGGTGGTGGTGAGGGGGGGTTAGACACAGGAAGTGGTGGTGAGGGGGGTTAGACACAGGCAGGGCTGGTGAGGGGGGGTTAGACACAGGCAGGGGTGGTGAGGGGGGGTTAGACTCAGGCAGGGGTGGTGAGGGGGAGTTAGACAGACAGGGGTAGAGGAGGAGGGTTAGACATACACAGGCAGGGGTGGTGAGGGGGTTAGACACAGGCAGGGGTGGTGGTGAGGGGGGGTTAGACACAGGCAGGGGTGGTGAGGGGGGGTTAGACACAGGCAGGGCTGGTGAGGGGGGTTAGACACAGGAAGTGGTGGTGAGGGGGGTTAGACACAGGCAGGGCTGGTGAGGGGGGGTTAGACACAGGCAGGGGTGGTGAGGGGAGGTTAGACACAGGCAGGGGTGGTGAGGGGGGGTTAGACACAGGCAGGGGTAGAGGAGGAGGGTTAGACATACACAGGCAGGGGTGGTGAGGGGGTTAGACACAGGCAGGGGTGGTGGTGAGGGGGGGTTAGACACAGGCAGGGGTGGTGAGGGGGGGTTAGACACAGGCAGGGGTGGTGAGGGGGGGTTAGACACAGGCAGGGGTGGTGAGGGGGGGTTAAACACAGGAAGTGGTGGTGAGGGGGGTTAGACACAGGAAGTGGTGGTGAGGGGGGGGTTAGACACAGGAAGTGGTGGTGAGGGGGGGTTAGACACAGGCAGGGGTGGTGAGGGGGGGTTAAACACAGGAAGTGGTGGTGAGGGGGGGTTAGACACAGGAAGTGGTGGTGAGGGGGGTTAGACACAGGCAGGGGTGGTGGTGAGGGGGGGTTAGACACAGGAAGTGGTGGTGAGGGGGGTTAGACACAGGCAGGGGTGGTGAGGGGGGGTTAGACACAGGCAGGGGTGGTGAGGGGGGGTTAGACACAGGCAGGGGTGGTGAGGGGGGGTTAGACACAGGCAGGGGTGGTGAGGGGGGGTTAGACACAGGCAGGGGTGGTGAGGGGGGGTTAGACACAGGCAGGGGTGGTGAGGGGGGGTTAGACACAGGCAGGGGTGGTGAGGGGGGTTAGACACAGGCAGGGGTGGTGAGGGGGGTTAGACACAGACAGGGGTAGAGGTGGAGGGTTAGACATACACAGGCAGGGGTGGTGAGGGGGTTCGACACAGGCAGGGGTGGTGGTGAGGGGGGGTTAGACACAGGCAGGGGTGGTGGTGAGGGGGGGGGGTTAGACACAGGCAGGGGTGGTGAGGGGGGGGTTAGACACAGGCAGGGGTGGTGAGGGGGGGTTAGACACAGGCAGGGCTGGTGAGGGGGGTTAGACACAGGAAGTGGTGGTGAGGGGGGGTTAGACACAGGCAGGGGTGGTGAGGGGGGGTTATACACAGGAAGTGGTGGTGAGGGGGGGGTTAGACACAGGAAGTGGTGGTGAGGGGGGTTAGACACAGGCAGGGCTGGTGAGGGGGGGTTAGACACAGGCAGGGGTGGTGAGGGGGGGTTAGACACAGACAGGGGTAGAGGAGGAGGGTTAGACATACACAGGCAGGGGTGGTGAGGGGGTTAGACACAGGCAGGGGTGGTGGTGAGGGGGGGTTAGACACAGGCAGGGGTGGTGGTGAGGGGGGGTTAGACACAGGCAGGGGTGGTGGTGAGGGGGGGTTAGACACAGGAAGTGGTGGTGAGGGGGGTTAGACACAGGCAGGGCTGGTGAGGGGGGGTTAGACACAGGCAGGGGTGGTGAGGGGGGTTAGACACAGGCAGGGGTGGTGAGGGGGGGTAGACACAGGCAGGGGTGGTGAGGGGGGGTTAGACACAGGCAGGGGTGGTGAGGGGGGGTCAGACACAGACAGGGGTAGAGGAGGAGGGTTAGACATACACAGGCAGGGGTGGTGAGGGGGTTAGACACAGGTAGGGGTGGTGGTGAGGGGGGGTTAGACACAGGCAGGGGTGGTGGTGAGGGGGGGTTAGACACAGACAGGGGTGGTGAGGGGGGGGTTAGACACAGGCAGGGCTGGTGAGGGGGGTTAGACACAGGAAGTGGTGGTGAGGGGGGGTTAGACACAGGCAGGGGTGGTGAGGGGGGGTTAGACACAGGAAGTGGTGGTGAGGGGGGATTAGACACAGGAAGTGGTGGTGAGGGGGGGTTAGACACAGGCAGGGGTGGTGAGGGGGGGTTAGACACAGGAAGTGGTGGTGAGGGGGGGTTAGACACAGGAAGTGGTGGTGATGGGGGTTAGACACAGGCAGGGGTGGTGGTGAGGGGGGGTTAGACACAGGAAGTGGTGGTGAGGGGGGTTAGACACAGGCAGGGCTGGTGGGGGGGGGTTAGACACAGGCAGGGGTGGTGAGGGGGGGTTAGACACAGGCAGGGGTGGTGAGGGGGGGTTAGACACAGGAAGTGGTGGTGAGGGGGGGTTAGACACAGGAAGTGGTGGTGAGGGGGGTTAGACACAGGCAGGGGTGGTGGTGAGGGGGGGTTAGACACAGGAAGTGGTGGTGAGGGGGTGTTAGACACAGGCAGGGCTGGTGAGGGGGGGGTTAGACACAGGCAGGGGTGGTGAGGGGGGGTTAGACACAGGCAGGGGTGGTGAGGGGGGGTTAGACACAGGAAGTGGTGGTGAGGGGGGGTTAGACACAGGAAGTGGTGGTGAGGGGGGTTAGACACAGGCAGGGGTGGTGGTGAGGGGGGGTTAGACACAGGAAGTGGTGGTGAGGGGGTGTTAGACACAGGCAGGGGTGGTGGTAAGGGGGGGTTAGACACAGGAAGTGGTGGTGAGGGGTGTTAGACACAGGCAGGGGTGGTGGTGAGGGGGGGTTAGACACAGGAAGTGGTGGTGAGGGGGGTTAGACACAGGCAGGGCTGGTGAGGGGGGGGTTAGACACAGGCAGGGGTGGTGAGGGGGGGTTAGACACAGGCAGGGGTGGTGAGGGGGGGTTAGACACAGGCAGGGGTGGTGAGGGGGGGTTAGACACAGGCAGGAGTGGTGGAGATGAGATCAATGGCGCTGACACTTACTTTCTCTCAGTGTCAGCCGCGCATCCAGCGAACCCTCTTTCATCAGGGGGTCTCAGTGCACAGCAGGAAGCTCCTCTCTTCCGCTGTTAGCCGTCAGCTGACTTTCTCTTGTTGTCCCGACATGTCAGCAGCAGTAGGGGGGAGCCGTGGAAAGGATGGGCGGCGGTCCGCTGTGCGGGTATAGCAGCGAGTTCAATGCCGTCACCTCTAAAAGCAGCGGCGCCGCCCAGGCCACCCTCACAGTGGGATAACAAGTGGAGCGATCGACGGGAGTTCCGCCACCATCTTCTTAGGCATCAATGTGCCGCCCCTCAGAACCTGCCGCCCGGGACCCATGGTCCCACCAGGTCCCATGGTAGGGCCGGCCCTGCCCATGAGCACTAGCGCGGAGGAGGAGGAAGTGCAATCCTCCTCCGCTTTCAATGCTGGGAAGTGTGGGCACAGTGGGCAGTGACGTCACTGGTTGCTAGCTGCTAGGCGGCAATAGCAACCAGTGACCAAGAGTAGAGCCAGGCGGGGGTGGAGGCGGAGCTGGAGCCGGAGCCAGCGCTACCACGGCACAGTCCGCCCCTGTCCCCGGCATTCTAGGACCGGGACAAGAGACTCGGGGCTATTAGCTCCAGGCTCGGGGCTGTAGCCCCAATAGCCACCCCCTGACGACGCCTCTGGTTCCAGTTACTGAACTTTGCCTATGTTTTGACTACATTTGTTCTATTTACTTTTATTATTAAACAAGTGTGATTTAACTGTACTTCTGTCTCAGTCTGATTCATGGTTTCTGACAGTATCATCATTTTATACAGTGTATGTGTTCATGGTATATTTTTACCAATATGTCAGCTGTTGTATATGGTTATGTTTATGTCTTGAAAACATTATCATGCATTTCTAGACCACAGAATTGCTTTTGATATAATAAAAGTTTTATCATATATTTACTCCACACACTCATTTTTGCAACAATAAGCCTCATTTAAAGTCCCATACATTTCCTTTGTTTCTATTTCATATAACCGGGATGAAGGCCTTTTACTGTGGACAGGTCAGGTCCCACTTTTCTTTTTTTACTGGTCAAACTGTGAATTAAAAATTTTACCTGAAAGTTCTTGGTCGCTGGAGAAAAAGAGTTTTTTGTGTGCGTCCTGAGTTCGGTTCTACTTAGATCCTTCATCACGACAATGCACCAGTGCTTTGGCTGTCAGAGAGTTTTTGACTGAAAAACACAGGGTGTTTCCCCATCCACCCTATAACCCCAAATCGGCTCCTTGCAACTTTTGCATATTCCCAAAGATGAAAAGGGGTTTGAAATGACACCTTTTTGGTAGTGTTGATAATGTCCAAAGAACCACTATGCAGGCCATCCCACTTGAAGACTTCCAGGAATGCTATGAAGAATGGAAAAATTGCTGGGAGCGTTGTGTACACTCATAAGGTGCATACTTTGAAGTAAACAATGTTCACTTGTAAAATTTTTCAATAAAAATAATTTTACAAAATATCATTCTAAATACTTTATGGACACACCTTGTATGTTGAGTACAAGCCTATAAAATAGAGCAATAGGACTGTAAAATGACAATGCTGGAATACATTAAACATTTTTGACAGCATGAATGAATACTACAAAAAAAAGATGTAAACAAAGAAAGAAAACGATGTAAACAAACA
Organism: Lithobates septentrionalis; assembly: GCA_037952835.1. Taxonomy (NCBI): domain Eukaryota; kingdom Metazoa; phylum Chordata; class Amphibia; order Anura; family Ranidae; genus Lithobates; species Lithobates septentrionalis. The sequence goes on along the minus strand of JBBDGP010001187.1, from coordinate 4,314,272 downwards.
AGATTTTTGATTGACTTCTTGTCAGTCTTTCATAGTTTCATTATGACATGTTATCCATCTCTATACTAAATAGTTCCAACCATGTGGTTTTAAATTTTATTGTGCAAACGTGATATCTTATCCATGTCTCTCTTATCATTTCCAGTATACCACAAACTATACCAAAACTCCTGAGGAAGCTCCAAATGAGCGAAACATGTCGAGTGGTATTTATTGAGTAGTATCCCTCCTATTGCTTACCTAAATTGGATGTGGACATTGAGTGATTTTTAACTATTTTTGTGCAATGTGTATTAATTGTAATAATAAAAACCTTTTTTAAGGATAAATTATACATGTCTATCTACTCTATTTACCTTATACAAAAAGCACCTGAAACGTCCCGGGGTTATTTACCCCACCTTCCATTACTTTGTTTACATTTTCTCCATGGGATATGGTGCTAAGGTTGATTGTTCCTGTCCTCTTTATTGTATATAAAAAAAGATGAATAAATGTATACATTCTGTTGGATTAATTACTTTGAATATCATTCAGAATAATACATTTTCAAAATACAGTATCTAGACTGCACTCAGGCAAAATACCTTCTATTTACCTTTTTTTCCACAGTGTTGAATTGCAGTATGAAATTAACAACTACATCAAGCTTTACAAGTCAGTCTTGTATAAAGATTTTTTTTAGAATATATACTTGTTGGGATCTTCTTCCCTACACTATCTGTAATTGTAAGTTGCTGTGCTTCTTACTATCATAGAGTTTTTTATGTACATTACTTCCTGTCCTTGCTACCTTGGTCAAAAACCCCAGATTTGAGGACTTTGATATCCATATAAAAGTGGAGTTTCCAGGAAGCAGACTGAGAAGAAACTAATGGGGCGTACACACGGTCGGACTTTTCGTCTACAAAAGTCCGACAGCCTGTCCGACAGACTTCCGGCGGACTTTCGGCGGACTTGCGGCAGACTTTCTAACGAACGGACTTGCCTACACACGACCACACAAAATTCCGACGAATTCGTACGTGATGACGTACACCGGACTAAAATAAGGAAGTTCATAGCCAGTAGCCAATAGCTGCCCTAGCGTGGGTTTTTGTCCGTCGGACTAGCACACAGACGAGCGGATTTCTGGGTCCGGCGTAGTTACGACGTAAAGATTTGAAGCATGTTTCAAATCTAAAGTCCGTCGGATTTGAGGCTAAAAAAGTCAGTTGAAAGTCCGGAGAAGCCCACACACGATCGGATTACCAGCCAGCTTTAGTCCGTCAGCGTCCATTGGACTTTTGTAGACGAAAAGTCCGACCGTGTGTATGCGGCATTAGCCTCATGTCCTGTCCATGAAGTTGCTAGTGTTGTATTCTTTCCAAGACCAGAAGAGACTATTATAAACTACTAGGGAAGAACTAAAGTGCAGACTAGGTAGACTGACTCTGAGTTTTAGTGCCATAACACAGTTCTTGCCAGGTGCTTTGGGGGGATTTGTGTTGGGAGAGGGATTTGGGGGTATTCGTGCTCGAAGAGGTGATTTGGTAGAAGGGGAGGGGGTTTGTGTTAGGAGGGGACTTTTTTTGTGGGGGGGGGGTGGGGGCTTGTGACAGTAGGGATGATTGGGGGATTTGTGCTGGGAGGGAAAATTTGGGGGTGGAGTTGTGCTAGGAGGGGGGGTTTGTGCTGGAAGGAGTGATCTGGAGTGGGGGGAGAGGATGTGCACTCGGGGGGGGGGGGATTTGAGGAGTAGAGGATTTGTGGTAGGAGGAGTTATTTTTTTTCAGGTGGAGGGGTTGGATGTGTGCTGGGGGGATTTGGAGAAAGAGAGGATTTGAGCTGGGATGGAGGATGGGGGGGCAAAGATTCATGGTGGGAGAGGAGATTTCAGTGGGGGGAGGGGCGGATGTGTCCTGAGAGGAGTAGGATTTTTTGCTTAGGGGTAAGCATGCAGATTAGTGTTCAATTTCTTTTTTTTGGGGGGGATTTATGTTAACACATAATGCTCATACATCTTGAGGGGTGCACAGTTTGGCCTGTTTTCCCCTGAGCTCTAGATGGCCTTTCCCTGCCACTAATATACACTATGCAATAAAGCAGGCATACAATTGGAGTTGCAGTGTGTTACCGATGTTAATAGTAAGTAGTAGTAATAGTAATGGTAGATATTTACTAATGATAACTATAGACATGAGGATATTGCTGCTTGACCTGGCTAGTTTCAAGTGGATTGGGTGATATGAGCAACAGCAGGCACCCTTAGCCAAGAGATTTTTATGGCACAGCACACTGCACTACAAGCAGGCACATAAGTGTGTTTTACTGCAGAAAAAGCAGAGCATATCTCTTCTGCAACAGAGAGCTGCTTGCTTGCAATATTTATTAATTTTAGGTTTAGATCTCAGACTACAGTAAAAATTTGTATTGAGAGTAACTTGATTTGAGAGTGTTTTGCAAGACAAGCTACATTTTTTTATACATTTTGACTTAATAAACAAGTGATGCCTTGATATACAAGTAGCGTCAAGTCACAACTGAGTATAAAAGAGGTGAGAGGTGCCTCTAAGTATAGCAATATGGTTACATTTAATGAAGATACAACATTTAACAACTCACATGGTTGATGATTAACCACTTCCGGACCACCCGCGTCATTATACGGCGGTACTTTGAAGATTGGTATCGATGTTATGGCAGCAGCTAGCTGCCATAACCCCGGTATCCTCTTCTTCAGCGGGCGGTCCGCTTTCAGATAAAAGTGGTCTCTGCAGTGGATTCATCGCAAGATCACTTTTACCACGCTCCGGTGCCCTCAGCCGCTTATTGGAGCCGCTGGCAGCAGCCGAGGTTAGGTATGGAGCTGAGTGAGGGGAAGATGGCCCCCACCCGGCTCCATACCATTGCAGTTCGGAAGAGATGTCAAAATGTTACTTCCGCCCATAGCTCTTGAAGGAAGAATTTTTTTCTTTTTTTCAAACAACATTTTTTATTTATTTATTTATTTTTATGTAAATATGAGATCTGAGGTCTTTTTGACCCCAGATATCACATTTAAGAGGTCATGTCATGCTTTTTTTCTATTACAAGGGATGTTTGCGCCCACTTATGTGAGTTATGCCCGCAACAGTGTTCAAACCACACATGTGAGGTATCACTGCGATCGTTAGAGTAAGAGCAATAATTATAGCCCTAGACCTTCTTTGTAACTCAAAACTTACAACCTGTAGTATTTTTTAAATGTTGCATGTGGAGATTTTTAAGGGTAAAAGTTTGTCGCCATTCCACGAGCGGCGCAACTTTGAAGCGTGACATATTGGGTATCAATGTACTCAGGGTAACATCATCTTTCACAATACAAAAACAAATTAGGTTAACTTTACTGTTGTCTTATTTCTTAATTCAAAAAAGTGTATTTTTTCCAAAAAAAGTGCGCTTGTTATGCCCCGTACACACGGTCGGACTTTGTTCGGACATTCCGACAACAAAATCCTAGGATTTTTTCCGACGGATGTTGGCTCAAACTTGTCTTGCATACACAAGGTCACACAAAGTTGTCGTAAAATCCGATCGTTCTAAACGTGGTGACGTAAAACACGTACATCGGGACTATAAACGGGGCAGTGGCCAATAGCTTTGATCTCTTTATTTATTCTGAGCATGCGTGGCACTTTGTCCGTCGAATTTGTGTACACACGAACGGAATTTCCGACAACGGATTTTGTTGTCGGAAAATTTTATCTCCTGCTGTCCAACTTTGTGTGTCGGAAAATCCAATGGAAAATGTCCGATGGAGCCCACACACGGTTGGAATTTCCGACAACACGCTCCGATCGGACATTGTCCATCGGAAAATCCGACCGTGTGTACGGGGCATAAGACCGTTGAGCAAATACGATGTGACAGAAAGTATTGCAACGACAGCCATTTTATTCTCTAGGGTGTTAGAAAAAAATATATAAGGTTTGGGGATTCTAAGTAATTTTCTAGCAAAAAAAATAATTTTAACTTGTAAACAACAAGTTTGAAAAATAGTCCCGATCTTAAAGTAGTTAAAATAGGCATATCTAAGTATGCTGGCATCTGGGGTAAAGCTGTGCACATAGACCATCCTCCGCACTGCCATCCATGTCACCCCTTGCACGCTGCACTCCACGAGCACTTCAAGCCTTTCAGATCACTCTACTGTAGTGTAGTCTTCCTGGTCACGATTGCAGACTGACAACGGTGAGAGCCGGCGGTGAGGAGGATGGTCTATGTCGGTGATGGCGAACCTTGGCACCCCAGATGTTTTGGAACTACATTTCCCATGATGCTCCACTACACCGCAGAGTACATGAGCATCATGGGAAATGCAGTTCCAAAACATCTGGGATGCCAAGGTTCGCCATCACTGGTCTATGTGGACAGCTTTACCCCAGATACCTGCATACTTAGATGTGTATCTTTTAATCATCAACCATGTGAATTGCTAAATGGTGTACATTCATTAAATGTAACCATATTGCTACACTTACAGGAGCCGCTCTTCTCTTTTATACACTGTAGCTCCTGCTGGATTTTGCTTCTAATCCCCTTGTGGAGGCTTCCATTTGTGGATGGACATTTTATGGTTACCCAACCTATCACATTACTATTATCTTTTTATATGTACTATAGACTGAAGGACTTATGAATACATGGTTGTGAAACAAATCATTTGAGTTTCCATTATTTGTTATGGGGAAAGTCGGCTTGATATACGAGTGCTTTGGATTACAAGCATGTCTCGGGAACAAATTATGCTTTCAATTTACAAATGCAGTGAACCCACTGTGTTTTCCTGCTGAGTTTGCACACAGCAGTTAGTTGATTTTACATGCAATAATCATACCTATTAAGCATTGTGTTGCCTCTAACAACAGCTTTTTCCAAGGACTAAGAAGTCTCACTAATCAGTTGGTGTCCATCATAGACATTAAACACTGATACTTAAAACCAGAGTTTTCTCATCTTTATTAACTCAGGGCCCATCAGAGCATCTACTCTGATGCAAATATAAAGGTTTGAATCATATATTGGTGCAAAATTGCATGGCAGGCATGAACGTTGATACAAACTCGCACACATACAAATGCATGCTTTTATGTAGAATGATGCTCACTGTCTAATTTAAGTGAGGTCTGACAGATAAAACAAAAGCCTGTGCTATAACAAATAAATAATAGTGAACAGACTTTCTTACTTTAATATATTTTAATTGCTGTATACCACTGTCTTGGCAGCTCTTGTTAGCCATTTGAGAGAACATAATCTGTTAGCGGATTGGTTATTGGGGAAGGATATGTCACCTCCTATAAATGCTGTTATTTAGATATTATCAAGCACATGCGTTATATCCTGCTGACTTTTTTTCTGCATTATGTGTAGAATCCCAGGTTCCTGCAAGAAGGAAATTCATACGGTTCATAATGAGTGAATTATTTTCTTCTGTGCTTATTTTGTTGGCACTTGTAGTTTGCTTGGATGTGAGATACATGAAACATTTGCATCTCCTATCTGCATAATGAGGCCTATACAGAGTGATTGCAGCGCATGTAAACGACAGGGTGGCATGTTTTCAGTTTTAATGGGGACACTCAGAAAACTTCCAATCTTTCTTGACATTTCTTATAGCAAAATAAATGTAGTCTTGGTTGGAGTGTCTATTATGAAAATAAGAGAAGAGCAAGTCAATTATATTTCAATGACTGAATAGCCAGGGGTCCTCATTAAAATGATCAGAAAAGGCTTCAGTGTGGCTTTCCTATATGTAGCCACTGATTAAGTTGTAGAAGAATGACATGGCCTTTTTGTTTTGGAGAAATACACAGTAAGCCTTGGTACATCGCCAGCCAGCCAGAAATTGTTGACACTTCCTAAAGTGAGATGTATACAAAATGAAAGAGAAGTTGCTACTTATAGGGTCATGGACTCCTGCTAAAGATAGAAGAAGCTACAGCTGTTCTGTCTCTGACGGTCACAGCAAGTTTTGCAGTTACGCTAGACTCACAAGAAATGCCAGTGGTAGGGTGGTGATATGGTGTGTTGTATTTTCTGCTTGAATTTCTTAAATCTAACATGCATACCAGGAATATTAACTTGCAATGTGCACTTCGCTGAATTCATTTCCATAAAATTCAACTCTTATTAAATTTGTATTTATTTATTTCTTTTTTTTTTCCAACAGGGACTAGAAAAGTAAAGCAAATCTGTGTCCCACTTACTTTTAATAAGCGTATCTTTTTCCAGCATAGGACTTTTTTTTTAAAGGCAGTGCACAAATGTCTACCTGCGTACCATGGACCAATTTTTATTTTCCTACGCTAAGGTCAGTGTGAATGTCTACCAATCCTGAAAATTCTGAACTACATCTACATTTTATTTTACATATTATCTTTTAGTTGTCTAAATTAATTTAGGTAATTACTGCTGTTGGATTATCATATATTTATTAGTACTTGCCCACAGTTTGCTAACATTCTTTTCCAAAGAGCACAAACTATGCTTATATAGTGCAAATTGAATGGATTGCATAATGTAACATTAACAATAACAAAAGCACAAACACATAAAAAAAAATAGTCTGTATCAGATGAGACTTAATACAACATAATTAAGATGGTAAGTGAATCATGAAAAGGAAAACAAAGATAAAGCAAAAGGCCTACCTTACATATGAAGAAACAAAGCAACGCAAGGAAATTTATGTTTTCCTAGAGGAAGCTTTGCCACAAGAAATAAAAGCACACTTGTATTAGCCACATAATGTATTTAAAGTAAAACATGAATTGTATAAAGGAGCAAAAAAAAAAAAAAAACAACCTATATAGTATTTAATGTGCATTAAATATTATTCATGGTAATATATTTTTATCCACCAATATCCTATAGCAGCAAAAAAAATTGTAAAAACGTGGTGTATAATACTATTACCAATGGATACTTTGGTCTTTGATGAGCATTTGTGGTTAACGCAAACAATATTTTGTATCTGTACCTCTATCTATCTATGTTTCTATGTATATAGTTACCAAACTATCTTTCTTTCCCTGACCGATACGCACGAGGAAAAAGTAGAATCATCCAAAATTGCCAATCCACCTTGCCATGTAAAGATGTCTGTTCTCCTTATTAAGTATGCAACAGATAAATGTAATTGGTATATCCAATGTAAATATTCCAATAATTACAATAATTGATTCTGAAATATATTGGCAAAAAAAAAGGTTTATTGCGCTAAGCCTGACCTAAAAGCTACAATGAGATAGTCTTTAACCAGCCCTTCAACCTGTGTCTTATCACAATAATTGGCCTTTTAGTTGATTTGACTAACTGACATCAGGGCCACTAATAATTATCTATGGCAGCTTTTTATTTCTTAGTTTTGTATTTGAATATGCCACTAATGAGTGTGTCTAAGCCAAAAATAAAAGGAATAGCGGATGCTTTAAGTATCATTTAAATAATTCCCTCTGGAATTGTGATCTCATATGTATGATCACTGCACAGACATTTAATTTAATTAAAAGGAATATACAAGAATGCACGGTTAGGAAGCACATTACCTATAGACTTAATTTTGTTGATTTTTCCTAATATCACAGTAATCCCTTGACAAGCTTTCACATTTACTTATGTAGAAGTATTATAATGACTATAAGGTGCAATCATGTTAAATAACCTGCAATATGTGTTTCTGAATATTTGCAAACAATGCTTTCTAGCTATATTAAAAGTGCATGTAGTAATATGTTAAAATTATAGCAATAATAGTTCAGAGAGTCCAGTAAGTAATCAAAGCATAAGTTGCGTTTAATTTAATGAAACACTACTGATGAATTACAAATAGAACAACGGGCAGTGAGATACTTGGGTTAGTATACAACCCACACATATAGGCACACACATATTCAGGTAGAAACATAGATTGACAGTTGGATAAGTAGATAGATAGGTAGATAGATGTACACATACTGCACGCTTTAAGTTAACATTGCCATTCATTTGTATTGTTGATTATGCTTGATAATGCTTGTTCCTAATTTGTTCCCAAAATCATTCTTTTCCCTGTTATTTTTTTAAAACTTTTGTCTTCACAACTGTGTATAATTTAATACGATTTTTGCTATACATATAAACCTATGTTATTGGGTCTTTTCTTTGATTACACTTTTGATTACAATTTTGATTTTCTTTGATTACACTTTACCGCCACTAGTTTAATAATAAGCAAAGCGTGGGAAAAATAAATATAAACCTAAAGCAATGTTCTAAACTTGTCACTGTATTTCTTTTTTTGTGCAGATTTAAAAGTTGAAAATTAATTATGGTTTTACTATGTTTAGATATAATTATGTTATTAATATTATATGGTGGCATGTTACACTATTTTTGTTTTCAATTGTATTAAAACATTTTGTTTTATAAAGATGTAATCCCTAATTGAACTCCTCACATTAATTCAATTAAATGAATTACACTAAATACAATAATTTGGAATGTATAAGCAATTCTATATATGTGAATGACAGGACTCAAAATTTTGGATGCAGGAAAAAGAAGGTCATTCAGGAATAATTGTCTCAAAGGGATTTTGGGGGCCTATTACTAAAGGACTTGCGGTGCCATTTGCACAGTAAACGCTTGCTGGACTTTTGTATGTTTTTTTACAGCATTCAGATATCATTTTCAAAGAGAATGCCGCTTATGTGTAATGTGGCAGCTAATTGGTGAATCAAATGTGACAGAAGAATCTTATGTGGAATCTCTATTATTTTCTATTAGCAAATCTTGTTTGCAGTTGGAATCTCTCCATTATAGATGAATGTCCGAGAAACATTTGCTTTGTAATCACACAGTGAATTCTTTATAAATAGACCCCTTATTTTTATTTTGATACATGTGTTCTATAAATCCCTGGTTAATATGCAAACACTATATCAATATTGAGCAATAAAGAATTAATAAATTACTACGTCATCAACAATTCCTTGCTACTGCTATCCAATACTGCTATTCCAATACTGCTATCCTACTACAACATGTTAAGCAGGATAATAAACAGTTTTATGTGCATTCGAAATATTTTTGCAGTAGGATAGCAAAAATATTGCATGTGGGTCTAATGGATAGCAGGCAACCAGGCATTTGCTTTCATTAGTTTACGGGTGTGTTCACGCGGACATATTTGGCAGTGTGCAGTCTATTGTTCCCTGATGCTTTCCTCTATGTGAACAGGAAGCCTGCCTAATTCTTTATTTTCTACAAACATTGAAATCATTGATCCTTATGCTAATATGCACACTCATAACAAGCCACAATCAAAATACTGTATCTTAATTACCCCATGCACTTTTTCTTAAACTGGACAGATAAAACATTTTGTTGTCTGGTTACTATGCATTACATTAGCATGTTTTAGATAGTTTAAGTGCATGTTACCTCTTGTTACAAAATAAAAAAAATAATAGTATTTTGGCTGTAATTATCCTGTAGATGGCAGCGCTTCAACTGTCAGAAATAAAATATTAGAGTAAGCAATCTTTTATGGGTTGTATGCATAGGCAATAGCAAAAAGCAAAAGGTCAATTATAATACCATAAAACAAGCAGTTAGAAATCATCTTACCATGCATACACAATTGTGCTTTAATCCTACAGAATACTAATTCAACTTTCTTATTAGGTAAGATCAACATTCATTAAAGGAGTAAAAACATTATTAATATTGTTAAATGCATTCATAAGTTCTACTTATTAAAGTAATCATATACGTATGTAAAATGTGTTTGCTTTTCCTCCTAATAAAGTGTGATACTATGGACTTGATTTACTAAAGGCAATTAGGCTGTTCCCTTTGCAAGTGAAGTTGTACTTTGTATGGGAATTTTCCCCAGAGCTTGGTGAATGAAGTGAAGCCCTGCTGACATCCATCATCCAATTGAGTGCAAACAAAAATCCTGTTCTTTTAATTTTCCTTGCATGTGAATAGATATTCTTTACAGAGTTACATTTCACCACATTCACTAAGGGCAAACCACCTTTGAACTATGCAACTTCCCCTGTAAACAGCCTATTTGCCCTTAGTAAATCCACCCCTATGACTGCAACAATAAAGTAGAACTTAAAGTGTTACTAATTCCACAACAGTAATATCAGTCTGTATATGCAGTAAAGCATGCTTGTTATACTCACTGTGGAACCTAAGGGGTTAATCCTCTGCATTGTGTAAAAAGGCTGTTAGATCCTGTCTTTTCTGATACTCCCCTTCCTCCACTGTCCCCAATCCCTCTCCTGATAGAACAGAGTCTTTGAAGTCACTCTGCACATGCTCAGTTTGGTGTGTATTTGTTAGAGAGTTTTTCTTTCTTGGGAGGGTGCATGTGATCAACACAGGGCCAATCAGCACTGTGCAGACAGAGGGTCATGGGTCCTGCAGTCTCATAGGACAGTCAGAGTAGGATGAAAACTCCTCCTACAAGCTTTAACCAAACACTGATAGAAGTCACAAAACTGCTATATACTGCTAATAAAGGTATTTAGCAGTTTACATTTAATAAAATATTTGCATTTCCATGTTCTGTGTACTGTTGGAGACCAGATTTAGTGAATACAGAGTCCTGGGTTTAGTAACACTTTAACTTAATCTGAGCGCCACAAACTGAAAAGGCTATTTAACTCATCATTAATATTCATAGCAAACTTACCTATCCACCAATGTACCCATGCTTTATTATGTTGTGAAATCACTTTGAAAACATCCTCCTAGCATTTCTAGCCATGACCATCTTGAGAAAGGGTGCATGATTGATGTAGCATTTACTTCCTGGAATCCATCTGCCCTTAGTTTAGACATGCATGCAGGAAGATGTGCTTAGATGAGAAAGCCCCTCCTTCCCTCTTTCAGATGAAAGAAAACAAATGCCCATAAAGAGTCCTGGAATGAATGACATCAATTTGGCCTAGGCCAGAATCCATGAAGCAACTAAAGAAATGTAAAAAAAAAATGGTCAAATAAATAAATATAATATATTATCCTATCTATTTACTAACACTAGCAGCATAAGGATTACAAATAGTTAATGCTCATTGAGAGAGTTTAGTTCTGCTTTAAAGTGTATCTAGAGCAAAAGTTTCTTCAGGAAGCCACCAGTCTGTTTTTACATAATTTATTGATTGAGCTTAACTAACAGTGTTATAAAAAAAAACACTTCTTACACTTATACTGGAAGTATCTTACTTTATAATCTTACACATTTAATTTTCCCTTGTTTGTGGAAATTGGATTATTGGATTATTTGATAAATTGTTATCCTTATCTTTAATATAGTAATAAAACACCTTAAGCGCTTCCTGACCTCTGCCCGCCGATGTATGTCGGCAGAATGGCTCGGGTGCGCAAAAGGGCGCACCCGTTCGTCCCTTTGTAATGCCGGGCTAGTGGGTCTCACGGACTCGATGTCTGCCGGTGGCCCGCGATCACGACAAGGAGAGGCAGAACAGGGAAATACCTATGTAAACAAGGCATCTCCCTGTTCTGCCTAGTGACATGACAGAGATCTACTGCTTGCTGTCATCGGGAGCAGTGATCTCTGTCATGTCCTAGGTAGCCCCCCCCACAGTTAGAACACGCTGAGGGAACACAGTTAACCCCTTGATTGCCCTCTAGTGTTTAACCCCTTCCCCGTCAGTGACATTTACACAGTAATCAGTGGCTATTTTTATCTCTGATCGCTGTATAAATGTCAATGGTCCCAAAATAGTGTCAAAAGTGTCCGATCTGTCCGCCGCAATGTCGCAGTCCTGATAAAAATCGCAGATCACCGCCATTACTAATAAAAAAAAATTAATATTTAAAATGTCATAAATCTATCCACTATTTTGTAGACGCTATAACTTTTGTGCAAACCAATCCATATACACTTATTGCGATTTCTTTTACCAAAAACATGTAGAAGAATACATATGGGCCTAAACTGAGAAAGAAATTAGATGTTTTACATATTTTTTGGGGATACAGGTATTTATCATATCAAAAAGTAAAAAGTATTGCTTTTTTTTCAAAATTGGCGCACTTTTTTGTTTATAGCGCCAAAAATAAAATCCGCAGAGGTGATCCAATACCACCAAAAGAAAGCTCTATTTGTGGGAAAAAAAGGACGTCAATTTTTTTTGGGTACAGAGTCGCACGACCCCACAATTGTCAGTTAAAGCGACGCAGTGCCGAATTGCAAAAAATGCTCTGGTCATTAAGGGGGTAAAATCTTCCGGGGCTGAAGTGGTTAAAGTGCTTCAGGTCCTAACAATACATTATTTACATAATCTTAATAAGTAATAAGACAGCTTTAAAACAAGTCAACCCAGACCTTTCTAGTTGTGCATACTGTTAAGTAGCTCTTTCTCAAAAATCGTCAAAGATCACAACAAAAGACTAAATTTGAGTTTCAGTCAGTTTTTAACAGCGTAGTAACATTTGCTGTTTGTATACATTGGTTTGTAGGCAGCCACAATTCTGGTGCATGCGCTTGGAACGGATATATTTTAGCAATCCAAAATGTTATATTTATCTCAGGAACAAGAAGTACTCACTTTTGTTGCCAGCGGTTTAGACATTAATGGCTGTGTGTTGAGTTATTTTGAGGGGACAGCAAATTTAAACTGTTATACAAGCTGTACACTCACTACTTTACATTGTAGCAAAGTGTCATTTCTTCAGTGTTGTCACATGAAAAGATATAATAAAATATTTACAAAAATGTGAGGGGTGTACTCACTTTTGTGAGATACTGTATATATATAACATACAGGTAGTGCCACACACTGTATTCAACTCCAGTGTAAGGTAAATGAAATACAGGCTTCAACTTAAATCCCCACCTATTGGCCCTACCCCTCTCAGTGAGGGCCATGACAAATGGGTTGGGATTTGACCTAAAACTTCTCTTTCATTTAACTTACACTGGAGTTGAATACAGTGTGTGGTGATAAATATATACTATATTACATGCATTTATTGTTTCTTTTGTTGTGCTTTAATTTTAGTGTTCCATGCAAGTCAATCAAGCCTCTGTAGATCGCACCTCAAATACCTGCACTGTTGAATCTATCCAATCACTGCGTCAGAATAACGGAGTTTGATTTTTTTTTCTTTCTTAGGAACCTAAAAGACTATTGTTGACAGGTTTGTGTTTAAGAAAAACACCTCTCAATGTCGATGTAGGCCCCCCAAAGAGTTCCTCTTTAAAAATAAAACTATAGCAGTCATTTGCCAATCTTGTGGATCCTAAGTAAAATAATTGCCCAAGAAAATAAGAAATAGTTGTATAAGTCAATACCAAATAGTTGTCTGTCAGTTGGTGAGCCTAGTTTCTTTAGCACAGGGATGGATGCCATCTAGACCGGCAGCTTCTTTACAAATCTTGATTTTGCTTAGGCATAAATCATCTCACCTAGATGGCTGGACCATTAGTCCCATACTGCAGCTGTCCCTCGCTGGCTCTAGGACCAAGAACTAAGCGATCACAATGCCACCGACCGCTCGGTTTTCGGTCTCCAGTGGGCAAAGAGAGGTGACTATCGGTCACCAGCTCTGTGCTCTCACCTCCAGTGAGTACTGGAGATGGCAGGCGTGGCTGGCTCAGGTTCTCATCAGCATGCTGAGAGGCAGAGCTAGCTGCCAGTCAGGCATCTGGGTGGATCCCGACATGTAAACATTTTCTATTTCTTTGTTGAATGATCTTTTCTTGTGCAAGGCAAACATACTTTACACAAAACATACTTTACACGTGAAAATATTGTCATCTTTTTCTGCATCCTATTTATTTACACTACAGACAGCAGATAAGGTAGGCATGGGGCCTCTGGACACAAGTAGATGTCTCACTGATTATGATGATAGATAAGATATCTGCCCAAACTTGTCATAAATACTGAAATTTCAAACCCTACAAGTTCCTTATATGACCTTTGACCTTTGCTGATTTAAGCCAGCCAAGTCTGTAGTCTCATGCTTGTGATACTACATTTGTTACACGCGTTCTAAGCTCCCTGTTTGTCTGCCCTGCTCTGCTAGATTGGATTCCCTCATTGACAACCTCGGATCGGATATCTACAAGTCTCTGAACCACTCTGCCAGTCTGCCAACTGCAAGTACCTGTTTGCTTTGCTCAGTTTGCACATGTCCTGGCATAGTAGTCAGGCACTATAGCATTATCCTGAGGCAACCAAGTACCAATAGACCTGCTTGCCTTATGGGAAAGGTGGCTGCTATAGGTGAATAACACTGAAGCCAGTTATAGTGTCTGGCCACCTGCGTTACGGGTAAGCGTGACATTACATTACTTAGATGGAATCTCCCTGTAAACCTGCCCGTAGGCATGGCACAGTGGCCAATTTCCAATATGGCCGCGCCCGCATGAAGACACACACGTGGTGCAAACGCTCGTTCGCCATGGCAAACACGCAATGCATGTAAGATCCTGGTGCCCTCTGGCCTTTAAAAGGGAGACTGTTGCACATGGACATTGCTGACTGGTCTTCAGCTTCCTGATTCTTGCTTCTTGTTCCTGTGTGTGCTTATGATTTCCTGTTAACAGCCTGGCCTGTCCTTGGATTCCTCTTGTCTCTCTCCCAGCTCTGACCTTGGATTGCCCACAGATCTGCTCTTGTCTCCTGTCCTGTGTATGACTTTGGCTTGCCTGACCAAGTCTCTGCTCTTCTATCTGCTGATCACTAGCTTACTGATCTTGACATCCATCCCTGAATATGCCTCCTGCTTCACCCTGTCTGCTGTGATCTTCCCTGGTGCCTACCTGCAGTACCCAGCCCGTTGTACCTACCTACAGTACTTGAAGAGCATCCATTACCATTAGCTCCCGGTGGAAACCATTCCTGTGGACTTTCTTCCACAGTATTAAGATCCCGATGTTAATATATACATTTGTTCATTGACCCACACCGTTTTGCCTATTCCTTATATTTTTCACGTTCGTATATATATATTCTTCATATATTTTGAAGTATTTCCCTGCAAACAGATGTATTCCCTATATCCTCTCAATCTAAATGTATTTTATCCAATTCATTGTGGTGTTCTTATGACATGGTCTTTTCACAGATAAATGCAAAAAATTTAATCTGGGCTATCTCCTGAAGAAGTGGGCATTGCCCCATAAAACACGTAGAAAGTTTACAGCCTTCATGAATTGAATATTACGTGTTCCTGTAACCATGGGTGATATGTTGTGTATATATATATGGCTAATTTGTGTATTTTGCTGTTATTACCTAGAATCGAATTATATGTCTTTTTTATGTACACTGTTAAAAAAAATTAAAGGAGCACTTTGAAAACACATCAGATCCCAATGAGGAAAAATATTGTGCTAGATATCTAAACTAATATTCACTGGGTAATGTGTTACAAATGAAAGGATACCACATTGCTTGATGGAAATGAAGATTATCAACCTACAGAGGGCTAAATTCACTCTGAAAATCAAGGTGAAAAAATGATGCAGCAGGCTAGTCCATTTTGCTGAAATTTCATTGCAGCAACTCAAAATTGCCCCCTCGTGACATTTTTCCTTCCAGATCTGGACCAAGGCATCCCTGAGCTCCTGAATAGACTGAGGTGCAACATGGTGGTGTCGGATGGACCGAAACATAATGTCCCAGAGGTGTTCTATTGGATTTAAGTCAGGCGAGCTTGGGGGCCACTTAATGGTATGAATTCCTTCATCCTCCAGGAACTGGCTGCATACTCTCACCACATGAGGCCGGGCATTCTCATGCACCAGGAGGAACCCAGGACCCACTGCACCAGCGTAGGGTCTGACAATGGATCCAAGGATTTCATACCGATAACTAATGATAGTCAGGGTGCCATTGTCTAGTCTGTAGAAGTCTGTGCGTCCCTCCATGGATATGCCTCCCCTGACCATCACTGACCCACCACCAAACCCCGGGTCATGTTAAACGATGTTACAGGCAGCATAACATTCTCCATGGCTTCTCCAGGCCCTTTCATGTCTTTCATATGTGCGCAGGGAAAACCTGCTTTAATCTGTGAAAAGCTCAGGGTGCTAGTGGCGGACCTGCCAATTCTGGTGTTCAATGGCAAATGCAATTGAGCTCCTCGGTGCCAAGCAGTGAGCATAGGGCCCTCATGAAGTCTGTTTCTGATTGTTTGGTCAGAGACATTCACACCAGTGGCCTGCTGGAGGTCATTTTGTAGGGCTCTGGCAGTGCTCATCCTGTTACTTTTTGCACAAATGAGCAGATACCGGTCCTGCTGATGGGTTAAGCACCTTCTACAGTGCTGTCCAGCTCTCCTAGAGTAACTGCCTGTCTCCTGGAATCTCCTCCATGCTCTTGAGACTGTGCTGGGAGACACAACAAATCTTCTGGCAATGGCATGTATTGATGTGCCATCCTGGAGAAGTTGGACAACCTGTGCAACCTCTATCCAGGTATCGCCTCATGCTACCAGTAGTGACACTGACCCTAGCCAAACGAAAAAAAAGGGAAAAACAGTCAAAGAAGATGAGTAGGGAAAAATAATGTCAGTGGCCTCCACCTGTAAAACCATTCCTGTTTTGGAGGTCATCTCAATGTTACCCATCTCTAGTGTACCTGTTGTTAATTTCATTAACACCAAAGCAGCTGAAACTGATTAACAGCCCCCTCTGCTACTTAACTGACTGGATCAATATCCCAGGGTTTTAACTGCCTTGATGCTATACTCTGATTAAAAAGTGCTACCTCATTTTTTTTGAGCAGTGTATTTTGTAATACATTTTGCATGGTTTTAATAATTTGTTCTACCGTTTTATTCAGCACCACTCACAAAAATCCCATGTTTTTTGGCTCTTCCTGTATATTAGGGACTGTGTGCTGCTGCAGTTTGAGCTTAGGCAACCATTTCTTTCTTATACCTGCAGTACTTACCTGCTATTCTAGCCTGCAATACCTACTTGCTGTATCCAGCCTGCTGCACTTTCCACTGTAACCTGTTTCCTGTTGTGTGCAGTCCGCACCATCATCAGGTCCACTGGGTCCTACTGCTCCCCTCATCTGGTATCCACCTACAGAGAGATCTCCACACCTGCATCTCTCATCTGTAGCACTTCTCAGCATTTCGGCTTCAGGACCAGGTACGTGACAAACACATTTGAAACACATAAGTGAATGAGCTTGCACACATGAGTGAATAAGCTCTTTCACCACTTGCACATGCTTTTTCATTACCAGATTATCATGGTTAATGCTCCCAAGGGTTACACAGCTAACAAAAATGCTGTTATGTATGCACGCTAGCATTGGCCCACCTATCTCCATGGGAACCCTCTGGTGGGCCCTGAGTATGTAGGATAAAAATGTAATAAAACTGAGGGGGAAGCACTGCATGCTGTAATTGATAGCTTGCTAGGCTGTCAAAGAGTCTGGTCTGCTTTCTGTGACTGCAGCCAACCCACCTCAGTGATCCTGTTGAAAGACCCACCTGACATCACTGAGGTCCTTCAAGCACCAGACGTAAAGACACCCGCCACGCCATCTGATAAAAATTATATCACATCAGTGCAACTTTTATGTAACATAGGGGAATTATAAAGCTCAAAGTGAATGTAAGCATTTTGTGAAAGTTGCTAGTGTAACATTAATGTGTACCTAGAATTTGGCCTGGACTTCATAGGGATTCCCACCCAGGGATGTCCCACCCAGGGATTCTGTGCTACAATTGCTCTACAGGATTAATTACAGAAACACAAGATGCTGATCTGGCTTAAAGGTCCATTTACCTGTGAATATTGCGAGTATGATTTTCCTGGAGTCTGATGAGTTTTCTGGGTGTCTTTTGCCCTTACCCTCTCTCTCTGAGTTTATGGTGATTAATAAACTCTACATTTTGACCAAAAGTGGTTTTCACCCATATGTCCACAATCCCATTTTAAGTAAAAAGCCCAACCCTGAGGTATGATATCAATCCACCTGACCTCTAGGAGTCCCTAATACTCTTTATGGGGTAAGGGGGTGCTGCATTGCATACTAGCTCATTATGAAATACTTACCTTAGATCGAAGCTGAAATGGGGTAGTACTAAGTATTACCAAAAGGGCGGACTTTTTAGGCTAAGAAACAATGGAGAAGAGACATACTATAGACAATCAAATTTATTGAGATTAACAACAACATAGAATAATCAAAAGTAGATAAAATGTAGCATATATGCATCTATGCTTTTGTGCAATGAGCCCTTGTGCGTCTACGCGTTTCACCATTAGGCTTCTTCAGGACACGGCCAAGGTTCAAAGACGAAACAGATAAGAGAATGTATTTCTCTATCTTAATCTGGGATACAATAGCATATATACCCACGGTGGGATGAACGATGCATATAAAGATTATGAATTGATCATATAAAGCTGAATCTATAAGCAGGGGCAGGAGGAATTTTTGTATTTGTGGGTGTAAAAAAGTGTAGCGCTGATATACAAAAAGAATATGGCTGGTAAAAGCATACCCCCCCTATATAGAGGTGGGTACATGAAAAAGTGCATACAGGTTTACTTTTGTGGAAATATTGACTTGTACCAAGATAAACCTAGCTACATAAACAACTTAATATGCGCAAAGATAAAAACGTGAAAAAATAATAATAATTGATTCAGTGAATGTAAACAAGTGCCCAAAACATAATCATGCCACAGTAAAAATTGGCACATATATTGAAATTAAATGAATAAGTTAAGTCCAAAAGTGTTAAGCGTATGTTCACACGGCGTAGTTATTCCAAAGTACTGTAATCTCAAATGGACCACCACCAGTAAACAAGAGGAGGCTTACCAGATGTCGAAGACCTGAAGAGGCTTACGCCCTCCAAGTCATATAGGCTTGTAAGTCAAATGACTTAATGGATACATCGGACTGGGCTGGCACAACAGATCTTGAATCCAAACACCGACTTGGCACAGACGTCAGAGGTCATCAGATTTGAAGATAATATTCCAGTAGATTAAAAACTCGGCTTTAAGTTTGTTGTATGAAAAACTCCTCCATTACTTCCTGGCCACACTCCACACTGTGCAGTGGATTGCTGTCTCCCAGGGGCATGTTCCTTTACTCAAATTCTGAATATATAGCATTATGCTGCTAGGCTTTACATAGCCACCAGCACTGCTGAAATCCAAGTAAGGACCTATATATTGGACGCCTTATGGCCCCCTTTCTTGCCTCCTTCAGACCAGGAAATACCAAAATTCCTCCTGCCCCTGCTTATAGATTCAGCTTTATATGATCTATTCATAATCTTTATATGCATCGTTCATACCACCGTGGGTATATATGATATTGTATCCCAAATTAAGATAGAGAAATACATTCTCTTATCTGTTTCGTCTTTGAACCTTGGCCGTGTCCTGAAGAAGCCTAACGGCGAAACACGTAGATGCACAAGGGCTCACTGCACAAAAGCATAGATGCATATATGCTTACATTTTATCTACTTTTGATTATTCTATGTTGTTGTTAATCTCAAAAAATTTGATTGTCTATAGTATGTCTCTTCTCCATTGTTTCTTAGCCTAAAAAGTTCGCCCTTTTGGTAATACTTAGTACTACCCCATTTCTACTTCCTCAATTTTTACGGACGTGGACTTTATGTTGTGCACTTTTCCCTTTCTTTTGCTCTTAAATCGAAGCTGTGGCAGCAGTCCCTGTACACCGCTGTAACCCGGCGACATGTCTCCCGGAGTTATTTCTGGGTTTGCGGGCTCCGTTGCTGTGATTAGCCAGAGCCACGATGATGTCACTCCCGCGCATGCGCACAGGAACCACCGGTCACGGCACGGCTCCTGAAGAAACTGCATGAGCGTGCCGTTTCTTCAGTGCGCATGTGCCATGACAGCAATCATTTTATGCTGATGTTGACTCTTTTTGCAAAAGTCTTATTTGTAATGAACAAAACTATGTTCATAAGTAGGCTAAACTGAATTTTCATCTGCATGCCCTTCTGTTTTAGATTCTGCTTCATTCATAGAAGCTGTAGTGGAGCAGCTGGGTGGAAAAGGTGGGCATAGTCGCGTTCTCTCGATGAGAACCTGTGATAGTTGTATTAACCCCCATTGCACTGGAAAAATATGGAGGCAAGGGTGGGTGTGGGTCATTATAGAGAAAGATTTTTACTAACAGAGGAAGAATCAACACAAGGGACACATCTTACTGAATGTAAGTTAAGCCCTTCGTGCTGATTTTTTCAGTTTGTTATTTTATTTACACTTAATAAGTAAACATTTCTGAACATGTTACATATAGGGTGTAACATGTTTAACAATCTCCCTCTACCCCACCCCCCCCCTTCCACATGACAGCGGGTGAGGGATCCTCGTTCCGCACCCACTGTCAGATTTCAAAAACAGTATGGCTGTGCAGGGCTTCACCCACACAGTGGCATCATTCATTCACAAGAGTCTCTGAATGAATGAACTACAGTGCCTTGAAAAAGTATTCACACCCCTTTTCCACATTTTGTCATATTACAACCAAAAACATAAATTTACTTTATTGGTATTTTATGTGATAGACCAACACAAAGTGGCACATCATTGTGAAGTGGAAGGAAAACGATCAATGTTTTTTTTTTATTTTTTACAAATAAATTTGTGAAAAGTGTGGCATGCATTTGTATTTAGCCCCTCTGAGTCAATACTTTGTAGAACTACCTTTCACTGCAATTACAGCTGCAAGTCTTTTTTGGGTATCTCTACCAGCTTTGCGCATCTAGAGATTTTTTGCCCATTCTTCTTTGCAAAAAAGCTCACGTTCTGTCAGATTGGATGAAGAGCGTCTGTATACAGCAATTTTCAAGTCTTGCCACAAATTCTCAATTGGATTTAGGTCTGGACTTTGACTGGGCCATTCTAACACATGAATATGCTTTGATCTAAACCATTCCATTGTAGCTCTGGCTGTGTGTTTAGGGTCGTTGTCTTGCTGGAAGGTGAACATCTGCCCAAGTCTCAATTCTTTTGGAGACTCTAACAGGTTTTCTTCTAAGATTGCCCTGTATTTAGCTCCATCCATTTTCCCATCAACTCTGACTAGCTTCCCTGTCCGTGCTGAAGAAAAGCATCCCCATAACATGATGCTGCCACCACCATGTTTCACAGAGGAAATGGTGTGTTTAGGGTGATGTGCAGTATTAGTTTTCTGACACACAGCGTTTTACTTTTAGTCCAAAAAGTTCAATTTTGGTCTCATCTGACCAGAACACCTTCTTGCACATGTTTGCTGTGTCCCCCACATAGTCTCTTGCAAACTGTAAACCAAACTTCTTATGGCTTTCTTTCAACAATGGCTTTATTCTTGCGACTCTTCCATAAAGGCCAGATTTGTGGAGTGCACAACTAATAGTTGTCCTGTGGACAGATTCTCCCACCTGAACTGTGTATCTTTGCAGCTCCTCCAGATTTCCCATAGGCCTCTTGGCTTCTTCTCTGATTGATGCTCTCCTTGCCCAGCCTGTCAGTTTAGGTGGAAGGCCATGTCTTGGTAGGTTTGCAGTTGTGCCATATTCTTTCAATTTTCCATTTTCCATATTCTTTCCATTTCCAGGTGATGGATTAAACAGTGCTCTGTGAGATGTTCAAAGATTGGGATTCATGTTTTATAACCTAACCCTGCTTTAAACTTCTCCCAAACTTTCCCCCTGACCTGTCTGGTGTGTTCCTTGGCCTTCATGATGCTGTTTGTTCATTAAGGTTCTCTAACAAACCTCTGAGGGCTTCACAGAACAGCTGTATTAATACTGAAATTAAATTACACATAGGTGGACTTTATTTACTAATTAAGTGACTTTTAAAGGCAATTAATTCCACTAGATTTTAGTTAGGGGTATCGGAGTAAAGGGGGCTGAATACAAATGCACACCACACTTTTCAGATATTTATTTGCATATTTTTTTTATGTGCCACTTTGTGTTGGTTTATCACATAAAATCCCAATAAAATACATTTACGTTTTTGGTTGTAACATGGGAAAATGTGGAAAATTTTAAGGGGTATGAATACTTTTTCAAGGCACTGTACAAGTACTGTCTGCCAGTGTTGCAGACAGCTTGTAGTTCTCAATGATCTGTGAGGTGTTGGTGAGCACTCCCATAGTTTATTGGCACTTCCTACAGCTTTTAAACAGAAAGTCCATATAGAGGTATGGACAGAAAGCTGTACCAAGTGTCTGCAGGGACCTGACATTGCATCTGTCATCTGCTGATCGTGGGTGCAATGTTCTGCAGACTCCTGATAAAAAAAAAAAAATTACCTGCCAAAAATGTGCATTTATAATTTTTTTAAAGGTGAGCTTAGCCTTTAAGCTTTAAGTAAAAAAATAAGTATGTATTTTTTTAAGTAAGTAATGAAATCCCTGCCTTCTTATAAGGAACCGGGTACTGATTGCTTACCAGCTGAAATATTTGGAAAGTACTCTGATGCTCTCCTTCCGCTCCTTTTAGATACAGTTACTACAGCTTTTGAGGATGGATTACTTACTGCCTCCATGTACCAAACCAATATAATATTACTACTGAAACTGGGTAAGGATACCTCCTTACCTGACTTCTATAGACCCAATTCACTGCTCAATACTGATACCAAACTATTGGCAAAGGTTATGGCTAACTGACTGGTAAAATACAGTATATGACTAGGTTAGTGCTTGCAGACCAATGTGGTTTAATTCCCAGTAGATCCACCTCCACCAATATACAGAGAGTACTTTTGAATATAGAACATCAATTGGAGTTGCTGGGCTCTAGGGCAGGGCTATCTCTAGACACGGCCAATGCCTTTAACAGTATTGAATGGTCTTATTTGTGGGAAATGTTACGACGCTTTGCATAGGCCCTAACTTTATAGCTCGGGTTACAACTTCTTTATGCTCAACCAGTCAGCATGAAAGGTCAATGTTCCTCCTTTCTGCATCTCCTGAGAGGCACCAGGCAGGGATGCCCTTTATCTCCCCTCCTGTTTGCTTTCACTGTGGACCCATTTGCAATGACAGTCTAGGCTTCTAGTGCCATAAAGGGTTTTAGATGTTCTTCCCTAGAGGAAAAGATAACAAATAAATAGGAAGTTGGGACTTTAAAATGAAGCAATTGGGTAGTGGAGGTAAAATAAACCATCTATGAATTGCATTATGAAATATTTATTGATTGTAAAACATATAACACACAGTAAAGGAGTATTGATTTCATATACAATAAAATAATTCATTACATACATGTAGAACTGATGTACACATAATATAGGCATAATAAAGAATATACACAAATAGCAGCACGTGATTAGATGTTAATAGAAAAAGTAGAGAAGCATGATGTTGCTAGCAACATCATGCTTCTCTACTTTTTCAATTAACATCTAATCACGTGCTGCTATTTGTGTATATTCTTTATTATGCCTATATTATGTGTACATCAGTTCTATATGTATGTAATGAATTATTTTATTGTATATGAAATCAATACTCCTTTACTGTGTGTTATATGTTTTACAATCAATAAATATTTCATAATGCAATTCATAGATGGTTTATTTTACCTCCACTACCCAATTGCTTCATTTTAAAGTCCCAACTTCCTATTTATTTGTTACTGAAAACCGGGATGGAGGAACAAAATTGTTCCTCATTTAAAGTCCCAAAACCCCCTCATTTAACTCTAGAGGAAAAGATAGTTCTCTATGTTGATGTTACTCAATTTTTTTCAGTATACTAGTTTACCTTGATCTGAACATTTGGGTCCTTCTCGGGACTGAAAATAAAATGGTCCAAATTGACTCTTATGCCATTAGATCCTATATATCTACTGTACCTCTACTTGACATTGCAGCACCTCTTAAAATAGTTAAGACATTCAGGTACCTTGGTGTTCATGTCTCATCTGGACTAACAGAGTACCTTCACTTAAATTTACATCCCTTGATCGCAAAGCTCTGCTTTAAATCCAAATGCTGGTGCCGCCTCCCACTTTCTGTGTTGGGACGTGTTACCTTGGTGATAATGATCTGGCTCCCCCAGATACTTTATATCTTGCAAAATGCACTGCTCTGGATTTCGAAGCAGTGGTTTCATACCTTTGATACAATAGTCTGTGGGATGTTCTGGAAACAGGGCTCCTCCAGGATTAAGCTGGAAACCTTGCAGAGACCCCAGAAGAAGGAGGCCTGGCATTGCCTCATCTGCATTTTTTTTTATCTGGCAGCACAACTCTAACTCTTTACAGGCCTTATCAATGTCCCCGTTGAAGACCCCACCTTCCTCCTGATAGAACAGATTTAAGGTCAATCCCTTGTAAATCAATAAAGTGTCTCTCGCCAGTATTCTTTTCTTTTCCTGGTCTCCTTATAGTTCTATTCAATCTTTTTCATTAACTTTTCATTTTTTGTCATTTGTGTTTGACTTTTGTCTGTATATACTATTATTGAATTTGTGAACATCAGTAGCATACACATGGGACTCCTTAGCATATACTACAGCTAATTTTCCCTTTTACCAATTGTCTGCCATCAATTAGGACAATATATGGGTGGAGCCTGTAATATGTAGAGCTACTATTTATTCTAAGTTTTGTGTCTAAATGCAGTTATGAGTAAGGCCTTATAGGCTGAAACGCGTTGATTGATCTTATATGTGGTTGTATACTGTGGTTTTTGAATAAACTTGAAGATTGTTTAGGAGCAACTACTGGTGTGCGGATCATCTTTTTTCATTAGGAGTCCCCTCCCTTGTTCTTATTT
Organism: Lithobates septentrionalis; assembly: GCA_037952835.1. Classification (NCBI taxonomy): domain Eukaryota; kingdom Metazoa; phylum Chordata; class Amphibia; order Anura; family Ranidae; genus Lithobates; species Lithobates septentrionalis. The sequence goes on along the minus strand of JBBDGP010001187.1, from coordinate 4,289,479 downwards.
TTGTATATGTGGTTGTTTACTGTGGTTTTGAATAAACTTGAAGATTTTTTAGGAGCAACCACTGGTGTGCGGATCATCTTTTTTCATTATTAGTCCCCTCCCTTGTTCTTATTTTCTGGTTTGTTTTATGTTGCCCTTCTTTCCCTAGATGCTGATGTTCCAAATTGTACTATGATATATTTTGTATAAATAATACTTGAAATCTTACGTTTTGTGCATTTTTGTTCTACAGGGGCTATACAGTATGTTATTCTACATATCTCCTTTTTCTTTCTGTGGAATCTTTTGTGCATTGTAAACCAAAAAACATTGTTTTAAAAAAATGATCGAAAAAAATAAATGTAATGTGAAAACAACAATATCCAGTAGCAATTATCCTATTGGTTCTGTTATATCATATCCTTTTTTAAATATTTCCTCCCTAGGTAAACTGTTCTTGGATTTTTTCCTTTTGGTCCTTTAGCAGAGTCTAACTGAATGTAGGCCCCTCACAGAGCCAATACTATAGCCTTAGAAGAGGTGTTCATTCTTGATTGTGTTCTGATTGGTACAGGGTAGAAAGCTGTAAATGTTATTCTAAACATTGAAAAAACTGCACCCTTAGATGAAGTAGACAGAAAATTCCTTTTCAAAAATTTCAGACTATATTTTTAAGGTAATTGTTTTGATGCCAGAAAAGCTTGCTCTTTGATGGCATGATTTTCGGAAAAAGCTGAGCTTGGCAATCAGATGATCTATGTTGTTGGAGGATGCTTCTGACTAAAAAAGTTCTCAACAGAGGTGGTAACTCCAGAGTTACCTGATCTTCACCAGAGCTACTGATGATATGATTGAGACTTGTGTGACGGACACCACCCTGGCAGACCTGGCATGGCCTCACTGTCAGATAAATCAAGACAGTATACAAAGTGTAAGACAGAAAAGTGGTCAAGGCCAAGCTAAGGATCAGCTAACAGGAAGTCAAGCAGCCAATGCAAGGTACCAGGATGGAGACAGAGGCAAAATCCACAATGAGGTAAAGGCCTATTGGCAGTCAGAAAGGAAGGTCAGGCAGGATAGGTCAAGCAAGGTCAGACAAAGAGTGCACCCACAAAGCAAACAAACTCTATAATGAGAAGTGCACCCTGAGAGGAATATCCTATTTAAAGACCACAAATTACTACCACATTAGCATACATTTATGAAGTGCACCGCAGCACATAGCGTGTGTACACATGAGAATGGCCTGTGGGATGCACCCAAGGTGGCCATGAAACAGAATGTGAGTGTGAATTTTTTTTTCTCTCATTCTTTCCTTTCCTACCATTGCCACTTTGCCAGATATCCTCTGTTGTGTATAAAAAACAAAAAATTGTACCAAGTCATTCTCTTTCACCTGATTGGTCACTGGTCCAAGTTGCAAATGGCTTACTTACTGACATACCAGTTGGTTGATTTCACATCCTATAAAAATATAGCAAAGCTTGCACAGCTTCTGTGGAAGATAACTAGTCATGTTAAAAAGCTGTCCCTGTGCAGCATGTGGCTTGGAATATGACTAGATTTCCCACAGTGTGGTAAGGCAGATATTAACTCATTATACAAGAGATATGGTTTAGAACAATACTTGTTTCTCGTTGCTCATTTTTTACTTAGTTACAGCTATTTTATTGCACAATGACAACAACAGCAGGAAGAAGACTTGTGATAACACCACAGAAAATTGTCAGGTCAAGTTAATGACAGACCTCTAACTACATTGCAGCACTTCAGTGCTACCTTCACTGCTGATGCTACCGAACACTAATGAGAAAAAAAAAACACTGATTCTAGTAAAATACATCATAAAAAAATTGACAAAAAGAAAGAAAATGTGCAAATTAAGCCAAGTGCTCTTAATGACATCATGTGGAGGCCAACCCATTTGTTTATATTGGGTCAGTGCAAACAGGAGCTGTCATTCTGTGGGACTGAAGTGATTAAATCAGACGTGTCAGAGGGCGGTGGGTTTTTCCTTTCTTTGGGTCAGCAGGCATTGGGCATTGTGCTTCACATATATCTGCATCACTACAAGATGTGATTGATTGTGAATTTACAATTGTAGTACAATTTTTTTTTATTAAAGGACTTATCAAAAACGGTGTATATGCTTATTTACTTTGACATATTTTGGTAATGAATATGGGTACTAGCCTTTACTCAATCACATTGGGGTGGTATCTGGGGGCCCCCTTATTTTTAAAGGGAAGTTCCAGATTCTTCCAATCCCTCTGCCTGCAAACCCCTCATCAACATAGGGACATAGTGCTTTGCCAGGATGTCACCCCCCAAGGTACCCCCCAATATTGAGGGCATGTGGTCTGTGAAACAAGTAAAAGCTTGAGCTGGCTAGTAGTCCATATAGTGATTTTAATGGTTGGTTACAAAAAGTGACAAGCAAAACAGCTGACACGTTTCAGCAACAGCCTTAGTCGTAGCTACTATTTGTAACCAACCATTAAATGGACTACATGGACTAAATGAACTATATGGACTACAAAGTTGCCGGCTCAATCCTTTTACTTGTTTCTGTTGTAGTATGTAAGGACACACTGAGCCTGAGCACCTGAAAAATTAGACTGGGAGTTCCCCGCTGTGTGCTTTGTCTCTCTTCAAACTTACAACATGTGGTCTATAATTCGGGGGGTGGGGGTGCATTCTTGGATAAGGGCCTAGTATGGATTTAGAGGTTATCCCATGTTTTTTTTGTATGCTGTTACCCCTGAAACTCTCATGAGACCCTAAGGGTCTTGTAGGGAATTTAAGGAATCCCACACTTTGCTTTTGTTTTACTTTGTGGGGTCCCACTTAAAATCTATATCAGACCTGAAGGCTTGGTATGAATTTTTGAGAGGGACTCCAGGGCGTGTTTTTTTTTTTTAAATCCCTTTGTTTATGCTCATCTGAATGTGCCAGGCAAAGATGAGTCATTAGTTGATTAGGTGCCAGCGAGTGCTAGCTCTCTAGCAACTTGAGCAGAAAGCTTTTGCATTTAGCAGCGGTAATAATACCAGTGCTAAATCTTTCAATTCACACTGCAGCTGGAGTTTTCCTGTTCACACAAGAGTCTCTATGCACTTTGTGCAGAGGTCTCCTTCATACTTTTTCCCCATCTGGTCGAATGTTCTTAGCCTATAGTGTTATGCCCCGTACACACGGTCGGATTTTCCGACGGAAAATGTGCGATCGGAGCGCGTTGTCGGAAATTCCGACCGTGTGTGGGCTCCATCGGACTTTTTCCATCGGATTTTCCGACACACAAAGTCTGAGAGCAGGCTATAAAATTTTCCGACAACAAAATCCGATCGCGTCAATTCCGACCGTGTGTGGACAATTCCGATGCACAAAGTGCCACGCATGCTCAGAAGAAATTCTGAGACGGAACAGTTCGGTCTGGTAAAATTAGCGTTCGGAATGGATACAGCACTTTCGTCACGCTGCAATGTTTTAAATAGTTTAATACAGCACACTCTCTTCATCTTTATAATGTGAGAAGAATGAAGTAGTTTTGCTGCTCATATTCACACAAACTTCTCACAAACTTATTTCTTTATTATTTGTCGGGATTCCCTCAATATATTTTGATTTGTCACATCTGACCAAATTTCTTTTTGGTTATTGTTAAATTTTTTTTTTTTTTTTTCAAGGCTGATTTTTTTTTTTTTTTGGGTTTGTATTTTTTTCAAGGCTGTTTTGTTATTTGTGTTTTTTTTGTGTTTTACTCCATAATATTTTTGTGTGTGTTTTGTGTGTCAAGTTACCACCACACCATTGATCTTGTATCATTTAATCTCAAGGAGATTGTTTGGTGTTGGTGTCCCTTGTTAATTTTACATTGTATTTTTGAAATGTACCTGCCTCCTCACAAACAAACTGTCCTTTTTGAAGGAAAACACACATAGGCGAGTATAATTGAAACAAAAATTCCTTTATTAAGGGCTCAGAACCAAACAAAGAGGGAGGCAAAGCTGGAGAAACAGCAGAAATTGGTGAGGCCTTTGGCCCCAGGGCAGACATCAATTCTTTTACAGCAAAATTGGTGGCCTGAGGAGTCCTTATCTAAGGGAGTGCAGTCTGGTCCAGATGTCCCAGAGATCCAGAAAGCAGCAGATGACATGTATGTTCCCAGGCTGTGGTCCTACAAGAGGCTGCATATTTTGCCAGACCAGACTGAACCCAGGGCCATCACTCTCTGGTCTTCCTTTCACACTTCCTTCCCGGCTGTGGCTCTGGTGTTGGAGATGTGGCAGGAGGAGGACCAGGACCTGGAGGAGGAGGAGGAGGAGGAGGAGGAGTAGGACCTGGAGGAGGAGGAGGAGGAGGAGTAGGACCTGGAGGAGCAGGAGGAGGAGGAGGACCATGTGTGAGGTCACAAATGTAGTTAGCACATGTTATTTGGCCCCTCAACCCCTTATTGAGAGCTTCCAAAATTAGGAACTTACACAGGAGTCATTGGCCCTCCTCCATCTGCATCATTTTCACTGCATCACAGTGTGGGGGGTTCTCAGGGCCTCTGTAGCCTTCCAAAAGAGACCTATGGCAGCCTCCTCCAGGTTACTCCTCTTCCTGCCACTTTGTCTTTGAAGGCGGAGGGGAGGGACCTGGGTATCGGGCAGCCTGCTTGGCCCGGCCACCTCCTGGCTGAGACTTCCCTGTGTATGAAAAAGGGACATGGTTTTAGTTTTTGCTTCATCAATCACAATCATAATTTAGTACTCCAAACTAACATCTAGTTAACATCATTGATTGGACAAGCAGAAATATTTAGAAGAATGCTATACCTGGCTCAAGCTGGGCTCCTCCACATATTGCTGTTTGGAAGGCCCAGGTTGGACATCAGAAGCCTCAGCTGGGGGGGAAGGAAGCATGGAAGGAAGAGTGGAGAGTGCTGGCCTGGGTTCAGTCTGACCTACCAGAAAATGCAGCCCTGTCATAGTACCACAGCCTGGGGACATAAATGTCATCTGCAGCTCCTGATCTCTGGGAATCCTGGACCTTCTTGTGCTCCCTTAGATAAGTGCTCCTCAGGCCACCAATTAGGATCTTCAAATAGGTGATGTCTGCCGTGGGGATCCCCGTTTTCACAAATTCCAACAAATTATCCAGCGCTGCCTTCCTCTTTGTTTGGTTCTTATATTCAGGGTGGTTTATCTGCCACAGACAGGGCAGCTCTCTGAACATATCTATGAAGATTGGCATAAAGTCCTCATCTTTCAAGATATCCATTTTCACTGCAAGACATAACACAAGACAAACCCTAATGTCAACCTAAAGTCTTCTAAACTTGTGCAAATACAGGCCTCAAGCTAGAAGCAGTATAGGCCCAATGTTAAATCTTACCTTCGCTATCATGATTGGCGCCTCCGTTACTCATTCCTCCGCTTATAGATCGTATGTACTACGCACGCGTGTTACGCTTTATAGACACTGCGCATGCGTAAAACTCCGCCCGCCCCTGACGTTCTTTCTAGTCTATTCCCCGCCCCTTCTGGTTTGGCGCAGTGGGGGAAGAGCACATGGCGGAGACACAGCAGGTGTCAAATAATTACACCAACGAGGAGGAGGAGGAGGAAAGCCCGGAGCCTGAAACGTCCCGATCCAGAAGGAGACGATATAAGGCGTCAAATATGTCCTTTGGGGAGATGTTGGAGATGGTTGACATAATGAAAAGGGCCGACTATGACGGGAAGTATGGACCTTACCCCAACCCCAATGTCAGAAAGGCCAAGATCATGGCGAAAGTGGTCAAGAGTCTGCACCGGAATTTCGGGGTATGGCGATCCAAGGATCAGCTCAGGAAGCGGTGGTCGGACCTCAAATTAAGGGAGCACGAGCAGTACAGAAAGATCCGGAGAGTGCTGCAAAAATGTAAGTAGTTGTGCTGTGTTCCGATTCTTTTTATGTTTATTACGTTCGTGCTGCCCCATGTGCTTTTCTTAACTGTTATCCATTTCTAAATGTCAACTTTCATGTTCATGGGCACATTATTCGTTCGTATTAAACATTTTTCGTGCGGCCTAGAAAACACCATTGTTTTGGCCATATGCATTTGCCAACATTTTTTATGGTCTACTTGTCTGAAACTAATTTGGTTGTGTAGATGGGTTTGTTACTAGAATGAAATGCAAACTAGATCCTATGTAAGGAGAGGACACTCAGCAGCAGTTTTCACATCTGGACACTGGAGCACTACTGTGGGACAAAAGAACACCCTTTTTATTAGGGGGCCCACACAGGTGCTCCAGTGTATACTATAGGGGTGTCTCCATCTGTGAAGCTTGTACAAAACAGGTAAAGTATTCAAGCTTGAGAAAGGACAAGAAAAATGCTACATCTTGGAACTCTGCCAAACCAGACAATTGTACCCCACTTCCAAGCAATGTTTCATATTTATAGTTCTGCCATCAAATATCTGTGTGCTAAGTATACCTATTTTTATTTACATAGGGGATAAAACACTCGGAGGACACCCCTCATCCGAGGAGACCACATACCCCCCACCTCTGGAAGAAGGGGAAATCCACCCAAGACAAGCAGAGCAGGAGGAGGAAGATGTGGTGGAATTAGTCACCACAACAGGTGAGTGTCTGCGACCACAGGCTCAGGTAAGAGATGGATGCCAGCATATTTATAATACATGTTGTTTTTTGGTTTCTATCTTTGTAGGTGATCATGATGTTGTGGATCCAGATCCTTTCACCTCGGAAAGTGCACAGATCCTGATTGGGGAGATCATGGGGTGTAATAGGGACTTGGAAAACATCCAGAAAAACATCAATGATGTTCAAAAAAAAATGAAGAACATCATTGATGTTTTAGGGAGAGTTTAAAACCCCTCCAAATCCCTTTGGTTTTTGGTGTGCTAAAAATAATTGTCATTTTTTGGATAAATTTTAGAAAAGCCAAATTTGGAAAAGGCACACAGTGTGTAAACATGTGCTATCTGCCATCACGGGAGATCAATGGACGCGTTTTGGGAGTGCAACCCCTTCCTCAATAATAAAGTAGCTGTGAGGAAGGGGTTGCACCCCCAAAACACATCCCTTGACCCCCCGTGATGGCAGGTAGCACATGTTGACATTCGGAAATTTGTGTGCATCTTCCAAATTTGGCTTTTCCTGGGGTGACTTCACCCCATCTGAACGCAATACCAAACACAGTTTGTAAATACTCATGTCTGATATTGCCTTCAAGTTCTACCAAATGTGAACTTTGTAAGTTCAAGATTTGTGTCTTTCTTGTTGTTTTTAAACATGCCTGTTTTATCTTAAATGGACATTTCTACTTTTTCTAATGTGACCCCAAAAATTGTTAGACAACAAACATGTTGGTTTGTTTAAAAAACCTTTTCTCAATGCACATGTGATTGTGCTGGCATTTAAAAGATTGATAATCAAGATTATGTGGATTATTGTCTCAACGCTACAACACTTTTGTGGTGCTCTAATTGCTGTTTTCTGTGACAATGGGTGTTATTTCCTGAAGGCACTACAAGTGCAGTTTCAAGTGCACTTGTAGTGCAAAGTGTCTTTGCCATTAGTAAATAACACCCAACAGTGCTTTGTAAGGTTACACAATCACGTCATTTTCAGGACTCACCACATTTCTGTCAGGGTCAGCTAAAACAAACACAAGCAGTAAATGTCACCAAAGATTTGAGTAGTTTTTTTTTATTTGAAAAAGGTTTTACACATTGTCTGGCATATTGATAGCCCCCCTACCCGCAAAGAATTCAAGGTATCTTAGCCGGACATCATGGGCACTCGGGGGGGGCAAGCCAGGACGGCCACTTTCAAGCGCCGTCAGGGTTGATTCATTTGGAATTGCAGCCTCAGGCCCAACTGAGCCAGCATAGTTGACAGAATGTTGCCGTAAAAAGTTGTGTAGAACACAGCACGCCAGGATTAAATGATTCAGTTTATACTTCGCCATATGTATGGGTGTAAGAAATAGGCGGAACCGGCTGGCCATGATTCCAAACGTGTTCTTCACCACTCTTCTGGCTCTGGCCAGCCGGTAATTAAAAACCCTCTGGTCCGGGGTGAGGGTCCTCATCGGGAATGGCCACAAAAGATGGTCCCCCAGCGCAAATGCTTCATCCGCAACGAAGACGAATGGGAGTCCTTCCACATTGTCTTCTGGAGGTGGCAAGTCCAAGCTGCCATTCTGGAGATGCCTGTAGAACTCCATCTGGGCGATGACTCCACCATCGGACATCCGGCCATTCTTCCCCACGTCCACATACAGGAACTCATAAGTAGCCGATACCACCGCCAACATCACAATACTATTGAACCGCTTATAATTATAATAGTACGACCCCAAGTTGGGTGGTGGGATGATGTGGACGTGTTTCCCATCAATTACCGCTGGGCAAAGTGGGAGGCCACAGTCTGCCATTCCTGTGGCGTGGAAGGAAACTGTGGAGTCAAAACAAAAAAACGAAATTAGTCATTTTGTACATAAACAGGGAAAGCAGATTAGACACAAACATTCTTGGCCAACATCAAGATAACATTTATTTGAGGGAGTTTTTAAAGACCAAAGTATAAGGTACACCTATCAGATTACCCCTCCCCCCCTCTCATGGGCCATTTCTAACATTATAGGGGGGGAGTTCTTGGACAGGTAACCCTCTCCACTTCATTGAGAGGTGAATGCCTAAATAATGGGTATTACTTTGAACAGCCCCTCCTTAGTTACACTATTGGCAGCCCACTGGATAGGTAAGAAGTGTCAAAATACAAAGATATAAATACACATTGTACACATTTGAGCACATTTGGACATTCTGCTATTACCTATCAAGATAATAATAGGATACAAAACATGTAAACAGTACCATTGAAAAGTATACAGGCAGGCCCTTGCAATACATGCTTTGGGGAATTCATCCATACATCTGACCACTAAAGAGGTGGGTATAGTGTGTATGGGTTTGGCAAAGTCACCAGATAGATGATTGAGGATAGATAGAGAATTTGTATCAGCTGACTTAGCAGGTGGGGGGAGGGAGGGTTCCAAATGATTTGAGGACCCCCCAAAAAAGCCTCTGGCACTCTGCCTGAATTTAAAGCACAAATCACATTTAAAAATATTTTAGGGGGTGTTTGGGGTAAAGCACTACTATGGAGCTGACAAAATACATTGTTAAGTGACTACATGAGGTGAATATAGGGGCAGGAGAGGGGAGGTTAGTGAAGGCAAATATGTATGAAGGACAAAAAATAATTACATAAAAATCCAGCATGCATGAGGACAAAGGGGACATTCACAGCATATTACAACCATGGTAATTAGGGAATGAGGAAAGAAATACAATATATTAGCAAACATTAAATACAATAAAAGTGATATTAAAGGATAAAAATCTTACCTTAATATACTCCTTCTGCAGGACCTGGATGATGGCAGAACAGGTCTCCGGGATAATGATCCCCAGAGCCTGGGGGGGAGATGCCTGTCGAGAACTTCAAGTCCTGCAGGCTACTCCCCGTCGCCAAGTACCGCAGGGTGGCGACGAGCCTCTGCTCCGGAGTGATGGCTTGCCTCATGCAGGTATCCTGCCTGCTAATATAGGGGTCAGCAAAGCCAACAAACTGTGAAATACGGGCTCCGTCATCCGGAGAAAGTTCCTTAAAATCATCAGGATTATTCTCACGGATCTCACGGAGCAAAGGCATATGACAGAACTGGTAACGCTGAAGCAACAAATTCTTGGTCCATGAACTCCTCCCCACCTGGACTTGTGTCAAGGTCAGGACCCCAATACCAAGCCCCCCGCACAGCACGAACTCTACGAGAAGTACGTATATGCAACATGGCTAGAAAACAGTCGGCTGCTCAGAACGAAGTAACAGAACGCACTGAAGAACAGCAAGGCCTGTGAAGAGCATGCTGAAAAACAGTAACGAACGAACAAGAACACAATGACTGAGTCACGCGTAGCTTGCTGCACGCACTGAAGACCAGATACAAACCCACAAGCACAAACGGAACAGAAGAAAATGAACGAGTCTGAAAAAGTGCGAATCGTCTCTCACCAAACTTTTACTAACACGAGATTAGCAAAAGGAGCCCAAAGGGTGCCGCGCTTGGTTCTGAAATGGGCTTTTCTAGTCTCGTCCTACGTGGTGTACGTCACCGCGTTCTTGGAGAGCGGAAATCCTGACAACTTTGTGCGACCGTGTGTACGCAAAACAAGTTTGAGCCAACATCCGTCGGAAAAAATCCATGGATTTTGTTATCGGAATGTCCGATCAATGTCCGATCGTGTGTACAGGGCATTAGGCTATTTTCTTTATTAGTCAAATATTCCTTAACTCCTATGGTCGAATAATGAGACATTTGAAAAACATTATTTTTTTGTACATAGATCCCCATTGTCTTTTTCTCAGATTTTTCAAGTAGAAATTAACCCTTTACGAACCTAAAAGTAGGAAAAATAATGAATCATAATGGTTTTCCTTGATAATCCTTGTTGTCATTGTCAGGCATGGAACAAGTTAAAATCTAGTCCTTAAGGTGGCCATTCATAAACAACTGTCCTCATTTTCAAGGTCAATGTACTGACATGGAAGTGGTCGGATGCAGTCCAAATAGAAGCACTATAAAGTCACATACATTGTGTTATTATACTAAATAATCCTGAAATATACAGGTTATTGCCATAGGCACACAAACCTAGGGGAAAGAAAACTAACAAATAAGGCATTTATTACAAATAAAGATCAGAACATTACATGTATTGCAAATATAGCACATGCACACTAGGAAACATTCAATTAATTCACAACAATTTGAGTCATTTCGCACATTGTGAAAGCAATTTCACAATTTCAGTGTCCACATATCTGTAAACTTGTGAACTGTTTCACCTCCTTGTGCCACTTCAGATTAATTATACATTTCCATGATAGAACACTGAAGAGAGCACATAGAGTACTGTATGTCCAAGATATGAAGACAATATCAAAATTATTTGTCACTGTTGCAAAAATAAGACTTATTTATTGCATTTTATACCTGTGAACATAAAAAAAATGTAGTCCACCTTTCAAATACATTTAGCATTTTTGTTTTTTATGGGCATTGATTAATCCTAATTGACCCAGAGAATCTTGAAGGGCACAGAGTTGTTGAACAAGCTAAAGGGAATGTTATGTCTCCTAAGTGGGTGTCATTATACAATCCTAAAAAAAAAAATCACATTTATTGAACTGGTCTTTCAAAAATATAAGACAGAAGGCAGCTTGGAGACACCAATACATCCTAGTGATACTTGATTGTGCCACAAAATTTCCAGAGGCGGTCCCTTTGAGTAAAACCTCAAGGATGGGGTTCCCTAAGGCAATCTTGATGGACCAAGGCACTCTCCATTCATGTCAAACACCAGAGAGGTTGCTTCACCTTGTAAAAGAGAGACTTCTCCACATAGAACAGCATATGACCCAAATGAGAGAGAGAATAGCTAAAATGATGCCACTGGTAAAGGAGATGTACAACTGGTCTGCCAAGCTTAGACAGTTCCAGGTTGGAGATGTGATGGGTTGTGCTTATAGCAACAGTAGAAAGTAAGTTCCTGGCCAGGTGGCAGGGGCTGTTCAAGGTAGTAGAAAAGGTTGGTAAGATAAATTATAGAGTACACAAACCTGGGAGTGAAAGCCATACCACATATTCCATGTGAATCTGTTAAAACCTTGGAAGGACCGAGAGCAGGTAGTTGCCCTGGCTAATGTTAGTTCTAAGTCCTCTGTAAGGATAAACTTAGCCCCACCACCCTGTCCAAGCCACAGACTCAGCAGGTAAAGAGTTTTTAAAAAGAAATAGAGTCATCTTTTCAAGACTGCTAAGTCTTATGAAAATAATTGAGCATGAAATTGTAACAGAACATAGACTAAAAATCTGAGTAAAAGTCCTTATCAAATTCTCTAGACACACTGGAATGCAGTGTCTGAGGAAGTTCTAAAAATACTGTAATATGATATCAATGAGGAACCGCAGAGTGAGTGGCCGAGTTTAATTGTGTTGGTACCGCAGACCAACAAGACTCCGTGATTTTGTAATGAATCCAAAAGGCTAAATGAGATTTCGAAGTTCGATGCATATCTATTGCCCCGAGCAGACGAACTAAAAGACAGGTTAGAGCCAGTCTGGTACATTACCACATTAGACCTCACTAAAGGCTACTGGCAGATACCTTTAGCTAAGGACGCAAGGGAAAAGACCACATTTTCTAATCCAAAGGGTAATTTCAAATATTAAAAAATACTGTTCAGGTTGCAGTATGCCCCAGCTACTTTTTAGAGAGTGATGGATAAAAAACAACACCCACATTGGAAATACAGTTTAGACTGGGAATCTCATATTCCCCAAGTTCAGGCTGTGTTGGACTCCCTAAAGAAGGAGGGGTTTAACATTAACCTGAAAAAGTGTGCCATTGCAATGGAAAAGTTTAAGTACCTGAGGTACAATGGGGGGCAGGGGTTTGGTGGAACCTCAGATGAACATGGTAGAGGCTAGTCAGGCTTGGCCCTGCACTGTCACAAAGAAACAGGTCCAGGCCTTTCTGTACTATCATCAGTTTGTCCCTAACTTTGCCACTCTTGCTGTACCATTGACTCACCTGACAAAGGGTAGCAAGTACATCATGTTCAAGTGTAGTGATAGGGCTGAAGAGGCTTTTTTGGAGTTTAAAACAGCTTTGCGCCAGTATCCAGCACTAGTTGCACCACACTTCTCTAACAAATTTGTTGTTCAAACAGATGTCTGTAGCGAAGGCTTAGGAGCCATTCTGTCTCAATAGGTCAGTGGGGAGAATCAACTCATAGTCTTTCTTAGTAGGAAGTTGACAGCAGTTGAGAAAATGACGCTGTATTGGAGTGAAAGTGTCTGGTTATTAAGTGAGCTATAGACTCACTACACTATTTTCTCCTCTGCAGGAAGTTTCATCTGGTGTCAGACAATGCCCCACTGACCTGAAAGAGACAGAACAAACACAAGAATGCCAAGGTATCAGATGGTTCTTGGGATTGCAAAAATCAGCACTGCGAGGACGGATGACCTGAAAAAAAAGAGTTTATAATGATTTGGGTTTAACGACACTTTAAAAGAGCACTATCTATTGTACATTAGTTATTATGAGTAATGGATAGATTCATGCATTTTGGCACAAATTTGGTGTTTTATATTGTAGGCCTGTAATTCTTAGTAAGAACACACTTAAATCTGTCCAAACAAGTGTCTAGTAGATATCCGGGTATGATAAAGTTTGAAACACGAAATCATAAATTATAATATAATAAATAACTAATAAATAATATTAAAATATAATAATAATAAAATTAATTTCCCCAAGATTCACGATCGCTTAATTCTGCAAGTGTTATAATTTACTATCGCTATTTTCTATGTGGTCTAAAACCACTTTTGACGTAAAGGGACACTTTTTGGTTGCCATGGACAATCTCAAGTTTCCAGGCAGAAAGAACAGTATATATAATATAAAACTGCATGCAGGGTACTAGACAAAGCACTAGGGACAAAAGGCATGTGAAATAATTTGATACAGTAATGTAATCTGTAAGATTACAGTGTACTGTATGTATTATGTTTTTTGTACTTTTTGAATTTGCCGCCGAGCTCCGCCCCCATGCGTCGCGGCACTCGTAGGGAACGGAGCCCGGTACACAGAGCATCGGGCGGATGATCCAGCGGGGGACACAGAGGGGGGACATCGCAAGATCCTGGGGACAAGGTAAGTTACCTGGTCCAGGATTCCGCAATGCAATCCCTAGTGTGGCTTGGGGTTACCGCTAATGGTACTGAAATTTACCCCCGAGCCACATCTGGGATTACCGCCAGGAGGGTTGATTAAAGCATTTAAAAACACACATTAAAACAATTTCACCATTTCTGAAACCCAATGATGTTACATCCTATGGAACGTCTGCAAAAATGCACTGTACTTTAACAAATATATAGTGTCTGCATAAGGAATGCTGGCTGGAACTTGGAATTTGTATCATGGTATCCTCTAATAACTAGGGTCTTAATACTTCCATATGTATAAGAAGTTGTGAAACAACCTCAAGAAATCCACTCTACTAGGCATATGATATATTAGTTATCAGATTTACAGTAGTAAATTGGATGCTTAAAATTTGATATCACAAAACTGTATTGGAATTGTTGATTCCAATACACTTACAAACAGCACAGTATTAACATACCGTATTAAGCATTATGTACAATCATGTTGAAAATATATTGGCAGCTATATGCCTCAAAGTTGACTTTTGGTAGATGTATAAAATATGCTACCAGTGTGACATTTTAAATCAGAAAACAGTCCACATAGGATTTCCATAATACAATTGATAATTTGTTTTGTACAAAGTTATGGCTCCCTCTGTATGGAATACATTCTGGGACTACTCAAAAAGAAGTGCTGTTTTATATTCTATACCTCACAGGTGCTATCAATATATAAAATGTATGTGTTTGGAGGAGCAGGGATTGTTTCATATGAGATGATTCAGTTCTTTACATGATATTTCATGTTTGAAAAAAACACAGCTTTCCACGTAATACATGTTTATTATATGCATGCAAATAGGCTTTTATGCTCATTTATGTTTGTTTATGTGTGTTTTTACAGTAAATGCTTTAAAGTGGTTGTAAAACCCTGAAATGAATAACGAACAAAGCATATCCTCATATAGTGTGTACTCAACCCGTAACAATTAGTCTGGTTCCTGCCTTTATTCCAAAGTGGGATTCCAGATTTAAATACTATAATGCCCCGTACACACGGTCGGATTTTCCGATGGAAAATGTCCGATCGGAGCGTGTTGTCGGAAATTCCGACCGTGTGTGGGCTCCATCGGACATTTTCCATCGGATTTTCCGACACACAAAGTTGGAGAGCAGGAGATAAAATTTTCCGACAACAAAATCCGTTGTCGGAATTTCCGATCGTGTGTACACAAATCCGACGGACAAAGTGCCACGCATGCTCAGAATAAATAAAGAGATAAAAAGCTATTGGCCACTGCCCCGTTTATAGTCCCGACGTACGTGTTTTACGTCACCGCGTTTAGAACTATCGGATTTTCCGACAACTTTGTGCGCCCGTGTGTAGACAAAACAAGTTTGAGCCAACATCCGTCGGAAAAAATCCTAGGATTTTGTTGTCGGAATGTCCAAACAAAGTCCGACCGTGTGTACGCCCTATAAGTCCCCTGTAGAACACCTACAGTGGGGAGAAAGCATGTATAGGTCTATCATTTTTTATCATAGGTACTCTTCAACTGTAAGAGACGGAATCTAAAACAAAAATCCAGAAAATCGCATTGTATTTTTTTTAAATAATTAATTTGCCTTTTATTGCATGACATAAGTATTTGATCACCTACCAACCAGTAAGAATTCCGTCTCTCACAGACCTGTTATTTTTTCTTTAAGAAGCCCTCCTGTTCTCCACTCATTACCTGTATTAACTGCACCAGTTTGAACTTGTTACCTGTATAAAAGACACCTGCCCACACACTCAATCAAACAGACTCCAACCTCTCCACAATGGCCAAAACCAGAGAGCTGTGTAAGGACATCAGGGATACAATGTAGACCTGCACAAGGTTGGGATGGGCTACAGGACAAAAGACAAGCAGCTCGGTGAGAAGGCAACAACTCGTCGAAAATGGAAGAAGTTCAAGATGACAGTCAACCTCTCCTGGTCTGGGGCTCCATGCAAGATCTCACCTCATGGGGCATTAGTGATCATGAGAAAGGTGAGGGATAGCCCAGAACTACATGGCAGGATCTGGTCAATGACCTAAAGAGAGCTGGGACCACAGTCTCAAAGAAAACCATTAGTAACACACTACGCCGTCATGAATTAAAATCCTGCAGCACACACAAGGTCCCCCTGCTCGAGCCAGTGCATGTCCAGGCCCATCTGAAGTTTACCAATGACCATCTGGATGATCCAGAGGAGGAATGGGAGAAGGTCATCATGTGGTCTGATGAGACAAAAATAGAGCTTTTTGGTCTAAACTCTACTTGTCGTGTTTGGAGGAAGAAGAAGGATGAGTACAACTCCAAGAACACCATCCCAACCATGAAGCATGGAGGTGGAAACATCATTCTTTGGGGCTGCTTTTCTGCAAAGGGGACAGGACAACTGCACCGTATTGAGGGGAGGATGGAAGGGGCCATATATCACGAGGTCTTGGCCAACAACCTCCTTCCCTCAGTAAGAGCATTGAAGATGGGGCGTGGCTGGGTCTTCCAGCATAACAACGACCCGAAACACACAGCCAGGAGTGGCTCCGTAAGAAGCATCTCAAGATCCTGGAGTGGCCTAGCCAGTCTCCAGATCTGAACCCAATAGAAAATCTTTGAAGGGAGCTGAAAGTCCGTATTGCCCAGCGACAGCCCCGAAACCTGAAGGATCTGGGGAAGGTCTATATGAAGGAGTGGGCCAAAATCCCTGCTGCAGTGTGTGCAAACCTGGTCAAGAACTACAGGAATGTATGATTTCTGTAATTGCAAACAAAGGTTTCTATACCAAATATTAAGTTTTGCTTTTCTGATGTATCGAATACTTATGTCATGCAATAAAATGCAAATGAATTACTTAAAAATCATACAATGTGATTTTCTGGATTTTTGTTTTAGATTCCGTCTCCCACAGTTGGAGAGTACCTATGATAAAAATTACAGACCTCTACATTTGTAAGAAGGAAAACCTGCAAAATTGGCAATGTATCAAATACTTGTTCTCCCCACTCTACATCCATTTTTTGGGACAGGGTGTGAGGATGAGAGAAGGACAAGGTGCCCTAAAAGGGAACAGGCTACCCGTTTTCTTGACCACCCAGGCTGCATGTCCGGATTGGGGTCTAGCTCCGATTATTAGAGGAATCCTACATTGTTTTTTCTTAAAGAGACTGTACACATTTTACAACAATGTAACATGTTCCTTTAAAAAATGGTTTGGGGATATCCTTAAAATTCATAAAAGAGCCAGGAAACAATTTACCAAATAAGGTCATGTCCATATTTAATCAATTAAATCACCCAGGATCCCCTTTCACTCTAGCGAGAACTGCCACATAAGGATCACAATTTGGCCTGTCTTTGCTTAACTGGCTGATTTTTTATCTATTTATAGCCAGCTTTTTCAATGCCGCCCTTTAGGCCACATTTAAAGACCCTTTTCCTGCTGAGTGGTATTTTTTAGTATTTTCTAATACTGAATTGGTATATGTCCCCCATTTTTATATTGAATTGGTACCCCCATGTCAGTGCTCAGCTTCCAGTAGTGGCAGTCAGTGACACTAAAGAATAGTCCATACAACTTTGTGCTGTACTTCTGAAATAAAACCAAACATTATTATGCCTCTATAAATGGAAAAAGCCCTGGAACCCCTTATCATGTCTGTTGAGGAAGCTAGGTGACACATTTACACTGCCAACAACCCTACCAGTCAATGCCACTGTGTGTGTTTGTGTATACAGTATATATATATATGTATATATATAGATATATATATATACAGTGGGGACGGAAAGTATTCAGACCCCCTTAAATTTTTCACTCTTTGTTATATTGCAGCCATTTGCTAAAATCATCTAAAGTGGATGTAAACCCAATGTCATCCTTTCTAAACTACTGCCATAGGGGTTATCTATAAGGATATACATGCCTCCTGCATGTATCCTTACCTGTCAAATATCTCCCCTCTGTCTGTTATGAGACCCGAAAAACTGCAGATTCTGTGGGTGGGTCTGTTGTCTGTAGCTCGGTGCTTGGAGTCGTGATGTCAGTAGACTCCCCACCCACCTCTACACTCCCCTTGTCAATATGCATTTTTTCTGTGTATTTCAAACACTAAACTTCTGCTATGATCTCTAACATCCAGTGAAAAGACAGGAAAGTAACCACATGACTTCAGCATGCCAAATCATGCTGAGGTGTGGAACAGCCAATCCTTGCAGAGCTGCTGAAGAAAGGAGTGGGGGAGGGAATTTAAAAATACTGCATGTCTCTTAGGCTAATGCACTAGATGTAAATCACCTGTCACTCACAGCAAGGGGGGGTTTGACAAAGTTTTTGTCAGTTTGTTAAGAATTGTCTCACTGAACAATAAAAGGGGATTGCTCAGAGATGGATTAACTCTGTGTGGCAAGACTGGGCTCAAATGATAGCAAATCTTATACTCTACAGTATGATATAAAAAATTATTTTTTTTTTCCGGGTTTACATCCACTTTGAGTTCATTTTTTTCCCTAATTAATGTACATACAGCACCCCATGTTGACAGAAAAACACAGAATTGTTGACATTTTTGCAGATTTATTAAAAAAGAAAAACTGAAATATCACATGGTCCTAAGTATTCAGACCCTTTGCTGTGACACTCATATATTTAACTCAGGTGCTGTCCATTTCTTCTGATCATCCTTGAGATGGTTCTAGACCTTTATTTGAGTACAGCTGTGTTTGATTATACTGATTGGACTTGATTAGGAAAGCCACACACCTGTCTATATAAGACCTTACAGCTCACAGTGCATTTCAGAGCAAATGAGAATCATGAAGTCAAAGGAACTGCCTTAAGAGCTCAGAGACAGAATTGTGGCAAGGCACAGATCTGGCCAAGGTTACAAAAAAAATTCTGCTGCACTTAAGGTTCCTAATAGCACAGTGGCGTCCATAATCCTTAAATGGAAGACGTTTGGGATGACCAGAACCCTTCCTAGAGCTGACCGTCCGGCCAAACTAAGCTATCGGGGGAGAAGAGCATTGGTGAGAGAGGTAAAGAAGAACCCAAAGATCACTGTGGCTGAGCTCCAGAGATGCAGTCGGGAGATGGGAGAAAGTAGTAGAAAGTAAACCATCAATGCAGCCCTCCACCAGTCGGGGCTTTATGGCAGAGTGCCTGACGGAACCCTCTCATCAGTGCAAGACACATGAAAGACCGCATGGTAGTAAATAGTTAAACCAAATTGGACACATGCTGCGCTTATCAAAATAAAAATGTAAGAAATTTCTACTGTCCCCTAGGGGAAGGGGACAGGACGGAACGTTATACATACAACCTGTTTGGAAAGATTAGGACGCCACCCCATACCGGCCGCTGTTGCCCGTTCGTTTCTGTTGTTTTAGTGTGGCGCCCTTAAGCGCCTTGTTACTGTGAGTACCCATTGCGGGATTTGTTTATGATTTTAATAGATTTAGTACATACTGCACCATGAAGTCCTTTTTATGTTGATATATTGAGGTGCAAACGGGACTGCTGTGAGGAACAGAGGCGCCAGTGCAAATCTATCCAGGACCCTGCATATAACATCGAACCCATAGAGGTTCTAAGGCGCATTCTGACCAAGCTTAATTGCAAGGTCACACGCCCTAAGGTGAGGGGTTATCACCTGGGGGGAGCACTTGTATGAGCACACAGCACTTTAGTTTGTGTTCACAATAACACATGAATGGATTGTGGAATATCTGTGGACTGTTAATTTGATCATTGCACAGCAACACAGCACTGAATTGCATAGAATCACATGGATGCAGCACTAAATCGCATGGATGCTTTTTTGTATTTTTAACTTTTTATTTTTTGAACATTGCACTAACACCATATTGCATAGATGCAGCACTGAAATGCATGGATGCAAAACTAAATTGGACTGTTAATTTGATCATTGCACAGCAACACAGCACTGAATTGCATAGCATCACATGGATGTAGCACCAAATCGCATGGATGCGCTTTTTTGTATTTTTTAATTTTTTATTGTTTGAACATTGCACTAACACCATATTGCATAGATGCAGCACTGAAATGCATGGATGCAACACTAAATTGCATGGATGTTTGTTTTGAATTATCTATTATTGTTTGAAAATTGCACAACTTTTGTGGAATATTTGCAATACACAGGCTGATTGGAGCACTTTTACCTATTTATTCATTTATTGAAGTTTATTGCACATTAATGTATAGTATTAATAGATTTTGTATATTTTGCATGTTAAGCACAATATCACTTTATTAATATTTTAGTAGAAATTTCTTACATTTTTATTTTGATAAGCGCAGCGTGTGTACAACGTTTACCATCCAACCTGATAGAACTGGAGAGGATCTGCAAGGAGGAATGGCAGAGGATCCCCAAATCCAGGTGTGAAAAACTTGTTGCATTTTTCCAAAAACACTCATGGCTGTATTAGATCAAAAGGGTGCTTCTACTAAATACTGAGCAAAGGGTCTGAATACTTAGGACCATGTGATATTTCAGTTTTTATTTTTTAATAAATCTGCAAAAATGTCAACAATTCTGTGTTTTTCTGCCACTATGGGGTGCTGTGTGTACATTAATGAGGAAAAAATGAACTCAAATGATTTTAGCAAATGGCTGCAATATAACAAAGAGTGAAAAATGTAAGGGGGTCTGAATACTTTCCGTTCCCACTGTATATATAGTCATTATGGGGTCACTGTGTTGATGCATTCAGAGACTCTGAAACACAGAGATTCTTGGCATTCAAAGCAATTCAGTAAAGGAAGCAATGTCGCAAATGCATTGTTAACCCATATCTATTGGTATGGCCTTCAAAGGACTTTGCAGAAGTTTATTAGCAGAAATAAAAGTTACATTTTAGAATAAGAAAAAAAAGCAAGTACTATGGTACCATCGGTTTATTGTCAATGTTTCAGTGAAGCTCAGTTAAATTTTCTCAAGACTAAGCTCCATTAAAACGTTGACAATAAAACACTGGTGCTTTGTTCCATCTCCGCTGTAAGACCTGTGAATGCCTCTATACAGTACCTGTTTTGGATTTGCATGAATTTTTTTTGTGGGTGAGAACCCATGCATTTACCTCACACATATAATGCTGTGGCTACCCTTGGGACTATACATACAGTATATATATATATATATATATATATATATATATATATATATATATAGTCTATAACCTGCTAGTCTCTCAATAGAGAGAGAGATAGACAGAGAAAAACAGAGAGAGGAGAGAGGCGAGAGGTCTACCCTACAGTTTCTAATATCATGCAGTAAAATTGTGTGTCTGCTTTGCGTTAGACAGCTGAACTTTTCAATAACTGTACCCTTATGTCTTCCTTCCACTGACAATTAAGACTTATTAGTTTTCAAAAGGGACAAAAGAGAACTAATTATAACGTGAAGTAGGGTGGCGTGCAGAACGGCATGAATAATAATGGATAAAAAAAATATTTAATTCACTACTTATTTCAAGTAGTGGGTGTTTTCTTCTGTGCTCATCTGATGATGGTGGTAGCAGGGAATAGCATCCTAGTAACAATGCATATCCAGCAAAAGATGACATTTTATGATCCTATTCATTATTTATTCTGTTACAGAAGTCCTGCAGATTTGGTCTATTTTTCAATTAGACTATCCACTTACTTGCAGGTATTGTATGAAGCTGTATGTGAATACAGCAGGCCCTCTGCACTATTGTCATGGTCAACAAAAGACAATGATTACATTCTATAAAGCGTTAGAAGAGATGTCAGTACAATGGGCACAGCCAATGAATGGCATAATCACTTTCTGTTAGATATCTGCTAGAATAACATTTGCAGGGGTGTGTTGCTAGCTTTGAAGTTCATTTTCATTTTAACATCAAATGCAAGCAAGGTTTCCAGTTTCCAGTTTTGAAGTGTAAATTTACACTAAGCCCAGGTCAAGAGATAATTTGAAAAATATATGTTTGAGGATTCGTTTTCTTTTTAACAGCACATTTGATTTAAAAATCTTGATATTTCACATTTAAAATCTGAAAGCGCAATTCATAAAAATTTTAAGATAAATTTTACCATTTTATCATCCATGATAAAGGAAAGTAAACATAACCAGGCATATTGCAAGTTATTTGGACACAAAGGGGATGAGGCTGAAAGTGCTGAGCCTCAAGTCTATTCTGATACCGAAAAAGTTAAAGCTGCCCTCCAGACTAACAGCTAAATACACAGATTAAATACACACAGTATTTGAGAGTTGATACCTCCCAACTTTCTGAAATGATAAAGAAACAACTTTTGGCCCATCAAGGGATACGTCCCTGTCACAGCCCAATAAAAGGGACCACAGATATCTAATATGCAGAAAATGATTGTCTCAGCTACACAAGTGTTTTTGTGATTCTTTTTTCCCCTTATATTGTTTTTTAAAAAATAACAAATGCAGTAATATAAAGGTTGGAAAAGAGTTTAGTGCAGTATAACACTTTTGGTAGTAAAATTATGCATTTTCTAAAGAGAAGCACACAACAGACCAAAGAGAGGAACAACTGAGGCTACAAGAGGGACAAAATGGTTTGGGCTCAAAAGAGAGGCAGTGCCTCCAAATGAGGGACAGCTAGGAGCTGTGGAGTTGTTTCAGTCTCTTATGCCGTGTACACACGAGCGTAATGTCCGACAGAAAAAGTCAGACGGGAGCTTTTCATTGTATATTCCGATCGTGTGTATGCCCCATCAGACTTTTTACGGTGAAAATTCTGATGGACCTAGAAAGAGAACATGTTCTAAATTTTTCTGACGGAACCAATTCCTATCGGGAAAACAGCTCATCTGTATGCTGTTCCGACGTACTAAAACTGATGCATGCTCTGAAGCAAGTGCGAAACGGAAGCTATTGGCTACTGACTATTGAACTTACATTTTCTAGTTCCGTCGTACGTGTTGTACGTCACCGCGTTCTGGACGGCCGGAATTTGATGTGACCGTGTGTATGCAAGGCAGCTTGAGCGGAATTCCATCGGAACTCCGTCGGAAAAACCTTCAGAGTTTATTCAGACGGGAAAACCGGTCCTGTGTACAGGGATTCAGAGTTGTGTCCAACCTCTTTCCCCTGATGAACGCATTGGTCGGGGCCTGGTACGTGACCCCATCACACACGTCGATGAGGTTTGTACTGTTCTCTAAATACATGTTCTGTTCTCTGTCATTGTAAGTGCAATTTTAAATAAATTAGGCTATTGTTTTTTAATTCGACATTACGGAATTTGTTCCTTTCCTTCCTTACATCTTTGCTGATACACAGAGAATACCCTCTAAATAGAATAGGAGATTATTAGGGGCTACCCGCATCATATACAAAAACAGTATTGTATAAAATATATTACTTTATTAAACATTGGATAAAAAACTGACGTGGCTGAAGTGTACAGAAACCACAGCATTATGGTTCTAGTTGTTTATATAGTAGCTTACGGGCATCTAACACGTTTCAAAGCCCACCTCTTCTTCAGAGGTGCCACATGTACACCTATAGAGAGAATTATGATTGAAATAATTAATACACAACAATTGGTTTAGATGTAATACACATTAGTCTTTGATATATGCATGATACAATCAATGTCATACATTATATTCATTACTAACCTAGAGTGCATTCAGAATGTACATATGCAGCTGCTGGATAAAAG
This sequence comes from Lithobates septentrionalis, assembly GCA_037952835.1. Lineage (NCBI taxonomy): Eukaryota > Metazoa > Chordata > Amphibia > Anura > Ranidae > Lithobates > Lithobates septentrionalis. The sequence goes on along the minus strand of JBBDGP010001187.1, from coordinate 4,265,977 downwards.
AGTTTAAAACCAAGATTGATGAAATCTCGGCTTAGAGCGCCATTTAGGGATACTGTGTAATCATGACGCTGGAATTGGTTATGGCTGCAAGACAGCCAGGTGCATTGTGATTTCTGAGTGGGATCTTTGGATCTGGTAAAGAGGGTGCAAACACCAGTGGGATGTGTTTGGAGAACAATTCATTTTCTGTGTGATCACCGTTTTGGCACCTGATTGTTATATTAATCATTTAAAGAATTATTTTTCACTTTGGGACTTTTTTTACTCATATCTATGTTGCACATTGCATGTTTTATATGTTACATAGTATTATTTATGTTAACAAATTTCAAAGGGATATTGCAATTTCTGTTGCATTTCATTGAAAATGATGAATTGTTTATTATTGATGCTTAAAGGGACAGAACACCTTGTTTATATTAGACACATTTTCGCACATCTTGTATTCAGATTGTTTAGGGTGCAGCAGCTGTAATTTGGCACACTACGCACAGGAATTCCTTTTGTTTTTAGAAGGTGATGTTTTACCTGCCAAAGAATTATATTGTATTTCTGTCCATCCAATGCTAAGAATTATACAGTTCTGCTACACAGCAGTGATCTTTGTCTTGCTGCTGTTTCACTTTTACTTATAGATCTTCTCCCCACCTTGTGACTCAACAGTGAAAAGAGAAGCTGTGGACTGATGAGCTCATCTCTTTGTCACTGCTGTCCTTCTACCAGTATGATTTTTCATGTGCCACATACCTGATTAGCTACTTGGGTTGCTTCTCCCACACCCTTTCTTAACTTTTCTGTATAGTAGACTGCAAAAAAAAAAAAAAAAAACATGCTAAATTTAGATACTTAAAAGAGAAGTAAAGGTTTTTTTTTTTCCTGAATAAGACTTACCTAGGTGGATGCAGCATTGGTCCGATGCTGTATCTGTCCCCTGGCACCTCTACACTGAGAACCGAGCGATCGAACACCGCTGATTGCTCGGTTTTCATAGCTTTTCCGTGAGCAGAGAGCTACAGACTGTCAGTCACAGCTCTCTGCACTTCTCCCTCCGCGCTAACTGGAGCGCTGAGCCATGGAGGGGTGGGTGCAGCTGGCTCATGCTCTCAGCGGCTCGCTGAGAGGCTGAGCCGGGTGTCGGTCCAGACTTTATTGTCGTGATGATGCGGAGCCTGGACTGACTTCTGTGACATCAGCAGAGAGTGGACTTCAGCCCGCTCTCTGCTGAAAGTGGGTCACAGAGTGCAAAACTAACTGAACTCCTGTGATCCATAGGAGAAGTACAGCCAAACGAACGCAGGCTGGACTTCTCCTTTAAAGGCTAAGTACACCTTTTGAAAAAAAAAAGGTTTTCAGGTAAAACAATGTGCATTTATTTTTTATTTTTTCTAAAGAGCCTGCGGTGCATAGCACCCGTGATGCAATGTCCAGCTCCTGCAGACTCTCAGGATAGCTGTCTGTCCACACCTCTGATTGGGGCAGGTAGTAACATGAGAGCAGGAAGATCAATAAACTACAACAAGGGTAGTGAATTAAAATTCAAGGAGGTCCGGTAACTAAAGAAAAATTTCCAGCTGAGGTCCAAATCACAAGTCTGTGCCATGAAAGATTGTACGCGTCTCCTTTTCTTTTTTTGGCGCAAGCCGCACTCTCTGGCACTTTTCTTACTGTTTCCTCCACACACTCTGGTAATACTCTGTAAATGTAAATGTCCCCAATAGTGTTCCCCCTTACATCAGGTGCCCCACCAGAGAAATTCATTACATTGGGTGCCCCCATCAGATTACCCCCATAAATCAGTTGCCACCATCAGAGTATCCATTTACATCAGGTGTTCCCATCAGAGTGCCCCTTTACATCAGGTATCCCCATCACATCAGGTGTCCCCATCAGATTGCCCCCTTAACATTATATGTGCCCATCAGGTGTCCCCATCACAGTACCCCCTTAAATCAGGTGTTCCCATCACAGTACCCCCTTACATCAGGTGTACTCATCACAGTACCCCCTTACATCAGGTGTTCCCATCACAGTACCCCATTATATCAGGTGTCCCATCACAGTACCCCCTTACATCAGGTGTCCTCATCACAGTAATCCCTTACATCAGGTGTTCCAATCACAGTACCCCCTTACATCAGGTGTCCCCATCACAGTACCCCCTTACATTAGGTGTTCCCATCACAGTACTTCCTTACATAAGGTGTTACCATCACAGTACCCCCTTACATCAGGTGTTCCCATCACAGTACCCCCTTACATCAGGTGTCCCCATCACAGTACCCCCTTACATCAGGTGTTTCCATCACAGTACCCCCTTACATCAGGTGTCCCCATCACAGGACCCCCTTACCTCAGGTGTTCCCATCACAGTACCCCCTTACATCAGGTTTCCACATCACAGTATCCCCTTACATCAGGTGTCCCCATCAGAGTACCCCCTTACATCAGGTATTCCCTCCAGGATGCACACTTACATTGGGTGTCCCCATCACAGTGTCCCCTTAACATAATATGTGCCCATTAGCTTGCCCCCACTGACATATGTGCTCATCAGTGTGCCCCCTTAACATAAAATGTGCCCATTAGCATGCCCCTTATTTTATGTTAAGGGGCTCTCTGATGGGTACATTTATGTTAAGGGGCATGCTGATGGGCACATTTTGTTGTGTCCATCAACGTGCCCCTTAACATAGTATGTGCCCATCAGAGTGAACCTTAACATTAAATAAGGGACATTCTGATGGGCACATTTTTTGTTAAGGGGCACTCTGATGGGCACATTTAATGTTAGGGGCATACAGATGGCCACAACAAAATGTGCCCATCAGCGTGCCCCTTAACAAAAAATGTGTCCATCAGTGTACCCCTTAACAATAAATATGCCCAATGTGTAAACCAATAAATGCTGCGCTATCCAAATGTGATCATATGGCTGTCATATTCAATATAAATGCCAAAATATAGTGCTGTGAAGTGTTGCAATCTTATGCAGTAACTACCATACATGTTTTGCAATCCTATGCCGCTAGAAATTGTAATCTAATACTATAATATCAATGATAATCCTATGCGATTAAAGAATTGAAATCACATGCGATAATACTGCAATCTTATGCAGTCTATACAATACATGTGAGATGAACCTATGCAGTTGGAAAATTGCAATCTTATGCTATATTACCACTGATGATCCTATGCAATTAAAAATTGCAATCATATGCTAAAGTGCTGCAATCCTATGCAGCCAACACAACACATGTATCCACATCCTATGCAATTGGAAATTGCAATCTTGTGCTATAATACCAGTGATAATCCTATGTGATTAAAATTTGCAATCATATGCTATACTAATGAATATATGCAATAATACCAGTAACAATTAAAGTGACTATATACAACTCTACATATAAAGTGCATCCACATTTGATTACTACTATAAAAAACACATGTATCGTGCTTAAAGTGCTCTTGTGCAAAACTAGTCATGCATTAATGTGCCATTGAAAACACAGCATAAAAGTCCACTCATAATTAGCAATTTTCTTCTACTTCTCATAAAGGTGGTAAACAACAGGTGCTCGTGTCCACTCTTGTGCTCCCCCTTTGGTGTATGCGCTCACCTTAGAGGTTGTGACCTCCCACCTAAGCTTGGTCAAACCACGCGTTTAAACCGCCTCTGGCTTTATTGTCAGCATTCAGATCCTTGGCTGGTTACTTGCACATGTGTCCATATAGAAAACAGAGGAAGCTCAACAGTGTGATACCGTTTAACGTTTATTTAAAATATAATTAACAATCTTCCCTATACATAGGGTACTCACATGTTATAGGTGCTAAAGTGCACCATACTGTATGAGCCAGAAATAATAAAAATTGCTGTCTGACGTGTCCTCTCCTTTGCTGAGACCTCTAGATCGTCGCACGATCTCGCTGTCCTGTCCTGCTGGAGGCCTTTATGTTGGCCATCAACAAGAATATTTTCGAACCTATAATTTACTATGTCCTATAGCAACCCGTGTGGTTGCCCTTCTTGTCCCCGTGGGACGGTCCACTGCGGCTCCCGGTTGGGGATACCCTCTGATGCCTTTTGGGGCCTCGCCTCCACGCCATCGACACATACACCCTCAGTAAGTCGCTACTGATTTTGGGGTTTGCTATTACACCCCACCCCCAACCAGCTGTACATACCTTACGCTCTTACTCATACCAGTTTCATTCCAGATATCTCACAGCTTGCTCCTGATGAGTGGCACTTAAACCACGAAATGCATAGAGATACCGGATGCTGTATATCTACCCACTTTACCTATACCTTTCAAGTTCATGGAATATCTACCCCTCCAGGCTCATCAAGGCCATAGGCCCTGTGTCAAGTTCTGGGTGCGAGGTCGGATTGCTGAGAGGGCGCCCCTTGCGACTAAGTGCAGCATAACCCTGGGAGTGAGACAGGGAGTACGGTGCCCAAAGGTGCACGGGTTTCCGGATGTTGAGGGTTGGATAGCTAAGAGCCGCTTGGGTGCGTTGGGAAACCGTGCTTGGAAGTATTCCAGTGGAGAAACCAGGAACGGGGTCAAGGCAGGCCAGGGGTCGTGAACCATAGGAGCAGTTCGGAAGAGGCACAATAGTTTTAATCAGGAACAAGGTCAGTAGCCAGGCCAGGGGTCAAGACCGATCAGACAAGCAAAGGTGCAGGGGTACAGACAGGAGCGTAGTCAAGTCCAAGCCAGAGGTTGATGCAGGCGGAGATCAGGGTGAGTCAGGCAAGCCGAGTAGTAAACAGGAACCAGGAAGTCAGATGCAGGAATCAGGTACTGGGAACACAGGAAGCTGATGATAATCCAGCAACTTGCATACATATAATAGGCCAGAGGGTGCCAAACACCGTCACTGTGTGCGCATGCGCCTGGGGATGCGCCCGTCTCGGTGATGACGATTACTGGCAGGATCACCAGTCCTAATAATATTTCCCTGACAGTCCCCCCCCAAGGGGCAGCCTCTGGATGCCCAATCGGGCCCATTTCTCAGGATGGCGACCTCAGAACAACTGCAACAGTCTGGGAGCATGAATATTTCTTGCTGGCTCCCAAGAATTTTCTTCCATAGTATAACCTTTCCATTTAATAAGAAATTGAATTGTCCTACCTCTCCGTCGACAGTCCAGAATGGCTTCCACTTCATATTCAGTTTCATCTCCCACTGAGACTGGAGGAGGAAGAACTTCTTCTCTTCCTGGAAAGGGACTAGAGACAACAGTTTTAAGCAAAGATACATGAAATACTGGATGTATTTTATAGGACCCTGGTAATACTAGTTCAAATGCCACTGGGTTGATTTCTCGTTTAATTGTAAAAGGCCCGATAAACTTAGGACCCAACTTCCGGGAGGGACAAGGAAGTTTCAGATTTGCTGAAGAGAGCCATATGCTATCTCCCACCTTAAACACAGGATTCTTCCTCCTTTTGTCATACTGCTTCTAGTAGTCCTCCTGGGCCTTCTGCATGATTATCTGGAGGGTCTGATAATTAGCCTGGATAGCGTTAATTATGTCCTGAACTGCTGGAACTGAGGCCTCTGGAATGATATTGGGCAGAAATGAGGGATGGAACCCATAGGTGGCCAAGAAGGGAGATTGATTGGTAGTTGCATGAACTGAATTGTTATATGCGAACTCCACACATGGGAGTAAGGTGATCCAATCGTCCTGGGAAAAAGAGCAGAAGCAGCGTAGATATTGTTCTAAGGTTTGGTTTGTTCTTTCGGTTTGACCGTTGCTCTGGGGATGATAAGCAGAAGATAGATGTATTTTGATTAACAGCATTTTGCAGAGCTCTTTCCAGAATCTGGAGGTAAATTGTACCCCTCTATCGGAAACAATACTGTTAGGTAAGCCGTGTAGTCTGACTATTTCCTTTATGAAAGTCCTTGCCGTATCTGTGGCAGATGGTGTACCCTGCATGGGCAGAAATTGAGCCATTTTGGACAGACGATCCACGACTACCAGAATAGTCGTAAATTCTTCTGAGGGAGGTAACTCTACAATAAAGTCCATTGAAATTTCTTTCCATGGCTGTTCTGGCACAGGCAGTGGACGTAACAGACCCCAAGATTTGACGTTGGACCCCTTATTCCGCTGGCAGATGGTACAGGAATCAACGTACCTTTTACAATCAGACTTTAGGGACGGCCATCAGAAAAATCGTTGGACCAGCTCCATCATTTTTTGCACCCCGAAATGGCCAGCGAGTTGATGGTCATGCAGTCCTTAGGACCTGGATTCTGGTTTGCTGTGGGACAAAGATTTTGTCCTGGTAACGAAGAAACCCATCCAAGTTTCTTAGGGAAGAGGCTTCTGGTTCTGAGCAATGGGTGGAAGCCTGTCTGAGTGAGGAGCTTAGGTCAGGTTGAATCATAAGAAAGTTCTGTGGTGACAGGATGGTGCTGGGAGCCACCTCCTCGGGAGTGTCAGAGAACATTCTGGACAGAGCATCCGCCTTCCCATTATTAGATCCAGGGGGAAGGTTATGTGGAAGTTGAATCTGGCAAAGAACAGAGCCCACCGGGCCTGTCGAGGTCTTAACCGCTTAGCAGTGCGGAGGTACTCTAGGTTTCGGTGGTCCGTAAATATCATTATGGGATGAGAGGCACCTTCGAGGAGATATCGCCACTCCTCCAGAGCAGTCTTAATGGCCAAGAGTTTTCTATCACCCACATCATAGTTTCTCTCGGACTGGCTCATCTTTCGTGAAGAGAAGGCCACGGGATGCAGTAACGACTTGGGCCCCTAGCGTTGAGACAGAACTGCCCCCGTGGCTACTTCAGAGGCGTCAACCTCCAGGGTATACGGCAGAGCGGGGTCGGGGTGTTGTAAGATTGGAGCCGAGGTAAACAAAGACTTCAGCTTATCGAAGGCAGATTGCGCTTCTGGAGACCACAGGAACCGAGCATGCAGACGGGTTACTTGGGTTATAGGTGAGATAATGGAAGAAAAGTTCTTAATGAACCTTCTATAAAAATTTGCGAAGCCCACAAATCTTTGCACCCCCTTCTTGTCTGATGGAGTTGGCCAATCCAGGATTGCCTGTATTTTTTGTGGATCCATGGCTACACCACCTGTGGAGATGATCAACCCCAGAAATTGTATGGATGCTTTTTCGAAATCACACTTCTCTGCTTTCACGTAGAGTCTGTGTTTCCTCAGTGCGTGTAATACTGTCTTTACATGTGTCCGGCGAAGCTCCAGAGTAGTTGAGAAGATGAGGATATCATCAAGATAGATGATTACTAAGAGATCCAGGTATTCACGGAAGATATCATTTACAAAATGTTGAAATGTGGCCGGGGCGTTGCATAGCCCAAAGGGCATCACCAAGTATTCGAAATGTCCAAAGCGTGTTCTGAACGCTGTCTTCCATTCGTCACCCTCCCGGATGTGAACGAGATTGTAGGCCCCCCGTAGGTCAAGTTTAGTGAACACCCGAACATTATGGAATCTCTGGAAGAGTTCAGGAACAAGGGGGAGAGGATAGCGTTTTTTTTACGGTAATTTTATTGAGTTCCCTGTAACCCACACAAGGTCTTAGGGTCTTGTCTTTTTTTACAATGAAAAAGATTCCGGCGCCAGCAGGAGAGGAAGAAGACCGAATGAAGCCTTTTTCTAAGTTTTCGCCAATATATTGATGCAGGGTTCCTAGTTCCATTTCGGAGAGTGGAAAAATACGTCCAAAAGGAATTTTGGCTCCAGGGAGTAATTCAATCGGACATTCATATGGTCTATGTGGTGGTAGAATATCAGCTTTCTTCTTATCGAAGACATCTGAAAATTCATGATAGACTGATGGTACGTTGGGATAACTGACCGATACAGGCTGAACTGACAAACAACTGGTAGTGTCCATGTGGCTAGGGGCCAGGCAATGCTGGGAGAGGTGAACACAATTTCTCTCTTAGCCCAATTGATCTGAGGGTTGTGTGTTTGGAGCCAGGGAGTACCCAGGATGACTGGAAACATAGGTGAGCTCAGAACGTCAAAACGTATGAACTCCTGATGGCCATCAGGAATAGTGACAAACAGAGGAACAGTCTCTTGGGTAACAGGACCAGAACTAGGCAGGGTACCATCGGCCAGGAGAACTTCCAGTCTATGTTTCTTGGGTAGCAAAGATAGGCCAAGTCTTTTGGCCAGGTTCAGGTCCAGGAAGCAGCTGCATGCCCCGGAATCGACCATGGCTTGCAGCTGAACACTTCCTTCCGCTAACTGCAACAAAATAGAGAGGACAAGGTGGGAAGTGGAAGTTCCGGAGACCTGGAAATATACTGGGGTGTACTTGAGTGGCTTGCAGGGCCTAATGGGACAGTGGCAGAGGAAGTGTCCATTCTCTCCACAATAAAGACATAAGTTGGCTTATCACTGACGTTGTTTCTCCCCAGGGGTCAATGCAGCTCTCCTCCTACTAGCGGGCCTTGCCCCAGTCTCTGGAGTGGATATGCAGAGAGTTTGTGACCAGTCGGCCTGGTGCTCCCGTAGATGTCTGTCCAACTGGATGGCCCTTTGGATGAGATCCTCTAGATGAGCAGGAATACCACTTCTGGCCAATTCATCCTTGAGGGTTTCAGAAAGTCCTAAACGGAATTGATATTTTAAAGCGGCCTCATTCCAGCCTGTATCTGCAGACTATCGACGGAAGTCTATGGTGTAGTCCTCTACCGGCCGCTGTCCCTGCTGTAGGGAGTGCAGGGCGGCTTCAGCGGTGGCTGCGAGCTGAGAATCTTCGTAGCTGAGACATGGCTGCGAAGAAAGTGTCCACTGTGCGGATAGCTGGATCCTTTTGTTCCCATAGACTGTGAGCCCATGCCTGGGGATCACCGGATAACAAAGAAATAAGGAACCCAACCTTAGTAGTTTCAATAGAAAATGTCCGGGGCTGCAGGGCCAGATAAAGCAAACAGGCATTTTTAAAAGATCTAAACTTTAGTCAATCTCCAGTAAACTGCTCAGGCGTTGGAACTCGTGGCTCTGGAGGCGGCATCATCACCGTAGGGGTAGCTGATTCCATTAGTAATTTTAGCCTACCCTCCAGATGCAGGTATCCTTCCTGTAGCTTTTGGATTACTTGAGCAAGAGTAGAAGTCTGTTGGCACAAAGCCTCCACAGGGGACGCACCTCTGCCGGCCTCAGTCATGGCTGGATTATACTGTCAAGTTCTGGGTGCGAGGCCGGATTGCTGAGAGGGCGCCCCTTGCGGCTAAGTGCAGCGTAACCCTGGGAGTGAGACAGGGAATACGGTGCCCAAAGGTGCACGGGTTGCCGGATGTTGAGGGTTGGATAGCTAAGAGCCGCTTGGGTGCGTTGGGCAACCTTGCTTGGAAGTATTCCAATGGAGAAACCAGGAACGGGGTCAAGGCAAGCCAGGGATCGTGAACCATAGGAGCAGTCCGGAAGGAGCACAATAGGTTTAATCAGGAACAAGGTCAGTAGCCAGGCCAGGAGTCAAGACCGATCAGACAAGCAAAGGTGCAGGGGTACAGACAGGAGCGTAGTCAAGTCCAAGCCAGAGGTCGATGCAGGCGGAGATCAGGGTGAGTCGTAAACAGGAACCAGGAAGTCAGATGCAGGAAGCAGGTGCTGGGAACACAGGAAGCTGATGATAATCCAGCAACTTGCATACAAATGCAGCAGGTTTAAATCGGCCAGAGGGCGCCAAACACCGTCACTGTGTGCGCATGCGCCTGGGGATGCGCCCGGCGCGGCAATGACGGTAACTGGCAGGATCACCAGTCCTAATACTATTTCCCTGACACCCTGCAGCTAATACTTTGTATCATGGCTTTATACAAATTCCTTTGTGGTGAACCAGGAAACTTATTGTGGTCATATAATCAGATGTTACTGTCATGCTTATTGTCATTACCTTGTTTATCTATTATCTTTGTTACCAGCATCATTTGCATGCTCCAGCTGTACTATCCATCATGTATTATATGTATGCTACCATGTACTTTTGATACTACCTTCTTGCTTCCTATAAATTTCCTTATGTTCACCCCAGTACCCTTTTGCAGTCACGTGCTTCATATAAAGTCCCACCTTTTTCTGGCTTAGCCCTTTTCCTTTGAGCCAGACTGGGATGGAAATACGTGACCTCACCAGGTCATGGCTTCCTTAAAGTCCCTAACTACAACCCCTTTACCTCAATGACTTAAATTTTCTATAGAAAAGAGATGGTTAAGTTTTTGGACGTTAAGATTACAAAGAACCAGGATGGAACCCTTGTAAGTAGGTTTATATCATAAGCCTACTGCAGGGAATACCATTCTCCATGCATCAAGCGCACACCCTATACATCTCATACAGTCTATCCCATACACAGGGCCAGCCCTACCACGGGACCCGATGGTGCCATTGGTCCCAGGTGGCACTTTCAAGGGGGCCGCAAATTTCCGCCCGCCAGCCAGCTCGTTCCGACCCTCCTTTGCTTATCCCACGGTGCCGAGGTGGAGGTGGAGCGTGGAGGAGCCCAGCGCTGAGGTGACAGGAGCGTGCGGGCAGAACAGGGGATTAGTCAGCGGGCGGGTCAGCGGCTGAGTGAGCAGGAAGGCCAGTCGGCAGGTGCTGGCCAATCAGCGGGCCGGCAATCGGGAGAGCAGAGAGATGACATCATCTATCATCGCCCGCTCTGCGTCACTGCAGTTCCGCCCTAACTGTGCAGCCGCGGGCAGCAGAGAGATTACATTATCTCTCTGCTGCCTGCCTTCACTCTGAGGCACAGCAAGTGACAATCCACAACGTGTGGCAGGTGACAATCTGCCATGTGTGGAAGGTGACATCATCGCAAGTGACAATCCGCAATGTGTGGCAGGTGACGCTGAGGCAAATGATAATCCGCAATGTGTGGCAGGTGACATTGTGGCAAGTGACAATCCGCAATGTGTAGCAGGTGATGTCGTGGCAAGTGACAATCCGCAATGTGTGGCAGGTGACGTTATGGCAGGTGATAATCCGCAATGTGTGGCAGGTGACGTTGTGGCAAGTGATAATCCGCAATGTGTGGCAGGTGGCATTGTGGAAAGTGACAATACGCAATGTGTGGCAGGTGACGTTGGCAAGTGACACGCTCAGGGCTTCCACTGATTCTGCATTATGGTGAGTTGAACTATTTTATTTTATATAACAATGTAATAATAGAAATAATGCACTTCAATCATTCTTTTTTGCAATATGGCACTGCGTCGATTTAACTGACAATTGCGCAGGCGTGCAATGTTGTACCCAAACAAAATTTAAGCCCTTTTTTTCCCACAAATAGAGCTTTCTTTTGGTGGTATTTGATCACTTTTGCGGTTTTTATTTTTTGCGCTATAAACAGAAAAAAAGCGTCAATTTTGGAAAAAAAACAAAACAATATTTTTTTACTTTTTGCTATAATAAATATCACAAAAAAAAATCATTCAGTTTAGGCCAATATGTATTCTTCTACATATGTTTGGTTAAAAAAAACCCGCAATTAGCGTACATTGATTAGTTTGCGCAAAAGTTATAGCATCTACAAAATAGGGGATAGATTTATGACATTTTTATTATTAATTAATTTTTTTTACTAGTAATGGCAGTGATCTGCGATTTTTAGCGAGACTGTGACATTGTGGTGGACAGATCGGACACTTTTGACACATTTTTGGGACCACTGACATTTATACAGTGATCTGTACTATAAAAATGCACAGATTACTGTGTAAATGTCACTGGCAGGGAAGAGGTTAAATGTGTTCCCTGGGAGGTGTTTCTAACTGGGGGGGGGGGGGTGGGACTGACTGGAGGAGGAGAGAGATCTCTCTTCCTAATCACTAGGAACAGCAGATTTGTCTCTCTTCCCCTGTCAGAATGGGGATCTGACATCGCAGCCGTCGGCCATGCACAGGTCCTTTTATACCCCTACATACATGTATAGAGCCATGACAGGTCCTCTTTATACTCCTATATACATGTATAGAGCAATGACAGGTCCTCTTTATACTCCTACATACATGTATAGAGCCATAACAGGTCCTCTTTATACTCCTATATACATGTATAGAGCCATGACAGGTCCTCTTTATTGTCCTATATACATGTATAGAGCCATGACAGGTCCTCTTTATTCTCCTATATACATGTATAGAGCCATGACAGGTCCTCTTTATTCTCCTATATACATGTATAGTGCCATGACAGGTTCTCTTTATACTCCTATACATGTATAGAGCCATGACAGGTTCTCTTTCTACCCCTATATACATGTATAGACCCATGACAGGTCCTCTTTATACTCCTATACATGTAAACAACCATGACAGGTCCTCTTTATATTCCTACATACATGTATTGAGCCATGACATGTCCTCCTATACACATGTGTAGAGCCCTGGCAGGTCCTTTTATACTCCTATATACATGTATAGAGCCATGACAGGTCCTCTTTATTCTCCTATATACATGTATAGAGCCATGACAGGTCCTCTTCATTCTCCTATATACATGTATAGTGCCATGACAGGTTCTCTTTATACTCCTATACATGTATAGAGCCATGACAGGTTCTCTTTCTACCCCTATATACATGTATAGACCCATGACAGGTCCTCTTTATACTCCTATACATGTAAACAACCATGACAGGTCCTCTTTATATTCCTACATACATGTATTGAGCCATGACATGTCCTCCTATACACATGTGTAGAACCCTGGCAGGTCCTTTTATACTCCTATATACATGTATAGAGCCATGACAGGTCCTCTTTATTCTCCTATATACATGTATAGAGCCATGACAGGTCCTCTTCATTCTCCTATATACATGTATAGAGCCATGACAGGTCCTCTTCATTCTCCTGTATACATGTATAGAGCCATAATCAGTCCCCTTTATATTCCTACATACATGTATAGAGCCATGACAGGTCCTCTTTATACTCCTATATTCATGTATAGAGTGATGACAGGTCCTCTTTATACTCCTGCATACATGTATAGAGCCATGACAGGTTCTCTTTATTCTCCTATATACAGTACATGTATAGAGCCATGACATGTCCTCTTTATTGTCCTATATACATGTATAGAGCCATGACAGGTCCTCTTTATACTCCTATATACATGTATAGAGCCATGACAGGTCCTCTTTATACTCCTATATACATGTATAGAGCGATGACATGTCCTCTTTATACTCCTATACATGTATAGAGCCATGACAGGTCCTCTTTATACTCCTATATACATGTATAGAGCCATAACAGGTCCTTTTATACTTCTACATACATGTATAGTGCTATGACAGGTCCTCTTTAGTTATCATGATATAAAATAATGGATGTGGGGGGGCCTTTTGGTGACGGGGGGGGCAGCATTTCATTCTTGGTACCAGGCAGCACAATGTCTTGGGCCATACAGTCAGTACGTAAGACTGAGTAGGAATTGTTCAACAGAGACCACTTTCCTATCAGAAGCTCATCATCTCAAAATGAGACTTCTGGATCGTGGTTACACCCCTACTTGCCTTAAAAAGGCCTTTAGACGTGCCCGAAATTATAGCAAAAACAGTCTCCTTTTTCCCAGTCACCCAAGGCATAATAAAAGTAGAGAATCTTTTTATTATAGTATATAATAAAATAGTATAACAACAAACATAAGACACTCAGGAAAACACTGGAAAAACACTGGCACATACTAATGATCCAATGCTGAGCCCACATATACTACCATATCCCACAATCACCTATTGTAGATCCAAATCTATCAAGGATCACTTAGTTCAGAGCGAGTTTGTGGGCACCTTTAGAGCTGACTCCTGCAAAAATGTAGGAACATTCACCTGCGGTGAATGTGTCGCTACATGAATATGTCACTACATGAACACTCAGGCAGACACTGTGCTACCCAAATGTCCTTTTAAGGCTCAACACTTTGCCAATTGCAAGACCGCCGGAGTGGTTTACTTATTTACTTGCCAGTGCGGCGGTTTTTACATTGGCAAAACAAAGCTGGAATTTCGTAAATGAACTAGGCAGCATGTCACTAGCATGCTGATGGCAAACCCCGAACTTCCTTTCGGGAGGCGTGTTTGCTGCCACCATGCGGGAATATGCCCCAGCTTTCATTTTTTAATACTAGATTGCATTCATCCAAATTCAAGAGGAGGAGATTGGAACAAACTCCTCCTACAGCATGAAGAACGCTAGATTATGGAATTGAATGCTACTTCTTTCCCCGACCCTAATACTCAACTGAGTTACAGACCCTTCTTGAAAGGGTTTGACTCAGGAGTATGTGAAAAGGATCTTTAACCTATTGGGTGGATGGCTTATAAGCTTCAGCATACCACTGCATATTTTGTATGATTCAGCAGGCTACATAATGTACATATATTTTTTATATATTTGGTACATTGATGTATATTTCTGTATTGTTATGCCTCTTTTTTTCCAAACGTTTCTCTGTTTTGTTTTTTATTGTTTTTCATGGTTGTTCTTTATATTATTATAATAATTTTGTCTCCACCATTACATCTGAGATTCCTCCTTCTCATGTGCCCGTGGTAGCCTTATAATCCCTCGAGGCCGGGTATTCAAACTGCCAGTCACCTTCTTTTCTTTTTTCTTTTGTTTGTTTTTTGTTTCCTGGCACTTTTGCGCTGTGTTTGTTTGCTTTTGCTTGTTCTTTTGCGTTTTTCACCTTTTTTCTCATACCCATGTTATGTGTGTCCTTGTGGGGGGTTGCCCATGCTGCTAATGGCTGGTCGGTGTGTGTGTGGCTGTTGTACACTTTGCTGTTGCCTGCTTTGCTCCATCTGTGTGTTAGGGTTTTGTTTGTGGCTTTCCTCGTTGTTTTTTGGACGGCCCCCTCCCTCTCTGTGTATGTGGGGGGGGGGGGTGTCTCTACACGTGGGAGGGGATTGCCCACAGTGTACCTTTGATTGGAGCCGTGGTTGTGTCTGGTTCTGCCCCCTCTGCTTGGAGGTGTCGCCGAGCACTCGGATTACGTTCCCCTGTGTAGCGGCTATTACTTCCGCCGACACTTGCCCTCACTGTACTTCCCATTGGCTAGCCGTGATCTGTGTCATACGACGCTCCACATGATACGCGCCGCCTATTGCGCATGTGTGGGAGTCATTGCTGCAGCTATTTGAGGAGGAAGCAATCTTCCCCTCACTAGCTGCCATCTTTGCTGCACGGCTACAGCATTATCCTATATACTGGATTGTCTATGCTGCTCGGACCCTTGAAGGTTGGTTTCTTGTGCATTATTACATATATGCCTCTTCTAGGTTTGGGATGCAATGTTGCATTCCAAATACAATTTAGTTGCTGCACTTGGAACCCATGCCTGCTTTAAGAGTTATTATTATTTTATTTTACTCTTTAACCTCTATATTATATTTTTAATACCATTTATATTAGACAAATGCTTATCTTGATTTAAAATCAATTACTTATTATGTCTGTAACTATTATGACCAAAGTGGAATTCTAACTGGCTTCCTTTATGAATATTAGTATATTATGTGGTCTTATGCCTGCAGGCATTTGACTCATTAAATATATTTGTTTGTTCTTAGGGTCCTCGCCCCCCCCCAGGGGTTCCCGGTCGATACCATCATATAGCAGCATTCCTTGGGTTTCTAGTTTGGGTGCATTGGCGGGGGCTCTTTCAGCTTACAATTTTCCAACAACGCTCACCCCTCTTTTTTGGAGGCCTGACATACCCCTAGATCTGCACCCATCGAGACCCTCATGTACCAGCCATACTTGTTTGCACGTTTGACCCCAACTTGGCAGTTTTTCTTTTCCTTCTTGTATTTCGTCTACTTGACTGGTACGTTTGTTTCTTACTCGGTCTCAACAATGCTCATTCCTGTAATCTTGAATATGAATTTTATGTGTTATCTTGTCTCTTTATAGAATACTAATATAGCAGTACTACTTCATACGACATGCCCCTGAAGAAAGGACTCTTCACAGGTCCAGAAACGCATTGGGATCAGTATTGAAAGATCTGCTCTTTTATACTCACATCTGTCATATGATTTTGTTATGCTGTATATATAAATATTTTTTGGTGTTGTACGCACTTTATATTTTTATAATAATAAATTTCTACGCTTTTTTCATCAATTGTTAATCAGTTGCCTTAAAAGTCCCTTAGTATTCCTTGGGGTGTACTTTCTTTATAATATTGTACAAGACTTAGACACCTCCCTCCTAGAAGCACCAATCACTCCACTAGAGATCAGACAAGCTATCAAACAACTGAAATCTGGGAAGAGTCTGGGGCCAGATGGCTATTCCGCCATCTACTACAAAACCTTCACGAACATCATTACTGAACCACTTACTGCAGCCCTGAATTCCATGTCTAAACCCAGGGAGGTGACACCAGACTTACTGTCAGCACAAATCGTGGTGATTCCAAAATTAGGTAAAGATCCCAAGGACTGTGCCAGTTACCGTCCCATATCCTTGCTAAACCTGGATGTCAAACTTTTTTCAAAAATCCTTGCACTACAATTAGGACCACTTATTCCAGAGCTTATTGGCTTGTAACAGGTGGGCTTCATGCCCGGTAGAGAAGCAAAAGACAACGTGACCAAGCCCTCCTCTTAATCCACTCGGCGAGAGCGCGAGACGTTGAGGGCTTTCTCCTCTCTATGGATGCGGAGAAGGCCTTTGACCGTGTTGCATAAGATTTCATGATGGCAGTGTGCAGACATGTTGGGCTAGGCCCGCATATGCTATTGTGGATCTCTGCGTTATACCAAAACCCCTTGGCGAAACTAAAAATCAACAGCACACTGTCCGAAAAGGTGCACATACGAAATGGTACTAGGCAGGGTTGCCCTTTATCTCCCCTACTGTTCATCTTGTCCCTTGAACCTTTTATTAGAATGATTGATTAAAATGAACACCGCAATCACTGGTTTCAAGATTCAGGACGAGGAGTTCAAGCTATGCAGACGACCTCCTGTTCTTTTTAACAAACCCGACGATGACTCTCCCCAATTTACTAAAGTAATTTGCCCATTATGGTTATATTTCAAATCTGAAGATAAACTACACAAAATCCGAGGCTCTAAACAGCTTCCGGACAGAATACTAGCACTGACTAAAACCAACTCACTCTTTAGATGGGACCCCCGGGTTATTAAATACCTAGGAACTTGGCTGACCCCACAACCACAAACCATCTTTGAGCAAAACTTCCCACCCCTTGTTAAGAGTTGTGAGGAGGACCTTACAAAATGGCACTCTGGACTTTTTTTCTGGTTTGGGCGTGCGGCAATTATCAAAATGGTGATCTTGCCCAAGCTCTTCTACCTGATGCAGACCTTACCCATTAAAATCCCTCTACACTTTTTCAAGGCACTAAACTCTATCCTACTGAAGGGAATTAGCACTCTATCCTACTTCTTATGGAATTAGCACAAACCTAGAATTAGGCTCAATTGGCTGACCAATCCTAAAGAAATGGGTGGGATGGGTATACCTGATTTCAAACATTACTATTATGCTTCACACTTGGCTGGAGTAATCGACTGGGATTGCTATGGTCATATGAAGGACTGGATATCACTTGAGGCCCTAAACCCGATCCTGTTGAAATTTTCCCCCTGGATCCCATGGACCAGTTACATCATCAGCCTACACAAACCAACCATTACAGGCAACACTTTGGAGATTTTACACTCCATTGATAAACGTAAGATCATCACCACATCTCTTAGCCCTCTGACACCACTAAAAGACAACCCTGCTTTCCCTCCGAGTATCCACAACGCAATATTTCAGCCATTACAGCAAAACACCCCACTACTGGCAGGTGACTGTTACACTGGGGGCAAAATCAAAGCGTGGTCCACGCTAAAGGTAGAAAACAACCTTCCACATATGCAACTATGATCCTACTTCCAGCTAAAAAGCTATCTAACCAAACAAAGAAGCCCACAAGACTTCCACAGACCCCTAACTGACCTGGAATCGGTGTGTCATAATGGTACCCCACTTACCAAAGCCACATCAATGGCCTATTTGAGGCTACAACATGCTAAGAACGCCAGGACAGATAAGCACAGGAGGAGGTGGTCAGAGGAACTGCAGGAAGAGATTGCAGACAAACAATGGAGGTACGCTTGCATACTAGCACATAAGTGTTCCATAAGCACAAAAATGAAGGAAACAAGTTATAAGTTGTTAACACACTGGTACAACTCCCCTGACAACCTTCACAGATGGGATCCAAAAAAATCAGATTCATGCTGGCGATGTCAGAGACAGGCACGTTGATCCACATTTGGTGGCAGTGCTCTTTAACTACAACCTATTGGAATAAAGTCAGGGAACTGATCAAAAAAATGACAGAGACCAAACTAAACTTGAATGCAGCATGCTGCTTATTACATGTGACAAATTTTACTCTTAAAAGATACAAACACTCCTTAACCAAACCCCTCCTCAATGCAGCCAAATCACTGATTCCTCTACACTGGAACTCTCCCTGGGTTCCATCCATCTCAGATTGGCTAAACAAGGTAAAAGACATATGTGAAATGGAAGATACCCTGGCACAGGACACAGGCAGTATAGAGAGATTCCAAAAAAACTGGCAGCCCTGGTTTGTCTTTAGATATTCACAGGAATTTGAGGAAGCCAAGTCCCCCCATACCTCATAAAGCCCAAACAACTACATGATCTCACAAGACCAAATATCTAATTCACTCTACTTGAGTAGATCCGAAAGCTAACAATGTACCTGTACTCCCTCCTTCCTTTTCCTCTCCCTCCTCTTTTCTCCCCTTTCCATACAACAACAAGGGCAGAGTACGACAAGAAATCCAACCAGAATAAGGTTACCGATGTTCTTTTTTCTTTATATTGTTTAGTTGCTGACAGAGGCAAAACTATAGTCTTATAACTCTAGATAAGAAAGCTTATCAGCAATTGAAAGGATTTGTCCTCCTATGTTCACCACCACATTTATGCATTACCAGATATTATTCCTAGATTATTACAAGACTTGTTAAGCTGTTTACAGAAAATGTATACAGTTGTATCTGTGACCTGCGTATAGTGCACCCTTTCTTTATCTCTTTCAATAAAAGTTGAATGTTAAAAAAAAAAAAGAAAAAAAAAGAAGTTGTATCCATCTTATAACCTGGGGTCCAAAACCACATTTTTCTAGACAATGCCATAGAAAATCCCATTCTATGCTATCAAAAACCTTTGCTGCATCAAGTGACAATATAGCTCTGTTGCCCATGTTTTTAAATGGGACCTGCAAATTAAGAAATCAGTGCCTTATATTCACTGCAGTAGATCTATTTGGGATGAAACCAGATTGGTCCATATGCACTATTTTAGATATTACTTTTGCTTGTCTAGTGGCTAACACCTTTGCCAATAGCTTCACATCTGAAGTGAGTAATTCAATTGGGCGATATAATTCAGGGTTATTAGGAGTTTAACAGGTTTTAACAAATCTATGCTGTTTTCATTTAATGCTCTGCAAAACACTTTATCAATAAGTCGTTGTGATAACTTGAAGACTTACTTTGTTGTCATTCAGGTTCACTTAGTTATGTGCAGAGAGAGACGGAGAGATGCTTACATTATTTGAGTTTTCCACCTCTAGAGTTGACTCTTTTTATTGCAATGCTAACACTATATATATATATATATAGATATATCTATATTATCTATATATCTATATATATCTATAGATATATATATCTATATATCTATATATATATATATCTATATATCTATATATAGATATATATATATATATATATATATTTAGATCTATATATATATATATATAGATCTATATATATATATATATATATATATATTTTTTTTTTTTAAACAATTGGGAACATGAACAGGTGCATTTGTCAGTGGCATATTCTTTTTTTATAACATGTCTACTTTTACTGACAAGCTCAGCTGTACTTGCTTTTTGAAGAATGGAGAAGTAATGGTGGTCAGGCATAAAACATGTGCTGCTGACATCCTAAAACACCACAAAAACACAACAGGTATAAAATATATAATAGATTTTACTTATTTTCGAAATATATTTTCAAGAATGGATGTGTTTTAAAACAGTTATTGTAATTAAAACAACAGTTCAAGAATCAAAAGCACTGTATATCTGCTTATGTAATCTGTCAATTTAAACTGTATGTGATGTCAAATGTTTTTCTTTGGTAGGGTAAAGAATTGTTAGACCCTATGTCAGGCTTTATTGCTGTGTCTCTGCTTGATTATTTACCTTATGTATACCAATTTAAATAAATTATTGTTTATATATGAATGGGGACACTTGTGACAAAGAATTTCCTCTAATGTTGGAGAGATTTTGTTTTAAATCCTTCTGTGTCTCTAGGAAGGGAAGTGAAGGGTAATATTCACAAAGGGATACAGCTGACAAAAAAAAAAAGGTCTTACCTTTTAAATGTTTCTCAGGAGGAGGTATCATGGCTAACTGCAAGGTTTTCTGAACAATGTTAGAGTGATCTTGTCCTAAGTCTGTACTCATTAACATACAATGCAAGAAGCCCAACCTCTACACCTTTAACTCTTTGTTAGTACAGACAGTGTTCGGATCTAGTTAAAATCGAATCTAGAAAATCAGCCTTCATAGTGCAGACAAAGTTAATAATGGCAAACACAGCTGCCCAGCAACTACCTAACATTTTTTCCTTGCTGAAAGTTCTAGAATAGAACATCTAAAAAAGCAAGCTGTAATTTTTTAATATTTTTTAAGTTAGAGTATGCTATATGAATAAGCATCTGCAACAAATATAAAGTAGATGTTATCCCAATTTGGCTGCAAAAGTGGGAATTAACTGTAATGTACCTTGGTTAGAGGCCGAAGTGATGAGAGAGCCCCCCTTGCAGCTATGGTTCATGCACCCCTGAATATGGAGACAGAGGTGCAAGGCGTAAAGTAGCATTGGTGCCAGGGAATCATTAGTAGGTAGGTATCCAGAATGTAGCCAGCAGTGTTGGAGACACACCAGGAGGAACTGTGGTTGGCAGTTTGTAGGCCTGTTTGGTACAGGGCAGCACCCGTGAGATGGAATTTGGATGCAGTGATATAGAGACTTTACAGAGTTCAGTTAGAGGCAAGTAGAAGATTAGTCGAGGTTAACACGGGTAAGCAAAAAGGACAGGGGGCCTAATCAGCAAATGTTAGGCCTAAACCTAGGTCCAGACCAATCGATTGGCCAATACCTACAATAGAACAAAGTTGGGTGGCCCATCCAGTGAACTTTGACCACCCCAGGAAGAACAATCAGGCAGGAGATACTCTGTCCCTTTAACCTCTAGCTTGACCACAGGGAAATGAAAAAGCTGAAGAGGAATAAATCCCAGACTTGGCTGAAGGGACACTTAACCACTTGCCGACCGCCTAACGCAGATATACTGCGGCAGATTGGTGCGGGCAGGCAAAATCACGTACCTGGTGCCCGAGGCAGTCGGCATTGTTAGGGGGGCGATCCGTGCTGAGGGGGAGGCCACTCATTCATGGCCACCCCCTCGCGATCACTCTCAACCAATGAAAATCTTCCTCTGCTGCTGTAATGTAAACAGCGGCAGAGGAAGGGATGTGATCTCTCCTCCCGTCGGTCTTTTCGTTCCGGCGCAGAGTAGAGAAGACATCCAAGTAAGTGCACCAACACTACACTTACAGTAGAACACTCTAGGCACACATTTCACCCCCCAGTCACCCCCCCCCCCATCACCCCCCTGCACCCCCTGTCACAGTGACACCAATAGCAGTTTTTTTTCTGATTACTGCATTGGTGTCATTTGTGACAGTTATAAGTGGTAGGGCAGTTAGTGTTAGGCCCCTTTAGGTCTAGGGTACCCCCCTAACCCCCCTAATAAAGTTTTAACCCCTTGATCACCCCCCGTCACCAGTGTAATTTTTTTGATCGCTGTATTAGTGTCACAGGTGACGCTAGTTAGGGAGGTAAGTATTTAGGTTTGCCGTCAGCGTTTTATAGCGTCAGGGACCCCCATATACTACCTAATAAAAGGTTTTAACCTCCTGATTGCCCCCTAGTTAACCCTTTCACCAGTGATCACCGTATAACTGTTAGTTTAGGGTTCCCAAAAACGCAGTGTTAGCGGGATCAGCCCAGATACCTGCTAGCACCTGCGTTTTGCCCCTCCGCCTGGCCCAGCCCAGCCCACCCAAGTGCAGTATCGATCGATCACTGTCACTTACAAAACATACGAGGTCCCTCGTATGGAGCAGAGCAGTACTAGCGCCACTTTTCCTTCTGGTGAACTGGCAAGCACCAGTGGCCTAAGACACCCCGGTCGTAGTCAAACCAGCACTGCAGTAACACTTGGTGACGTGGCGAGTCCCATAAGTGCAGTTCAAGCTGGTGAGGTGGCAAGCACAAGTAGTGTCCCGCTGCCACCAAGAAGAAGACGAACACAGGCTTGTCGTGCCCATAGTGCCCTTCCTGCTGCATTCTCCAATCTTAATTTGGAACCCACCACTTCTGCAGCACCCGTATTTCCCCCATTCACATCCCCAACCAAATTCAGTCGGCTGCATGAGAAGCATTTTCTTTATGTCCTCCCGAGTACCCCTACCCAACGAACCCCCGAAAAAAGATGTTGTGTCTGCAGCAAGCATGGATATAGGCGTGACACCCACTATTATTGTCCCTCCTGTCCTGACAATCCTGGTCTTTGCATTGGTGAATGTTTTGAACGCTACCATACACTAGTTGAGTATTAGCATAGGGAACAGCATCGCACAGATTAGGCACACTTTCACAGGGTCTCCCAAGATGCCATTGCATTTTGAGAGACCTGAACCTGGAACTGGTTACAGTTATAAAAGTTACAGTTACAAAAAAAAGTGTAAAAAAAAAAAAAAAAGTAAAAAAAAAAAAAATATATATATATATATATATATATATATATATATAAAATAAAAAACAAAACAAAAATAGTTGTCGTTTTATTGTTCTCTCTCTCTCTATTCTCTCTCTATTGTTCTGCTCTTTTTTACTGTATTCTATTCTGCAATGTTTTATTGTTATTATGTCTTATCATGTTTGCTTTTCAGGTATGCAATTTTTTATACTTTACTGTTTACTGTGTTTTATTGTTAACCATTTTTTAGTTTTCAGGTACGCCATTCAGCTGCAGCGCGGATTTATTTATGTTGACAGCAACAGCGTTTGCTCCCACGATACATAAAGCCGTGACTCCAGCGCTGCCGGAGGTGATATATGCCGAAGCATGGGGGCAACAGGGGCAGAGGAGCGATTTGCTCCTAACTTTTGGGGCGGATGCCCCCATGCTTCGACATATATAAATGGTGCATGTATGCCCATCATTAGAAGTGAGTGGATGAAGGGAGGTATTCTAATGGTGGGCATACCCACGATCAATCTTTTTTTTTCGTTCAGCCCACAGGCTGCATAAAAAAAAATTACAATATATGCCCAACAAGGACCCGCAACATACTGGTATGTTGCTGGACTTTGAGTGGTTATACCAGAATGATGCCTACAGGTTTAGGTATCATTCTTTTCAGCCAGCAGTCGGCTTTCATGTAAAAGCAATCCTAGTGGCTAATTAGCCTCTAGACTGCTTTTACAAGCAGTGGGAGGAAATGTCCCCCCCCACCGTCTTCCATATTTTTCTGTGGCTCTCCTGTCCCAACAGGGAACCTGAGAATGCAGCAGGTGATTCGGCCAGCTGACCATAGAGCTGATCAGAGACCAGGATGGCTCCAATCATCTCTATTGCCTAAGAAACCGGAAGCTACGAGCATTTCATGATTTACATTTCGCCGGATGTAAACAGCGACATTGGGAAATTGGGAAAACATTTTATCAGATCTTGGTGTGGTCAGATGCTTTGAGGGCAGAGGAGAGATCTAGGGTCTAATAGACCTCAATTTTTTTAAAAAAAGAGTACCTGTCACTACCTATTGCTATCATAGGGGATATTTACATTCCCTGACATAACAATAAAAATGATAAAAAAAAAAAATGAAAGGAACAGTTTAAAAATAAGATAAAAAAGCAAAAAAAAAAAAAAAAAAAAAAAAGCACTCCTGTCCCCCCCTGCTCTTGCACAAAGGCAAACGCAAGCATTGGTCTGGCGTCAAATGTAAACAGCAATTGCACCATGCATGTGAGGTATCCCTGCAAAGGTCAGATCAAGGGAAGTAATTTTAGCAGTAGACCTCCTCTGTAAATCTAAAGTGGCAATTTTAACCACTTGCCGACCGCCTCACGCCTATATACGTGAGCAGAGCGGCACGGGCAGGCAAAATCACGTACCTGAAACGTGATTGCCTTCCCGCGGGTGGGGACCCCCCGGTGCCAGCTGCGGTCGGCATTTGGCTGGGAGCATTGAGAGACGAGGGGGAGGTATAGTACACAGAGGCAGAGGATGTGATGTCATCTCTCCTCGGCTGGCCAGTTTCCGTTCCAGCGCCGAGGAGAGATGACATGTAAGTGCACCAAACACACACACACACACAGTAGAACATGCCAGGCATACATTACACCCCCGATCCCCCCCTGTCACAAACTGACACCAAGCAGGTTTTTTTTTTTCCTGATTACTGCATAGTGTCAGTTTGTGACAGTTAGCAGTGGTAGGACAGTGAGTGGTACCCCCCTTACCCCCCCTAATAAAGTTTTAACCCCTTGATCACCCCCCCTCACCAGTGTCGCTAAGCGATCATTTTTCTGATCGTTGTATTAGTGTCGCTGGTGACGCTAGTTAGGGACGTAAATATTTAGGTTCGCCGTCAGTGTTTTATAGCGACAGGGACCCCCATATACTACCTAATAAATGTTTTAACCCCTTGATTGCCCCCTAGTTAACCCTTTCACCACTGATCACCAGGGCTGGACTGGGACAAAAATTTGGCCCTGGACTTCACCCAGAGCGGCCCACTTTAATTTTGCAAACATGCACAAAAACAATATATAAAACTATACGCAGTTGAGCAATATGGATACTTATTGAGTTTGGGATGGATCTGAGGGAGGCGGTGCAGCCATTGTATGGGCCATCAGAGCGACCCGGGGGAAAATTGACACCTTGCCCCTTAGTAGGGTGACCACATTTCCAGACTGCCATTCAGGAACAATTTTGCCAAGGACCAGGGGGGGAAGGTAGTCTCAGGGTTGGCGGGGAATTCAGCGGTGGGGATGATTTTTCGGGTGAATGGCTGGTGCTAGCAGTGAAAACATCCTGACACCATGCTTAATATGGTGTCAGGATGATCAAATCACATTATTTCTATTACTACATTGTAATACATAATGAAATAATTCAACTCACCAGAATGCAGGATCAGTCGGAACCATTGCTTGTTACCAGATGGAGCATGTCATTTGCAACCGCCACCTGCCACCAGATGCAGCGTGTCACTTTCCACCATTGCCTGCCACCAGATGCTGCATATTACTTGCCACCACATGCAGTGTGTCACATGCCACGTTGTCTGCTGCTAGAGAGAGGGCAGGGAGAGAGGGAGCAGAGAGAAAGAGAAAGAGAGAGAGGAGGGGGCCGAGAGAGAGAAGGGGGGGGGGGCAGGGAGAGAGAGGGGGGGCACAGGGAGAGAGAGTGGGGGGCAAGGAGAGAGAGAAAGGGGGAGAGAGAGAGAGAGAAAGTGGAAGGGGCAGAGAGAGAGAGAGAGAGAAAGTGGAGGGGGCAGAGAGGGGGGAGGGAGACAGGCAGAGAGAGAGGGGGACAGAGAGAGAGAGAGAGGGGGAGAGAGAGAGAGGGGCAGGGAGAGAGAGAGGGGGGACAGGGAGAGAGAGAGAGGGGGGACAGGGAGAGAGAGAGAGGGGGGAGAGAGAGAGAGAGAGGGGGGAGGGGGACAGGCAGAGAGAGAGGGGGACATGGGGGAGAGAGAGAGGGGGGGGGGCAGGGAGAGAGAGAGGGGGGAGGGGGGGCAGGCAGAGAGAGAGGGGGACATGAGAGAGAGAGAGAGAGAGAGAGAGAGAGAGAGAGAGGGGGCAGGGAGAGAGAGAGGGAGAGAGAGAGAGTGGGCCAGGGAGAGAGAGTGAGGGGGAACAGGGAGAGAGGGGGGACAGGGAGAGAGAGAGGGGGGGACAGGGAGAGAGAGGGGGACAGGGAGAGAGAGAGAGGGGGGGACAGGGAGAGAGAGAGAGGGGGACAGGGAGAGAGAGAGAGGGGGGCGGGGAGAGAGAGGGGGGGGTGGGGAGAGAGAGAGAGAGGGGGACAGGGAGAGAGAGGGGGACAGGGAGAGAGAGAGAGAGAGAGAGAGAGGGGGGACAGGGAGAGAGAGAGGGGGGAACAGGGAGAGAGAGAGAGAGAGAAGGGGGGCAGGGAGAGAGAGAGGGGGGCAGGGAGAGAGAGAGATAGGGGGCAGGGAGAGAGAGAGAGGGAGACAGAGAGAGAGAGGGGGAACAGGGAGAGAGAGAGGGGGGACAGGGAGGGAGAGAGAGGAGGGGGACAGGGAGAGAGAGAGAGGGGGGACAGGGAGAGAGAGAGAGAGAGAAAGAGAGAGAGAGAGGAGAGGGGAGGAACAGGGAGAGAGAGAGAGGGGGGACAGGGAGAGAGAGAGGGGGACGGGGAGAGAGAGAGAGAGGGGACAGGGAGAGAGAGGGAGGGAGACAGAGAGAGGGGGAACAGGGAGAGAGAGAGAGGGGGACAGGGAGAGAGAGAGAGAAGGGGGACAGGGAGAGCGAGGGGGGGACAGGGAGAGAGAGAGAGAGAGAGAGAGAGGGGGGGCAGGGAGAGAGAGGGGGGCAGGGAGAGAGAGAGAGAGAGAAAGAGAGAGAGAGAGAGAGAGGGGGGGGGGGCAGGGAGAGAGAGAGGGGAGGAACAGGGTGAGAGAGAGAGGGGGGACAGGGAGAAAGAGGGAGGGGGGACAGGGAGAGAGAGATAGGGGGCAGGGAGAGAGAGAGGGAGGGGGACAGGGAGAGAGAGGGAGGGAGACAGAGAGAGGGGGGGGACAGGGAGAGAGAGAGGGGGGGACAGGGAGAGAGAAAGAGGAGGGGGACAGGGAGAGAGAGAGGGGGGACAGGGAGAGAGAGAGGGGGGGACAGGGATAGAGAGAGAGGGGGGCAACAGGGAGAGAGAGAGGGGGGCAGGGAGAGAGAGAGAGGGGGGCAGGGAGAGAGAGAGAGGGGGCAGAGAGAGAGAGAGGGGGGGGGACAGGGAGAGAGAGAGGGGGGGCAGGGAGAGAGAGGGGGACAGGGAGAGAGAGGGAGGGGGAGAACAGGGAGAGAGAGAGGGGGATGGGGAGAGAGAGAGAGGGGGGACGGGGAGAAAGAGAGAGAGGGGGGACAGGGAGAGAGAGGGAGGGGGGACAGGGAGAGAGAGAGATAGGGGGGCAGGGAGAGAGAGAGGGAGGGGGGACAGGGAGAGAGAGGGAGGGAGACAGAGAGAGAGAGATATAGGGGGGCAGGGAGAGAGAGAGAGGGGGAACAGGGAGAGAGAGAGAGAGAGGGGGGACAGGGAGAGAGAAAGAGGAGGGGGACAGGGAGAGAGAGAGGGGGCAGGAGAGAGAGAGAGAGAGAGAGAGAGAGAGAGAGAGGGGGGGGGGGGCAGGGAGAGAGAGGGAGGGGGACAGAGAGAGAGAGTGGGAACAGGGAGAGAGAGAGGGGGACAGGGAGAGAGAGAAGGGAGGGGGCAGAGAGAGTGGTCCGGGTCTGGTCAGTGACAGTGTTCAGCTCACACACTTGAATGGTGCAGGAGGGGCTTTAATGTGGCTGTCGACTACTTGCTTAATCTTCCCGCTCCTCTTGCTCTTCATCGATGTAACGCACAGGCAGGGAGAGAGGGGCGGGAAGCGGTGTGTCACAAGCTGGCTCATTTACAGCTGAACATAGCAGTGTGCGAACCCCCTCTTCTAGGGCAGCTGTACCGAGCCGCTGCCCACACACTGGCACCAGGGATGTTCCGGAGGATGCAGCGGCCGTCGGAGGACTTCTGTCCCCGCCCACCAGCGTGACCTTTCAGACGCCTATTGCAGCAGCAGAGCCCTCGGCTCTGTGCAACAGGTGGTGGGCGGGCTGGAAACAGAAGCAGCGATACACTGAAGCACCATCCCGACCCAGTCCACTCCTGAATTGCCGCCATGGTAGGGCCGGCCCTAGGCAGTGCAGCAGTGCTCAAAATAATGGCTGCGCGGGCCGCGCATTCCATTATTTTGACAGGCTGTCACTGATACTGGCCCACTATGCCATCGGCCCACCGGGAAACCCGGTAGTCCCGATGGCCAGTACAGGCCTGCTGATCACCATATAACCGTTACGGGTGACGCTGGTTAGTTCGTTTATTTTTTATAGTGTCAGGGCACCCGCCGTTTATTACCGAATAAAGGTTTAGCCCCCTGTAGGTCTAGGGTACCCCCCTTACCCCCCCTAATAAAGTTTTAACCCCTTGATCACCCCCCCTCACCAGTGTCGCTAAGCGATCATTTTTCTGATCGCTGTATTAGTGTCGCTGGTGACGCTAGTTAGGGACGTAAATATTTAGGTTCGCCGTCAGTGTTTTATAGCGACAGGGACCCCCATATACTATCTAATAAATGTTTTAACCCCTTGATGGCCCCCTAGTTAACCCTTTCACCACTGATCACCGTATAACCGTTACGGGTGACGCTGGTTAGTTTGTTTATTTTTTATAGTGTCAGGGCACCCGCCGTTTATTACCGAAAAAAGGTTTAGCCCCCTGATCGCCCGGCGGTGATATGCGTCGCCCTAGGCAGCGTCAGATTAGCGCCAGTACCGCGAACACCCACGCACGCACCGTACACGCACCGTACACCTCCCTTAGTGGTATAGTATCTGAACGCATCAATATCTGATCCGATCAGATCTATACTAGCGTCCCCAGCAGTTTAGGGTTCCCAAAAACGCAGTGTTAGCGGGATCAGCCCAGATACCTGCTAGCACCTGCGTTTTGCCCCTCCGCCCGGCCCAGCCCAGTCCAGCCCACCTAAGTGCAGTATCGATCGATCACTGTCACTTTTTTTTGTAGCGTTTTGGTGAACTGGCAAGCACCAGCGCCCTAGTACACCCCGGTCGTAGTCAAACCAGCACTGCAGTAACACTTGGTGACGTGGCGAGTCCCATAAGTGCAGTTCAAGCTGGTGAGGTGGCAAGCACAAGTAGTGTCCCGCTGCCACCAAAAAGACAAACACAGGCCCGTCATGCCCATAGTGCCCTTCCTGCTGCATTCGCCAATCCTAATTGGGAACCCACCGCTTCTGCAGCGCCCGTACTTCCCCCATTCACATCCCCAACCAAATGCAGTCGGCTGCATGAGAAGCATTTTCTTTATGTCCTACCCAACGAACCCCCCCCCCCCCCCAAAAAAAAAGATGTGTCTGCAGCAAGCACGGATATAGGCGTGACACCCGCTATTATTGTCCCTCCTGTCCTGACAATCCTGGTCTTTGCATTGGTGAATGTTTTGAACGCTACCATTCACTAGTTGAGTATTAGCGTAGGGTACAGCATTCCACAGACTAGGACACACTTTCACAGGGTCTCCCAAGATGCCATCGCATTTTGAGAGACCCGAACCTGGAACCGGTTACAGTTATAAAAGTTACAGTTACAAAAAAAAAGTGTAAAAAAAAAAAAACCACAAACAAAAATAAAAAAAAATAGTTGTCGTTTTATTGTTCTCTCTCTCTCTATTCTCTCTCTATTGTTCTGCTCTTTTTTACTGTATTCTATTCTGCAATGTTTTATTGTTATTATGTTTTATCATGTTTGCTTTTCAGGTATGCAATTTTTTATACTTTACCGTTTACTGTGCTTTATTGTTAACCATTTTTTTGTCTTCAGGTACGCCATTCACGACTTTGAGTGGTTATACCAGAATGATGCCTGCAGGTTTAGGTATCATCTTGGTATCATTCTTTTTAGCCAGCGGTCAGCTTTCATGTAAAAGCAATCCTAGCGGCTAATTAGCCTCTAGACTGCTTTTACAAGCAGTGGGAGGGAATGCCCCCCCCCCCACCGTCTTCCGTGTTTTTCTCTGGCTCTCCTGTCTCAACAGGGAACCTGAGAATGCAGCCGGTGATTCAGCCAGCTGACCATAGAGCTGATCAGAGACCAGAGTGGCTCCAAACATCTCTATGGCCTAAGAAACCGGAAGCTACGAGCATTTTATGACTTAGATTTCGCCGGATGTAAACAGCGCCATTGGGAAATTGGGGAAGCATTTTATCACACCGATCTTGGTGTGGTCAGATGCTTTGAGGGCAGAGGAGAGATCTAGGGTCTAATAGACCCCAATTTTTTCAAAAAAGAGTACCTGTCACTACCTATTGCTATCATAGGGGATATTTACATTCCCTGAGATAACAATAAAAATGATTTAAAAAAAAAAAAATGAAAGGAACAGTTTAAAAATAAGATAAAAAAGCAAAAAAATAATAAAGAAAAAAATAAATAAATAAAAAGCACCCCTGTCCCCCCTGCTCTCGCGCTAAGGCGAACGCAAGCGGCGGTCTGGCGTCAAATGTAAACAGCAATTGCACCATGCATGTGAGGTATCACCGCGAAGGTCAGATCGAGGACAGTAATTTTAGCAGTAGACCTCCTCTGTAAATCTAAAGTGGTATCCTGTAAAGGCTTTTAAAGGCTTTTAAAAATGTATTAATTTTGTTGCCACTGCACGTTTGTGCGCAATTTTAAAGCATGTCATGTTTGGTATCCATGTACTCGGCCTAAGATCATCTTTTTTATTTCATCAAACATTTGGGCAATATAGTGTGTTTTAGTGCATTAAAATTTAAAAAAGTGTGTTTTTTCCCCAAAAAATGCGTTTGAAAATCGCTGCGCAAATACTGTGTGAAAAAAAAAAAATGAAACACCCACCATTTTAATCTGTAGGGCATTTGCTTTAAAATAATATATAATGTTTGGGGGTTCAAAGTAATTTTCTTGCAAAAAAAAATAATTTTTTCATGTAATCAAAAAGTGTCAGAAAGGGCTTTGTCTTCAAGTGGTTAGAAGAGTGGGTGATGTGTGACATAAGCTTCTAAATGTTGTGCATAAAATGCCAGGACAGTTCAAACCCCCGTCAAATGACCCCATTTTGGAAAGTAGACACCCCAAGCTATTTGCTGAGAGGCATGTCGAGCCCATGGAATATTTTATATTGTGACACAAGTAGCGGGAAAGAGACAATTTTTTTATTTTTTTTGCACAAAGTTGTCACTAAATGTTATATTGCTCAAACATGCCATGGGAATATTTGAAATTACACCCCAAAATAAATTCTGTTGCTTTTCCTGAGTACGGGGATACCACATGTGTGGGACTTTTTGGGAGCCTAGCCGCGCACGGGACCCCGAAAACCAAGCACCGCCTTCAGGCTTTCTAAGGCCGTAAATTTTTGATTTCACTCTTCACTGCCTATCACAGTTTCGGAGGCCATGGAATGCCCAGGTGGCACAACCCCCCCCCCAAATGACCCCATTTTTGAAAGTATACACCCCAAGCTATTTGCTGACAGGTATAGTGAGTATTTTGCAGACCTCACTTTTTGTCACAAAGTTTTGAAAATTGAAAAAAGAAAAAAAAAAATTTTTTCTGGTCTTTCTTCATTTTCAAAAACAAATGAGAGCTGCAAAATACTCACCATGCCTCTCAGCAAATAGCTTGGGGTGTCTACTTTCCAAAATGGGGTCATTTGGGGGGGGGGGGGTTGTGCCATCTTGGCATTTTATGGCCTTCAAAACTGTGATAGGTAGTGAGGAGTAAAATCAAAAATGTATGCCCTTAGAAATCCTGAAGGTGGTGCTGGGTTTTCGGGGCCCCGTACGCGGCTAGGCTCCCAAAAAGTGCCACACATGTGGTATCCCCGTACTCAGGAGAAGCAGCTGAATGTATTTTGGGGTGCAATTCCACATATGCCCATGGCCTGTGTGAGCAATATATCATTTAGTGACAACTTTTTGTAATTTTTTTTTTTTTGTCATTATTCAGTCACTTGGGACAAAAAAAATAAATATTCAATGGGCTCAACATGCCTCTCAGCAATTTCCTTGGGGTGTCTACTTTCCAAAATGGGGTCATTTGGGGGGGTTTTGTACTGCCCTGCCATTTTAGCACCTCAAGAAATGACATAGGCAGTCATAAACTAAAAGCTGTGTAAATTCCAGAAAATGTACCCTAGTTTGTAGACGCTATAACTTTTGCGCAAACCAATAAATATACGCTTATTGACATTTTTTTTTACCAAAGACATGTGGCCGAATACATTTTGGCCTAAATGTATGACTAAAATTTAGTTTATTGGATTTTTTTTATAACAAAAAGTAGAAAATATCATTTTTTTTCAAAATTTTCAGTCTTTTTCCGTTTATAGCGCAAAAAATAAAAACGGCAGAGGTGATCAAATACCATCAAAAGAAAGCTCTATTTGTGGGAAGAAAAGGACGCAAATTTCGTTTGGGTAGAGCATTGCATGACCGCGCAATTAGCAGTTAAAGCGACGCAGTGCCGAATTGTAAAAAGTGCTCTGGTCAGGAAGGGGGTAAATCCTTCCGGGGCTGAAGTGGTTAAAGCATGTCGTGTTTGGTATCCCTGTACTTGGCCTAAGATCATCTTTTTTATTACATCAAACATTTGGTCAATATAGTGTGTTTTAGTGCATTAAAATTAAAAAAAGTGTGTTTTTTCCCCAAAAAATTTGTTTGAAAAATTGCTGCGCAAATACTGTGTGAAAAAAAAGACCCACCATTTTAATCTGTAGGGCCTTTGCTTTAAAAAAATATATAATGTTTGGGTGTTCAAAGTAATTTTCTTGCAAAAAAAAAATTTTTTTTCATATAAACAAATACTGTCAGAAAGGGCTTTGTCTTCAAGTGGTTAGAAGAGTGGGTGATGTGTGACATAAGCTTCTAAATGTTGTGCATAAAATGCCAGGACAGTTCAAACCCCCGTCAAATGACCCCATTTTGGAAAGTAGACACCCCAAGCTATTTGCTAAGAGGCATGTCGAGTCCATGGAATATTTTATATTGTGACACAAGTTGCGGGAAAAAGACAAATTTTTTTTGCACAAAGTTGTCACTAAATGATATATTGCTCAAACATGCCATGGGCATATGTG
This sequence comes from Lithobates septentrionalis, assembly GCA_037952835.1. Taxonomy (NCBI): domain Eukaryota; kingdom Metazoa; phylum Chordata; class Amphibia; order Anura; family Ranidae; genus Lithobates; species Lithobates septentrionalis. Next base: position 4,232,836 of record JBBDGP010001187.1, on the reverse strand, counting down.
GAATTACACCCCAAAATACATTCTGTTGCTTCTCCTGAGTACAGGGATACCACATGTGTGAGACTTTTTGGGAGCCTAACCGCGTACGGAACCCCGTAAACCAAGCACTGCCTTCAGGCTTTCTAAGGGTGTAAATTTTTGATTTCACTCCTCACTGCCTATCACAGTTTCAGAGGCCATGGAATGCCCAGATGGCACAAACCCCCCACAAATGACCCTATTTTGGAAAGTAGACACCCCAAGCTATTTGCTGAGAGGTATGGTGAGTATTTTGCAGACCTCGTTTTTTGTCACAAAGTTTTGAAAATTGACAAAAGAAAAAAAAATACATTTTTCTTTGCTTTCTTCATTTTCAAAAACAAATGAGAGCTGCAAAATACTCACCATGCCTCTCAGCAAATAGATTGGGGTGTCTACTTTCCAAAATGGGGTCATTTGGGGGGGGGGTTTGTGCCATCTTGGCATTTTATGGCCTTCGAAATTGTGATAGGTAGTGAGGAGAGAAATCAAAAATTTACGCCCTTAGAAATCCTGAAGGCTGTGATTGGTTTTCGGGGCCCCGTACGCAGTTAGGCTCCCAAAAAGTCCCACACATGTGGTATCCCCATACTAAGGAGAAGCAGCAGAATGTATTTTGGGGTGTAATTCCACATATGCCCATGGCATGTTTGAGCAATATATCATTTAGTGACAACTTTGTGCAAAAAAAAAAAAGTTTGTCATTTTCCCGCAACTTGTGGCAAAATATAAAATATTCCATGGACTCAACATGCCTCTCAGCAAATAGCTTGGGGTGTCTGCTTTCCAAAATGGGGTCATTTGGGGGGGGTTGAACTGTCCTGGCATTTTATGGCCTTCAAAACTGTGATAGGTAGTGAGGAGTGAAATCAAAAATTTACGCCCTTAAAAATCCTGAAGGCGGTGCTTGGTTTTCGGGGCCCCGTACGCGGCTAGGCTCCCAAAAAGTCCCACACATGTGGTATCCTTGTACTCAGGAGAATCAGCAGAATGTATTTTGGGGTGCAATTCCACATATGCCCATGGCCTGTGGGAGCAATATATCATTTAGTAAAAACTTTTTGTAATTTTTTTTTCGTCATTATTCAATCACTTGGGACAAAAAAATAATATTCAACGGGCTCAACACAACGCTCAGCAATTTATTTGGGGTGTCTACTTTCCAAAATGGGGTCATTTGGGGTGGTTTTGTACTGCCCTGCCATTTTAGCACTTCAAGAAATGAGATAGGCCGTCATAAGCTGTGTAAATTCCAGAAAATGTACCCTAGTTTGTAGACGCTATAACTTTTGCGCAAACCAATAAATATACGCTTATTGTCATTTTTTTACCAAGGACATGTGGCTGAATACATTTTGGACTAAATGTATGACTAAAATTGAGTTTATTGGATTTTTTTTTTATAACAAAAAGTAGAAAATATCTTTTTTTTTTTTTAAATTTCGGTCTTTTTCCGTTTATAGCGCAAAAAATAAAAACCGCAGAGGTGATCAAATACCATCACAAGAAATCTCTATTTGTGGGAACAAAAGGACGCAAATTTCTTTTGGGTACAGCATTGCATGACCGCGCAATTAGCAGTTAAAGCGACACAGTGCCAAATTGTAAAAAGTGCTCTGGTCAGGAAGGGGGTAAAACCTTCTAGGACTGAAGTTGTTAAACTGTGATTAAACCTCGAGTGAACCTCATCCATATCTAGGCAGAGACATAGAGAGAGGACCCAGTGGTTGCTCCCCAAAAGAGGCAATGTGGCTAAAGTTGGTCAGTCTCGTCTTGAGACATGGCATACCCTACTGCTGATTATCCACTTCAGACCCAGAAGGTTTTACCCCTTAATGACCAGGCCATTTTTTTTTGCGATACGGCACGCGTTACTTTAACTGACAATTGCTCGGTCGTGTACCCAAATAAAATTGATGTCCTTTTTTTTACCCACAAATAGAGCTTTCTTTTGGTGGTATTTGATCACCTCTGGTTTTAATTTTTGCACTATAAACAAAAAAAGTGCTACAATTTTGAAAAAAAAACAATAATTTTTACTTTCTGCTATAAAAAAAAATTCTACATCAATTTAGGCCAATATGTATTCTGCTACATGTTTTTGGTAAAAAATTAGCAATAAGCGTATATTGATTGGTTTACGCAAAAGTTATAGTGTCTACAAATGATAGGATATTTTTATGGAATTTTTTTTTTTTTTTTTTTTACTAGCAATGGCGGCGATCAGTGATTTTTAGCAGGACTGCGATATTGCGGTGGACAAATCGGACACATAACTGAAACTTATGAAACTTTTTTGGGGACCAGTGACACTAATACAGTGATCAGTGCTAAAAATATGCACTGTTACTGTACTAATGAGACGGGCAGGGAAGGGGTTAACATCAGGGGCGATCAGAGGGTTAATTGTTCTAAGGGGGGTGCTTTCTAACTGTGTGGGGGTTGCCGTGACTGGATGAAGACAGAGATCGGTGTTTCTGCTTAGCAGGAACACAAGATCTCTATCTTCTTCCCTGTCAGAACTGCAATCTGCCTTGCTTACATAGGCAGATCGCCGTTCCGTCTCTCTGGGGAACAATTGCCGATGGCTGGCAGACATCAGGTCCGCCGGACCCGCTGATTGGCATCCCCTGTGTTCAATCACAATCGCACCTCCGGCGCCACGCGTGAGCTACCCAGTGGCTATTGCATGAAATCACGTACAGGTACGTGATTTCGTGCAATAGAGCCGACCTGCCGCAGTAAATATGCGGTAGGCAGTGGTTAAGGTTTCCCCATGACTTGTCAATAAGCTGGTAGGTCAAGTGCTATCTGCAGCAGAAATAATTCACTGGGGTGACCATATGAAATACGCCTAGTTCTAGAGGCAAGCTATGTATTTGGGTTTGTTCCAGTTACTTGAAAAAGGTTGTTGGCATTGTGTAATCTTTTCGATATGGATGGGGGCCAAGGCCTGGGTACCACTCTGGACTTGGCACATGTTATCCCCACTAGAAGTATTGACTGTTCACTTTTTGACCCTCTGTACATCAGAAGACAGTTGCCATCACACACTCTTATAGTAGACTGCTTTACCATGTCTACAGTAGCTGTACCAGTCACCAAGATCACAGCCCAAATGGTGTAGAAATTCTTCTGTCTTCCTTATGACTGCCCACAGAAGAAAGATGCAGATTAGAGATCCTGCGTTGAAAGCGAGAATTTCCAGGTGTGGTTACACTTTCTAGGCATCAAGAAGACACATACTTATCCATACCACCTGCAAGGTGTCAGGACATACACCTTGACACAGCTATTGAGAGGCCTAGCCCACAAGTTTTGAAAATACTCTTACTATAATGAAATAAATAAATACTGTAAATAAATAGAAAAATATAACTAGCCATTATTGCCTAGGAGGAGAAATATTATGTTGGCATAACATAAGAATTGCAGAAATGCTTGACCTCTGCTGTGTGCAACTCAACCTCTGCATTAATGCCAAAAAATATGGAAGTAATCTTAATATAAATTCATATAAGAGAAATTTAAAAACAGCATAAGTAAAATAGAAAAAAAAAAGAAACTGCAGAGGAATATGTCACTCTAAGGCCACCCGGCCGATAAATTTTCATTAGATTATATAGGGGAAGACTTGCAGTGCAAAGAGCTTGGACAAATTTAAGGTCATACCTCTTAACTTGGGGGTGACTATAGTGTAGATTTTTTGCATCTTCAGATGGCAGTTGATGTCATTGCACTTTTCAGGCACTGCACACTGATATTTTTAACTATTGTCTCTAAAATAATACACTCTAAGTTCTATTTCAAGAAGATGGTAACACACAAAACACAGTGCAAGGACCTTGAGAGTATATAAGCGACCCAGATGATGGTGCTGATGTCTTTATAAATGACTTGGCTGTGAGTGCCAATTGTGGATTTATTCTAATGCCACACATAATGCTCAACTACTGTGAAGGAATGTGATGTAGATAATAATAATAATCTGAAAATGTCTATTTTCTTATGTGCATACATATTTTTCTCCTTACTCATTATATAAGTATACAGGTTTGCTCTGTTCCTATATTTTCTCGAGATGGCAGGTACCCCCTACATCCCACACATCAGAAGAACGCGGAACTGAAGATAAAACCAAGGACAGCCAAACCTTGTTATGAAGATTCTCCATCTTCTTTTCTATCTTAACCAATGAGATGTACCTATTAGACTAACATAGCAATGATGTATTTTTGTGTATAAAACATTAGCACCGCCTTGAATAAATCAGAAGTGTAAGAAGTAATTCTGCTGTGAGCGTGTCTCAGAGAGTCTTACTTTAATATGCATGCATATCCACACTTTCCAATTAGAGACAGCAGCAGATAACCTTGAGTTTGATTGAAGCTCTTAATCTTATCCTTAACAGCTGTTGCCGAAACCCGGGAGCTTCAGGCTACAGTCAAAGCCATACCGTGAAAATATATAGGGGGAAGTTGGGACTTTATATGAGGTACAATTAAGTGTCTCCATCCCGGTATTGGGTACAATTCAAAAAGGGGAGTTGGGACTTTAAAATTAAGCATTTGGGTAGTGGAGGAAAAGTAGACCATATTTGAAGTGCAATATAAAATGTTTATTGTACAAAGTAACAGACAATAAAAGGAGTATTCATTTCATATACAGTAACACATTCATTGTATATAGGTATAGGAGATGTATAAATAGCATAGGCATAATACAGATTATGTACACATAGCAGCACATTATCTAATGTAAATGAAAATAAAAAATAGTAATAAAGCATAATAATGTTAGCAACAATATGCATGATAACGACACATGCGCCCACATAGTAAATATGCATTGATTGAGCAGAAAAAAAATATTAATATTACGATGGATTTGGGAAGAACAGATGGTACAAATAACTGTGGTTCCATATAAAGTGGCTGGGGCATCAAAAAACACAGGGCTCGACGCGTTTCGTGGGCATCCCCACTCATCAGGAGCCGATGCAAATAAATTTCCTATGGGATGTATATAAAAATATATAGTGAACCACATCGATCATATAAAAAATAAAAATAATAATAAATGAATGAGCATAAGGTATATATAACGTTGTTTATGCCAAACGCACTCACCCACTCAGGCAGCAAGTGCAAATGCGCGAAGATGGGCGCACGGTAGGCAACGGAAGCAAACTCTCCACGGGAGCCGAGGCGGCATACATAGTAATGCAACATCGGGCAGGATGAAAAAGGAAAAGAATGAGGCAGAGTGTGTTCACAGAAGGGAGTGTGTAATCATGGGAACAACAAACCTGGGAACAAAATAGTAGTATTCTGTTAGATATATATATATATAAGATATGTAGTAAGTGTTTTATACATAGAATATTGAATAATGAGCCCAGTGAGTTCCAAAGTTAGTGATAATCTGGATAAATAGATATGTAAAAACTATGCCAAAGAATAGGCGACATGGGAGTGAATATGGGGATGTCCCAAAGTGAAAGTGTGATAGTACCCAGTGCATGAAGAATGGCAAGTGTATGATAATAAGAGAGTATGAAAAGAACAAGATCACCAGATAAATAGGTGCATAAACCAAGAAGAAAGAAACAGTGCGTGAAAAGAAGAGAGAAGGAAGGGGGGGAAAAAGAAAATGACCTACCCGTATGTGGCATAAAGCAGCACTGACAGCCGAACACCAAGGTAGGGATGAATGAGTTACTGTATATGAAATGAATACTCCTTTTATTGTCTGTTACTTTGTACAATAAACATTTTATATTGCACTTCAAATATGGTCTACTTTTCCTCCACTACCCAAATGCTTCATTTTAAAGCCATACCGTGATAACGTTTCGAGCGGCTACACTGATAAGATAAGAGGGGGTTTGCGCAGCCCTAACAGTACGGTAAGTTTTTTATATTCTTACCACTATACGACTTTCTTATCTTTTGGTTGACCCCTGGATTCTGTCGGTATACTGAGACTGTCTTAGAGGCAGGAATCATTACCTCGCCTGAGGCTGTTTTAACGAACCTGCCGATGGGTTTCTGCTGACTGTATTTTTTTGTTCACTGTCTGCCATTCTTTGGGCTACGAAACTTATCAGTCTAAAAGTGCTACTTGTGTGTATGTGTGTTCTCATCCCCAGATGAGCTGTCGGCCTCTGGGATGAGATGTTTCCTTGTAGCAGACGGGTATAGACGGGTTACTCAAGGTTTGTCGGACCTTTGAGGGTTCTCAGCTGCTGGCTTTGCAGTCTGAAAGTGTTACAGAAGTCTCACCCCCGGAAGACAACGGTCACTTAAAGGTGCCACCAGTTTCAGTCAAGCTAAAAGAGGGTGCATCATTGCCCCGGAAACCACAATAACCCCAAGAAGAGATCCCCTAAAAGAGAACCAGGTACCTGCGGTGGATGCCTTTGACTGCAAAGTACCTCACAGAGGTGGACCTTACAAACGCTTTCTTCAGTGTCCACCCTCACCCCTCCTGCTGGTACCTTTTTGCATTCATCCACGGAAAGAAACGGCAACATACCTAAACAGTTGTGCCACAAGGGGCACAGAACTTTCCAAGCCAGTTTGCAAAAGCTATGGCTATCATCCATGACACATGAAAAGAGGAACACCCGGAAGTGATTCTCCTTCAATCTGTTGAAGTCGCCTCAGAAAGCCTGTTGTGTTTTCTTGCCAACCAGGGGTGCAAAGCCTCAAAGCCCAAAATGCAGTGGTGCTCAACATCTGTCATTTTTCTTGGACACTGTTTGTCCCATGGGACAAGACACCTCACTAAAGACAGGGTGAAAGTAATCTCTGACATCCCACTGCCACAAGGCCAGAAATCCCTTTATGCCTTCCTTGGACTAATTTTCTAGTGCGGAGCATGGATTCCAGAAGCCTTCCTACTGATGCTCTGCAATCAGACCCCTTCCAGATGTCTCCTGAAAAAGTATCTAAGTTTGAGGCCCTCAAGTGCGCCATCTCCGGCACTAGGGCTCCCAGACTACGACAAAATTAACTCAAAGGAAGCTCGAGGCAATCATCTAGCCAATTCAGCTGCCAAACAGACAGCTAGTGGTCCACGAGAAGTAGACAGCAGGGTGGTAGAAGAAGACCACCCCATGCTTACCTTACAGACTCTCCCAGTGGACAGAGTTTATCTAAAAGATCTACAGGAAACAGCAAGTCCGGATGAGAAGAAAAGATGGAAACAAAGAGGAGCAACTCTCAGAAATAGACTATTCGAGTGCAACAAGAAGCCTTGTCTACCAAGGAGTATAAACCCAGCCGTGGTGCAATGAGCACATGGAGCTGCCCACTTGACAAAGACTTTTATGAACTCTTTTATCAACAAGTTTTGCACTAAGAGTTACTTCACTGACCGACAACTTCTGCAGATCATGCATAATCTGCACCAAATGTAACCCAGGATGCACAGAAAAGGCACAGAAGAAGCACCTGGCAAAAGCCCTATACCCCATTCCAGAGTATGCAAACTGATCATTCTCAAGTACCAAGAAGTGGCAGATTCGAATACGCCCTAGTGGAAGTGGTCATGACTGCCAGGACCACAACTAAGAAACTACTGAGTGAGATAGTATGTAGATTTGGGGTCCCAGAGGTGATATTGATAGATCAGGGCCCAGCCTTAACAGCAACCCTTACAAAAGAGATTTGGTCAGCACTGGGGGTTCAGTTGGCACTACACACCCCATACCACCCTCAAAGTAGCGGGAAGATAGAAAGGACGAATGGGACACTAAAAAAAAAAACAGGTTGTTAAAGATGGCCCAAGAGACTAACATGAGTTGGCCAGACAGTTTGCCCATTGCCCTATTCAGTGTCAGACACACCCCCGGGGGAAACATGCCCTATCCCCTTATGAAATTTAGTTTGGTTCAGCCCCCCGACTTGGTTGTTACTTTCCACAACAGTTACAGTTGCAGTCTGATGTGTTGACTAATTATGTAACCACTTTATCACGAGAATTAACCCGAATGCATGTACATTTTCTTCCATTCCAGATCCTGAATTAGATACAGGAACACACCAACTACTGTCTGGAGATCCTCAAGCCAAGATATGATGGTCCATTCCAAGTTTTGCTGACAACAGCCACCTTAGTCAAGTTGGCCAGGAAGAACTTCTAAATGCACGCTTATCACTGCAGGAGAGCGTATTTTCGGGTGCTGCATATCCTTTTTCTGTTTGATCTAGAGGAGGCCATCACAAAAATGATAACATATTTACGTTTTGGTATAACTCTTCAGGTACATATGTGACCACCTTTACCTTAGATTACTGTGACATAGTACCTTGTCCGTTTGACCCTTCATGGCAATGTCATCGGTACAGTGACATCCCTGACGGTAAGGATATATATGTATGCCACACAGACAGTTACTGGGGACGGAGTTGTGGTTCGAGGGGGACCAGTGGGTTGGAACACAGGGCCAGACTGGGTGACCCCAGAGTGCATTAGACAAGAAAGATGAAAATAGAAAGCCCCTGATAAGCAGAATGACTTTGCAGAAGACAGGTATTAAACCGGGTCCAGTCCCTTGGTGATGTGTATTGGATCTGTGGAAATTTGAAAATCAGGACCAGATTAGAGGGAATCTGGACCGGTGAATGTGCTCTTGCAAAGGTCATTATGCCCCCCGATATCCTAACCGAAGATACCCCTGATACATACACTGACCCAGCACACAGTCAGAGGAGGAAGCGAGCAGTTCTCTCCGGAATAGAATAAATTGTGGTGCTGCGCTAATCCCAATGAGATTGGCGTGTATTAGCTCTGTGCTCGTGAGTGTCTTGTAGTGCACCCAAATTTAGTCTCTGCAACTGTAACAGAGCAGTAAAAAGATGACCTAATGTGACAGTTGAATCCTTATGTGCTGATGGTGTGTATGATGAAAAAATCGTAGTATAGATACACAATAAATAATAATAAATATAACGTGCAAAGTGATTAGTGCTTAAACATCATAATAGCAAACATAAATGTATGGGTGAATAAATATAGAATAGATAAAAATCGCAGCTGGCTCAAACTATCACCAGTCGCCAACTCGCTTAATTAAATATAAATCAACACATTCATAAGTGCATCCAGTGCAAGTTAAATGGGACAAAGTGCTTAAAAGTTCATTAATATTCATGCAAATCTGCGTGCAAAATATTATCAGGTGCAGTGCTCCTTGCGGCGATAAACAATCAATCAAAAGTCCATAAACGTGTATTGACTTCCGTGCTAAACATGGGTGACAGTAGTGGTCAGTCTTCATGCAACAGTGTGCACATTGGTGGGCAGTGGCCCCTTACCTGAGGGTAATGGGGTAATCGCGTTTAGCCACTCAGAGGCATGGCGGCCTTTGTAGAGACCATGGGTATAATCTGTAATGGAGGATGGTGGGAATATGGTCCTATCCTGATCGCTTCTCTTGTAGGGGCGTCTGGTCCTTTCAAGTAGTGTCCCGGGGTCACCCAGATAGATTAAGAAAGGAAGCCCACAATAGTGTAGTATTGTATGGAAGCATATCACTTTTATTACAGTATAAAATTCAGTACTCACATAAAACGTTTAAAAACCGGGTGGAGATCCGACGAGCGGCGAGCTCGTAATGCAATAACTGTCAGAGAGTGCCTGTCCCGTCCCTACGCGTGACGTCACGGTCACGTGACTTCTTCAGGGGATACAGGGAGGCACTGTAGATGTCTTTAAATAGCTCCCCATAGACTATAATGGGCGGCCATTTTCCCGGAGCCGCCAGGAAGTATACCATTTTGCCTGGGACTAGTGGGCGCAGCTGGGATGGTAGTCGGCCAGTCACAGTAACAGGGGCGGGCGCCTCACAATAGCAGCCCCGCCTCATCTGGCCAGCCCACATACACATCCTTTGTAACTGTCAGCAGAGGGGGAAATAGGCAAAAAATACGCAAAAAATACCGACCAGCCAGGTGACCGATCGTCTGTGTATGGCGGTGGATATCTCATCAGCCTACACAGATCGATAATCGGGCAGGGGGCATGGAGCTTCAAACATGTTAAAAACAGGTCAAGGTAAAGGATACGAAACATATCCTGCAAATTTTAGATGAGATCCCCCAGAACCAGAAGAAATGCATCATGGCCACGGCAGACGTTGCATCCCTATATACGGTTATACCCCACCATCTGGCATGTGAGGCCGCCAAATGGGGCCTGAGGAGATATTCCGAGCTACCATGTTTACAAAGAAGGTTCCTGGTGAAATGTCTAGATTTTAGCTTAAAAAACAATTATTTCTGGTACAACAATACATATTACCACCAGCAAACGGGAATAGCTATGGGAGCAAAATTTGCTCCCAGCATAGCTGGGCTCTTTATGGCGAAGTGGGAAGAAGAAGCTGTTTTTAATAATCGACCAGAAGAACCTTTAATCTATAAACGATACATAGACGATATTTTTATAGTATGGGAAGGCGATGCACACCAGTTACACAACTTTTTAGATAAACTTAATTCAAACGATGTAAACATTCGATTAACATGGGATATAAGCGAGGAAAAGGTTACGTTCTTGGATCTGGATATCTTACAGGAAGATTCAAGATTCTACACACAAACGCACTTTAAAAATGTTGACCGTAACAGCTACCTCCCATTAGAAAGCTGCCACCATAGGAATTGGCTTTACAATATCCCAAAAGGCCAGTTGATGCGGCTGAGAAGAAATTGCACGAAACTCCAAGTCTTCTATGAACAGGCAGAGAAGATCGAAGCAAGGTTCACTGCAAAAGGATATGACCAAAGACATCTAAAGAAGAAAACTGCAGAAGTCGCAGTAATGGATCGCAATACATTGATCAAAGATAAAACCTTACAGAAACGGTCGATGGAGGGACCAGCGCTTATCCTCAACTACAACGCACAATACAAGAAAATAGAAAGAATAGTCAGACGTCACTGGCATATTCTAATGACAGATCCACAGCTGAAAGAAAGACTGCCAAAAAACCCTAGATTTATCTACAAAAGGGCACCATCAATTCGTGATAAACTGGTGAAAAATGTGATAGAGCCTCCAAGGAAACTTTTTATGTTTTTTTCTGGGAAAGGATTTTTCCCATGTAAAAGATGCTACGCATGTCTAAGAACCAGACGCCCCAATGAGAAAGTGTTCCACTTTTCATCCACATCGACGGGGGACATCTATGAAGTTCGCAACTTTGTCTGTTGTAACACAGAAGGGGCCATATATGCCTTACAATGTAGCTACGGTCTGCAATACATAGGTCGCACTAAAAGACCGCTCAAAGTCCGCATCAAGGAGCATGTAAAAAATATTATCAACGGATACGATAAGCACAGCGTATCAAAACACTTCCTAATTCACCACAACAAAGATCCTTCCCAGCTAAAATTTTGGGGTATTGAACCCTATGTGAGGCACTGGCGGGGGGGACACAAGGTTAGGACTTTGAGCCAAATGGAGTCCAGGTGGATCTTCACCATGGACACCTTCTCGCCAAGAGGCCTCAACATAGAATTTGACTTAAATTGTTTCCTGAGTAATTTTTAATGTTTAATCTTTAACTTTTATCTTTAATTTGTCCATCTTGAAGAGTCTTTTATAAACCTTTTTTATATCTCCTCTAAATACGCCGCCAGCATCCCCATACAGTGCTGACATGTAGGCGCATGGTGGAGATTACACAATGTAGGGAATCCCACCACTACTAAATAGAGAAGAATTTGCTATACACACCCACCGCTCTTTTTAGATCCCTAGGTATATTAATGTATGGATTGCCTCTCTTTGCCACATATGTCCACATAACATCAGTAGTCGTTTATCTTTACCTGGTATTAGCACTTTTGTATGATTTGACTATGCATATGTTAGTTTGGATCTATTTTATATTGTTCTAGTGTGTCTAGATGCCTGTCCCAGACCGTGCGGCTTTGTATATATTTTATATACAATGTTTTCAAATTCCCCATTCCATCTTTTTATTTTTGCTTATTTTAATAATTTTTTATAAAATATACGTTTCTTTATATATTTTTTTGGACATATTATACAGCCTTTTATGTATTATACAGCCATTTAATGTATTTTTTACCTTGACCTGTTTTTAACATGTTTGAAGCTCCATGCCCCCTGCCCGATTATCGATCTGTGTAGGCTGATGAGATATCCACCGCCATACACAGACGATCGGTCACCTGGCTGGCCGGTATTTTTTGCGTATTTTTTGCCTATTTCCCCCTCTGCTGACAGTTACAAAGGATGTGTATGTGGGCTGGCCAGATGAGGTGGGGCTGCTATTGTGAGGCGCCCGCCCCTGTTACTGTGACTGGCCGACTACCATCCCAGCTGCGCCCACTAGTCCCAGGCAAAATGGCCGCCGGTATACTTCCTGGCGGCTCCGGGAAAATGGCCGCCCATTATAGTCTATGGGGAGCTATTTAAAGACATCTACAGTGCCTCCCTGTATCCCCTGAAGAAGTCACGTGACCGTGACGTCACGCGTAGGGACGGGACAGGCACTCTCTGACAGTTATTGCATTACGAGCTCGCCGCTCGTCAGATCTCCACCCGGTTTTTAAACGTTTTATGTGAGTACTGAATTTTATACTGTAATAAAAGTGATATGCTTCCATACAATACTACACTATTGTGGGCTTCCTTTCTTAATCTATCTGGGTGACCCCGGGACACTACTTGAAAGGACCAGACGCCCCTACAAGAGAAGCGATCAGGATAGGACCATATTCCCACCATCCTCCATTACAGATTATACCCATGGTCTCTACAAAGGCCGCCATGCCTCTGAGTGGCTAAACGCGATTACCCCATTACCCTCAGGTAAGGGGCCACTGCCCACCAATGTGCACACTGTTGCATGAAGACTGACCACTACTGTCACCCATGTTTAGCACGGAAGTCAATACACGTTTTATGGACTTTTGATTGATTGTTTATCGCCGCAAGGAGCACTGCACCTAATAATATTTTGCACGCAGATTTGCATGCATATTAATGAACTTTTAAGCACTTAGTCACATTTAACTTGCACTGGATGCACTTTGGTTATATATGCACTTATGAATGTGTTAATTTATATTTAATTAAGCGAGTTGGCGACTGGTGATAGTTTGAGCCAGCTGCGATTTTTATCTATTCTATATTTATTCACCCATACATTTATGTTTGCTATTATGATGTTTAAGCACTAATCACTTTGCACGTTATATTTATTATTATTTATTGTGTATCTATACTACGATTTTTTCATCATACACACCATCAGCACATAAGGATTCAACTGTCACATTAGGTCATCTTTTTACTGCTCTGTTACAGTTGCAGAGACTTAATTTGGGTGCACTACAAGACACTCACGAGCACAGAGCTAATACACGCCAATCTCATTGGGATTAGCGCAGCACCACAATTTATTCTATTTCTTTTTATCTGGGGACAGGCTGTACCCCATCCGGTGTAGGCTGCTTTTCCTGGTCTTATTGAGATTGGGTTTCCCTCCTCCTTTCTCCCTAACCCCGTTCACGATAGCGCAGGAATACCCCATAACTATTTTATATCAGTTCTCTCCGGAAGCTTTGACCCTTATGTATACATAGATGCCTTAGGGGTTACAAGGGGGGTCCCTAATGAATTTAAAGCCAGGGACCAGGTAAAAGCTGGTTTTGAGTCTTTGATCCCCATAATAACTGTCAACAAGAATGTAGATTGGATTAACAACATATACTATAACCAACAGAGATTCGTAAATTACACTAAAGACGCCCTTCAGGGAATTGCTGACCAGTTAGCCCCCACTTCCTACATGACATTCCAGGACTGGATGGCCTTAGACATGGTGTTAGCTGGGAAAGGAGGTGTTTGTAAAATCATAGGAAAAAACGGGAACCTGCTGCACCTACATTCCTGATAATACTGGCCCAAATGGTAAGGTTATTCTAGCTATAAAGAAATTAGAAAATCCGTCACTGGAGTTGAAGAAGAACTCAGGTATCACAGACCCATGGGATCAATACTTTAGCTGGATGAGTGGGTGGCAGAAGGTTCTCGCCCAGATAGGGGTAACGGTATTAATAATGCTGGTTCTTTTAGCCCTGATTGTATGCTGTATTCTACCTTTCGTAAAAAGTTAATGAGCAAGGCTGTAGACAATAGCACACCTACATTTCTCCATCAAGAAGAAGAGGACCCCCTTATGATGGAAGATGACAAACCCTTCACTCCTCTACAGTCACTCCCTGTCCATAATCTCACAATCCTATAGGGTTATAGGGATAGATAGCGCCTGACTGCACCTCTCCAGCTGTATCGAGGAGGGTAGTGAACAAGTTGCTGCCTAACTCTATATACAGCCTAAAAGAGTTGCTGAGGAGAATGGGCCAGGCGAAGTAGGACCTTTAGTATTAGGGACAGAAAAGAGAAAATAGCCATTTTAGGGGGGACTGTGAAGGAATGTGATGTAGATAATAATAATAATCTGAAAATGTCTATTTTCTTATGTGCATACATATTTTTCTCCTTTTTCAATATATAAGTATACAGGTTTGCTCTGTTCCTATATTTTATCAAGATGGCGGGTACCCCCTATATCCCACACATCAGAAGAACGCGGAACTGAAGATAAAACCAAGGACAGCCAAACCTTGTTATGAAGATTCTCCATCTTCTTTTCTATCTTAATCAATGAGATGTACCTATTAGACTAACATAGCAATGACGTATTTTTGTGTATAAAACATTAGCACCGCCTTGAATAAATCAGAAGTGTAAGAAGTAATTCTGCTGTGAGTGTGTCTCAGAGAGTCTTAGAGCCCTTGCACACTGGGGCGGGGGGCGGCGTCGGCGGTAAAATTATTAGCGGCGTTTTACCGTCGGTATTCGGCCGCTAGCGGGGCGGTTTTACCCCCCGCTAGCGGCCGAGAAAGGGTTAAATACCACCGCAAAGCGCCTCTGCAGAGGCGCTTTGCCGGCGGTATAGCCGCGCCGTCCCATTGATTTCAATGGGCAGGAGCGGTAAAGGAGCGGTATACACTCCGCTCCTTCACCGCTCCGAAGATGCTGCTGGCAGGACTTTTTTTACCGTCCTGCCAGCGCATCGCTCCAGTGTGCAAGCCCTTGGGGCTTTCACACTGGAATGACAGTAGCGACACTTTCAGGGCGGTTTGCAGGCGCTATTATTGTGCAAGGGCTCTTACTTTAATATGCATGCATATCCACACTTTCCAATTAGAGACAGCAGCAGATAACCTTGAGCTTGATTGAAGCTCTTAAGCTGGCCATACACCTATAGATTATCTGCAGATTTTCTATGGTTAGATGGAAAAAGTGCAACAGATTTCTCCATGTTCGCTAAACTGTGTGGATGGAGGAATCTTCCACTTTTTCCATCTAACCATAGAAAATCTGCAGATAATCTATAGGTGTATGGCCAGCTTTAATTTTACCCTTAACACTACATACCCAAGAAATACACACTCTTGGTGGTGATGAATTAATGTGCCAACCTCATATACAATCCAATGGACACTTTATTGAGTCAATAAGGGGTTGAAAACAAAGTCCACTCTGAGTAAATGGTATCCACATAAAAATGGTGCTTACACTCGTCCCCGCTGGCTTGAATGCTGCAGCTTCCTCCACTCTCACCTTCCAGGGAGCACTGATCTTGCCACATTATATCCATTGTTGGGGTAGTTTGTGAGACTGCGCCTCAGACAAGAGTCCCATCATGGTTTAGATATGCTTTTCATCCACTGCACACCATGGAAACCAGTGTAAGCACCATTTTTGATTGATAGTTTTATGTGGATTCTATTTACTTACATCACTTAGATAATTTCTTGTAGCCTATTGAATCCTGACTTTCATCCTACAGGTATATCTGTGACTTCAGTAACGTCATTGACAAGCTGGCTAGCTAGAAGTGGGAAGATGGTTATGCATGAAATTAAATAGAATGTGGTGCTGCGCTAATCCTAATGAGATAGGCGTATATTGGCTCTGTAATGGTGAGTATCTTACAGTACACCCAAATTTAATCTTTGCAACTGTAACAGAGCAGTGGAAAAATAACCTAATGTGACAGTTGTATAATTATGTGCTAATGGTGTGTATGACCAAATAATCGTAATATAGATACATGACAAGTGCTAATAAATAAAACGTGCAAAGTGATCAGTGCTTGAACATCATGGTTGCAAACATAAATATATAAATGAATAAATATAGCATAGATAAATATAGCAGCTGGCTCAAACCATCGCCAGTCGCCAGCTGGCTTAATCTGATATAAATCAACACATTCACAAGTGCATGTATAAACAAAGTGCTAAAAGTGCATACAGTGGAGGTTAAATGTGGCTAAGTGCTTGAGAGTTCATTAATATGCATGCAAATCTTGCATGCAAAATATTATCAGGTGTAGTGCTCCGTACGACAAAAAACAATTAATCAAAGTCCATAAAACGTGTAATCACTTCCGTGCTAAAAATGGGTGACAATGGTGGTCAGTCTTCATGCAACAGCGTGCACATTGGTGGGCAGTGGCCCCTTACCTGAGGGTAATGTGGTAATCACGTTTAGCCACTTAGAGGCATGGCAGCCTTTGTAGAGACCATGGGTATAATCAGCTGTGAAGGATGGTAGAAATATGGTCCTATCCTGGTCACTTCTCTTGTGGGGGCGTCTGGTCCTTTCAAGTAGTGTCCCGGGGTCACCCAGATAGATTGAGAAAGGAAGACCACAATAGTGTAGTATTGTATGGATGCGTACCACTTTTATTACAGTATAAAATTATGTACTCACATTAAAACGTTTAAAACCGGGTGGAGATCCGACGAGTGGCGAGCTCGTAATGCAATAACTGTCATAGAGTGCCTGTCCCGTCCCTACGCGTGACGTCACGCTATGCATGAGCCTCCCTGGAAGTGTGTTCTCTTTATAAATCCATCCCACATGAAGTGGGTCTTACTGCACTGCAATATTTTTTGACTAAAGACCCTAATATGAATTACCACCAGGGACAATTCATCATTGATAGCACTAAGTTCAGTCTAGAACATAACTATTTTGTATTCCTGGGTGAGTTTTATTTACAAACACATGGCACAGTTATGGGTGCCAATTATGCTCTATGCTATGCAAATATAACCATGGGTTACTGGGAGGAACAATCTATATGGCAGAACAACACTTTTGCATGGTATATCATCTTTTATGGTTGATATATTGATTATATATTTGTATATATGCTCTAAACATGAAGTATCAAATGTGGATAAAATTACATTTAAATCAAAATTCCTTATGCAAAATTCATGATACATATATAAAGGTGCAATCGGTGATCTGTGCAATTATATAAACGATAAGTCTTTTTAAAGTGGCATTGTGCCCTCACTCACCAACTTCTGGTGGGTTGAACGCCTGTTACAAGGGGACTAATGGCCATCCAATTATTGTTGGGTAACTCCTTCTTCTTTACACTCCAACAGATAAGTTACATCTCCTCACAGGCATATGGAAAGATAGAACTGATCAAGATCCATAGCATAATTCTGTTTTATTGATAAAAGAGCAATAAAAACAAATTGCGCACTTACAAGGTCCTCCTCTTGTATATGGGCATACAACAACGCCGTTTTGGAACTCAAGCTCTCGATCTGCGTTCCAAAAACAGGACGTGACGTCACCGGAAGTGTCCACCAGCTTAATGCATTTTGCTCCGCCCAGGAAGCGTCCTCGGAAGCCCTGAGGACTTGATGATATATTTATTATTTGGAATGGTAGTTTGAAATCATTCTTATCTTTTCTGACCCATTGCAATAACAATAGCTTGGGCCTTCAGTTTACTCATGTGATCGATCATGATAGTTTGTTTTTTCTGGATTTAGAATTGTTTCACAATGGGGGCACTATATGCACTAGAAACCACAATAAACCCACCAGCGGCAACTGTTACGTACATTACAACAGTTGCCACCTCCCTTCCTGGCACAGAAAATATACCCAAAAGTCAGTTCCCTTGCCCGGTGGTTGTGGGGGTCTGCGGGTGGGGGGGCTTATCGGAATCTGGAAGCCCCCTTTAACAAGGGGACCCCCAGATCCCGGCCCCCCCTATGTGAATGGGTATCAGGTACAGTGTTCACCTAAAAAAGGGTAAAAATGGTAAAAATAACAGTAAACAGTTTGGGACAAGTCCTTTATTAAAAAAAAAAAAAGTGTCCCGCGATGTGTACTCAACTTCGATCCAATCGCCGACAACCCGAAAAAAAAGACAAAAGGAAAAACTCAGCCTCAATGGGAGGCGTCCCGCGACTGCAGCCCTTTTGCAGTGACAGCTGTTATATAGCTGAGGGCGGGGCCACCCAACGACGTAAACGGGTGACCCCGCCACCCACCCTGTGGCGTAAGCGGGTAACCCCACCCCCTCTGATGTTACGCGACGTCACATGATGTCAGAAGGGGGCAGGGTCACTCGTTTATGTCACCGGGTGGCCCCGCCCTCAGCTATGTAACAGCTGTCATTGCAAACAGCCTGCAGTCGCGGGACGCCTCCCATCGTCTCTTAATTTATTCTGAGCATGCATGGCACTTTGTGCGTCGGATTTGTGTACACACGATCGGAATTTCCGACAACGGATTTTGTTTTGTGTGTCGGAAATTCCGATGGAAAATGTGTGATGGAGCCCACACACGGTCGGAATTTCTGACAACAAGGTCCTATCACACATTTTCAGTCGGAAAATCCGACCGTGTGTACAGGGCATAAGAGAAATATCAGAAGTGGTTTTGCGAGAGAGGGAGGATAATTACCTCAGCTTTATCCAATTTTAGCTACTTTTACACTTCTAGCTAAAATGAGATTATTTCTACAATAGGTAGAAGCAAGTCAGCATTGGATAAGTAGATCTGGGTTTCATTTGTGTAGCAATAGTATTGTAAGAGAAAGAAGGAAATCTGTTTGCTAAGAAAGGTGACTTAAACAGAGAAATAAGTGAGCCATGGTAGACAATTATAGAAAGGGGTATGGGAGAGAGAAATGAAAAACCTTTACATAGCAGACTAATAACAAGAAAACATTAAAAAACATATTATACAAGGTCTTGTGTAATGAAAGTAATCACTGTAGCTGGAGTGTTTAGTTGACAACAAAGAAATCAAATGAAGACAATTGGTGGAGTAGATTAAAACTAAGATAAATCAACTGATCATGAGCAGAATGCTGACATTATGGGGGGAGATTTACTAGTGCACACAGAATCTGGTGCAGCTGTAGTCACCTTTTAGGTTTTATTGGCAAAGCTTAATTGAACAAGCTGAAGTTATAAGCTGATTGGTTACTATGCATATACCTATACACGTTATTTGATTATCTGCAATGGCTGACATATTTTTAGAAGCAGAAACACAGTGCTGCAGATTTACACCTTTGTTCACAATTGCTCTGTATTATAGCCTGTGTCACCCTGATGTTCATGTACAGTAGGGACAAAGAGGTGCCTGGTTTAGTTCCCCAGACGTACCACTAGATATTGGGAAACCTGTAGTGAGAATTGACAATGTAGTTATCTAAGTAGCCACTGGAGGTGGTCAGAGTGGTGACTGGAGTATAACATAGATAGCGAGGAAGTGCCAGCCTTGCCCCACCAGTGTGGGGCATCTTGTGTTTAAAGTATAAATAGTCCGGCAGGAGTCCGCATGTCATCAGTTGGTCATGTAAAGCAGTGGAGGACCAATGCAGCTAAGATATAATCTTTGAGGACCTATATTCTAGGAGCTTTCCCTAGGGAAAGGGGGAAGCAGGGAAGGAGAGGTGCAGGACTTTTGAGACTATTCACATCCTTTCGGATGTAGTATTCTGGCAAAACCCCTAAAAGTATGGACTACTCCTCAACTATGCTGTTTGCTGTTAATAGGAATGTCCTTTGGAAACAAAACTTATTCTGGAAGGAATGATCCTGGAGTCTATTGCTATAAGGCCTGAGGAAGGTATAGAACACGCTACTGAGTGGTGCTGGTAAGGCCAGGCCAGGTTGGGGGTCTTCAGGGGGATGCCTCTGTCATGGCACCCAGGGAGGGATCACATGTCCATAGCTCCTTGGGGAGCCTAGAGGGCCAGTCTATGCTGGGCACAAATGGGTTAAAGTATATGGGTGCTCCTCCACTACAAGGCTATGCATGTGAAAGATATGCAGCCCAACATGGCAACACAATAGCCAGAATGGAACTCCTGTTTTATCTCCTGCTGCTGGAACCATGTATTCCTATACCTCCTTTTTTATAAATCAAATGTCTTTAAATTCTAAAAAATAAATAGATCATAATGGAACGGAAGCATAAACAAAGCCAAGAAAAAGCTCAGAATGAACAGGACTGTGTGTATGCTGACAAACTGAAAACTGATTACTGTTGTGTGGCAGGCATCATCTGATCATCAGTAAAGATGCAAAACACTAACCTTCCATCCCGCTACTCCTGAAAGTACCTGATAGAATGACAAAAAAAACATGTAAACCTACTGAAAAAATTATATTTTCCTTGTGAATGCCCAGTTTGACCTTCTGTACTGATACCTTATAAAGATATTAAATCAAGCTTCTTTGGAATATTATAGATTGAAAAGATGCTGATACAGTATGTACAGTGTGATCATATATACAATAGATCAGGAATCAGTGAGGAATGTTAGCTTGAATTACCTTGAATGGTTTGTTTACTTTTGAGCTTTTATATTCATATAAACAGTTCACAGATAATTCATAAAAGTTACAGATAAACAAAACCATTCAATAAATCAATAGAAATAAAAAGATTGTTTTCTGAAATGTGAGAGTATAAATAAAATAGACATACTTAAAAGCGAGGTCAAATGCTATGTCCCTTAAAGTAAGTCTGTCATAACAGAATATGGTGGTTGCCATTATTAACCACTTAAGGACCGGACCATTATGCTGCTTAAGGACCAGAGGACTTTTTACAATTTGGCACTGCGCTGCTTTAAGTGATGATTGCGCGGTCATGAAATGCTGTACCCAAACAAAATTTGCGTCCTTTTCTTCCCACAAATAGAGCTTTCTTTTGAAGGTATTTGATCACCTCTGCCTTTTTTTGCGCTATAAACGAAAAAAGACCGAAAATTTTGAAATAAAATGATATTTTCTACTTTTTGTTATAAAAAAAATCCAATAAACTCAATTTTAGTCATACATTTAGGCCAAAATGTATTCGGCCACATGTCTTTAGTAAAAAAAATGTCAATAAGCGTATATTTATTGGTTTGCCCAAAAGTTATAGCGTCTACAAACTAGGGTACATTTTCTGGAATTTACACAACTTTTAGTTTATGACTGCCTATGTCATTTCTTGAGGTGCTAAAATGGCAGGGCGGTACAAACCCCCCCCCCCAAATGACCCCATTTTGGAAAGTAGACACCCCAAGGAAATTGCTGAGAGGCATGTTGAGCCCATTGAATATTAATTTTTTTTGTCCCAAGTGATTGAATAATGACAAAAAAAAAAAATTACAAAAAGTTGTCACTAAATGATATTTTGCTCACACAGGCCATGGGCATATGTGGAATTGCACCCCAAAATATATTCAGCTGCTTCTCCTGAGTACAAGGATACCACATGTGTGGGACTTTTTGGTAGCCTAGCAGCGTACGGGGCCCCGAAAACCAATCACCGCCTTCAGGATTTCTAAGGGCGTAAATTTTTGATTTTACTCTTCACTACCTATCACAGTTTTGAAGGCCATAAAATGCCCAGATGGCACAACCCCCCCCCAAATAACCCCATTTTGGAAAGTAGACACCCCAAGCTATTTGCTTTGAGGCATGTTGAGTCCATGGAATATTTTATATTTTGACACAAGTTGCGGGAAAGTGACTATTTTTTTTTTGCACAAAGTTGTCACTAAATGATATATTGCTCACACAGGCCATGGGCATATGTGAAATTGCACCCCAAAATATGTTTAGCTGCTTCTCCTGAGTATGGGGATACCACATGTGTGGGACTTTTTGGGAGCCTAGCCGTGTACGGGGCCCCGAAAACCAATCACCGCCTTCAGGATTTCTAAGGGTGTAAATTTTTGATTTCACTCTTCACTGCCAATCACAGTTTCGGAGGCCATGGAATGCCCAGATGGCACAAAACCCCCCCAAATGACCCCATTTTGGAAAGTAGACACCCCAAGCTATTTGCTGAGAGACATGGTGAGTATTTTGCAGCTCTCATTTGTTTTTGAAAATGAAGAAAGACAAGAAAAAAATATTTTTTTTCTTTTTTCAATTTTCAAAACTTTGTGACAAAAAGTGGGGTCTGCAAAATACTCACTATACCTCTCAGCAAATAGCTTGGGGTGTCTACTTTCCAAAATGGGGTGATTTGGGGGGGTTTGTGCCACCTGGGCATTCCATGGCCTCCGAAACTGTGATAGGCAGTGAAGAGTGAAATCAAAAATTTACGCACTTAGAAAGCCTGAAGGCGGTGCTTGGTTTTTGGGGTCCCGTACGCGGCTAGGTTCCCAAAAAGTCTCACACATGTGGCGTACTCAGGAGAAGCAACAGAATGCATTTTGGGGTGTAATTTCACATATTCCCATGGCATGTTTGAGCAATATATCATTTAGTGACAACTTTGTGCAAAAAAAAAAAAAAATTGTCTCTTTCCCGCAACTTGTGTCACAATATAAAATATTCCATGGACTCGACATGCCTCTCAGCAAATAGCTTGGGGTGTCTACTTTCCAAAATGGGGTCATTTGGGGGGGTTTTGAACTGTCCTGGCATTTTATGCACAACATTTAGAAGCTTATGTCACACATCACCCACTCTTCTAACCACTTGAAGACAAAGCCCCTTCTGACACTTTTTGTTTACATGAAAAAATTATTTTCTTTTGCAAGAAAATTACTTTGAACCCCCAAACATTATATATTTTTTTAAAGCAAATGCCCTACAGATTAAAATGTTGGGTGTTTCATTTTTTCTTTCACACAGTATTTGCGCAGCGATTTTTCACACGCATTTTTTTGGGAAAAAACACACTTTTTTAAATTTTAATGCACTAAAACACACTATATTGCCCAAATGTTTGATGAAATAAAAAAGATGATCTTAGGCCGAGTACATGGATACCAAACATGACATGCTTTAAAATTGCGCACAAACGTGCAGTGGCAACAAAATAAATACATTTTTAAAAGCCTTTAAAAGCCTTTACAGGTTACCACTTTAGATTTACAGAGGAGGTCTACTGCTAAACTTACTGCCCTCGATCTGACCTTTGTGGTGATACCTCACATGCATAGTGCAATTGCTGTTTATATTTGACGCCAGACCGACGCTTGCGTTCGTTCGCCTTAGCGCGAGAGCAGGGGGGGGCAGGGGTGCTTTTTTTTTTCTTTATTATTTTTTTGCTTTTTTATCTTATTTTTAAACTGTTCCTTTCATTTTTTTTTTTAAATCATTTTTATTGTTATCTCAGGGAATGTAAATATCCCCTATGATAGCAATAGGTAGTGACAGGTACTCTTTTTTGAAAAAATTGGGGTCTATTAGACCCTAGATCTCTCCTCTGCCCTCAAAGCATCTGACCACACCAAGATCAGTGTGATAAAATGCTTTCCCAATGGCGCTGTTTACATCCGGCGAAATCTAAGTCATAAAATGCTCGTAGCTTCCGGTTTCTTAGGCCATAGAGATGTTTGGAGCCACTCTGGTCTCTGATCAGCTCTATGGTCAGCTGGCTGAATCACCGGCTGCATTCTCAGGTTCCCTGTTTTCCCTGTTGAGACAGGAGAGCCAGAGAAAAACACGGAAGACAGTGGGGGGGGGGGCATTCCCTCCCACTGCTTGTAAAAGCAGTCTAAAGGCTAATTAGCCGCTAGGATTGCTTTTACATGAAAGCCGACCGCTGGCTGAAAAGAATGATACCAAGATGATACCTAAACCAGCAGGCATCATTCTGGTATAACCACTCAAAGTCGTGAATGGCGTACCTGAAGACAAAAAAATGGTTAACGATATAGCACAGTAAATAGTAAAGTATTAAAAATTGCATACCTGAAAAGCAAACATGATAAAACATAATAACAATAAAACATTGCAGAATAGAATACAGTAAAAAAGAGCAGAACAATAGAGAGAGAATAGAGAGAGAGAGAACAATAAAACGACAACTATTTTTTTTAATTTTATATATTTTTTGTTTTTTTTTGTTTTTTTTTTACACTGTTTTTGTAACTGTAACTTTTATAACGGTAACTGGTTCCAGGTTCGGGTCTCTCAAAATGCGATGGCATCTTGGGAGACCCTGTGAAAGTGTGCCTAGTCTGTGCAATGCTGTACCCTACGCTAATACTCAACTAGTGCATGGTAGCGTTCAAAACATTCACCAATGCAAAGACCAGGATTGTCAGGACAGGAGGGACAATAATAGCGGGTGTCACCCCTATATCCGCGCTTGCTGCAGTCACGACATCTTTTTTGGGGGGGTTCGTTGGGTAGGGGTACTCGGGAGGACATAAAGAAAATGCCTCACATGCAGCTGACTGCATTTGGTTGGGGATGTGAATGGGGGAAGTACGGGCGCTGCAGAAGTGGTGGGTTCCCAATAAGGATTGGCGAATGCAGCAGGAAGGGCATTATGGGCACGACGGCCTGTGTTTGTCTTCTTGGTGGCAGCGGGACACTACCTATGCTTGCCACCTCACCAGCTTGAACTGCACTTATGGGACTCGCCACGTCACCAAGTGTTACTGCAGTGCTGGTTTGACTACGACCGGGGTGTACTAGGCCGCTGGTGCTTGCCAGTTCATCAAAACGCTACCAAAAAAACTGTTAGTGATCGCAGGGATCAGGCCTGACTCTGCGAACGCTGCAGTTATGCGTTTAGTGTTTTGTAAGTTAAAACTTTGATCGATCGATACTGCACTTGGGTGGGCTGGGCTGGGCCAGGCGGACGGGTAAAACGCAGGCCCTAGCAGGTATCTGGGCTGATCCCGCTAACACTGCGTTTTTGGGAACCCTAAACTGCTGGGGATGCTAGTATAGATCTGATCGGATCAGATATTGATCCGTTCAGATACTATACCATTAAGGGAGGTGTACGGTGCGTGCGTGGGTGCTAGCAGTACTGGCGCTAACCTGACGCTGCCTGGGGCTGGTGCTTACCAGTTCACCAAAATGCTACCAAAAAAACTGTTAGCGATCACAGGGATCAGGCCTGACTCTGCGAACGCTCCAGTTATGCGTTTAGTGTTTTGTAAGTGACAGTGATCGATCGATACTGCACTTGGGCGGGCTGGGCTGGGACGGGCAGAGGGGCAAAGCGCAGGTGCTAACAGGTATCTGGGCTGATCCCGCTAACACTGCATTTTTGGGAACCCTAAACTGCTGGGGATGCTAGTATAGATCTTATCGGATCAGATATTGATCCGTTCAGATACTATACCACTAAGGGAGGTGTACGGTGCGTGCGTGGGTGTAAGCGCTACTGGCGCTAACCTGACGCTGCTTGGGGCTGGTGCTTGCCAGTTCACCAAAACGCTAACAAAAAAACTGTTAGCGATCGCAGGGATCAGGCCTGACTCTGCGAATGCTGCAGTTATGCATTTAGTGTTTTGTATGTTAAAACTTTATTAGGGGGGGTTAGGGGGGTACCCTAGACCTAAAGGGGGCTAATACTAACTGCCCTAACACAGTAACTGTCACAAACTGACACCATGCAGTAATCAGAAAAAAAAAAACTGCTTGGTGTCAGTGTCACAGGGGGGGGAGGGGTGATTAGGGGGTGATCAGGGGGGGATCGGGGGGTGTTATGTGTGCCTGGCATGTTCTACTGTATGTGTGTGTGTTGTGCACTCACATTGATGTCTTCTCTCCTCAGCGCCTGAACGGAAACTGCCGAGCCGAGGAGAGATGACATCACATCCCCTGCCTCTGTGTACTACACAGAGGCAGGGGAAGAATCTCATTGGCTGGGAGCGATCGTGAGGGGGGGCCACGATCGGATGGCCTCCCCCTCATCTCTGATCGCTGCCAGACCAACGGCGACTGCCTCGGGCACCGGGGGGGGGTCCGATCGGACCCCCCGCCCGCGGGAAGGCAATCACATACCAGGTACGTGATTTTGCCTGCCCGTGCCATTCTGCAGACGTATATCTGCGTGAGGCAGTCGTCAAGTGGTTAAATCTCCTAAAATATGTGTTTCTATGTGTCAAGGAGGATGGTGAGAGGAATCACTGAGGGCTCAGGAGATCAGCACTCCTGGAAGTGTCGGTTTCTAAGCAGACTTTAGACAATGATTTCTCTTCAAGGGAGAGTCTTTTATCAGGCAGGCAGCTGATGGGGTAAGTCTTTATTCTTTTTTTTGCAGGCACCTCTTATGGGGCAATCTTAAATCTTTTACCGGATCCAAACAGTACTCATCTTTATTCCTCAAACCTTCTTTGGCAACTTTCACTCACTCTTGTCTCAATTATCTGGGGCCACACCAACCTGCATATTTTATTCTCTGCTCACCCTCCCCAAACACATCAGAGGGATAGGCCTCCCAGATGTACCCTTATACTTCA
Organism: Lithobates septentrionalis; assembly: GCA_037952835.1. Lineage (NCBI taxonomy): Eukaryota > Metazoa > Chordata > Amphibia > Anura > Ranidae > Lithobates > Lithobates septentrionalis. The sequence continues at coordinate 4,206,204 of JBBDGP010001187.1, read as the reverse complement.
GGGTGTTGAGCCTAACCCAAATTGTGCACTGATGCTGTCACTCCACCATAAAACATTGCATACAAATTGAATGTATCCAATCCTCCTATGTAATAGCTACTATTTCTCCATTCTTGGCATACAAATTACATCTGACAATAGGCATTATTACTCAGACAGACCTTCCCCACATTCTCCATCCTTCATTCCCTAATGACCCTTATTAGGCCACAATGTAAGGCCCCTTTCACACTGAGGCGTATTTCAGGCGTTTTAGCGCTAAAATTACCGCCTAAATACCGCATGAAAAACGCCCCCCATGTATCTCAGTGTAACCTTTCACACTGAGGCGTTGTGCTGGCTGTGCGTTGGAAAAAATCCTGCAAACAGCTTTTTTGGAGCATCTCTGGGGCGCATAAAATAGCAATAGCAATAGTAAAAACGTCTATCCCAAATGAAATGAATGGGAAACGCTGTAAAACCGCGGTAATACCGCTTTAAAACCGCCCAGAAGCTGCGGGGAAGGTCACATGACCGCATGGTCACATGGTCACATGGTCAGGTTTGCTGACGCTAACGCTTAAAAAACGCTATGAAAACGCGATTAAAACACATGGGCGTTAGCGTTAATAACGCTCATCGTTTTTACCGCGGTTTTGCAACGCCTCAGTGTGAAAGCGCTCTAAGAGAGAGAGACAAGGCAGTTTTTATCCTTGATTATAAATTAGAGTGTATTATTTCAGAAATAATACCCACAAAGATTGTACAGTCTGTGTTGGAGCCCTGGGATATTATTATTATTATTATAAAGGATTTATATAGCGCCAACAATTTACACAGCACTTTACAATATAAAAGGGAGACAATACAGTTACAATACAATAAAATACAAGAGGATTAAGAGGGCCCTGCTCAGAAGCACTTACAATCTAATAGGGTGGGGCAGGTGGTACAAATGGTTGTAAATAGGCCATAAACCTCGAGACAGAGCATGATTTGCCCTGCAGCAAATAATGGGAATTTTATACAGGCACTGTAGCCATTTTACACTCCCAGGATCTGTTTTGTAACAAGTTGGCATGGTGTCAATCACCTCTCAGCATGCCCCTGAAGATCTGCCTTTATCTCTGGCCCCATTGTGACCCCCATTCCATAGGTTCTAGGGTGCTGGGGGGGGGGGGGGAGGGGGGAGCTGGTGGTTTTAAGGAGTCAGATGAGGAGGCCATTATTGAGGAGGGGGCTTTAAGGAGGTGGGGGTGATTGCACTGTCCCCTCCACAAATGTGCAATCGATGGGGCAGCATTCATGGCTCCTTCATCCTTCCTATATCTTCTCATGCTCGCTGGAACACATATCTATGCTAATGTGGACCCGGCCACTGACAGCATGATCCAGCAACATGGACACTTTACCTTTCACATGCTGTTAAAGGGCAGGGATGGCCTATTGGCCAACAAAAGGTGTCTGGTTAGTTACTATTCCCTAATCCCTAATCCCTACACTGGCTCCCAATCACCCAGCGAATTAAATTCAAAATACTAACCACAACATACAAAGTCATTCACAACTCTGCTCCGAGCTACATCACCAATGTTATCTCCAATTATCACCCAAATTGTCCTCTCCGCTCTTCTCAAGACCTCCTACTCTCAAGCCCTCTCATCTTCTCCTCTCATGCTTGTCTCCAGGATTTCTCCAGAGCCTCTCCCATCCCCTGGAACTCGCTACCTCCACCTGTCCGGGTATCCCCTACTCTTGCTACCTTCAGGCGATCCCTGAAAACTCATCTTTTCAGGGAAGCCTATAACGTCTCTAACTAATCTTTTACCACTTCCATCAGCTCATTCCCCACAGTTACAACCTTTTGTACCACCTGCCCCACCCTATTAGATTGTAAGCTCTTCTGAGCAGGGCCCTCTTAATCCTCTTGTATCTTATTGTATTATTACTGTATTGTCCCCCTTTTATATTGTAAAGTGCTGCGTAAACTGTTGGCGCTTTATAAATCCTGTATAATAATAAAAATAATAATAATTGTGGTGGAGTATAGTCCTTATACTCACAGCAGGGGACTTATTCCACCAGCTTGAGTACCAGAAAAAAAATGCACAAATGGAAGGAGTGCCAAACCAAAGGATAAATTAGTCCAAATTCATGTATTAGTTTGTACTAAAAACAGCCAACACATTTTGTGAGTCATAAAAAATTCCCCCTTCATCAGGGCTGGATCAGAAGAGCTACTGGCCAGCAGTATCTGCGTGAGCAGTCAAGGTACGAAGTTATTTATGATGTTTCCCCCATGATGTGACACAGATGAGGTAAGCATCATTTGAGGCTGTTGCAGTGAAAGCAAATGCAGAATGTTGTGGAGGAGGGGGGAAAAGGTGAAAAGTAAAAAATGAGGAGGAGTAGAGCAGGCATTTCGCTGATGACTGATATCATTAAAGTGGGGCTCCTATAAAGCTTTGTGGTGCAGATTCATGTGTCTTGTCATGCATGTGGTACCTAAATGACCGATTGTTTTACATCAGCTTATACACTGCAGGCAGATGCTCCTATCAGTTGGAATAGGACTGCTGCTCCCTCCAGTCCTCTTCATGATGTCCCTGCCTCTGAACAAAACCCTCCCTTGCTGCTGTTTTGCCGCTCCATCACTTTCCTACTCTTCATACTCTGGCCTATGATCTACCATTTCATCATCCCCGCCCCATCTTTGGAGCCCACTTGGCAGTAGGCTGCAATTACTGTAAATGTATAAAGATCCGCGCTTAGGACAAGCTAAGGGCTGCTGCCTATCTCAAATTAGTGCCACTAAGGGTCTAATTATAGAGATCAGTAGATAAATAAAGAGATAAAAAATGGCGCTGCCCTACTAATCTGATGACATATTAGTAATGGGTCTAGGTAGGCGAAAATATATAGGAATATATGTCACTGACAATGAAGTACACAATAAACACTCTAATAAATAAATTTCCAAGGAGTGAAAAACTACATAATATATATATATAGACTTATTTAGTTTAGTGTTTTATATAAACTTTTTGTGGTGTTTACATGGAGTTATGCATATAAATCGGTAGAAAATAATTAACACCAGTTATGATTTAGTAAATATTTAACTTTATATCTTTGTATGAGAAATTCGGAATTGTTGTATGCATGGCATACCTGAAGAGTATATAGCACAATTACACAACAAATATCTTCTGCTACACTGAAGTCACCATAGGCGCTAAGTGTCACAATACTTTTGAATTTTGAGGATATCCCCTATCGTATGTCACCAATTCACATTGTTTTTGGTTCACTTTTAAAAAAAAAATTTTTTGAACAAGGCGCCATTTTGTCTCAATACTTTTGCACAATTGAAAAAATTTTTTCTTTGTTACAATTTTTTTACTATCTCCATCTCTTCGGCACAACAATACACGTTTGAGCACCACACTTGCACAATAGTTTAATTTTTGCCACTTTAAGCTGTTTACATATATAGAGTGTTTATTGTGTACTTCATTGTCAGTGACATATATTCCTATATATTTTCGCCTACCTAGACCCATTACTAATATGTCATCAGATTAGTAGGGCAGCGCCATTTTTTATCTCTTTATTTATCTACTGAGGCTGCAATTACTGCTTACTTCCTGATGTCCCCTTCTTGTATGTGTCTGGTGCTCTCTGCCTCTCTGCCTCAACATTTCTTGCTCATCCTCCTTCAGCCAGTAATCAATGGTGTGCTGAAATATTTCCACTGACTCCTCCATGCCAGTTTGTAGCTATGGCAGGATTAGCAGAAGAAGGAGGAAAAAGAAGAAGAAGCTATTCCTGTAAACTGGCTGCTCTGTGCCTCAGAGGAGGAGGGAGGAAAACAAAAGCCTTGTAAGCTGCTCAACTACCCTCTCCTCTTTGGGTATAGAGTATGGCCACTCTCTGAAAGGAATGGCAGACATGCCCTGCCAGTGCCACTGGTTTGTACTGCAGGAACTACTTGATCCCATTACCTCTGCATGCAGAACCTCTGCCTTTCTCCTTAGGCCTGCTTGACATTTTGAATATATGGAATTGCCTAAATCTATTGTCAGCTATAGCAACAGGGGGAATAAGGATGTGGTGCTTTGGTGCTGCACTGAAGATGTGTAGATTTGGTGTACAAAACTTTAACACACAGGTATGTGGTGATTTGCTACAGAGGGCAGCTGTGTCAATCACAAGTTCTTGCTGCTGACCCTAAAAAAAACAAAAAGGCACTAGCAAAAGAAAATTAAAATAAATTATACCTCCACTACACATAATGTACACTAAACCCCACCCCTCAATATTTTTCAATCCTTTAGAAACTAAAAAAAATATCACAATACCACACTGTTTAAAACATTGTAGAGCACAGTGCAAAACATTCTAAAACACTGTATAGTACAACTATTTCCCCTTAATTTTATACTATTAGCTCTACCTACAGTACATACTCCAACACACAATGAAAAATGCATGCTGGAAACACTGAATTTTATAAACGGGGGGCTGACACATAAGAAAGCTCCCACTGTTGGCCCTTCTAAGCCACTTGATCACAGTTATAAGGCAGAAAGTGCATTATTGGTAGTTGGTAGCTGTGGAGATGAAAAGCCACATAAGTTCACAAATGAGTTTTGAACGGGTTGGTTTGCTGAAAACTCATGCTTGACTGGAAATCCAAAACTCATCGCTATTCATTACCCATTCTTGCTGTCTGAGGCTTGAAAGAATTCAGAATGTGACCTCTCCACATCTACCACCTCTCCACATAAACTACTAACTACCCCACCAGAGGAAATTGTGCCTCCCTATATATGCAAATGGAAAAACAAACTAAATGCACTTTTTTTTTTAAATAAAACAGATGTTATACGTATCTGCTTTGTGCAATGATATTGCACAGAAAGGTTGCTTACCGCCTTTTCTGGCGGTCCTGGCCAGTGCTGTTAGCTCCTCTGTCCTTTGGGTGCTTCCTGTAGGAAACCAGGTGGTATGGAAACATTTGCCCACTGGGTTCTGAACTGGGCTGTGTGCATCTATAGAGACACACAACACCAGTAAACCCCCACTCCCTCCTCACAGGATTTCGACTGATGGCAGCACGAGCCTATGGCTATTCTGTCCCCAGTTTCTCCTGTGAAAGCAGGAAGTGAGGAGAGTGGTGCTGAAGCCAGAGGCAATGGAGGAGGTGTAACATACAGTAGGTAGCTAAATAAGATTTATTAAAAAACAGCAAAAACAATACTGCGCTTGTGTTAAATAACGTGAAAGTGAAACAGCTGCAACAAATATTGTGAGATATAACACAACAAAAACAATGAATATGAAAAAAATTGTTGTGCTCTAAAACTCAGTGGATAAAAACAAACATGAATAGTCCGAAATAATATAAAGTTCAACCAGCAAAAAAAAATGGCTGAATGAAGAGCCAGATGTAAATAAGTATAAGTATAAGCCTCGCTTATAACAGCGGGACCAGAGAGAGATGGTGTACAATACCAATTGCAACGGACATGACATCCTTATAGCTAGGGTATCCCCATGAGCAAAACGGATATAGGTGTCCATTTATGAAGTAGTGAAAAAATGTCACTGCTTCATTCTCTGGCATTCTCAGAGGAGATCGTTCTCTGGATGCCAGTTTATGAAGCTTTGTAGATCGCTTCTCCTTTGGAGGAGTAAATCGATCTACAAATGCTTCAAACAGTGGAGAATGGCCCCTGATACTTTCCGAGATTACAGCACCAGAAATTCACTGAAACACTGAGATGTCAGTTTATTAAGCAGTGATAAATTATCACTGCTCAGTACACAGACAGACGGTTTGGTTAATGCTAATAAAATAAAGAGTCCCCCTACATTATATATATATATATATATATATATATATATATATATATATATATATATATATATATATATATATATATATATATATATATATATATATAAAGTGCCTTGCAAAAGTACTTACCCCCCTTGGCTTTTTACCTATTTTTGTTACATTACAGCCTTAGCCTCAATGTTTTTTTGATCTGAATTATATGTGATGGATCAGAACATAATAGTCGGGGGGCGTGACTTGGCAAGCGACCGGGATGGACGCGTTCTAGAGGAGCTCCGTGAACGACACAGCCTGGAGCCGAACAACCCGTGAGCGCAAACCCGGAGATGGGTAAACTGACCCTTCAGACACCCCACTCTAGATCCCGCCATAACCCCGCAGCCACCTTCGCTGCCCGGAACATCTCCGAACTGCTTAAAGCACAGCCAGCACCGCGAAGTAGCAGTGCAGGCCTCAAGATGGCGCGGACCCTATAGGACGAGGGGGACTTCAGCGAGGACTCGCAATCGGAAGCCGAGGAACCAGGTAGGGGACGCAATCGTCCCAACAAACCTCTCACATATGCTGACATGTCTGGATTCGCTGCCGACATAAAATCTACATTCTCGGCTGCCATCACAGACCTAAAGTCAAACCTCCTAGTGCTGACTGACAAGATGGCGACTGTAGAAGCCACAGGCAGGCACAGGGACAGAGCGCTGAACAGATTGGAGAAGGTCACAGACTCGCATGCCTCACGGTTTATAGAAATGAACAGGCATTTATAGGACTTAGACAAAGGGGGGAGGAGGAACAATATCAGGGTGAGGCGGATCCCTGAAACAGTCGACTCTGATCAGATCATCCCTGCACTGCAGAGAGTTTTCAACTCCCTGCTAGAAAGACAAGAAGATACAGATATAGAATTTGTGAGGGCCCACAGAGCCCTCAGAGCCAGAGGCCTGGACACAGCTCCCCCCAGGGACATTATCTGCTGCCTTCAGAGTTATCCACTTAAAGAAGACATCATGAGAAAGGCACGCAGGAATGACCACATTATCTTTAATGGAGAACACATCATGCTCTTCCAAGACCTCTCCCAAATCACTCTAAAAAACCGCAGAGCATTGCGCCCCCTCCTGGACAAACTCAGGGAGCATGACTTACGTTACACGTGGCGCTTCCCATTTGCTTTGGTGGTTACTCTAGCGGGGAAACAGCACATCTTACGCTCGCCACCTGACCTACCAGATTTTTGCGACGGACTAGGGGTGGAAAGAGTAGAATTGCCTGAATGGTATCAAGAATTTACACTACCACCCCTCGTCAGAGGCTCCCACACTTCTCCACCCACCACGCCAGAGAAACAGCTCTCCAAACGGGTGAAACATGGCCGTGGCGGCGGACAATACTCGGTTACTCCAAATGGGCGACGTACCCCTTCCGGGTCTCAAGCTGCGGATTAGAGTGATACATCTACAACCCAGAAGTCTACTTCATCAGCTACCAACAACATCCACAAGTGATCTCTGAACTCATTACCCGTGACTTATTCCTCATCAGGTATATCATAGCACAACAATACAAAAGGATTTACAGTAGACCACTAAGGTGCTTAACCTGCTTAACTCAGGGCATGACTCTTTTATCTGGCCAGGGGCCATGCAGTGGACGCAATATAACTTCTCAGCACAGCAATACCCTGGACGGAGCAAACCTACGCTCTGACAACACTGACATTAACTACAACACCTGTCAGCTGCTACATTGCCCATGACATAATCAACTTAACGGGCGACATTGGCCCTGGGAACTGCACCCCGTCAGCAAATACAGTCGATCCCTGGTACCCCTTGCATAGGGACCCAAGGAAACCTGGATTTTGGGTAGTGACACACTCCATATGGATGTTTTTGGCGGAAACAAGATGCCTTTCTCACAGACTTCCGGGATGATTACAGTTTTCCACATCCTTTACTCTTTTCACAGGGCTGATCCTTACTGGCACTAGTTTGTATTTGGCCTATATTTTCAGGCTGTGTCGTTCTTGTTCCTTTTTCCTTTTTATAGACCACCACGTTCACATTTTTGGTGCTTTTTTTTAATTTTTCTTTAGGTCTTTTTTGTTTTCATAGTGTCACTGTGGTCTAGTCTAGAACTACACCACGGTGACACTAAATGTGACTGTGCCACCCCGGTGGTGACCTACCCACGAAGTGAATCTGGGCCGGGGGTTTCTCGACCCAGGTGCACTAACCATACACTTTAGAGACGGTTAAATATCTTCTAAAGTTTGTTTCCTCTCATAATAACTTCTGTTGTATAGGATTCACTTTTATCTTCGAATCCTCTTTTACCTGATCACACTTTCTCTTTTTTTTCTTTCTTAGACCTGTACCTCTCCTGCAATCTCTCTCCTTGGCTTGTCGCGCAGTAACTTAAACACAGAATAACTGAAATTTATCTTCGCAGAGCTATCTTGAAGCACCCTTCCACCCTCGACTTCTAGAGATGGCGTACTCGTCACTTGGGAAGACACCCCTGGTGATCTCACACAATATCAGGGGACTGAACATTCCTGAGAAGCGGGTTTCTTTGCTCAGGGAACTGAAAGGTAGGCCACAGTTCATTTTCTTACAGGAAACTCACTTCAGGACCAATCATATCCCTAATCTTACTAATGCGTTCTTCACCGCGGCCTACCACGCAACTAATGACATTGTAAAAACCAAAGGGGTAACAATTCTAGTTGGTAAAGACACCCCCCTTACCCTCACTGACAGGTTAGCAAACCCAGAGGACCGCTATATGTTTATTAAAGGGACTTACAGAAACAGGACGGTGACTTTGGCAAATGTGTACTTTCCCAACTCATCGTAGGTTACCTTTTGCTAAAAGGTCATTCGGGAACTCAATGGCTTTGCATTGGTGCTCTTGATCATGGGAGGTTACTTCAATGTCCCCCGAAACCCCACAGTAGACTCCTCCACTGGAAAGTCTTGCATCACATACAGAGCACTTAAAAAAATCAAACTATTTCTAAACTCCCTACAGTTGGTAGATACCTGGCGGTTTCTCCAACCCAGAGTCTCGAGATTTCACACACCACTCCATTCCTCATAACCGATACTCACGTATCGACCACCTTTACATTTCCCAGAGAGACTTACAGAGGCCCACTAAGGCATTCGCTTTCAGACCACGCGCCCATTTCTCTGGGGGTGGATTTATGCTCCTCCCTGCCCAGGCCAAACACGTGGAGACTGAATACGGTGACAACTATACTATGAATCAGGTGACAAGACGGGTAGGCTCTTGGCCAGGGCCCTAAGGGAAGCTAATTCCACCAATGTCATCTCAGGTATCAGGACACAAGACGGGACGTTAGAGGTTACCTCAGAAGCAATTGCGGCCCAGTTCCACCAGTATTACTCAAAACTCTACAATCTACCACACCAACATATGCTCTCCACATTACCAGCCGATAGAATGCAGACCATACAGGACTACCTGACTGACAGCGGCCTCCCTCAGTTTGGGGACGCCGAGAGGACCCTGTTGGAAGATCAGATATCACTCACGGAGATTCAGGGGGCAATTAAGGGACTTAAGTCTGGAAAGAGTCCAGGCCCGGATGGTTATACATCCGCATACTATAAAACATTTAGTGACATTTTGTCAACACCCCTGACCAAGGCCTTGAACTCCCTCTCTCTGCCCGGACTTGTCCCACCTGACTTTCTCTCGGCTCACATTGCAGTGATACCTAAAGCAGACAAAGACCCTACGGAGTGCTCAAGTTACAGACCTATCTCGCTACTAAATATAGACCTCAAGCTTCTAGCCAAAATCATAGCGAACAGGCTAAAACCTCTCCTCCCCTCCTTAATTGGTCTGGACCAGGTGGGGTTTATGCCGGGCAGAGAGGCAAGAGATAACATCATCAAGGCCTTACTATTGACACATGCGGCACACTCTCTGGGCTTTGAGGGCCTTCTCCTGTCCACGGATGCGGAGAAGGCCTTCGATAGGGTCTCCTGGGACTACATGCTGGCAGTTTGCCGTCATGTTGGACTGGGCATGCATATGATGACCTGGATTACAGCCCTGTACCAAAACCCATCCGCCAAAATAAAAGTAAATGGAATCCTGTCAAACAAGGTCCCGATCTCTAACAGAACCAGGCAGGGATGCCCTTTGTCACTACTACTGTTCATCCTGTTGCTGGAGCCATTCATCAGACGGGTTAACAAAGACCAATCCATTGCAGGCTTTGAAGTGGCTAATAGAATGTACAAGACGGCAGCATATGCGGACGACCTCTTGTTTTTCTTGACCAAACCACATACCACAATCCCAAACTTAATGAAAGAATTCACACACTATGGTTACATCTCTAACCTCAAAATCAACTACACGAAATCTGAGGTAATGAATGTCACACTGACAACGGACACACTTACTAGAACTCAGGAGAATTGCCCGTTTCGTTGGGTAGCAAGCACTCTCAAGTATCTTGGAGTTTTGCTGTCCCCAAGACTGGCAATGACCTACGAAAAAAATTTCCCACACATGCTGCGAAACATTGCCACTGACTTACAGAATTGGAATTCAAAATACTTCTCTTGGTTTGGAAGAGCCGCCATCCTAAAAATGACTATCCTTCCCCGTCTACTGTACCTTTTAAGGTCACTACCTGTCAGAATCCCACAGAACTTTTTCAAACAACTACAGTCCCTTCTTCTACGATTCCTCTGGGGCCACAAACGACCCAGAATCAAATTTGCACTTCTGACTAGGCCAAAGGAGCGGGGCGGCAGGGGATTACCACATTTCCAAAATTACTACATGGCCTCCCACCTCACAAGAGTGATCGACTGGCATTGCCACAGTGAATCCAAAGATTGGGTCAAGCTGGAAGAGTCGTTAACTCAGGGCCTCAAGATCCACAGAAACAACTTGCTGCAGGGGATTGCCTCTTAAACGACAGAATTAAGGACTATTCTGTACTGAAAGACGACAAAAAACTGACTCACCTGCCTCGCTGGTCATACTTCCAAATCCGTAGCTATGTCACCGATAGTTCTAAACAACCCTATTTCCAAAGGCCGCTGACTCAACTGGAAACAGTCTGTCAGAAGGGCGACGACTTTATCAAACCGACTTCTGTCACATACTCCTGGCTGCAATATCCTAAAACAACTACTGAGGACAGATTCAGGGGAGAGTGGTCTAGAGCCCTGCAGAGGGACATCACAGATAACCAGTGGCTAACGGCTTGTACGCTTGCACACAAATGCTCTATTAGCACCAAAACGCAGGAAATGGCGTACAAGCTCCTGACGCATTGGTACGCCACACCCCACAAACTCAAAGCTTGGTTCCCAGAGGTGTCAGACAGATTCTGGAGATGTGGAGGAGAGACTGGTATTCTCCTACACATATGGTGGCAATGCGCAGTCATTGGGGCCTACTGGACCGCGGTGAGTAACACCATATGACAGATCACGGAAACCAGAATCACGCTTGATGCAGCCTGTTGTTTGCTCCACATTTCCAACTTCCCGTACAAACGATACAAAAAATCCTTAACAAAGCATTTACTGAATGCTGCCAAGGCCCTGATACCGCTTCGTTGGAAGAGCGCTTAGGCTCCATCGGTAAGAGAGTGGCTTCAGAAAGTCTCCGAGGTCTGTCACATGAAAGACACACTAGCTCAGACTTCCGACGACATAGAAAGATACCACAAGACATGGTCACCTTGGCTTCATTTTAAGGTCTCAACAGATTACGATCATTTGATGAAAGATTAATGCCCTAATGGGTGGGGGTGCTTCTCGCTCTCTCCTAACCACGCTCTCTAGCGTAACGGGACGACCGGGGAGAGAACTTTTACCAACTCGTAGGTAATTCTTTTCTCCATAACCACTTTCTTTTCTCTCTTCTACTATTTCTTCTCTATCCAAGTATACTGAACTTTCTCAGAATACTCAGAGCTAATAACTTGTTATATTTTATGTTATTCAAACTTAGTTAACTCCAGACTCCCTGCTGGATGATGCAAACTAAAACCTCAAACGTGATCTCATGCCTGCATGCCTCCAGCCTAGGAAGTGTAACATTATAACACATAGACTAACTACTGCAAATCATTCTGGTAGATAGCTAGTACGCTTGATGTTTACTTGATGTTATGTACATCCATGCCAGATGGACACTGAAATGATGCTTTGATTGTTAAACTGCACTTGTTTCCAATAAAACTTTTGATGGGAAAAGAACACAAAAGTCTAAGTTGGTGAAGTAAAATTAGAAAAATATATACATAAAACTATTTTTCAGAAATAAAAAACTGATAATTGGCATGTGCATATGTATTCAGCCCCTTTGTTATGAAGCCCATAAAAAGCTCTGATGCAACCAATTACCTTCAGAAGTCACATAATCAGTGAAATGATGTCCACCTGTGTGCAATCTAAGTGTCACATGATCTGTCATCACATATACACACCTTTTTGAAAGACCCCAGAGGCTGCAACACCTAAGCAAGAGGCACCACTAACCAAACACTGCCATGAAGACCAAGGAACTCTCCAAACAAGCAAGTAACAATGTTGTTGAGAAGTACAAGTCAGGATTAGGTTATAAAAAAAAATCCAAATCTTTGATGATCCCTAGGAGCACCATCAAATCTATCATAACCAAATGGAAAGAACATGGCACAACAGCACACCTGCCAAGAGACGGCCGCACACCAAAACTCACGGACCGGGCAAGGAGGGCATTAATCAGAGAGGCAGCACAGAGACCTAAGGTAACCCTGGAGGAGCTGCAGAGTTCCACAGCAGAGGCTGGAGTATCTGTACATAGGACGACAATAAGCTGTACACTCCATAGAGTTGGGCTTTATGGCAGAGTGGCCAGAAGAAAGCCATTACTTTCAGCAAAAAAATAAATGGCACGTTTTGAGTTTGCGAAAAAGGCATGTGGGAGAATCACAAAATGTATGGAGGAAGGTGCTCTGGTCTGATCAGACTAAAAATGAACTTTTTGTCCATCAAAGAAAACGCTATTTCTGGAGCAAACCCAACACATCACATCACCCAAAGAACACCATCCCCAGAGTGTACCCCCATGGTACAATTGCTGTTTACACAAGACCGAAGCTTGCTTTCGCCTTTGCACATAAGCACGGGGTGACAGGGGTGCTTTTTTTAAAATTATTTATTTTGCTTTTTTTAATTTTATTTTTAACCTGTTCCTTTCAATTTTTTTAAATCATTTTTATTGTTATCTCAGGGAATGTAAATATCCCCTATGATAGCAATAGTTCGTGACAGGTACTCTTTTTTGAAAAAATTGTGGTCTATTAGACCCTAGATCTCTCCCCTTCCCTCAAAGCATCTGACCACACAAAGATCGGTGTGATAAACTGCTATCCCAATTTCCCAATGGCGCTGTTTATGAACTGCTCGTAGCTTCTGGTGTCTTAGGCTATAGAGATGATTGGAGCCATTCTGGTCTCTGATCAGTCTATGGTCAGCTGGCGGAACCACCAGTTGCATTCTCGGGTTCCCTGTTGGGACAGGAGAGCCCGAGAAAACCATGGAAGATGTGGGGGGGAGTGGTTCCCTCCCACTGTTTGTATAAGCAGTCTAGAAGCTAATTAGCCGCTAAGATTGCTTTTACATGAAAGCCGACCGCTGGCTGAAAAGAATGATACCAAGATGATACTAAAACCTGCAGGCGTCATTCTGGTATAACCACTCAAAGTCTAGCAACATACCAGTACGTCGCTGGTCCTTGTTGGGCATACATTGTAATGTCCTTTTTTTCATGCAGCCTGTTGGCTAAACGAAAAAAAGAGATTGACCAGTGGGTATGCCCACCATTAGAATACTGCCCTTCATCCACCCACTTCTAATGATGGGCATACATGCACCCTTTTTTTCTTTAACTGTGGTGGATAAATCACCTCCTACAGAGCTGGAGTTGTTGATTTACCTATTGTGGGAGCAAACAATGTTGCTGTCAAGATAAATAAATCAGTGCTGCAGCTGAATGGTGTACCTGCTAAGCAAATGATGGTTAACAATAAAACAAAGTAACATTACAGTATAACAGTAAGACATACCATAGCTGCAAAGCAAATACAGTCAGGTCCATAAATATTGGGACATCAACACAATTCTAATCTTTTTGGCTCTATACAGCACCACAATGGATTTGAAATGAAACTAAGATGTGCTTTTACTGCAGACATTCAGCTTTAATTTGAGGGTATTTACATCCAAATAAAATATTTTTTAATGCAATCTGTGCCTAAAAAATCTATGCCGAAGCATGGGGGAAATCCGCCCCTAATGTTAGGAGCAAATCGCTCCTCCACCCCTGCCCCCATGCTTTGGCATATATGCTCTTTTTTTTAACTGTGGTGGTGAAATCACCTCCGACAGCGTTGGAGTCACGGCTTTACATATTGTGGGAGCAAACGCTGTTGCTGTCAGAATAAATAAACCCGTGCTGCAGCTGAATGGCGTACCTGCTAAGCAAATGATGGTTAACAATAAAACAAAGTAACATTACAGTATAGCAGTAAGACATTCCATACCTGCAAAGCAAATACAATAAAACATAGTAAAAATAAAACAGAGAGAGAACAATAGATATAGAACAATAGTGAGCGGACAATAGAGTGGACAGTAGAGAGCGAACATAAGAGAGAGAACAATACAGAGAGAGAAGAAAAATAAAACCACAACTATTTTTGACTTTTTTTGTATTTTTGTGCGTGTTTTTTTTTCTCACTTTTATAAAAACTGTAAACTGAACGTTGCAGATTAGGATCTCTCAAAATGTGATGCCCATCTCATCTTTCAAGAACCTGTGTTAGTGTGCCCTAGGACTGTGTAGTGCTGTACCCTATGCTATTACTCCACTAGTGTGTGGTAGCGTTTGAAACAGTCACCAATGCAGAGACCCAGAGGCGTAACTAGAACCTTCAGGGCCCCGGTGCAAGAAACCATGATGGGCCCCCCTTCCACCCGAGCCATGGCTTCCAATTTTGGGAGGGTGTCCATGGACATCCTCCCAAAATGTGCTTCCCACATGACCCCTTGGACATGCATCCAGCGCAATCACATCGGCCCTTTACCATGTGATCAGCTGATCACATGTAAACAGACTGGTTATCCACAGCCCTTTCCTCACACGCTGTGTCTGTGTTAGGAAAGGACTGCCATTAACTGTCAAGAATGTCAGTAAATTGTTTACACTGTTAATCAGTGCCCCAATCATCAGTGCCGCCTATCAGTGCCCATCACTTCCAACTGCAAGTGTTACCTATCAGTGCTCATTAATGCTGCCTATTAGTGCCCATCAATTCTGCCTTTCAGCACCACCTATCAGTGCTCATTAATGCCACCTAACTGCGTCCATCAGTGCCACCTATCAGTACTCTTCAATTCTGTCCATCAAAGCCCATCAATACTGCCTGAGTTCTGCCTATCAGTGTTCCTCAGTGCCCATCAGTACCACCTATCAGTGCCCATCAATGCCACCTATCAGTGCAGCCTTTCAGTGCACATTAGTGCCTCCTATCAGTGCTGCCTATCAGTGCTCATCAATGTGGCCTATCAGTGCCCATCAGTGCCTCCTATCAGTGCTCATCAGTGCCTCCTATCAGTGCCCATCAGTGCCTTTTATCAGTGTCCATCAGTGCCTTCTATCAGTGCCCATCAGTGCCTTCTATCAGTGCTCATCAGTGCCTTCTATCAGTGCTCATCAGTGCCTTCTATCAGTGCTCATCGGTGCCTTCTATCAGTGCTCATCGGTGCCTTCTATCAGTGCCTTCTATCAGTGCTCATCAGTGCCGTCTATCAGTGCTCATCAGTGCCTTCTATCAGTGCCCATCAGTGCCTTCTATCAGTGCTCATCAGTGCCCATCAGTGCCTTCTATCAGTGCTCATCAGTGCCGTCTATCAGTGCTCATCAGTGCCGTCTATCAGTGCTCATCAGTGCCATCTATCAGCGCCTTCTATTATTGCTCATCAGTGCCCATCAGTGCCTTCTTTTAGTGCTCATCAGTGCTCATCAGTGCCTTCTATCAGTGCTCATCAGTGCCTTCTATCAGTGCTCATCAGTGCCGTCTATCAGTGCTTATCAGTGCCTTCTATTAGTGCTCATCAGTGCCCATCAGTGCTCATCAGTGTCCATCAGTGCTCATCAGTGCCTTCTATCAGTGCTCATCAGTGCCCATCAGTGCCTTCTATCAGTGCTCATCAGTGCCTTCTATTAGTGCCCATCAGTGCCTTCTATTAGTGCTCATCAGTGCCTTCTATCAGTGCTCATCAGTGCCTTCTATTAGTGCTCATCAGTGCTCATCAGTGCCTTCTATCAGTGCTCATCAGTGCCTTCTATCAGTGCTCATCAGTGCCGTCTATCAGTGCTTATCAGTGCCTTCTATTAGTGCTCATCAGTGCCCATCAGTGCTCATCAGTGTCCATCAGTGCTCATCAGTGCCTTCTATCAGTGCTCATCAGTGCCCATCAGTGCCTTCTATCAGTGCTCATCAGTGCCTTCTATTAGTGCCCATCAGTGCCTTCTATTAGTGCTCATCAGTGCCTTCTATCAGTGCTCATCAGTGCCTTCTATTAGTGCTCATCAGTGCCTTCTATCAGTGCTCATCAGTGCCTTCTATTAGTGCTCATCAGTGCCTTCTATTAGTGCTCATCAGTGCCTTCTATCAGTGCTCATCAGTGCCTTCTATCAGTGCTCATCAGTGCCTTCTATTAGTGCTCATCAGTGCCCATCAGTGCCTTCTATTAGTGCTCATCAGTCCCTGCTATTAATTTCTATCAGTGCTGTCTGCCTTCTCAGGACAGCACAGCTCTGAGCGGAGATCGTGTGTCATAGATTAATAGCACAGAGAGACTCCGGCGGCGGCATTAATGTTCTATTTGTCGGTCCTCTCTGGCATGGATGAGAGAGGAGGACACACAGCTGATCTCACTGCTCCCCCTTCTCCCCCCTCCCCTCTCCTGTGTGCTCCGCGGGCAGTCAAGTGTGAAGCTAAAGAGCTCATATTTCCCGCGGAGCACACAGGAGAGGGGAGGGGGGGAGAAGAGGGAGCAGTGAGATCAGCTGTGTGTCCTCCTCTCTCATCCATGCCAGAGAGGACCGACAAATAGAACATTAATGCCGCCGGAGTCTCTCTGTGCTATTAATCTATAACACACGATCTCCGCTCAGAGCCGTGTGTGAAGATCAACCCCGCTGGGCCCCCCCACAGTGGCTGAATGCCGGGCCCAGTCGCAACTGCGACTGTTGCGACCCTGGTAATTTCGCCACTGCAGAGACCAGGATCCAGTTCATCCTGAATCTTTGTATAGCACAAAAGCTTTCAGCAGAGCCAATTGAAATAAGTATACAGACAATTTTTTGTACCTGTATCTGGCCTTACAGGCAATTAAGTAGGGCGCCAACAACTGGCTGTTGAGGTCCACCCCTCCCATATTAAGGTTGTAGTCGTGGACACAGAGGGGTTTCTCCACAACACCAGTCGCCGTAGGAATTTGGACTGTCGTATCTGCGTGAAGGGAGGACAGAATGAAAACATTCCGTGAATCCCTCCACTTCACTGCTAACAAATTATTACACGTCAAGCAGGCTCTCTCCCCCGTCCAAGTCGGGATTCTACAAAGCCGTTGGGGGAAGCCCCGGCGATTAGATCACACGGTGCCACATGCGCCAATTCCATATTTATAAAGGTGACTAAAAAGTGGCACGCTCGTGTAATAATTGTCCACGTACAAGTGGTACCCCTTTCCGGATAAGGGTGACACCAAGTCCCACACAATCTTAACAGTGCTCCCTATGTAGTCTGTGCAGTTCTCCTGCTCTACGTGGCTATCTTTTCCCTCGTAAACCATAAAACTATATGTATAGCCTGTTGCCTTCTCACAGAACTTATACATCTTGACCCCATATCTGGCACACTTGCTGGGAAGATACTGTTTGATAGACAAGCGGCCAGAAAATGTAATCAGGGACTCATCAGCACAGACAACTTGATCGGGAGTAAACAAGGCTGCAAACTATTGGTTGAAGTGGTTTACGAGGGGCTGAATTTTGTAGAGCCAATCAAATCCAGGGTCACCTCGAGGAGGACATAGTTCATTTTTATTGAAGTGCATGAACCGCAAGATCTGCTCTTATCGTGTCTTGTTCATGGAGGCAGAGAGCACGGGCATATGGTGAATTGGGTCAGTGGACCAATATGACCGCAACTCACTCTTTTTAGTTATGTCCATGAGGAGGGATAGGCCCAGGAAGGTCTTAAATTTGGAGACCGTAATAGGTCTCCAATCTCTGGCAAGGATCAAATGGGGATTAGTGGCGATGAATTGACCAGCATACAAATTGCTTTGGTCTACAATAGATCTATAGAGATCTTCCATGAAAAATAGCGAATAAAAATCAAATGACGTCAAATCAACTGTTTTCACCTGAATTCCGGATTGGCCAGTGAATGGGGGAAGTATAGGTGCTGCAGAAGTGGTGGGCTCCCAATTAGGATTGGCAAATGCAGCAGGAAGGGCACTGTGGGCTCAATGGGCCTGTGTTTGTCTTCTTCTTGGTGGCAGCAGGACACTACTCGTGCTAGTCACCTCACTAGCTTGAACTGCGCTTATGGGACTCGCCACGTCACCAAGTGTTACTGCAGTGCTGGTTGTATGACCAGGATGTACTAGGCCGTTGGTGCTTGCCAGTTCACCAGAAGGATGAGCGGCACTAGTACTGGCTCTCTGCTCCATTCTTGCACCTCAACGACAGCAGAAGAACGGGGTCTGGTACACTTGACCTTGGCAGAGACCACTACTCCGTAGCTATCTGTCAGTGTGCCGCTGCTGTCTACCGGTTCGTATACTGAGCCTGAATCTGACAGATGGGTGACTTCCTCTTCACTATCTGTCATGCTTAGAGACGTGTAGGCCTCTTCACTACTGTACCTTCGATTTGATTTTTTGGTCTCTAAACTTACTGGTACAGTAGTGAGACTCACGGGAAAAAGAGCTCCTGACAGCCAGTGACTGCTTCAAACGCTACAAAAAAAACTGTTAGCGTTCGCAGGGATCAGGCCTGACTCTGCTAAAACTGCAGTTATGTGTTTTGTGTTTTTGTAAGTGACAGTGATTGATTGATACTGCACTTTGGTGGGCTGGGCTTGTTGAAGGGGCTAAACGCAGGTGCTAGCAGGTATCTGGACTGATCCCGCTAACACTGCATTTTTGGGAACCCTAAACTGCTGGGGACGCTAGTATAGATCTGATCAGATCAGATATCGATCCGTTCAGACACTTTACTACTAAGGGAGGTGTATGGTGCGTGCGTGGGTGTTAGCGCTACTGGCACTAATCTGCCGCTGCCTGGGGTGACGCAGACCCTATCTGACACTAAAACTTAACTGATATCACCCGCTGGGTGATCAGGGGGTTAAACCTTTATTTAGGTAATATACAGCGGGTGCCCTGACGCTATTTAAAAAAAACAGCTAACCAGCGTCACCCGTGACACTAATACAGTGATCACTGGTGACAGGGGTGATCAAGGGGTTAAACCTTTATTGGTGGGGTTAGGGGGGTCCCTAGACCTATCTGGGCCTGCACTAAGTACCCTAATTTTTGTCACTAACACTAACTTTTCGTCACTGTTTACACTTACACATGCAGGAGAAGGTTGTCATTCGTCAGGACCGATCACCAGGTCCAGGCCAGATACCTTGGCCTGGGGATTGATCGCTTCTGGATCGAATCCGAGCGTCGCAGCCGCCTAGGGGGCATGCGCGCGCCCCCCAGGCTGCCGCGCGCTCAACATATAGCTACGATGATTCGCGCAGCCGGGCCAACCTGCCGCAGTATAACTGTGGCGGCTGGTCCGGAACCCATTAACAAGGGGCCCCTAGATCCCGGCCCTCGTCTATGTATTGCTTACCCACTTGACAATTGCTTTGTTAAAAAAAAAAAAAAAAAATGCCCCCCCAGTGCAGATTCATTGTCAATCACCCGAAAAAGAAAACCCTCTGGCCTCGTCGAAGGCTCCCTGCCTACTGCCTGCTCATCCGTCTGACATTTTTTAAATAGCAAAGAGTGGAGTCACCTGATGATGTCAACGGATGACACCGCCTCCTTGTAATGTCATCGACCAAGCATGCCCCAGTCGGTGATGTCACAAGGGGGCGGGTCACCCTGCTTTTCTGAGTCCTATCATGATGTTCCTATTATGGCGATAAAAAGTTTGGCAAAGATATGCATGATAGTGATGGGTGAACGGTTTGGCCCGAGCATAAGTTTGGGCCGAACCTTGGTTGTTTGGATGTTCTGTATGCAGTGTTGGGGGGAAAATTCGAAAGCCGCCGGAACACCGTTAAAGTCTATGGGACATTAACATGAAAAATCAAAGGTTAATTTGAAAGGCTTATATGCAAGTTATTGTCATAAAAAGTGTTTGAGGACCCAGGTCCTGCCCCAGGGGACATGTATCAATAAACAATTTTTCTTGAAAAACGGACGGTTTTTCGGGAGCAGTGATTTTTTTAATGCTTAAAGTGAAACAATAAAAATGAAATATTCCTTTAAATATCGTGCCTGGGGTGTGTCTATAGTATGCCTGTAAAGTGGCGTATTTTTCCCGTGTTTAGAACAGTACCACAGCAAAATGACATTTCTAAAGGAAAAATTGTAATTCAAAACTGATCGCGGCTGTAATGAATTGTCGGGTCTTGGCAATATAGATAAAAATCTTTGACCCTTTGGGTCTGGTATGAATATTAAGGGGAACCCCGAACCAAAATAAAAAAAAATTGCGTGTGGGTCCCCATAAAATCCATACCAGGCCCTTCGGGTCTGATATGGAAATTAAGGGGAACCCTGCGCCAAATAAAAAAAATGTCGTAGGGGTCCCACTCAAAATCCATACCAGACCCTTACCTGAGCATGCAACCTGGCAGGCCGCAGGAAAAGAGGGGGGACAAGAGAGTGCCCCCCTCCTGAACTACGTAAACGGGTGACCCCGCCCCCCTCTGATGCCACTGAAAAGCCATAGGAAAGTCCCCGTGGCGTCAGAGGGGGCGGGGTCACTGGGTGGCTCCGCCCTCAGTTATATAAGAACTGTCACAAGCATAGAAGCATCACACAGTGGGAGCCTCCCATTGAGGCGGATCGTCCGGAGGACGAAGCGGGGAAGAAGAAGCTGGAGGAAGATGGAGAAGACCGGAGGAAGAAGCAGAGGAAGATGGAGGAAGAAGCGGGGGAAGAAGAAAGAAGACAGAGGAAGAAGGAGAAAACTGAAGGAAGACCAGAAGAAGATGGAGGAAAAAGCGGGGGAAAGAAGAAGACATTATTAATAAAGGAGTTGTCAAAAACCGGCTATTGTCTTTTTTTACCATTTTGACGCTTTTTTGATGAAATGGTAGGTCCATTACCAATTCACACGGGGGGGGAGGCCAGGATCTGGGAGTCCCCTTGTTAAAAGGGGCTTCCAGTTTCCAATAAGCCCCCTGCCGGGCAAGGGTTGTGGGGATAAGGCCCTTGTCTCTATCAACATGGGGACAAGGTGCTTTGGGGGGCTACCCCAAAGCACCCTTCCCATGTTGAGGGCATGTGGTCTGGTATGGTTCAGGAGGGGGGAGACTCTCTCGTCCCCCCTCTTTTCCTGTGGCCTGCCAGGTTGCAAGGTCGGATAAGGGTCTGGTATGGATTTTGAGGGGGACTCCTACGCCATTTTTAAAAAAAAATTGGCGCAGGGTTCTCCTTAATTTCCATATCAGACCCGAAGGACCTGGTATGGATTTTAGGGAGACCCCCACACAATTTTTTTTAAAATTTTGGTTAGGGGTTCCCCTTAATATTCATACCAGAAATAAAAGGGCCTCGTAATGGACTGGGGGGGGGGGATCCCATGTTCTTTTTTTCTATGAGTTTTATCTATATTGCCGAGACCCGACAATTCATTACAGCCGCGATCAGTTTTAAATGACAATTTTTCCTTTAGAAATGTCATTCTGCTGTGGTATTGTTCTAAACACGGGAAAAATGCGCCACTTTACAGGCATACTATAGACACCACCAGGCACGATATTTAAAGGAATATTTCAGTTTTTATTGTTTCACTTTAAGCATTAAAAAAATCACTGCTCCCGAAAAAACGTCCGGAAGCGCTGGGAGCCACCAGCGTTACACAGAGCACAAGCTGCCACTCCACCTGCGAGCTGACCGCATTCCCATATGAGTGGATGAACCTCCTTAATATTCCAATATGCTGACAAAGCTATGATCTTGTGAGTTCCCAATTGTCTACAATGAAATAAATGTTTTTACATTGCTGTACTTAGATTGGCGCTGCTCTCCTTTGTGTCTCCATTCTCCTGTGATTGTCCTATGAGGTTGCATGGCCCCTGATCCTCTGTCTGGCCCTGTGCTGATGACATGCACCCTCCCCCAAAAAAAAACTCTCTAGCAATTCACACCAAACTGAGCATGTGCAGAGTGCGTCCTAGGGCTCTGTATTCAGGGCCGGATTTCCCACAAGCCCACCGAGGCCAGGCCTCGGGGCGGCAGTGGTACAGGTGCGGCGCCGCTCCTGCAACGACTTCTCGGCCGCCCCCCACACTAACATAGCAGCATGCAGCGCACCCGGGCGCCAGAGAGGTGGGGGCGCTGAAGCACTAGAGTGCTCCTCTCCGTCCTCCTCTCTGTGTCCAGACTGAAGTGGCTCCCTCCGCAGGTCACCGCCGCCGCTGCAGTTTTTTTTGAGGCTCAAGCCTGTCCCCCCTCCCTCCTCTTGTCAGAGAAGGAGAGCAGCCACCGGAGATCGGAGCGGCTGGTCTCTGTGTGGGGGGGGGGGCGTGTTCTCCTGTGTCTCTCACTCCCGCCCAAGCCTGTCTCCATCTGTTCACTTATGGAGGTGGGGTTGTCCTGGGGGGTCTGTACTAATGGAGGGGGGGTTGTCCTGGGGGGTCTGTACTAATGGAGGGGGGTTGTCCTGGGGGGTCTGTACTAATGGAGGGGAGGTTGTCCTGGGAGGGGGGGTTGTCCTGGGGGGTCTGTACTAGTGAAGGGGGGGTTTGTCCTGGGATGTCTGCACTAATGGAGGGGGGGTTGTCCTGGGGGTCTGTACTAGTGAAGGGGGGGTTTGTCCTGGGATGTCTGCACTAATGGAGGGGGGTTGTCCTGGGGGTCTGTACTAGTGAAGGGGGGATTTGTCCTGGGATGTCTGTACTAATGGAGGGGGGGTTGTCCTGGGGGGCCTGTACTAATAGAGGGGAGGATGTCCTGGGAGGAGGGTTGTCCTGGGGGGTCTGTACTAGTGATGGGGGGGTTTGTCCTGGGATGTCTGCACTAATGGAGGGGGGATTGTCCTGGGGGTCTGTACTAGTGAAGGGGGGGTTTGTCCTGGGGGGGTTGTACTAATGAAGGGGGGATTTGTCCTGGGATGTCTGTACTAATGAAGGGGGGGGGTTGTCCTGGGGTCTGTACTAATGGAGGGGGGGTTTGTCCTGGGGGGGTCTGTGCTAATGGAGGGGGTGGGGGTTGACCTGGGGGGGGTTTACTAATGGAGGGGGGGTTGTCCTGGGGGGGTTGTACTAATGGAGGGGGAGTTGTCCAGGGGGGTTTGTACTAATGGGGGGGGTTGACCTGGGGGGGTTTGTACTAATGGAGGGGGGTTGACCTGGGGGGGTTGTACTAATGGTGGGGGAGTTGTCCTGGGGGGTATGTACTAATGGAGGGGGGTTGTCCTGGGGGGGTTTGTACTAATGGAGGGGGGGGTTGTCCTGGGGGATATGTACTAATGGAGGGGGGTTGTCCTGGGGGGGTTTGTACTAATGGAGGGGGGTTGACCTGGGGGGTTTGTACTAATAGAGGGGCGTTTGTCCTGGGGGGTCTGTACTAATGGAGGGGGGTTTGTCCTGGGGGGGTCTGTACTAATGAAGGGAGGGGGGTTTGTCCTGGGGGGGTCTGTACTAATGAAGGGAGGGGGGTTTGTCCTAGGGGGGTCTGTACTAAGGGAGGTCGGGTTTGTCCTGGGGGAATCTGTACTAATGGATGGGGGTTTGTCCTGGGGGGGTCTGTACTAATGGAGGGGGGTGGTTTGTCCTAGGGGGGTCTACACCCAGGAAAGTACACCCAGGGCTCCAGAGGGAGAGGGCAGTGCTGAGGGAAAACCATTAGAGAGAGAACCCCGCTGCCCTGCGCCACCAGAGGGAAATCCACACAGCCTGGCGCCATCCCTGGCAGAGAAAGGAATGGAGTCATTGCAGGAATACAGATCTGGATGCTACCCAGCGGAGTCACCACGGGCAATTCAGAGTGAGCCGACTCCTGATCAGGGGAACCATTGCTGTATCGCTGGGTCAGGTGAGAGGGGCGATTGGCCATTATCTACTAATGTGACTGTCTATAAGAACTGCAGTCTCTGACCATCTCTTGTATCATGTCTGCAGTCTTTGACCGTATTATGTCTGGGGGCTCTTTCTGGTGGTGTGTGGGGGGAGGGCGGCATTGAAGGGCCCGGCCTTGGGGCGGCAAAGGGAGTAAATCCGGGCCTGTCTGTATTATCAGCAGATGGATTAGGAAGTCACAGAATGCAGGATCAAACAGCCTTTTCACTCAATACGAAGGATTAACCCCCTAGTTTTCCCAGTCAGTATAACATGCATGCTTTACTGCATATACAGACTGAATTTACTGTTGTGGATTTGGTAACACTTTTAGTACTTTTTACTGTACCTGGGGAATAGCTGTATGACTGAGGAGAGAAGCCAATGTCTGGCTCAATGTTGTAACTCTGAAGCAAATAAAGCTGGTTGAATAAGTAAGTAGAGGTAGTGCAGTTCATTTCTTTTAATTACAGATATTGTTGGGAAGGGAGACAGATCCCGATGAGGCTTTGAGCCCACATGGCTGGTTTTGTGGAGCACCCTGTCAGCCTAGAGCAGAGCCACAAATTTGAATGTTAGTTTGAAAAGAACATTGATAAGCTGGTATAGGCCAAATGCCTAACTAGATATTTAATTTCAAATGGTATTTGCCAGGTAAACCCAAAAAGCTGTAAAACTAAAGGTCTGTTAAATAAACAGCCCTAAATAAGTCAGACATAAAAGTGCATTTGTATATGAACCATAAATTATGTACAATCTTTTGTAAAAAATAAATTGCTCACTATATATATATATATATATATATATATATATATATATATATATATATATATATATATATATATATATCTTTATTGCCACCTAGTGGCTGTCTATAAGCATTAAATTATGTATATACTGTATTATAGTGACAGACAGTTAAGGGACTAGGTGGAAATATGACTATTCCAAAGAATTTAGACAGAATTGTTATACCTCACTGCTGGCACTGAAGTAAGTAATAGCTCAGCAGCTGTTCAGATGTTCCTTCGGTTTTGTAGGTTAACTTGGTTAAGGTCAGTTAAGGTGCAAACCGAATTCTAGGTAGTTAAATAAGATGCAGCTCTGTAATCAGTAATACATCATAGCATATATTTTTTAAAAGCAAGCAGTATAATACCTGATTTTGACCTGGTTCCAGCCTCTTAACTGGGGCTTGAGTGTGAGAGGTAAAAGTGATCTGATGTGATCTGTCTTCACCGTATGATCACAGGCTGGGGCTTGTCCAGGATTACTGGGACTCAGAAGAAGTGGGTTGTATGATGCTAGCCATTAGACAGAGGTAATCCAACAGTACTGCAAGGGATTTCTCTGCATTGAAGCTGAATATTGCAGCAAAAGCTGGTTTTGTTGTTTTATCTTGTATTAAGCTATTGATTGACATTTTTTATTATATGTGTTATTTTTGTCTGGGCTTTTGCTTCTTACCCCATGAGCTGTGTGCCTGCTAATAGCCTCCCCCCTTGAAAGTAACTATTTATCTTAAAGGAGTTGTAAAGGCAGAAGTTTTTTTTTATCTTAATGCATTCTATGCATTAAGATAAAAAACCTTATGTGTGTAGCAGCCACCCCAGCACCCCCCTAATTACTTACCTGAGCCCCTTCTCTCTCCAGCGTTGTCCACAAATGTCTAAGCCGTCTGGGACACTCCTCCTGATTGGCTGAGACAAAGCAGCGGCGCTATTGGCTCCTGTGGCTGTCAATCAAAGTCAATCAGCCAATCAGGGGAGAGAGGGGGCAGGGCCGGGTCAGGGCTCAGTGTCTGGATGGACTGTGACTCGGGCTGTGACTTGGCTCCGGCGCTCCCATAGGAAGCTGCTGGCTGTGGGGGCACTCTAGAATTTAGGGGCCAGGAGCAGCGAAGAGGGACCTGAGAAGAGGAGGATCCGGGCTGCTCTGTGCAAAACCACTGCACAGGGCAGGTAAGTATATCATGATTGTTATTTAAAAAAAAAAATTGAGACTTTGCAATCACTTTGTCTTCTGAGAAACTGACATTTCCTGGTGTCTCAGTCTTTTGTGAGCCCCCCCCTTCCCCCTTCTCTCATCATGAGTTCCATTTCACCTCAGAACTCAATAGTAATGCGTGCTTGTTTTGTGTGAGTAATTTAGAAAACATGGAAACTGGTAGGCCAGAAAAACTTACAGGAAAGTGGAATTTTTAGGAGGCAGGGTTTGGAGGGATTACTTAAAGACCGCAATACATATATACATATATACAGTTTTTTGGGGGGCCGGCAAACGATCTACCCGCTGCCACTACCCCCCAGTTGGTCAGGTCAGGTTACGAACGGTACCCATCACCCACCCCGGTTGGCCGGCCGCGGCACCCCCCAGGTCAGTCAGTCAATAGGTCAGGGTCCCGCACCTACCCCATTTCGCGGGCAGTGCTCCAGGTGGCAGGCGATGCCGGTTTCTCTCCGGGCGCTTCCTCTGCGTCTCTTCCCTCCTCCTCCTGGTGGTCAATCGGATTGGATCTCCTTTCGGCCAATCGGTTAACGGGTCTCATGACCCGCTTCCTGATTGGCTAGGAGGAGAATCAGTGTTACAATAGCGAATATCCATTCGCTATTTTCACACAACTTGGTGGTCTCGGAGCGCAGTGCTCTGCGCCCCGAGCCCACCCTTTTTTGAAGCCTATTAGAGCCTTTGGCTCTAATCACATGCTTAAAAAAAACACCCCATTTGAATCCATGAGTCCGGTGCCCTGCATGAGGATCAGGGGGCCGGACGCATGGACAGGGGGTCAGCGCCAGTGTACCCCTAATGCTCAGGCCCCCACTGCATTATATATATATATATATATATATATATATATATATATATATACATATATATATATACATATATATATATATATATACATATATATATATATATATACATATATATATATATATATATATATATATATATATATATATATATATATATATATATATATATATATGCTGTGGCTTTGAAGTGGTTTACCGGGATTATGGCTGAAGATATCAGCCATAATCCAGGTATTGTTTTTTTGGCTGCTGGCTTCCTGATGTCAGTGTTCCAAGCGGCTCATAAGCTGCTGGAATGCTTTCAGAAGCCACTGGTGTTTCTGGGGCTGACTGTTTCCGCCGGATCAGCTGAGAAACGATCCAATGGTGTTGCCAGCACGTCCCAGAGGCGATCAAAGAGTAGATCCTCTTTGATCGCCTCTATGGCCTTGGAGGACTGGAGCAATGTTATGGTGTCACTTCTGGTCCAGGCTGGAAGTAAACTATTTTTTTTAAAACACCAGATCTCTCCATAAAGAGGACCTGTTGTCCTTATTTCTATTACAAGGGATGTTTACATTCCTTGTAACAGAAATAAAAAAAATTAAAGGGACAGTGTAAAAAAAAAAAAAAAAAAAAAAAAAGGATTTTAACCGTTTGCCAACCAGCCACCGTCTTTATACTGCAGCAGGTCAGCACGTTCCCGCAAACCGTCATAGCTGTACATCAGCCCTTTAAGCGGGGATAGCAGTCCTGCTGAACTGCGGGAGTGCCGATGCACATGGCCGGCGGTCACAATGACCACTGGCCATGCGCGATCGCAGGCACGAGAGCCAGGACAGGGATGTGTGTGTAAACACACACATCCCTGTTCTGTGAGGAGAGGAGAGACAGATCGTGTGTTCCTACTAGCTAGGAACAAGATCTGTCATCTCCTCTAGTCAGTCCCATCCCCCTACAGTTAGAACACACACAAGGGAACATAGTTAACCCCTTGATTGCCCCCTAGTGTTAACCCCTTCCCTGCCAGTGACATTTACATAGTAATCAGTGCATTTTTTTTAGCACAGATCGCTGTATAAATGTCAATGGTCCCAAAAATGTGTCAAAAGTGTCCTATCTGTCCGCCATAATGTCGCAGTCTCGATAAAAATTGCTGATCACCACCATTACTAGTAAAAAAAAATAATAATAATAAAAATGTCATAAATCTTTCCCCTATTTTGTAGACGCTATAACTTTGGCGCAAACCAATCAATATACGCTTATTATGATTTTTATTACCAAAAATATGTAGAAGAATACATATCGGCCTAAACTGAGGAAAAAATTTCCTTTTTAAAAAAAAATTGGGGATATTTATTATAGCAAAAAGTACAAAATATTGTTTTTTTCAAAATTGTCCCTCTTTTTCTGTTTACAGCGAAAAAAAAAAAAATGCAGAGATGATCAAATACCACCAAAAGAAAGCTCTATTTGTGGGAAAAAAGGAAGCAAATTTTGTTTGGGTACAGTGTCGCACGACCACGCAATTGTCGACGCAGTGCCGTATCGCAAAAGATGACCTGGTCATTGAGCAGCCAAATCTTCCGGGGCTGAAGTGGTTAAAGCACCCCATCCTTCCGTGCTTGTGCGCAGAATTGAATGCATACAGAAGACCAACACGCATATGTAAATGGTATTTTCACCACACATGTGAGGTATCACCGCAAACATTAGAGCAAAAGCAACAATTCTAGTGCTAGACCTCCTCTGTAGCTTTAAACAGGTAACCTGTAAAGGCGTTTTATGGAGATTTTTAAGTCCTGTAGTTTGTTGCTATTACACGAGCGTGCGCGATTTTAAAGCATGTTAGGCACTTATTTACTTAGCGTAATATCATCTTTCACATTTTACAAAAAAATTGGGGTATGCATATATGTATATGTGTTTTTTATTCATAAAAGTGTATTTTTTCCTCAAAAAATTGTGTTTGCAAAACCGCTGCACAAATACTGCATGACAAAGATTGCAACGATCGAGAGGGAGCGTGGCCGGTGGCAGAGCTTAATGGCTGCATTCTAACTGAGCTCTGTGTTCAGAGGCTTCTAATAGTGGCTAGAAGCTACCAAAATTGGACCCAAAAGTACCCACAGCCTCCTGGGGAACTGAGGAACACGAGGAGGAATGGGGGAAACATAAATCCCAGTAGGGGCCCCATAAACTGACTAAACTAAATGTCCCGGCCAGGAATCAGAAAAAACAAGATGACGCCGGCTCCTCCTCACACAAGTGCAACGACAGGCAGGCTGCCTGTACAGGAGATGAGAGGAAAGAACATGAGGTACAATACAATAAAAATGAAGCGTCAACAGCCCTGTCAGACAAAAAAATCGAAGTTACTTACCGGTAACGTTTTTTCCAAGAGTCTTTCAGGACAGCACCTCGGCTCCTCCCCTCTTAGGAAACACCGCCTCCACCAGACTTTTAAGTCGCCCCTTCCCTTCAGCCAGTCAGTTTTTGCACCAGAAACTCTGGATAGTCTAGGCAGACATAAGAACACATCATAACAACTTTCATATTCCTGATGCTCTCACGTCCTAGTGGCAAGACAATATTTGGGTGGGTACCGGTGCTGTCCTGCAAAAACGTTACCGGTAAGTAACTTCGATTTTCCCTCTTTCGTCTTTCAGGACAGCACACTTGAGAGGATAAGTGAGCACTTACCCTAGGGTGGGAATACTGCCTGCAGAACTTTATGCCCAGAAGCCTGGTCCTGGGCAGACAATAAGTCCAGGCTGTAGTGCTTAACGAAAGTCTTAAAACTTGACCAGGTTGCTGCTCTGCAGATCTGATCGGGTGTAGCACCAGCCCACTCTGCTTGTGACGCTGCCATAGCCCTAGTGGAATGAGCCCTAATACCCTCCGCAACTTCCACCCCCTTTGCTATATAGGCCTGACTGATAGCCAATCTTAGCCATCTGGCTATAATGTGTCTAGAGGCTTTGGAACCCATCCTTGCCCCTGAAAAAGAAACAAAAAAGGATTCAGACTTTTTAAACTGCTCTGTAACCTCCAGGTACTTTAATGCACATCTTCTGACATCTAACTTGTGGAAGACCTGCTCCTTTTCCTTCACAGGATTTGAGCAAAAAGTGGCTAAACACATTTCCTGGCTTCTATGAAATTCCGAAACCACCTTTGGAAATAAGGCCGGATCGGTTTTAAAAATAACCCTATCTGGAAAAACTTGAAAGAAAGGTGCCCTCCTAGAGAGGGCTTGTAGCTCACTAAACCTCCTTGCAGTAGTGATGGCTACTAAAAAAAAACATCTTGAGGGTTAAAAACTTCACTGTACAAGACTCAATAGGTTCAAAAGGACCCTCTGTAAAGGGCCTGCAATACTAGGGATAGATCCCATACTGGAAAACGGCAAGAACTGAGTGGTCTCTGTCTTCTTAAAGCTCTAAAAAACCTGGATATCCAGGGATTTACTGCTAGCTGTTTGTTCAAGGAATACACTTAAAGCCGACACCTGACTTTTAAGGGCACTAAGTGCCAACCCCTTATCTGCCCCACTCTGTAGGAACTCTAGCACTGCTACTGGACTGCGAACATTAAAGGAGCTCTCTGCACACCAAGAATTGAATTTCTTCCAGACCTTCAAGTAGATTTTGCGCGTCTCTTCTTTCCTAGAATTTAGATGAGTTGTTACCAATCCTTCGGAAAACCCCTTACTTCTCAGCAAGTCCTCTTCAGTAGCCAGGCAGCCAGATTCCACCTCTCCACCTGAGGACAGCAGACTGGGCCTTGAGAGAGTAGATCTTCCCTGACCGGTAGTATGCAGGGTGGTTCCACCGCCAGTTTCTTTAGGACCGAGAACCATGGCCCCTGGGCCAGTGTGGCACTACCAAGATCAGGGTCGTGTCCTCTAACTGGAATTTTCTCAATACTGCAGGCAACAGAACCGGAGGGGGGAAGGCATAGCATTTGGAAAAATGCCAGCTCTGAGACAGAGTGTCCACCCCTATCGCCCCGTCCCAGCGGTTCAGTGAGAAAAAGAGGGGGGCCTTCGTGTTTTCCCCTGAAGCGAAAAGGTCCACACATGGGATCCCCCATTTCTCGATAATCATCTTGTAGATGACTTGACTGAGGACTCAATCACTTTCCCTCAACTTCCTCCGGCTGAGGAAGTCTGCTCTCTGGTTTAATTCCCCCTTTAGGTGAACAGCTGATAGTGAGAGTACTGTGCCCTTGGCCCAACTGAAAATCGTTTCCGTCAGACCCCAAAGGGAACCGCTTCTGGTGCCCCCCTGTCGGTTTACATAAGCAACTGCTGAGGAATTGTGTGAGCGGATCTGCACATGATGTCCCTGGAGCTCCTGTTGGAAAGCTCTGAGGGCCAGAAAAATGGCTCTCAGCTCTCTCCAGTTCGAGGACTGCACTGCGTCCTTGACTCCCCAGGAACCCTGTGCCAGACTCGCCCCCAGGTGTGCTCCCCAACCTGTGCTGCTTGCGTCTGTTGTCACAATTTTTGACACAGGCAGAACCCACTCCAGACCCTGCGATAGGTTTGCTGCCTTTCTCCACCACCACAGGGATCTCTTCACCCGTACAGGAATGGAGACCGCTGAGTCCAAGGACTTCTGAGTGCGGTCCCAAACTTTCAGAATGAACCACTGTAAAGGGCGGAAGTGCAATCCTGCCCACTTTACTGCTGGGAGGGCAGCTGTCAGCAATCCCAAGGCTGACATGGCCCTTCTTATGGTGATTTGGTGATTGCCCTGCAGGACTGCCAAGGCTCCGTCTATTTTGGCAATTTTCTCTCCGGGAAGGAAAACTCTCCTTTGGGTTGAGTCCAGAATGTAACCTAGGAATATAATCCTCTGGGATGGAACCAGGCTGGATTTCTCCAAATTTAGGAGCCATCACAGATGTTCCAGTATACCCCTTGTTAACTGCAAATCCTGGACCAGCTGCTCCGGGGTGGGAGCAAAAAAGAGCAGGTCATCCAGGTATGCAATTACCGAAATTCCCTGAAGGCACATAAAAGCCAGAACTTCCACCAAAATTTTGGTGAATATCCGGGGCGAAGAGGAGAGCCAAAAGGGGGGGGGTTGGAACTGCAGATGCACTACTTCCTCCCCGGACCTTACCGCCAGCCTGAGGAATTTCTGACTGTCCTCTGCGATCGGAATGTGCAGATAGGCGTCCCTTAGATCTATGGACGCCATGTAGCAATTCGGAGGCAGTAGTGCTTTTACAGAAAAAATGGAATCCATCCGAAACTTTATGTAGGAGATTGATAGGTTCAGGGGTTTCAAGTTCAGGATGAGCCTGAATTTCCCTGAAGGCTTCCGAACCACAAAGATGTGGGAATAGCAACCCCTGCCCATTTCTCCGGATGGAACACGTGATATTACATCCTGCCTTTCTAGATCCTCCAGAGAGGCTATTAATGCCGCTGCCTTCTCCGCGCACTTTGGCAAGTCCGTAACCAGCAGCCCGTGTGGGGGACTTGAGAATTCTAATCTGTACCCCCTCCTTACGATCCCTAGAATAAACTGATTGGAGGTAACTGACTCCCACTGTGGGAGGAAGGCCCCCAGTCTACCTCCCACCGGGGTTAACCTGTCATTGGGGCTTTCGGGGCTGTTCAGGAGGGTGAAAAATCGCTCCCCCGCGCCCTCTGCCCTTGTTGGTCCAGACTTTTTCTGAGACTCTGTTCTTGGAAAATTAAACTTCCTTTGTGAGCGAGTCTTTTTTTTAGGCTGTTCTCCCAACTTTTTTTTCAAGGGGAAGTCCTTCTTTTTATCGGCCGTTCGATCAAGAACCGCCTCCAGATCCAGACTCCGCAAAGCTTGATTTTTAAAGCATTGTCCCCCTGCCAGGTCTTTAACCAAAGAGCTTGTCTGGCTGAGTTGGCCAAGGCAGAGGATCTAGCAGACATGCGGACCGATTCTGCTGAGGCGTCAGCAATGTATGCGATCCCCTTCAAGAGCATTGGGAAGGAGGAGAGAATCGTCTCCATAGCGGTCCCAGCCTCAATATGAGCTTTTATATGTGTTAGCCAGTGCTCCATGTTACGTGCCACCCCTGTGACGGCCATGGCAGGCTTAAGGTTGCCTAGAGAGGAATCCCAGGACTTTCTAAGTAGAGAATCCATCCGTTTGTCAATGGGGTCTTCTAGCACCCCCATATCTTCAAACGCCAAGTCTGTTTTTCTGGATACCTGAGAGAAGGCTGCATCCAGTCTAGGTGACTTGTTCCATACAGCAGCTTCATCCTCTGAAAAAGGGAATCTGCGCTTTAATGCTCTAGAAAAGAAAGGTTTCCTTTCAGGGTCCCACCATTCCTTTTTAATGGTGTCTACTAGGACCTCATGCACCGGAAAGACCTTTTTCTTCTGCTCTCCAAGACCCACGTACATTCGGTCATGTAGAGACAGAGATTTTTTCTCCTCTTGGATACCTAGGGTGGTGTGGATTGCTCCCAAGAGCTCTTCCACTCGCCGTCCACCTTCTCTCCGTCTGATTTGCTTGAGGAATGTGAGGATGCACCATGTGATTCATCCTCCAAAGCCTCTCTGGAATCCCCTGGTAACTCCTCACTGACTGAGGGACCTGAAGGACCAGGTGCGACATCTTGCTGTGCTGGCAGAGGACCGGCTGGGGGCTGTATAGGCTGAAAATTTTCAAACAATGCTTTGAAAGATTGAAAAGTGCTGGAAAGCTCCTTAACTGAAGCCTCCAGGTCAGAGCTCTGTTCCATAGAGTGTTCCTTAACTAAGCCTTCAATTCATTTACTGCACAAAACCTTCCCCTAGGATTCTCCTACATGATGGGCACTTTCTTTTGAACACATGTAAGGGCTTGGTCTTTTCCTGAAATGACAAAACAAGCCCCGCCAGCATCTTTATTGAAATATAAAAACCATGTGACCAACACCAGGAGTGCACCCCTCAGGACCAACCACCACCAGGGTCCCAAACGTGCCTCTCCTCCCCTCTGACCACTAAGAGGGGGGTTCACCCATGGATCTAAGTGGGAACAAGGTAAGGGAACACCACCCCAGGGTTCCACTTACCTTAGTGTGGCTGGTGCTGGCGTCACCCGGCACAGAACGGGAACCATCAGTCTCTGACATCCCTCTGGCCAGGGGAGTGCTCTGCCTCAGGATGCTCCTCTGGCTGACACTACAGCCTTAATGGAGCCCGTACCAGCCGTTGCGCCGGAAGCCGCGGGTCAAACGGAAGTGCCCTCCCTGCCGGAAATGACGTCGCCCGTCATCCGACTCAGCGCTGAGCTCCATGCTGACTCTCAGAGTGAGGGGGATCTGGACACTTCCGCATCGCCCTCCCCAGGCAGCGGAAAAACAAACTCCCAGGCCTCCACATTCCCCAAGGGAGGACAGGGAGCGCAATGCCACAGCAGGTAATCAGACTCCCCATCTGTGCTGCTGTGTATGAGAGACCTCTGTCTCTCCCTTCCAGCCTCACCAGCTGAAATAGCCCAGGTTCCTAGCGATGTCTCACTTCTGGAGGAAACACCAAAACTGACGGGCTGAAGGGAAGGGGCGACTTAAAAGTCTGGTGGAGGTGGTGTTTCCTAAGAGGGGAGGAGCCGAGGTCTCTCAAGTGTGCTCTGTCCTGAAAGACGAAAGAGGGAAAATAAGAATTTCTTCTACAGAGGAACATGCAAGTGAAACTTACAATGACACTGAACAAATGACGGTAGGAAATCCCCATGGGGATAAACTGCATGCTTTTCCTACCTCAGGCCAGCCAGTCATTGACACCGGCTTAAAAGAAATGCTATTGTCACTTAAAGCGGCAATACAACATGATGTGAGAAAATTCATTCAGAAATCTAAAATGGAGTTAGAATCATTAGGAGAGAGAGTGGAATGTGTTGAAAATAAAATGGGAGACTTTTCTGAGGTGCAAAATAAATTAGTGGATGCTCACTTTGAACTAGAAGAGGAACTCAAACAACTAAAGTTAAAGGTCGCAGACTTATTAATTGATAGAGCTCACAGGCTCCCAAAGCCCTCTCATATATCAGAGAGTCTGCCTCGTGACGTGATTGCAAGAATTCACTATTATCACATAAAAGAACAATTAATGCAATTTGCTCAATAAAACAAGGATAAGTGCAGCGCATAAAAAATAATAAAACAATAAAAATTATATGTGAATCATATGGAGAAAAAAAAGTCCAATCTGGGTGAAAAACCAGCAATCACCAGACAGAAAAAACAACGACAGGAGGAAAAAAAGGACAATCTTCCCAATGTTGTGTGACTATTCTTTCACCAATAGAGGTCAAATACGCTTACCAGAGTTGATGGACCCCCTATCACAGAAGGTCAGAGGTGCATATACACCCCAGGGGTGAAAAGAGAATCCCATACGAGCGGTCATCAATCCCAATCCGTGGGGCTCTGGTCCGGCAGTGTGAACCAATGGCATAGGAGAAGACCTCCACTCAAGGTGTCAAGGATACCAAAACAAGTCCAAGAAGACAGAGGGGATATTTCTAAGTGTACTCCGTTTATTGCAGTAAAGTTAAAACATACAGCGCTGACAAGCGCAGTGTTAAAATATGCAATGCTGTGATCGCCAGATCAACAGCATAGAGGTGGCAGCGGGTGAGGTCCGTATAGTAAGCTCCACCCCCCGGGTGACGTCCGTATAGTAAGCTCCACCCCCGGTTGAACTTTGTATAGTAAGCTCCGCCCCCGGTGACGTCCGTATAGTAAGCTCTACTATACTGGTTTTTGCTGGTTAGTGTCCAGCTTGCATTCTTATTTTATTTTCTTATATTATATTTGCGCTGATTGTCTTTTTGGTTTACATAATGCAATTTGCTCGTCCAAAACTCTCCACTCCCAGACCCATATGCGACTGTTGTACTTTTCTCTGACTTCTCTCAAGCTACCATAATGGCATGCAGGAACCTAAACTCCATCACCAAGATTTTACGCAATCACAAGATCATTTACAGTATAAATGGGGATTTCCTACTAAACTAATGATTGACAGAAATAACACTTCTTACACAATATATTCAATCAATGATGGCCTTAAGTTTCTTAAAACCTGGGGTCTTCTACCTGAGGATGAAGCTAATGTCATGGATAAATATCTATCAGGAAAGATCACCCAACAATGGCACAATAGTCCAGCCTGACTAAAGGGCAACTCCTATTCCCTGATACCAGTTGAAAAAGAATGAATCCTTCGGGTCACTTAAGCCTCTGAAGCTTTCGTGTGTTGCCGGCTTGTTTCGTTTTACATACCCCCTTAGTAACAGTGCAGAAGTTACTGCACCAAAGAGTTGTACGATAACTCTTCTCATTTCATCTGTTATCAGTTTTCACCCCCCCCCCCCCCCCTTTTTTTGTTTTTGGAAGCTGCAGGAATACCAAAATCCATAATGACAAAGGATATATTGGTTACTTAAACAAAAAGTTTTATTTGTTCATAACCTTTTACCAACATGGCTCAACTTAAGATGTTATCGCTTAATGTGAAGGGGCTCAACAGCCCTTATAAAAGGAAAAACCTCTGGAACGACACACTGAAATTCAACAGCAACATTCTATGTATTCAGTAGTCCCATTTCACTAGTGACAACCCTTCTAAATTCTCCCATCACAAATTTCCACATACAGTGCCTTGCAAAAGTATTCATCCCCCTTGGCTTTTTACCTATTTTGTTACATTACAGCCTTTGATTCAATGTTTTTTTAATCTGAATTATATGTGATGGATCAGAACACAATAGTCTAAGTTGGTGAAGAAAAATTAGAAAATTATATACATAAAACTGTTTTTCAGAAATAAAAAACTGATAATTGGCATGTGCATATGTATTCACCCGCTTTGTTATGAAGCACATAAAAAGCTCCGTTGCAACCAATTACCTTCAGAAGTCACATAATTAGTGAAATGATGTCCACCTGTGTGCAATCTAAGTGTCACATGATCTGTCATTACATATAAACACCTTTTTGAAAGGCCCCAGAGGCTGCAATACCTAGGCAAGAGGCACCACTAACCAAACACTGCCATGAAGACTAATGAACTCTCCAAACAAGTAAGGGACAATGTTGTTGAGAAGTACAGGGTTAGATTAAAAAATATCCAAATCTTTGATGATGCCTAGGAGCACCATCAAATCTATCATAACCAAATGGAAAGAACATGGTACAACAGCAAACCTGCCAAGAGACGGCCGCACACAAAAACTCACGAGCCGGGAAAGGAGGGCATTAATCAGAGAGGCAGCACAGAGACCTAAGGTAACCCTGGAGGAGCTGCAGAGTTTCACAGCAGCGACTGGAGTATCTGTACATAGGGCGACAATAAGCTGTACGCTCCATAGAGTTGGGCTTTATGGCAGAGTGGCCAGAAGAAAGTCATTACTTTTAGCAAAAAACAAAATGGCACGTTTTGAGTTTGCGAAAAGGCATGTGGGAGACTCCCAAAATGTATGGAGGAAGGTGCTCTGGTCTGATGAGACTAAAATTTTACTTTTTGGCCATCAAAGAAAACGCTATGTTTGGCGCAAACCCAACACATCACATCACCCAAAGAACAACATACTCACAGTGAAACATGGTGGTGGCAGCATCATGCTGTGGTGATGTTTTTCAGCAGTCAGGACTGGGAAACTGGTCAGAGTTGAGGGAAGGATGGATAGTGCTAAATACAGGGATATTCTTGAGCAAAACCTGTACCACTCTGTGTGTGATTTGAGGCTAGGACGGAGGTTCACCTTCCAGCAGGACAATGACCCCAAACACACTGCTAAAGCAACACTTGAGTGGTTTTAGGGGAAACATGTAAATGCGTTGGAATGGCCTAGTCAAAGACCAGACCTCAATCCAATAGAAAATCTGTGGTCAGACTTAAAAATTGGTAAGATGTGGCAAGCTCATAGAGACTTATCCAAAGAGACTTGGAGCTGTGATAGCCGAAAAGGTGGCTCTACAAAGTATTGACTTTAGGGGGGTGAATAGTTATGCACATTGACTTTTTCTTTTATTTTGTCCTATTTGTTGTTTGCTTCACAATAAAAAAAAAACATCAACAAAGTTGTGGGCATGTTCTGTAAATTAAATGATGAAAACCCTCAAACAATCCATGTTAATTCCAGGTTGTGAGGCAACAAAACAAGAAAAATGCTAAGGGGGGGGGGGGGTGAATACTTTTGCAAGGCACTGTATATTCTTCTCTAACTACTCTAAGAAAAAAAGAGGGGTTATTACAATTATAAAAGACTCGGTCACTTTCCAGCTGCTGGACTCCAAGACAGACCCCCAAGGAAGATTTATATGCTCCTATCAAACTACCTACGCAATTTCTCAAGAAAATTATTGAGGCTCCATGCACACTAATGCCGCGTACACACGGTCCTACTTTTCGTCTACAAAAGTCCAACGGACGCTGATGGACTAAAGCTGGCTGGTAATCCGATCGTGTGTGGGCTTCTCCGGACTTTCAACTGACTTTTTTAGCCTCAAATCCGACGTACTTTAGATTTGAAACATGCTTCAAAACTTTACTTCGTAACTACGACGGACCCCGAAATCCGCTCGTCTGTGTGCTAGTCCGACGGACAAAAAGCCACGCTAGGGCACCTATTGGCTACTGGCTATGAACTTCCTTATTTTAGTCCGGTGTACGTCATCACGTACGAATCCGACCGACTTTTGTGTGGTCGTGTGTAGGCAAGTCCGTTCGTTAGAAAGTAGGCCGCAAGTCCGCCGCAAGTCCACCGAAAGTCTGCCGGAAGTCAGTCGGACAGGCTGTCCGACTTTTGTAGACGAAAAGTACGACCGTGTGTACGCGGCATTAGAGCAGAAAAAACTTCAACGTTTTTAGCTTAAAAACATGGCATAAAAGACACAAATTGAAAGCATATTGTACAAAGTTTAAGCGAGTCTATGAGGGTTTAAGAGCATTTAGTTTATAGGCATTTTTTGCACTACACGCCCCTCTGCAAAAGCCAGCAAATGATGTACAGTGACAACACACCTTTTTTTTTTACTAAAAAAATGTTGAAACTTGACATTCAGAAGAGATAAGAGGAGTTTAGGAGAGACTGACATTTTTACAGCTCCTAAACTTCTCTATAAAACTAGATAGAGAAGGGCTTTTTTTCCTGCCTCTGAACGTTCCTGACAGAAAACGCCTGTAGTAGTCATAATGTGCAAAGACACATAGAACACAATAGAAGTGCTTCTAGAGGCAGGAGAAAAAAAACCTTAAATGCCTGTAGAATCAACGTTTTTAAAGTCCAGTGTGCATGGAGCCTAAGAAGATAAGAAGAATGAAAAAAAGGTAACCTTGTTATCTGCAGGGATTTTAATGTCCCAATGGACTCAAATATAGACACCTCTAAGGTTCCATGCACACTGTACTTAAAAAACGTTGATTCTTCAACGTTTTTGAAAGGTGTGTTGTCACTGTACATCATTTCCTGGCTTTTGCAGAGGGGCGTTTAGTGCAAAAAATGCCTATGAACGAAATGCTCTTCAACTCTCATAGACTCTCCTAAACTTTGTACAATATGCTTTCAATTTGTGTCTTTTATGCCACGTTTTTGGCTAAAAACGTTGACGTTTTTTCTGCTCCTAGTGTGCATGGAGCCTAAAGGAACTCATTCTGTAAGAAATGGTTTATGTAATTTTTTTTTTCACAAGAGGACCTTTTAAATCCCTGGACATGTCTTCACTCTTTTGAAAAAGATTTTACTTTTTTTCCAATGTACATAAGTCTTATGCCCCGTACACACGGTCGGATTTTCCGATGGAAAATGTCCGATCGGAGCATGTTGTCGGACAATCCGACCGTGTGTGGGCTCCATCGGACTTTTTCCATCAGATTTTCCGACACACAAAGTTTGAGAGCAGGCTATAAAATTTTCCGACAACAAAATCTGATCGCGTCAATTCCGACCGTGTGTGGCCAGTCCTGACGCACAAAGTGCCATGCATGCTCAGAAGAAATTCCGAGACGGAACAGCTCGGTCTGGTAAAATTAGCATTCGGAATGGATACAGCACTTCCGTCGGGCTGCAATGTTTGAAATAGTTTAATACAGCGCACTCTCTTCTTCTTTATAATGTGAGAAGAATGAAGTAGTTTTGCTGCTCATATTCACACAGACTTCTCACAAACTTCTTTCTTTATTATTTATTGGGATTCACTCAATATATTTAGATTTGTCACATCTGACCGAATTTTTTTTTGTTGGTTTTTAAATATTTCTTTTTTTTTTTTTGGTCAAGGCATTTTTTTTTTTTTGTGTTTGTATTTTTTCCAAGACTGATATTTTTGTGTGTGTTTTTTGTGTGTCAATTACCATTATTATCTTGTAATATTGAATCTCAAGGAGATTGCTTGGTGTTGGTGTCTCTTGTTAATTTCACATTGTATTTTTGAAATGTACCTGCCTCCTCACAAACAAACTGTCCTTTTTGAAGGAAAACACACATAGGTGAGTCTAATTGAAACCAAAAATCCTTTATTAAGAGCTCAGAACCAAACAAAGAGGGAGGCAACGCAGGAGAAACAGCAGAAATTGGCGAAGCCTTGGACCCCCAAGGCACACATCAATTATTTAACATTAAAATTGGTGGCCTGAGGAGTCCTTATCTAAGGGAGTGCAGTCTGGTCCAGAAGTCCCTGAGATCCGGAAAGCAGCAGATGACATCTGTGTCCCCAGGCTGTGATACTACAAGAGGCTGCATATTTTGCCAGACCAGACTGAACCCAGGGTCATCACTCTCTGGTCTTCCATAGACGCTTCCTTCCACGCTGTGGCTCTGGTGTTGGAGATGTGGCAGGAGGAGGAGTAGGACCTGGAGGAGGAGGAGGAGGAGTAGGACCTGGAGGAGGAGGAGGAGGACTATGTGTGAGGTCACAAATGTGGGTAGCACATGTTATTTGGCCCATCAACCCCTTATTAAGAGCTTCCAAAATTAGGAACTCACACAGGAGTCATTGGCCCTCCTCCATCTGCATCATTTTGCAGGCAGTTATGCCAGCAAAGTCCTCCTCCACAGTGTGGGGGGTTCTCAGGGCCTCTGTAGCCTTCCAAAAGAGGCCTATGGCAGCCTCCTCCAGGTTACTCCTCTTCCTGGCACTTTGTCTTTGCAGGTGTAGGGGAGGGACCTGGATATCAGGCAGCCTGCTTGGCCCGGCCACCTCCTGGCTGAGACTTCCCTGTGTATGAAAAAGGGACATGGTTTTAGTTTTTGCTTCATCAATCACAATCATAAATTAGTACTCTAAAACTAACATCTAGTTAACATCATTGATTGGACAACCAGGCAGCTATCTGAACATATCAATGAATATGGGCATAAATTCATCATCTTTAAATAGATCCAAGACACAACACAAGACAAACCCTAATGTCAGCCTAAGGTCTATAAAACTTGTGCAAATACAGGCCTCAATGTATAAGCAGTATAGGCCCAATGTTAAATCTTACCTTCGCTATCATGATCGGCGCCTCCGTTACTCCTTCCACCGCTCACAGATCGTACGTACTACGCACGCGAGTTACGCTTTATAGACACTGAGCATGCGGGAAACTCCGCCCGCCCCTGACGTTCTTTCTAGTCTATTCCCCGCCCCTTCTTGTTCGGTGCGGTGGGGAAGAGCACATGGCGGAGTCAGAGCAGGTGTCTGATATTTACACCAACGAGGAGGAGGAGGAGGAAAGCCCGGAGCCTGAAACGTCCCGATCCAGAAGGAG
This sequence comes from Lithobates septentrionalis, assembly GCA_037952835.1. Lineage (NCBI taxonomy): Eukaryota > Metazoa > Chordata > Amphibia > Anura > Ranidae > Lithobates > Lithobates septentrionalis. Next base: position 4,164,400 of record JBBDGP010001187.1, on the reverse strand, counting down.
ACGATTCAAGGCATCAAATATGTCCTTTGTGGAGATGGTGCAGAAGGTCGACATCCTGAAGAGGGCTGACTATGACAGGAAGTATGGACCTTACCCCAACCCCAATGTCAGAAAGGCTAAGATCATGGCGAAAGTGGTCAAGAGTCTGCACCGGAATTTCGGGGTACGACGATCGAAAGATCAGCTCAGGAAGCGGTGGTCGGACCTCAAATTAAGAGAGCATGAGCAGTACAAAAAGACCTGGAGAGTGCGGCAAAAAAGTAAGTAGTTGTGCTGTGTTCCCATTCTTTATGTTTATTATGTTCATGCTGCTCCATGAGCTTTTCTTAACTGTTCTCCAGTTTAAAATGTCAACTTTCATGTTCATGGGCACATTAATCGTTCGTATCAAACATTGTTCGTTCGGCCTAGAAAACACCATTGTTTTGGCCATATGCATTTCACCACATTTTTTAGGGCCTACTTGTCTGAAACTAATTTGGTTGTGTAGATGGGTTTGTTACTAGAATGAAATGCTAACTAGATTCTGTGTAAGGAGAGGATACTCAGCAGCAGTTTTCACATCTGTACGCTGGAGCACTAGTGCGGGACACAAGAACACCCTTTTTATTAGGGGCCCACACAGGTGCTCCAGTGTATACTATAGGGGTGTCTCCATCTGTGAAGCTTGTACAAGACAGGTAAGTATTCAAGGAAAGGCCAAGACAAATGCAACATCTTGGAACTCTGCCAAATAAGACAATTGTACCCCACTTCCAAGCAATGTTTCATATTCCTATTTCTGCCATCAAATATCTGTGTGCTAAGTATACCTATTTTTCTTGTACATAGGGGATAAAAGACTTGGAGGACACCCCTCATTAGAGGAGACCACAGACCCCCCCACCTCTGGAAGAATGGGAAATCCACCTAAGACCAGCAGAGCAGGAGGAGGAAGACATGGTGGAAATTGGCACCACAACAGGTGAGTGTCTGCGACCACAGGCTCAGGTAAGGGATGGATGCCGCCATATTTATAATACATGGTGTTTTTTGCTTCAATCTTTTTAGGGGATTGTGAATGTTGTGGATCCAGATCCTTTCACCTCGGAAAGTGCCCAGATCCTGATCTGGGAGATCATGGGGTGTAATAGGGACTTGGAAAACATCGTGAAAGCCATCAATGATGTTCAGCAAAAAATGAAGAACATCATTGATGTTTTAGGGAGAGTTTAAAACCCTGCAAAATCCCTTGGGTTTTTGTTGTGCCAAAATTTTTCGTATTTTTTATGTCAATTTGTAGCAAAGCCAAATTTGGAAGAGGCACAAAGTGTGTCAACGTGTGCTATCTGCCATCACGGAAGATCAATGGACGCGTTTTGGGGGTGCAACCCCTTCCTCAATAATAAAGTAGCTGTGAGGAAGGGGTTGCACCCCCAAAACACGTCCCTTGATCCCCCGTGATGGCAGGTAGCACATGTTGACATTTGGAAATTTGTGTGCATCTTCCAAATTTGGCTTTTCCTGGGGTGACTTCACCCCATCTTAACGCAATATCAAACACAGTTTGTAAATACTCATGTCTGATATTGCCTTTAAGTTCTAACAAATGTGAACTTTGTAAGTTCTAAATTTGGGTACGGTATATACTCGAGTATAAGTCGAATTTTTTAGCACATTTTTTTGTGCTGAAAGTGCCCCCCTCGACTTATACTCGAGTCAAGCACTTTTCTGCAGCAAAAAATATCATTTTCCAAACCGATTTTGGGGCCCCGTATCTCAGGGCCACTCAGTGCCAGGAACCCCAAATTTGGTGTGGAACTGGTCCCACAACATGTCCAAAGCTGAAGTTCCTAGCACTAAGTGGCCCCGAGATACGGGGCCCCAAAAGCGCTTCGGAAAATGTCATTCTCTGCTGCAGAAAAATGCTTGACATTTTCTGAACCGACTTTGGGGCCCCATATCTCAGGGCCACTTGGTTCTAGGAACCCCAAATTTGGTGTGCAAACCCAGTGGTACCATAACATATCCAAAGCTGGGGTTCCTAGCACAAAGTGGCCCTGAGATACGGGGCCCCAAAACCGGTTCGGAAAATGTCATTCTCTGCTGCAAAAAAGTGCTTGACATTTTCTGAACTGATTTTTGGGGCCCTGTATCTTGGGGCCACTTGGTGCTAGAAACCCCAGCTTTGGAAATTTTATGGAGCTAGTTCCACTGGGTTTGCACACCAAATTTTGGGTTCTTAGCACTAAGTGGCCCCGAGATACGGGGCCCCAAATTCGGTCAACTGTGTCCATCTTCAGCAATGTCATTTCGGGACCCTTTGGGTTCAGAGACCCCAAATTTTGGCTGCAGCTAGGGGGCATCTAGGAACCCTTAACTACCAAGTTTGAAGTTCAGGGGACCTATGGCTGCAAATGGGCACAGTGAGGCATGCAAATGGGAACAGTGATGCTGCAAATTGGCATTGTTGACCCTCTTTTCCACTTACAGTAGCTGTGCATTTCTCACCCTCGTGTTATACTCGGGTCAATAAGTTTTTCCCATTTTTTTTGTGGTAAATTAGGGCCTCGACTTATACTCGGAACGACTTATACTCGAGTATATACGGTATTTCTTGTGGGTTTTACACATGGCTGTTTTATCTTAAATGGACATTTCTACTTTTTCTAATGTGACCCCAAAAATTGTTAAACATCAAACATGTTGGTTTGTTTTAAAAACCTTTTGGAAATGCACATGTGATTGTGCTGTTATTAAAAAGATTGTTAATCAAGATTGTGTGGATTATTGTCTCAATGCTACAACACTTTTGTGGTGCTCTAATTGGTGTTTTCTGTGACAATGGGTGTTATTTCCTAAGGGAAAATACACTTTGCACTACAAGTGCAGTTTCAGTGCAGTTTCAAGTGCACTTGTAGTGCAAAGTGCCTTTGCCTTTAGTAAATAACACCCAACAGTGCTTTGTAATGTTACACAATCACGTCATTTTCAGGACTCACCACATTTCTGTCAGAGTCAGCTAAAAAAAACACAAGCAGTAAATGTCACCAAAGATTTGATTTTTTTTTTGAATTTTTTATTTTAAAAAGGTTTTACACATTGTCTGGTATATTGATAGCCCCCCTACCCACAAAGAATTCAAGGTATCTTAGACGGACATCACAGGCACTCAAGGGGGGCAAGCCAGGACGGCCACTTTCAAGCGCCGTCAGGGTTGAATTCCGGCCTCAGGCCCAACTGAGCCAGCATAGTTGGCAGAATGTTGCCGTAAAAAGTTGTGTAGAACACAGCACGCCAGAATGATGTGATTCAGTTTGTACTCCGCCATATGTATGGGTGTAAGAAATAGGCGGAACCGGCTGGCCATGATTCCAAATGTGTTCTCCACCACTCTTCTGGCTCTGGCCAGCCGGTAATTAAAAACCCTCTGGTACGGGTTGAGGGTCCTCATCTGGAATGGCCGCATAAGATGGTCCCCTAGCGCAAAAGCTTCATCCACAACGAAGACGAATGGGAGTCCTTCCACATTGTCTTCTGGAGGTGGCAAGTCCAAGCTGCCATTCTGGAGATGCCTGTAGAACTCGGTCTGGGCAATGACTCCACCATCGGACATCCGGCCATTCTTCCCCACGTCCACATATAGAAATTCATAAGTAGCCGACACCACCGCCAACATCCCAATACTATTGAACCCCTTATAATTATAATAGTATGACCCCGAGTTGGGTGGTGGGACAATGTGGAAGTGTTTCCCATCAATTGCCCCTCCGCAGTTAGGAAAGTGGGAGGCCACAGTCTGCCATTCCTGTGGCGTGGAAGGAAACTGTGGAGTCAAAACCAAAAAAAAAAATTAGTCTTTGTGCACATAAACAGGGAAAGCAGATTAGACACAAACATTGTTGGCCAACATCAAGATAACATTTATTAGAGAAAATGTGGTGTAGTCCCTCGCGCTATATTGAGTAAACGGACTAAGTCAATACCAGAATAAAATAACTATGTATTGAGAAATAATAAAAGATTGTGTGAATAGTGATGATGTCTCTGTGGACTGCAGCAAAATCAAAAGTGTTCACATACACTCAACATGGTAATGATAATAAAGTGATTTCGCGCTTCAAATCTATCACATAAAAGCATAAACACCATATAAGTACTTATGCATGCAACTTTTAGTGACTATATAAATCAGGTGTGTTCTACAAATATGTACCAACAGTGCAAACATAAAAAATGCAAAGTGCTAACAAAAGTGATACTCCAAAGTGCTGGTGTGCATAAATGAATCAAAAGTTCATAATAATGTGTTCCATCCACTGGGATCAGATATGGGAGGGGGGGAGTGATGGTGATATCCTTAAAGTGGAGGGATCTGGTGAAACCGGGCTCTCTAAACTCTCACCTCAAACAAGATAAACTTAGGCATCTAACAGGTTCTTTATTGGATGCTGTATGATGTGATTCAGGTGAGGCTTCTCTGATGGTTTGATGATCCCCCTGATATATAGAACCTATCAAAAGATGAAAGGAGGGTTGCCCACCTGGGCTCCACTGATCCGGTGGGATGTGTGGGAAAGGGAGAGGAAGGTGCCTCCAATAGTGTAGTATAGTTAAATAAAACTGAGTTTATTAAAGTAATAGGGTGGTCTCTTACATTAAAAACTAGTAAAAACAGCATAAATAGCAAAACGATGGACAAGAGCGGCGTCTGAGGCGCCTCCTTACTGACTTCCGGCTACGTCTGCTCTCTGCCACGCCCTACGCGTTACGTCACCGCTCGTGACTTCAACTGGGGAACCGGATTGGCCCGAGAGGGATGTCTTTTATGTTGTGGTACCGGAAGTGCCATAGCGGCCATTTTTGTTATGGTAAAGAATACTTGTGTTGTCGCGGCCATCTTGCAGGTGACAATTTGTGCGGAACAGCGGCCATGTTTAAGAGGATCAAGCTGAATGTGGCGCGCTGATGTATGCGAGCTATAACAATGGTTACGCTTTTTGAGGTGTAATATGGACCGATCTTGTTTGATAGGGGGAAGATGTACATAGCATACAATTGCTATCCCAAACACAATGTATCAAAACATTTTGCGATAGCACACAACCGAGATCCTTCACAACTTCAATTTTGGGATATTGAGAAATACAAACGCTCATGGAGAGGTAGTCACAAAATTAGAAGTATAAGCCAAAGGGAGTCATATTGGATACACACTCTACGTACGCTAACACCTAGAGGAATGAACGTAGAGTTCGACCTAAATTGTTTCTTAAATAATTTTTAACCACTATGATCATTTTAATTACCAGATCCCACTTCTTCAATAATCATTGTATGTGTAGAATTTTAATTTTATTTTATCCCATTTTATATATTAAGTTTATTTATTAGTGCACTTTAAGGAGTTATTTATTTAAATCAGAATTTTGAGATGTATTTATCTGATTTTATTTTAATAACATGGTTGTAACAAGAAGGATATTTAAAACATAGTTGTATATTTATTTAAATTATGACATGAATGTAGAGACATCTCCTTGGGGACTCAGGATATGACTGATGCCCCCAACTACAACCCATTCTCACACAACATAAAATAACATCACTGCGTACAGTAACATGGCGGACGATAATACAATTAACCACTCAAAAATGTCCGCCACCTATATGGACCTATTGGCATATAGGAGAATACACGTTGTGTAAAATATTAGGGACTACAAGAAAATGGCCGATATCTAACATCGATTTTCCTAAAATTGCTCATATAGTAATGGAACAACATTGTATGCTATGTACATCTTCCCCCTATCAAACAAGATCGGCCCATATTACACCTTAAAAAGCGTAAACATTGTTATAGCTCGCATACATCAGCGCGCCACATTCAGCTTGATCCTCTTAAACATGGCCGCTGTTCCGCACAAATTGCCACCTGCAAGATGGCCGCGACAACACAAGTATTCTTTACCATAACAAGAATGGCCGCTATGGCACTTCCGGTAAGACAACATAAAAGACATCCCTCTCGGGCCAATCCGGTTCCCCAGTTGAAGTCACGAGCGGTGACGTAACGTGTAGGGCGTGGCAGAGAGCAGACGTAACCGGAAGTCAGTAAGGAGGCGCCTCAGACGCCGCTCTGTCCATCGTTTTGCTATTTATGCTGTTTTTACTCGTTTTTAATGTAAGAGACCACCCTATTACTTTAATAAACTCTGTTTTATTTAACTATACTACACTATTGGAGGCCTCTTTCTCTCCCTTTCCCACACATCCCACCGGATCGGTGGAGCCCAGGTGGGCAACCCTCCTTTCATCTTTTGATAGGTTCTATATATCGGGAGGATCATCAAACCATCAGAGAAGCCCCACCTGAATCACATCATACAGCATCCAATAAAGAACCTGTTAGATGCCTAAGTTCATCTTGTTTGAGGTGAGAGTTTAGAGAGCCCGGTTTCACCGGATCCCTCCACTTTAAGGATATCACCATCACTTCCCCCCTCCCATATCTGATCCCAGTGGATGGAACACATTATTATGAACTTTTGATTCATTTATGCACACCAGCACTTTGGAGTATCACTTTTGTTAGCACTTTGCATTTTTTATGTTTGCACTGTTGGTACATATTTGTAGAACACACCTGATTTATATAGTCACTATAAGTTGCATGCATAAGTACTTATATGGTGTTTATGCTTTTATGTGATAGATTTGAAGCGCAAAATCACTTTATTATCATTAACATTTATTAGAGGAAATTTTTAAAAACCAAAGTATAAGATCCAACTATCAGATTCCCCCTCCCCCCTCTCCTGGGCTATTTCTAACATTATGGGGGGGAACTCTGGGACAGGTAACCCTCTCCACTTCATTGAGAGATGAATGCCTAAATAATGGGTATTACTTTGAACAGCCCCTCCTTAGTTACACTATTGGCAACCCACTGGACAGGTAAGAAGTGTCATAATACAAAGATATAAATACACACTGTACACATTTGAGCACATTTGGACATTCTGCTATTACCTATCAAGATAATAATAGTATACAAAAACTTGAAACAGTACCATTTGAAAGTATTCAGGCAGGCCCTTGCACTACATGCTTTGGGGAATTCATTCATAAATATGACCACAAAAGAGGTGGGTATAGTGTGTATGGGTTTGACAAAGTCACCAGATAGATGATTGAGGATAGATAGAGGATTGGTATCAGCTGACTTAGCAGTTGGGGGAGGGAGGGTTTCAAATGATTTGGGGACCCCCCAAAAAAAGCCTTTGGCACTCTGCCTGAATTTTAAGCACCAATCACATTTCAAAACATTTTAGGGGTATTTGGGGTAAGCACTACTATGGAGCTGATAAAATACATTGTTAAGTGACTACATGAGGTGAATATAGGGCCTGTAGACCATGCTGGGGAGGTAAGTGAAGGCAAATATGTATGAAGGAGCAAAAAAATAATTACATAAAAATCCAGCATGCATGAGGACAAAGGGGACATTCACAGCATATTCCAATCATGGTAATTAGGGAATGAGGAAAGAAATACAATATATTATCAAACATTAAATACAATAAAATGTCATGTTAAAGGATACAAATCTTACGTTAATATACTCCTTCTGCAGGACCTGAATGATGGCAGAACAGGTCTCTGGGATAATGATTCCCAGAGCCTGGGGGGGAGATGCCTGTCGAGAACTTCAAGCCCTGCAGGCTTCTCCCCTTCGCCAAGTACCGCAGGGTGGCGATGAGCCTCTGCTCCGGAGTGATGGCTTGTCTCATGCAGGTATCCTGCCTGCTGATATAGGGGGTCAGCGAAGCCAACAAACGGTGAAAAACGGGGTCCACCATCCGGAGAAAGTTCCTGAAATCATCAGGATTATTCTCACGGATCCCACCCTGTTCATGGACTGGACTTGTGTCAAGGTCAGGACCCCAACACCAAGCCCCCGCACAGCACGAACTCTACGAGGAGTACGTATACGCAACATGGCTAGAAAACGGTCGGCTGCTCATAATGAAGTAACAGAACGCACTGAAGAACAGCAAGGCCTGTGAAGAGGGACCTGAAAAACAGTAACGAACGAACAAGAACACAATGACAACACAATGGTACTCGCTGCACTCACTGAAGTGCAGATACAAACCCACAAGCACAAACTGAACAGCAGAAAATGATCTGAAAACCACGAGTCTGAAAAAGCGTGAATCATCTCTCACCAAACTTTTACTAACACGAGATTAGCAAAAGGAGCCCAAAGGGTGCCGCGCTTGGTTCTGAAATGGCCTTTTCTAGTCTCGTCGTACGTGGTGTACGTCACCGCGTTCTTGGCGAGCGGAAATTCTGACAATTTTGTGCGACCGTGTGTTCGCAAAACAAGTTTGAGGCAACATCCGTCGGAAAAAATCCATGGATTTTGTTGTCGGAATGTCCGATCAATAGGGATGAGCCGAACACCCCCCTGTTCGGTTTGCACCAGAACATGCGAACAGGAAAAAAGTTCGCTCGAACACGCGAACACCGTTAAAGTCTATGGGACACGAACATGAATAATCAAAAGTGCTAATTATAAAGGCTTATATGCAAGTTATTGTCATAAAAAGTGTTTGGGGACCTGGGTCCTGCCCCAGGGGACATGGATCAATGCAAAAAAAAGTTTTAAAAACGGCCGTTTTTTCAGGAGCAGTGATTTTAATAATGCTTAAAGTCAAACAATAAAAGTGTAATATCCCTTTAAATTTCGTACCTGGGGGGTGTCTATAGTATGCCTGTAAAGGGGCGCATGTTTCCCGTGTTTAGAACAGCCTGACAGCAAAATGACATTTGGAAGGAAAAAACTCATTTAAAACTACCCGCGGCTATTGCATTGCCGTCAATACACATAGAAGTTCATTGATAAAAACGGCATGGGAATTCCCCACAGGGAAACCCCGAACCAAAATTAAAAAAAAAAAAAATGAAGTGGGAGTCCCCCTAAATTCTATACCAGGCCCTTCAGGTCTGGTATGGATATTAAGGGGAACCCCAGCCAAAATTAAAAAAAAAAAATGACGTGGGGTTCCCCCTAAATTTGATACCAGACCCTTCAGGTCTGGTATGGATTTTAAGGGGAACCCCGCGCCAAAAAAAAAAAAAAAACGGCGTGGGGTTCCCCCAAAAATCCATACCAGACCCTTATCCGAGCACGCAACCTGGCAGGCCGCAGGAAAAGAGGGGGGGACGAGAGTGCGCCCCCCCCTCCTGAACCGTACCAGGCCACATGCCCTCAACATTGGGAGGGTGCTTTGGGGTAGCCCCCCAAAACACCTTGTCCCCATGTTGATGAGGACAAGGGCCTCATCCCCACAACCGGGGCCGGTGGTTGTGGGGGTCTGTGGGCGGGGGGCTTATCGGAATCTGGAAGCCCCCTTTAACAAGGGGACCCCCAGATCCCGGCCCCTCCCCTGTGTGAAATGGTAAGGGGGTACTTACCCCTACCATTTCACTAAAAAAGTGTCAAAATAGTTAAAAATGACAAGAGACAGTTTTTGACAATTCCTTTATTTAAATGTTTCTTCTTTCTTCCTTCATCTTCTTCTTCTGGTTCTTCTGGCTCTTCTGGTTCTTCCTCCGGCGTTCTCGTCCAGCATCTCCTCCGCGGCGTCTTCTATCTTCTTCTCCTCGGGCCGCTCCGCACCCATGGCATTGGGGGGGAGGCTCCCGCTCTTCTCTTCATCTTCTTCTTCTTCTTCATCTCTTCTTCCTTCTTCTCTTCTTCTCTGTTTCTCTTCTTAATTTTCTTCTCCGGGCCGCTCCGCATCCATGCATGGAGGGAGGCTCCCGCTGTGTGACGGCGTCTCCTCATCTGACGGTTCTTAAATAACGGGGGGCGGGGCCACCCGGTGACCCCGCCCCCTCTGATGCACGGGACATGACGGGACTTCCCTGTGGCATTCCCTGTGACGTCACAGGGAAGTCCCGTCAAGTCACCGTGCGTCAGAGGGGGGCGGGGTCACTGGGTGGCCCCGCCCCCCGTTATTTAAGAACCGTCAGATGAGGAGACGCCGTCACACAGCGGGAGCCTCCCTCCATGCATGGATGCGGAGCGGCCCGGAGAAGAAAATTAAGAAGAGAAACAGAAAAGAAGAGAAAAAGGAAGAAGAGAAGAGGATGAAGAAGAAGATGAAGAGAAGAGCGGGAGCCTCCCCCCCAATGCCATGGGTGCGGAGCGGCCCGAGGAGAAGAAGATAGAAGACGCCGCGGAGGAGATGCTGGACGAGAACGCCGGAGGAAGAACCAGAAGAGCCAGAAGAACCAGAAGAAGAAGAAGATGAAGGAAGAAAGAAGAAGCATTTAAATAAAGGAATTGTCAAAAACTGTCTCTTGTCATTTTTAACTATTTTGACACTTTTTTAGTGAAATGGTAGGGGTAAGTACCCCCTTACCATTTCACACAGGGGGGGGCCGGGATCTGGGGGTCCCCTTGTTAAAGGGGGCTTCCAGATTCCGATAAGCCCCCCGCCCGCAGACCCCCACAACCACCGGCCACGGTTGTGGGGATGAGGCCCTTGTCCTCATCAACATGAGGACAAGGTGTTTTGGGGGGCTACCCCAAAGCACCCTCCCAATGTTGAGGGCATGTGGCCTGGTACGGTTCAGGAGGGGGGGGGGGGCGCACTCTCGTCCCCCCTCTTTTCCTGCGGCCTGCCAGGTTGCGTGCTCGGATAAGGGTCTGGTATGGATTTTTGGGGGAACCCCACGCCGTTTTTTTTTTTTTTTTTTTGGCGCGGGGTTCCCCTTAAAATCCATACCAGACCTGAAGGGTCTGGTATGGAATTTAGGGGGAACCCCACGTCATTTTTTTTTTTAAATTTTGGCTGGGGTTCCCCTTAATATCCATACCAGACCTGAAGGGCCTGGTATGGAATTTAGGGGGACTCCCACTTCATTTTTTTTTTTTTTTAATTTTGGTTCGGGGTTTCCCTGTGGGGAATTCCCATGCCGTTTTTATCAATGAACTTCTATGTGTATTGACGGCAATGCAATAGCCGCGGGTAGTTTTAAATGAGTTTTTTCCTTCCAAATGTCATTTTGCTGTCAGGCTGTTCTAAACACGGGAAACATGCGCCCCTTTACAGGCATACTATAGACACCCCCCAGGTACGAAATTTAAAGGGATATTACACTTTTATTGTTTGACTTTAAGCATTATTAAAATCACTGCTCCTGAAAAAACGGCCGTTTTTAAAACTTTTTTTTGCATTGATCCATGTCCCCTGGGGCAGGACCCAGGTCCCCAAACACTTTTTATGACAATAACTTGCATATAAGCCTTTAAAATTAGCACTTTTGATTTCTCCCATAGACTTTTAAAGGGTGTTCCGCGGCATTCGAATTTGCCGCGAACACCCCAAATTGTTCGGTGTTCGGCGAACTTGCGAACAGCCAATGTTCGAGTCGAACATGAGTTCGACTCGAACTCGAAGCTCATCCCTACCGATCAATGTCCGAACGTGTGTACGGGGCATTTCACTCGTATTGATTTTTTTATCATGGACAGAGTTCTCCTGCAGAAGGTAACTGATGCACAAATTTATAATAGCTCTTGGTCAGATCATGCACCGATCTCGATCAATAAAGAAATTAACCATTTACCAGCCAATACTTCACTCTGAAGAAATAACACATTCATTCTTTCGCATCTGTCTGTGTTAAAGGAAAGATTGAAAGAATTCTTTACAATTAACGATATATCTTCTACCTACTCCTACCTTCTCCACTACTAATCTTTGGTTCACAGTGCACACATAAGGCCCGATTCACACATGAGCAACACGACTTCAGCGCGACTTTGCAACGCGACTTCAACGCGACTTCAACGCGACTTCAACGAGACTTCAACGCGACTTGTAACGATTTACAACACGACTTCAAGTCGCCCCCAGTATAGGCGACTTTGCCTGTGGCCAATCATAGCTAATCAGCTTTTGTGACATAATTCTTGTTCCTGTTCTCTTCCTCTTTCCAAGTCCCCTAGTAAACCGAGGAGAATGTTGTCTTTGCGTTCGTTAATGACAGCTGTCATAACTGCTGGTGTAGCAGTGTTGGTGGAAGAGGAGGAGAAAGAAAGGAAGCAGAGGATAAGGATGAGAAGAAGACGTAGATATTGGATACATCCAATAATCGTCAACAGAGATACCAGAGGCCAGTTCTGGGCCATGTTCCAAAATTTGCGTGGTTATGATGACAAGTTTTTCAATTATACCAGGATGTCTATTGCAAGGTAAGTAAAATGTGATATGTGGATATGCAAAAAAAACAAAAATGTTTCATAGTTCTTTACTTAACCACTTCAGCCCCGGACCAGAGCACTTTTTACAATTCGGCACTGCGTCGCTTTAACTGCTAATTGCGCGGTCATGCAATGCTCTACCCAAACGAAATTTGCGTCCTTTTCTTCCCACAAATAGAGCTTTCTTTTGATGGTATTTGATCACCTCTGCCGTTTTTATTTTTTGCGCTATAAACGGAAAAAGACTGAAAATTTTGAAAAAAAATGATATTTTCTACTTTTTGTTATAAAAAAAATCCAATAAACTAAATTTTAGTCATACATTTAGGCCAAAATGTATTCGGCCACATGTCTTTGGTAAAAAAAATGTCAATAAGCGTATATTTATTGGTTTGCGCAAAAGTTATAGCGTCTACAAACTAGGGTACATTTTCTGGAATTTACACAGCTTTTAGTTTATGACTGCCTATGTCATAAACCATTTTGGAAAGTAGACACCCCAAGGAAATTGCTGAGAGGCATGTTGAACCCATTGAATATTTATTTTTTTTGTCCCAAGTGATTGAATAATGACAAAAAAAAAAAAAAAAATTTACAAAAAGTTGTCACTAAATGATATATTGCTCACACAGGCCATGGGCATATGTGGAATTGCACCCCAAAATACATTCAGCTGCTTCTCCTGAGTACGGGGATACCACATGTGTGGCACTTTTTGGGAGCCTAGCCGCGTACGGGGCCCCGAAAACCCAGCACCACCTTCAGGATTTCTAAGGGCATACATTTTTGATTTTACTCCTCACTACCTATCACAGTTTTGAAGGCCATAAAATGCCAAGATGGCACAAACCCCCCCCAAATGACCCCATTTTGGAAAGTAGACACCCCAAGCTATTTGCTGAGAGGCATGGTGAGTATTTTGCAGCTCTCATTTGTTTTTGAAAATGAAGAAAGACCAGAAAAAATTTTTTTTTTTCTTTTTTCAATTTTCAAAACTTTGTGACAAAAAGTGAGGTCTGCAAAATACTCACTATACCTCTCAGCAAATAGCTTGGGGTGTCTACTTTCCAAAATGGGGTAATTTGGGGGGGGGGTTTGTGCCACCTGGGCATTCCATGGCCTCCGAAACTGTGATAGGCAGTGAAGAGTGAAATCAAAAATTTACGGCCTTAGAAAGCCTGAAGGCGGTGCTTGGTTTTCGGGGTCCCGTGCGCGGCTAGGCTCCCAAAAAGTCCCACACATGTGGTATCTCCGTACTCAGGAGAAGCAACAGAATTTATTTTGGGGTGTAATTTCACATATTCCCATGGCATGTTTGAGCAATATAACATTTAGTGACAACTTTGTGCAAAAAAAAAAAAAAATTTGTCTCTTTCCCGCTACTTGTGTCACAATATAAAATATTCCATGGACTCGACATGCCTCTCAGCAAATAGCTTGGGGTGTCTACTTTCCAAAATGGGGTCATTTGGGGGGGGTTTGAACTGTCCTGGCATTTTATGCACAACATTTAGAAGCTTATGTCACACATCACCCACTCTTCTAACCACTTGAAGACAAAGCCCTTTCTGACACTTTTTGATTACATGAAAAAATTATTTTTTTTTGCAAGAAAATTACTTTGAACCCCCAAACATTATATATTATTTTAAAGCAAATGCCCTACAGATTAAAATGGTGGGTGTTTCATTTTTTTTTTTTCACACAGTATTTGCGCAGCGATTTTCAAACGCATTTTTTGGGGAAAAAACACACTTTTTTAAATTTTAATGCACTAAAACACACTATATTGCCCAAATGTTTGATGAAATAAAAAAGATGATCTTAGGCCGAGTACATGGATACCAAACATGACATGCTTTAAAATTGCGCACAAACGTGCAGTGGCAACAAAATTAATACATTTTTAAAAGCCTTTAAAAGCCTTTACAGGTTACCACTTTAGATTTACAGAGGAGGTCTACTGCTAAAATTACTGTCCTCGATCTGACCTTCGCGGTGATACCTCACATGCATGGTGCAATTGCTGTTTACATTTGACGCCAGACCGCCGCTTGCGTTCGCCTTAGCGCGAGAGCAGGGGGGACAGGGGTGCTTTTTATTTATTTATTTTTTTTCTTTATTATTTTTTTGCTTTTTTATCTTATTTTTAAACTGTTCCTTTCATTTTTTTTTTTAAAATCATTTTTATTGTTATCTCAGGGAATGTAAATATCCCCTATGATAGCAATAGGTAGTGACAGGTACTCTTTTTTTGAAAAAATTGGGGTCTATTAGACCCTAGATCTCTCCTCTGCCCTCAAAGCATCTGACCACACCAAGATCGGTGTGATAAAATGCTTCCCCAATTTCCCAATGGCGCTATTTACATCCGGCGAAATCTAAGTCATAAAATGCTCGTAGCTTCCGGTTTCTTAGGCCATAGAGATGTTTGGAGCCACTCTGGTCTCTGATCAGCTCTATGGTCAGCTGGCTGAATCACCGGCTGCATTCTCAGGTTCCCTGTTGAGACAGGAGAGCCAGAGAAAAACACGGAAGACGGTGGGGGGGGGGCATTCCCTCCCACTGCTTGTAAAAGCAGTCTAGAGGCTAATTAGCCGCTAGGATTGCTTTTACATGAAAGCCGACCGCTGGCTAAAAAGAATGATACCAAGATGATACCTAAACCTGCAGGCATCATTCTGGTATAACCACTCAAAGTCGTGAATGGCGTACCTGAAGACAAAAAAATGGTTAACAATAAAGCACAGTAAACGGTAAAGTATAAAAAAATTGCATACCTGAAAAGCAAACATGATAAAACATAATAACAATAAAACATTGCAGAATAGAATACAGTAAAAAAGAGCAGAACAATAGAGAGAGAGAATAGAGAGAGAGAACAATAAAACGACAACTATTTTTTTTTATTTTTGTTTGTGTTTTTTTTTTTTTTTTACACTTTTTTTTTGTAACTGTAACTTTTATAACTGTAACCGGTTCCAGGTTCGGGTCTCTCAAAATGTGATGGCATCTTGGGAGACCCTGTGAAAGTGTGCCTAGTCTGTGCAATGCTGTACCCTACGCTAATACTCAACTAGTGAATGGTAGCGTTCAAAACATTCACCAATGCAAAGACCAGGATTGTCAGGACAGGAGGGACAATAATAGCGGGCGTCACGTCTATATCCGCGCTTGCTGCAGACACATCTTTTTTGGGGGGGTTCGTTGGGTAGGGGTACTTGGGAGGATATATAAATGCCTCTCATGCAGCCGACTGCATTTGGTTGGGGATGTGAATGGGGGAAGTACGGGCGCTGCAGAAGCGGTGGGTTCCCAATTAGGATTGACGAATGCAGCAGGAAGGGCACTATGGGCACGACGGGCCTGTGTTTGTCTTTTTGGTGGCAGCGGGACACTACTTGTGCTTGCCACCTCACCAGCTTGAACTGCACTTATGGGACTCGCCACGTCACCAAGTGTTACTGCAGTGCTGGTTTGACTACGACCGGGGTGTACTAGGCCGCTGGTGCTTGCCAGTTCACCAAAACGCTACAAAAAAAGTGACAGTGATCGATCGATACTGCACTTGGGTGGGCTGGACTGGGCTGGGCCGGGCGGAGGGGCAAAACGCAGGTGCTAGCAGGTATCTGGGCTGATCCCGCTAACACTGCGTTTTTGGGAACCCTAAACTGCTGGGGACGCTAGTATAGATCTGATCGGATCAGATATTGATGCGTTCAGATACTATACCACTAAGGGAGGTGTACGGTGCGTGTACAGTGCGTGCGTGGGTGTTCGCGGTACTGGCGCTAATCTGACGCTGCCTAGGGCGACGCATATCACCGCCGGGCGATCAGGGGGCTAAACCTTTTTTCGGTAATAAACAGCGGGTGCCCTGACACTATAAAAAATAAACGAACTAACCAGCGTCACCCGTAACGGTTATACGGTGATCAGTGGTAAAAGGGTTAACTAGGGGGCCATCAAGGGGTTAAAACATTTATTAGATAGTATATGGGGGTCCCTGTCGCTATAAAACACTGACGGCAAACCTAAATATTTACGTCCCTAACTAGCGTCACCAGCGACACTAATACAGCGATCAGAAAAATGATCGCTTAGTGACACTGGCGACAGGGGGTGATCAAGGGGTTAAAACTTTATTAGGGGGGGTAAGGGGGGTACCCTAGACCTACAGGGGGCTAAACCTTTATTCGGTAATAAACGGCGGGTGCCCTGACACTATAAAAAATAAACGAACTAACCAGCGTCACCCGTAACGGTTATATGGTGATCAGTGGTGAAAGGGTTAACTAGGGGGCAATCAAGGGGTTAAAACATTTATTAGATAGTATATGGGGGTCCCTGTCACTATAAAACACTGACGGCGAACCTTAATATTTACGTCCCTAACTAGCGTCACCAGCGACACTAATACAGCGATCAGAAAAATGATCGCTTAGTGACACTGGCGACAGGGGGTAATCAAGGGGTTAAAACTTTATTAGGGGGGGTAAGGGGGGTACCCTAGACCTACAGGGGGGTAACACTCACTACCCTAACACTGCTAACTGTCACAAACTGACACTATGCAGTAATCAGGAAAAAAAAAAAAAAAACCTGCTTGGTGTCAGTTTGTGACAGGGGGGGTGATTGGGGGGGGATCGGGGGGCGATCGGGGGGGGATCGGGGGTGTAATGTATGCCTGGCATGTTCTACTGTGTGTGTGTGTGTGTTGGTGCACTTACATGTCATCTCTCCTCGGCGCTGGAACGGAAACTGGCCAGCCGAGGAGAGATGACATCACATCCTCTGCCTCTGTGTACTATACAGAGGCAGGGGATGTTTCTCATTGGCTGGGAGCGATCGCGAGGGGGGGGCCACGATCGGATGGCCTCCCCCTCGTCTCTCATCGCTTCCAGCCAAATGCCGACCGCAGCTGGCACCGGGGGGGGGGTCCGATCGGACCCCCCACCCGCGGGAAGGCAATCACGTTTCAGGTACGTGATTTTGCCTGCCCGTGCCGCTCTGCTCACGTATATAGGCGTGAGGCGGTCGGCAAGTGGTTAACCACTTCGCGCCCGCGCTATAGCCAAAAGATGGCTGCAGCACGGACGCTATCTGCCGGGCGGCCGTCCTTGGACGTCCTGGTGTTTACTTCCGCGTTGTGCGCTCCCGCGGGCGTGCATCGGGGAAGTTCTGTGCTGGCCGTGTCCCTCGGACACAGCCAGTCACAGATCGCTGAAAACGGCCAATGACAGTGGCCGTTTTCAGCGCGATCGGCTGTGCCAATGAGAGACGATCTCATATGTTTACATATGAGATCATCTCTCATCGCCAGTGTTCTGCGGCTCTCCCTCCTCACACAGACAGCGCGTGAGGAGGGAGAACGAACCGCTGCGGCGGTAAGTGAAAAAAACCCCCAAAAAAACAAAAATAACGTTTTAAACTGCCATCTGTCCCTGCCATCTGTCCCAACTATCATGCCCATTCCATCTATCCCCAGTTCCATCTGTCCCTGTCACTGTCATCTGTCATCAGTGCCACATAGTGCCATCTGTCATCAGTGCCATCTGTCATCAGTGCCACATACTGCCATCTGTCATCAGTGCCACCTGTCATCAGTGCCACATACTGCCATCTGTCATCAGTGCCATCTGTCATCAGTGCCACATACTGCCATCTGTCATCAGTGCCATCTGTCATCAGTGCCATCTGTCATCAGAGCCACCTGTCAGTGTCACGTGCCATCTGTCATCAGTGCCACGTATCAGTGCCATCTGTCATCAGTGCCATCTGTCATCAGTGCCATCTGTGCCACGTATTAGTGCCATCTATCAGTGCCACGTATTAGTGCCATCTGTCATCAGTGCCACGTATTAGTGCCATCTGTCATCAGTGCCACGTGTCATCAGTGCCACCTGTCATCAGTGCCACGTATTAGTGCCACCTGTCATCAGTGCCACCTGTCATTAGTGCCACCTGTCATCAGTGCCACATATTCGTGCCATCTGTCATCAGTGTCACGTGTCATCAGTGCCACGTATTAGTGCCATCTGTCATCAGTGCCACGTATTAGTGCCATCTGTCAGCAGTGCCACGTATTAGTGCCATCTGTCATCAGTGCCATCTGTCATCAGTGCCACCTGTCAGTGTCACGTGCCATCTGTCATCAGTGCCACGTATCAGTGCCATCTGTCATCAGTGCCATCTGTGCCACGTATTAGTTCCATCTATCAGTGCCACGTATTAGTGCCATCTGTCATCAGTGCCACGTATTAGTGCCATCTGTCATCAGTGCCACGTGTCATCAGTGCCACCTGTCATCAGTGCCACGTATTAGTGCCACCTGTCATCAGTGCCACCTGTCATTAGTGCCACCTGTCATCAGTGCCACATATTAGTGCCATCTGTCATCAGTGTCACGTGTCATCAGTGCCACATATTAGTGCCATCTGTCATCAGTGCCACGTATTAGTGCCATCTGTCATTAGTGCCATGTATTAGTGCCATCTGTCATCAGTGCCACGTATTAGTGCCATCTGTCATCAGTGCCACATCAGTGTCAGTGCCACGTATCAGTGCCATCTGTCATCAGTGCCACGTATCAGTGCCATCTGTCATCAGTGCCACGTCAGTGTCACGTGTCATTGTCCTGGTACTCCAGGGCCTTCAAAAGTGTAATGGGTAGTTAGATGTGTAATTTATGCTCCTAGAACACCTGATGGCGCTCCCTGCATGTTGGGCCTCTCTATGTGGCCAGGCTGTGAAAAAGTCCCACACATGTGGTATCGTAATACTCAGGAGAAGTAGCAGAATGTATTTTGGGGTGTTATTTGTGGTATACACATGCCATGTGAGAGAAATAACCAATTACAATGACAATTTTGTGGGGAAAAAAAAATCTTAATTTTGCAAAGAATTGTGGGAAAAAATGACCACATCAAAAAGCTCACCAAGCATCTTACTGAATACCTTGGAATGTCTACTTTCAAAAAAGGGGTCATTTGGGGGGTATTTGTACTTTCCTGACTTGTTCGGGTCGCAAGAAATGAGATAGGCCGCCAGTTCTTCAGGTGTGATCAATTTTTTATGATTTGCACCATAACTTGTAAACTCTCTAACTTTCACAGAGACCAAATAATATTCACTAATTTGGGTTATTTTTACTAAAGATATGTAGCAGTATAAATTGTGGCCAAAATTTATGAAGAAAAATTACTAATTTGCAAAATTTTATCACAGAAACTAAGAAAAATGCGTTTTTTTTTCAAAATTTTCGGTCTTTTTTCATTTATAGCGCAAAAAATAAGGGCAATGATAGGTGGCTGTCACAGAAGTTCAATGATAGGCGGCACTGTGAGATGACACTGTAGGCACGGATGGGTACTACTGTGGTCACTGGTATGTGGCGCTGATGGGCAGTGGTTAACTACACTTTGATTTATATATTTGTTTTATACTCCAAGATAAAGAATTTCTGAGCCCCCTTTTAGATATCTGTTTTTTTATCATTGACCCTAGAGAATAGGGCATATTAAATTACCATCTTTTTTTTTAACAGTTTTGACAAATTGCTTGGTCTGCTTTCCATCCATCTGGAGCGACAGAACACATCATGGAGGAGGAGTATCTCACCGACTGAAAGACTGATAATTACACTAAGGTAATCTATATTTAATTGGATGCACAAAAATGAACAAATGTAACACACAAACATCCATAAATTTCGTAAAACATTTTAATATAATTAAACCCAAACATTAGATCTACCAAACATGCGATCTTTTTTTTTAAATTTTATGTTTATTTACAATTGCTGATAGGAAGGGACATATTCAGAATAGGAGGTGACACTGCTGGTGGAAGGGCTTTGGGATGGTGCACCAAAGGTGGAGGGAATCGGGGAAGGAGATGGATACGAGATTGGTGGACGGGAAAAATTCTGCATAGTGCCATACTCATCCGAGTATGGCCTAAATCGAGATGGATAATTCTGTTGGCTTCTGGGCAGTGGAGGGTTGGAGTAATGATAAGCACCGGATGGTGGCGGCGGTCCAAAATTTGGGGAGGAGCCAATAGATTGCTCATTTAATATATCCATCACCGCTTTCTTTGCGTTATGGCGTCTGTCCTCTGGTAATTTTTTAAGCATTCCAGCCACCATGAGCCCGAAAGCATGCTCTTCCGAATCCAGATCGTCTAACTTTTGATTTAGGCGATCCATGAGGTCTGCAAATCTCTGCATGTTGTCAACACGACTGCCACGTGGTCTAGCAGTGCGTGTTGACCTTGCTTGCATTGGCTCAGGCTCAGGCCTTTGGACTTGACTAGGGCCAGCTGTCTCCTGTGTATCCAATATTTCGGGGTTCATCTCCTGGGTCATTGTTTCATCCACTGAGCGATGTTCCTGCGGCCCTCGAGGTTCCGGAGGTGCCTCCTGACCTTCCCGAGCCACTTGCCAACTGGATTGTGTTCTGTAATAAAGATATAATACTGTCAGGCACAACCTTGTTTATATAACTGTATAGTAGCACTTTGATAATATGAAATATGTTATCTCACTCTCTCAGCTCCATGCTTGGTCTCAAAAATTCCAGCTCCTCTGCATGGACATAGGGTACCACCCTTTTACTGCCTGATCCACTTCTGGCCTCCAAGAGTTTGCGTAAATAACGCTTGTAGCAGTCACTCAGGCCCTTCCATCTAAATTGTATTGCTGTAACTGCAAAAAAAGAAATTGAAAAATAACCAATTATGTATTTTGTCTTTCAGGTACCTTGCAACCGGTCATTCACTAGTTAGCCTTCACTATCAGTTCTTGGTGGGCAGGTCGACTATCAGTTACATTATCAGAGAAACATGCCAAATCATATGGGACGTGCTGAACCCAATCGTTATGAAGAGACCGACACAGGAAAAGTGGCAGGATATTGCAAGAGTATTTTAGAGTCGTTGCAACTTCCCAAATTGCATTGGAGCCATAGATGGCAAGCACATACGTGTCGTTAAGCCTGTTGGTAGTGGCAGTATGTATTTTAATTATAAAAAATATTGCTCTTTTGTACTACTTGGCGTGGCAGATGCAAACTACTGCTTCAGCTATATAGATATCGGATCATATGGAAGTACCTGCGATTCCCGTATTTTTATAAATTCTTCTCTTGGTCAAATGCTAAGAAATAACCAGCTACATATTCCTGACAACTGTCCACTTCCTGGCACTAGTGAACCCCCACTACCCTATGTCTTTATAGCTGATGAGGCTTTTGCATTGGGGCAACACCTAATGAGGCCTTACTCGAACCGGAATCTGAGTACACCCAAGAAAGTCTTCAATTACCGTCTTACAAGGGCAAGAAGGGTGGTTGAGTGCACCTTTGGCATTCTGGCTAATAAATGGCGTGTGTTTCACACGCCTATAGCCTTAAACATCGAGAACGCAATTATTGCTGTCAAAGCAGCATGTGTGCTCCATAATTTTGTTAGGGTACGTGATGGGTACTGTTTTGAGGATTCCCTAATGCACGACCTGGAGAGTACACACCTCAGTGCTACTAGGGGATCTACCGATGGCAACAGTGTTCGAGAGGCATTTACCTCATACTTTGTTTCACCGGCTGGTGAAGTAGCATGGCAGTTGGATGCTATTTAATAAACCAATTACTCAGTTATTTAAATATATCTTTTTCTTGCTGTTTGTTGAAAGCCTGTATAGGTAATGATTTAAGTTTTGTAATAATTTTGTAATACTTTACTATACTGTGGATAATGTATTGCATACTATTAGTTGGTTTTATAGAAATAAACTGTTATAATAAAATAAATCATACTTTGTTTTGGGCTGTATTGATATTGATCATTCATTATGACATGTATGACATGTGTTACAGATTATAGTCACACGGCAAGGCATACACCATGATTTGGCTATGTTTCCACTTGTGCGACTTTTCATGCGATTTGGGCCTGAAAAGTCGTATGTCATGTGGTACCCAATGAATATAGTCACACGACAAGGCATACACCATGATTTGGCTATGTTTCCACTTGTGCGACTTTTCATGCTATTTGGGCCTGAAAAGTCGTATGTCATGTGGTACCCAATGAATATAGTCACACGACAAGGCATACACCATGATTTGGCTATGTTTCCACTTGTGCGACTTTTCATGCGATTTGGGCCTGAAAAGTCGTATGTCATGTGGTACCCAATGATTATAGTCACACGACAAGGCATACACCATGATTTGGCTATGTTTCCACTTGTGCGACTTTTCATGCGATTTGGGCCAGAAAAGTCGTATGTCATGTGGTACCCAATGAATATAGTCACACGACAAGGCATACACCATGATTTGGCTATGTTTCCACTTGTGCGACTTTTCATGCGATTTGGGTCTGAAAAGTCGTATGTCATGTGGTACCCAATGAATATAGTCACACGACAAGGCATACACCATGATTTGGCTATGTTTCCACTTGTGCGACTTTTCATGCGATTTGGGCCTGAAAAGTCGTATGTCATGTGGTACCCAATGAATATAGTCACACGACAAGGCATACACCATGATTTGGCTATGTTTCCACTTGTGCGACTTTTCATGCGATTTGGGCATGAAAAGTCGTATGTCATGTGGTACCCAATGAATATAGTCACACGACAAGGCATACACCATGATTTGGCTATGTTTCCACTTGTGCGACTTTTCATGTGATTTGGGCATGAAAAGTCGTATGTCATGTGGTACCCAATGAATATAGTCACACGACAAGGCATACACCATGATTTGGCTATGTTTCCACTTGTGCGACTTTGCATGCGATTTGGGCCTGAAAAGTCGTATGTCATGTGGTACCCAATGAATATAGTCACACGACAAGGCATACACCATGATTTGGCTATATTTCCACTTGTGCGACTTTTCATGCGATTTGGGCATGGAAAGTCGTATGTCATTACACAGATATTGCTTCAGGTCGCGTTAACGAAACAAAAATTGATGGAAATGCACGCATGTTTGGGGACACAATAGTGGAAACATAGTCGTTCATATTCGTTTAATTGCGCAACACCCGCATAATAAAAAGACATAAGAAAATTGTTAACTTACGTTTTTCACTATGTTGGCTGTTGATCATGATGTCCCAATCTTCAAAGGACCCACGGCAGATCTCCAGCCACGCATTGTCCTTCTTGATTTGATCTCTATATGTGGGATCGTCTTTGTCATAGAGACATGGGCGCTGTCTCACAAGCCTTATCAGACATTTGTTATCTATTGGCTCGCGGTGAACCACCTCCCTTCTGCTCACTGACATTCTGCTCAATACTACTGTCGGCAAGACAAAATGGTGACAGTGACAGAGTGATGGAGGAAGGGAGGGAGGGAGGGGGCAGCATGAGCTTTTTTTGTACTATTTCCTGTCAAGTCGCTTTCATATAGATGGGGATCCGACTTGCAGGCGACTTACATTGAGTTGAATGGGTACAAGTCGCCTACAAGTCGGATAGAAGTAGTACAGGAACCTTTTCTGAAGTCGGAGCGACTTCAGTAGTGTCAATTAAGACGCTCCCATTGACTACAATGCTAATCTAAATGCAAAGCGACTTGGGGCGACTTGGGGCGACTTGAGGGCTCCCAAGTCGGATCCCAAGTTGTTGTAGTGTGAACCGACCCTAAAGCGTACATTAGAGGAATTTTGATACAATTAGCTTGTAAAAGAGAAAAAACAAAAATTACGAGTGATTAGTGACCTACTGGATACAATATCCTAACTTGAGAAAAATCACAAAACCTCCCCTAATAACACACATCTACTACAACAATTAAACACTGCAAGAAGTGAATTGAGAGCAATCCTAATTTTTAAGCACGATAAATACCTTAAACTCAAACTGAACCATTACTCTCAAGACAATAGAGCAGGGAAACTTTTAGCATTCCAATTATGCCAAAGACAAAATAGATATAAAATACAACAATTGATCCACCCTAAATCAGGCAAGATATTCTATAACCCACAAGAAATAGCGAATACTTTTGCAGAATATTACAAACTCCTTTATAACTTCGAAAACGATAAAGACACTTATCAACCCCTTCCATCTGAAATAACACAGTTTCTAAATAAGATCTGTCTACTTCGGTGTAATGTGTATAACACATTACAAAAACGTAATTTACCAATTTCTGTTGAAGAGATATGTAAAGTTATCCGCTCTTTAACTCTTCACAAGACCCCAGGAGCAGATGGTTTATTTATTTTTTTTATAATTAAGTTTTTATTCATTTTCACAGTAATACAAAAATGTATAACATATAATATCAGTACAGAGTTGGTACAATACTAATTGTCATGTTTCATAGTACACAATTAAATTTGTTCATTTAACTGTATATATAACAACTAAGGCTCGGTTCACACTGGGGCGACTTGGGATCCGACTTGTACGCCCTCAAGTCGCCCCAAGTCGCCCCAGAAATAATTTGAATGGGAGTGAATGCTAGCGTCTTAATAGACGCTACTGAAGTCGCTCCGACTTCAGAGCGTACTCCCTGTACTACTTTGATCCGACTTGGTAGGCGACCTGTACCATAGAAATCTATGGAAGTCGCCTCCAAGTCGGATCTCTCTGTAAAGTCAAGCGACTTTGCAGGGAAAACCTCTACCTCCCCCCTCCCTCCCAGAGAGCTGATTGGCCACAGGCGAAGTCGCCTGTCATGGAGGCGACTTCAAGTCGCCTTGTAATTTGCTAAAGTCGCGTCGAAGTCGCGTCAAAGCCGCGTTGAAGTCGCCGTGCAAAGTCGCGCTGAAGTCGTGTTGCCCCAGTGTGAACCAACCCTTATAATGTCAGCTGTCAGTTCCATCCCACTGACCTGGTCACCCCCTTGGGAACTAACTGCGACCAGGCTAGGGTGCCATCCAAAAAAAGAAGGAATGAATTTCTTACTGCGTTATTTATCACCAACAATACTGCTATTTTGGGTGTACATGTAAAGTAGTAGTAGTATTTGCAACTTCTTTCTTTTATGTTAAAAGAGAATAATGGGAGAATAAACTTGGAGGTGGGGTAGAAATAAAAGAATAAATAAAAAGGAGAGGAGAGAAGGGAAAGAATTTAAGGAACTATAGTTCTGTAATTATTTTCATTGTAGTTTATTTTATAAGACTTGTCTGGGTATATTATGACCTTTTTTCTATCTGGTTATGCCCGTTGTAGTAGTTGTCATCCTGTACGTGCATTGTAGGATGTGTACCATGCTATCCATGGATCCCAGTGACTAAGAAATTCTGTATATTTCCCCGCTATATTAGCTAGCATACCTTCATAAGTGTGGTGAATTGTCAGTGTGCGTATAAGGTCTTCAATTTCAGGAATAACAGGGGACCTCCAAAGCCTCAAAATTACCAATTTTGCGGCTAGGAATAGATGGGTAGTAAATTTCCTATAAAGTGGTGGTATGTTTTTTATTCCTAGATTTAGTATAGCCAATGAGGGTGAGCATTGTATTGCTACTCCTGTGACCTGTCGAAAAATTGCGTATACCTTGGGCCAGAATTTTGCCAATTTTCCACAGGTCCACAGTATATGGAACAGGGTTCCTGTTTGTGTGCAGTTTCTCCAACATGACGAAGGTGTAGAGGGGTCAAATTTGGCTATTCTATATGGCGTTAAATACCACCTCTGTGTGATTTTATGGGATAATTCCCAAAGATTAGTACTTTTAGTTGCTGAGTAGATGTATTGTAGCACTTTGTGCCACTGTTCTTCTGTGTACGATGTGTCTAGGTCTCGTTCTCATGCAAGCATAGGAGTTGTTGTCTCAAGAATAGATTTTCGATCGAGAAAATTGTAGAAAAGTGAAATTCCGCCTTCGCGATTTTCTTTAGAGGTGAGGTAAACATGTATTTTCCAAAATAGGTTACATTGTAGTGGTTGTCTACTTTTGAGATATGAGGACACCCTTATGTAGTTGAATTGTTTAGAAGATGGAAGAGCATATTCTGATTGTAATTGTGTAAAGGTTTTCAGTTTGTTATTTATGTATAGGTCTGAAGTCCATTGTATGCCTCCAGATATCCATTTGGATAAACCTAAGTTAGGTATTAACAGTGCTATTACGGCAGTGGGTATGGCTAGATTGATAATGGGCGTTAAGGGAGATTTGGATAGTATTAATTTTTTCCAATAATCCAGAGTGACTAGAACTGTGGGGGATGCATTTTTAATCTTTTCGTTATAGTAGGGGGAGGCCCTACCTAAAATGAAATTGTTAAGATTCCTGCCTGGTATTTGGATTTGTTCTAGGAGACCCCAAAGTGGTGTTGTTTGGTTAGAGAACCACCCTTTGACCTGGGTCAGTACTGCAGCTTTATGATAATCATGGAATACTGGCGCTCCTACCCCTCCTGCCTTTTTTATCTTGCTAAGTTTAGAAAACGCACTTCTTGCTTTTTTACCCTCCCAAAGAAAGTTGGAGAGTATGCTTTGTAAGTGTTTAAAGAAGATTTTTGGGGCTGGTATGAGGACAGTTCTAAATACATACAATACTTGAGGCAATATTTGCAATTTAAATGCTGCTAGTCTTCCTGACCATGATAGTATGTGTTTACCTAATTTCTGCGTTCCTTCCTTTACTTTGCCTTCAAGCGGGAGGTAATTGGTTTTGAACAACTGATCGGGATGGGAAGTGAGGTTAATCCCCAAGTAATTAATCATATGGGTATTCCAGATGAATGGGAAGTTAGCTTGTAGATCTAGTTTGTTCTGTTGCGACATACCCAAATCTAGTATATATGACTTCGTTTCATTCACTTTATAATATGACACTTGCCATAGTCTTGAAGAACGGAAGACACTTTACCAAGGGAAGACACCGGATCTGTAAGCATTAGGATTACGTCATCAGCAAAAAGACTAATGACGTGTTTTCTATTGTTGATCATGAAGCCCTGTATGTCGGGTGATTGCCTAATATAGGCCGCGAGAGGTTCCATCAAGAGGTTAAAGATAAGAGGGGACAAAGGGCAGCCCTGCCTTGTGCCATTCGTGATTCGGAAGGATTTAGAGAGCATCCCCGATGTGTACACTTTAGCTGATGGTGAGGTATATAGGGCTAAGATCGCAGACAGTATCTGACCCATAAAGCCGAATTTCTTTAGGGTTTGCGAAAGATAGATCCAGTGTACCCTATCGAACGCCTTCTCTGCATCCAAAGATAGGAGCAGAGAAGGCATACGAGTTCTTTTGGCTATGTGAATTATGTTGATTAGGTGTCGTGTTGCATCAGAGGCTTGCCTGCCCTTTGTAAAGCCAGATTGATCAGGGTCGATCAGGGTGGGGAGAATATCCACCATGCGGAGTGCTATCATTTTGGCGTAGATTTTTAAATCATTATTTAATAATGATATAGGTCTAAAGTTTTGGGGTTGGTCCGGCGTCTTCCCAGGTTTAGGCAGTGTCACAATGAGTGCCTCAAGCATCTCACGAGGAAAAGAGGCAGAGGCAGCTGCACCGTTGAATACTTTGAGGAGGTGCGATCCTAAAATTGACTGGAAGCTCTTATAGTAGTCTCCTATAAGTCCATCTGGGCCTGGGGATTTGTTGCTTGGGAGCGTTTTAATTGCATGCAATAATTCAGTTAGGGAAAAGGGTGAGCTGAGTACTTGGAGTTGGGTAGGTGTGAGTGTAGGTAATTTGATGTTAGACAAAAATTTGTTTATAGTTGCTGGTGTAGGTTGTGGTGTAAGGTCATCTTGGTTCAAGTTGTAGAGAGAGCTGTAATAGTCGCTAAATGCATCAGTGATGCCTTGTGGGTCATATATATATTTTTTTGCTTTGGGGGTGGGTGAGGTGAGTTAGTTTAGTCTTGAAACGTTGTCCCTGTATTCTCCTAGCCATTGCTTTCCCAGCTTTGTTACCAGTAGAATAAAAAGACATTTTTGATTTCTTTTCTGTATATTCAAATTTTTGTAGTAGGATGATTCTAAGGTCATGTCTCAGAGAGGTGAGTTTTGCACTATTGGAGGGAGTAGGTTTAGTTTTGTTGAGAGCTTCTAGTGAGTGAATTTCTGTTATTAATTTGGTAATATTCTTCTGCCGCTGCCTCTTCACCTTCGCTCCTAGTTGGATAAATATGCCACTGATATAGGCTTTGTGGGCGTTCCACAATAAAAAAGCATTATCAGTAGACGAGGAATTGATCTGAAAGTATCTGGACAGGTGATCTTCCAGTATTTTTTTAGTTTTAGGATTTTGTATGATATGTGAATTGGCACGCCATACATAAGTAGTGGTGCTAATATAGGAATCATTTAGTACAAGAAGAATGGGGGCATGGTCTGACCACGTTATTGTGCTTATTTTGGTCTGGGACACTTTTTGAAGAAGCCACTTATCCATCAAGAACAGATCAATTCTCGTGTACGTGCAATGTCTATGGGAAAAACATGAATAATCCCTTTCATTGGCGTGCATACAACGCCAAACATCACATAAATCATGAGAACGTAAAAAAATTTGTTACAGATGGAGTCCTTTTTGAGGGTGTAGTAGTAGAGTCCATGAGTGGATTAGGGACAATGTTAAAGTCTCCAGAGTTTATAAGAGCTCCTTGTTGTATTTCTTCACTTTCCGCATGAGACCATTTAAAAATCTAATTTGGTGTTTGTTAGGAACATAGATGTTCATCAGAGTGTAGCGGATATTATTCATATCACAAATGACAAAAAGATATCGTCCCGCTGGATCAGATGTAGTTGATATTAGGTTGAAGGAGATTGTGTCTTTAACTGCGATCATCACTCCTCTTTTTTTGGCTGGCATGTTGGAGAAAAAGAGGTGCTGAAAGCATTTGTTACTGCACTTAAGAGGAGCATTGTGATGAAAATGTGTCTCTTGAACACAAAGCACATCGCACTGAGATGAGTCGGCTTCTTTCCATAGGGAAGCCCTCTTAGCTGCGTGGTTTAAACCATGTGCGTTTATAGAAAGAATTTTACCTGGCATAGTGGGTCATTTTGGTGGTGCTTTGTGTCAGGTGATAAGTGTACTCACTGTTGTAATCACATACAGGTGGGCTGCGTTCATCGATTCGTCGATTGTTATGCTTGTTGATGCTCATATAGTATCTGTGGTTGGTTTGTTCAGGATGTTGAGAGATGTTGGGAGGATTCGAATAGCATGGTAGGAATAGTTCCTGTGGAAAAAGAGAAAAAAGAAAACAAAAAAACGAACAGAATAAACTGGAACTTAAAACGAGGGTATTAATAAACCAGGTGCAGATCATGACTGCTCAGGTTATGGGAACTTGCGGTGCGGAATAAGCTCCACAAGGCGGGGCCCTACGTCAGGGCTGAGACTTGGAGGCATAATGACAAGTAGGTGCTAAAAATCGTGTCATTTAGAGGTTGAGATCTGTTGCCATTCAGGAGGAAATTTGTTGAGATTCCCGGTGTCAGAAGGGGTGGAGTGTTCCTCTGGCGTGATCTTCCATTTTTGGAGCAAATGGTAGCCTTTGGATGGGGATGTGATCACATGGTTCATTCCATCTTTAGTAATTAGCAATTTGGTTGGATAACCCCATTTGTAGGTAATCTTGCGGTTCCTTAATGCTTTAGTAATATTATTTAAATTCTTGCGCAATTGTAAGGTGAATTGCGACAGGTATGCATAGAACTGTAGTGCTGTGTAATCAGTATTGCGGTGTTCCCCTTTACGTTCAGCTAACATCAGGCGCTCTTTTATCTGATAAAAACGCATTTGAAACAGAACATCTCTTGGAGCATGTTTTGGGATGAAGGAGGGTTTAGGTAGCCTGTGGATCCTATCTATGGAGAGTTCAATGACAGGGATATCAGGCATGAGGGCAGTAAGCATTGCTGTGGCATAGGCACGCAGATCAGAAGATTGTACCATTTCAGGGATCCCTGGAATCTTAACGTTATTTCTTCTGGATCTGTCTTCCAAATCTGCTAATTTGGCTTTGATCCATGTTTGTTCGTCCTCTGTAGCATCATGTGCGTCTACTTAGTCGTTAATGGTGGAGGCGTACGCTCCCATTTTGTTCTCAATATGGTCAACTCTGTCACCCACTGCTGTAAGTTCTGTCTTAAAGTTCCTCATACATGCCATCATGTCAGTATGAATGGTACTTCTTAAAGAAATAAGCATGTCTTTAAGTGTTGTATCTGACACTGGTTGGTTCAGCGTGGGGAAGGATACTTTGGAGTCAGGGAGCTCTCTTGTGTCTTCTTGTGAGTCAGCATTAGACCTTACCTCACATTGTTGCATCCCTGGCTCATCCATCCTGAAGCGAGACTTAGCTGGGCTTCTATTGAGTGGTGAGGGAGGTTGAGAAGATTCTCCTGAGTCGAAAGCTTGCCTGTATGCTTGTTCATCAAGGCTCTTAGGGTGCCTGTGAGTTGTTCGTTGTGAGGGAAAGGAGCCGGCGCCATCTCGTCCACGAGGCCGCGGCGGCTGTATGTAATAGTCTATCAGTTTTTTTGGCCGATGTTCCGCTTGTCTCTTTCTGGGCATACTGCCGGTCTGTTGGGGGAACACTCCGCTAGCTCGGGTGGTCGTTGCGGTGCCTCTAGCCATTGTGAGCCGCTATATTATACCGCTGTGTGACGGAGCTCCGGGTTTACACTGCCATCTTGGTGGAGTTCAGGCCACGCCCCCCCGGAGAAGATGGTTTATTGAGTGAATACTACAAAGCTTTTATTGATATACTAGCTCCTTATTTAATAGATGTCTTTAATCAAGTAACTAAAAATAACAACTTCAATAAAAAGATGTTAGAAGCAATCATGATCACGATCCCAAAAACTGGTAAAGATCCTGTATCACCCAAAAATGATAGACCTATATCCTTATTAAATTTTGACCTAAAAATTTTCTTTAAAATTATTTCTATTTCAATTTTGTTTTTATTGATCAATGTACAAGATTTGTTACAAACAATTGTGTACTGTTAACCTTAATTCTGTATATTTCTACACATTTTTCCATTACAGTGATCTGTGTTTTACATCTTATTAGGTATATGCAATATTCATGTTATGGTAGTTATTCATTAGTTCCACATCATTGGACTTGCGCGATCTCTCATTATGGTCGCATCCTCCGACACGGAGTTATGGTTGCTAATCCCTACTGTAATGTTTCTAGTGGTTGCATATACATTGTCTGTTACTTTTGATAAATTGGTAATCTCTTGTACCTTTGTAGATAATATATCTCTGATATTTAACATTAGTGAAGGTAACATATAGAAAAGAAAACAAGTAAACAAGTAGAACATGCCCCAAAAGTCATATTGCTCCCCCTGTCCGATGTTATATTTAAAAAAATTCAGACCCTTAAGAAATCAGTTGCCTTATGTACCATTCATTCCATGGTAACCATAATTTGGATACCTTGTCATATTTCCCCATGGTTGATGAATGTAAAACTCCATAGGTACCGTAAGTATGTACTGTAGTTATTACTTCTGTTATGGATGGAGGCTCGATGTCTTTCCAGTGTCTGAGGATTATAAGCCTAGTCGCCAACAATATGTGAGATATTACTGTTCTGAGCGGAATTGGTGTAGAGTCTAGGTTTAGTGAGAGAATGGCCATTGTTGAATTTAATGGGTGTTTCTGTTGCGTAAAGTTTTGTATTAAGTTTGCTATCTGGTTCCATAATGGTTTTATTGTGGGGCAACTCCATAGAATGTGGGTCACGTGCCGCATTCCCCACATAGTCTCCAACATTCAGGAGAGGAATTATGATATATTTTAGATATTCGACTAGGTGTAAGGTACCACTTGTGGAAGATTTTTTGCTGCATCTCCCACAGGTTATTTAATTTAGTGGAGTTGTATGTATTTTTAAATGTTGTTTCCCATTTTTCCACTGAATAAGATTGTTCCAGTTTGAGTTCCCATGGTATAATGTTCTGAGATTTGGTGCATATATTTTTCTCTTGGAGCCCTAGATATAAAGTCGATATCCCTTTTAGTTTCATTTTAGTTTGTGTGAAGTATTGGAATATCTTCACTGGTAAAGTGGTATATATGTTTGGGTGTCTTTTCAGGAGTTGAGTGACCTTTGTCTGTTTATATTGTTCTGTATGTGGTAAACCAAATTCCTTCTGTATAGTACTAAATGTTTTAACTGACCTGCCCTCTACTAGATCCTCTATGTGTTGAATACCTTTCATCTGCCATGTCTTTAAGTTAATATCTGGTATGATATGGCTAAGTGCAGAGATCTGCAGTTTAAGTGGTAGTTGTGCTCCTATCCAATCGGGGTAGTTTCAAAGGTGGCCCCATGCCCTTATTGCTGCAAGTATAGTTGGAGAAAGCTTAACGTCCAAGGAGAAATTCATATGGGCTGTCATGAGGAAATCCTTCAATGACTTGTTTTTTATTTGATTTTTTTCTATCTCCGCCCACAATGTAGTCAGGCCCATGTCGGAGGTTAACCAATTTCTAGTTTGCGCTAGTATGGTTGCAAAGTAGTAGTCTTGCATGTGTACATGTCCAACCCCTCCCGCTTTCCTGTGCTTTATGAGCTTGGTGAAGGCACACCTTGCCTTCTTTCCTTACCATATATATCTGTTTATTATGGGTTGAAGGGAGTTGAAGAAAGAGTTTGGCAGTGGGATTGGAAGAGTCCTGAACAGGTAAAGTATCTGTGGCAGAATTTGCATCTTAAAAGCTGCAAGTCTGCCCAGCCACGAAAGTTCAGTTTTTGCAAGTGTTTTTAGTTTGTCAGGTAGCTGTTTCATAAAGGGGGTGTAGTTGGCTGCCAAAAGGTCTCCAGACTTAGGAGTCAGTGTGATGCCCAAATACTTTATTCCCTCCTTTTTCCATACGTATGGGAAGTCTTGTTCTAGTTTTTGTCTAATCTGTGGCGATATTCCTAGATTTAAGATATAGGACTTATATTCGTTTACTTTATAATACGATACTCTGTTGAATGTTTGTAAGGCCTTGTGGACTGATGGTAGGGAAGTTTCTGCTTTTGTGAGCATTAGTATGATGTCATCTGCGAATAAACTTATTGTATGGCTTCTTTGGCCTATTTGTACCCCAGATATGAGTGGATGTGTTCGCAAGTGTGTTGCCAATGGTTCCATTAATAAGTTGAAGATCAGGGGGGAAAGGGGACACCCCTGCCTTGTCCCATTAGTGATTTGGAACGGGGTGGAAAGTGTTCCTGCTATGAATACTTGTGCTGATGGTTGTGTGTATAGGGCCATGATAGCTGAGTAAATAGAACCGTCAAACCCAAACTTCCCCAACACTTGAGAGAGAAATTGCCAATGGATTCTGTCAAACACCTTCTCTGCATCCAGAGCGAGGAGCAGAGAAGGCGTTTTGTATCTGTCAGCTATGTGAATTACATTAACCAGCCTTCTTGTGGTGTCTGAAATTTGCCTTCCTTTCGTAAACCCTGATTGATCTATATTAATGATTTCTGGAAGTATGTTCATTAATATATTCGCTAGTAGTTTTGCATAAATCTTAACATCTGTATTTATCCATTTTTGTAATATAAGTTTACGAGCCACGTACATAGTTCTCAGCCACATCACATGCATTTTAGCTGGGAGAGTATCTTCCGGTACAATCCCTAACAATGCTATTTTTGGATCAGAGTGAACCTGTGTACTGCATAAAGTATTTAAAGTATCAAATACACGCTCCCAGTAGCGATGCAGTTTAGGACATCGCCACAGCATATGTATAAATGTACCTGTATCAGTTTTACACCTTGGACAATTTGGTGTAATTGCTTTCCCCCAGGACTGCAACTTTAAAGGAGTATAATGTATTCTATGAATGCGAAATAACTGAGTCAAGCACTGTAAGGAGGATAGGAGTACCCCAAATAAATTCTTCAGAGCTTGTTCCCATTCCTCATCACTGAGTGTCTCCAAATCTCCATGCCACCGTCCTATGCTACCCTCTTGTGGATTAGTTCTAACTATCCTTTGTAGAGAAGAATATATTCTCCCTATAAATGCCCTGTTTAGAGCTTCTTGCTGTTACTGCCAGAGCTAAAATTGGTAAAGGGTTATATTTTAATTGGAAGGTCCTCGCTTGGCTCTGCAAAGCATGCCATAGCTGTAGGTATTGAAAAAATAATTTATTAGGCAAGTGGTATTTCCCTGCCAGTTTGTCAAACGGTTGCATAACCTTGTCATCATACAGTTGATAAAGAAACTGTCAGGGCTGGGCTCAGCCCTTCCTTCTCAAAGCTGGATGCTTAGCTGTTGGCTATTTGCCAGCTTCTATCTCTCCATATTGACTCACCTGTTGATGATATCCTGCTCGTCAGTCCTGCCTACTTAGCCATCCAGTCTAGATGATCTCTGCCTTCGCCTTGGTCCCATCTCTAGAGACGCTCTCCTGTGTTCCTGTTAAAGACATTCCTTCTGGCTCCAAATCCCGCTTGCTGTTTTACTACGCTCATCTCTGGCTCCCTGACGTTTTTGCTTGTCTGACTATCCGTTCCAGTTTCTGAACTCTGGCTATGTTTTGACTATGTTTATTCTGTTTACCTTTTTTTACTATTATTAAACAAGTGTGAATTAACTGTCTTTCTGTCTCAGTCTGATTCATGGTTTCTGACAGAAACTTTTTCCAGCCAGCCTTTTTCCATAACTCAAAGTTCTCAAGCCTCGCCACCTCAGGCAATTGTAGATTATTCCATACGAAGACGAAGGCCATGAATTCAGAAGATGCAGTCAATCCACTTGTTGGTAATATTTTTTCCAGATTGGATGAGAAGGGTCATCACATGGATCAGTTTGCCATTGAGTTACAAACGCTCCTGAGTCACAAGGCTCACCTGCAATCTCCCACTGTGGTCGCTTCGGTACAACCTGTGTTGCAGGCTGTCCCTGCTGCTGCTCCAGTCTCTGTGCAGGCACCCGCCTCGAGTATTACTTCTATAAGAGGTATGTCTTGTTCCGCTCAGCTTCCCCAGCGATTTGGGGGCGATCCTGTCCAATGCAGAAGGTTTCTCAACCAGGTTGAGATATACTTTGAGGTGCTGCCCCAGGCGTTTCCCACGGACAGAAGCAAAGTAACCCTGAGTTTGTGACCTCTTTTAAAAGGGTATTTGACGTTCCTGCATGCTCCGCTTCTGCAGCCAAGTGCCTCATGTCCATCAAACAGAGTACGAGAACTGTTGTCGATTAAGCCATTGAATTCCGTACTCTGGCAGCAGAGGTTGCTTGGAACAATGAGGCCCTTGTGGCTACTTTTTCTCATGGTCTCTCGGATACCATTAAGGATGAGATAGCAGCCTGAGATATACCCACTGAGCTTGAGAGGTTGATCACGTTTGCCATCCTCATTGACTCCAGACTCAGAGAAAGACTTTTAAGGAGTGCTTGTGGAAGCCTCCTGTACATTTGTCTCCAAACTTTGCAGTTCCACCCTTGCCTCCCTCACCTCCCATGCCTCCTGGTACTGAGTCAGTCTGTGAAGATGAACCCAAGCACTTGGGCTTCACGCATCTCTCTGTGGATGAGAGAACCCTTAGGAGGAGGGAGAGATTGTGCCTTTATTGTGGCCAGGCAGGTCACTTTTTTAAGTCTTGTCCTACCCGTCCAGGGAACGCCCGAACCTTGAGGTCCTGTTACGGACAGACCTTAGGTGGCGCGGTTTCGTCCCCAGTTATCCAGAAGGATAAGCCCCTGGTTTTGATTACCCTTTCTTGGGCTGAGTCATCCGTTGAGATACAGGCTCTAATCGACTCTGGAGTTGCAGGCTTGTTCATTGATGCTGCCTCTGTATCAAAGCACTCAATTCCGCTGCAGCTGCGTGACACTCCACTTGCCATTGAGGCTCCTGACGGAAGACCTCTACAGCCTGCCCATGTGACTCATGAGACTATTCCATTGTCCATGGCCGTAGGCGCTCTTCACCATGAGATAATCCAATTCCAAGTTATTTCCTTACCTAAGTTTCTGCAGGTTATTGGTTATCCTTGGCTACAGACGCACAACCCCTCTTTTGATTGGCTCCGTGCTGAGGTTCTCTCCTGGTCACCACAATGCAGTAATACATGCTTCCAGAAGGTAGCCAAGGTCCTGTGCACCCCTTTACTCTCCTCCCTGCCGGAGGAGTACCGCAATTTTAGCGATGTCTTTGACAAAGGTCAAGCCAGTAGTTTGTCTCCACGCTGATCGTATGATTGCGCAATTGACCTTCAACCTGGTGCCATACCCCCTCGTGGCCAGGTTTACACTTTGTCAGTCTTGGAGGATAAGGCCATGGAGGAGTATGTTGCAGACGCACTTTCTCGAGGTTTCATCCGCAAATTCTCGTCTCCTGCAGGTGCTGGTTTCTTCTTTGTGAAAAAGAAGAGTGGTGAACTGAGACCTTTTATTGATTATAGGGGTCTCAATCATTTCATGATTAAGAATGCCTATCCGATTCCGTTGATTACGGAGTTATTTGACTGCCTCAAGGGAGCAACGGTTTTACCGAAGCTTGATTTGAGAGGGGCATACAATCTTGTAAGGATTAACGAGGGTGACGAGTGTAAAACAGCGTTTAATACCAGAACAGGCCAGAACAGGCCATTATGGGTACTTCGTAATGCCTTTTGGCCTTTGTAACGCCCCGGCAGTTTTCCAGGAATTTATTAGCGATGTCCCAGAGATTTGTTGCAGTTATGTGTGGTGGTTTATCTCGACGATATCCTTATATTTTCCAAGATCCTGGAGAGCCACCACACAGATGTCTGTCATGTGCTTCAGAAACTAAGAGAGAACAATCTCTACTGTAAATTGGAGAAGTGCGAATTCCATCGTGAACAGGTAAATGCCTGAGTTATGTCATTTCCACTGCTGGTTTTTCGATGGACCCAGCAGAACTTTCAGCAGTCCTACAGTGGCCCCGACCCGTGGGTTTACGTCTTCTGCAGCGTTTTCTTGGCTTTGCTAATTATTATCGGAAGTTTATTCGTAACTTCTCATCTCTGGTCAAGCCCCTGACTGATATGACCATAAAGGACGGTAACCCACAGAGTTGGTCTCCAGAGTCCATTAAGGCCTTTGAGAGTCTCAAGGCTGCCTTTGTTTCTGCTCCTGTGTTGGCACATCCTGATCCTACGGATCCTAAGGATCCTTTTATCCTTGAGTTTGATGCTTCTGAGACTGTAGATGGCACCCTTCTGTCTCAACATCCTACCTCTGAGAGCACTATGCATCCTTGTGGCTACTTTTCCAAAAAAATTGTCACCTGTGGAGTGCAATTACGAGATTGGTGACAGAGAGCTGTTAGCGATCATTTTAGCCCTGAAAGAATAGAGAAATCTCCTCGAAGGTACCACTGTGCCGGTTCTCATTCTTACTGACCATAAGAATCTCACATTCTTGTCTGAGGCTATATGCCTCTCTCCCTGAAGGGCGCAATGGGCTCTTTTCTTGTCTGGTTTCAATTACATTGTATCATTCTTACCCGGTACTAAGAATATAAGGGCTGACGCTTTGTCACAACAATTTTCCTCCACTTCCAAGATGGAGTCGGTTCCAGTTCCTGTGATTCCTCCTGATCTTATTCTGGCTATGGTTTGCACCAGTTTCACTTCTCCTTTGGGTGACAAAATTCTTGCTGCTCAAGTCCATGCTCCTCCTGAGAAACCTTGTGACCGCTGCTTTGTCCCACAGAGTCTCCGTACTGCCGTGCTCGAGACTTACCATTCTCCCAAGGCTGCTGGCCACTCTGGGAAGAATCAACTCTTTAGGGCCATTTCCCAACAATTCTGGTGGCCTAGTCTATGTGCTGATGTAACCGCCTTCGTAGCTGCCTGTTCCGTATGTGCTCAGAGTAAGACTCCACAACACCTTCCAGTGGGCCTCCTACAACCCATACCTAATGGAGAGAGGCCCTGGATCCACCTGTCTATGGATTTCATTGTGGAGTTACTCAACTCCCAGGGCAACACAGTTATCCATATGGTGGTTGACTGGTTCTTGAAAATGTCCCATTGTATTCCACTTAAGAAGTTGCCCACTTCTAAGGAACTGGCTTCCATTTTTGCTGGGGAGATCTTTTGCTTTCATGGGCTACCCAGGGTGAATGTCTTGGGCAGGGGTAGTCAGTTTGTGTCCCGGTTCTGGCGAGCCTTTTGTGCACAGTTGGGAATTCAGCTTGCTTTCTCCTCTGCATATCACCCGCAGTCTAATGGGGCTACAGAACAAGCCAATCATTCCTTGGAGCAATTCCTACATTGCTAAATTTCTGACCATCATAACAACTGGTCAGACCTCTTACCGTGGGCAGAGTTTGCTCACAATAGTGCCTTGAATTCTGCTTCCCGATTGTCCCTGTTTATGGCGAACTATGGTTTCCATCCTTCCATGTTGCCTGACTCATTTGTTCCACAGAGTATTCCTGCATTAGAGGAGCATCTCCGTGGTCTTCGTTCCACTTGGGCACAAGTCCAGGAGGATTTGCAACATGCTAACAATAGGTAAAGACTCCATGCTGACCACAGACACCTGCCTGCGCCTTCCTACCAGGTTGGGGACAGGGTCTGGTTGTCATCTAGCACCCTCTGACTTCGTGTTCCCTCTCTAAATTTCGCACCTTGGTTTATTGGGCCTTTCCGTATTCTTTGCAGGGTTAACCCAGTGGCATAGGCATTAGACCTTCCTTCTAATATGCGTAGTTCAAATGTATTTCATGTCTTCTTATTAAAACCTTTGGTCTGCAACCGCTTTGGTGCCTCGTCCTCATCCTGTACAGGTTGAGAACCATGAGGAGTATGAAGTACAGTCCATTGTTGACTCCCGTAGGTTCTGGGCACATACAGTACCTGGTGCATTGGAAAGGGTACAGTCCGGTGGAATGCTCTTGGGTCTCATCCTCAGACATACATGCCCCTGTCCTCCTCCGTGATTTCTATAGACGTTTTCCCCTTAAGCCTGGTGTTCCTTCGAGAGGGAGGGGTCATTGAGAATAAGATACTGTTAGGGCTGGGCTTAGCCCTTCATTCTCAAAGCTGGCCACTCAGCTGTCGGCTAATTGCCAGCTCCTATCTCTCCACAGTGACTAACCTGTTGATGATATCCTGCTCGTCAGTCCTGCCTGCTTAAGCCATCCAGTCCAGATGATCTTTGCCTTCGCCTTGGTCACATCTCTAGAGACGCTCTCCTGTGTTCCTGTTAAAAACTTGCTTGGCTGACATTCCTTCTGGCTCCAGATCTTGCTTGCTGTTCTACTACCCTCATCTCTGGCTCCCTGACGTTTTGGCTTGTCTGACTATCCATTCCGGTTCCTGAACTCTGGCTATGTTTTGACTACGTTTACTCTGTTTACCTTTTTTATTATTATTAAACAAGTGATTTAACTGTACTTCTGTCTCATTCTGATTCATGGTTTCTGACAGAAACTTAATGCCAACCTTTTTCCATAACTCAAAGTTCTCAAGCCTCGCCACCTCAGGCAATTGTAGATTATTCCATATAGGCATATATTGAGTATATCCCTCATAGTGAGTATCTTGTTATAGTAGTCCATATTTTATGAATCAGATAAAATGTGGGGTATCTACGCTTACTGTAAAAGTGATAAGCTACTTTTAACTGTACCGGTGGATCTATCTGGAATTGAGAAAATATAATTTGCTGTATGGGATCCTCACAATCTATAGCATTCCATCCATGTAATTGCTGGAGTTGGGATGCCAGATAATACAATCTGGCATTAGGAACTGCCAAGCCTCCTTTACCCTTCGGCGTCTGCAAGATTTCCAATCTAATCCGGGGATGTTTGTATCTTCAAATGAGATCTCTGAACAAGGTATCTATTTGTTTAAAAAATTTCCGGGGAAGCCATACAAGACAATTATGTAACAAATATAGTAATTGTGGCAACTATATCATCTTTTTCAAATTAGCTCTACCTATTATCTTTAATGGCAGCTTACTCCAAATTTTCCCCACTTGGTTAAACCGCTTAAATAATGGGGCTTAGTCCTTCTCTACGTATGTGTTCACTTGCGATGTAACTTGTATGCCCAAATATTTAAATGTAGAAACTACAGCTATTTGAGAAGCAGAAGTTGGCAGGTTGGTCCCCAGGGGGTCCACAGGTAAAATAACTTTCCCAGTTTATTGTAAAACCTTAAAAAGAGCCATATGTATTAATCAAAGACATCACTGCCTTCAAAGAAGATGAAGTGTCTCCCAAAAATAAAAGTGTGTCATCAGAATATAAGGCAACCTTATCCTCTCCTAATGCCTCGTACACACGATCAGAAATTTCACCAGCAAAAGTCGGATGTGAGCTTTTGATCAGAAATTCCGACCATGTGTATGCTCCATCGGACTTTTGCTGGCAGAATTCCAGCCAGCAAAAGATTGAGGGCAGGTTCTCTATTTTTAGGTCTGAAAAAGTTCCTGTACGAAAATGCATTAGTCTGTATACAATTCAGACGCGCAAAAAATCATGTATGCTCGGAAACAATTCAACGCATGCTCGGAGGCATTGAACTTCATTTTCTCCGCTCGTGTGTACGCGGCATTAGAGTCTACGAAACCCAATAATATCCGATGATTGTCAGACAGATGCAGCCAATGGTTCAAGGGACTGAGCAAAAAGTAAAGGTGATAATGGGTATCCCTGTCTTGTTACTCGTTGCAATGAAAAAGGCGCCGATACATGTCCATTTACCTGTACCCGTGCTACCGGGGCAGCGTAAGGAAGTTGTATCCATCTTATAAACTGGGATCCAAAACCAAATTTTTCAAAACAATGCCATAAAAAATACCATTCTATACTATCAAACGCTTTTGCTGTGTCAAGCAACAAGATAGCTCTATTACCCAGGTTTTCAGATGGACCTGCAAATTAGGAAATAGGCGCCTTATATTCACTGCAGTAGATCTATTTGGAATGAATCCAGATTGATCTATATGCACTATGTTAGATATTACTTTCGCCAATCTAATGGCTAACACTTTTGCCAATATCTTCACATCCGATGTAAGTAATGATATTGTGATTATTATAGATTTGTTTAAAACCTTAAAAAAATCCTAATAATTGCTTCGTTCATAGAAGGTGGAAGATATCCACTTTCCAATGCTGTATTAAATACCTCCAATAACTTAGGCAACAAATCAGATCCATAAACCTTATAGACTTCCCCCGGTATCCCACCTGCTCCTGGGGCTTTATTATTAGACAAACTAGCAGAGGCAATTTGGAGTTCTTCTAATGTCAGAG
Organism: Lithobates septentrionalis; assembly: GCA_037952835.1. Taxonomy (NCBI): domain Eukaryota; kingdom Metazoa; phylum Chordata; class Amphibia; order Anura; family Ranidae; genus Lithobates; species Lithobates septentrionalis. The sequence continues at coordinate 4,122,903 of JBBDGP010001187.1, read as the reverse complement.
GCTGATCCAGCATCTCCCTGTCAGCCACTGACAGTTCTGCTAACGTAATTGAATTAAGAAAAAGTTGCAGTGCAGTCTCCTTATAGGATTCATTACTACTATACACATTTTTAGAAAAATCAACAAACCCTGATGAAATCTCCAAGGTAGTTCATACAGTTTCAGTTAGAGAGATTTGTAATTCTACCACTTGTGTCATTGGTTTCTGAGCTTTTACTATTGCTGCTAAAAGATGGCCCGTGTTTTCCCCATCCTCAAAATTAGGTTGCTGGAGAAAAAAGCATTTTTGTTCTGCTTTTTTACGAGAGATATAAGCATATATCTGTTGTTTTTGTATCCAATCCTGTTGTAATTCTATGGTAGGGTTTTCTATATATTGAAGTTCAGCTTTTAAAACATCTTTGGTCACTGAATGTTCCCAAGCCCTAGATCTTGAGATTTGAGAGATAAACAAACCTCTCATGTAGGCTTTTAAAGAATCTCAATAGATCTGTAAAGATACAGAGGGCTTGTTAACAGTGCCATAGGCCAAGATGTCAAGCATTATTTTCCCTTTGATAAAGTCACGTGGTGTGACGCAACGCGTCAGGGTAGGAGGAGTCAGGTGCCGACGCTTCTCGGGGACGGCCGAACCCGGAAGCTTACTACATCCACTGATCGTATTTTTAGATGTAAGTTACTACGTTTGTCAATTTTTATTCGGAATTACTACACTATGAGACCTTTCCTTTGTCCCTAACTACTACTGCTGAGATTGCTGGGAGCGGCGGGAGGAGATTCAGAGAGCCAAGTCCGCTGACATCACTCCAGGAAACCCATCCTCTCCAAGATTATCTATCCGCTCTACTTGGCCCACGGGGGGCCGCTGTTGGAGGTGAGAGGCTGGGGGAAACACTTGATGTGTGCACCAGAACTTTTATGAAGACTAGCACCAGTCACTGCACACTTTGCACCTTATTCAAAGATCGTTCCTTGTGGACATCATTCATCACAGTTGCACAGCTTTACACTTATGGACTGAATTGCACTATTGTCACTTTGGGACAGCATCTCTGTTGTGGGATTGTTCGTCTATATATTTATGAGTCATTCATTCATAGCGCATCAGTGCGTGTATGAGGGCATGACTGGACTGTTATCACTATTATCACTTCTTGAATTTTGTTCATAATACTGTGGATTGATATTGATGTGGAATTTGTACGCACTTTTTATTTTATTTTTATCACTTTGATGCACACCAGTTTGCTCTATATAATATTTTTATGTGTTACACTTTATGAGTTATTTGGCATTTTGTATCAGCACCAGGGACCATTTGATTTTTAGCTGCTATTTTATGCGTTTTCACGTTAATAGTTATTTGTCATTTTGCTCAACACTAGGGATTATTTGATTTTCAGCATATTTTGGGAAGTTATTATTTTTAGTTTGTAATACTGTCACTTCCCTTCTAGGTGGGGTGGCTTTTTTTCACATCATTTATTTCACCTTACACTTTGGCACTTCATTGGTTATCTTTCACTCATATATACGTTTTTTTGGCACCAATGTTTTTGATGGATTCTAGTATGGAGTTATGAATCCTGAGTTAACTACAACCTGTTCCTGGTAGGAATTAGCATCCTGGAATCACCACCAAGCAGAGGTTTTGGCAGTTTTATCCTTGTCCTAGTTGATTACGGTCAGGTTTTAAATTGCTGGTTTGGTACTGATTGATAGAGTGGCGCTACATATTTTATTACGTATTTATTGCTTTTTTGGGGGAACTGAGTGGACCCATCTATGTTGGCAGCTCTCTACCTGGTACCATACTATTAGCTTCAGATTTTCGTTCATATTGTGGTTTTTGCGCATTAGTCCTCTTATATTAAGCATTATTTTCCGTTTTGAAGGAAAAAGGTTGAACCAGTAAGGATTAACCTTCCATAAAGTGTGGATCTGAGTTGAATTTAGAGCTAGCTTAAGAACCAGTGGGGAAGATCAGATAATCCTCTAGCTGCATAGGTCACTTCAGATATCACAGGTAGTATCATATAAGTGACTAATGCCAAATCAATTCTAGATAAAGTCCCATGGCTGCTAGAGAAGCAAGAAAACACTCTATCGTAGAATTTAACATTCTCCAGAAATCCATACTGTCAATCTCCCGAACATAGCCAGCAAAAGTTGTACATACAGAAGTCACTGGTACTGTTGCTAAACCAATCAACATTGTTTGCTATCAAAATAGATACACCTCCAGAATATGTAATATAGACAGAATGATATTACCTACTATATTGTGTACGCTTGAGATAATTTAATTTTTGTACATTTAAGTTAGTCTCTTGCAGGCAGATAATAGACGGAGAAAACTGTTTTAATGTAGTGAACATTGCTTGTCTCTTTACTGGGTCACTAAATCCCCTAATAATCCAAGATACTAGAACTTGCATTAAAGTTGACATATTACTTTATCCATTTTAATAAAACCAATAGACCAATGTCTTTTTAGACCCCTTTCACACTGGGGCGGTTTGCAGGCGGTATTGCGCTAAAAATACCGCCTGCAAACCGCCCCTAAACAGCCTCCGCTGTTTGTTCAGTGTGAAAGCCCGAGGGCTTTCACACTGAAGCGGTGCGCTGACAGGACGGTGAAAAAAGCCCTGCAAACCGCTTCTTTGGAGCGGTGTACTCACCGCTCCTTCCCCGCTCCTGCCCATTGAAATCAATGGGACAGCGCGGCTATACCGCGGCAATACCGCGGCTATAGCCGTGCTGTACGAGTGATTTTAACCCTTTTTCGGCCGCCAGTGGGGGTTAAAACCGCACCGCTAGCGGCCGAATACAGCTGCAAGAACGACAGTACAGCAGCGTTTAAAATAGCGCTGTTGTACCGCCGACGCCCCCACCGCTCCAGTGTGAAAGGGGCCTAAGGGTTCTTTGTGAGAAGAAAATTTCTACATTCATTTTAAATATCTGCTGAGCGCAAAAGGATTTATTTAAAAAATAAAACAACAACACTAACAAAATAAATAAATATATTTAAAAAAAAAAAAAAAAGAAGACAAAAAATAAAAATAATTCCACAAACTTGTGCAAATCTCACATAGACCCCTGAAAAACTACCATCCCCCTCAATAACCATTTCCTTAAGGATCTTATAGAAAAACATCACAGTATGCACACAGTGAATTCATTTCAATAATTAGAAACAAATATTGAGAGATATTTTAAAAGAATTTCCACAAAGTTGACATATGCACATGCATGCAAAATGAGCAAACAAACATTTCCCACAGGAACAGAGAACCGCCTTCCTAATGTGATACCATGCCTTATAGAGCCTGACCAGGTGGGGTTTATAAAAGGCTGTCAAGGCCCAGATAGTTCCAGACATATGATAAATCTGATGGATTATGTTGAAAACAGTCTGATCCCCTCTCTGCTTCTGAGTCTAGGTGCAGAGAAGGCTTTCAATAGGGTTCAATGGGGATACATCTCTGAAACCCTAAACAGGTTTGGTCTCACAGGCTTTATACATGATATTATAATGTCCTTATACACGATACCTTCAGCTAAAGTGTTCACCTCAGGCTCCATCTCCAAGAGTTTTAACTTATCAAATGGTACTAGACAGGGGTGCCCATTTTCACCTATAATATTCTCTCTAGCACTTGAGCCTTTGGCTATAGCCATTAGATCAAATCCTAACATCATAGGCATTAAGATAGGACATAACGAACATAAACTGGGACTGTACTCTGACGATACAATCTTATCTGTAGCGGAACCGGAACACTCATTACTTGAGTTTCAGCAAGTGTTGGATAACTTTGGTAGAATTTCATATTTTAAGATCAACAGTAATAAATGTTTTGCCTTACCGATGAACATACCTATGGGAATGCTTGACAATTTACGCATTAGCCACAAGTATAACAAGGATGAACCCTCTATTTCATATCTGGGGATCCAACTTTCCTTTCCAACCTCCAAAATATTTGAAGTAAATTAGCCAAAACTTTTAACCACTTGAGCCCCGGACCATTATGCTGCCTAAGGACCAGAGGTCTTTTTCCAATTTGGCACTGCGTCGCTTTAACTGCTAATTGCGCGGTCATGCAATGCTGTACCCAAACGAAATTTGCGTCCTTTTCTTCCCACAAATAGAGCTTTCTTTTGATGGTATTTGATCACCTCTGCGGTTTTTATTTTTTGCGCTATAAACGGAAAAAGACCGAAAATTTTGAAAAAAAATGATATTTTCTAATTTTTGTTATAAAAAAAATCCAATAAACTCAATTTTAGTCATACATTTAGGCCAAAATGTATTCGGCCACATGTCTTTGGTAAAAAAATGTCAATAAGCGTATATTTATTGGTTTGCGCAAAAGTTATAGCGTCTACAAACTAGGGTACATTTTCTGTAATTTACACAGCTTTTAGTTTATGACTGCCTATGTCATTTCTTGAGGTGCTAAAATGGCAGGGCAGTACAACCCCCCCCCCCCCAAATGACCCCATTTTGGAAAGTAGACACCCCAAGGAAATTGCTGAGAGGCATGTTGAACCCATTGAATATTTATTTTTTTTGTCATAAGTGATTGAATAATGACAAAAAAAAAAAAAAATACAAAAAGTTGTCACTAAATGATATATTGCTCACACAGGCCATGGGCCTATGTGGAATTGCACCCCAAAATACATTCTGCTGCTTCTCCTGAGTATGGAGATACCACATGTGTGGGACTTTTTGGGAGCCTAGCCGCGTACGGGGCCCCGAAAACCAAGCACCGCCTTCAGGATTTCTAAGGGTGTAAATTTATGATTTCACTCTTCACTGCCTATCACAGTTTCGGAGGCCATGGAATGCCCAGGTGGCACAAAACCCCCCAAATGACCCCATTTTGGAAAGTAGACACCCCAAGCTATTTGCTGAGAGGCATATTGAGTCCATGGAATATTTTATATTTTGACACAAGTTGCGGGAAAGTGACACATTTTTTTTTTTTTGCACAAAGTTGTCACTAAATGATATATTGCTCACACAGGCCATGGGCATATGTGGAATTGCACCCAAAAAATACATTTAGCTGCTTCTCATGAGTATGGGGATACCACATGTGTGGGACTTTTTGGGAGCCTAGCCGTGCACGGGACCCCGAAAACCAATCACCGCCTTCAGGATTTCTAAGGGTGAAAATTTTTGATTTCACTCTTCACTGCCTATCACAGTTTCGGAGGCCATGGAATGCTCAGGTGGCACAAAACCCCCCCAAATGACCCCATTTTGGAAAGTAGACACCCCAAGCTATTTGCTGAGAGGCATGGTGAGTATTTTGCAGCTCTCATTTGTTTTTGAAAATGAAGAAAGACAAGAAAAAACTTTTTTTTTTTCTTTTTTCAATTTTCAAAACTTTGTGACAAAAAGTGAGGTGTGCAAAATACTCACTATACCTCTCAGCAAATAGCTTTGGGTGTCTACTTTCCAAAATGGGGTCATTTGGGTGGGGGGTTTCGTGCCACCTGGGCATTCCATGGCCTCCGAAACTGTGATAGGCAGTGAAGAGTGAAATCAAAAATTCACGCCCTTAGAAAGCCTGAAGGCGGTGCTTGGTTTTCGGGGTCCCGTGCGCGGCTAGGCTCCCAAAAAGTCTCACACATGTGGTATCCCCGTACTCAGGAGAAGCAGCAGAATGTATTTTGGGGTGTAATTTCACATATTCCCATGGCATGTTTGAGCAATATATCATTTAGTGACAATTTTGTGCAAAAAAAAAATTTGTCTCTTTCCCGCAACTTGTGTCGCAATATAAAATATTCCATGGACTCGACATGCCTCTCAGCAAATAGCTTGGGGTGTCTACTTTCCAAAATGGGGTCATTTGGGGGGGGTTTTGAACTGTCCTGGCATTTTATGCACAACATTTAGAAGCTTATGTCACACATCACCCACTCTTCTAACCACTTGAAGACAAAGCCCTTTCTGACACTTATTGTTTACATGAAAAAGTTATTTTTTTTTGCAAGAAAATTACTTTGAACCCCCAAACATTATATATTTTTTTAAAGCAAATGCCCTACAGATTAAAATGGTGGGTGTTTAATTTATTTTTTTCACACAGTATTTGCGCAGCGATTTTTCAAACGCATTTTTTGGGGAAAAAACACACTTTTTTAAATTTTAATGCACTAAAACACACTATATTGCTCAAATGTTTGATGAAATAAAACAGATGATCTTAGGCCGAGTACATGGATACCCAACATGACATGCTTTACAATTGCGCACAAATGTGCAGTGGCAACAAAATAAATACATTTTTAAAAGCCTTTAAAAGCCTTTACAGGTTACCACTTTAGATTTACAGAGGAGGTCTACTGCAAAAATGACTGCCCTCGATCTGACCTTCGCGGTGATACCTCACATGCATGGTGCAATTGCTGTTTACGTTTGACGACAGACAGCCGCTTGCGTTTGCCTTAGCGCGAGAGCAGGGGGCGACAGGAGTGCTTTTTTTTGTGCTTTTTTATCTTATTTTTAAACTGTTCCTTTCATTTTTTTTTTTTAATCCTTTTTATTGTTATCTCGGGGAATGTAAATATCCCCTATGATAGCAATAGGTAGTGACAGGTACTCTTTTTTGAAAAAATTGGGGTCTATTAGACCCTAGATCTCTCCTCTGCCCTCAAAGCATCTGACCACACCAAGATCAGTGTGATAAAATGCTTCCCCAATTTCCCAATGGCGCTATTTACATCCGGCGAAATCTAAGTCATAAAATGCTCGTAGCTTCCGGTTTCTTAGGCCATAGAGATGTTTGGAGCCACTCTGGTCTCTGATCAGCTCTATGGTCAGCTGGCTGAATCACCGGCTGCATTCTCAGGTTCCCTGTTGAGATAGGAGAGCCAGAGAAAAACACGGAAGACGGTGGGGGGGGCATTCCCTCCCACGGCTTGTAAAAGCAGTCTAGAGGCTAATTAGCCGCTAGGATTGCTTTTACATGAAAGCCGACCGCTGGCTGAAAAGAATGATACCAAGATGATACCTAAACCTGCAGGCATCATTCTGGTATAACCACTCAAAGTCGTGAATGGCGTACCTGAAGACAAAAAAATGGTTAACAATAAAGCACAGTAAACGGTAAAGTATAAAAAATTGCATACCTGAAAAGCAAACATGAAAAAACATAATAACAATAAAACATTGCAGAATAGAATACAGTCAAAAAGAGCAGAACAATAGAGAGAGAGAATAGAGAGAGAGAGAACAATAAAACGACAACTATTTTTTTTTATTTTATATATATATTTTTATTTTTTACACTTTTTTTGTAACTAACTTTTATTACTGCAACCGGTTCCAGGTTCGGGTCTCTCAAAATGCGATGGCATCTTGTTAGACCCTGTGAAAGTGTGCCTAGTCTGTGCAATGCTGTACCCTACACTAATACTCAACTAGTGCATGGTAGCGTTCAAAACATTCACCAATGCAAAAACCAGGATTGTCAGGACAGGAGGGACAATAATACCGGGTGTCACGCCTATATCCGCGCTTGCTGCAGACAAGACATCTTTTTTAGGGGGTTCGTTGGGTAGGGGTACTCGTGAGGACATAAAGAAAATGCCTCTCATGCAGCCGACTGCACTTGGTTGGGGATGTGAATGGGGGAAGTACGGGCGCTGCAGAAGTGGTGGGTTCCCAATTAGAATTAGCGAATGCAGCAGGAAGGGCATTATGAGCACGACGGGCCTGTGTTTGTCTTTTTGGTAGCAGCGGGACACTACTTGTGCTTGCCACTTCACCAGCTTGAACTGCACTTATGGGATTCGCCACGTCACTAAGTGTTACTGCAGTGCTGGTTTGACTACGACCGGGGTGTACTAGGCCACTGGTGCTTGCCAGTTCACCAAAATGCTACCAAAAAAACTGTTAGCGATCGCAGGGATCAGGCCTGACTCTGCGATCGCTGCAGTTATGCATTTAGTGTTTTGTAAGTGTCAGTGATCGATCGATACTGCACTTGGGTGGGCTGGGCCGGGCCGGGCGGAGGGGCAAAACGCAGGTGCTAGCAGGTATCTGGGCTGATCCCGCTAACACTGCGTTTTTGGGAACCCTAAACTGCTGGGGACGCTAGTATAGATCTGATCGGATCAGATATTGATCCATTCAGATACTATACCACTAAGGGAGTTGTACGGTGCGTGCGTGGGTGTTAGCGCTACTGGCGCTAACCTGACGCTGCCTGGGGCTGGTGCTTGCTTGCCAGTTCACCAAAATGCTACCAAAAAAACTGTTAGCGATCGCAGGGATCAGGCCTGACTCTGCGAACGCTGCAGTTATGCGTTTAGTGTTTTGTAAGTGACAGTGATCGATCGATACTGCACTTGGGTGGGCTGGGCCGGGCGGAGGGGCAAAACGCAGGTGCTAGCAGGTATCTGGGCTGATCCCGCTAACACTGCGTTTTTGGGAACCCTAAACTGCTGGGGACGCCAGTATAGATCTGATCAGATATTGATCCGATCAGATACTATACCACTAAGGGAGGCATATGCTGCGTGCCTGTTAGCGGTACTGGCGCTAATCTGACGCTGCCTGGGGCGACGCATATCACCGCAGGGCGATCAGGGGGCTAAACCTTTATTCGGTAATAAACGCTGACGGCGAACCTAAATATTTACGTCCCTAACTAGCGTCACCAGCGACACTAATACAGCGATCAGAAAAATTATCGCTTAGCGACACTGGTGACGGGGGGTGATCAAGGGGTTAAAACTTTATTAGGGGGGGTTAGGGGGGTATCCTAGACCTACAGGGGGCTAACCCTAACTGTCCCAACACTGTAACTGTCACAAACTGACACCAATGCAGTAATCAGAAAAAAAAAAAAACTGCTTGGTGTCAGTTTGTGAGAGGGGGGGGGGGTGATTGGGGGGGGGGGATCGGGGGGCGATCGGGGGGGGGGGGGAAATCGGGGTGTTTTGTGTGCCTGGCATGTTCTACTGTGTGTGTTTGTGTTTTACACTCACATAGTTGTCTTCTGTCCTCGGCGCCAGAACGGAAAATACCGAGCCGAGGAGAGATGACATCATTTCCTTTGCTGCTGTTTAGCATACAGCAGCAAAGGAAGATTCTCATTGGCCGGCGGCGATCACGAGGGGGGGGCCACGAACGGATGGCCTCCCCCTCACCTCCGATCGCCGGGGGACAAAACAGGACCGCCTCGGGCACCGGGGGGGGTCCGATCGAACCCCCCACCTGCGGGAGGCAAATCACGTACATGTACGTGATTTTGCCTGCCCGTGCCGCCTTGCCGATGTACATCGGCGTGAGGCGGTCCTTGAGTGGTTAAACCAAATCCAAGATGATTTTCAAACTATACAAAAAGCCCAGATTTCCTGTATTGGAAGTATGGCAGGATTTAAAATAATCACCTTGCCAAAAATTCTTTATTATTCTAGGGCCCTCCCCATTCCAGTATCCTCTAAATTTTTTAAGCAAGTTAATGCTAAACTAAATAACCTAATATGGCAGGGGAAAAAAACAAGAATCGCATTAGCAATCCTAACTTCAACTAAAAAAAAGGAGGCATGAGCCTGACAGATATTCACCAATACTTTATAGTCACACTTTTAGACCAGATGAAATATTGGTTCATCCCAGATACTAACAAACTATGGTTAAACATAGAAAAAGAAGTTACTAATGGTCATGATTTATTTGCTCTGGCAGTTGCATATAACTTATTGCGTAGCCTCCCTGACGGTAATCCCGAGTGTGGCTCGGGGTTAAAATTTCAGTCCCATTAGCAGTAACCCCGAGCCACACTCGGGATTACATCGCAGGATCCTGGTGTGGCTTTACTTACCTTGTCCCCGGGATCCTGCGATGTCCCCGCAGTGTCCGTGGGCTGTGTCCTCCTCCGAAGCCTCTCCTTGCCAGGCTCCGTTCCCTGCGAGCGTCGCGACGCACGGGGGCGGAGCCTGGCGGCAAATTCAAAAAATTGTAAAAATCATAACACATACAGTACTGTAATCTTACAGATTACAGTACTGTATGAAATGATTTCACATCCCTTTTGTCCCCAATGCTCTGGCTCATGCACTGCATGCAGTTTTATGTTATATATACTGTTCTTTCTGCCTGGAAACTGGAGATTGTCCATAGCAACCAAAAAGTGTCCCTTTACGTCAAAAGTGGCTTTAGACCAGCTATAATACAGCGATAGTAAATTAGAGCACTTGCAGAATTGAGCGATAGTGAATCGTGGGGAAATTTATTTTATTATTATTTATTTTTATTTTTTTTAATTATTAATTTTTACTTATTATATTATAATTTATGTTTTTGTGTTTCAAACTTTATCATACCCGGGATATCTACTAGACTCTTGTTTGGACAGATTTCAAGTGTGTTATTGTTAAGAATTACAGACCTACAATATAAAACGCCAAATTTCCATGCGTTTTATATTGTGCTTTCAGCACCTAAAATCCGAAAGAATCATACCGCCAGGGAGGTTAAAGTATCAATACCTTCCTACCTAACAATTAAAGCCACGCTAATGGCATGGAAATACATGATAAACAAAACACAACACGCAAAGGATGTAGTACAGATACATACCCCTTTACGAGTGATGTATTATTGCACAGCTCATATGTCTGTCAACCCTTGTGTGTACCAAGGGTTCAACAGATACAACACTTTACCTGACATACATAAGAAATCTATAAAGAACAAAATTAGTAAGATCGGACTACTTAAACATTTTGATCCTGAAGACAAACTATCAATCCCTGTAGAAAAATTGAATTTCTTTTTGGGGCGTGGCCAAGCGATGGCAGAGTGAGGACGCACACCTCGGAGCTCTGTGCAGGGAAGCCCTGAGAACGGACAGTAATCTTGCCTAGAGAGAGAGCCGAAATTCATGCCAGGGGACCGCAAACACCCGCTGGACTCGGGGGTACAGAAGGGTTCGGAAATAACCCATTATTTCCTTCGGCAACACGTCGCCGCTTCCCCCGCCACCTCGGCCAAGATGGCGCCGCCTTGAGTGCCTCCGTCGAACGCTGCCGCTTCAGCTAAGAAAAGCACTCAGCTGGGAACGAATGCAGGAGGAGACCGTCCCGCTTCAGATGACAGGTCAGCATCACCTATTCTATCCCCTGTGATTCCCACCACTGACACTCAACTTAGCTGCAGTCATACAAGGGAGACAGGCGGCAACATGGAGGAATCCCTTAGGGACATTGTGTCTGGTCTGCCTACAAGACAAGATCTACAGGAAATGGCGGCATCCATTGTCAATGCACTCTCCAGTGAACTACATGACCTGCGCCAGCAGGTAAATACGGTAGATGAAAGGGTCACTGTATTAGAGTCCTCAGCATCCACATCTGACACCAGGATTGCCGCCATAGAGCAGGAACAGCGTGGCTTTCGCCGCCATCTTGTGGACATACAACTAAAGCTGGATGACGGCGAGAACAGGAGCAGACGTAATAACTTGCGCCTCCGCGGCATCCCTGAAGCTACCATGGGATCATATCTCCGTGCAACGGTGGCGGCTATCCTAAACCAGGTCCTTGGAAAACCACCGGCAGCGGAACTGGAGCTGGACAGGGTCCACCGCATCCCAGGCCCCAGGACTCTCCCCGCAGCATCTCAAGATCCTGACGCCACAGACCTCCCACGGGATGTTCTGTGTAGGGTACACTTCTTCACCATAAAGGAGGAGATCATTGGCCTGGGAGCGCGGCCCCATTGACTTTGATGGCGCATTGATCCGGATCTACCCCGATATTTCCAGGCAAACAAGGGCAATGCGAGGCCTTATGAGACCACTGCTGGAGGTCATCCGGGCGGCAGAGGCGACGTACCGCTGGGGCCACCCCTTCCACCTAATTGTGCGAAGGCAGGGAGTTGAATTCTACCTACGCTCTCCAGACCAACTTCCAGACCTATTCAGCTTCCTAGCCAAACCCCCTGTGAGTGTCCCCAACTGGTTTGACTACCTGTTATCACCGGAGGCCTTGGGCCCACCTCTGCCCAGGCCGCAGCGTTCCCGTAGACCATGCTCACGAGCAATCAGCCGAGAGACTGCTAGACCTCACCCGAGGTCCGCCGAAGCGTAACTTTCTATCTTCTCTCAAGACCCGGTAAGACCAGATGAACGCTCATGTTACATCTCCCCACTGAACTTCCAAGATCATTAACACATTCGTCCCAAGTGGCCGGTAAATCTGGGTTTCTGGGTGCCTTTCTTGGGCCTGTCTAGATTGCCCTACCTTGTGCAACCTCAGGAATAATGACTCTCGGATATACCTACAACTCCCACCCTGGAATTACGGGATGTCGGCCATTACCCACCAGCTTAATCATTAAGGGGCCGGACTGTCACGGACTCGTGCCAAGCCTTGTCCGGTACTACGCCTCCATTGCACAGGCTCACTATCAGCGACGGATGGGGGAGACGGATGCAACAGGGAGACCAGTGACTTGGACCCCAGCCATGACACCTCAAGATGGATATACAGAACTTTGTCACCGTCTGGAAAAATTGGCCCTCCATTCCCAGATAAGTGTCCTGAGGGCCCGGTCTGTTTACTTGTCTGCCCCCCTTTTGGCCCCATGTGTGGTTATGTACCCCCCCATTTGCTAAACAACTTAGTAGTCATATGGGGCACCCCTGGGACCCCTCACTCTCCCTAGTTTCGTTTTGAAGTATGTGCAGGTTGACATGCATTAGGAGGGGGAGGGAGTCTCAGGGCTGTAGTGGATAACAATCCCAGGGACGTGACAATAGTTGATGACGTACTTTTTATGATATGTTATGTTTTGTTGTTTAATTTCTTACCACTCTACTACATTATTTCATTACTACACTGTATTATATTTACGCTATTGGTATTAACCTCGCCTTTCATGATTCGCCCTGGCACCCCCGGGTGAGAAGGTGAAAGACTCTTGATGCTGGTGCTACGGGCCTGGCCATGAGGCGTTGGGGCGGACCCCACTGGTAATGTCTATTGCCTGTATTGGCAGGGGGGATCGGTCTGACGTCCATGAGCCTCCTGGGAGCACCTTCATCTAATGGTCGCGGCAGAGGATGTTTTTGTTAACCATGATGCAGGTACCAATCATCGAAGGGCTTTTTCAGCTGTTATGGTTCTTTTGTTAGACACTCCATAATTCTCAGAGGCGCTACCCCCTCACATCTCCACATATTTTGTTTATTTAAATCACTGCCTAAACTCTACTTACTTTAGAGTAGATTACAACGCTCTTTGCACCCCCACATTAGGGCGGACCCCTGTGTTAACACCTTAGTGTACATCAGGGGCCCATAGTTAGTCTAAGACAGAAACCGTTTACTCCCCTTACCCCATCCTACCTCCCCCCCCCTTTTTCCTCTCCCTCCACTCCCTCCCCTCTGATCTATTTTTATTTTCAAATTCTTACCCTCTGCCTGTAGGGGTGTCTGCTTTTGGGACTTTCCCACACGCATATCGACTTCCATTTCCCTGCCAGTTGGCATGATGGGTCACCTAAAGATTACCTCGCTAAACGTGCGTGGCCTTAATGTACCAGAGAAGCGCTCCCAGCTCTTGGCTGACTTGCGCAGGGGCAAAACACATGTCGCTTTTCTACAGGAAACGCACTTCCGTGCAGACTCCATACCTAGGCTGACTAACGGGGCCTTCCCGGTGGCATACCATAGTGTCTCTCCGATCTCCAAATCGAAGGGGGTTAGTATTATCTTGGCCAGGTCGGTTCCTTGGGTGTTTGAGGCACAGCGAGCGGACGAGCAGGGTCGTTTTCTTCTCCTAAAGGGAAGAGTGTCCGATCTGCGGGTTACCTTCGCAAACGTTTACTTTCCCAATGTTAACCACCCCCAATTTTTACGTAAGCTTCTTTCGGAGCTCCTGGAGTTCTCGGAGGGGATGCTTATTTTTGGCGGAGACCTTAACTTTGCCATGGATCCAGCCATGGACGTCTCGCGGGGAGCCTCCCATCTGTCCTACTCCTGCCTGAGGCGTCTCAAGGCAGACTTACACACCCTACAACTTGTTGACCCTTGGCGACTGCTCCATAACCAAGATAGAGATTATACATTTTACTCTCAGGTGCACCACACCTACTCGCGGTTAGATTACATACTGCTGTCACATAAAGATCTTGTCAAGGTAGTCTCTACATCCATTGATGTCATATCCTTCTCAGACCATGCCCCCATTCACTTGATCCTCCAGTTGGGGCCAGTGATTCGGTCTCCTCCCTCATGGCGACTAAACGAAGCATTGCTTCAATCGGAGGAAACACGTGTGGAGCTACTGAGAGCACTGCAGGAGTACTTCTCCGTTAACAAGGGATCTGTCCCCAACCCCCTTGTGATATGGGAGGCCCACAAGATGGTAGTGAGAGGGATATTAATCAAAATAGGGGCCCGAATTAAACGGGACAGATTGAAACGCACGGAGGAACTAATTGCACTGATTCGTAAGCTGGAAGGTGTACATAAGGCTAGCCTTGCTCGTACAACCTTTCAGGATCTACAGAAGGCTCGAGAGGAGCTTTGCACTCTCCTCTTCCAGAAGACCAAACAGAAACTAGCATGGGCACGTCGTACTATGTTTGAGTACTCCAACAAACCGGGATCACTCTTGGCCAGAGCCCTGCAGGGCCCTCGCACGAAAACATACATCCCACACATACAGTCGTCTACAGGACAGAAGCTAAATACCTCCTCAGAAATGGCGGAGGAGTTCCGCTCCTTCTATACAGGCCTCTACAACCTAGACAGATTGCAACCCACGGGCTCCCCTGGAGAGGGCAGGTATACTCCTCAATCTTATGTAGCTGCCTCAGGCATGCCATCTCTACCTGACGAGGTAAGGGAAGAACTGGACGAACCCTTGACTGTAGAAGAACTGGGAGTTGCTTTGGCCTCTTCAAAACCAAAAAAGGCCCCTGGCCCCGATGGTCTAACCCCAGTGTACTACAAAACCTTCTTTGACTTACTGGCAAAGCCCTTAGTTTCTGCCCTCAACACCCTTACGGAGGGGAACCTATTCCCCATAGACACCCTTAGGGCATACATATCCCTCATCCCGAAGGAAGGTAAAGACCCACGACTTTGTGGGAGTTATCGCCCAATTGCCCTTCTGAATTCGGATCTCAAGCTCTTCGCAAAAATTTTAGCCAATAGACTGCTCCCCCACATTCCGAATCTGATTCATAGAGACCAGGCTGGTTTTGTACCGTTACGTGAACCAAGGGACAATACTATAAGAGTCATCAACCTGATACACTCGGCGAGGATCACCAAACGGGCCCTTCTCCTGCTGTCAACTGATGCGGAGAAGGCCTTTGATCGCGTCGACTGGTCCTTCATCCGGGCAACTCTAGAGCACATAGGCCTTCGTTCCTCTATGCTACAGTGGATCCTTTCCTTATACACGCACCCCACCGCGTCGGTTAGGGTAAACGAGACGAGATCGGACTTTTTCGACATCCGGAATGGCACGCATCAGGGATGCCCCCTCTCCCCTCTAATCTTTATCCTGTCCCTAGAACCCCTTCTATGCATGATAAGGGCAAACCCAGACATTCTAGGCTACCCGAAGCCCTCGGGATCCCACAAGGTGGCTGCTTTTGCAGATGACTTTATTTTCTTTCTAACAGAACCCCTTGCCTCTCTCCCTAACCTGCTTAGATCCCTTCAAGAATATGGTAATCTCTCATCGTTCCAGATCAATCTGACAAAATCCTCCATTCTCAACATAACGGTAGATAAGGGAAATGTCCAACGTTTACGCGCGTCCTTTTCATTGAAATGGGCAACCAAGCATATACGTTATCTAGGAGTCGGCATCACCTCAGATCCGGCTGAACTGTACTCGGCTAATTTTACCCCATTACTTCTACGCCTTAAAACTGACCTCTTGCACTGGCACTCTTTGACGCTGACATGGTTTGGCAGATGTAGCGCCCTCAAAATGATTTTGCTGCCAAGGGTGCTATACCTGCTACAGGCGCTCCCCATCCGACTTCCTCCAGCGTTCTTTAAACAAATCGACTCCATGTTTCGGGCCTTTGTCTGGTCCCACCACAAACCTCGTGTTAGACTCCAACTTCTTTATCTAACAAAAAGCATGGGTGGGGTTGGTCTGCCGGACATAAAGGCATATTACAGAGCAGTCCACTTAACTAGGTTGGTGGACTGGCACTGCCATGCAGAGGCGAAGCACTGGGTCGCCATGGAGGAGGAGGACTCCAGGGGGTCGGCCATGAGTTGGCCCTGGATTGCCTCACCAATCCCAAAGGACCTAGTGGAGCACCCTACCTTGGGCAACACCCTAACAGTGGTTAGAGATGCTTTTCGGCGCTCTTCAGTGTCCCCGCAGCCATCTCCCATGGTTCCGATTATAGGTAACCCGGAATTCTTACCTGGAGTTCAGAATCCACAACTTAAGCGACTGGCAATGGGCACTAAATGTCACCTACACGATTTTTTGGGACCCAATGGCCAACTATCCTTAGAAGCTGGAGCATTGGTGACAGACCCCCCCCCCCCTAGATTTTTGGAGTGGCCTCCAGCTGCGGAACTTTCTGCGCAGCTGTCTGAGGAAACCGGGCATTACCCGTAATCTCACTGAACTGGAACTCATTTGCCAGCGTGGGGAACTGATCCGACATTGTCTCTCACTGATGTACTCATCCTTAACCCGGCCAGAGGAGGGGTACGTTCCTCAGTTCCTCTCCAAATGGGAGGCGGAGCTGGGAGTCCAATTCACTGGGGTGCAGAGACAAAAGATTCTCTACTTCGCCCAGAAATCCTCAATTGCCACTAGGGTTCAGGAAACCTGTTACAAAATCATGACACGCTGGTACAGAGTCCCTTCCATCTTGCATCGTTTCTTTCCTCAGGTGCCCGGCATATGTTGGCGCTGTGGCTCTGAGGAGGGGACGATGCTACACATCTTCTGGTCTTGTTCCAAGCTTGCCCCATTCTGGCACGGAGTGGCACGCACGGTCGGACATCTTACTGGTGTCTCCCTGGAAGACGATCCTGCAGCCTGCTTGCTCCACCTATCAGAACGACCCATTAAGAAGTATAAGACCTCTCTCACCATCCAACTTCTGAATGCCGCAAAGGCTTGCATCCCTCTTTGCTGGAGATCGGAGAGACCACCGGCGCTATCCATGTGGTTTGCTAAAGTAAACGAATTAAGGGATATGGAGGATCTTACTGCCACCCTGCACAATAGAGAGGAGACCTTTCGAGAGACCTGGAGACCCTGGCAGCACTTTATTTACACGGAAGCCTATCTTCAGGAAATGACACAATCTAGCTAACTCCACGGGTTAGCACCATCTCTCAGGCAGAGGGCATCACCCTGTACTTTGTTATACTGCACCTCTACATTCTTTCTTTATTCGTTTCCTCTGTACTAAATCACTCCTACCCCTCTACTTCCCCTCCTGTTCCCCCCTCCCTTCTATATTTCCCCACCCCCTCCTACCCCGTTATATTTCTCTCCTACCCCGGGGGACACTAGTCTCTATAGTATGCATCCTCATACTTGGGTTCCTCCACGGCCCAGATATAAAGAGAATCTTGTAGATCATTACCTGTTTAATATGTCCCAGGTATGGGTTTTACAGTCTTCTAACCCCCATTTTACCAACTATAGAGAAAACATTGTTTCTCACTGAGTGACAATGACTAGCAGACAAGGGAGTTGGATATAAGCCAAACAACTCAGAACCTAGAGCGGCGCTCAGGTCTCATCCACTGACAGTATTGATAATTTGGGGAACCACCCCCACATACTTTAACTGTGGTGCTTGTTTTAATAACCAGAACTGTCGATCTTGTCGGTTTCTGTTTCGACATAACTGTTTGCAATCATCTACATGTATCACACTCGCCTGTCTCTTACATTGTTTTACAACAGATTATGTAACTGTCTGCTTTTGCTCAGTGTCAAAATAAAGGAATTTAAAAAAAAAAAAAGAATTTCTTTTTTTCCTCTAGCAGAGGTCATAATACTAAAGGTATATCCTTTTTTTATAATTTTCTGGCTTCATTTCCCATTGAAATAAAGAGTACTAATATGCTCAAGTGGTAAAAAGATCTCTCCCAAACCTTCTCATGGGAGTCCTTGGCAGCCATTAAAATAAACCAATCTGCAACATCTTGTATAGAACACTGGGAGAATTCGCAAAAAAGACTTAACCATTTTTATTTGACGCCCTATAAACTTTCTAAAATGTTCCCTTCTTCCTCCTCTCCTTATCTGTTGGAGATGCAGTGATCAAATAGGAACATTATATCATACACTTTGGAACTGCAAAAACCTTTCCAGCTACTAGAGGGCTGTATTTTCTTTTATTGCATCCCTTATGGGTAACCTAATTCCTATTAACCCTGCAACAGCTCTACTAGGTTTAAACCCTGATATATACTCATTAAACTACAGAACTATTGTGGCCAATATATTAATAGCAGCAAGGTTTACCATAGCTAAACTGTGGAAATCCAATACTGCTCCCAATCTATTTGATGTGGTATTAAGAGTAAACACACAGGCCCACTATGAACTAATGTTGGCATACAAAAACTTTAACATTGCAAAATTTAAAAGGATTTGCCAAGCCTGGTTGGTACATCCTAAAGCTTCAAAATACTTGAATGACTTTAATAACCAATGGGGCTCCTGTCTTTACATGTTGAATTATAATGGAAAGATTAAAAAAAAAAAAATCGGCCTGACACGAAGATGGCTGCTTAATTCCTCAGCTCCCGCCATCACACGACCTGAACTTCATTTACCGGAGGCTCAGCCGGACGAAACCCACCGCACAACATGGGGACTGCGTCCAGGAACACCTCAGCCTCCCGTTCCCGTTCCCCGAGGGGACACCCGGAACACACGGAACACAATATCCCCGAAATGTTCCGGACGGGCAGAAGCAACATGGCGTCATCCCGCCACAGGAGCTCACAGGCCGCAATGTCCTCAGCAGGGAGCGCCGTCTCTCGCCCCACCGGTAAGCTTCCCGGGGAACTTTTGCCAGAGGTACAACCCCACCACCAATTGAACATAAATGATCTGCGGATGATAGCCAATGATATAAAGGACACACTGTCGGCTGCCATAGCAGAACTTCGCCTGGAATTCCGAACCCTGTCTGACAGAGTTACAACAGCGGAACAAATGGCTGAACAACAAAACCTTCAACTGCGCAAAACTACCCGCCATGTCGATGCAAATACCCTTCAGATGAGGGACATGCAGAGACACCTCGAGGATCTCGACAATCGGGGCAGAAGACGCAACCTGAGGGTCCGAGGGCTCCCGGAATCGATTGAAGGAGATCAACTGACCCCATCGGTTGTCAGCCTATTCAATGGCATTCTACACAGGCCCCTCCAGACACCTGTGGAGTTTGAAAGAATCCATTGCGCACTGCGACCTAAAGGAAGGGACACTGACCCACCCAGGGATATAATCTGCTGCTTGACTGACTACAAACTCAAAGAGGATATTCTTAGACAGGCTAGAGGCATTCCACAGCTAATACAGGGGGAAACCTATCCAGATATTCCAAGATCTGTCAGGCATCACTCTTCAACACAGGAGGGATCTAAAACCCCTGCTAGACACCCTCCGCACCAGAGGCATTAATTACAAATGGAAGTTTCCCTTCTGCCTGGCTGCCACCTCGCAATGTCGCACTGCTTTCCTCAAAGTACCTGAGGATCTTCCCTATTTCTGCGAGACCCTCAATATTCCCGCTGTGGAAGTACCTAACTGGTATGCGGACTTTCGACGCTCAGCTGTGTGGAGAGATCAGCACCATGAAATGCCTATGGAAACCACGAATACAGGGCACAGGAGGAGAAGATCACCCTCCGCCTCAGCATATCATGGCACTCGCCGCTCCCAGCACCGCGACCTCAGCACAGCCGATTCGCCCTCATCCAGGAGGGCCAGAAGAGATCGCTAATGCCTCAGGGCAGTACTTCATTTCATTTTACAGTGACCCTCTTTTTCTGTTGAGCCTCGTTAGGCTCTCTTTGTTTTCCACCACAGTGATTGGACGCTGTTTTTTGGACAAGCCTCTCACATATATGTCACCCCCTAACGCTGTCGACCTCTAACGGGACAAACAGTGAGTACACATGCCCTGTATGGGTAAAATCAGTTTATTATTGGGACTCAAAAGAACCTCTAGCTAATGTGCCTCTTTCGTGGGCATCACATAGCGCGAGCAGCAAACTACAACAACCAGAATGCAGCGCAAACCGGAAGTACGAGGGGACCCTCGTACAGGATACGGAAACTCCCTTGCCCTCATCCAGCTGAACAGGAACACTAACATACTCACTGCCACAGCGACGGAAGCAATCACACAATGCGGCTCTTGTCACAGCTCTTCCAGCTTACCTGACACGCGGATTCGCAACCGATGGCATCAGACCCGCACAGAAGGAAGAATGACGGAACTTTCACAACGATCCCCATGACCAACGTACGCACCAGTCACCTGACACCACGCTACGTCATCCTGAATCTCCAGACGACTTGCTCTCCACGGAAGATCGCTTCGGAGATATCGCCTGCAGAGACGCTCGTCATACGCATCCACAGCAAAGGACCTCAATGTAGCAACGGTATCTCACTGTCATACAGCCTGCATGGCACCTACGGGGACACTCCCCTCACTCCGTTTGTTTACCAGGACCCACTTTTACCCATTTTTACCCCAAGGCCTAAAGTTGGAGTGAGCAACGGACCTTAAGAGGTATTTGATCATCTACCATACACTCCCTAGAATGGCTCACAGGACACATTTAAGGTCTTACGATATAAATCCATTATATGCAAGCATTGTGTCCCAGATTCTTCCGTCCCAGGGATACAGAGAGGGAGGGGGTATCCTAATATATACCGGGTGTAATTCTTAGATAACCACGGCCCGAGCAACTTTAAGCTCCAGAGCCTGACTTACAGGTACACCTTGAGTTTACCTTATTGTGTGTTGATGTTTTTCACATGGATGATACACTTACGTTTCTGGGCAATTGTTGGTTATTTCACGCTTGATAAGTAATCTCAGTTGTTCAAGCCGTGGAATCCTTTCAACTTCGTCAGTGATATGCCGTGACGCGCTCCTGTGATTATCCAGTGCATTTTCCCACTGGTACGGGCGTGACTCCGGTGGTCCGACTAGACATCCTGCAGGGGTTGATACTGACGAACTTACCCGTTTTGTTCTTTCTTGCTAGAGCGGTTATTGATGTTATAGTTAATCATTAGATATCTATATTGATGTTTGTATGCACACTCTCGTTGGCATGAGTTGTACACTCTTTTCATACAGGCTCTTTTCATACCCCTCCATTTACCCGCAATCTGCCCAACGGCCGTGCGGTGGCGGGACACACACTCATTCCCTCTATACCTCGGCCAACTCCCTCGTGTCGGGCATATTCCAACCCCCACACAGCTTCGGAGTTGTGTACCGGCCTGTTCACAACGGGTTGTGCGCAGCCCCTGAGCTGTACATTACCGATCCCTTACTATAAAGTGAGGACACAGGATACTTCACTATCCCAGTGGACTCATCGGTTATTCTACAGAGTTCCTAGATATCAAACATAACCTACTCTAATCTAAGAATAAAAGAAACTCTTCCCTGACCACACCTCCCCTCCCCCTCACTCCTTCCTTTTTAATTTTTATTTGTTCTTCTCGGTCCCTTATTCTTGACCCTGACGGAAATAATGGACACAAATCGAACAACAAACACTGGGGCGGAATCACACCCACCCCTGGATCTCCAATCTATCAATATTCGGGGCCTAAATACGCCCGAAAAACATTCTCTCCTACTCGCCTCGCTACATAAGTCTAAAACACATATAGCCTTAATCCAGGAAACACACTTCAGAACAGACGCTATCCCCAGATTACACAGCAAACGATTTCCCACAATCTACCATGCCACCAACGATGAAGCGAAATCAAAAGGTGTCTGCATTCTCATAGCTAAAGATTGCCCATTTATTGTCTCGGACACACATAATGACCCACAAGGACGTTTCCTCTTCCTAAAAGGCACCCTATACGGGAAAAGAATCACGATTGCCAACTTATACACCCCGAATGCGCACCGAGTTTCCTTTTTCCGAGATACATTACAATTACTCGCGGCCTTTAGCTCGGGCGCGCTAATAATCGGAGGCGATTTCAACGTACCCCTCAACCCAGCCCTTGACACCTCTAACGGCCACTCCTCCATCACGTACAGAGCCCTCCGTGCCATAAAACAACAACTTAGCGACCTGCTAGTGCATGACACCTGGCGCACCATGAACCCTAATGAAAAGGATTACACGTTCTTCTCTACGCCACACTCTAAATATTCACGAATCGACTATTTTTTTATATCCCAAGACGATCTCCCTCTGCTGAAACACACCTCTATTGAGCCGATGGTACTGTCAGATCATAACCCAATTACACTGTCCCTTCACCTTCCCAGCAAATCGGTACGCCCACACATCTGGAGATTAGACAACTCCTTACTTACAGATCTGGATATCTCAAGTAAGGTTTCCCAACACCTCACAAATTATTTCACAGACAACGAACCGGGTGATACCTCGCCAGACGTGGTTTGGGCCGCACATAAATGCGTTGTAAGGGGCACGCTCATCTCGATAGCAGCACACCGGAATAGGCTCAGAAAAGCTAAACCGGAAGAACTGACTACACGCATCACTCAACTTGAACAAAAACATAAAAAATCACTGGCGTCTGACGCACTCACAGTGCTGACACAAGCTAGAACTGAACTATTAAACGAATTACACACCAGACTTAAGCGCAAGTATATGTTGCAACAAAAATGCTTCTATGAATATGGCAACAAATCGGGGAAGCTCCTAGCGAGAGCCCTGCAAGCTAAACGTACGGCCCAAACCATACACACAATCAAAGACCCTTCAGGCAAACCGTCCGTTACATCTGGAGACATAGCGAAACAATTTGTGAACTACTTCACAGACCTTTATAACCTACGATCCACCTCACAAACAGATACCCCAGAAGATAGACGGACAACAATCCAAACATTCCTCTCCCAATACGCTCCCACACCCCTCAAGACAGAAGACACCGATGCACTAGACTCCCCATTGACAACAGAAGAAGTCACTCTAGCACTAAAGCAGATGAAACCAGGTAAAAGCCCGGGACCTGACGGGCTTTCTGTAGCGTATTATAAATCTTTCTCAGATATACTCATACCCCCCTTAGTTAAAGCGCTGAACAACCTCTCGCCCCATAGTATAGCTTCCAAAGAAATATTAGAAGCTCACATAACACTTATTCCCAAACCAGGTAAAGATGCTACCATGGTCTCCAACTATCGACCAATTTCCCTTCTTAATGTGGATATTAAAGTATATGCCAAAGCCATTGCCAACCGTCTGTTACCACTAATCCCCAAACTAATATCCACAGATCAAGTTGGTTTTGTCCCGGGAAGGGAAGCCCGGGACAACACCACTAAAGCCCTAGACATCCATTACTGGATGACCACCAATAACGTTAACGGCTTTTTCTTGTCCTTGGACGCGCAGAAGGCGTTTGACAGGGTTGCTTGGGATTATATGGAAGCCACATTGCACGCTATAGGCCTCCCACTCCAACTGATCCATATGATTATGGCTTTGTATTCCTCACCCACTGCAAAAATAAGAGTGAATGGGCACCTGTCGGACGCCTTCTCCGTCTCCAACGGAACACGACAGGGCTGCCCCCTGTCCCCCTTAATCTTCATTCTCACGATGGAACCACTCCTCCGCAAACTCAAGGAAAACCCAAATATTAAAGGGGTGGAAGTGGACCATAAACAATTTAAACTTGCGGCCTATGCGGACGATGTCCTGTTATTTCTAACGGACTCAATCACTACTTTGCCTAACCTCCTCAAAGATTTTGCTACATTCAAATCTCTATCCAACCTGCAAATCAACCTAGCTAAGTCCAAAGCCCTTAACGTCTCCTTACCCACCGAAATAGTCGCCCAATGCACGCAAAATTTTCCTTTCAGCTGGGAAACCAAGGCTCTCACATATCTAGGCATTAAAATACCCCCCAAACTGACAGAGATTTATAAGTTGAATTTCCTACCTATCCTAAATACCATACGAACAGACTTACATAAATGGACCTCGGGGCCGTTTTCATGGTTTGGAAGGGCAGCTGTCCTAAAAATGAACGTGCTCCCCGGACTGCTATATCTATTTCAGACCGTACCCATACAAATTCCCCTTGCCTTCTTCTCCACCCTCAAAAAGCTCTGTAGAAATTTTATATGGTCCTCCAAACAGCCCAGATTAAATTGGAAAAGACTAACAAACCCTAAGTCACAAGGGGGATTAAACATTCCAGACATGCAAAAATACTATTGGGTATGCCACCTAGCTAGAATTGTAGACTGGCATGCCAACGATACTAGCAAAGACTGGGTCTATACTGAGAACGCTTCCACCCCGATACCGATACGCACGTTACCGTGGATCAACCCAAAAATAGTACCAACACAAGCCAAACTAAACCCATTCATCAACTCCACATTAACAAATTTCAAAGCAGCTTGCAATCCACTCAAATTGAAACCTTTTCCCGGCCCCATGACACCTCTGGAAAACAACCCAGAGTTTACCCCAGGAGTACACACTCTCAACCCGGTAACAGATCCCAACAGACCACGACTCAAGATACATCAAATGTTCCACAATGGAAACTTCTTGACGTTCCATGCCCTTACTTCCACATTTCCAGACTACAACATTCCCTTCCACAAATACTTGCAAATACGTCACTTCATCTATAGCCTAAAACCCACGGTAGACCTGCACAGAGATCTTACGCCTTTTGAACTATTATGTAACAATTCTGAACCCAAAGACACCTCATCTCATCACTATATAAACTCCTATTTCCAACAGACAAAATCAAAACTGATGACTTAATTATAAGGTGGGAGCAGGACTTGAACATAGACCTCTCCACAGAGGAGTGGCAGCGAGCTCTCCATCATATGCATAAAGGTTCCTGCAACATATCCACTCAAGAAAACAGATACAAAATCTTTACAAAATGGTACAGGACCCCGGATAGGATCCATAGGTATCAACCTAACTTCCCTCCCCTATGCTGGCGTTGCAAAGTATCAAGAGGCACACTACTCCATATTTGGTGGGACTGCCCTCTTATCCAGACCTTCTGGACCGAAATCCATCGGTTAATTACTCAGATAACGACATTCACTCCAGACTTCACTCCGGCACAATATTTACTCCACCATACCTCTTTCCCACAACACACATATAGGAGATCCCTGGTGCTACACCTCATCAACGCGGCAAACCTATGTGTCCCAGTACACTGGAGAACCACATCCCCCCCCCACCATAATAGAATGGATTCAACGGGTTGATAGAGTGGCTGAAATGGAAAGCCTTATTCACCAAACAGCAGATACGCCAACCAAATACACGAACATCTGGGCATGTTGGACTCACTTTAAATCGTCCCAAATACAGTCTAGTTCAACCACCCCCCACCCCTCAGACTCCGGGGGATCCACTAACACACAAACGACTACCTAAGCCCATAAATCAACACTTAAATACCATTACTTTCCGTCATCCTCCCCCCCCTCCCATCCCCTTTTCCCACATCATTACATCAACTGCTCCCTGCAAACTCTTAACCCTCAAAGGCAATACAAACGCGACCCAATACGTTGGGGAAGATAACACCTCATCAGAACAAGTTCCCTGGCCTCAACGAAGTCACCACTGACTAACATTTCCATTTACTCCTCCACCCGGGCACAGTTAAGCGCCCATATAGGGGTGCTCGGGTGTAGGAGTGGAGATTTTTCTGCCGGGAAAACTACACCTAGACGTGTTATCTTACACCACAGGGATATTTCAGGCATAACGTAACTCCCATCTTCGTTTTTTATTCTACATCACGTGTTATTATTACTATTCTTCACTTTTATTTTTACTCCTACCTACGGACCATAACAGGTTCATTATTTGCTGATTCTTACTACCATTACTAATATGTTATGTGATATAAACAATAACCAAATATTTTGTAACTATCAACTTTATCCATTGCCAACCTGTAACATGTGCATATATTTGTTTCACTTGTTTTACTTTTGTGAAAACTTAATAAACTACTTTTAAAAAAAAATAAATAAAAAAAAAAAATCACAATTTTATTACCTAGTGTCTCTGCTAAAAAAATGTAACTTTTTAACAAAAAATACAGGTTTAAACTTGTAAACAAATGTACTGTACCAGAAAAAGCCTGGTCTTAAAGTGGTTAAGGAACACATTTTATCTATTATCTAATTGTTATATAACTATAAACATACCTTTCAAGGTAACATTCCTTAGCGCTTCCTGATCTTTTGTAATCATGGTGACACTTAAAGTGGTTGTATACCTTAATTTGTCATTTTTACCTACAGGTAAGCCTATAATATCATCATCACCCTGGATGATGAAGTGATGGGGAATAAAGGAAGAAGGTGTTCATCCTCCCTTGTGGGAGTAATTTGGTGCTTTTATACATGTGAGTTACTTGTGAATGTATCCTATTGGCTATGGATGGCCACTTGAAATTGGTCCCCTCCTCTATTTGGGGATATTTAGAAGGTCTTGACTTGCTATACATCTATTGGGGGACCCTCCTGAGTATTCTTTGTACATATCTCTGTTCCCTATGGGTGGGGGTGGCACCCGGTGGAAAGACAAGGGCCTTTCACATGGGCAGACTGATCAGGTCCACCTGTCAGTTTTTCAGACCCAATAGGACCCTTCAGTCTCCTCTACGGAGCAGCGGGTGTCAACAGACTTGTATCCTTTGAAACCTGTTGTCATATGATCCTATCCTGTCCACTAAAAACAGACAGATGGGGATCTGTTCCCCATCCATCCGGCAGATTGGATGGTAGTTGGGTGTAAACAGACAGGCGATCCATTTACATTCAACCACCCATAGAGGAGAGAGGGTTGTGTTTGTATCCACTCTGCATTAGCAGAGAGGACATGAACCAGCCATCCGGACAGATTCCCCGCTGAGCAGTTGGGCTCCAACAGATCCAGCCCCATGTTTAAGAGGCCTTATACATGGACCTTTAGATTTAAAACATATATGGCTGACCTTGTACAAACTCTATACCTCTATGTAACTTATTACATAAGTGTATGCATATGCATATTTGTACTTTTTTTACATTATATACAGTACATACTATGTAATGTTTTGATGTATTATTGTAAGTTTATATTTTACAGATATCTATCACTCTATTCCCTGAAAAAGAGTTAAATTGAAACCTGTTGGATTATCCACAGGCTATAATTACTTGATGTGCAAGATCTGTTAGTATTATTAGGGTCATGTGGACCATAGATTGTTTAAATAAATCTAACTATATGAGGGTTTAGTACTTTCTGTCATCCTGAGCTTTTATGCAATTGTGTTTTATTAAAGTTTGTTTAATAAACTCTGCTGATTTTATACATTAGTATCATTTTGTATAGAAACAAGTTCATTCTTGTGTGTGCCCTGAAAGTCCCCTCCACATTTTACGCTTGATATTCTCTATGTACAAATGGGATGATGGCACACCACGGCAATGAATGATCCTTTATCTTTAGTTGTTATTTGTATTAAAACTGTGATATAATGATTATAAATTTATGGACATTAAATTTTATTTGACCCTACCCCACAACAGTAATCAGCTTTAAGTTTGTCAGCATACAGTATACATATTCATTTCACACATCTAATTCACACTGGTGATTCAGCCTATGCGCAGTGGACAGCAGGCTACGAAGCCGCAAAGAGTCATAGCCTTATGCCCACAGTAAACATCCCGCTGCCAGGGACCCGTAGCCTGGCAAAGAAATGGTTCAGATGAGCACGGCGCTGGACCCCTGGACAGGTAAGTGTCCTTTAATTAAAAGTCAGCCGCTACCGTATTTGCAGCTACTGACTTTTATTTTTTTTACTTTTTTGTACAAAGGCTGAAGAACTGCTTTAACTATTCTTTTACAAAGAGAAAAACAATGTAAGATAATATTTACAAAAAAGATATTGCAAAACAGACAACAGAGGCAAAATTTAACACAATTTATACCACTTGTCACATTCTGCAAGCAGTACCACCACCAAACAATGACCCCTTCAAATGAATGGGGCTGTGTCACAACCGCTCTGCAACTGTGTAAAATGCCTCTGAAAACTATTCACCATGGTCACTTTTCAGAGGACCAGCAACGCATGTGTAAATGGGACCTAAATATGTAAAAAATACTGAGAAATTTTCACCTAGTCTTTGGTTACATGCCTGATTCACTCACAGAGCAAGTCCAATCTGAGGTAGCAGAGTCATTGGCTTTCAAATGTAACTCTCTCAGTATCCTTAGTAGTTTCTATATTAAAAAAAGCTCCAGAGCTGCGAACACAATCGATTTTTCTTGTACAATGAGAAGGTGTTGCAGAGTCAACATCCACCCATTCAGGTGAAATGTAGTGGTGGCAGGCTTCATATTTATTGGACAAAATATTATTTCTTAGGCCCCTTTCACACGGAGCAGACCCATCAGCAGATCCGCTTGCTCAGAAGAGAAGAGAGCAAAACATAAAGAGAAAGAGTATGGGGATAGGAGAAAGAGGTGAACAAGGATGTGACAAACCCTGTACATCTAAAGGAGTATGTTTGCCCATATTAGCTTCCCTTGCCCGGTACCATCATGATCCAAGATCCCTCAGAGCACCCTGTCACTAGCCATAACTCAGTATAGGGTGACTAGCATAAGACTTTATTGAAGGACAAAAAAAAAGGATATAACTCTGAAGACAATCACATCAGGCACAGGTACATTCAAACAATTCAACACATCTATCTATAAACAAAATCTGGGCACGCAGCCAACTTTGTTAGTGGTACAGAAACATTTAACCTTTCAACAACATTTAACCTTTCATCAATGTAAAACAGTAACTGGGCAGTGGGCACGCAGACTACTTCTTTCATAGAGAGACCTTTTAAAAGAGCTACTCCTCTCCTATGACTTGGGCATGCGTGCATGCACACAATTCAAATATCCACCGTGAGCTGAGAGTGATGAATACTTAAGAACAATAGCGGGGTTGAGACAGACCTGAAAGGAATGGGCTGTCACAAAGGATATTGAGTGATCCCTTCTTTTAAGAGTTATATCACAGACAGTATTCAAATGTTTTGGTTTTAAAGTTAAACCAATCCACAATGCACACTGGTTGATGTTAAGGCTGGAACACATTGGCCAAATATCGGCAAGTACTGACCAGTTCAATAGAAACTGGCCTACGTTCTGCAAATGTGTACAGCAGCCTGTTCCACAGAGGCCCGCCTAACATCTGGCTTGTTTCAAATGGGCAGTCTGGAAAACCAGCACTGATCACAGTGTTCTGGCGGCGGGGGGGGGTCAGTTCCTCTCTCAGAACACAAAGCGCAGCGTGACAATTCCTGTACTAACATTGCATAGTTAGTACTGTGAGCTCCTTGCAAGCTTCTCAGTATTTTTTCGTTCAGGGCACTGGGTTGACCGACAAATGCCTGTGTGTACCAGCCATTACTGTGTGCAACTGTGCTTGTTGATAGGCTTGATAACATTATTTTAGCTTTACAGTTAATAGGTCTTTGATAAAATACTAAAAACCAACTGCTAGTTGTTTACGCTACTTTTGCGAGCTTTGCTATTTTTGGAAATGTCATCCATTTACTCAACATTGTGACCTTTTATGATATGATTCAGCTATTTATTTTTTAACTTTTTTCATTATTTCTATGATAGCTATGGAAAAGTGTAGCAAGAAAGATAATTTAAAAAATATTTAGTATACCTTCGTGAAATGCTGGATTTCCAAAATGCAAGACACAAAATGAAGTTTGAATTAGGGTCATTCAAACAGCTTAATGCTACATGTTACTTTAATATTTCAATCAGTAAAACTGGGGTTGTTATGTCACTGAAATACTGGTCTGAGACAACAATAGAAGTTGAAAGGCAAGCCAAACAGAACCAGCTGAACACAAGCCTGTCCTCGAGACATAACTAGATTGTAATAACATGCTTCAGGAAATGCTGATATTGCCTTTGGCAGATGTGCCCCATTCTATTCTTCGACACAGAAGACCATTGGAAATGATTTCCCATTTAATTCATTTTTCAGAAAGCATCCTCTCTTGAAAATGTTTTTTTTTTTTACTATGACAAATTAGACATGAAATTGTCATAACTTGCCAGTTAGGACTGGGTATGTTGATCCACCAATTTTTCCTTTACTCTCTCTGGCTAAAAAAAAAAAATATTTGCAAACATTTCTCAGTGATTGAATTGTGTTAATTATCTTTTCCAAACTTATTCCAATCTACTGTAATTGCAGTGGACGGTACAGGTCCTGACAATTGCAATGTTTTTGATGTTCTACTGTAAATGACAGATGACTTTAAAGTAAGCCTATAATTAATTTTAAGCTTTTAAAAGTAAAAGTTCTGTTTAAGAACAAAGGCTGTCTGCTATAACCTTTATTAGACAAGAAAGCCTCCTTTTTGCCCATTTCTGATTTCGTTTTGCTACCTTACTGGGACCTGTTTTTCCATGAGTCAACAATTAAGATATATCTAAACCGGGGAACAAAAATATATTGCATCTTTCTAGTCCTTAAATGTGATGGCAGCTACATTCATTTTCTTATTGCAGTTTTTTTCTCCTTTATTTTCGCCTCCCATATTTCATTTATAGAGGAACAGCATGGCCACTATAGGATATGAGATATTATAGGGCTACAGAACACTTCCCTATCTCTCCATCTGCATGACATGGCACAGGAATTTATCAACCAGGCTGTGGCCTGGGAAGAGTGCATGTGTTTGGAACGGCTTGTTCAGGCCTGCCTGCGTGAAGAGGCCTGAGTGTGTCTGCATAGTGAAGCTGGCCTGGTCAGGAGGCAGTATGGCGTTCCATACAGGCTAGTTGACTCTTCTGCAGAAGATTGGGATTTGAATGGAGTCTGAGTGCTGGTTTACTCTCCTAAAGAAATATGTTTGCTGAGCACATGGTCTACAAAGTCATTTTAAACACAGGAGTGTTGGATTTGACTTAAATGCTCCTTTCCTGTGCTGTTAAGTATTAAAATTCTGCTTTAACATGGAACATCTGTAACCCTAACCTCTCTCCCACGCTGTTGTGAGTAATACATTCCTTTTTATTTCACCTAAAAGTGACTGGTGCCCATCTGTTCGCATTTCCCATTATTTCCTAAGAGATTTACACTCTAAGGTGAAATGCCAGCACACCCTATCCCTGGGGGTACCATCATGCCTCCAGGAGACATGGGGTGATACATTTTTAGGGCCCAGTGGGTTTTTTGTCCCTAGTAACACACTGCAGTTACTCAGAGTTTTAGTTTGGCTCCATAGGAGATGTGCAGGAATCACCTGTTTGAGCACAGTAATTTGCGCAGTAGCTACTGCTGCTGCTTCATGCGAAAGCTGTTTTGTTCCAGAGTGGGGAGAAAATGTCTTTATTCTTCGGGCCTGCCCTGCATCTGCCTAAGAGTGACTGGAGGATTACTGTTGGTATGGCTATATCGAGTGAGGTAATTCTTGACATGGGGATTTCGCTGATGCCTCATAAGAAGCTGGCTCTTTACACTGCTCAAAGCTTTGAGGCACTGGGAGTGATTTGTTGTAGCCAGTCCTCGGGGTTTGCCACTTCCATACACCCCAGGAGCTGGTGCCACTACTGCAGGGAGTTGCTGCTAGAGGTTGTTCTTTCAACTTTTCTAGCCCAGGTGATGCAGGTGGACTAGTCTTAGGTGTTTGCCAATAAGGAAGTGACCACATCCACCACCACTACTGCCACTGCATTGATGTGCCAGTTTCTACTGCCACCAACACAAGTTTGCTGCTCCAGCTACTGCTGATTCAGATATGTCCGTACCTGTTGCCGCTGCTGAGTCTGACTCTGACATTCCCTCAGACTGGTTCTTCAGGTCTTCCAAGAGGTCTGTGTCACCTGAAGGGTGGAGGTCAGAGTTTGAGCAAGGAGACCCACAGAGTGAGGGTAGCCCTGCTGTTCTTGCGTGTGTGTTAGAACCAGAGTCGCCATGTGAGCCTGTGATAGATGTCCCTAGTCTAAGATGCCGTTGGTTGAGCATTTGTGTGGGATAAGGAAGCAGATGGTAGACTGTTTGCCCAGACTGATGTTTGCCCGCACAGACTACATTGTATTATCACTTGAGTCCTGTGTTTCTCCTGGATGGGGAGACCCCAAAAGTTGCCTAATTTTTTCTGTTTATAGTGCATTGTGATCAAGAAAGTTGCACAGAAATGTGGTCTTTTGTATCCCTATGTGTCTCAGATTGTGATGCAAGAGGTCAAGGAACTGAAATGAAAATGGTACAGTGAGGCCACCTGTGAGCTCCTGGGAACAGAGGCGGCTCTAGGCTTTGTGAGGCCTTAGGCAAAACTTACACATGAGGCCCCACGGACTGGGACGCTCCGTGATGAGGCCCCTATTCCTCAGGCTGCGGGCAGTATCTGATTTGTCCGTCAGCTCCTAAGCCACAGAGTCCCAGTGGAAGTAGGCGGAGCCGCCGGCGTCAACTTCAGTGATTGAGAACAGGCAAATTAGGCGGCCACGAGGCCCCTGTGAGTGCGAGGCCTTAGGCGACCGCCTAATTTGCCTAATTAGAGAGCCGCCTCTGCCTGGGAATATCTGCTGCAGATGAGTTTGCTATCCTCCTTAATGACAGGTTTAATAGCTGCCTGATTTCATGATCTCCACATCTATGTGGAATGGGTAGTGATCCGGTGATCTAGTACTAAAGATGGGCTGAACCCCCCTGTTGCAGCAGATCTACCGAACAGAAGAAACGTTCTAACCCAAACCCTGTTAAAATCTATAGGAGCTGAACAGAAAAAATCTAAAGTGCCCATTTTGAAGGCTTATATGCAATTAATTGGCCATAAAAGAGGTATGGGGGTCTGGGTACTGCCCTGGGGGGCATGTATCAATGCATTCTTTTTTATTTACAGGAGCAGTGATTTTAATGCTTAAAGTGCAACAAAAAATATTTTAAAAATTTTGTAACCACCTCAATGCAGGGCACTTTCACCCGCATTCCTGCCCATTCCATTTTTCAGCTTTCAGCGCTGTCGCACTTTAAATGACAATTGCACGGTTATGCAACACTGTACCCTAATTCCATTTTTAATCATTTTCTTCACACAAATAGAGCTTTCTTTTGGTGTTATTATTTAATCACTGCTTGGTTTTTTATTTTTTACTTAAGAAAAAAAGAAAAAGATCAAAAATTTTGAAAAAAATAAAGTTTTCTTAGTTTCTGTCAGTAAATTTTGTAAATAAGTATTTTTTTTCCTTCACTGATGTGCGCTGATGAGGCAGCACTGATGGGCACTGATAGGCTGCACTGATGGGCACTGATGAGGCAGCACTTATGGGCACTGATGAGGTAGCACTTATGGGCACTGATAAGGCGGCACCTATGGGCACTGATGAGGCAATGATGAGGCGGCACCTATGGGCACTGATAGGTGGCACTATTATGCCACACTGATGAGCACTGATAGGCGGCACTGATAGGTGGCATTGGTGGGCACTGATAGGCGGCACTGGTGGGCACTGATAGGCAGCATGGATAGGCAGCACTGATGGGCACTGATGGGCGGCACTGATGGAAATTGATGGGCAGCACTGATGAGCAGGCACTAAAAGGCAGCACTGACTGGCACCAGTAATGGGTATTAATTTGTATCACTGATGGGCACTGATTTGTGTCACTGACGGGCACTGATTGGTGGCACTCATGGGTACTGATTGGTGGCACTCATCGGCACTGATTGGTGGCACTGCTGCAGCTTTCCTGTAATCAGGGCAGTGGTGAACACTGCCCTGATTACCTTCCCTGTTCTCCCCTGCGAGGAGATGCCGCTGATCGTCTCTCCTCACCACACACTCTGTCAGTGTGAGGCGAGGAGAGACGATTTATGGCACTTCAGCATTTACATGTGACCATCTGTGATTGGATACAGCAGATCACATGGTTATAGAGACGCGTTAGCAGCTCTTTACTGAGAACGGGGTTGCTCTGTGTCCTAGCAACACGGCGCAGCCATGATCACCGCACTGCGCACCCTCGCGGGCGCGCAAGGGCAGCTGTTCTGGTGCCCCTCATATGACATCCACCCAGAACGAGAGCCGCACCCTCCCTCTGTCATTTAATGGTGGGCTGTCTGCAAGTTGGTAAATATAGTGCCTTGGGGGTCTTCTTAGTCTGCCCGTACAGTGGTGCATCTGTAGCATGCATAGAACATGCTGTAGCAAAAATTACATTTCTAAAGGAAAAAAATAGTCAAATTACATTTAAAATGACCCACGGATGCAATTTTTGGCACCTGGCTATTGAAAAAACATAAAGAAAAAAATCTATAGTATGCCCTTAACATCGGGGGTTGGTGTTTTGGGGCAAAGGGGCTCTGCCACTCCAAAGCACCTTGTGGGACATGGGCCTCATCCCCACAACTGTGGCTGGTGGTTATGAAGGTTATTGGGGTCTGCGGGCCGGGGGCTTATCAGGATCTGGATGCCCCCTTTAACAAGGGGGACCCCCAGATCCTGACCCCCTTATGTGAATGAGTATGGGGTACATAGTACCCCTACCCTTTCGGCAAAAAAAGTGTCAAAAAGTAATAAAAACACAGAGACAGTTTTTGACAATTCCTTTATTAAAAAATCCCCCAATGTAAATCCATTGTCAATTACGCCACCCGCGGCACCCGAAAAATATAAACATAAAAACGCTTCCACCGACATGAAGGCTGGCAGCCTACTGCAGGCTAAGCCATTTTACAGTTCTTATATACTGTAGGTAAGGGGCGGGGCCATCTGGCTATGTCATCTGGTGGCACCACCCCCTTCTGACACCACTGACCAGTGCATGCTGGTTCAGTGATGTCAGCAGAGGGCGGTGCCACCAGGTGACATAGCCAGATGGCCCCACCCCTTATCTATACAAGAATGGTCAAATGGCTTAGCCTGCAGTAGGCGGCCAGCCTTCATGTCGGTGGGAGCATGTTTTTTTTTTTAACTTTTTGGGTGCGGCGGGCAGCGTGATTGACGATGCATTTACATGGGGACACTGTTTTTTTATTTTTTAATAAAGGAATTGTCAAAAACTGTGTGTGTTTTTATTACTTTTTGACACTTTTTTGGTGAATGGGTAGGTACCCCATTCTCATTCACATAAAGAGGGGGCGGGATTTGGAGGCCCCAGTTATGGGGATGAAGTCCTTGCCCCCATCAACATGGGGGCAAGATGCTTTGGGGTGGGGGACAGAAAGCTTTGGGGTGGGGATACAAAGCACCCACCCCCCATGTTGAGGGCATGTGGCCTGGAATGGTTCAGGAGGGGGGATGCTCGCTCGCTCCCCCAGGGACGATCCTAGGGTCACAGACGCCTGGGTGCAGAAATATTTCTGGCGCCCCCATGTGGGCGTGGTCATCTTACCAACTCCTCCCCTTTACAAATGTTACTATGGCAACGACTCAAACACAGAGATGCTCACCTAAGAAGTCTTTGTTACCCTGGGATCCTCCCATGAACTTTTAAGAATAAAGAAAATACAGGAAGAGGGTACACTAATGAGACCTGGAGGGGAGTCTCTCTGATACACACAGAGAGGGCTTCTGTTAGAGAGTCTGTTAGAAAGGGCCCCCGGGCATAGTACAGGAGATGGTCAGAGACTGCAATCATAGTACAGGAGATGGTCAGAGACTGGAGATATAATACAGGAGATGGTCAGAGACTGGAGATATAATACAGGAGATGGTCAGAGACTGGAGATATAATACAGGAGATGGTCAGAGACTGGAGATATAATACAGGAGATGGTCAGAGACTGCAGACATAGTACAGGAGATGGTCAGAGACTGCAGTCATAGTACAGGAGATGGTCAGAGACTGCAGTCATAGTACAGGAGATGGTCAGAGACTGCAGTCATAGTACAGGAGATGGTCAGAGACTGGAGATATAATACAGGAGATGGTCAGAGACTGCAGACATACTACAGGAGATGGTCAGAGACTGGAGATATAATACAGGAGATGGTCAGAGAACATGCAGACATACTACAGTAGATGGTCAGAGACTGCAGACATAATACAGAAGATGGTCAGAGACTGCAGACATACTACAGGAGATGGTCAGAGTCTGCAGACATAGTACAGGAGATGGTCAGAGACTGCAGACATACTACAGGAGATGGTCAGAGACTGCAGACATACTACAGGAGATGGTCAGAGACTGCAGACATACTACAGGAGATGGTCAGAGACTGCAGACATGTTACAAGAGATGGTCAGAGACTGCAGACATGTTACAAGAGATGGTCAGAGAATGTGGTCATGTTACAAGAGATGGTCAGAGAATGCGGACATGTTACAAGAGATGGTCAGAGACTGCAGACATGTTACAAGAGATGGTCAGAGAATGCGGACATGTTACAAGAGATGGTCAGGGAATGCGGACATGTTACAAGAGATGGTCAGAGAATGCGGACATATTACAGGAGACAGTCAGAGACTGGAGATATAATACAGGAGATGGTCAGAGACTGGAGATATAATACAGGAGATGGTTAGAGACTGCAGACATAATACAGAAGATGGTCAGAGACTGCAATCATAGTACAGGAGATGGTCAGAGACTGGAGATATAATACAGGAGATGGTCAGAGACTGCAGACATACTACAGGAGATGGTCAGAGACTGGAGATATAATACAGGAGATGGTCAGAGACTGCAGACATACTACAGGAGACGGTCAGAGATTGGAGATATAATACAGGAGATGGTCAGAGAACATGCAGACATACTGCAGTAGATGGTCAGAGACTGCAGACATAATACAGAAGATGGTCAGAGACTGCAGACATAATACAGAAGATGGTCAGAGTCTGCAGACATAGTACAGGAGATGGTCAGGGACTGCAGACATACTACAGGAGATGGTCAGAGACTGCAGACATACTACAGGAGATGGTCAGAGACTGGAGATATAATACAGGAGATGGTCAGAGACTGCAGACATACTACAGGTGATGGTCAGAGACTGCAGACATAATACAGAAGATGGTCAGAGACTGCAGACATAATACAGAAGATGGTCAGAGTCTGCAGACATAGTACAGGAGATGGTCAGAGACTGCAGACATACTACAGGAGATGGTCAGAGACTGCAGACATACTACAGGAGATGGTCGGAGACTGCAGACATACTACAGGAGATGGTCGAAGACTGCAGACATGTTATAAGAGATGGTCAGAGACTGCAGACATGTTACAAGAGATGGTCAGAGAATGCGGACATGTTACCAGAGATGGACAGAGAATGCGGACATGTTACAAGAGATGGTCAGAGAATGCGGACATGTTACAAGAGATGGTCAGAGAATGCGGACATGTTACAAGAGATGGTCAGAGAATGCGGACATGTTACAAGAGATGGTCAGAGAATGCGGACATGTTACAAGAGATGTATAAAAGAAGGTGCAGCGCTAGATAAATAAAAACATCCAGGAACAAGATATAAAGATATCAATGTAACATAAAGTCCTTCTGTTAATGATAAATAAAACAGAGCAATAATAATGTCCAAGCATTCCTGTGAGGTTCCACCAAACAAACGTGACAGCATGCCAGTATAAGTGACTGATGAATGTGCCCTTCACCGATAAACTGAGTGGCCTCTCACCTGGTGACCAGGACCCTTTAATTACAGAGGGTCAGTAAAGCATTCCCATAAGGGTCATATAAATGAAGGTCCGATTCAGATGTCAGGAAGTCCGTCAGATAACAATAGGCTGTTGGTTTGATTATGTAAATTTAATACTGGATTATTTACACAAATTGTCCATGTTCTTATTTTTTGCAATTTATTCACTGCATTTGATTTTGTGGTTGAATTTCATGCGATAAGTGCACTTAGATTGGCTTCCGTTTACCCCGTTTGTTGTGTAAGGGGACACTTCCGTATTTGTCTCTCCTATTCAGTGTGTACTGTCGCTATGGCAACTTACCTCTATATAGCGCGGGTGCCCACGTAGTCTCGTCATCTGCTGAAGAAGTCCCCGCCCACTGGGATGCAACGCGTCCAGAACGTAATGGCGTGGCGTCACCCGCTGTTACCGCGCATGCTCCATCCCGTGTCCATACACGGCTGCATCTTGTACTGCATCTTGTGCTGCTTTTGTCCTGGCACTTGTGAAGTGCCTGCTATGTAAGTGCTTTTTTTATCTTTTAATAAAATTTGGACCAAACGGAGAGCACTATTTGTAACGAGCCCCTTTGCTCGCTCGGTTCCACTCTCCCGACACTCCTCTGCAGCTATTGAATCAGATTGCAACGTCTGATGGTTCGGTCATCCAATGGTCCAGGACTAGAACCATAGCTCTGTGCCGTTCTAGTCCAGTTGTGATAGCTCAGAACAAACACCAGGCAGGCTGTATGTAAGTTCAACCAGGAATCTATCTTTATTGACAAAATACAGGCTTTTATACACTCAAAGTGAAGGTGCAGACCCCCTGCTCATATTACTCTAACAATACAGCTGTAACCTAATTAACCTAATTAACATGAGCTAATTAACTAATCCCTTTAGACAGCCTAGATGACTCAGACATGACCGTTAGGCCAGACTGGCCGTCTTGTAGTTCAGAAAATCCAATCAACATTATCACAATCAACATAGACTCTTCTTCACACATTAGCAAAGTTAATTAACACAAATAACAATGGGGATCTAATGACTCTTAGATCCCATAGTAAACTTATTTACAATACACATTTTAACAGACAATAGACAGACAGGTGTTGGAATTTACATCAGCATCTCCTAACAGTATCTGTTCCAGCATTATGCATCAGTCACTATTCCAATATTCATGACACTATTCTTGTCCCTTTTCTATTACATATGCCCTGTGAGAGTTATCCTGACCAACAGCCTATTGTTATCCGACGGACTTCCTCACATCTGAATCGGACCTTCATTTATATGACCCTTATGGGAATGCTTTACTGACCCTCTGTAATTAAAGGGTCCTGGTCACCAGGTGAGAAGCCATTCAGTTTATCGGTGAAGGGCACATCCATCAGTCACTTATACTGGCATGCTGTCATGTTTGTTTGGTGGAACCTCACAGGAATGCTTGGACATTATTATTGCTGTTTTATTTATCATAAACAGAAGGACTTTATGTTACATTGATATCTTTATATCTTGTTCCTGGATGTTTTTATTTATCTAGCGCTGCACCTTCTTTTATATATTTGATCTAAGGGATTTGATTGTATGACTCTGGTGTACAGCTGCTTTGTTTTTGCATTCACGCGCTGATTTATTTTCATTAAATGTTACAAGAGATGGTCAGAGACTGCGGACATATTACAGGAGACAGTCAGAGACTGGAGATATAATACAGGAGACGGTGGGAGACTGGAGATAGAATACAGGAGACGGTCAGAGACTGCAGACATACTACAGGAGATGGTCAGAGACTGCAGACATAATACAGAAGATGGTCAGAGGCTGCAGACATAATACAGAAGATGGTCAGAGTCTGCAGACATAGTACAGGAGATGGTCAGAGACTGCAGACATACTACAGGAGATGGTCAGAGTCTGCAGACATAGTACAGGAGATGGTCAGAGACTGCAGACATACTACAGGAGATGGTCAGAGACTGCAGACATACTACAGGAGATGGTCAGAGACTGCAGACATACTACAGGAGATGGTCAGAGACTGCAGACATGTTACAAGAGATGGTCAGAGACTGCAGACATGTTACAAGAGATGGTCAGAGAATGCGGATATGTTACAAGAGATGGTCAGAGAATGCGGACATGTTACAAGAGATGGTCAGAGACTGCAGACATGTTACAAGAGATGGTCAGAGAATGCGGACATGTTACAAGAGATGGTCAGGGAATGCAGACATGTTACAAGAGATGGTCAGAGAATGCGGACATATTACAGGAGACAGTCAGAGACTGGAGATATAATACAGGAGACGGTCAGAGACTGGAGATATAATACAGGAGATGGTCAGAGACTGCAGACATACTACAGGAGATTGTCAGAGACTGCAGACATAATACAGAAAATGGTCAGAGACTGCAGACATAGTACAGGAGATGGTCAGAGACTGCAGACATACTACAGGAGATGGTCAGAGACTGCAGACATGTTACAAGAGATGGTCAGAGACTGCAGACATGTTACAAGAGATGGTCAGAGAATGCGGACATGTTACAAGAGGTGGTCAGAGAATGCGGACATGTTACAAGAGATGGTCAGAGACTGCAGACATTTTACAAGAGATGGTCAGAGAATGCGGACATGTTACAAGAGATGGTCAGGGAATGCGGACATGTTACAAGAGATGGTCAGAGAATGCGGACATATTACAGGAGACAGTCAGAGACTGGAGATATAATACAGGAGATGGTCAGAGACTGCAGACATAATACAGAAGATAGTCAGAGACTGCAGACATAGTACAGGAGACGATCAGAGACTGCAGACATACTACAGGAGATGGTCAGAGACTGCAGACATACTACAGGAGATGTCAGAGACTGCTGACATGTTACAAGAGATGGTCAGAGACTGCAGACATGCTACGAAAGATGGTCAGAGACTGCAGACATGTTACAAAAGATGGTCTGAGACTGCAGACATGTTACAAGAGATGGTCAGAGACTGGAGATATAATACAGGAGATAGTCAGAGACTGCAGACATAGTACAGGAGATGGTCAGAGATGGCAGACATAATACAAGAGATGGCCAGAGACTGCAGACATAATACAAGAGATGGTTAGAGACTGCAGACATGATACAAGAGATGGTCAGAGACTGCAGACATGATATAAGAGATGGTCAGAGACTGCAGTTCCTATGGACGTTAGTAGATAATGGCCGATCGGCCCTCTCACCTGACACAGCGATACAGCAACAGTTCCTCTGATCAGGAGTCTGCTCACTCTAAATTACCCACGGCGACTCCGCTGGGTAGAGCCCAGATCTGTATTCTGGCAATGACTCCATTCCTTTCTCCGCCAGGGATGGTGCTAGGCTGTGTGGCTTTCCCTCTGGTGGCGCAGGGCAGCGGGGTTCTCTCTCTGGTGGTGTTCCCTCAGCACTGTCCTCTCCCTCTGGAGTCCTGGTTGTACGTCCCTGAAAGCTTTCCCGGGCTCCTGGCTCTCTCTCTCCCATTCAGCTGAGCATGCTGTGTGGGATGCAGTTTCCGTGTTACAGTGGGGCTGCCAGTCCTCAGGACTACATGTCCCACAATCCTCTTCTTTGCTCCTTTTTTTTTTTCTTCCCTGGCAGATATGACGGCGGGGGAAGAAGCATAGTGTGCCACTCACTAGTACAGCAGTGCGTGCGAGGAGGAGTGGGAGAGGGGAAATAAGAGCCCGCAGCTGCAGTGGCGTCACTAGGTTGGTGTCACCCGGTGCCGTAAAACTTGGTGTCACCCCCCCTCTACCAACTATAGTCGCCCCTCAGTACAGAGCCCCCTCCACTAAGTATAGACCCCCCTCCGTCAGTGCAGACTAATAACAACTATATGGTCAGTTAGTTAGATAGGTTGCATGCCACAAGAGGATTTCTGGACAAGTCTCTGACATCTGTTGGAAAATTATGGGACATACGTTTTTTCTCCACAAGGATGCATTTGTTCTTTTGCCAATGGTCGGTGTGAGAGTGCCAGTCTACTGTGAGCACTCAATGTCAATTTTAGTTTGCAATGTGAAGCAGGGCCGGTGCTACCACTAGGTGGAGTAGGCAGCTGCCTAGGGCGCACTACCCCCTAGGGCGCAGCCACGGGCTCTGTCCCTGTGAACCTCAAGGCAAGTGTGAGCTCGCCCCTGTCCCGGGAACACCTCTGCATGCCTCCAATCCCCCAATGTGTCCCGCTGAGCGCCCCGCTGTTCCCTCTCTTCAAATCTCACAGCGCTCCAGGACTCCTTTGCTCCAGCCTGTCCCTCTGGAGCGGCGCTGTGTGTCTGTGTGTGTGCAGCAGAGGGGCGGGGCTCGGTGGAGATCAGAGCATCAAGAGGTGCAGCGTCTGTTAGCTGACCTCCCGGCCGGTGGGGGCACCATAGCAATACTGCCCACCCAGCGCTGATGAGAGCCCGGATGTGATGGTCGATGAAGCCGAGGTAAAGAGGAGGATGGATCCTCCCTATCTACATCACGCTGTGTGTGGGGGATGGGGGTGTGAGTAGTGCAGGAAATAGGAGTCAGGTAGGTCAGTGTATGTGTCAGGTAGGTGGGTCAGTGTATGTAATGGTCAGGTAGGTCAGTGTGTATGTAATGGTCAGGTAGGTCAGTGTGTGTGTAATGGTCAGGTAGGTCAGTGTGTGTGTAATGGTCAGGTAGGTTAGTGTATGTGTCAGGTAGGTAGGTAGGTGTGTATGTAATGGTCAGGTAGGTCAGTGTATGTGTCAGGTAGGTAGGTCAGTGTGTATGTAATGGTCAGGTAGGTCAGTGTGTATGTAATGGTCAGGTAGGTCAGTGTATGCGTAAGGTAGGTGGGCCAGTGTATGTAATAGTCAGGTAGGTCAGTATATGTGTCAGGTAGGTGGGTCAGTGTATGTAATGGTCAGGTAGGTCAGTGTATGTGTCTGGTAGGTCAGTGTATGTGCCAGGTCGGTCAGTGTGTATGTAATGGTCAGGTAGGTCAGTGTATGTGTCAGGTAGGCGGGTCAGTGTGTATGTAATGTTCAGGTAGGTCAGTGTATGTGTCAGGTAGGTAGGTCAGTGTATGTAATGGTCAGGTGGGTCAGTGTGTATGTAATGGTCAGGTAGGTCAGTGTGTATGTAATGGTCAGGTAGGTCAGTGTATGTGTCAGGTAGGTGGGTCAGTGTATGTAATGGTCAGGTAGGTCAGTGTATGTGTCAGGTAGGTGGGTCAGTGTATGTAATGGTCAGGTAGGTCAGTGTATGTGTCAGGTAGGTGGGTCAGTGTATGTAATGGTCAGGTAGGTCATGTAGGTCAGTGTATGTGTCAGGTCGGTCAGTGTGTATGTAATGGTCAGGTAGGTCAGTGTATGTGTCAGGTAGGTGGGTCAGTGTGTATGTAATGGTCAGGTAGGTCAGTGTATGTGTCAGGTAGGTGGGTCAGTGTGTATGTAATGGTCAGGTAGGTCAGTGTATGTGTCAGGTAGGTCAGTGTGTATGTAATGGTCAGGTAGGTCAGTGTATGTGTCAGGTAGGTGGGTCAGTGTGTATGTAATGCTCAGGTAGGTCAGTGTGTATGTAATGGTCAGGTAGGTCAGTGTATGTATCAGGTATGTGGGTCAGTGTGTATGTAATGGTCAGGTAGGTCAGTGTATGTATCAGGTAGGTGGGTCAGTGTGTATGTAATGGTCAGGTAGGTCAGGGTATGTATCAGGTAGGTGGGTCAGTGTGTATGTAGTGGTCAGGTTGGTCAGGGTATGTGTCAGGTAGGTCAGTGTGTATGTAATGGTCAGGTAGGTCAGTGTGTATGCAATGGTCAGGTAGGTCAGTGTATGTGTCAGGTAGGTGGGCCAGTGTGTATGTAATGGTCAGGTAGGTCATTGTATGTGTCAGGTAGGTGGGTCAGTGTGTATGTAATGCTCAGGTAGGTCAGTGTATGTGTCAGGTAGGTGGGTCGGTGTGTATGTGATGGTTAGGTAGGTCACATATTGCAAAGGGGGTGGAGTCATGGGCGGAGCCAATGGGGATTCGAAGCAAATGAGGTTTTGCCTAGGGTGTCAAAAATTCTTGCACCAGCCCTGATGTGAAGTAATGTACTTGTGTTTTGCAGAATGTGTCACTCTCAAGGGAGTGGGGCCTTCAACCTTATTTATATGCTGCTGTTGTGGTTCTGTTCCCTCTAGAGATGGAAAGAATCTGCTAGTAAGTAAAAAAAAACAAGAAAATCTCGAAGCTTAATTTAAAGAATACAAACTCAGAAAAGGGGAGGTACCATCATCCAAATTTAATCGAAAATTTGGGGCAGAGACAGTTCCCCAAACTAGTCTCCAAAGATAAGAGAATGGACTATCTCGGAACCAATAGGACAACATACAAATTTGAATAAAAAAATTGGATTTTATTAATACACAAGGATAAAAAACAGATTATCCAAACATAGATAAGAACATCGTGTTCAATGTTCAAGATAACTTTGAACACAATGTTCTTATCTATGTTTGGATATCCTGTTTTTTATCCTTGTGTATTAATAAAATTATATATTTTTATTCCAATTTATATGTTGTCCTATTGGTACCATACTAGCAAGAAAAGTTGTGATATTTGCTTGTGCTGCTTCTTTGTTTCTTTTGTTCCCTCTGCAAATGGTGGTGAGATCTTCAAACAAGAAAAACTGAAAATTTATATCAAATACTTACCGTAATTTTCCTTTCCTGATAGGCTCCATGGCAGCATACGTGTGGGTTGACCCCGCCTCCATAACTACCCAATAGGACCCCTCCCTTATAAATTTCAGCTGTGGGCTCTCAGCCGTGTTTCGTAACTAGCCTACTCCAAGCATTGGGAGGGACT
The DNA here is from genome assembly GCA_037952835.1 of Lithobates septentrionalis. Lineage (NCBI taxonomy): Eukaryota > Metazoa > Chordata > Amphibia > Anura > Ranidae > Lithobates > Lithobates septentrionalis. The sequence goes on along the minus strand of JBBDGP010001187.1, from coordinate 4,078,117 downwards.
CCTGCTGCCATGGAGCCTATCAGGAAAGGAAAATTACGGTAAGTATGTGATATAAATTTTCCGTTTTCCTGACAGGCTCCATGGCAGCATACGTGTGGGAAATAACTCGCCAAACACACCCAGGTGGGCACAATGCTGAGCAAGAAAATAAATTTAACACTGTCCACTGACAGCACTTTCAAACCAAAATTAATGGATGACAAAGCGGCTGGTTCAACGCAATAGTGGCAAACAAACGTATTGATAGATGACCAAGAAGCCGCTCTGCATATGACTTAGGGTGCGACATGAAGAGAAGCCGCCCACGAGGTTGAAATACTCCGAGTTGAGTGTGCAGTCACTGCCTCTGGAGGAGCCAAGCCCTTTGCTTTATAAGCCCTTTGAATGGTCTGTACTATCCAAGCAGAGATGGATCTGATTGAAGCCCAATTTCCTGATTTTCGTGAAAAATAGATGTCACTTTAGGGTTTGAGCCCAACATGGGAATTAATACTGCTCTATCCGGAAAAAAGGTCAGGAAAGGCTCTTTGGAACCTAAGTTCCTGATTTCAGACACTCTTTTGGCTGAAGTTACTGCCACCAGGAAGACGGTCTCGAGTGTGAGGTCTTTAACTGATAGAGGATTTTCAGGATCCGTTCCAAGCATGGAAAGAAAATCTAGAACAAGGGGAAGATCCCATTTAGGGAATCTCGGTTTCCTTTGAGGTCTTAGCCTGATAGCACCCTTGAAGAATTGGCGAACCAGAGCGTGGTTAGCCCGTGAAATTCCTGTAAATGCCGAGATGGCTGATATTTGCACACGAAGGGAACTTACTGCTAGAGGCAAATCCAACCCTGTTTGCAGAAAGCTGAGGATATCCTGGAGAACCACAAGGATTAGGTCTAGAGGCCATGTGCTCTGTGAACTTGGACCAGATACGTTCATACACTCTATTAGTGCTCTTCCGTCTGGCATTCAGAAGCGCCGGGATGGCTTCTTCTGGACAACCTAAGGCTTCAAGCCTTCCCCTCTCAAAAACCAAACCCTGAGATGTAGATGAGCAGGGCATGGATGCAGGATAGAACCTTGGGACAGAAGATCCGCCCTGAGAGGCAGAGGGATTGACTCCCGATAACTGAGAAGAGTTAAGAGGGGAAACCATGGCCTGTTGGGCCAAAACGGTATCACTGCCATGACTTCCACTTCCTCTGTTCTGAGCCTGCGGAGAAACTGGAGTATCACAGGTACCGGAGGGAAGGCATACGCCTTGTTGAACCTCCACCGATCCGTGAGGGCATCTATCCCATATACTTGGGGATCCCGGAACCTCGAGTAATACTTGGTCAGTTTGTAATTGCATGGGGATGCAAACAGGTCCACTTCTGGGAACACTCCCAGTGTCAGGAGCCACTTGAACACCTCTTTGTGCAGGGACCACTCGTTGTTGTCCATTTGAACACGGGACAGAAAGTCCGCCTGAACATTCTGGACCCCCGGAATGTAGACTGCCGAAATGTTGGACAGATTCTTCTGAGCCCAGTTCATGATTGGCTCCACTTCCCGTAGGAGGGACCAGCTGCGAGTCCCACCTTGTTTCCTTATATAGGCCACAGCGGTTGTATTGTCCAATCGGAGCATCACTGAGGAGTTCTTTATCAGATGGTAGAAGGATCTGAGCGCCTGAAAGGCCGCTCGAAGTTCCAGAATGTTGGATACAGTCTTCTGAGATGGCGAGTTCCATCTGCCCTGAGCCACTTCTGACAGGCAATGAGCCCCCCAGCCCCGATTGCTGGCATCTGAGGTCACTGTGACCCATGTGATGGGGAGAATCGAATGGCAATTGCGGAGATTCTTCCCTTGGAGCCACCAAAGGAGAGACTCTCTCATGGATGGAGTGAGGAGGATGCGCTGATTCTTGCTGGGAGAATCCCACTGTTGGAGAAACCCTTTCTGGAATGGGCGAGTGTGCCATTGAGCCCACTTCACCATGGGAATGGTGGCTGCCATTGTGCCAATCACCTTCAGACATTGAAGAGCGGATAGGTGAGATGAAGCAAGAGTTGAACGGATCCTGTCCCGGATCACCACAATCTTCTCCTCGGGTAGCGAGATGGTGCCTTCTAGTGTGTTGAAATGGGCACCTAGAAATATGAGAGACTGAGATGGAATCAGGTGACTTTTCTCCAAATTCAGGAGCCACCCAAACTCTTAGAGAGTGGAAATTACTAGACTCCTGTGCTTTAGAAGCTGACCCTTGTCCTGGGCTAGAAGGAGGAGGTCGTCGAGATAGTGGTGAAGGCGAACTCCTTTGACTCGGAGCAGAGCAACAACAGCCAGCAGAACCTTGGAAAACACCCGAGGTGATGTCGTGAGACCAAATGGAAGGCAGGTAAACTGTAAATGTTGATCGCCTACAGCAAAGCAAAGAAACTTTTGGAAGTCTGCTGCCACTGGGACATGAAAGTAGGCGTCTTTCAAGTCTATTGACACCAGCCAGTCTCCTAGATGAACTGATTGTTGAATCGTTAATAGTGACTCCATCTTGAATTTTTCCTTTCGGATAAATCGGTTGAGATGAGTCAGGTCTATAACAGGCCTCCATGTGCCGTTCTTCTTCTGTACCAGAAACAGAGGGGAATACATGCCTTCTCCTCGTTCGCCATCTGGAACAGGAATGGCTGCGTTTTGAGCTAATAAAGAGCTTATGTAAGCTAAAAGAACTTGTTTCCTCTCCCTTGAACTTGGAAGATTGGTTGGTATAAATCTTAGTCTGGGAGTGCTGTTGAAAACCCAGGTGTGGCCTGAGGACACTGTCTTGACAGTCCAGAAATCCCGAATTGAGGCCGCCCAAACATGCCGGAAGTGGAGCAGACGAGCCCCCACCTGACATGTTTGAGCGGGCCCAATTTCAAAAGGACTTAGTGGAGTCCTGGTTACTGGTAGAAGCCCCTTTTGTGGGCTTTTTAAAAGAGGACTGCCTGGATTTCCAGGATCTAGAAAATTCCCGACCAGGCCTATAACTACGTGCTTCCCTTGCACGGTCGGTGTTCTGCGATCTTGAAAAGGTGTGTTTTTGGTTCTGTAAATGCCTGTCTTGAGGGAGGAACCCCGATTTACCACCCGTAGCCCGGGTAATGGCGCTATCAAGCTTGTTGCTGAAGAGGGATGAACCCTCAAATGGAATACGGCACCAAGCCTGCTTAGAGGCTGGATCCGCCAACCAAGGTCGCAGCCACAAGGCCCGACGGGCGGTGACCGATGACAACATCACCCGAGCCACTAGGCGAACAATGTCAATAGAGACCTTCCCCAGAAAGGCAGAGGCAAGCCTGATTTCCTGAATAGGGGAGCTCTTAGTGGCTTCTTCAGAGATACCTCTAAGAGAATCATTCACATTGTCTGACCATGCCTCTAAAGCTTTAGAGACTGCTGCTAAGGCCAGAGCGGGTTTGCACACTGTGCCTGCTGTCAGATAAATCCTTTTTAGGTCGGCATCAATCCGTCTCTCCAGCGGATCTTTAAATGAGACTGTATCTTCAAGAGGCAGAGTCACATATCTCACAAGCCTCATTAATGCAGCATCTACCAAGGGAGCTGACTCAAGGTGTTTAACCTCTTCTTCCTTGAAAGGGTATAGTTTTGAGACCTTAGATTGCATAGAGCTTTTTCTATCCATCTTGCCCCATTCTTCAAATATTATGGCTCCTACTTCCGTGAGGAAAGGAAAATAATGACGCTCCTTGCTGAGTTGTTTGAAAAACTTTCTCTGTTTAGCAGGAGAAATAACTGGGTCTTCCCAAACCAAAGCATTTTTAACAGCTTTCACCAGAGAAGGAACCAAGGCATATTCAAAGCCCATCCCAGGATCATCCGCTTCTGACCCACTATCTGAAGGGGGAGCTGACTGGTGACTAGGTTGAGAAGACTCCCACGTCTCATGGACTGGACCCTCTTCTGACAGGGGAATCAGTGGATCTTGAGGAGAATCATGAGGCTTTGCAGCGTCTCTCTCCTGCAGTGATTTTTTCACGACTCGCTTGATTAATGTTTCCAGGTGTTGGTCTGCACCTTCCCTCTCACTAGCTGCTTTAGAAAAACAGCGGTCACAGAGAGACTTGCTGGCAGGAACTGGGGCCCTGCATCCCCAACATATTTTCTCCGGTCCCCTATTATGAGATGAGGGGGGGGTGAGGAGAGCCTCTACTGTGGTCTTTAGACTTAGAGGATGAACCATGGTGTCTAGAGCCAGAGGAGGAATGCCGGGGGTGTGATTTAGACGACCCGCTCCTTCTGCGGGAACTACTTTATCTTTGGTTAGACCTAGAAGGGCTAAGGAAAGAAGGAAGACAGGAATAGAGAAAGAGAAAGGCACAAAGTCAGAATAATGCCCTACACTCCGCTCTCTTCCCCCCAGCAGGCAAGTAAAGAAAATACTTTCAAATCCTACCTGCTGCGAGAGGACTGGCCACCGGGAGGCAGTGAAGAGTCCATGGCTGATGCTGGGAATCACTGCAGGTGAACACAGATCAAATCAGATATACCAGAAAGCAAAAACAGCAAGCACAGACCCATCTGTACTGCACTTACCTGGGGAAGGCTCTGCAGGTGCTCAGGGAAGTCGCCGCTATGCCCACGATCATTCCCGAGCTCTGCAAGCCTCCCCAGGCTTTTAAAATTGGCGCCGCGTGATGTCACAGCCACGCCAGGCCCACGGTCCTTGTGCGCATGCGCGAAACCAGGCCTCGCTTTCGTTCCGGGACTGCGCCTGCGCAGAACGCAGACAGAACCCGGAAGTAGAGGGAGCGGCGGCTGGAACGCACAGGGAACCAGCCGCTGCATAGGCAAATTAACAAAGAGCACACAGAGAGAAAAAAAACAACAACAAATATATACACTGCTGCCATGAAGGCGATACATGCTCACCACCACCTACGATCGACTCGGCCGGAACATCCATACACACACCGGGCTTTATTGGCAGATAATGGCCACCCGCATACTGCTAGGCAATCGGCCTGTGCACGCTTTTCATTCCAAATGACTCCAGCTCTTCAGCGCTTTACTCTGCAATACACTCCATACCCTGCTAACAGTCAAGGCTTATTGGAGGGATGAGACATCACATCGGTCGGCCGATACGATCGCAGGACATCGTCTTCAGGTAGGAGAACCAAACATAAGGTCCTACGGAGGAGGACAAAAAAGGAACACGGCTGAGAGCCCACAGCTGAAATTTATAAGGGAGGGGTCCTATTGGGTAGTTATGGAGGCGGGGTCAACCCACACGTATGCTGCCATGGAGCCTGTCAGGAAAGTGGCACTTTGTTTTTAAGTGCAGTGTTATTTAGGAAAGTCAGGAAAAAGTATGATATCTGTGTACCTATGTGATGATAATGTTTTTTTCTATTGCATTATACAATTGTGTCTTTCCTCCTTTCCTTCCTTAAAGTATAATTAAAGGCAAAGCTTTTTTTTTTAGATTTGGACAGAGTTGAGAGGGATTACAGCATCTGGCAGGTTTTATTGCTGTCTGTGTCCCTCTTATGGAGATTCTTCCTCTCTATTTGTCTTGTTTACCACTATCTTTGAAAGTAAAAGTAAAAGAAAATCCCAAATTTTGAGTTTGTCCCAGAAAAGTTAAAAGTAATAGAGGGGAAATTTTCCAATGGGGGCACCAGTTCTAGAGACCTGGGGGCCCCCAAAGAATTCCCTTAACTTGCTGGGATTTTGTCTCAATTCTTGCTGTGTGGGTTTTTAGGCAAGACTTTACTATTAAAAGTTTTAAAAGAGTACAAGCATGCTTTAAATAAGGAATCTAAAAACTGCCACTACTAAACGTAAAAGCATAGTCCAGCATTTGTAAGAATTTAATAAATACAGATGATTGAAATGTGCATTTATTATATAAAAAGAAGGCAAAAAAGTTCCAAGAATATATATATATCACTGAAGAGATGTTCCACCGTCACCAGACCATGTGATTCCACTCCCTGTAGGAATTGCACTCACCGGACTCCTAATAAACAATTGCCTTAGTGAATAAATCCAGCTTTAATCTCTGCAACTATAGGACATCAACGTGGCATTTCAGTAACGATCAACCCGACAGATGAATGGCGTCCTGATCCTGAACAATCCAGACTGAACACACCCGCAATCCTCTTATTCCACTCAAGCACGTAGAAGGAAAGGAATCCTCATAGTGTGAAACTGTAAAACTTTTATTGTCCCAAAAACGCCTGACCCTTAAGCTATTGCACTTACACAAAAATATATTTAAAACAGCATTCAGGTAGCTCATACACTAATGGTGATAGCAGTTCCGATAATCTTACCACCTCACAGAAGAGCAGATCGTTCATGGTGGTTCCTGGGAGAGCCTCAGAACAAATCACCAATGCAGCAAGCCGTGTGGTCTCCCCTGCATTGGTGATTCATTCCGAGGCTCTCACAGGAACCACCACAAACAATCTGCTATTCTGTGTCATGTGCTTTGACTAAAGAAAAACAGAGATCCGTGTTTCCTCTTTGGATGGATTTCACCCCAAATCTTATTGCAGCCGGGAGGATGGATCACATGCTAATGGGCTGATTCCTGTACAATATGAGGATGCCATCAGACATGTACTAGAGGCCTCACTATACTCACATGTGGGTGCCACAGGACACAGGTCACCATCAAGAGTTCCAAGGACTGACATTCTGCGAGTGCGAGGACCCCTGCGGTTGGTACAGGAGTGAGCCCATTAAAGTGTGATCCATCCTCCCGGCTGCAATAAGATTTGGGGTGAAATCCATCCAAAGAGAGTAAAAAAGTTGGTGTTGATGCCTTTTATCCAGTGTTGTCTGGTAAGAGTTTTATTTAAAGGGGGATCTGTTCATCCCCTTATCTTTTCACATGTGGATGTGTTGGTGACAGCTTATCATCTCAGTGCCGTAATGAAAACACCAGGTTGGACTTTCTCGCTATATGTATTGTGAAATAACATATATTTGCAGCGGATAATGGACATTTATATGTGCACAGACTTTTCCTGACAGCACACCTGGAATAATTGGAATGTGTTTTTTGCTATGTAGCGCTGCCTTTATGTTTGTTTTATTTTGTACTACAAAACACTTGCTATTTGTAGGTGTGTGTGGTAGCAGCTTCAGCCTTAATTGGCCACACTCTATTACCCATTAAGGGATTTGTAATTGTTTCACCTATCCCATAAGCGCTTGTATTTGCATATAGGGGTTTGATTGTTTATTAATTTATAAACACAATATGGGAACACTGACAATACCCATAAAAAATTATTTGCATGGTTTACTCTTAAAAAGTCAACACAGCATGACAAATTATCAGCCCCTGATATTTACAGACAGTTGGAAAAGATCACTGATTTTTACAAACTATCAGTAAATTTACTGATGGCTGGCAACCCTGCAACCTGGCAGCTGATTTTTATGCGGAGCTGCACCAGGTTTTGCGCTCACCAGTTTTAGTAAATCAACCCCATTATCAGATAAATATATTCAAGTTGATACAAGTTAACACATGTTCACTGATGTAAAAGCATATCAAGCGAAGTAGAGTATGGGCTTGTTCACACCTCATCTCATTGCCAGTCAGGGGCATAGATAAGGGGGGGTCAGGGGTAATCAAACCCCCCCAGGGCCAAAATGAAATGCATGGTGTCCTTGCTCTGTAGCCGCACATGGCACCAGCGACAGGCAGCACTGCAGTCAATGGCACACAGAGTGTAATAATGCCACTGCAGCAAGTGTAATAGATCATTAGGCATACCCGCATGAATGTTGTGGTACACCACCAGGCCAGTCTATCGGGCTCGGGCTGAAGGAAGACAGATCTATCACCAGGCAGCACACTGAGCACAGTGGGAGCCGGTGGTGCGTGTAGTCCTGCCCACCACTCTCTACACCCTGTATTCCCATTGGCTTTCAGTGCCACTCCCAACTTGGGCTTGGGAGAGAAGGTTTGCCTGCGGGCCCTGGAGCGCAGAGTGCTTGCACAGTGCTGTGTAGCCGCCAGCCCCCCACATGGATGCTGCTGTCCTGTCCAGGTATGTCCCTCTTTCTCTTCTGGCCTAGTATCAGAGAGTGTCCTCAGACTTACCACTGCTCAGACTGCTGTGCTGCTGTTGGCATTATGCTGTTCATACTAGGTAATCGTGAGTCAGTGACAGACTGTCTGTGATTCTGTGTGGCAACTGGCAAAGTTAGTGATTGAGGCTGGCTGGGCAAAATTTTGCATTGCTTGTGTTACTGACAGTTGACTAAGGCTACGCTGAGTTTTCTATTGCTTGTTTTACTGACAGTCCAGCCTGGCACTGGCAAGCTTGTTGTGGTTCTCACTGGCTTACTGATTCAGCAGTTGGCACCACAACATGTCTGCCAATGCCAGAGCCAGGCTGGACTTTCTGCTGCCCTCAGTGGCATGCCTTGGCCCTGTTTACCCCTGGTTCATACATATGTGGTGCAGGAAATGCATTGCAATCACACTGTGTTTTTGATCTGCTGCAGGTGTCAATTCAAACAACTCCCCAAAAGAAGGTCGCAAACGCAGTGTTTGTCTGAACCAGATCGCATGGTTGGTCAAAAAAAGGTGTATGTACTTCTTTGGTGCGACTTAGCCCATTCAAAATGAATGGGTTCAAATCACACCACACAGAATCACATGTGAATTGCACAGGAATACGGTGCAGTCCCTGTGCGATTCACATGCAAACTATAGTGTGAAACCAGGCTTACTGTGTTGATTGCGGTGCAATCAAGGCCCATTCGTTTTGAATGGGCTCAAATCGCACCAAAGTCATGCATGCACCAATTTTGGAACCACACTACAACCGGTTTATCGTTTTGTGAATGCAATCTGGTGCAGGCAAACACACTGTTTTGCAACCTTTGTTTGGGGTGTCCTTAAGATAGCACTGACACCCACTGCAAATTGCAAGGGGGGTGCGGTTTGAATGAGGTGCGTGGATTGAGGGTTTCCCGCATTGTAGTGTACTCCTAAACAGCAGCATGTTTTTCCTCTGCCAGTGCAGGAAGGTGTGCAATTACACACCTTCTTGCACCCGCTCAGATGTGAACCTAGCCTAAAGAAAAGTCAGTGTATTCCTGGCTGGTAGTTTTTCAGTTGATTGTTTGTTTTTTTTTTATTCTGTGATTAATTGAAAATGAAGCACATATGAACGCAGTGAGTGTTCTGCCTTTCACAAGATGGTGCCTTTTGTACCTGCCCACAGTGCCCAGTAAGATTGGCTATTACAGTGCACCATTCTGTGGTAGGCAGTGCATTCCCACTTTTTTTTTTTTTTAATTTAAATCTGTAAGGCCACTTTCACTCCGAGGTGCTTTACAGGCGTTTTAGCGCTAAAAATAGCGACTGAAAAGTGCCTGTAAAGCACCTGTCCTGTCACTCCAGTGTGAAAGCCGGAGTGCTTTCACACTGGAGCAGTGCGCTTGCCTGCAAAGTCCTGCAAGTAGCATCTTTAGGGGGTTTAGGAGAGATGTATACACTGCTCCTCCTACGCCCCTGCCCGTTGGAATGCATAGGCAGAGCTTCGGCAGCAGCGCTTTGCGGGCACTTTTAACCCTTTTTAACCTCTTTGGGGGGGTTAAAAGCGCACCGCTAGTGGTGGCAAAGTGCCACTTAAACAGCAGTAAAGTGCCGCTAAAACTAGCGACGCTTTACCGCTACTGCCCCCACCGCCTCAATGTGAAAGTGCCCTAAAAGTTAAAAATGTCAGTGAGTGCTCTGTCTGACACAACATGGTGCACTTTGCACCATAATAGCCAACCTTACTGAGGAGGTGCAAAGGGCACCATCTCCTTGTAGGTAGGCAGCACACTCACTTTGCACCTATTCACTAAGACTGGACAATAGCCAACCTTACAGGGCAGCGTTCATAAAAACTGGAAGAAGGAAAAAACTGAAATCAGGTTTGATTTTCTAAAGGACCTGATAAAATAGAATTAAGGATGTGATTGCTTACTAGGGGCAACACATATAGTTTTGCCTTTTTCCAGTCTTTGTAATTTTGGCGCAATTTATTTTATTTAAAAAGACTTTTACTTAGTACCTGCTGCTGAACTCCCCCCAGAACAAAAAATTATCTACGGCCCTGTTGCTAGTAACATGTTGCAATGCACATTAATGTGTTGGTATGAAGAGGTGCTATTCATTCTGAATGGTAAAACACAACTGCCAACAGATCTGCATTGCAATGCAATATGCCGCAATACATTAATGTATGTTGTGCTGCCACAAAATGGTGCATGTTCACAATAAGATGGTGGGATGGGCCCCCTAGAGGCCTATGAAAAAGCAGCAATATGGTTGTGCTGCAGCTGTTTTGCTGCCTAAAAACAATCTTTGCACATTTATAAAGCAAAGTGATGAGCTTTGCAAATGTGCATTTTACTCTGTGGGCTCCAAAGAAGAATAGCCAGGAGCACACCCCGGCAGAGTACAGAGAGTGTATAGTGAAATCGATTCTGCATTATTCATTATTATTGAGCCCCTTGGGAACCTTTTAGAGAAGTAAAATTTTGTTTCCTGGCAGACTCCATGGCAGCCTACGTGTGGGTTAACCCCGCCTCCTCTCCAATGCTATAGGACCCCATTCCCATAAATGAGTGCTCACCACTAGCTACTGTGTTCCTTTTTTGTCCTCCTCTATGGACCTACACATGCTGTTCGCATCAAGATTGATTGAATCCAAGATTGATTGAATCCAAGATTGGCATACCTGTGCGGTGCAGCTCAAAAGCCCAGCTATGAGCGGGCGAGTAGCTTGAAGAGGCTTGAATGTTCCCCCTTGGTGGATGGGTGGTCGCCTCTGTATGCCCGGCGGACAGTTCTCATCAATGGCTGGCAAGGTCTGTGGACGTTTTCTCATACTCCATGGCAGTGTTTCTATGTGTTGTATGTATTTTCCCTGGTGATCCAGTGTGTCCTATCCCCCTCATGGCGGCTGGTTCGCGTGCGTTCCAGCCCGCCACGGCACTTCCGGGTTGCGGCAGTCTCGCCGCTGGCACCTGCGCTGTAGCCAACCTGAGAGCGAGGTTTGGCTCGCGCATGCGCAGTACGGCGGCTCGTTCGTCGTCCGCGCAGGCGCTGTACGGTGGTTCCCCTTTGCGCATGCGCTGTAGGGGATAATGATGTCACGGGCGGGGAATTTAAATTCCGCCCTCCTGTCCTGCTGAGTTGGGATCTCCCTTGGTAGGGAAAGGAGGAGCGGATCCCTGCTGGTCTCCAGGTGAGTGGTGGAAACCTCTGCATTTTAAAAAAAAAAAAAAAGAGAGCAAAATAATGGAAAATTGTTCTTTTATTATTATATATGTTATCTAAATATACATACATATGCGGCTGGAAGTTGTTTCTCCTTTGCATTGATTATATGTTGATACATGCCTTGTGCATATTATAAAAAAATAAAAAAAAGAAGAGGCAAGCAGAGTTTTTTCTTTTTCTCTAAAACCTTCTCATATTTTGATGCCTAGGTTTTCTTAGACCATTATCCCTGCAGACTATTAAAGTGACATTTCGTGTCCCTGGTTATGGACAATTCACCGCCTTTAAGTGGCCAGCCCTCACGCACAAGGTATGTGCTCGTGAGGGGAGGGGATGAGATTTATGCACATTATTGTCGTGCTGATACCATGTTCTACCTTTCTTCTCTCCCCTGCCCCTATTTTTTCTCTTCCCAGCCCTTCTAGGTCGGACCCGCTAAATGCGGTCCAGAATGCCAATGACCTTGCCAAGCCACAATACAATTCATCTTCATCCAGACGAGATTCACAGTCCGGATCCCACCAGAGGAGACGCTCTCGTTCCTCCTCAAGACACCGCTCCCACCGCCATGACAGCCGCTCAGACCACAGAGCCTGCTGGGGATGTAGGACACGAATCCCGGAGGGCAAGTCCTTATGTGACCATTGTTTTGCCCGTGCGGTTGGGGAAAAAGAGACGGAAAACCAGCGTTTAGAGTCTCTTGTGAAACGAGTGGTACAGCAATCCCTAATGGAGAGGGAAGCACCTCGCACATTGAGCCAGTCTACCACTGCGTCTGGCCCGCCGGCGGAAGAGGCCCGTGATGATCCGGGTACTTCGCAGCCCTATATCACCTCTCCTGACTCCTCAGAGGATGAGTCTATCAGTGAGGAGGTCATTGGAGGGTTCGTTGGATGGTTTCCCCTTTAATCAAAGCGATCAAGGAAGCCTTGAAGTGGGAAGACCCTTCCACTCCCCCAGCCAAGCAGAAAAAATTCTTCAAGCACCTGGGGAGAGAACGCGCAAACTTTCCGCCCCTTCCAGAGCTAAAGGAAATTATTGAGGAAGAATGGAGTAAAACAGAGAAAAAATCCTCCATGTCTAATAAAACCTCCAGATTGTACCCCTTCAAGTCAGAAGAAGTAAAGAATTTGGAGAATACTCCCCTTGTGGACGCAGCTCTTATGCGTCTGGCCAAACATGTGACTCTTCCTCTAGAAGACGCAGTATCTTTTAAAGATGGGCTCGAGAGGAAGATAGACCTAGATCTAAAAAGAATCTATGGGCTCGCGGGTATGGCCTGTAAACCAGCCCTGGCATTAGCGGCCATGTCTAAGGCCATGGAGGCCTGGACGGAGAACGTGGAATCCTTCCTTAGAGGCGTGTCAGAAGAGCTGGCTGGAAGTTCAGCAGCCGCAGAGCTGAAGCTTGCAGCGGTCTTCCTGGGGGAGGCGTCCATTGACTTGATCCGCCTTCTGGCTCGTATTATGCTGTCCTCAGTTACGGCCAAGAGAGCCCTCTGGTTGCGTCCCTGGCTTGCGGACCCTGGTTCTAAGCAAGCGTGGTGTAAAATCCCGTTTGAGGGGTCCTCATTGTTTGGCAATAAGCTTGACGATGCCATTACGCGAGCCACAGGTGGCAAATCGGGTTTTCTTCCCCAGGACAGGCGCATGCTGGGTCGAAAGAAGCCCCAGTTCAGAAGACGAAGTCCGGAGCGCTCCAGGGAAGCACGCTCCTACAAGCCTGGCCGGGACTTTAGGAAGAATTGGAGCAGAGGGCAGTCATCCTTCCGCAAACCCTTTAAAAATCAAACGTCCAGTGCTCGTGATCAGGCTAAATCTTTTTGAGATTACGCCCGCCCAGGCGGGCCGGGTGGGGGCTCGTCTGCTCCTCTTCCGGCACGTCTGGGTGGCCTCGATCTCAGACTTCTGGGTCATAAGGACGGTCTCGTCAGGCCACAGATGGGCCTTTTCTAGGACTCCGCACCCAAGGTTCGTCTCCACTCTTCTCCCTCGGGCAGAGGATCAAAAACAAATTTTGCTGTCCTATGTGGACCTCCTGAAAATTCAAGGAGCAGTAGTACATGTACCACAGGACGAATGGTTCCAGGGGATATACTCCCCTCTCTTCCTAGTTCAAAAAAAGGGGGGCTCTTGGCGCCCAGTCATAGACCTCACATATCTCAACGGATTCATAGAGAATGGAAGGTTCAAGATGGAAACCTTGGTGACCATTCAGAGAGCCATACAACCAGGCGACTGGATGATATCAATCGACCTGAAGGACGCTTATTTCCACGTTCCAGTGGAAAAAGAATTTCACAAATACCTCCGCTTTCACATTGGGTCAGATCATCTTCAATTTATTTGCCTCCCCTTCGGGCTGACAACGTCCCCCCGGGTCTTTTCAAAGGTCCTCCTAGCTACGGTGGCACTAATAAGATCCAAAGGGGTACGTCTTTACCACTACCTGGACGACCTGCTGGTGCTGTCCCAGAGCAGGGAGCAGTTGCTGGTCCACCGGGATCAAGTAATCTCCACTCTGTCCAACTTCGGGTGGCTCCTAAACATAGAAAAGAGTCAACTGAGCCCAACTCAGCGTCTAATATATCTGGGAGCCCAGTTCGATACAGTGGCAAACACTATCTCCCTTCCACTACAGAAAATTCCTACAGTTCGAGACAGAGTCTCCCGGGCTCTACATGCTCGGCAAATGAAAGCCTCTCAGTGTCTGAAAGTCGTTGGCACGATGGTTTCTACGACTCCCATGGTCAAATGGGCCTTATGGAGATTGCGTCCCTTCCAGTCAGGTCTCCTACGGCAATGGAAGTCAGGGGACAAGAACCAGGTCATCCGCATAACATCTGCAATGAGAAACAGCCTCTTCTGGTGGCTTCAGCGCAAGAACCTCCTGACTTGCCACTCCATCGCTCCCATCTCCTGGGTGACGGTCACGACCGATGCCAGCGGTACCGGTTGGGGAGCCCTTTGTGGGTCGAACCTGGCCCAAGGCAAGTGGGAAACTTGTCTCCCCAACCCAGGGTCGAATGTCTTGGAACTTCGTGCGGCCTGGTGTGCCCTACAGTTCTTCTCTCATCTCCTGATGGGGGAGTCAGTGCTGTTGAGAATGGACAACACCACAGCAGTATCGTATGTGAAGAGGCAAGGGGGTACTCGGAGTCCCACACTCCTTCGGGAAGTCGAGCTCATCCTATCGTGGGCGCAGAAATACCTTGCCAACATCTCGGCAGTCTTTGTTCCAGGCGTCCAAAACACTCAAGCAGACTTCCTGTCACGGACCGAGTTGGACAACAACGAGTGGTCTCTCCACATAGAGACGTTCAGGTGGATCTTGTCACTAAAGACCGATCCCGAAGTAGATCTGTTTGCTTCCCCCTGCAATCGCAAGCTGAAGAAGTTCTACACCCGGGGGCTCTGCAGTCAAGCCATCGGGACAGATGCCCTGACGGATCAGTGGAGGTTCAAGCGGGCATACGCCTTTCCGCCACTGCCAGTTTTGCTGAGATTCCTGCAGAGGCTCCGAGCAGAGCCAGTGGAGGTGGTGACAATAGCTCCCTACTGGCCGAACAGGCCTTGGTTCCCTCTCCTGGTCCAGCTCAGCTGTCGGGACCCAGTGCCTCTCCCTCTCAGACCGGACCTTCTTTCTCAAGGGTCAGTCCTGCACCCTTGTCCTGCGGTGCTGAGACTGATGGTCTGGTTCTTAAGAGGGAGAGGCTGGAATCCCTAGGTTGTGCCTCAGAAGTAATATCCACTCTCATGAGCTCGAGAAGATCCAGTACAAATAAAGTCTATGGAAGGATCTGGTCCAAATTCGTAGAGTTCTGCTCTCCTCAGGGCAGGTCTTTTAGACATCCAAAAGTCCAGGACGTTCTCAGTTTCCTCCAAACGGGCCTAGATTTACATCTATCTGTCAGCTCTCTGAGAGTCCAAGTTTCGGCACTTTCGGCCTTCTCCGGCACTTCATGGGCAGTTCATCCTCTGGTTAGACAATTTTTCCGAGGCGCATCGAGACTCAAGCCCCAGAGAAAGCCGAGGTTCCCCAAATGGGACCTCCCATTAGCCCTTGACTCGATCTCTGGACTCAGTACTTCGGGGCCCTCCCCGCTCCCTATCAAGGTCTTTTCAGCAAAGGTGGCCTTCTTAGTGGCCATTACCTCAGCCAAAAGGGTCTCTGAAATTGCATCACTTGGTCACGAAGAACCCGTCCTAACGTTTTTCCCGGACCGGGTAGTCCTCATTCCTATGCTGGGTTCCAACCCAAAAGTGTCTTCAGTATTCCACGTCAATCAAGAGATCGTGTTACCTACATTTAGGACCCCAGGGTCCACTGAGAATCACCCTCTAGATGTGGGCGAAGCTATTAAGGAATATCTCAAGGTTACTTCTCCCTTCAGACGTTCTAGTCATCTCTTCGTGCTTCACTCAGGCAGCAATATAGGGAAGAAAGCCTCAACCAGGACTATCGCGTCCTGGATCGTACAGACCATACAACAGGCATATAGGGCTAAGGGCTTGGCTCCTCCAAAGGCGGTGACAGCCCATTCCACCAGAGGAATGGCAGCCTCGTGGGCAGCGGCTCGACATGTGGCTCCAGATACCATCTGCAAGGCAGCTTCATGGGCTTCTATTAATACCTTCATGTTGCACTATTGTATAGAGCCTGCCTCACTATCCTCTGTAAACTTTGGGTTACAAATCCTATCGACCGATAGGACAAATTAAAATTTATGTTTTGATCATGCATACCCGCCCGTGTGGTTGGCTAGTTATTTCCCACACGTAGGCTGCCATGGAGTCTGTCAGGAAAAAGGAAAATTTATTGTCAAATACTTACCGTAATTTTCCTTTCCTGATGGACTCCATGGCAGACGGAGTTCCCACCCATTGGTCAACGAGTAGGCTAGTTACGGAACACAGTAGCTAGTGGTGAGCACTCATTTATGGGAATGGGGTCCTATAGCATTGGAGAGGAGGTGGGGTTAACCCACACGTAGGCTGCCATGGAGTCCATCAGGAAAGGAAAATTACGGTAAGTATTTGACAATAAATTTTCCTTTTTTCTACTAGCTTCAGCAAACTTTTTGTGCTTGTGCATTTAGCATTAGATGAATCTTCACATTTTTTACAATGTGGCTCTTTGAAAGTCACACTTATGGGATTAGCAAGTATAACTTAATCCAACATCTTGTTGTACATCTTCTGAATTACAGTACATTTTGATCATATAACATTGTTAGTATTATAAAAAAGATAATAGAAATGTTAGGTCAAGGACTTAGAACCTTCCTAACTATAGAATACATAGAAACGAACATAAGCCTTGGGAAAAAAAATTAGTGTGGTTATATACCATCTTATTGTACGTGACTCTTGTTTGTAACCTATAAAGAGGTTATTCACTCCCTGACTCTTGGATGTACAAAAACATCTTAGCAATTATAATAATTCTTATAATGGCTAATTCTTCAGTGGAAAAAAATTGTTCCACACACACACGTTATTCTTTTTTGCACTGCTGCATGGACAAAAAAAGGCAAAATAATGGGAACGATAAAAATATGAGCAAAGCTTTGAGACTCTTGAGAGAAAGTGAAAAGGAGCTTCATTTGACAACATTGCACTGAAATGTATTATTGTGAATGTGAATGGTGGAATGCTGCTGTATGAAAAATTATAACAATAGCTCAGTTGATTCACTTCTGTGAAAAGGTTAAGGGATGATTTAGCTGTCAGAAAACACTTATTGAAGACGGTGGCCTGTGAGGCATGTTTATAGAAATTATATACAGTGCCGCATCAAAATCGGTTTTATTATTATCATTTACAACAATCAAAATCAGGTTCATTATTATCATCTACAACAATGAAATCATTTGTCAGAAAGTGTACATGTGAAAACTGAAGAATACAACTAAAGAAAGCTGATGCTGTTTAGCAGTACTTTTCCCCTATACATTTATAGTTAGTGAAATCCCAAAATGAATAGAAATCCATTGAAGTTATATATATGTATCCTAATAACTGCATATGTGACAAAAGGCATGACTGCAAGTTTGATAAACTAGTTTAATAAATAAATCACAGAAGATTTACAGGAAAATGGGATGTCCCTATGACATTATTGTAAGTGGATAAGAAAGTAAGTGGGGCTGGCAGAGCAGCAGTGGGGGTCATTGGTTAATGGCTAGGCTAAACAACTCTAAACATGGGGGGGGGTTACCAACCTAAAAAGACAACTTAAATAAAAAAGAATAGAAAAAGGGTGTTCCTGGGTGGCCCACTGGTGTTTAAATTACACATCAAAACAATCAGATGTAAATAAAAAGGTTTACATATAGGATTTTATTACAAAAGTTAAAAACAAAGGTACATACAGTGGGTCAAAAAAGTATTTAGTCAGCCACCAATTGTGCAAGTTCTCCCACTTAAAAAGATGAGAGAGGCCTGTAATTGTCATCATAGGTATACCTCGACTATGAGAGACAAAATGTGGAAACAAATCCAGACAATCACATTGTCTGATTTTTGAAAGAATTTATTTGCAAATTATGGTGGAAAATAAATATTTGGTCACCTACAAACAAGCAAGATTTCTGGCTCTCACAGACCTGTATCTTCTTCTTTAAGAGGCTCCTCTGTCCTTCACTCATTACCTGTATTAATGACACCGGTTTGAACTTGTTATCAGTATAAAATACACCTGTCCATAACCTCAAACAGTCACACTCCAAACTCCACTATGGTGAAGACCAAAGAGCTGTCGAAGGACACCAGAAACAAAATTGTAGACCTGCACCAGGCTGGGAAGACTGAATCTGCAATAGGCAAGCGGCTTGGTGTGAAGAAATCAACTGTGGGAACAATAATTAGAAAATGGAAGACATACAAGACCACTGATAATCTCCCTCGATCTAGGGCTCCACGCAAGATCTCACCCCGTGAGGTCTAAATGGTCACAAGAACAGTGAGCAAAAATCCCAGAACCACACGGGGACCTAATGAATGACCTGCAGAGAGCTGGGACCAACGTAACAAAGGCTACCATCAGTAACACACTACACTGCCAGGGACTCAGATCCTGCAGTGCCAGACGTGTCCCCCTGCTTAAGCCAGTACATGTCCGGGCCCGTCTGAGGTTTGCCAGAGAGCATTTGGATGATCCAGAATAGGATTCAGAGAATGTCATATGGTCAGATGAAACCAAAGTAGAACTGTTAAGTAGAAACACAACTTTGGAGGAGAGAGAATGCTGAGTTGCAACCAAAGAACACCATACCTACTGTGAAGCATGGGGGTGACAACATTATGCTTTGGGGCTGTTTGTCTGAAAAGTGAACAGGACGACTGATCCATGTACATGAAAGAATGAATGGGGCCATGTATCGTGAGATTTTGAGTGCAAACGTCCTCCCATCAGCAAGGGCTATGAGGATGAAACGTGGCTGGGTCTCTCAGCATGACAATGATCCCAAACACACCACCCGGGCAACGAAGGAGTGGCTTCGTAAGAAGCATTTCAAGGTCCTGGAGTGGCCTTGCCAGTCTCCAGATCTCTTTGGAGGTAGTTGAAAGTCTGTGTTGCCCAGCGAAAGCCCCAAAACATCACTGAGGGCTTTCACACTGAAGCGGTGCGCTGGCAGGACGGTGAAAAAAGTTCTGCAAACCGCTTCTTTGGAGCGGTGAAGGAGCGGTGTATTAACCGCTCCTTTACCGCTCCTGCCCATTGAAATCAATGGGACAGCGCGGCTATACCGCGGCAATACCACGGCTATAGCCGCGTTGTATGAGTGATTTTAACCCTTTTTCGGCCGCCAGCGGGGGTTAAAACCGCACCGCTAGCGGCCGAATACAGCTGCAAGAACGACGGTACAGCAGCGCTAAAAATAGCGCTGTTGTACCGCCGACGCCCCCACTGCCCCAGTGTGAAAGGGGCCTTACAGAAAACGTTTGACCTCTGTCATTGCCAACAAAGGATATATAACAAAGTACTGAGATGAACTTTTGATATTGACCAAATACTTATTTTCCACCATAATTTGCAAATAAATTATTTCAAAAATCAGACAATGTGATTGTCTGAATTTGTTTCCACATTTTGTCTCTCATAGTTGAGGTATACCTATGATGACAATTACAGGCCTCTCTCATCTTTTTAAGTGGAAGAACTTGCACAATTGGTGGCTGACTAAATACTTTTTTTGCCCAACTGTACAATCAGTTATATCATACAAAAATTAATTACTGCCATATGTTTCAAGTCATTGCCGCATTTCGCTGTTATTGACGCTTCTTCAAGACATTAATACTCGTACATGACAGATATCCAACATGAAACATCTTAAATCTAAAATTAAGAAAAGGTATACAATGAATATAATGCAAAAGTATACATTTACAATATACAGACAGTAACTTTGACTAAGAAGACCATAGGGGGAGGAGAGGGGGAAAAAATAACATATGATTATGCAACAGCACTAGTGTGAACTTAGGCTTAAAGTGGTTGTAAAAGATAATGGTGTTTTTTTTTCATGCATTCTAGGCATGAAGGTAAAAAAACCTGTGTGACCCAGACCCCATAATACTTACCCGAGCCCCATCTCGATCCAGCAATGTGCAAGTGAGCAGTGGCTCTCCTGGGTCTCTCCCTTTTCATTGGCTGAGACAGCAATGGGAGCTGTTGGCTTCCACTGCTGTCAATCACAGCCAGTGAGGAGGGAGTGGGGTGTGGGCGGGGCCAAGCCACGCTCTATGTGTCTATGATACACAGAGGTGCCTTGGGATTGAGCCCCCATAACAAGCAGTTAGCTTTAAAGGTATAGCTGTATATATAAAATCCAAGCCAAGGCAGGCAGCACCTGTATGTATAGCGATGCTTCCTGGTTGACCTCATGCATGCTTTCTCTTGATGCTATTACATAGTTACGTAGTCGGTAAGGCTGAAAAAAGACAATAGTCCATCCAGTTCAACCTGTGTAGGTGTATGTGAAACAGTGTCTATAATGATTTCCCATATCCCTGTATGTTGTGTCCTTTAAGATGTACATCTAAGAGTCTTTTAAAAATATCCATACTCCTCGCAGCCACCACCAATTGTGGGAGAGAGTTCCATATCCTTCTTTCCCTAACAGTGAAATACCCCCTATGCAGTTTAAGGTTAAACAGCTTCTCCTCCAATCTTAACGTGTGGCCCCGTCTCCTTTTACACTCCCTAGGACTGAATAGTTTATTTTCTATGCTGGGATCCCCATTGAGATATTTGTAGATATCTATCATGTCCCCTCTCAAGCGTCTCATGTCCAGCGAGAATAAATTTAAATTTAGTGTTTGCAGCGGCTCCTCGTAATCGAGGTCCTCCAGTCCCTTTATCAGTTTCATTGCCCTCCTTTTGGACTCTGTCCAGCACAAGCACATCCCTTCGGAGGACTGGTGACCAGAACTGGATGGAAAACTCCAGATGAGGCCTAACCAGAGCTTTATAAAGTAGCAGGATTATAGTTTTGTCCCTGGAGTATATCCCTTTTTATGCATGCTAATATTCTGCCTGCTTTGACGGTTGCAGCTTGGCACTGCATGCTGTTGCTCAATCTGTCATCTATTAGCACCCCTAGATCCTTCTCCATCCTTAATTCTCCCAGAGGTTCTCCACCTAGTGAATATTTTTCATTTATGCTTTTTGACCCCAAGTGCATTACTTTACATTTCTCCACATTAAACCTCATTTGCCATTTGTCTGCCCACATCTTTATTTTATTCAGGTCATTCTGCAAAATTTCTATGTCCTGATGAGAGTTTATTACTCTGCTTATCTTTGTGTTTTCCGCAAAAACTGAGACTGAACTAGTTATTCCATACTCTATATCATTTATGAATATGTTGAATAGAATTGGTCCCAAAACAGAACCTTGGGGTACCCCACTCACCACTCCAGACCAGGTAGTACATGTTATTTATCACTACCCTTTGGACACGTCCCTGTAACCATTTTTTTACCCAAGCTCAAACCCTATGGTCCAAGCCTGGAGACCTCAGCTTGTAAATTAAGCATTTATGGGGGACTGCATCAAATGCTTTTGTAAAGTCCAGATCCACTACATCCACTGCCCTTCCCATATCTTAATGGCTGCTCACTTCCTCGTAGAATGTTAGCAGATTGGTCTGGCAGGAACGTCCTCTCATAAACTCATGCTGATTAGGGATGAGCTTCGAGTTCGAGTCAAACCCATGTTCGACTCGAACATCGCCTGTTCAATTGTTCGTTGAATTGCGAATGTTATGGGCTGTTCGCACCAAATTCGATTGGCGCGTCACGGCCCATAATTCACTGCAGCATCGCAGTGCATTACTGGCTGATGATGGGCCAAGCATGCACTATGACCCGCACGCTTGGTCAATCACAGCGCCGTCTGTACAGAGAGCCGTAATTGGCCAAAGCCAGGGTGGCTTTGGCCAATTATGGCTCAGGGGGTTTAGTACATGCCCCACACTATATAAGGCCGCCTGCGTGGCGTCCTTGTGTAGTGTGTTGGGGCTGGGGAGAGAGATAGACAGAGAGACAGTGTCATTTGATTTAAGTTAGATAGAGTAGGTAGGTGAGTCAGTTAGCTGCACTTACAGTGTATTGTGTATATATATACCGTATATGCATCCTAGGTGTTGTGTGTGTGTGTGTGTGTATATATATATATATATATATATATAATGTATACACTGTATTCAGTTTAGCTAGATCCATTCCTGTTATTCTCTTTCTAATATACTGACAGGCAGGCAGGTGTTTTTACACTATTTACAGTTAGTGTACCTCTGCACAGTGTGCACCTAAAGCTACCCAAAGACAATTGCTGGTGTTCTGATCCTATTATCGTTCAATAAGTTTTATTGTTTTAACCTATATTTAAACAGAAAAAGAAAAAAGTAGAAGCATTGCCAGTTGCCTGACATCAGGTCTCCTGGTCTACAAATTTGAGTCATACAAATAACAAATATAGTGCAATCCAGTACTTGTGCAAAGGTAGCTTGAAATCAATCTGCAAGGTAGCCTCGTAAACATGTGTCTGATTTACATGTAAGTGCTATTTTTCCCTGGGTCTGGATGCCCCTTTGGGAGCCTGCTGCACCCAGAAGCCTATGGAAACTGAGTAGTTAAACTAGAACAACAATGATTGTCAGAACAATCTCAGTGACAAAATTCCAAATCTCCTAAGAAGTGGAGAATAAAAAAACTCATAGTGAGGGAAGGGAAAACCTATGAATTGCATTGCAACCCAGGATGGTTGGAGGAGACGAATAAGAAGAAGTTGGAGATAACAGGACAGCAGAGAATTAGGGTGAGGAAGGGAGAAGTTGTAGGGGTATAAGCGAGAGTGGGGGAAGGGGGGGTGGAGAGACAGTGAACCTCAGTCCGTGATGTGTTCTATAGCCCCATTGCATGGACACACGAATAGGACAGTTCCATCTCTTAGGTGGTGTGACAGACCTAGCCGGGACAGAGGCTGCTGGAGAGGACTGAATGCAAGCCTCTTGCCTTTTGATTATGGGCCCTGGATTTTCAATGGAACAATAGTCTTTGTGAGGTGAATTAGAAATCCAGTCTGAACTGTACTAATCGGACTCAGTCGTGTATATATGTATATATTGTATGTTGTTTGATTCTGTTGGGGACTCCTTGCTGTGGTCATTTGGGACTTGTGTCCCTGAAGAGGGAAGGGGGATTCCTCCAGCAGCTCCCTGCTGATAAGACTGATTCATACTGTTGGGACACATCCTGTGAGGAGATGCTGGTGTCATCAACTCCAACTACCTGTGTTTATGTTAATTGAATGAGTTGATCACATTAGCCACCAGTCTAGGCTGAGGAGGGGGGAGATTGTTGTTTGTATTGTTAATTGTAATTAGCTCCTGCTATTGTGTTTATACTACTGTGTGAAGCTCGGTGCCCACAAGTCTGTCCTACAGGTCATGTCTCTGAGTCATCTGGTCTGGGTAATTTTAATAGTAAATTAGCTCATGTTAATTATGTTCACTTTGATTCATCCTGGTGTATAAATTTGTGTGAGATCTCAAATAAAGAGTTAGTTCTGATGTACTCCAAGACTGGTGTTGTCTAGTTCTTGGGGTTCCTATAGCCAGATCCATTGGACTCGTGTTCCAGAACTTAGGAAGCAGTATACTGATGGAAGCACTCAAGCGGAGTGTGGGACGTTCCGTGACAGGTGGTATTCTTCCCCAAGAGTCTCTGCTTGAGTTTATCTGAAGTAGAGTAATGCCTCCATCTACTCCAGATGAAGGAGAACTTTGTTTATCTATTGCCTTGGCTTGCATCTCTTCCATGAGCTTAATATTGTTTAACTCACCTACCCATTCTATTAGGGAAGGGGGTGTAGTGGTTTTCCAGTGCCTGGGTATTAGTTGCCATCCTGCACTGAGAAAGAATTTCAAGAGGTTATGTTTTTGTGATTTGACAGTACCGGGTAGTATGGAAAGAAGGACGATGGAGGGTGAGGGCGTAAGTGACTTATCGTAAATTTCTGTGTAGATCTGGAAGATTTGTGTCCAAAATGGGAGGAGCACGTCACACTCTAACCAGATATGGATGTATGTACCCTTCATCGTGTTGCATCTCCAGCATGTGTCGGTGTTCGACGGAAACATGATCCTGAAGGTGGTTGGCACCCGATACCACCTTGATATCAGTTTATAGTTTTTTTTCTTGCGTGTAGCTTGAGATGGATGTCTTGTGAGGGAATAGAAAGGCTCTACTCCACTCTGCCTCAGTTATCTCTTTCCCGATCTCCGCTGACCAATTTTTAGTATATTTAGGTAGGGCTCCATGAGTGCGTTCTAGGATCAGTTTATACGTCAGTGATAAAGTGTGACCGGGAATGTCAGAGAGTGTGCATAGTTGTTCAAACCTGGTCAGGGGTCTGTGGATCTTTTTAGAATCGTGGAGCTTCTTACAATAAGAAGTCAGGTGTCTACGAGTGAGCCATGTCACCTTGGAAGTAGTATCTGTTTGAGTAGATAAAAAGGTACCTAGGGTATTGTCGACAAACTGTCGTGCCGTGGGCCAGGAGTCCTTGTTGTAGTTCTGATCCTATTAATACCACTGGCAGGCAGTTGATTTTGCAAGCTGCAGTATCAGTGTGTGTATATATATATATATATATATATATATATATATATATATATATATATATATATATATATACATCCCAGCTTTGTGCAGCTACATCTCACTGCAAGCCATTAGTATGTCTGGAAGGCCAACAAGGAGAGGCAGAAAGTCACAAGCCAATAAAAGAGGGCAAGCAGGCTCTGTTTCTAGAGGCAACAGTGCTGGCCGTGGACACGGTGCATCCTCATCAGCAGGTGGCCGTGGGACACGCTTGTCCTTTTTTTCGGCAGCTGGCCGTGTTGAGCCGCAACATGCCGAAGACTTGGTAGAGTGGATGACCAAGCCGTCCTCATCCTCCTCATCCGCTCTCACCCAGGCTCAGGGTACGTTGTCTGGCAAAGCAGCTGCCAACGCGACCTCTTCCCTCAGCTCAACGGCATCAGTCACTCCTTCCCTATCCCCACCATGTCCTCCTGAGGAGTCCCCCGAACTGTCTGACCACAGTGTTGGTACATGCTCCAGGAGGATGCCCAGCGTTTTGAAGGCTCCGATGATGGTACCCAGCTAGAGGAAGGTAGTAACGTGAGCCCAGAGAGAGGGGGAGGGGGGGACTCCACGTGGGTGCCTGATAGGAGAGAGGAGGAGGAGTAGGAGGCACATCTCCAATGAGGCAGGATGCCCTCCAGGTGCCAGCTTAAGGGCAGCACACCGACTGCATCACACCGCAGAGCTCCACATGTTTAGGGCACTGCTGTCTCTGCGCGTTATTCCAAAAGTTCTTTGGTGTGGGCCTTTTTCAGACAAGTGCATCAGATCACACCGCTGCTATTTGCAATAAATGTCTCAAGCGTATCTCACGTGGCCAAAACATCACCCGCTTGGGCACCACATGCTTGACCAGACATATGTCGACCTGAAATGCAGTTTGTTGGCAAGCATACCTAAAAGACCCACAACAAAGTGGACCTCTCCTTGCTCCTCATCAGCTGGGATCTCCAACCCCACTATACCTTCAGTCATCTCTGAAACCTGCACTGAGAGGAATAAAGGTGTAGAATTAGGTGTGTCACAGCCAAGTACTTGCGGGCAATCTGCTATCGGTACACCAACATCAAATATACCAGGCAAATTTCCCTGCCCCAGCTGCTGCACTGCCGAAATAAGTTCACTAACAGCCATCCACATGCCCAGCGGTTAAATGCTAGCTTGGCTAAATTGCTAGCACTTCAACTTCTGCCTTTTCAGTTGGTAGACTCTGCCCCCCTCCGTGAGTTTGTGGAATGTGCGGTTCCTCAGTGGTAGGTTCCCAAACGCCACTTTTTCTCATGGAAGATGATTCTGGCTCTCTACCGGCAGGTGGAAGGCAATGTCTTGGCCTCGCTGGAGAGGGCGGTCAGTGGTAAGGTGCATATTACCGCTGACTCATGGTCCAGCAGGCATGGACAGGGACGTTACCTGTCTTTCAACGCACACTGGGGGACTCTTCTGGCAGCTGGGAAGGATGCAGGACAGGGTGCAGTAGTGTTGGAGGTTGCTCCTCCACCACGCCTCCAAAATTCTACTAGTGGTGGTTCTGCCACACCTCTCTCCTCCACCCCCTCCTCTTCTTCTTCCTCCATGGCCTCTTCCTGTGCTTTGTCCTCAGAACCAGCGGTGCTCCGTAGGCAAGGGGCTACTCAAGTATGCAGGCCAAAAGATGCCATGCGGTGCTTGAGCTGGTGTGCTTGGGGGACAGGAGCCACACTGGGGCAGAGATTCTGTCAGCTCTGCAGGGGCAGGTTCAGAGGTGGTTGACACCACGCCAGCTTAAGCCAGGAATGGTGGTTTGCGACAATGGAACCAACCTCCTCTCCGTCCTCTGACAGAGACAACTGACCCATGTGCCCTGTTTGGCTCACGTCCTTAACTTGGTGGTGCAGCGGTTCTTGGGCAGGTACCCGGGCTTATAGGATGTCCTGAGGCAGGCCAGGAAAGTCTGTGCATTTCCGCAAGTCATACAATGCCAGTTCTCAGCTGGCTGACCTCCAAAAGGAATTTAACCTGCCCAAGAACCGCCTAATCTGAGAAAAGGCCAACCAGGTGGAACTCAACATTGGCCATGCTGCAGTGGCTGCACACGCAGCAGAGGGCCATCAATGAGTACCTATGCGACTATGACACCAGGACAGGGTCAGGGGAGCTTGTTTTTTTTTTTCCACAACAGAGCATGCATCAGTGACACTGTCCCTCTTGTCTACCTGTTGGAGCACACGCTGCATGGAATAATGGACAGGGCACTTGAGGAAGAACAGAGCGAGGAAGAGGAGGACTTCCTTATCTCTCATCCAGACAGTGTTCCTGCGTGCCCGCCGATCACACAGGAAGAGGACGAGGAGAAGGAGGAGGAGGAGGATTGTGTCAGCATGGAGGTGGAGCCTGGGACTCAGCATCATCAGCAGTCTTCAAGGGATCATTTACAGTCTGAAGAAAACCATGGATGAGGAGGTGGCTGCGGATCATGTCATCCTTAGTGACCCAAAGGACTCTGGACCGAATGCCTCAGCAAACCTACGCTGCATGGCCTCCCTGATCCTGCAAAGCCTACGGAAGAATCCTCGTATTCGTGGTTTTAAGGGGAGGGATCATTACTGGCTGGCAACCCTCCTTGATCCACGTTACAAGGGTAAGGTTGCGAACCTTATCTTGCCATCGCAGAGGGAGCAGAGGATGAAACATCTTCGAGAGGCCTTGAAAGGTTTGTGCAACGCGTTCCCAGAGCCTGGGAGGTTACAATTTCCTGGTCCTCCTGGACAATGTATTCCTGAGGCTTCGGTCAGTCACAGAAGGAGCGGTGGAGAAGGTGGCCGTCTGACCGGTGTGTTCAGACATTTTTTAGTCTGCAGCCCCAAGGTCTGATCGGTTCCAGCAACCATCGCCAGCATCTGATTCACATGGTGCAGGATTGCCTAGGGGCAAGATCAGACTTGGACACCTTTCCCACCGAAAATCCTTTGGGTTACTGGGTCACTGGCCAGAGCTTGCACAGTATGCAATTGAGCTACTGGCCTGTCCTTCATCCAGCGTTCTTTCAGAACGCACATTCTGTGCTGCTGGAGGCTTTGTAACCGATCACAGGGTACGCCTGTCCACCGAATCGGTCGATCGGCTGACCTTCATAAAAATGAATCAGTCTTGGATCACCAGCTACCAAGCACCTGATGCTGATGTAACCGAATATTTTTTTTTTTAATGTGAGATCCCTTCAAGACTGCCTATGCTGATGCTGAGTGACTATCCTATTATGCTGAGTGACAATCCTCTTCCTCCTCAATTTTCATGCTGATAGCTTGTAAGAACATTTTTGGTTCTGGGCACCACCACCAGTGCCCAAGGCCCATTTTTTCAGCCCCTGTTTAACAGGGGCATATAATTAAAATTTTTGATGCAATACTTTGCAGCAGGGCTCATTCCTGCTCTCCAACTATAGCATCTGTGAGGGGTTGCAGTGTTGTGGCACCAGTGCCTAAGGCCCAATTTTTCTGCCCCTGTTCAACAGGGACATGTAATTACAATTATAATATTTCAGAGCAGGGCCCATTCCTGCGCCCACCAAGAGTAACTGTGAGGGCTTACAGTGTTGTGGCAACACCACCACCACCACCACCAAAGGCCCAATTTTTCTACCACTGTTCAACAATGACATGTAATTACAATTCTTGATCTAATATTTCACAGCAGGGCCCGTTCCTGTGCCCACCAAGAGTAACTGTGAGGGCTTACATTGTTGTGGCAACACCAACACCTAAGGCCCCAATTTCTGCAGAGTTTATAGGGCAGGCCCCTACTTTCAAACATCCAACTTACAAATGACTCCTACAACAGGAAGTGAGATGAAATCTACCCCTAGGAAGGGAAATTCTCTCCTGTAAGAGTTAATATGGGAAAAACGTGTCTCCTCTCCACTGATGCTTTATCACGAGTCCTTGTTTCACTAAAAAAAACCCCCTAATTTTCAAAAAACATTTGTCATTGGGACAGAAAGTGAGGTGAAATCTTCTGAAGAGGTGCACAGACAGCAAAACAAATGTTACAGGGGTGATAACCCTTCCCCATGTTTTCCACTTTAAAAATGTACTAGTTCAAAATTACAAACAGATTCTACTTAACAAGAAACCTACAGTCCCTGTCTTGTTTGCACCGCCTGTATACTGCTGTTCAGAGTATATAGGGCCTGGGGGCCCTACGCCTTTCCTTTTTTTTATTTGGGTACAGGGCTCCCCTTAATATCCATACAAGACCCAAAGGGCCTGGTAATGGACTGGGGGGGGGGGGGGGGGGCGGTTACCTATGCCGTTTGTCTCACTGATTTTCATCCATATTGCCGGGACCCGACATTACATTAAACCTGCAAGCAGTTTTAAATGACTTTTATTCCTTTACAAATGTCATTTTGTGCAGGGACTGTTCTAAACACGGGAAACACGCGCCACTTTACAGGCATACTATAGACTCCCCCCCCAGGTACGATATTTAAAGGAATATTTCACTTTTTTTTCACTTTAAGCATCATTAAAATCACTGCTCCTGAAAAAACGGCCATTTTTAAAACTTTTTTTTGCATTGATATATGTCCCCTGGGGCAGGACCCGGGCCCCCAAACCCTTTTTAGGACAATAACTTGCATATTAGCCTTTAAAATTAGCACTTTTGATTTCGAACGTTTGAGTCCCATAAACTTTCACGGGGTTCTAAAGTTCGCGCAAACTTTAGGTCCGCTTGCAGGTTCTGGTGCGAACCAAACCTGGGGCTGTTTGGCTCATCCCTAATGCTGATTACCCCTAATGGTATTTTTCTAATTTTGGATGTAGTCCCTCATCATCCCCTCCAATAATTTATCCACTATTGAAGTTAGGCCGACTGGTCTATAATTCCCAGGAATATGTCTCTGCCCTTTTTAAAATATTGGTACCACGTTGGCTTTTCTCCAATCAGCTGGTACCAATCCTGTCATTATGCTGTCCACAAAGATCAGGAATAATGGCCTGGCTATAAATTGACTGACTTCTCTGAGGACTCTCAGGTGTAAGCCATCTGGTCCTTGTGATTTATTTGTGTTAAGTTTGTTAAGTCTTTCATTGACTCCGGCCTCTGTTAGCCAGGTGGATATGTCATGTGTTTTGCTGCTAACACTACAGTCGCTGTCGGTAAACCTTTCTTTTTCCTGCATAAAAACTGTGGAGAAGAAGGCATTTAGTACAGTTGCCATCTTTGTGTCATCTGTAACCATCTTCCCATCCTCATCTTTTAAGTGTGCAATGTGCTCCAATTTTGTCTTTTTACTGTTAATATATCTAAAAAAAATTGTGGGTTATTTTTACTCTCTTCCACTATGTGTCTCTCATAATCCTGTTTAGTCGAAATTATTTTACATTTTTTAGTGCATTCCTTGTAGTGGTGGAATGCTAATGATGACCCATTCCCCTTATATTTTTTAAAGGCCATACTTTTCTCCCTGATGAGGCTACTGGGTTTAACCACCCAGGTTTAATTTTTGCTCTTCTATAGGGATGAGCTTCGTGTTCGAGTCGAACCCATGTTCGACTCGAACATCGGCTGTTCGACCGTCCGTCGAATTGCGAACGATATGGGCCGTTCGCGCCAAATTCGTGTGGCGCGTCACGGCCCATAATTCACTGCGGCATCGCAGTGCATTGCTGGCTGATGATTGGCCAAGCATGCACTATGACCCGCATGCTTGGCCAATCACAGCGCCGTCAGTAGAGAGAGCTGTAATTGGCCAAAGCCAGGGTGGCTTTGGCCAATTATGGCTCAGGGGATTTAGTACACGCCCCACACTATATAAGGCCGCCTGCACGGCGGCCCTGTGTAGTGTGTGTTCCGGTGTGCTGAGAGATAGAGAGAGAGACAGACAGTGTCATTTGATTTGAGTTAGATAGATTAGGCAGAACAGTCAGTCAGTTAGCTGCACTTACAGTGTATTTTGTATATATATGCATCCCAGGTGTTGCATATATATATATACACTGTATTCAGTTTAGCTAGATCCGTTCCTGTTATCTTCTATCTAGACTATTTACATTTGGTGCAGTGCGTCCTGCTCACAGTGTTCAGCTAGATCCGTTCCTGCTATTTACATTCAGTGCAGTGCGTCCTGCTCACAGTGTTCAGCTAGATCCGTTCCTGCTATTTACATTTAGTGCAGTGCGTCCTGCTCACAGTGTTCAGCTAGATCTGTTCCTGCTATTTACATTTAGTGCAGTCAGTGCGTCCTGCTCACAGTGTTCAGCTAGATCCGTTCCTGCTATTTACATTTAGTGCAGTGCGTCCTGCTCACAGTGTTCAGCTAGATCCGTTCCTGCTATTTACATTTAGTGCAGTGCGTCCTGCTCACAGTGTTCAGCTAGATCCGTTCCTGCTATTTACATTTAGTGCAGTGCGTCCTGCTCACAGTGTTCAGCTAGATCCGTTCCTGCTATTTACATTTAGTGCAGTGCGTCCTGCTCACAGTGTTCAGCTAGATCTGTTCCTGCTATTTACATTTAGTGCAGTGCGTCCTGCTCACAGTGTTCAGCTAGATCTGTTCCTGCTATTTACATTTAGTGCAGTGCGTCCTGCTCACAGTGTTCAGCTAGATCCGTTCCTGCTATTTACATTTAGTGCAGTGCGTCCTGCTCACAGTGTTCAGCTAGATCTGTTCCTGCTATTTACATTTAGTGCAGTGCGTCCTGCTCACAGTGTTCAGCTAGATCCGTTCCTGCTATTTACATTTAGTGCAGTGCGTCCTGCTCACAGTGTTCAGCTAGATCTGTTCCTGCTATTTACATTTAGTGCAGTCAGTGCGTCCTGCTCACAGTGTTCAGCTAGATCCGTTCCTGCTATTTACATTTAGTGCAGTGCGTCCTGCTCACAGTGTTCAGCTAGATCCGTTCCTGCTATTTACATTTAGTGCAGTCAGTGCGTCCTGCTCACAGTGTTCAGCTAGATCTGTTCCTGCTATTTACATTTAGTGCAGTGCGTCCTGCTCACAGTGTTCAGCTAGATCCGTTCCTGCTATTTACATTTAGTGCAGTGCGTCCTGCTCACAGTGTTCAGCTAGATCTGTTCCTGCTATTTACATTTAGTGCAGTCAGTGCGTCCTGCTCACAGTGTTCAGCTAGATCCGTTCCTGCTATTTACATTTAGTGCAGTGCGTCCTGCTCACAGTGTTCAGCTAGATCCGTTCCTGCTATTTACATTTAGTGCAGTGCGTCCTGCTCACAGTGTTCAGCTAGATCCGTTCCTGCTATTTACATTTAGTGCAGTGCGTCCTGCTCACAGTGTTCAGCTAGATCCGTTCCTGTTATCTTCCTACTGACAGGCAGGCTTGTCTGGTTACAGTATATAAAGCTACCTGAAGAAAATTACAGGTGTTCTATCCCAGCTTAGTGCAGCTACAGGCCATTAGTATGTCTGGAAGGTCAAGAAGGAGAGGCAGACAGTCACAAGCCAATAAGAGAGGGCAAGCAGGCTCTGTGTCTAGTGCTGGTCGTGGAGACGGTGCATCCTCATCAGCACGTGGCCATGGGACACGCTTGGCCTTTTTTTCGGCAGCTGGCCGTGTTGAGCCGCAACATGCGGAAGACTTGGTCGAGTGGATGACCAAGCCGTCCTCATCCTCCTCATCCTCTCTCACCCATGCCCAGGGTGCTTTGTCTGGCAAAGCAGCGGCCTCTTCCCTCAGCTCAATGTCATCAGTGACTCCTTCCCTAGCTCCACCATGTCCTCCTGAGGATTCCCTCGAACTGTTTGACCACAGTGTTGGGTACATGCTCCAGGAGGATGCCCAGCGTTTGGAAGGCTCTGATGATGATACTGAGCTCGATGAAGGCAGTAACATGAGCACGGACAGAGGGGGTGCCCAAGAAGGACAGCAATCTGGCAGTCATGCTCCCCCTGCTGCAGCATACTGCCAGGTTTGCTCCAGTGATGAGGAGGGAGGGGATGATGAGGTCACTGACTCAACGTGGGTGCCTGATAGGAGAGAGGAGGAGGAGGAGAAGGAGGAGGCGGCACATCACCAACGAGGCAGGATGCCCTCCAGGGGCCAGCCTAAGGGCAGCACATTGACTGCATCACACCCCAAAGCTCCACATGTGCAGGGCGCTGCAGTCTCTGCGCGTTATTCAAAAAGTTCTTTGGTGTGGGCCTTTTTTGAGACGAGTGCATCAGATCGCACCGCTGCTATTTGCAACATATGTCTCAAGCGTATCTCGCGTGGCCAAAACATCTCCCGCTTGGGTACCACATGCTTGACCAGACATATGTTGACCTGCCATGCAGTTCGTTGGCAAGCGTATCTAAAAGACCCACACCAAAGAACAAAGAGGATCTCTCCTTGCTCCTCATCAGCTGAGATTTCCAACCCCACTAGACCTTCAGTCCTCTCTGAGACCTGCAGTGAGAGGAATGAAGGTGTAGAATTAGGTGTGTCACAGCCAAGTACTTGTGGGCAATCTGCTTTTGGTACACCGACGTCAGATTGTACCAGGCAAATTTCCCTGCCCCAGCTGCTGCACCGCCGAAAGAAGTTTGCTCCCAGCCATCCACATGCCCAGCGGTTGAATGCTAGCTTGGCAAAATTGCTAGCACTTCAACTGCTGCCTTTTCAGTTGGTAGACTCTGCCCCCTTCCGTGAGTTTGTGGAATGTGCGGTTCCTCAGTGGCAGGTACCCAAACGCCACTTTTTCTCACGGAAGGCGATTCCGGCTCTCTACCGGCATGTGGAAGGCAATGTCCATGCCTCGCTGGACAGGGCGGTCAGCGGTAAGGTGCATATTACCGCTGACTCATGGTCCAGCAGGCATGGACAGGGACGTTACCTAAGTTTCACGGCGCATTGGGTGACTCTGCTGGCAGCTGGGAAGGATGCAGGACAAGGTGCAGTAGTGTTGGAGGTTGTTCCGCCACCACGCCTCCAAAATGCTGATTGTGACACACCTCTCTCCTCCACCCCCTCCTCTTCTTCTTCCTCCATGGCCTCTTCCTCGGAACCAGCGGTGCTCCGTAGGCGTTCAAGGGGCTACGCAAGTACGCAGGCCAAAAGATGCCATGCGGTGCTTGAGCTGGTGTGCTTGGGGGACAGGAGCCACACTGGGGCAGAGGTTCTGTCAGCTCTGCAGGGGCAGGTTCAGAGGTGGTTGACGCCACGCCAACTTAAGGCAGGAATGGTGGTTTGCGACAATGGCACCAATCTCCTCTCTGCCCTCCGACAGGGACAACTGACCCATGTGCCCTGTTTGGCTCACGTCCTTAACTTGGTGGTGCAGCGGTTCTTGGGCAGGTACCCGGGCTTACAGGATGTCCTGAGGCAGGCCAGGAAAGTCTGTGTGCATTTCCGCCGGTTATATAATGCCAGTGCTCGGCTGACGGACCTCCAAAAGGAGTTTAACCTGCCCAAGAACCGCCTAATCTGTGACATGCCCACCAGGTGGAACTCAACGTTGGCCATGCTGCAGCGGCTGCACACGCAGCAGAGGGCCATCAATGAGTACCTGTGCGACTATGGCACCAGGACAGGGTCAGGGGAGCTTGGTTTTTTTTCCCCACGCCAGTGGGCCATGATCAGGGATGCATGCACTGTCCTGTCACCATTCGAGGAGGCCACGAGGATGGTGAGCACTGACAGTGCATGCATCAGTGACACTGTCCCCCTTGTCCACCTGTTGGAGCACACGCTGCGTGGAATAATGGACAGGGCACTTGAGGCAGAACAGAGGCAGGAAGAGGAGGACTTCCTTAGCTCTCAAGGCCCCCTTTATCCAGACAGTGTTCCTGCGTGCCCGCCGATCACACAGGAAGAGGACGAGGAGGAGGAGGAGGAGGAGGAGGAAGATTGTGTCAGTATGGAGGTGGAGCCTGGCACTCAGCATCAGCAGCAGTCTTTAAGGGATCAGTCCCAAGGAACACATGGACTTGTACGTGGCTGGGAGGAGGTGGCTGCGGACGTTGTTGTCCTTAGTGACCCAGAGGACTCCGGACCGAATGCCTCAGCAAACCTACGCTGCATGGCCTCCCTGATCCTGCAAAGCCTGCGTAAGGATCCTCGTATTCGTGGTATCAAGGAGAAGGACCAATACTGGCTGGCAACCCTCCTTGATCCACGTTACAAGGGTAAGGTTGCGGACCTTATCTTGCCATCGCAGAGGGAGCAGAGGATGAAACATCTTCGGGAGGCCTTGCAGAAAGGTCTGTGCAACGCGTTCCCAGAGACTGGGAGGTTACAAACTCCTGTTTCTGGACAACGTGTTGCTGAGGCTTCGGTCAGTCAAAGAAGGAGCGGTGGAGAAGGTGGCCGTCTGACCGATGCGTTCAGACAATTTTTTGGTCCGCAGCCCCAAGGTATGATCGGTTCCAGCAACCATCGCCAGCGTCTGTTTTACATGGTGCAGGAATACCTAGGGGCAAGATCAGACTTGGACACCTTTCCCACCGAAAATCCTCTGGGTTACTGGGTCTTGAGGATGGATCACTGGCCAGAGCTTGCACAGTATGCAATTGAGCTACTGGCCTGTCCTGCATCCAGCGTTCTTTTGGAACGCACATTCAGTGCTGCTGGAGGCGTGGTAACCGATCACAGGGTGCGTCTGTCCACCGACTCGGTCGATCGGCTGACCTTCATAAAAATGAATCAGTCTTGGATCACCACCAGCTACCAAGCACCTGATGCTGATGTAACCGAATAATTTTTTTTGAAATCTCAGATCCCTTCAAAGACTGCCTATGCTGATGCTGAGTGACTATCCCTGAGTAATTATCCTCTTCCTCCTCAATCATCACGCTGATAGCTTGTAAGAACATTTTTGGTTCTGGGCGCCACCACCAGTGCCTAAGGCACAATTTTTCAGCCCCTGTTTAACAGGGGCGTGTAATTACAATTTTTGATGTAATACTTTGCAGCAGGCCTCGTTCCTACATTCCAACTAGAGTGTCTGTGAGGGGTTGCAGTGTTGTGGCACCAGCACCAGTGCCTAAGGCCCAATTTTTCTGCCCCTGTCTAACAGGGGTGTGTAATTACAATTTTTGAAGCAATACTTTGCAGCAGGGCTCGTTCCTGCGTTCCAACTAGAGTGTCTGTGAGGGGTTGCAGTGTTGTGGCACCAGCACCAGTGCCTAAGGCCTAATTTTTCAGCTCCTGTTCAACAGGGGCATGTAATTACAATTCTTGATCTAATATTTCACAGCAGGGCCCTGTGAGGGCTTACAGTGTTGTGGCCACAGCAACACCTAAGGCCCAAATTTCTGCTGAGTATATAGGGCAGGACCCTACTTTCAAACATCTAACTTACAAACGACTCCTACTTGCAAACGGAAGGAGACAACAGGAAGTGAGATGAAATCTACCCCTAGGAAGGGAAATTCTCTCCTGTAAGAGTTAATATGGGAAAACAATTTCTCCTTTCCACTGATGCTTTCCAATCCTTGTTCCACAAAAAAACTCAAATTTTCAAAAAACATTTTTCATTGGGACAAAAAAGTGAGGTGAAATCTTCTGAAGAGGAGGAAAGACAGCAAAACAAATGTCACAGGGGTGATAACCCTTCCCTATGTTTTCCAAAAAGCTTAAAAAAGATTTTTTGGCTGGAGCTAAACACGTTAAAAATGTACCCGTTCAAAATTACAAAGAGATTCTACTTAACAACAAACCTACAGTCCCTGTCTTGTTTGCACCGCCTGTATACTGCTGTTCAGAGTATATAGGGCCTTTCCTTATTTTAATTTGGGTGCGGGGTTCCCCTTAATATCCATACAGGACCCAAAGGGCCTGGTAATGGACTGGGGGGGTACCCATGCCGTTTGTCTCACTGATTTTCATCCATATTGCCATGACCCGACATGACATTAAACCCGCAAGCAGTTTTAAATGAGATTTTTTCCTTTAAAAATGACATTTGGTGCAGGGACTGTTCTAAACATGGGAAACACGCGTCACTTTACAGGCATACTATAGACACCCCCCAGGTACGATATTTAAAGGAATATTTCACTTTTTTTTTTTTTTACTTTAAGCATCATTAAAATCACTGCTCCCGAAAAAACGGCCGTTTTTAAAAGTTTTTTTTGCATTGATACATGTCCCCTGGGGTAGGACCCGGGTCCCCAAACCCTTTTTAGGACAATACCATGCAAATTAGCCTTTAAAATGAGCACTTTTGATTTCGAACGTTCGAGTCCCATAGACGTCAATGGGGTTCTAACGTTCGTGCGAACTTTCGGTCCGTTCGCGGGTTCTGGTGCGAACCGAACCAGGGGGTGTTCGGCTCATCCCTACTCTTCTATATTTATTGCCCATTGGAATGCACTTTTTGATACCTTTGCTTAAAATGCTCCTAAAGCATTCCCATTTCTCCTCCGTCTTCAATTATTCCAGAACCTGGTCCCAATTCATGTTATGTAGCAATGACTGTAGCTCAGGAAAATTGGCTCGTTTGAAATGTAGTGTTTTTGTACAACCCATATGCCTCCTTTTCCTGTGATTTTCGCTAAACACGATCATCCTATGATCGCTAGATCCCAAGTTGTCCCATATCTCCACATCTGAGATCAGACTTGGATCATTCGTAATTAGTAAATCTAAAAGGGCTTTCTTTCTGGTTGGAGAATCCACCAATTGGGAAATGAAGCTGTCCTGTAAAATGTTCATGAAATGACGGGCCTTTAGAGTGAGCTGTTCCCTCAGATCAGTCAATATCCGGATAATTGAAGTCCCCCATTATGATGACATTTTCCTGTCTCCCTGCCATTTCTAACTGAGATAGTAATTCCAGCTCCTCCTTCTCTTTCATGTTGGGTGGCCTACCCCACTATTAATTTCCCACTTCCTCTCTTTGAAGTTATACCCACACTGATTCCACCTCCCCCCCAGTCCCATGCATAATGTCACTCCTCTCTACCACCCTTGCATCATTTTTGACATATAGACACACCCTTCCCCCTCTTCTACCTTCCTGTCCTTTCGATACAAGGAATACCCCTGTATATTGGCCAGCCAATCCTGTGAGCTATCAAACCAAGTTTCAGTTATTCCCACAAAGTCTAAGTCCTCCTCGTGTAATAGCAGCTCCAGATCCACTATTTTGTTAGCTAGGCTCCTAGCATTTGTGTATATGCCTCTTAATGTTGTATGAATGCATATTATTTTCCCCCTTTGTTTCTCCTGGCTTTGTTTTTGAATTTGAATTGCCCACTCATTTACACCGGGACTAGTTGTTAAGCTTGTATTATCACTGCTATTACCACTGCTGACTCTCCTATCACCCTCTGTAGGCTATCGCTTTCACTGACCCCTATCCCTCAACACCTAGTTTAAAAGCCCCTCCAACTATGTGGCCATCTTACTTCCCAATAGAGCTTTACCATTCCCATTAAGGTGGAGTCCGCCCTTACTAAAGAGACGGTAACCGACTGAGAAGTCAGCCCAGTTCTCCAGGAACCCAAACCCCTCTTTCCTGCACCAGTTCCTCAGCCACTGCACAGCACAATAGCCAGTGATTTTATCAGATTATGATTTTTGAAGTAATTTATGCAACAATATGCAATCTAATATAGCATATATAACTATTGCATACATGTATTAACTTGCCTATCCCTATAAATTAGCTAGTCTATAAGAGTTTGATAAGCACAATGATATAACAAACACATCTGCTTAGTAAACAATGTTACATTTATTTCCCAAGAAAATAGGAATATACTAAACAGCAGATATCTACAACATATAACAATAAACCATCAAAGATACTTATCACATCCTCTAGAATAAACTCGTTGGCTGATCTCCAGATGTTAAAAAGAGAGCTCTGGGCCGCATTGCTTAGGCCCAAGCCACCATCCAGAGCAAGGTCTCAAGGTGGTCAAAGATAGAGAGAGAGAGAGCCAACGGGCTCAGGCAAACGCCAGCAGCTAAAGAGACCAAACTCTTTCTTTGTGAGCTTTTTACTCGGACATACACACCCATTCATAACTACCCCCACTTGCATCTTGTCCAATGAAATATTTGCCAAAGGTAGTCCTTGTAATATATTATATTGGCCTCTAGGTGGCAGTATTGCTCATATCATCTCCATGAGCCCTGGGCTGTCTTAACTAGCTCTTATTCTCTTTGAAGCTTGCTTGCCGAGTGGTAATCACTGATTCTCATTCAGACAGGAGCCAGGCCCCCCTTGCTATGCAGATTATGCTTGGGGAAATACCTTTGAACTGCAAGTATCAGCCTGGCTGATCTTGGGAATAGGAAACAGATATGTAGAAACACCAGAAATATTATATTGACTCATGTTGCCGTCCAACAATTTTCATATTTTAATAAATGATAATAAGTAATGGAGGCTCTCTTTTTCTGTTTTTGGCAATATCATCTCCTGTGACGATGTAGGAATCTGAGTATCCATAGGGAGATACAGGGGAACATCCTGATTCTTGCACTGCTTGAGGAGTTTGTGAGACCTGCTGTGGAACCTGGAGTACCCATTAAGGAGTAATAAGAGCACATTCTGACCGAGAGTCGAACTGATAATGGACAGGCTGAATGTACCAAGCTGATTGATCGATCAACTTGGATACAACCATCCTGCTGGATTCCCTTGCAATTATCGCAAGCGGCTGCTATAATCACTATCCCCCCCCCCCCCCCCCCCCGAGCAGAAAATTTACTTGGTACGAATTTCCCTGTCGGCACTGTCTGTGTTGATGGGGGAATTGTGTGAAATTTGCACGGTATATGGCCTGCCTTACTCTATATTTGGAGAACTTTGCACTGTTGGATATGGACTTAACACACATCACTATATGCACAGTATATGTAGTGATGAAGACTGATTTAACACTGCACTGTATACTGGTTTATGATTTGTATCATGTATCATCTTTGTTAATTTGTGCATGTATATATATTGTGCAGTGTATATGTTGATCACTTTATCTTAAATTATATATTTAGCACCGTTGGTATGATGTATTGCAGTTAAGGACTTATTTGATACTTGTGGGTACCTTAAAACTGAGTAGCTATTTATAAATGTTTATTCCCCACATTTGTTAATTTTTAATTTTAAATGCTCGGGGGTTCAACATATCACAGCAGCAGCAGGGTCAAGTGAGCCCAGGCGTATGGGGTAAACAAAGAGTTTGACAGAGAGACGTCTTCTTTTGTGGCTCTGAGATGTCCTGTGATCAAGCTGCACAGGAAACTTTGCTTCTGGGGAGATATAGCTTTGACAAAGCAATGCATAGCTTTTTTTTCCCCCAGTTTTGAGGCCCAAATATGTGATGCTGTTTCTAGCTACAGGGAAAGAGGATGTTGACGTCCAGTCGGAAGATGTAGTTGTACTTAGGGGTAGTATCTTTCCTTTATTGAAGTCTATTCAGAGACCTGAGAAATCATCAAAAATGTGTTTGATAGTATGCATGTCTGTGAAAATCAAGATGTTGTCTGTGAAGAATGCAATGCGTAGCTCTATGTCATCTATTTTTTTGCCATGTAGAGGCAGTGGGCCTTTTAAGCATCTGGAGAGGGAATCTAGGGTTAAATAAAGAGAGCAGGCAGCCCTGTCTGATTCCCTTATATAGATTGATGCCTCCCAACAAGTGGCTGGATACCACCAGCCTGGCCAAGGGTGAGGCATACATAATTTGAATTAAGTATAAAAAGGGCCCAGAGGAGCCCAGCTTGCAAAAGACTAGTGAGAGCTACTGGAAGCCAACATTGTCAAAGGATTTCTCTGCATCTAGGGTGATAATGGCATAGTCTTCGCTGGGGTGTAATTTAGCCTGATCTAGAACCATGAGCATTTTTGGTATAATAGCGAAGGTGTTCCTGTCCTTGACAAATCCTGATTACGCAGTGTAAATCAGAGTTGGAACAATGTCGGCTAAAGAGGAGGCAATAAATTTAGAGAAAATTTTTATGTCAAGGTTTAACCGTGAGATGGGTTGGTAGGATTCTGGATCTG
The DNA here is from genome assembly GCA_037952835.1 of Lithobates septentrionalis. NCBI lineage: Eukaryota > Metazoa > Chordata > Amphibia > Anura > Ranidae > Lithobates > Lithobates septentrionalis. Next base: position 4,037,730 of record JBBDGP010001187.1, on the reverse strand, counting down.
TGGGATCTTTGCCTTTTTTTAGTTAGAAGTTTATTATAATCCTGATATCCTGTGGGTGGGTTGGGTCCACCTGACCAAACCCCATTCTAAATCTCTAACAAAGTATTTTGGAGGTCTTCTCTTAACATTCTATAAAATGCAGAAGAGTAACCGCCAGGGCCGGGGGCTTTATTGTTGACCAAGTTACAAATCACCTTGGGAGAGTTCCTCTGGGGAAGAGAGTGCATTCAAGGTTTAAAGTTGAGATGATGAAACTGTAGGGAGGTTAAGCACCTCTAGAAAGATTGATGCTTGTGACTGATCAATGTAAACGTGGGCACAGTGAGGTATAATAGGAATCTTTTTAGAAATACTTTGGTGTCTTACCTGAGGATTCCTATATGGTCGGATAGCATTGTGAAGTAGGTAGGAAGATGTGTACCTTTGCTCAATCTAGCTTTTAATTTCCCTTTGTTACCATATTTTTGTAGCAGAAAGTCTATGTATGAATTTTGAAAGTGCTCTAGCTGCTCTGCTCATAAATCAAAGCAATGCTTAGCCGCATGCCGTAGAGTCCTGTTTATTGAGGTGATATTCAGAATAAGGGTTCTCTGAGCTTCCTTGAGGTATGAGCTAGCCTCTTTGTATTGTGACAGCATGTGTTTCTTTTGGGAGGTGTTATAGGAAATGATACATCACCTGTGGAAGGCTTTCCCAGCTTCCCAGTAGAGATTGGCTCTGCCTCTATGTGGGAAGTAAAACAATTGATATTCGGACCAAGCCTTTCTCCTATTGTACCTTGAAAGATATTGTTATAAGCTAGAACACTAGGCATCCCTGATCATCTTGTTTACCAATTTGAGCTTGCATGGAAGATCTTTATGTATCAGAACCCTATAACTGTGCCCAGTAAATAAGAAAGATGAATCGCACCACCGGATGCAATACAATCTCAGCTACAAGCACACAGCATAGTAAATCAATCTATATAAATAAATGCTATGCTCAGAGAAACAAATAAAGTCATGTGAGGAAAAAATAATAAAAATGAAAAAAAAAAAATCCACTGTGTACAAAGAAATCATAAAGCAATAGATCCACTCAAATATACAGTAGGTCCAAATGAAAGTGTATGTGTCCACCATCCAATAATGTGTGAAACAATAAACTTGCGATATATTCTTCCTCAGTAGAAAAGCAGTGCAGTTCTTCACACTTATGCACACCACACCACAGTGTTCCTCCACCGCATGCCTAGTAAAACATGCTTGCCAGAGCAATTTGACCCTTTGACAAAGTCATAAGCACGAAATGTTAGGGTCGGACCACATGACAACCAGAAGTGTCATCAGACCCTATCCCGGCAGTGATGTACCAAAGTTCTGGGAGTTGGAGGACTGGGTGAGACGCTGAGTGTTTGGCACTGTGGCGGGGATGAGGGCCTGATGTAATGGAGTAATACAGTATATTGTGAATGATTAATGGGCGATATATTTTACATTGTTTGTGAGTATGTTTTTAACTAGGTTCAAAAAATGTGATTGAGTGATGGTTTTACATTATCCAAGTCTTCTTTCTTTTTGATGCGGACTGCTTGGAGACCCCATAAAGGGGCCTGGATCCTAGAACGCCCATTACTGAATTGACACCTTGTGAGTAGGGTTGCCACCTTTTCTTCATGCCAAACCCGAACACTTTAGGGATGCACGGCAATTTTGCATGTACAATACACTATAGGATTGCAAAAGACCTAAACACCTTTATAGTAGGTGCGCTACATGCACCAAGGCGAACAGTGGGTGTGGCCAAACTGAGTTAACAGATGGCAACAGTTTTGTGTGTGACTATCTCTGTTACTTGGGAAGCCACTGTTCAATCTGAATAACGTGTCTGGGTTTCAGGCGGACTGAAACCCAGACACATACATCAAAATCTGGACTCTTCTGGTGAATCCCAGAGATAGATGGCAACCCTACATGGTACTGCAACTTCCTTGGGTCGCTCTAATATCCATGGGTTACTCAGTTAATTGGGGCACTTTAAACTTCATGGGTCACTCTAATATCCATGTGGTACTCTGCCTATGGGGCATTCTAACCTCCAAGGCGGTGTGTTTTATAGAGTGTTCTAGCATCCATGGGGTAATCTGCCTTTTGGGTTACTGTAGCATCCATGGGGTGCTCCAAAGGTTATGGGTCTCTTTTTGACAGATGTTACTATGGGATACTAAAGTATAATTACAAGCATTTCATAAGTGTCAAAGGCTTTAATGACAATTACATTAAGTTTGTGCAGAGTCAATATTTGCAGTGTCGACCCTTCTTTTTCAAGACTTCTGCAATTCGCCCTGGCATTCAGTCAATCAGCTTCTGGGCCTCATCCTGACTGATGGCAGCCCATTATTACATAATCAATGCTTGGAGTTTGTCAGAATTTGTGGTTTTTTTTGTTTACCTGCCTCTTAAGGATTGACCACAAGTTCTCAATGGGATTACGGTCTGGGGAGTTTCCTGGCCATGGACCCAAAATTTAGATGTTTTGTTCCCCGAGCCACTTAGTAATCACTTTTGCATTATGGCAAGGTGTTCCATCATGCTGGAAAATGCATTTTTCACCACCAAATTGTTCTTGGATGGGTGAGAGAAGTTGCTTTCGGAGGATGTTTTTGTACCATTTTTTTATTCATGGCTGTGTTCTTAGGCAAACTTGTAAGTGAGCCCACTTCCTTGGCTGAGAAGCAACCCCACACATGAATGGTCTCAGGATGCTTTACTGTTGGCATGACACAGGACTGATGGCAGCGCTCACCTTTTCTTCTCCGGACAAAATTTTTTTCCGGATGCCCCAAACAATCGGAAAGGAGATTCATCAGAGAAAATTACCTCAGTCCTCAGCAGTCGAATCCCTGTACATTTTGCAGAGTATCAGTCTGTCAATGATCTTTTTCCTGGAGAGAAGTGGCTTTTTTGCTGCCCTTCTTGACATCAGGCCATCTATGTACTCACACCTGCCTGCTGCCATTCCTGAGCAAGCACAACACTGGTGGTTCCCTCGATCCCACAGATGAATCAACTGTAGGAGACAGTTTCTGGCGCTTGCTGGACTCTCTTGGGCGCCCTGAAGCCTTCTTCACAAATGCAGTGGAAATTTTTTTTTATGGAATTAAGTTCATTTTCATGGCAAAGAGGGACTTTGCAATTAATTGCAATTTATTTGATCACTCTGCATAATATTATGGAGTATATGCAAATTGCCATCACAAAAACTGAGCCAGCTGACTTTGTGAAAATTAATATTTGTGTAATTCTCAACTTTTGGCCATGGCTGTAGAGCCTTGCTCCCCCGTATCACCACATACTCTGGCCATAGAAATCCAACTTTAGAATCCTGAATGGATGTGCTCAGCAAAGAGGAGTTAAAAAAGAGAAGGGGATGCCATAAGCCACATACACACAATGAGAGTATCAGACAAATGGTCAGACTTTTTTTTTTTGGATGCTAGTCTCATATAAAAAAACAATAGGTTAACAAAGTTATGAAAATTCCTGTACAACAGAATACAACTTTGGAAATGATGTAATGTATTGTATTGTACTAAAATGTATTCTTTCATTACTGAGCATGTGTGGTCTTGGTCTTCTGATTTTATTTGGATAAATACCAAACTGACTAAAGCCGCGTACACACGGGCGGAATGTCCGACAGAAAAAGTCAGACGGAAGCTTTTCATTGTCTATTCCAATCGTGTGTAGGCCTCATCAGACTTCATTTTTCGAAAATTCTGACGGACCTAGAAATGGAACATGTTCTAAATATTTCCGAGGAAACCAATTCCTATCGGGAAAACCGATCGTCTGTATGCTGTTCCGATGGACCGAAAATGACGCATGCTGTGAAGCAAGTATGAGATGGAAGCTATTGGCTACTGGCTATTGAACTTCCCTTTTCTAGTCCCGTCGTAAGTGTTGTACGTCACCGCGTTCTGGAAGGTCGGACTTTGGTCGGACTTTGGGTTGACCAAGTTCTATCGGAGAAACTTTCGGAGTTTATTCCGACGGCAAACCCGGTCGTGTGTACGCGGCATAAATAAAAATCGTTAGTTTTGGTATAGTACCAGAAATTTTTTTGTGTTCGTACCTTCGTATAATTTTGCACAAACTGCTGTGATCGGCTCTCAAAAGCTGTATACTAACAATCAGATTATCTTGTGATTGCTTTGAAAGTGGTATTTTCATCTAGGTAATAGTGTAGAAATAACCACAACAGCTTATTTTGCTAAGCAATAAAGTATGTACAGACAGCAGCATGACACATCGCCAGCTCTCTGTTGGTATGAGATCCCTGCAGGTTAGGACTTAGTAAAAGTTAGAAACGCAGGCTCCAGCTGTTATCAGTTGTACACAGAAAATATTCCTATTGCTTTTATTCATCAAATACTTGCTTTGACATTCTTGGATTCACCTCTCATTCAATACTTTCATTTGTCAGAATTCCACTTATCTTGGTGTTTCTCTCTATGATTTATCACAGAAGGGCAACATTTTTAATAAGTTTAAGATGACTACTCAAATTGAGTAGATGAAGGAATTGGATTATTTGTTATACATTACCACAGATCAGCAGTCTTACTATTATTATTATTATTATTATTAATATTATTATTATTATTATTATTATAAACATACATGGTGGCGAAGGTCACTATGTTAATGGCTTGCTTATATTTTATATATTGAGGACAAAAAGTTCTGGGACAGCCGAGGCTATCATGAACATTGCTAGATTGGAGAGAGCTCAGGTAAGGATTGGGGGGCTGGGGGGGGGGTTGTTGTGCAGCACACAGAGGTGTTTTACCTTTATGCATAGAATGCATGAAGGTAAAAGAAACCTTCAGCTTTTAGAACCACATTAACGGAGTCACTTTGGGCAGGGCGCTTGTGGAACCCAGCTTACCTTAGAGAGCTCTGGAAACCCATTTTACAGCTCCCCCTGGCCCTTGTATGTGTAAGTCACCCTGTGTCTATTACGGACACTGGGTGACCGAGAACCCCAGTCGGGTCTGTCCTAACCAGACTCACCATACAACCACACCGGACTCAGCATTTCATGTTACCCCTGTTATCCAGGGCTCTATATGTGTGGTTTGTGTTGAAAGAATGAAGGGGTTCTTTCACTTGGGACATTAATATTTATGAATAATCTCCCTCAGGATATATATGAAAATAAAAAATTTCACCCTTTCAGACTGCTGGAATATTGAAGGAGTATCCCATAGACCATTGTTGGAAGTGGGGTGGGGGATGCTATGTCTTTATTTTTAAGTGGCTGTATTCCATTGTTCTATTATTTCTGTCTGCCTTGACAGCAACCTACTATGGAATGTATACGTGTATGTGGATTAGCTGCTAGAGGGGAGGGGGCATTTCTCCTGCAGCCCTTCCTAAAGACTGTCTTTAAAGTCTGTTGGAAAGTTTGAATGTACTTTTGTGTCATGTTACTGGAGGAGGTAATGTTTAATGTGTCACAAAGAAGGGGGGATTGTTCCCTGCGTGTATATCTCTTTGTACCTGTGTTTGAATAAACAGTCTTATGTTTTGCGCCACCCTACACTAATGACTCGACAAGTGAATGGGTAAGCTAAGGGATCTTGGATCATGCTTGAACTGGGCAAGGGAAGGTTATATGGCGTACATGCTCTTCTTGAGTACGGGGTCTGTCGCGACTATGTCCTTTTAAACTCCTTCCACTGTCAGCACAATTTTACCACACCCACAATTAGGCACGGTGCACCATGCATGCACCTTATTTTCTCAGATCATTTTGTTGGCTGGGTGTTGTAAAAAAAATGATCGACCCCAGGTGACAGATGTGCTAGGTATGCCACTGCAATTAATGGGCTTTCATATAGGTATATACGCAGACCAATGAAAAACTCATTCTGATAGTTGATCTTGTTACTGCACATTGTTCTTTTCCTTACTGAGTAAGCCCACAAAGTTCAGTAGCCCATAAATGACTGACTCTTACTGGGGATCTTAAGGAGGTACCAGTTTTCACGTAGTTTATAATCTTTCCAGACTGTTCTGGGATTGCCTTGGGGACTCCTGGTTGTACATACCTGATACAACTACCAGAGGAACCCTCAATTGGCATCCATATAAGGTCTTTTTTACCTCAACAATTAGAATTTTTTATTTTTTTGGGGGAGCAGAGAATCTACAAAATAGTTGACCAAGATTGGTATCCTCTTCACTTCACTTCATTTCATTGAATGTAATTCCATGTTACTTTTATAAACAAGACATTTAAATATATTTTGTTTTTTAAGATCCATATGCAGAACCACATGTCTCAAACCAGGCTGCTTACCAACTCACCCACATCAAACATTTTCAGAAGCACATCATTTTTCATGCTTTAGGTGAAGACCTTTTTAAATATAAAACAACCAAAAGCTCTTTACTTAGGCTAATTAGCTGGCAATAGTGTTTGAAAAAGCCTGCTAATATTAATATCAATACCAGGTATTTATTTGCAAACCTGTTCTATTTAGTAAATGTCTTGTCATATGATAATGCTTTTCAGTACTAGGTGTTTGATGTGAGATGTGCCAGTTTGAAAATGATAAACATGCTAATTATAAATATTTCAAACCAGACACTTTAATTAACTCAATTAAACAAAAAACTTTCTTCAAAAGTTGCCTTGGGACAATTTTAGAATGTGCTCAGCTGGTATTCAAGAATGATTCTACTTTTTGAAAAACACAAATGATAGCGTTATGAAACAGAATTTTAGATTTTTTCCCAGATTTTTTCCCAGACACAACAGATATAAAAATGGTGTATTTGTAATCATTTAAATGTTATACAGTGGGGACGGAAAGTATTCAGAACCCCTTAAATTTTTCACTCTTTGTTATATTGCAGCCATTTGCTAAAATCATTTAAGTTTATTTTTTTTCCTCATTAATGTACACACAGCACCCCATATTGACAGAAAAACACTGAATTGTTGACATTTTTGGCGATTTATTAAAAAAGAAAAAAATTTAAGGGGGTTTGAATACTTTCCGTCCCCACTGTATCTGGGGGTTTTGGTACGCAAACTTAGCTCTATCCAAACCTCAATGTCATTGACTGAATATGGGCATATGCTCATGTAAGGGCTCTGGTGTCACCAGCATCCCGCACTTTTATCTACATGTGCCAGTGTTGTCAACCGTCACTATTTTACTGGCAGCCAGTAAAAAGCGGGCACTTTCCTCCTGCCAGTAAATGCCAGTGACAGGAAAAGGTTGCCAGTAAAAAATATGGCTGTGATGATCGGCTCAAGACTGCGCATGAGCTGTTCCAATTTGGACCTATCCAAGACCATGCGGGTGCTTGCTACAGTGTGTTTGGGCGGCGCCAGTGGGGGGTCTGGCGGAGGCAGTGCATGAGTTCTCCACAAATCTATTCCTGACCTGTCTGGTGTGTTCCTTGGCCTTCATGATGCTGTTTGTTTACTAAGGCTCTCTAACAAACCTCTGAGGGCTTCACAGGTGTAAATTACACACAGGGGGACTCTATTTACTAATTACGGTGACTTCTGAATGCAATTGGTTCCACTAGATTTTAGTTAGGTGTATCTGAGTAAAGGGGGCTGAATACAAATGCACGCCACACTTTTCAGATATTTATTTGTAAAAAAATCTGAAAACTATCATTTTCCTTCCACTTCACAATTATGTGCCACTTTGTGTTGGTTTATCACATAAAATCCCAATAAAATACATATAAGTTTTTGGTTGTAACGTGACAAAATATGGAAAATGTCAAGGGGTATGAATACTTTTTCAAAGCACTGTATATCGAAAATAAAGGAATATGTTTTTTTCCTTAGTATCTACCTTAAATCATGTTGCTAAATGCATATTGTACTTGTTTGTAGCCTAAATACTGAAATTTGCACTTAAAGCGGAGCTCCACTGGCTATTTTTTATTTATTTTTTGGTAAACATTAACATAATCACAAATAGACATTTGCAAACTCACTTTTTTGTAGATTTAGTTTGCCCGATGTCCGCTTTCATAGTACTGAAGAACTTAGAAAAAATCTGGACGGCCGTTTTTATCTTGCTTGTGGGCATGTGAAGCCCACAAGCATTTACTTCCTTCTTCCCTTGATGCTGAGCTACCAGCATGCCTTGCTCGTTCCTGCGCATGCTCAATAGTAACAATCTGGAGAGCCGTAAAGTTCATGGTTGCCATCACAACGGGAGGCGTCGCAGGACATTCCCGCCCCCTTGTGATGGCAAAAAAAAACCTGTACACAAAAAAAAGCAGAGGAAGCAAATACCATTACGAGGATAGAGCGGCAGAGGACAGATAAATCGCGTCACTCCTGATATTGAAATCCCGCGATAACTCGCGGCAGACCTCCGCAATGACTCCTGAGAACAATGACACAAGCTCCCAGGAGCCAGTGCGGCTAAAAGGAAATTACGAAATAGCCGCAAAATACCCGCCCATATCCGCAGAATCCACAGACAGGAAATAGAGAGGAAGATCTGAAAAACACAGGTACAGTTAAAAAAAAAAAAGTTCAGTTTATAAATTAGTACATTGATGTAATCTGATTGAGCTAATGTTATAAAATAGGGTGGAACTCCGCTTTAAAACTGTAATTTTGTACCTTTTGTAAATTTTGGAAATGTCAGTAAAAACGTGGTTGTGCCAGTAAATTTTGGGTGTGTCAGTAAATTTCTATCTGGTAGCTTGCCAGCACTGACATGTGCTGTGGAGCAGGGAATGACCCAGAATTCAGCTGAGTGGATTATAAAAAAATGAAAAGTGGAGGTTTGGATAGTGACTAGTTCAGAGGACACCCAAGCTCGTCTCTACTGACTACCATGAATATATCTAAACAAGTTTAGGTGGTGTAAAGGTACTCCTATGTGTTATGAATTACCAATGTAAAACGCCACTTCTATAATGTTTAGCTCTACCCATTGCACATTTGACTTTTCTTACTACTATGGGATGTTATAACAAAAAGCCAAATAAAGGCTAGGATTAACATGACAAAAGCAACATCAAAAACTTGCAAGTAATCTAGTCCTGTATTTTTGTATTACAAATCACAAAATAGGCACTCAGAAATAAATAATAATAATAATAAATCTTACTCATCATACACAAAGTTTAAATCTCTTAAAGCTAATGTAGCCAGCAGAGTTTTAATTTTCAGCATGGATACTTATCTAGAAATTATTGCAAGCTAACGTCAGTCTTTACCATCATCAATAGTTAAGAAGGGTCTCACTCTCCACTTTTCTATCCTGCTTGGTTTTCCCCTAAATCTTTTAAAGCATGGGCCGCCACTAATTTAACTCAACTCTGTGAACTATCATCCTCTACTTCATTCAAAACTTTCCCTGACTTATGTGAAAGTCAAAAACTTCCTAATTCAGAGCTCTTTCGATATCTTCAGATTAAAACATTTTTTATGCCATATATACAAGGAAGAATTTAGATAAATTAACATGCTTTGAAAAAATGTAAACGTGACCCACACACTAAGGGACTTATTTCAACTCTTTACACTCATCTTATTACTAAACCCAATTCAGATCCACCATAATATGTGGCTAAGTGGGAGATGGATCTTGGGTTTTCGTTGGAAGCAGCTGATTGGGATAAGATTTGGATCACAACTAAGTCATCCTCACAAAACATAGCTGCCTTCGAGACAAATTACAAAGTACTCACATGGTATTTGCTCCCTGTCAGAATTGCGAAATATGCTCCCCATTATTCCCCATCTTGTTTTTGTGGCTGTGGTGATCTTGGATCACATCTTCATATTTGGTGGGATTGCCTGGTAGCAAATAATTTCTGGAAAGATGTATTTCTTATGATTTCAACACTGTTTGAAATCCCTATCAATCCTGATCCTACAATAGCACTTTTAAACTTAAAAATTCAAACTCCTATTAAAGATCACTACAGCCGCGAAACAAACAATTGCCAAAGCTTGGAAATCCCCATCCTTAATAATTGCTGAAACTAAAAATAGAGTCAATCAAGCAATGATCCATGCCAAAACAGAGGCTATAACTATAAAATATCCAACTTTGAGAATATATGGAATCCCTGGGTGACTCACTTTTTGCATTCCAATTTTGATGCTTCCCTACTAAGACCTTGATAATCTCGATTTAGACCTACAATCTCTGTATTCACGGTATGTTTTTATTACCATGTACTACCCCGGGGACCCCTACTACCTCTCATTTCTTTCTTCCTTATCTATTTTTTCTGCTACCTAAGATTACTTTTTCTTTTATCTTCTTTCTCACTTCTACCTTTTCTCCCTATTCTCTTTCTCCTCTTTCAATTTACTCTTTATATAGTTCTGGTAGCAGAACTTTTATTTCCTTGGTTATCATTATACCAATTGTACATAGTTCCAATATGTAGTATAAGATTTTAGTCTATAATAAATTCTTTATTTTTTTTAATTTTTATTTAAAAACGATACTCTTGATAATAATTAAGACTTTTTTTCTTTATCTGAGGTCATCTTATATTAACCTGGTCTAAGTTGGTTTTATCCTCTCTTATACAATGTATGACACAGTCTTTTAAATAGTTAGATCCATGCTAAAGCTGTTTTAGTTAAACTACTTTTAGTTTATGTTGGAACTACAACTCAATATTATTACCATATATGTGATCCTTTCTTTTGCTGCCACCATATGTATACTAATTGTTAAAATTCAATAAACAAATTTGACAAGGAAAAAAAAAAGAAGGGTCTCACACAACTTCAGTGACATAGCCACTTGTTTTGACCTACCTAAATGTAGAATATTACTAAGTAACCAGAAAAATAGAAACCATGCCCCTTCAACAGAAATTGACTCATCTTTTTTACAAGCATCTAAGGAATTAAAAAATCCAGGTCTGGTATACCCATTAGCAAGCCTAAGTAGGTGTCTAGGGCAGTGTTTCTCAACTCCAGTCCTCAAGGCGCACCAACAGGTCATGTTTTCAGGATTTCCACTATTTTGCACAGGTGATTTGATCAGTTTTCACTGCCTTAGTAATTACCACAGCCATTTCATCTGAGGGAAATCCTGAAAACATGACCTGTTGGTGCGCCTTGAGGACTGGAGTTGAGAAACCCTGGTCTAGGGCACAGTAGGATTCAAGGACTCTGGACCTTAATGGCAGAGATTGAACCAGAATTACATGGTACTGGTTCCTCTTGTATTAATAATATTATTTTTGCTGCAAGGCTTCTCTTTTTAAAAAAATTGCTTTTTCAGGGGGTTGTATTGTGAGGTTTTTATTTATTATGGGGTATAATTTTTTTTATTTAAACTGCTTTGCTTCTGCCCTCCTTTAAAAAAAAAAGTGTGCTTTTGTTTCAGGGGTGGTATTTTGGGGTTTTCATCTCTTTAGTTGCTTTTTTATATATTTTACTTTATGTTTAAGGGGTTTTTTGGAAGTAGGTGCTGACTGTGAAGCATTCACTTGTTACTGACCATCTGTTCTTGGGGCTTCCTTATAGCATCAGACTGCATGGTTTTAAATTAAAAGAAAAGCTACAATGCAAGAACGATGTGCACCTAAACCACCTTACATTAAGTCCCTTACATTCACCGTACACCCTATCCCAATAATTCTTTAAAATAAAAGTTAGGCATACACAAGTTAGACCTGCTGCAATTTTTGCACTATCCTAATTCTTGTAGCAAAACCCCTGCCTGTGTTCTTTGTTTCTAGTAAATTTGGGCCTCACTCCTCAAAGATATGTGCTGCTGAGGGTGGGGATGTGTCCTTGGGGAAGTCCTTTTTTCATGACTAAGTGCAAAATTAAGCTTGGAAAACCTTTCTTTGAGGTTGAGTGAAGAAAAAGCTTTGCATTTATTGATACTCTTTCCATGACTGCAAGGAAAAATAAACAAAGAACTATGAAATTCTGTACTCCAGCTCAAAGGGCATCCTGTACCATATGTGCATCTTTCCTGCTCCTTATCTCATCTGTAGCTGTCCCTGGTCATTGCTGGTCTGGGCCCGGATAGCTCACTCGGTGCACGGGGGCCAATGTGTCATCCTTCTGTTTGAAATTTTTTGGCCGCCTATTATATGGTCGTGCGTGGCCGGAATATGTTTTTTCCTGTTGCCATGACAATCAGCGCGTTGCGAGCCCCTGACGCGGACGTCAGTTCCCTCCCAGCATATGTCTGTTTCCTTTCTCCAGCGTGTGACGTCATTCTTTTCCCTGGATGGTGATACATGTATGGGGTCCAGGGGGCGTGCCTGCGTGCCTGGGACTCGGGGGGCGAACCCTCCCACTGTACTATGCCCGCCAATCACATGAGCCAGCTGTGCTAGCTTGTCTCTAATGAGAGGTGGTATTTAGGATGTGTGTGTGTGGACGCCCAGTCTCATGCTGGTACAGGCATCAGACTGGTCTTGTGGCTGCTTACTCCTAAAGGTAAATGGCTAATAGCTTTGTTGTGCAAAATACGTGGCGATCTGATAGGCATGTTTGGAGAGAGCAATGTGTTTTCACAAGCGAATTCATGCTCCTTTTGCACTGTACTGGATGTTGTTAATTAAGACACCCCATACTGCTGTTTGAGACATATATGGTGTTATCTGTGACTGGAATCAATCACATAGCACTTTTTGCCTCTTTTTCTCTAGCTGTCTCTCCAGAGGTACCCACTGTCCCCCCTTTTGTGATTCATTCACTTGGGGCCCAACATCACCTTTTGACTAGGCAGCGCTTATGTGATGCTTTTTCATCCACACAAAAATGTCTCTCATCTTTATGCATTAGTAGGTACGTAAAGGACAGATTTACTCTTATTGTAATTATGCTAAATTATAGCAGGTGTAAGCCTATTAGGCTGAGCCCTTTTCTTGACTTTTTTCTCTATCTGCTGGATCTATCATTCTGCTCCCCTTCTTTCCTAGATGACAGGATAGTCAATGGTATCCGAAACTAGTGGTGCCATACTCCCAGTGGTAGGACACCCTCTGTGTTTTGTCCAGGGGCTGGTTTTATACGTCTCTCGGTGCTAAGCGTTGGCTCATGGACCTGATCCGTGGTCGCAAACTATTCATTCCCATTTTTCTTTGAAGTTGGATGCTATTTGATGTTGGCTCAGGAGTTACACAGTTAGAACATTTTATAATGCATCAATTAGGTTCTATGTGCCCTGAATGTATATGAACGCTATATTATGTTGGATCTTTCTGTTTGTTTATTTTGTATTTTTGCAAAATATTTTCAGATTATTACACACCTCGCCATCAGCCCCTGAAGAAGAGGTTTCAACATTTACAACCTTGAAACACGTCGGGCCCTCCTGTCTCAGGCCACTGCCGGGACAGTTTGTGTGGTGTTACTTATATCGTTGTACTAGACATGTATACTCCCTTTTTTGCTACCATCTGATTCTACTTACATTCATCTCTTTTATCTTTGTCATGTTTTAACTTTTGGTAATAAAATATTTTTTGATATATTATTGTTTGAAGACTCCTGCCTTTTAAAGTCCCACAAGAGGAAACTTCCCATTGTGTAGTTGTATAGGGATGTGGGCAAGGGGTCTTCTTCCACTAAGCTCTTGTCACTACCACAATTCACATATTTCTGGGTAGTAGATACCCCTTCCTTGCTTTTTTTGGTGACAAGAACTTTCTGGAAATATATTTTGATTCAATTATTATATTGTTAACACTTCATTATGACCAATAGGGATGAGCCGAACACCCCCCTGTTCGGTTCGCACCTGAACATGCGAACAGGAAAAAAGTTTGTTCGAACACGCGAACACCGTTAAAGTCTATGGGACACGAACATGAATAATCAAAAGTGCTAATTTTAAAGGCTTATATGCAAGCTATTGTCATAAAAAGTGTTTGGGGACCTGGGTCCTGTCCCAGGGGACATGGATCAATGCAAAAAAAAGTTTTAAAAACGGCCCTTTTTTCAGGAGCAGCTATTTTAATAATGCTTAAATTCAAACAATAAAAGTGTAATATCCCTTTAAATTTCGTAGCTGGGGGGTGTCTATAGTATGCCTGTAAAGGGGCTCATGTTTCCTGTGTTTAGAACAGTCTGACAGCAAAATGACATTTCAAAGGAAAAAACCCATTTAAAACTACTTGCGGCTATTGCATTGCCGCTCCGACAATACACATAGAAGTTCATTGATAAAAACGGCATGGGAATTCCCCACAGGGAAACCCCGAACCAAAATTTAAAAAAAAAATGACGTGGGGGTCCCCCTAAATTCCATACCAGGCCCTTCAGGTCTGGTATGGATATTAAGGGGAACCCCGGCCAAAATTTAAAAAAAAATTACGTGGGGGTCCCCCTAAATTCCATACCAGACCCTTCAGGTCTGGTACGGATTTTAAGGGGAACCCCACGCCAAAAAAAAAAAAAACGGCGTGGGGCCCCCAAAAATCCATACCAGACCCTTATCCGAGCACGCAACCTGGCAGGCCGCATGCCCTCAACATTGGGAGGGTGCTTTGGGGTAGCCCCCAAAACACCTTGTCCCCATGTTGATGAGGACAAGGGCCTCATCCCCACAACCCTGGCCGGTGGTTGTGGGGGTCTGCGGGCAGGGGGCTTATCGGAATCTGGAAGCCCGCTTTAACAAGGGGACCCCCAGATCCCGACCCTCCCCCCTGTGTGAAATGGTAAGGGGGTACTTACCCCTACCATTTCACAAAAAAACTGTCAAAAATGTTAAAAATGACAAGAGACAGTTTTTAACAATTCCTTTATTTAAATGCTTCTTCTTTCTTCTATCTTCCTTCATCTTCTTCTTCTGGTTCTTCTGGCTCTTCTGGTTCTTCCTCTGGCGTTCTCGTCCAGCATCTCCTCCGCGGCGTCTTCTATCCTCTTCTCCTCGGGCCGCTCCGCACCCATGGCATAGGGGGAGGCTCCCGCTCTTCTCTTTATCTTCTTCTCTTCTTCTTTTCTTCTCTTCTTCTCTTCTTCATTTTCTTCTCCGGGCCGCTCCGCATCCATGCTGGCATGGAGAGAGGCTCCCGCTGTGTGACGGCGTCTCCTCGTCTGGCGGTTCTTAAATAACGGGGGTGGGGCCACCCGGTAACCCTGCCCCCTCTGACGCACGGTGACTTGACGGAACTTCCCTGTGACGTCACGGGGAATGCCACAGGGAAGTCCCGTCATGTTTCGTGCGTCACCCGGTGACCCCACCCCCGTTATTTAAGAACCGTCAGACGAGGAGACGCCGTCACACAGCGGGAGCCTCCCTCCATGCCAGCATGGATGCGGAGCGGCCCGGAGAAGAAAATGAAGAAGAGAAGAAGAGAAGAAGATGAAGAGAAGAGCGGGAGCCTCCCCCCATGCCATGGGTGCGGAGCGGCCAGAGGAGAAGAAGATAGAAGACCCCGCGGAGGAGATGTTGGACGAGAACGCCGGAGGAAGAACAAGAAGAACCAGAAGAAGAAGAAGAAGATGAAGGAAGATAGAAGAAAGAAGAAGCATTTAAATGCTCTTGTCATTTTTAACATTTTTGACAGTTTTTTAGTGAAATGGTAAGGGTAAGTACCCCCTTACCATTTCACACAGGGGGGGGCGGGATCTGGGGGTCCCCTTGTTAAAGGGGGCTTCCAGATTCCGATAAGCCCCCCGCCCGCAGACCCCCACAACCGCTGGCCAGGGTTGTGGGGATGAGGTCCTTGTCCTCATCAACATGGGGACAAGGTGTTTTGGGGGGCTACCCCAAAGCACCCTCCCAATGTTGAGGGCATGTGGCCTGGTACAGTTCAGGAGGGGGGCCGCACTCTCGTCCCCCCCTCTTTTCCTGCGGCCTGCCAGGTTGCGTGCTCGGATAAGGGTCTGGTATGGATCTTTGGGGGGACCCCACGCCGTTTTTTTTTTTTGGCGTGGGGTTCCCCTTAAAATCCATACCAGACCTGAAGGGCCTGGTATGGAATTTAGGGGGACCCCCACGTAATTTTTTTTTTTAAATTTTGGTTCGGGGTTCCCCTGTGGGGAATTCCCATGCCGTTTTTATCAATGAACTTCTATGTGTATTGTCGGAGCGGCAATGCAATAGCCGCAAGTAGTTTTAAATGGGTTTTTTCCTTTTGAAATGTCATTTTGGTGTCAAACTGTTCTAAACACAGGAAACATGCGCCCCTTTACAGGCATACTATAGACACCCCCAGCTACGAAATTTAAAGGGATATTACACTTTTATTGTTTGACTTTAAGCATTATTAAAATCGCTGCTCCTGAAAAAACTGCCGTTTTTAAAACTTTTTTTTGCATTGATCCATGTCCCCTGGGGCAGGACCCAGGTCCCCAAACACTTTTTATGACAATAACTTGCATATAAGCCTTTAAAATTAGCACTTTTGATTTCTCCCTTTTAAAGGGTGTTCCGCGGCATTCGAATTTGCCGCGAACACCCCAAATTGTTCGCTGTTCGGCGAACTTGCGAACAGCCAATGTTCGAGTCGAACATGAGTTCGACTCGAACTCGAAGCTCATCCCTAATGACCAACTATGCCAGTAATAACTGGGATTCTACAATGTCGGGACTTTATAGAAATTTTGTACAGAAGGAGAAGAGAGATACGAAGTTGTCATCAGTGTTCCTTAATCTCAAAAAGGTACTAGAGAAAAAATCTTCCTATTACTGGCATATTCATTCTTTTAAACAATATATCAGAAATGAGATGAACCCTTTTGGGTTAAGCATCCAAATTTTTCCTATTTTAGAAGATATGAGTACCACTTTCAAAAACGAATGGGAGAAAAATCTTTCCAAATGCTCAATGGGTATGATGTCCCTACTTATGGACAAATACCAACGAAAAATGATCGATGTAGAAAGAGTTGGAACCCATTCATAAACAATTGTTATGTTTTAAAGATCATGCACTGTATGACCAGTATCATAAGGACCTGAATGAGTATTTGGAACACTACAACAGGGAGATCTTAATTAAAAAAAGAAAAGAAGTTTTATAGAGATAAGATTGCCTTTCAGGAGTCTAGAGCATATAATTGGAAGAACACTGCAATGAATAAAAGTAAAAATCGATATTCTAAAAATGTTAAAAATAATGATGTATTATCTGAGGTTTCTTCTATGTCTTCTTTCATCTAAGGGATCTTCCAGACAGAAATCATCACGAAAGTCTAAAAGGAACTCTCTCAGGGCAATGGATCACTCGAAAAAAACGTATCACTGACTCTCTTACAACCATTGGTTTCTCTAGTCAGCACTTGGTGTCAGGTAAAATAGGTGGTTCTGGGTCTTCTTCTCTTACGCCTTTGGAGACCAACATCTCCCTAGCTGATCAAGTAGGTAATGGGATTCAATTGTCCAGCACAATACCAGATAATTTTTTAGTCAAACCAGTCAACAGTGTCGTAATATAAATGATTCAGGTCCTCAGAGAGTCCTATCTTCACCGACTGATATACACAATCTCAATGTGGTGAATCTCTCTTCTTGTACTTTAAATGAGGCTGAGATATCAGTATTTGCCCGTGGTTTGAGTTTTTGTCCCGATCAGGACATAGACAGGTTTGAAGTGACTAAGGATATTCAGTTATTTGCACGCAAACTTATTTTGAAACCGCTATACTCTAAAGAGACACCTAAACAACCCAACTTTAAATTGCAAGAATGGATTGCTTTAGATAATCTGATAGCCTTGTTGGATGAAAATGAACCTCCAGATCTGATCGATCAGATCGACCTTGAGCAATTGCTCGGTCGAGCTGACCAATCCGATCTCCCTCAACCTCCCGCCCAAACCTTCAAGAAAAAAATCGGACAAATTTCCTGCATTGAATACTAACTTGAACGTACTGGCCTTTGTCAAATTGACATGTAATGAAATTCGTAAAATCAACACCATATCCAAGAAGCAACACAATCTCAGTCCTAGGGAACATGAAGCACTAAAATCATTAGCCTCAAACCCCACTGTCACCATTAAACCATCGAACAAGGGGGACAACATTGTCATTTTGGACAATGACCAGTATGTGGCGATCTGCAATAGAATACTGTCCAATCAACAATGGTATTGCAAGATCACATCAACTAAGATTGAAAAATTTAATAAGGAATTCTATAAACTAATGGACGAGTCCTATGCCGCTAATCTGCTCACCAAGTCAGAATATGATGTCAGGACTACGTTGCCCCGCATTCCAACATTCTATGCTCTACCAAAGCTGCAAAAGGACATGCGCCAACCATCTGGTCGGCCAATAATTTCGGGTAATGGTTCTATAACAGAGAAATTAAGTCAGAATATGATGTCAGGACTACGTTGCCCCGCATTCCAACATTCTATGCTCTACCAAAGCTGCAAAAGGACATGCGCCAACCATCTGGTCGGCCAATAATTTCGGGTAATGGTTCTATAACCGAGAAATTAAGTCAGTTTATAGATGGTTATTAGGGATGAGCTGAACACCCCCCTGTTCGGTTCACACCAGAACTTGCAAACAGGCAAAAAATTTGTTCGAACACGCGAACACCGTTAAAGTCTATGGGGCACGAACATGAAAAATCAAAAGTGCTAATTGTAAAGGCTTATATGCAAGTTATTGTCATAAAAAGTGTTTGGGGACCTGGGTCCTGCCCCAGGGGACATGGATCAATGCAAAAAAAAGTTTTAAAAAACGGCCGTTTTTTCGGGAGCAGTGATTTTAATAATGCTTAAAGTGAAACAATAAAAGTGTAATATCCCTTTAAATTTCGTACCTGGGGGTGTCTATAGTATGCCTGTAAAAGGGCACATGTTTCCCGTGTTTAGAACAATCTGAGAGCAAAATGACATTTCAAAGGAAAAAAAGTAATTTAAAACTACTCGCGGCTATTAATGAATTGCCGGTCTGACAATACACATAAAAGTTCATTGGTGAAAACGGCATGGGAATTCCCCACAGGGGAACCCCAAACCAGAATTTTATTTAAAAAAATGACGTGGGGGGTCCCCCTAAATTCTATACCAGGCCCTTCAAGTCTGGTATGGATATTAAGGGGAACCCCGGCCAAAATTTTTTAAAAAAATGGAGTGGGGTCCCCCTCACAATCTATACCAGACCCTTCATGTCTGGTATGGATTTTAAGGAGAACCCCGCGCCAAAAATTAAAAAAAAAATGGCGTGGGGTCCCCCCAAAAATCCATACCAGACCCTTATCTGAGCACGCAACCTGGCAGGCCACAGGAAAAGAGGGGGGATGAGAGAGCGCCCCCCCTCCTGAACCATACCAGGCCACATGCCCTCAACATTGGGAGGGTGCTTTGGGGTAGCCCCCCAAATCACCTTGTCCCCATGTTGATGGGGACAAGGGCCTCATCCCCACAACCCTTGCCCGGTGGTTGTGGGGGTCTGTGGGCGTGGGGCTTATAGGAATCTGGAAGCCCCCTTTAACAAGGGGACCCCCAGATCCCGGCTCTCCCCCCTGTGTGAAATGGTAAGGGGGTACAAAAGTACCCCTACCATTTCACAAAAAAACTGTCAAAAATGCTATCAATGACAAGAGACAGTTTTTGACAATTCCTTTTATTTAATGCCGCGTACACACGAGCGGACTTTACGGCAGACTTTGCCCGGCGGACTTTTCAACGTACTTTACGACGGACTTTCTGAATGAACGGACTTGCCTACACACAATCCACCAAAGTCCATCGAATTCGTACATGATGACATACGGCCGGACTAAAACAAGGAAGTTCATAGCCAGTAGCCAATAGCTGCCCTAGCGTGGCTTTATGTCTGTCGAACTAGCATACAGACGGCGGACTTTTCGACCGGACTCGATTTCGACTGATTCATTTAAAACATGTTTCAAATGTAGGTCCGTCCAACTTTTGAGAAAACAAAGTCCGCTGGAGCCCACACACGATCGAATTGTCCGACCAAATCCCGTCCGCCGGGCAAAGTCTGCCGTAAAGTCCGCTCGTGTGTACGCGGCATTAATGCTTCTTCTTTCTTCTATCTTCTTTCTTCTATCTTCCTTCAGTTTCTTCCTCCATCTTCTTCTTCTTCTGGTTCTTCCCCTGGTGTTCTCGTCTGGCATCTTCCTCTGCGGCATCTTCTTATCTTCTTCTCCTCGGGCCGCTCAGCATCCATGATGGCATGGAGGGAGGCTCCTGCTGTGTGACGTTCTCCTCTTCTGACGGTTCTTAAATAATGGGAGACGGGGGCACCCGGTGACCCCGCCCCCTCTAATGCACGGGGACTTGGCGGGGACTTCCCTGTGGCATTCCCCGTGACGTCAGACGGGGGCAGGGTTACTTAACGGGTGACCCTGCCCCCCTCTGACATCACGGGGAATGCCACAGGGAAGTCCCCGTCAAGTCCCCGTGCGTCAGAGGGGGACGGGGTCACGGGGTGGCCCCGCCCCCCGTTATTTAAGAACCATCAGAAGAGAAGCGTCACACAGTGGGAGCCTCCCTCCATGCCATCATGGATGCGGAGTGGCCTGAAAAGAAGATGAAGACAAGAAGATGAAGACAAGAAGATGAAGAGAGAAGCGTCACACAGCGGGAGCCTCCCTCTATGCCATCATGGATGCGGAGCGGCCCGAGGAGAAGAAGATAAGAAGACGCCGCGGAGGAAGATGCCGGATGAGAACACCGGAGGAAGAACCAGAAGAAGAAGAAGATGGAGGAAGAAACCGAAGGACAATAGAAGATAGAAGAAGCATTTAAATAAAGGAATTGTCAAAAACTGTCTCTTGTCATTTTTAACATTTTTGACAGTTTTTTTGTAAAATGGTAGGGGTAGAACCCCCTTACCCTTTCACACAGGGGGGAGGGCCGGGATCTGGGGGTCCCCTTGTTAAAGGGGGCTTCCAGATTCCGATAAGCCCCCTGCCCGCAGACCCCACAACCACTGGGCAAGGGTTGTGGGGATGAGGCCCTTGTCAACAAGGTGTTTTGGGGGCTACCCCAAAGCACCCTCCAAATGTTGAGGGCATGTGGCCTGGTACGGTTCAGGGGGGGCGCTCTCTCGTCCCCCCTCTTTTCCTGCGGCCTGCCAGGTTGCGTGCTCGGATAAGGGTCTGGTATGGATTTTTGGGGGGACCCCACGCCATTTTTTTAATTTATTTTGACGTGGGGTTCCCCTTAAAATCCATACCAGACCTGAAGGGTCTGGTATAGATTTTGAGGGGGACCCCACGCCATTTTTTTTTTTTAATTTTGGCTGGGGTTTCCCTTAATATCCATACCAGACCTGAAGGGCCTGGTATGGAATTTAGGGGGACCCCCACTTAATATTTTTTTTAAATTTTGGTTTGGGGATCCCCTGTGGGGAATTCCCATGCCATTTTTATCAATGAACTTTTATGTGTATTGTTGGACCGGCAATTCATTAATAGCCGCGAGTAGTTTTAAATGACTTTTTTCCTTTGAAATGTCATTTTGCTGTCAGACTGTTCTAAACACGGGAAACATGCGCCCTTTTACAGGCATACTATAGACACCCCCCAGGTACGAAATTTAAAGGGATATTACACTTTTATTGTTTCACTTTAAGCATTATTAAAATCACTGCTCCCGAAAAAACAGACGTTTTTAAAACTTTTTTTTGCATTGATCCATGTCCCCTGGGGCAGGACCCAGGTCCCCAAACACTTTTTATGACAATACCATGCATATAACCCTTTAAAATTAGCACTTTTGATTTCTCCCATAGACTTTTAAAGGGTGTTCCGCGGCTTTCGAATTTGCCGCGAACACCCCAAATTGTTCGCTGTTCGGCGAACTGGCAAACAGCCGATGTTCGAGTCAAACATGAGTTCGACTCGAACTTGAAGCTCATCCCTAATGGCCATCTGCGACCGTATGTGCTGAATATACCTAGTTATGTAAAGGATACTATGCATCTATTGCAGATCATAGATGGCATTCACGTTCCACCCAAATCTTTGTTGGTGGCATTGGACGTTGAGGCCCTATACAGTTCAATTCCCCATGATTGGGGGCTTGCATGTATTCGGCATGTACTGTCACGAGATGGCCGTCTCAGTGAAAGGAAAAGACACTTTCTGATTGACGCTTTGGATTTTATTTTGAATCATAACTATTTTATGTTCAATGGCAGCTTTTTCCTCCAGGTACAGGGGGTTGCGATGGGGACTTCTTGTGCCCCATCATATGCCAACTTGTACCTGGGGGAATGGGAAAGCATGCTGGAGCAGTCCGAGCATTTACGTTCCTATATTGACAATGTGGTGATCTGTTGTTGATACATCAATGATATTCTGCTGGTCTGGGATGGCACCCCAGACAGCCTTCAGAGTTTTTTGCAAGAATTGAACACTAATCTGTTCAATCTTACTTTCACTATGACGTTCCATGAACACAACATTACCTTTCTGGACGTGACAATATATAAGCAGCAAGATGGCTCTTTGACCAGCTTTCTATATCGGAAGCCAACATCCGGTAATTCTATTCTACAAGCCACAAGTTTCCACCCCCAACCCCTGATTTGCTCAATCCCATATAGTCAGTACCTACATGTCAGGAGGGACTGTACCGATGAGAAAGTCTTCAAACGGGAGGCTGACTTGTTGATGGGGAGACTCCTGGCATGTGGGTACTCTAAGACACGTTTAAAAAGGGCCTTTAGACGAGCATGCTCTAAACCCAGATATGAAGTTATTTACAATCCGGAATCCAATAGGAATAAAACCAATCCAATCCGAGTTGTGACTAGGTTCTCGAACCAACACAAGATTGTGAAAAATATGGTCGAACGGTATTGACATGTCCTCAAATTAGACCCCATTATTGGCCCCTTTGTGCAGGACAAACCGTCCTTCACGTTTAGGCGTGCCAAACCCATTAGGGATAATTTAGTGTCCAGCGAATATTTAGGAGGTGGAGTGGGTAAACGAGATCCCTGTAAATGCCCTGGGACCTTCAGGTGTGGCGGATGTCCATACTGCCAATTCATGAATATCAAGCCAAATATTAAATTACGTAATGGCCAAAATTATGTACCCAGACATTTTGCAAACTGCAAAACAATTGGTGTGGTATACTTGCTAATTTGCGAGTGTGCATGCTATTATGTGGGCAAGACAAACTAGGAGTTTTGGCGGTGGGCATACCGCCACATGTCTCCGCGATCCATGCAGGAATCTTTCCCAAAGTCTCCTTTCTGATACTAGATCGAGTTCACCCAGGGCTACGTGGTGGGGATTGGAACAAAACTCTGTTGTAACAAGAACAGAATAGGATTTATCGTCTTCAGGCCACCAAGCCACCTGGCCTGAACGATGCCATCTCTTTCCGACCTTTCCTGGAGGGTTTCACCTCTGGAGGGTCTGAGTGGGATCTCATTGAGGCAAACATGTCCCATTTTTCATGAAACCTTTCAATAAATTGACACAAGCTATTCCCTTGATTGGGGGTACTGTGGTCCTACCTCTTTTCACACTCTTCTTGCACAATATGTATACCGATAGGTATATATTCATATCGATGTATATAGTTATTGTTGATGTGGTGAGACTTTATGTATATATATATACACAAATGTATACATCTGACTGTTTTAGATGGCTGCATATCCCCCTTTTTCTCAATCCCTACACCTCTCCTGTTCTCCTCTGTACAGGCTCCTCCCCCTTCCCTCTCTGGTTCTTTTTTACTAATTTTGTGCATTTTTCCTAGGTCCCTCTGGAATGTATGCCTTTTGCCGCCATGGTTTTTGATCCCTGGTCATTGCTGTGCTTTGGGGTGTGCTGGTCTGGGCCCGGATAGCTCACTGGGCACACGGGGGGCCAATGTGTCATCCTTCTTTTTGACATTTTTTGGCCGCCTATTATATGGTCGTGCGTGGCCGGGATATGTTTTTCCTGTTGCCATGATGATCAGCGCGCCGCAAGCCCCTGACGCAGACGTCAGTTTCCTCCCAGCTTGTCTGTTTCCTTTCTCCAGCGTGTGACGTCATTCTTTTCCCTGGATAGTGATACATGTATGGGGTCTAGGGGGCGGGCCTGCACGCCGGGGACTCGGAGGGCAACCCCTCCAATTGTACTATGCCAGCCAATCAAATGAGCCAGCTGTGCTAGCTTGTCTCTAATGAGCAGTGATATTTAGGATGTGTGTGTGGACGCCCAGTCTCATGCTGGTACAGGCATCAGACCGGTCGTGTGGCTGCTTACTCCTAAAGGTAAATGGCTAATAGCTTTGTCATGCAAAATACGTGGCGATCTGATAGACATGTTTGGGGAAAGCAATGTGTTTTCACATGCAAATTCATGCTCATTTTGAACTGTAGTGGATGTTGTTAATTAAGACACCCCATACTGCTGTTTGAGACATATATGGTGTTATCTGTGACTGGAATCAATCACATAGCACTTTTTGCCTATTTTTCTCTAGCTGTCTCTCCAGACGTACCCACTGTCCCCCCTTTTGTGATTCATTCACTTGGGGGCCCAACATCACCTTTTGACTAGGCAGCACTTATGTGACGCTTTTTCATCCACACAAAAGAGTCTCTCATCTTTATGCATTAGTAGGTACGTAAAGGACAGAAATACTCTTATTGTAATTATGCTAAATTATAGCGGGTGTAAGCCTATTAGGCTGAGCCTTTTTCTTGCCTTCTTTCCTCTATCTGCTGGATCTTTCATTCTGCTCCCCTTCTTTCCTAGATGACTGGATAGTCAATGGTATCCGAAACCAGTGGTGCCATACTCCCAGTGGTAGGACGCCCTCTGTGTTCTGTCTGGGGGCTGGTTTTATACATCTCTCGGTGCTAAGCATTGGCTCATGGACCTGATCCCTGGCGGCAAACTATTCATTCCCATTTTTCTTTGAAGCTGGATGCTATTTGATGTTGGCTCAGGAGTTACACGGTTAGAACATTTTATAATGCATAAATTAGGTTCTATGTGCCCTGAATGTATATGAACACCATATTATGTTGGATCTTTCTGTTTGTTTATTTTGTATTTTTGTAAAATATTTTCAGATAATTACATACCTCACCATCAGCCCCTGAAGAAGAGGGTTCAACATTTACAACCTTGAAATGCGTCGAGCCTTCCTGTCTCACCCCATTGCCGGGACAGTTTGTGTGGTGTTACTTATATCGCTGTACTAGACATGTATACTCCCTTTTTTGCTACCATTTGATTCTACTTGCATCCATCTCTTTTATCTTTGTCATGTTTTAACTTTTGGTAATAAAATATTTTTTGATATATTATTGTTTGAAGACTCCTGCCTTTTAATTTCCCACAAGAGGAAATTTTCCATTGTGTAACCTTGGTCTTAGGGAATTGTCACATTGGACTTTTGTTTGTATTGCAATATTTTTCTTGAACTGTATTTCTTGTAATATATTTTTTATTTTTAATTGCAATATATTCCACTGCATCATTAGCATTTATCCATGCTGGACCTTCAGTTTAGGTCACTTTTGTACACTTTGTGAGCGTCAATTTCCTTTTTTCACTTGCTTTTTAGTTACTTGCCTATTGAGTTAAGGTTTTCCTAACCTACAGTATTATCAGACGTGTTTTGGCTTCCCTGCACACCACCCTTCTGCTTATGCTCCTGAAGTATTTTAAAAAAGCATTTTTTTTGTCACTGCTTACTAGAAGCTTGGGTAACAAAGACATTGGAAGGACACTACCCCTCTCGTCACTATTATGTACATGGAAACCCTGGTGGTATCGAACGATGGAAAGTACGACTGTTCCCAACACAGCCAGAAGGCTGACTACGGTGGGAAGGATGTGCTTCTATGCCTAGTGTGGTCATTGTAAAATAGGAAGGCAGAGGGACTGGCAGGATCAGCAGGTATCTCACACAAAGGAAGCAACACATAAAGAACAGGATACTTTTTAATACAAGTACATAAACAACATATACATATCAAGAAGAAGAAATATTGGGGTAACCTATTCTTTAACATCAGGAAATAATTCTTACACCAATCTAGTATTATATTGCCAGTATGAAGTTGTATCATAACTGGGTCACAGCACAACATCCAAGGTTTATCTGTGAGTCATCAATATAATAAAGACAAGCTTATTATTGTCTGACTCGATAAAACCCACAAGAATCAGATGCTTGAAGCTGTGAATGATTAGTGACTGACACAACGCTTAAAGGCTAACAAGCTCAATACTTGTAAAAGCAATTGTAACTTGAAACTGTAGAAACGTAAAATTTGTAAACTGAAATTCATTCATATTTTGTTAACAGTAAATCCTCTGGCTCCTAGTTTTCCAATCAGTATATGAACAGTGTTAATGAAAATGTGTGACATAGTACCATCTAGTGGTATACTGATTAAATGACACTTTAGCTGAAAAAAAAAAAAAAATTCTCCTTCTGAAACCACTAGTTGTCCAGCTGCCGTAGTGATTTTTTACCTAAAAAGCCTCTATTGCCAGATAGCTTATGTCTTTAACCCTTTCATGCCTAATGGCGCGTACACATGATCAGAATTGCCGTCAGAAAAAATTTGGATGGTTTTTCTGACGGAATTCTGCTTAAGCTTGCCTTGCATACACACGGTCACACAAGTTCTCTGAACTTTTGACCGTCAAGAACGCGGTGACATACAACACTACAACGAGCCGAGAAAATGAAGTGCATTGTTCCTGAGCATGCGTGATTTTTTGTGCGTCCGAATTGCATACAGACGAACGCATTTTTGGATAGGAACTTTTCCCGACCGAAAAATAGAGAACATGTTCTCAATCTTTTGCTGGATGGAATTCCGCCAGCAAAAGACCGATGGAGCATACACACGATCGCATTTTCCGACAAAAAGCTCTTATCGGAGTTTTGCTGACGGCATTTCCGATCGTGTGTACGCGACATAAGCCTATTTCTGACATTTGTTGCTTACAAGTTAAAATCTGTATTTTTTGCTAGAAAATTACTTAGAACCCCCAAACATTATATATATATTTTTAGCAGAGACTGTAGAGAACAAAATAGCAATCGTTGCAATATTTTATGTCACACTGTATTTGCGCAATGGTCTTTCAAACGCAATTTTTTAGAAAAAAAGACACTTTCATAAATTAAAAAACTAAACAGTAAAGTTAGCCCAATTTTTTTGGATAATGAGAAAGATGATGTTACACCGAGTAAATACCTAACATGTCATGCTTTGAAATTGCGCACACTCGTGGAATAGCGACAAACTATGGTACCTAAAAATCTCCATAGGCGGTGCTTTAAAAAAAAAATAACGGTTACCAGGTTAGAGTTACAAAGGAGGTCTAGTGCTAAAATTATTGCTCCTACTCTGAATAGCGCAGTGATACCTCACATGTGTGATTGAACACTGTTTACATATGCAGGCAAGACTTACGTGTGCGTTTTCTTTGCTGCGCGAGCTCGCGGGGACAGGGGGGGCTTTAAAAAATGTTTTTTTCTTTTTTTTTTACATTGTCACTTTTGAAAAAAAGAAATATAAACATCCCTTGTGACAGTAATAGGTGGTGACAGGTACTCTTTATGGAGGGATTGAGAGTCTAAAAGACCCCAAATCCCTCCTTTGCACTTCAAAGTATTCAGATCGCCAAAAACGGTGATTCTGAATACTGTAATTTTTTTTTAAACGGCGCCATTGGCAGCCAAGTAAACCAGAAGTGACGTTGTGACGTCGCTTCCGTGTTTACATGAAGACTGGAATGAAGCCATTTCCGGCTTCCTTCTGGTCTCACTCTAGCCAGCGGAAGTGCCGGATCGAGCATCTGGTCTCTCGGTGGAACGTTAGCCCCGGGAACAGCGGCGGAAGGTAGCGGCAGGGGGGGTGACCCCTCCTGCTCCTCGGTGATAACAGCCAAGCGGCTTTTAGCCGCATCGGTTGTTATCCCTGAAGGGCCGGCCGCAGCTGCATGCATCATCCCGGTATAACCCCCTAAAGCTGAGGCCGCATATGTGCATACGGTCAGCGGGAAGGGGTTAATGTCAATTTTCCCATAAGTTATTATGTCTATTTATTTTATTTATAAAAAAGTTAAATAAGAAATGTTGCGCTAAAAATTAAGATATAAAGTGCCTATCACCTAAACATTCACATGAATTGTATATATAAAGTCCATAATATCACAATATCAGTCCGTGATAAAAAATTGCAGTGACAATTTCCAATGAGAGGAAAAAGGAAGGTGAAAGTGCTGTTTCCAAAGCCTCCACCAAGTGATCCAACTTGAGGCTTACCAGACAGAAATGACCACCAACTACAGATAGGTCAATTAGCGCATATGTTGTGAAGCTCTTTAAATCCTTGATGGTGATGGGCACTACCGCTGTGATCTCGATAGCCGTTCGCTCCGCATGTTGTATAGAGATAAACAGAGAATCTCACATAGCTTAACTCTGTAATGCGTAGTGTATTGGATACAAAGTAATAGCACTCACATATCCTCTAGAAATAAAAGCGCTCTCCACATATAGAAAACTCAGGTGTACGGTGGAGAGCGATTTTATTTCTGGAGGATATGTGAGTGATACTTTGTATCCAATAAACTACACACTACAGGGTTACGCTATGTGAGATTCTCTGTTTACAGCGGTAGTGCCCATGACGGTCTATCACCATCAAGGATTTTATGATTGTCACAAAATATGTGCTAATTGACCTATCTGAATTGGGTGGTCAATTCTGTCTGGTAAGCCTCGAATTTAATCACTTGGTGGAGGCTTTGGACACAGCACTTTCTACTTCCTTTTTCTTCTCATTGGAAATTGTCACTGCATTTTTTTTTATCACAGACTGATATTGTGATATTATGACCTTTATATACAATTCACATCCGTGTTTAGGTGATAGGCACTTCACACCTTAATTTTTAGCGCAACATTTTTTATTTTACTTTCATGCTATGTTTTATGTGTCACATGGTATGTTGCGGCTGCTTTGAATTAGTTTGTACTTGCAGTGCTGTAGTGCAGTTTTCGTCCTTATTGCATTATTTTTACCATCTCTGAATGCACAACACAATGAACCTTGAAGCAGATGGGCTGCAGCAGCAGAAGACCACACCAGGCAGTGGCGGCTGGTGCTCAAAATTTTTGGGGGGCGCAAACAAACTGAAAAAAAACCCATCAACTGTAGCCACTGTGCCATCAAATGCAGCTACTGTGCCCATCAATTGCCACCACAGTGCCATCAAATGCAGACACTGTACCCATCAAGCCCAGCCATTGTGTCCATCAAACGCAGCCACTGTGCCCATAAAACGCAGTCACTGTGCCAACAAACGCAGCCACTGGGCCCATCAAACGCAGCCACTGTGCCCATCAAGCGCAGCCACTGTGCCAACAAATGCAGCTACTGTACCCATCAATTGCTGCCAGTGTGCCCATCAATTGCTGCAAGTGTGCCAATCAATTGCCCCTGAATAGGGGGTGTCAGCGGCGAGCATAGATAGATTCATGCAATGCATGAATCTATCTATGGTGATAGAACACCACTGACACCGGGTGCCACTCCTGTCAGCTAACAGGAAATTGAGTCTACAATTCGCACAAAATGAATAGGCACAAATTGCACTGCAACGAATAGCATGCGATTTCCTCCACCGCTCCTGTGTGTGTGAACCTAGTATAGAAAGGGAAGCGCTATCTAGTGCACCAATGGGCTTTTTTTTTTAAATCTTATAACAACTCACAATAAAGTACATATCTTGTCGAATCCAAATCTGCATAGTGCCCCTGTCCCGCTGATGATAGAAAACAACGACCGCTGGAGGTGCTCACAGGGCTTGAGGAGATGTATAGGTGGTCCACCCCCAAGCTAACATCACTTCCGCCCTATATCCACTGGCATCCCGGAACTTCTCCTCCAGCACTTTGAGTACCTCCAGCAGCCATGGTTTTCTATCTTGACTGAAAGTATCGGTACTCGTCTATAAAAGAAAACCGTTATTGGTGCAACTTTGATTTGCACTATTTTGCAGCGAAAACCGTAATTTTATGTACTTTGTGAAGTGCCAGTAAAAAATTAGGCTCTGTCAGTAAATTGAATGTGCTGTGCCAGTAAAATACTGGCGCTGTCAGTAAATTTTTGCTGTCCTGTCAGTAAGTTCACTTTGGGAGGTTGGCAACGCTGCCATTTACATTGATGGCCATTGGGATGACAAAATGCTCCAGTGTCAGATGCGGGGAAAAAGGCCTGTGTTTAATGAAAAAGACCTGTTAGTGAGGAGGGATGACCTTGAGTCAGTGGTCATTGGGAGCCAATGGCTTGGGATCAGTTGTAGGAAACATGCTCAGTGATGGTGTTTAGTTAAAGAAAATGGCTGATGTAATAGGGATAAAAAATGGACAGTGTCTGTGATCAGTGGGAGACAAATATGCTGGCTGTCAGTGTAAAGGTTAAATCTGCTTAGCTCCAATGCAGACAAGAGAGTCGTTCAATGAATGCTTGCTTTTAATGGTAAGAATCACATCTTTATACAAATTATGGACAAAGAATATTGCACAACTTAAAGAGAAAGGAGGGAGGGAGGGAGGACAGAGTTCATCACATGACACATAATTCCTATACAAACATAGCATCTCAGACATAGTCTAAACTAGTATTATAGCTGACAGGGGATATTATCTAAGAACATAATTTAAACTAATGCTGACATTCTGACTTTGTCTGAAGACATCATTTCAAAACCAGTTCTTACCAGACCTTATCTATGCTGTGGTCATCGTGACAAACATGACCCTAAAATAAAAGATATTCCTCTGTCAGCTATATTAAAGTTTTAGTCATGTTAACTCTTTCTCCTCCTTCAATCCCCTCTTATATCACAAATGTGATATCACCATATTTCAATACTGGTATTATGAATCCATGTGCAGCACTCATAGTCCCCTGTTACTTCAGAGTCCAGTCAGAGGATTCGATAGCTACTTCGTGCATATCTAGTTGTTTACGAATAGCCCTTTGTTCAAACAGTTTGATGTCTACAGAATTATTTTCCATAACTTTGGAGTAGTTATTCAATATTTTCATTATTTCTATTCCCCATGCTGTCCATGAGGGAAACCATGCCCAGGCTTGGTCTTTATCAGAAAACAACTCTCTTTTCTCTGTGTTTAAGGGGGTTCCTGGGGTTTGCTCTAGCTTTCAAAAGATGTTGGTGCTTTCCTTTTTCATCCCCTATGATTCCCATAACTAGAATCAATGAGGCCAAATAACACCACCCACGGGTAACAATTGATAGCATTCCTTGCCGCTACATACATATACACTATCCCCTAGGAAAAATGATTATTGGCTTATAGTATCCTGGAAACTTTTAGAAATGGCGGCCATGGTCAACTGGTTCAAAACGAAACTCACAGGGTTGTTGATACCAGCTTCCCTATTCAAAATGGTAATTAAATTTGTATTAAGTTCTGGGTTATAATTACAGGGGCAGCTAAGAGAGGAATTTGGAGTGTACTTGTGTGCAATTTACTACATATCCAACATTTGTCATAACCTGACCTCTGAGAAAAAGAATACTTATACTGAAGTAACAAAATTTTATCAGTAGGGGATATGAGTCCTTTGGGCCCTCCACGTTGGATTCCCTGCTTTGTCTAGTTACTGTTCCATTAGAAGGGGGCTGCATATGGTCTTTAGGGTGCCCAAGTCCTCAGGGTGATGAAGACAGTTAGTGATGATCCATGTGGGCAGAAATACCATCAGTGTCAACATAATGAGTAGGCACAAGGCTTTCCCAAAACTCTGTAGTGAGAGAAGTGAGGTCATCTTTTTCAGAGTATTATCACCTGTTTCTCTCGCTCTTCGAGGATTTGCACCACCTGCTTGACCTCCTTTATCTGTATCTTGCTTCAGGGTCCGTTGTTGTACTTTCTTTATCCTCTCGTCGCGGATACAGGCTCTGGATTGTTCCATGAGGACAGCGGTTCTGGTCACTGCGACTATGCAAGTGGGCGGGCCAAAAGGGTAATCTTGCTTCTTGGTCCGGTTCCGCTGGCGAATTACGACCACATCTCTGGGTTGGAACTCTTGTGTTGGTTCCTGTGAGGGTAATGAAAAAGAATACTTTACCGTAGATGCCATTCAACTTCATAATCAAGTTTCTATAATATTCTTCCTGTATCAAACTCAGATCTCTCTGCTCTATTACCAAGGGTTTCTTATTCCAGGGCGTGGGAAAAAGGTCAACCCTTCAGGATCTCAAAAGTGTACAAGTGATTGTCTTGGAAGGGGTCATTCTTATTTCTGCTAAAACCGCAGGCAGCACAGTTTTCCATTTGGCAAATGTGCCACCCGTAGCCTTCCTTATTTCAGCTTTAATTGTTCGGTTCATTCTTTCCACTATACCTGAACTCTGTGGGCGATATGGAATTTCCACTCTATTTGCAAAGTCTTGTGTTAACATTTCAGCTCTAGCTTTCCATCCTTTATGTCCTATGGCATTGTACTGTGAATAAAGGTGCACTTGCTTTTGTTATGCCTGGTTTCCCCTCTTTGGCAATGAGTCCTGTCTCAGGACTCATTGTCAGACCCTGTTTATGCCAATAGGCCAGATCTTCTGGTGAAGCCATAGCCTATAGGTCTTGCAAAACCTGTTCCCAGGGCAAAGTTGGGGTGTAAGGGGGGGCATTTGAATAAAAGCTGGGACCGTCAAAGCAGCTTGTTTAGCAGCGGCATCGGCCAGTGCACTTCCCTCTGAAATGTCATCAGTACTGTGTGTGTCTGCTTCCGTAGGATGACCCAATGTAAATGATGTAGCCATTTCTACAGCCATGGCACAAGAGGCTAAAGCTCTTAGACACGCCGGCATGCCTTGTACCGGAACTGGGACTACTCTAGAAAAAAAGCCTACAGGTCTCAGCTTTCCTCCATGCTCTTGTGCAAGGACCCCAGCCATAGTTCTACAGTTACCCTTTGCAAAGAAATGAAACATTTTACAATATTCAAGTAACCCCAGACCAGGAGCCATTATCATAGCAGTTTTAAGATACACAAAAGCATTAACCATTTCATTTCACAAGATCAGGACTGTTAGGTAGAGCAGCTTGTCTCAGCAAGTTATCATAGTAGGAGCAATCAGATATCCATTGGCGGCAGTAACCAATCGTACCTAAGAAGGTTAACACTTCCTTCTTGGTATGTGGGCGGGGCAGACCCATGGAGCCGCAGCTTACTTGTGACTGATTCTCCTTTCACCATGGTACAGAGTAAAATCAAGACACTCAACAGTTTCCTGACACCATTACAGCTTTTCATTAGACACTTTGTGACCTGTCTGTGCTAAATGTTCTAACAGTAAAACAGAGCCTTTCGGACATGTTTCCTGGGAGGGACTACACAACAGTAGGTAATTGAAGAGGGACGGAACCATGGCTAGGTGCCTAAGACTGTAAGGTGGCCCAGAGAGCTATTGAGTACACTGCGAGTGAGTCTATATAGCCATTGCAAGCGATTCCAGGTTATCTGGCGCCCTCTATGAGAAAAAGGCTAGTAGCAGTTGCGTCTCTTCGTCAACAGGGACAGAGAAAAAAATTACTTAAATCAATAACTGAGAAAAACACTGCTGAGGCAGGTATGGAGGTAATGAGAGATGGCACATTAGGTGCAATAGGCGCAATTGGAATCACAAGGTTATTTATGGCTTGGAGATCCTGCACAAACCTGTATGATCCATCACTCTTTTTGACTGGGTTTATGGGAGTGTTATAAGGTGATATGATGGGTCTTAAAATTCCTTGTTTCAGGAATTGCTCAATAATGGGTCTGATGCCTTCCTCCTTCTCTTTGGAGAAATGGTACTGCTTGTGGTAAACTGGGGATACTCCTTGTTTTAGTCTGGCTTTGTAAAGGGTACATGAAATGTAGCCTACATCAAGACTGTCTTTAACCCAGAAAGGGTGGTCCTGTGGAAGTGGGGGAGGGACTTCAGTTTGCTATGATGGTGATGCTATGGCTACTCCCCCTCTTTGAGACAAGAAAATTTCAATTCTAAGACTCCTATTAAATTTCTTCCCAAAAGATTTACTGGGCATAAAGGTATCCTATATATATGATGTAAGAGTACAGTTCCAGTGACAAAGTCACTCACTATCAAGGATCGTATCTGCTGAAGAGGTAGCTTCCTCTTGGTCTATTTCAGTGGTGGGGGGGTCCCTGTTTCCTTCATATACTTTATGTCCCACTCAGGGTCCCCAGAATCGGTCATTTGCGCCTGTGTGCGGGAAGGGTGAGCTATTGAACATACTTTGTTTATCCGGCCAGATGGTATATGAAAGGATTTATCAAAAAGTAATCCGTTCCACATACTCTGACCACATAATCTTTACATGTCTCTCTGGGATTAGATGGGGGGGTATTCTTTACTTTCTCCCTTACCCATTCTTAATTTGGTTACAAACAACGTATACAAACTTACCAAAGGGTCGTTGTCTTACCTTACAAGACCCTCTTGCAATGTACAATAATAATATAAGCTCAAAACAATATTCTTATACAATATAATACAATATTCTGCAATAGAAAGAAGAAGCGAAAGATTGTAGAGCTGCACGATTCTGGCTAAAATAAGAATCACTATTTTTTTGCTTAGAAGATAGATCACGATTCTCTCACGATTCTCGCTGCGTAACATCATCTTTCTTTGATCTAAGAAGGAAGAGTTAGTTACAATGTTTCATGTTAAAAACTTGCTGACTGCCCGGATGTTTTCTTTTGACAGGTGAGTGAGCAGATAAGTCTCTCCACTTCTTATTATATGAAAGAATCGGCAAACTCTGCAATAGAGATCGTCAGGGGGGTTGAATCGAGATCATGATTTTTTAGCGATTAATTGTGCAGCTCTAAAAGGTTGGTAGAATTCCACTGATTGTCCGACTCCTTCCTTAGGAGCCTCTATTTTACTATATTCAAATTAGTCTCTCAAAGACTATGTTTAATGTGCTTGCCAAAAGCACATGTGCTTCCCAAAAGCACAGCAGTTTTCAATTAACCTCTCTACCAAAGACTATTGCCTTAATGTGCTTGCCAAAAGCACGGAAATTTGCAATTTTGCACTATACAAGGATGCGGTATTGTCAGAGCCAGGGCAAGAACAGTGTCAAAAAAGCAGACACCGTATCCTACCGCTGCAACCACGCTGTAAGGGTTAAATCTGCTTAGACCTGGACAATCAGTAGAATTATTTCGGAGCTCCGGAAGCATCCAATGCAGACAAGAGAGTCGTTTAATGAATGCTTGCTTTTAATGGTAAGAATCACATCTTTATACAAATTATGCACAATGAATATTGCACAACTTAAAGAGAAAGGGGGGAGGGAGGGAGTTCATCACATGACACATAATTCCTATGCAAACATAGCATCTCAGACATAGTCTAAACTAGTATTATAGCTGACGGGATATTATCTAAAAACATAATTTAAACTAATGCTGACGTTCTGACTTTGTCTGAAGACATCATTTCAAAACCAGTTCTTACCAGACCTCATCTATGCTGTGATCATTGTGACAAACAAGACTCTAAAATAAAAGACATTCCTCTGTTAGCTATATTTAAAGTTTTAGTCATGTTAACTCTTTCTCCTCCTTCAGTCAATGGTCAGTTGGAAGACAAAAATGCCAGGAATGGATAGTGAGAAGAAAACAATGCCCACACATTGGTGGTTTGTGTCGGTAGAACTTGGTTGGGGGTATTTGTGCTCAGCAGGGGGTGGGACGAACAGTTATCCTGGGCAAGTAGTTTGGGGATAACAATAGTGCAAAAAAAAAGGGCTAAGGACAGCTCAAACAGGAAGTTATAAATTGGACCATTTAGAACTTCCTGTTTGGGCTGCCCTTAGCCGTTTTTTTTTTTGGTTTATGTGTTTGAGTTATTGGGACCACACCTACTCATTTTATGGTGAGTTGGCAGTAGGGTGGCTTGTAGTGATATTGTTTGGTTATAACTTCATCATTTTTTTGCGATTATACTAAGTGAGGTCCTTGGCGGAACTTTTTTATGCTTTTAGTGGATAACAAAAGTGCCCAGCAGGGGGTGTATGGAACAATAGGGCTTACTGAAGGGAAAAACAGTGTCCAGAGGGGGTTGGAGGAACAATAGTGCTCAGTTGGGGATGGGGGAGGGGTCAACATGGCTGTAAAGGGGTGGGGGGTAAGTACTGAAATGTGGTAGCACAAATTAAACCTGCATGGGATTTGTGAAAGTAAAACATCTTTGTTCTCTAAAAAGAACATTACAGCAAGACATTTTTTAAAAAATATATATTTTTTACTTTCTGTCATAAAACATATCCAATAAAATCAAATTTCATTATACATTTAGGCCAAAATGTATTCTGCTACATGTCTTTGGTAAACAAATCCAAATAAGTGTATATTAATTGGTTTGTGCGAAAGTTATACTGTAGCCTCTACAAGCTATGGGCTATATATCTGAAAATTTCTAATTTCTCGAGACCCTGAAATGTTAGGACAGCATAAATATCCCCCAAATGATCGCTTTTTGAAAAGTAGATAGTGTAAAGTAATTAGTAAGAGGCATATCAAGTTTTTGCAAGTTGTGCTTTTTTTCTCACACTTTTTTGGAAAACTAAGTTAACTTTTTTTTTTTTTTTACTACTACTTTTTTTATTTTTTTTAGATACTTTCATAAAAGTAATTCAGTGTCACCATTGTAACACTGTACTACTCTGAATGGGTGATCAGGGATTTATTTATTTT
The DNA here is from genome assembly GCA_037952835.1 of Lithobates septentrionalis. NCBI lineage: Eukaryota > Metazoa > Chordata > Amphibia > Anura > Ranidae > Lithobates > Lithobates septentrionalis. The sequence continues at coordinate 4,001,019 of JBBDGP010001187.1, read as the reverse complement.
TTTTACACTTTGTGTGCTAATACAATGAAAATAAGTGCAATAGCAAAGTTTTCCACTGTCATGAATGGGTTAACCATTCATCACAGCGGTGATCACTAGTGGTTGTGATTGGCTAGAGCTAATCACATGGTACAGGGTGTTGTGATTAGCCCAGGTACCATGTAATAGCTGTGGGCCAATCACAGCTTAGTCAACACAGCTTTTATGAATGAATTCATTCATACCAGCTTTGTTGACACTGTGATCATGTGATCGCGGTACAGTGCCCCCCTTAGCTTGGACAGGCAAAATAATGTACATATACGTAATTTTGCCTGCGTGTGTCGACCTGCCACAGTATAGGTACTGTGGCTGGTCCGCAAGTGGTTAATATATTAATTTTGTTTCCTGCATTTTCCAAAAACTGGCAAAATATGACATTTTCAAAAGACCTATTATACCTCTTAAAAAAAACTTTGTAGTGTTCCCACTGTCCTGGTACTCTGGGGTCTCCAAAAATGTGATAGATACTCAGAAAACATGTAATGTATGCTCCTTGAAAGCAAAAAGGTGCTCTTTGGATTTTGAGCCCCTCTATGTGGCTAGGCTTTGAAAAAGTCTCACATGTGTGGTAGCTCCATACTTGGGAGGCATAGCAGAATTGGTTTTGGGGTGTAATTCTAAGTTTGCCTATGCTGTGTGTGAGACATAACTTGTTAAAATGACAACTTTATGAAACATTTTTTTAGTTGATTTCTTAATTTTTCAAAAAACTGTTAAAAATTATTAAAGCTTAAAAAAACTCACATACCTCTTTCTAAATACCTTGTACTGTCTATTTTTCAAAAAGGAGTGATTTGGGGTATTTGTGCTGTCCTGGCATTTTAGGGCCTCAAATGTATACATCAGACCTCAAAAATTCCACTCGCCTGCTCGCATTTTGCGAGTGGATTTTGAGGGCTGACCAGCTATGGCTGCCTGGGAGCGAGGGGGGGGGGGTGAGCACCGCCGGCAGGCGGGTTGTATGGTAGCCGTTCTCCCAGCGATTGGAGGGGAAGAGATGAGAGCCGCTGACCGGATGATTAGAGCCCAGGGAACATAACAGCTTTCATTTCAATAGCTGTGTGTTCCCTGTCGCATGCCACCAAATACAGCCCCTCTCCCTTGTCCGGGGAACTTTGATAGACATATCATCCGTCCCAGGAAAGTGCCCAGACAAAGAGGAGGGGCTGTATGTGACGGCACACGGCGGGGAACACATAGCTATTTTTTTAACAGAAAAAAGTTTTATTGAACAATAAGACAGCACAGATTTAGAAGGAGTCATACATAAGTTTATTGATAAATACACATCTAGAGTTTTTCAGTAATATATACTCATTCATTCATGTGCATGTTGTCCTATAACACGTTATGTTATAGTGTAACCAAGGATCTTATGAAAGTTACTGGTGGCAATATAAGTGAAGTAACGTCTGAAGCATTCATATGAAAAGTAGAATTAAAGAAGGGCTGAAAAATCCCATCCTGTGTGATGATGGCTAGTCCCTGATTCCCCGACCCGAAACAAGGAGAGGAGGGGATGCGGGGGGGAAGGCGGGAAGCAGAGTGGGGATAGGAGAGGAGGGGGGGAACAAAAAAAAAAGGGGGGGGGTTGGGGGGTCCAGCACCATGCCCATCTCACTTTAATAATAAGCAGACTTTTTTGTCGCACCAGAGTTAGGTATCTAGCACCAGCTAGTTCTCACCTCGTTATGCAAGATAAATAACAAGTGTTAGCCTTTCTAATAAATCAGCAATCCTCGGCACTGCTCATCCACATGCATTTACCCAGTTCGACCAAATTTTGTCGTATTTCTGTGGGCAGTTTCTACTTTCATAAGTAAGTCTATACAGGGGTAACACACCATTGATCAATTTCTGCCATGCTTCTATAGATGGGGGTTCTTTTTGTTTCCACCTAAGGAGTATCTCCCTCCTAGCGTAAAATAGGGAGTAGGTTAGGCAAAGTTTAACATAGCGGTCTCCCTCTATATCATCTAAGTGGCTCATTAACATAGTTAAAGGATCAAGCGGTATTTTGATTCCGCATATTGTGCCTAAGATATCTGCCACTGAGGTCCAATACGGGCGTAACTTAATGCATGACCAGACTACATGAAAAAAGGAGCCCACCTCTACACCACATCTATTACAGCTGGGGCTGAGCCCAGGATATATATTAGCCAGCCTTTGTGGCGTGTAATATGCTCTGTGCAAGAATTTTAATTGAACGAACCTGTCTCTGGCTGCAATCATAGAGGGGATGAAAGCCGTCAGGCACTCCTCCCATTCCTCCTCACCCAAAGAAGGGATATCAGCTTGCCACCTTGCCATTGACCTATTTGTTTTTACATCATGTGCCACTGTGAGGTGTAAGTATAGGGTTGAAAGAGGCTTATCCAGCATTCCTGAAATCAGGACACGCTCAATCGGGTCTGGTTCGAGCGTCACCTGGGAGGGAAACTGCGGTCTGAGAGCGTGATGTAACTGCCTATATCTGAACAAGAAGGTTTGTGGCAATGCATGGTTCAACTTCAGCTCCCGAAACGAAACTATACCCTCCCTTTGGATAACTTGTTTTAATTTAACAATACCTTTCTTGGCCCAACTCGCCGGATCAGGGATAGTAAGTAGGTGAGGGAGCATGGGATTAGCCCATAGTGGGGTATGCAGGGAAATAGAGGATTGCCCCAGGAGGGCGGCTCTGGAGGATTTCCATACCTGGATGGTAGTCCTCATGGGACCTGTAACTACAGCCCTAGCTTTTACTCCTCTATATGGCAGATTGGATAAGGCTGCGTAGGACCCTAAGATAGCCGCCTCAAGGGTGACTGCTGGGTTGAGTTGGGGTTGCGAGAACCACCACCTCACCATTACTAGGACAGCAGCCCAGTAATACATCAGGAAATTGGCCAATGCCAAGCCCCCTTTAGATAAAGGAAGATAGAGTATGTGTTTTGCTACTCTCGGGGACTTCCCTGTCCAGAGGAAGGAGGTCACTATGCTTTCCAACCGCCGAAAGAATGATTTAGGAATTGGTACTGGCGTGTGCCGAAAAAAATATAAAAATTTTGGCAGGTATACCATTTTTATGAGATTTCCCCTCCCTACTGGGGTCAGCGGGAGTGACTTCCAGGTAGAGCACTTCTGTTGGAGTTGAGAAAGTAGTGGAAATACATTCTTGTCTAGGTAGCCAGATAAATCATTCCCCACTCTCACCCCCAAGTATTTGAACTCATGCGTCCACTGTAAAGGAGTTCCAGTGTCCACCAGGGGCATTGTCGGATTAAGGGGGAAAAGGACCGATTTATTCCAATTAATTCTAATTCCAGAAAAGTAACCAAATTTGTCAATGATTGCTAGGGCTGCTTTAAGGGAATCAGAGGCATCTGCCAAATACAGAAGGGAGTCATCAGCGTACAATGAAAGTTTCTCCACCAAGGGGCCTACTCGGAGCCCCCCGACCGAGTCATCCGCCCTCAGAAGGGCAGCGAGGGGCTCCAATGCGAGGGCGAACAGCGCCGGAGACAACGGACACCCCTGCCTCGTACCTCTCCCCAGCGTGAAGGCCCCGGAAAGCGTCCCATTGGTGCGGACTCTAGCTGTTGGGTGGGAGTAAAGCAGTCTGAGCCAAATCAAAAATTTTGGTCCGAACCCAAATCTGTCAAGGACTTCCCAAAGGTAGCCCCACTCAACCGAGTCGAAAGCCTTCTCGGTGCGAGTGAGGCCACCACTCCCTGCCCATCGGAGGGGGCTATCGCTATATGTGTATGTAAGGGTCGGATATTTATGTCTGTACCCCCCTAGGCATAAATCCCATCTGGTCAGGGTGTATTAGGGCTGTGATGACCGTATTGAGTCTGTTTGCCAATATTTTGGCAAGAATTTTTGTATCTACATTAAGTAGAGATATGGGACGATATGATGAACAGAGAGTCGGGTCTTTCTCCGGCTTGGGTATAACAGTTATTACCGCCTCATGCATGGAATCTGGAAGATGTGCTTCCTCCATAGATTTGGCAAATAATATTTGAAGTTTAGGGGCTAGTTGTTCAGCATAGAGTTTGTAAAACTCTACCTGGAAACCGTCTGGTCCTGGCGTTTTACCTGTTTGCATCATTTTTAGAGCCTTATGTATTTCCTCAATTTTGATGGGACCATCTAGCTTGTTAGCATATGTTGGGGTGAGAGTCGGGATGTCCACCCTGTCCAGGTAAGCTCTGAGTTCCTCCATTTCATAAGACACCCTAGAGCTATAAAATGTTTGATAAAAGGAGGAGAATTCCCAGTTAATTTCGGCTGGGGTGGAAAGCAGTGAGTGATCTGCCGCCCGAATCTGCCCTATAGACATTCCCACAGTCTGCTCCTTGGAGAGCCAGGCTAGCAAGTGACCTGTTTTTTCCCCTTGCTCAAATATTCTTTGTGTTTGATGGAGGAGCTTCTTTTGCGTCAGAGAGGTCCTTAACAGGAGAACTCGGCGACCTGATGTATAATGCCTCCTGCCTTTTCGCCTCCGCTTCTAGATTAGTAAGTTCCTCCCTTCGTTCCTGACGGATTTTGCTATTATTTTTTGGTATTGTCCCCTGGAGAATGCCTTAAAAGCATCCCATACGGAGGAGGCCGAAGCTGTATCCGCGTTTATCACCCCGGAACGAGTCCAGTTCCTCTCTGTATTTCGGCTCCAGCTCCATGTCCGAGACCCAGTATCTCGACAGTCTCCAAAGTTTGTCCGAGGGAGCCAGCGAGAGATCTAACTCCAATAGGAGCGGAGCGTGGTCCAAAATATCTTGATATCTCGAACCTTGGAGAGTACCGGACCTCCCACATAGACAAGATCAATGCGGGAAAAAGTTTTGTGTGAGGCAGAGTGGCATGTATATGCTCTATCTTGGGGAAATTTCCAGCGCCACAGGTCAAAAAGGCCATAGGTGTCCGCCCAGTCTGCAAGCCCCCTGCGGGACGTACCAGCAGGAAGCAACCTATCCATGTCTGCATCTGGCACAATTTTAAAGTCCCCCAGGATAACTACATTCTGAGTGGAAAATTCAGCGATTTTTGACGTTATCTGGTTCAGAGTTTGAAGAGAAGCTGCAGGTGGGAGGTACAGGCCTACTATTACCCAGGGTATATGATGGATTAGTGCATGGATCACCACAAACCTACCATTAGGGTCTAGAGCCAAATCGAGGAGCCTGAAAGGGAGTGATTGGAGGATTAAAATGCTTACCCCTCTAGAAAGGTAGAATAGGTCGAATGAGAGTGGTATCCCACCCACGGCTTTTTAAGGGTCAACGTCTTCTTTCCAATTAAATGTGTCTCCTGGAACACACAGATATGAGGTTGGTAGGACTTGACAAATTGGAACACCAGCGAACGTTTAATAGGTGAGTTAAGGCCTCTGGTGTTCCAGGAGATTATCTTAAGAGAAGACATCTATATGACTAGCAAATAATGGAGGGTGACAAATATGCAATAGGCTTTCCTCAATCAGGTATCCAGACCTGTAAAGATCTATAGTGGACCTTGAGAACCAGAGTGCTGTGACATGAGCATTCATCATCAATACTGTCTTATACCATAAAGAAAATTGAAATAAAAACAATAAGAACAACACAGGGCCCGCAACGGCAGACCAAAATAACCAGGGAACCCCCCCCACCCCGCCCATCCCCCATTTCAGTAGGAGGGCATCTCTCCCCAAAAGAAAAAGAGCTAACCAGCTCAACTTGAGGGCAATGTGCAAGAGGCGCACCTCCTCTTTAATAGATGTTCATGGAACAGTCCGGCAAAAGTGTCTTGTGTAAATCACCCGGATCCCCAGGGGCTCATACTTCAAACCTGGGGGGACTTAGTAAGACAAACCAAAAACAAAACTAAAAACAAAAACAAAAAACCCCTCCAAATTTTGTACTGCTGTTTCTGGTAAAAGTACCTGGCCTGCTGTGGCTGCATATTCGAACCCCAACATCCCCCAATCCCGCAGACTTGCACACAGAATAAGAAAAGTCCACGGCCTTTAAAAGGGGGGGGACGTCCCACAAGTATTTGCTCCTATCATTGAAGGTGCGTATAGGATATGACTATCATAAAGTAGTGGAAACATCTGAAGGAGAAGTTTCAAAGGTGATATCTGCCTCCCTCCCCTCCAGCACAGCTGCGGCTTTTTCCGATATTAAAATCCATGGTGGGAACTTGCCTTCATAGAGAGATCTGGGGAGGCCGTGTCTTTTTCCTTGCAAGGATCAGGGATGAGTATTCCTGCCTGCCCGGAGCTTGCATTCTCAATGCGCGTCCTGGTGGTGATGTACTCTCAAAACACAGCTCTCTGGCGGTGGAATGCAGGGAGAGGGGGGTGCACCTGCCATGTAATCTCCAGGGTTACGCTTCTGCAGTTCACAGCAACGTGGAGACCCCCACATACATGGGGGCTACTTTCTCAGTTCAGGGATGTATGCAAGAAATGCATACCAACAGTACGCCAGGAAACAAAAGTTACAACATACCAGATGGTGGATCAGTTAGGGAGCGATTCAACCCACGCCACGGCATCTCTTGGCGAGGTAAAAAACTGTACACGTTCCCCATCTTGGACTCGCAGCTTCGCCGGGAAAAGCATACTATATTTTAGCCCTTTTTCGCGCAGCATTCCTCGGACGTGATCAAAAGCCTTCCTTTGGCGCTGAGTTTCCACTGTATAGTCTGGAAATATGAGAAGTTTCGTGCTCTCAAATTTTAGCTCTCCCTGCAAACATGCCGCCCTCAGCACTGTATTCCGGTCACGGTAGTGCAGCAGCTTGAATATGAAGGTGCGTGGTGGAGTCCCTTGGGGGCCTCTGGTCGCTGGGATGCGGTGAGCTCTCTCAATAGAGAAGTGTTGAGAGAACTTAGCCCTGGGAAGTAAGGCTGGTAATAGGCCCTCCATGAATCCCACCGGATCCTCTCCCTCTGCTCCCTCCGGGAGGCCAAGAACCCGCAGGTTGTTACGCCTATTACAGTTCTCGGCGTCCTCCGCTCTGTTTTCCAGGTGCTTCACTTTCAGTTGTAGGGCTCGGATGTCCGTATGGTGTTCCCTCAGGGCATCTTCCGTGTCTGAGACCCTTCTCTCCACCTCCGTCACTCGCTCCCGGAATTTATCCATATCTCTGCGGATGAGCGCCGTCTCTGTCTGTACATGCTCCATTTTGGTAGTCAAAGCTGCCTGACAGGTGGAGATCGCCGTCATGAGGGCCTCAAAAGCCACCGAGCCCGCTTCTATGGCTCCGGGAGGCGGCGGGTCTGTCTGAGTCTCCATGTGGAGTGCCTCGTGAGGGGTAGGCCGCGACGTGTGTCGGGTACTCACAGGGGTTGCAGCGTTCGATTTTGTCCCCGCTTTTCTGCCCGCGGGCATCGCCTGAGCTTCTCCCCAGGTTACCGCTGGAAAGTATGTGGAGGATGAGCCGTTTACACCAGGATTTGTTCAGGATAGTAAAGCCGGAGAGAGGAGCGCAGTTAACAAGCGACCGCTCTCTGCGCCATCTTGGACACACCCCCGAACACACAGCTATTGAAATGAATGGAAGCTGTTATGTTCCCAGCACTCTGATCATCCAGGCGGTGGCTCTCCTCTCTCTTTCCCTGCACAGGTAGGCTGCATTGGTGACACAGGCTGCATTGGTGAGGCAGGCTACATTGGGGGCACAGGCTGCATTGGGGGCACAGGCTGCATTGGTGGTACAGGCTGCTTCGAGGACACAGGCTGCATTGGGGACACAGGCTCCATTGGGGACACACGCTGCATTGGTGTCACAGGCTGCATTGGGGACACAGGCTGCATTGGGGACATAGGCTGCATTGGCGGACACAGGCAGCCTGCATTGTTAGGCATGGATAAAGTTATTGTTAATATTTATTTTTCTAACTTAATTCTGCATAAAACATTTAAGTGTCATTTCATGAGATAATTTATGAGGGCGTGTTTAGGGACGGGGCAGGGTAGGGGTTGGGCGGGGCAACTGGTGGTGAGTAACCCATGAGGCCTGGCTAGTAGCTCTCAGGAATTGAAATTTTGAGCCCTACACTGTACGTCAGGATTTTCAAATTATGTATATATATATATATATATATATATATATATATACACCTTACAAAAGAAATATAGCAGAATACATTTTGGTCTAAATTTATTAGGAAAGATTATTTATTAGCAAAAATATATAGCAGAAACAAAGAAAAATATGTTATTTTTTCAATGTTTTTGGTATTTTTTTACTCATATAGCAAAGGATGAAAAAACAAAAAAAAAGTAGTAATTAAATAGCACCTAAAGAAAGTTCTATCTGTTTCAAAAAAGTATAAACATTTCATGTGCATACCTCCCAACTGTCCCGGATTCCACGAGACCGTCCCGCTATTTAAAGTAAGTCCCGGGGTCCCGCGGATCTGTGCTGGAGTCCCAGAATCCCAGTTCCTCACAGCTCTGCCCCCACCTCCGGCTCTAGTGAAGGACAGCTCTGCCCCCGCCTTCCACTTTGGTTTTCTGCCTATCAGCAGCTCATGCCTGGTAAGAGGAGCCATGTAGCAGCCTTGGTAAACAGTGCAGGACAGCTTTGCCCCGCCTCCAGAAAATGACAGTTCCGCCCCACCTCTGCCTCCCGGGAAAGACAGCTCCACCCCCCGCCTCCAGGGAAAGACAGGTCTGCCCCCCACCTCCGGGGAAAGACGGCTCCGCCCCACCTCCGGGGAAGGATAGCTCAGCCTCCGCCTCTTGGGAAAGACAGCTACGACCCCCGCCTCCAGGGAAAGACAGCCCCGCCCCCACCTCCGGGGAAAGACAGCTCCTCCACCTGCCTCCGGGGAAAGACCGCTCCGTCACCCACCTCCGGGGAAAGACAGCTCCGCCACCTGCTTCCCGGGGAAAGACAGCTCCACCACCTGCCTCCAGCTCAAGGGAAAGACAGCTCTGCCCCCTACGTCTGGGGAAAAACAGCTCCGCCCTCCACCTCCAGGGAAAGACAGCTCCGCTTCCGGCTCCAGGGAAAGACAGCTCTGCCCTCCACCTCTGGGGAAAGACAGCTCTGCCCTCCACCTCCGGGGAAAGACAGCTCCTCCCTCCACCTCTGGGAAAGACAGCTCTGCCCCCTGCCTCCAGCTTCCTACCTGTCAGCGGCTTCCACCTGGTAAGAGCTGTGAAGTAGCATGGTAAACAGTGCAGGACAGTTATGAGAAGGCACAGTGATGGGAGCAGAGTGACAGGGGAGCAGAGTAAGAGGGGCACACAGTGGCAAGGGGGTGCACATGGACAGGGGTCACACTGATGGGGGGGGTGCAGTGACAGTAGGAACAGAGTGGAGGCGTGGGGGAGAGGATTTTTGCTAGAAATGGAGATTGGGGGGACTTGTGCTTTGAAACATGAGAGAGAGATTTGGTTGGAAGGGGGAATGGAGGAAAGGAGGATTTGTGCTGGGGAATTTGTTTTTCTTTGGCGGGGTTACTGGAATGGGGGGTTCTGCTGTGAGGGAGGATTTCTGGGGTAGAAGAGGATTTGTGCTGGGGGGAGGATTTGGAGGGGAAAAGAATTTGTTCTGGGAGAGGGGGGCTAAGGTGGGTGGGGATTTGTGCTGAGATGGGGAAGAAAGGTGGATTGTGCTGGGAGGGGGGATTTGGGGGTGGTAGAGGAAAATCTGTCCTGGGGGAGGGGAAGAAGATTTGTGCTGGGAGGGGGGATTTGGGTGGAAGGATTTGTGATAGAACGGGAGAGGATTTGTGCAGGTGTGTGGGATTTGGGGAAGAGAGAATTTGTGCTGGGGAGGATGGGGGCGGGGGATCTGTACTAGAAGTGGGGGAGAAGATTATATCTGGGAGGGGATCTGGGGAGATGCTTTGTGCTAGAATTGGAGAAAGGATTTGCACTGGGAGGAGGAGGATCTGCGATAAAATAGGGATTGGGGGATGTTTGCTGGAAAAAGAAGTTTTGGGGGATTTGTTGTGCTGTGATGGAGGATTTGAGGGGTGGAGTGAGGAGGGAGTGATAAAGTGGAGGAGAGTATTGCCTCTGGGGGGGATTTTGCACTCTCCTTACCCCTACACTATGCATCACACCCCCTGACTCCTGCACTCTTTTTGTTTTGCCCACCTGACTCTAATGCCGCGTACACACGGTCGGACTTTCCGGCATACTTGGTCCGGCGGACCAGAGTGTGCCGGACAATCCGCCCGTGTGTGGGCGCCGGCGGACTTTTCCGGCGGACTTTTTCCCAAAAGCCCGCCGGACCTAGATTTGAAAAAAGTTTTAAATCTTTTCGCCGGACTCAGTTTCGGGCGGAAAGTCCGCTCGTGTGTGTGCTGGTCCGACGGAAAGCCCGCTCGTGTGTATGCTGGTCCGACGGACCAGATACGACGCGAGGGCAGGGTATTGCATCTCGCGCTCGCTGCAATAGGAAAAACAAATTTTCCTATTGCGGCGAGCGCGGGGCATACCAGGCCCCTAGGTCTGGTATGGATTATAAAGGGAACCCCGCTACGCCGAAAAAACGGCGTGGGGTCCCCCCTAAAATCCATACCAGACCCCGATCCGAGCACGCAGCTTGGCCGGTCAGGAAAGGGGGTGGGGACGAACGAGCGCCCCCCCTCCTGAACCGTACCAGACCGCATGCCCTCAACATGGGGGGTGGGTGCTTTGGGGGAGGGGGGCGCCCTGCGGGGGCCCCCCCCCACCCCAAAGCACCTTGTCCCCATGTTGATGAGGACAAGGGCCTCTTCCCGACAACCCTGGCCGTTGGTTGTCGGGGTCTGCGGGCGGGGGCTTATCGGAATCTGGGAGCCCCTTTTAATAAGGGGGCCCCCAGATCCCGGCCCCCCACCCTATGTGAATGAGTATGGGGTACATGGTACCCCTACCCATTCACCTAGGGAAAAAGTGTAAGTAATAAAACACACTACACAGGTTTTTAAAATATTTTATTAAAGAGCTCGGGGGGGGGATCTTCCTCTGGCTTCGGGGGTCTTCTTCCGGCTTCGGGGGTCCCTCCGCTTCATCTTCTCCCGGCGTCCGGTTGGTTCTTCTCCGCTCTCTTCTCTCCAGTTCTTCGGCCGGCTCCTCTGCTGTCTTCTGGTAGCTCTCTTGCTAGCAGAGGTCCGGACTTCTGGGCTTCTTGTCTTGTCTTGTCTTGTCTTCTCTTCTCCAGATGTTGACACGACGCTCTCTCCGGCTGGACTGCTCTCCGAGGGCTGCGTTGTGACTTATATAGGCGGAGACCCCGCCCCCTTTTGATGTCACAGTCCCTGGGCATGCTGGGACTGTGACGTTTTAGGGGGCGTGGTCACAGGGTAATGTTGACCACGCCCCCTAAAACGTCACAGTCCCAGCATGCCCAGGGACTGTGACATCAAAAGGGGGCGGGGTCTCCGCCTATATAAGTCACAACGCAGCCCTCGGAGAGCAGTCCAGCCGGAGAGAGCATCGTGTCAACATCTGGAGAAGAGAAGAGAAGACAAGACAAGACAAGAAGCCCAGAAGTCCGGACCTCTGCTGGCAAGAGAGCTCCCAGAAGACAGCAGAGGAGCCGGCCGAAGAACTGGAGAGAAGAGAGCGGAGAAGAACCAACCGGACGCCGGGAGAAGATGAAGCGGAGGGACCCCCCGAAGCCGGAAGAAGACCCCCGAAGCTGGAGGAAGATCCCCCCCCCCGAGCTCTTTAATAAAATATTTTAAAAACCTGTGTAGTGTGTTTTATTACTTACACTTTTTCCCTAGGTGAATGGGTAGGGGTACCATGTACCCCATACTCATTCACATAGGGTGGGGGGCCGGGATCTGGGGGCCCCCTTATTAAAGGGGGCTCCCAGATTCCGATAAGCCCCCGCCCGCAGACCCCGACAACCAACGGCCAGGGTTGTCGGGAAGAGGCCCTTGTCCTCATCAACATGGGGACAAGGTGCTTTGGGGTGGGGGGGGCCCCGCAGGGCGCCCCCCTCCCCCAAAGCACCAACCCCCCATGTTGAGGGCATGCGGTCTGGTACGGTTCAGGAGGGGGGGGCGCTCGCTCGTCCCCACCCCCTTTCCTGACCGGCCAGGCTGCGTGCTCGGATCGGGGTCTGGTATGGATCTTAGGGGGGACCCCACGCCGTTTTTTCGGCGTAGCGGGGTTCCCTTTATAATCCATGCCAGACCTAAGGGCCCGGTATGCCCCGCGACGGGGCTCGCAAGGTGTCAATCTTGCCGATAAAAGCGGCAAGATTGACATCCTTTTCTAGTCCCGTCGCACCTGAGTCACGTTCAAAATGAACGGACTTGTCCGTGTGTGGGCAAGTCCGTTCATTCTAAAAGTCCGCCGGAACTCCGGCGAAAGTCCGTCGGAAAGACGGGCGGACTTAGCCCGCCGGAAAGTCCGGGTGTGTGTGGGCAAGTCCGTCCGTTTTAAAGTCCGGCGCACCTGGCGGACAAAGTCCGTCGGAAAGTGTGCCGGACCAAGTAGGATAGAAAGTCCGACCGTGTGTACGCGGCATAACTGTGCATTACACACTCCTGTCCCCTGCTTTCTGTGCATTTAATACTGCTGTCCCCTGCATTCTGTACATTACACACTCCTGTCCCCTGCATTTTGTACATTTCATAATCCTGTTCCCTACATTCTGTACATTTCATACTCCTGTCCCCTGCATTCTGTACATCACATACTCCTGTCCCCTGCATTCTATACATTATACACTGCTGTTCCCTGCATTCTGTGCATTACACACTCCTGTCCCCTGCATTCTGTACATTACACACTCCTGTCCCCTGCATTCTGTACATTACACACTCCTGTCCCCTGCATTCTGTACATTACACACTCCTATCCCCTGCATTCTGTACATTACACACTCCTGTCCCTTGCATTCTGTGCATTACACACTCCTGTCCCCTGCATTCTGTGCATTACATACTCCTGGCACCTGCATCGTGTGCATTACATACTCCTGCCCCCTGCATTCTGTGCATTACATACTCTTGACTCCTGCATTCTGTACATTTCACACTCCTGTCCCCTGCATTATGTACATTACACACTCCTCTCCCTTGCATTCTGTACATTACACACTCCTGTCCCCTGCATTCTGTGCATTACATACTCCTGTCCCTTGCATTCTGTGCATTACATACTCCTGTTCCCTGCATTCTGTACATTACACACTCCTGTTCCCTGCATTCTGTACATTACACACTCCTGTCCCCTGCATTCTGTGCATTACATATTTCAGACTCCTGTCCCCTGCATTCTGTACATTACACACTCCTGTCCCTTGCATTCTATACATTACACACTCCTGTCCCTTGCATTCTATATATTACAAACTCCTGACCACTGCAGTCTGTACAGTACACACTCCTGTCCCCTGCATTCTGTATATCACACACTCCTGACCCCTGCATTCTGTGAATAACACTCCTTTTCTCTGCATTCTGTGGATAACACTCCTGGAACCGGCTCTGTCTGTCATGCACTCCTAAACCCATCACTGACACCAGCCCTCTGTGCATTACATATTCCTGATCCTTAAATACATTGCATTACACACCCTGAAACCCTGCAGTCAGCGTTGTGCATCCTAAACCCGACACTGGCTGCAGCACTCCCAACTCCTGTGCGCTGCATTACACACGCCTGTAGTATATACATAGTACTGTACATTAAACACTTCTCACCAAAGTCTTCATTGTCTCAACAGCTGCTGGTTGCTATGCCGTCCCTGACTATTTTAATGAAATTCCTCTTTAAGATAGGCTCATAAAAAGCAATCAATGCATATTTTTAGGTACAATGAAGCCTGGGCTTTGTTTAATCATGCCCCTAAAGCTCCTCCCACTGGAAAGACTTTGGCCACACCTACACTTTGCCGTGGTGTGCGTAGCAGATCACTCTTTCCCTTAAGTGTCCCTCATTCTGAAGTTCAAATGTTGGGAGGTATGCATGTGGGTACAGTGTTGTGTTAAGGAAATGATTAAGAGCTCCAATCGAGCCCAAGGTTATCTGCTGCTGTCTCTAATTTTGAAAGTGTGGATATGCATGCATATAAAAGTAAACACTCTGAGACACGCTCAGCTCCGTTACTTGTTACACTTCTGATTTATTCAAGGCGGTGCTAATGTTTTATACACACAAATACGTCATTGCTATGTTAGTCTAATAGGTACATCTCATTGGTTAAGATAGAAAAAGAAAATGGAGAATTTTCATAACGAGGTTTGGCTGTCCATGGTTTTATCTTCAGTTCCGCGTTCTTCTGATGTGTGGGATGTAGGGGGTACCCGCCATCTTGAGAAAATATAGGAACAGAGCAAACCTGTATACTTATATAATGAGTAAGGAGAAAAATATGTATGCACATAAGAAAATAGACATTTTCAGATTACTATTATTATTATCTACATCACATTCCTTCACAATCCCCCCTAAAATGACTATTTTCTCTTTTCTGTCCCTAATACTAAAGGTCCTACTTTTAGCCTGGCCCTTCTCCTCTGCAACTCTTTTTGGCTGTATATAGAATTGGGCAGCAACTGTTCACTTCCCTCCTCGATACAGCTGGAGAGGTGCAGTCAGGCGCTATCTATCCCTATAACCCTATAGGGGTCCTCTTCTTCTTGGTGGAGAAACGTAGGTGTGCTATTGCCTACAGCCTTGCTCATTAACTTTTTATGAAAGGTAGAATACAGCATACAATCAGGGCTAAAAGAACCAGGATTATTAATACCATTACCCGTATCTGGACGAGCACCTTCTGCCACCCACTCATCCAGCTGAAGTATTGATCCCATGGGTCTGTGATACCTGATTTCTTCTTCAACTCCAGTGACAGATCTTCTAATTTCTTTATAGCTGTGAGTAACCTTACCATTTGGGCCAGTATTATCAGGAATGTATGTACAACAGGTTCCCGTTTTTTCCTATGATTTTACAAAACACCTCCTTTCCCAGCTAGCACCATGTCTAAGGCCATCAGGTCCTGGAATGTCATGTAGGAAGTGGGGGCTAACTGGTCAGCAATTCCCTGGAGGGCATCTTTAGTGTAATTTACAAATCTCTGTTGGTTATAATATGTGTAGTGTCAGGTCACCTAGAGGCTGGGTGACAGATGCACACCGTTGGGATCAGGAGTGCACCGCAAGGTAGTGGACCCTACGGCTGACTGCTGCGGATTGAACCCTGGGAGGTTCAGGAATCAGGTCTACTGGATCACTGACACAGATCCCACTGGGAGCTAGAGCATAGATTCCCCAGGGCGCGGAGTCTAAGAGCCAGCAGGTGTTCACCAGAGCCTTTAATGGTAAGGATGGACTGCGCTGCAGTCTGGCTCCAGGTCGCGGCCCCCGGGGTCTCACAGCTCACGCTCACGCTCACGGTAGACTACAGGAGAAGAGGAAGGAGGCAGCAGGCTGGAACAACAAGGAAAGTAAGGTACAAGCCAAGGTCGGTAACAGGAATCAGATGTAGGAAACACAGCGAGTACACACAGAGGCTAACACACAGTGGTTGATCAGCACTGCTGGCTTGCGGTGCACAGGTTAATATAGGGTTCCCTGATAGGGCCTGGGGTGGGGCCATGCTTAGAGGAGAGGTTACAAAAGCAGTCAGGTGAGGGTCAGCTGGTCTCTAGAGATGAACACATGGAGACAGGTATGCTGATCGACAAACTCTATTGCATAACCATGACATGTAGTTAATCCAATCTACATTCTTGCTGACAGTTGTTATCAAAGACTCAAAACCAGCTTTTACCTGATCCCTGGCTTTAAACTCATCAGGGACCCCCCTTGTAACCCCTATGACATGTATGTATACATGAGAATCAAAGCTTCCGGAGACAGCTGCTCGCTTCCTCCTCTGACTGTGTGCTGGCTCAGTGTATGTATCAGGGGTATCTTTGGTTAGGATATGGGGCTTTCTATTTTCATCTTTTTTTTTTCTAATGCACTCTGTGGTCGCCCAGTCTGGCCCTGTGTTCCAACCCGCTGGCCCCCACAGAAACCACAACTCTGTCCCCAGTAACTGTCTGTGTGGCATACATATATGTCCTTACCGTCAGGGATATCACTGTACCAATGGCATCACCATGAAGGGTCAAACAGACAAGGTACTATGTCACAGTAATCTAAGGTAAAGGTGGTCACATGTGTACCTGAAGAGTTACACTAAAACGAAATTATGTTATCATTTTTGTGATGGCCACCTCCTGGGCCCCTCCCCCCTAGATCAAACAGAAAAAGGATATGCAGCACCCGAAAACACTCTCTCCTGCAGTGATAAGCGTGCATTCAGGTGTTCTTCCTGGCCAACTTGACTGAGGTGGCTGTGGTCAGCAAAACTTGGAATGGACCATCATAACTTGGCTCAAGGATCTCCAGACAGTAGTTGGTGTGTTCCTGTATCTAATTCAGGATCTGGAATGGAAGAAAACACCTGGACATGCATTCAGGTTAATTCTCGTGATAATGTGGTTACATAATTAGTCAACACATCAGACTGCAACTGTAACTGTTGTGGAAAGTAACAACCAAGTCTGGGAGCTGAACCAAACAAAATTTCATAATGGGATAGGGCATGTTTCCCCCGGGGGGGTGTCTGACACTGAACAGGGCAATGGGCTAACTGTCTGGCCAACTCATGTTAGTCTCTTGGGCCATCTTTAACATCCTGTTTTTAGTGTCCCATTCATCCTTTCTACCTTCCCGCTACTTTGAGGGTGGTATGGGATGTGTAGTGCCAACTGAACCCCCAGTGCTGCCCAAATCTCTTTTGTAAGGGTTGCTGTTAGGGCTGGTCCCTGATCTCTCAATATCACCTCTGGGACCCCAAATCTACATACTATCTCACTTAGTAGTTTCTTAGCTGTGGTCCTGGCAGTCGTGACCACTTCCACTAGGGCGTTTTCGAATCTGCCACTTCTTGGCACTTGAGAATGATCAATTTGCATCCTCTGGAATGGGGTATAGGGCTTTTGCCAGGTGCTTCTTCTGTGCATCCTGGGTTGCATTTGGTGCAGATAATGCATGATCTGCAGAGGTTGTCGGTCAGTGGAGTAACTCTTGGTGCAACACTTGTTGATAAGAGAGTTCATAAAAGTCTTTGTCAAGTGGGCAGCTCCATGTGCCCATTGCACCACAGCTGGGTACATACTCCTGGGTAGACAAGGCTTCTTGTTGCACTCGAATAGTCCATTTCTGAGAGTTGCTCCTCTCCGTTTCCAGCTTTCCTTCTTATCCAGACTTGTTGTTTCCTGTAGTTCTTTTAGATAAACTCTGTCCACTGGGAAAGTCTGTAAGGTAAGCACGGGGTGGTCTTCTTCTACCACCCTGCTGTCCACTTCCTGTGGACCACCAGCTGTCTGGTTGGCAGCTGAATTGGCTAGATGATTGCCTTAAGCTTCCTTTGAGTTCATTTTGTCGTGTGCTTTTACTCATAATAGTCACTAGGGTTGTGAGAAGCAAGGCATCAATCAAGTTTTCACAGGTGTTCCTGCAGCCGTCAGGAATCCTCTGTCCTAGATAACACCATAATCATGGGCAATGCTGAAAGCATATCTTGAGTCCATATGAATGTTGGCTCTTTTTCCCTCTGCCCATTTACGTGCTGTAGTAAGTGCTTACAGCTCTGCCTCCTGTGCAGACATCACCGGTGGTAAGGCTTCAGCTTGTAGAACAGTGTTTTCAGTGGTGACCGCATGTCCTGTGTGGTCATGGGGTGACAAGTCAAGACTCTACTCCTCCTCCTTTCCCCCCTCGAGAAGTGGAAGAAGGGTGGTAGGGTTCAGTGTTTGACAACTTAATAGAGTAATGCTGTCCAGTAGGAGGGAACACAGGAGTCTCAAGTGTCTGGTAGTGGACAAGTGTTTCGGCTGGACCTTGGTTGAATATGGCAACAACGTCATGGGGAGCAAGCAGAACGAGGCAGTGTCCGAGGACCAAGTTCAAAGTTTTGTCAAGCAAGGCTTGTGTAGCAAATCCAGCTCGCAGACACAATAGGCCTCCTCTTGCTACCGCATCCAGCCGACAGGAATAATATCCTACGGGGCGTAGGCTGATGCCATGTGATTGGGTGAGTACACCTGCAGCATGTCCCAGATGTTCGGATACAAAGAACTTGAGCGTTTTGCCGTAGGCTGGGAGCCCTAGCGCCGGGGGTGGCGCACTTAAAGGCTTCAAACTTTAGATATTTCTTCAGGAGACATCTGGAAGGGGTCTGATTGCAGAGAATCAGTAGGAAGGCTTCTGTAATCCATACTCTGCACTAGGAAATTAGTCCAAGGAAAATAACAGGTGTTGAGCACCACTGCAATTTGGGCTTTGAGGCTCTGCAGCCCTGGTTGGCAAGATAGCACAACAGGCTTTCTGAGGTGACTTCAACAGGGGGTAAGTCAGCTGCACAAAGGAGAAGGTCATCAACATGTTGGAAGAGAATCACTTCCGGGTGTTCCTCTTGTCATGTGTCAAGGATGATAGCCATAGCTTTTGCAAACTGGCTTGGAAAGTTCTGTGCCCCTTGTGGCACAACTGTTTAGGTATGTTGCAGTTTCTTTCCGTGGATGAATGCGAAAAGGTACCAGCAGGAGGGGTGAGGGTGGACACTGAAGAAAGCGTTTGTAAGGTCCACCTCTGTGAGGTATTTTGCAGTCAAAGGCATCCACAGCAGGTACCTGGTTCTCCTTTAGGATTCTCTTCTTGGGGTTATTGTGGTTTCCGGGGCAATGAAGCGCCCTCTTTTAGCTTGACTGAAACTGGTGGCACCTTTAAGTGACCGTTGTCTTCCGGTCCTGTGGACCATAGGCACGCAGGGATTCTGTCAAGTACTTCCTGCAGTATTGAACTTGAAATTTTTGCTTCAGTAAGTGTCATCAGGAGAGGCTGAGAACACAAAGCAGATGAGTCTTCTAAAGATAGGGGAGTATGTAACTTCAGGCGTGTCCTGATTGAGGCCTGTAGTCTGGACAACACATCAGCTCCTAGTAGATTCAAGGGACATGTAGAGGACACCACAAATCTGGCAAGCAAATCAGGAAGTGGACTGGAGCGGGGCACCCCATCCATTCCTACGCAGGAAACATCAATAGTGGAAAGGAAAGAATTATTAGGCAGGTTCACCGCCCTCAACACACTTTTGGCTGCACCCCTGTCAATGAGGAAAGTGGTAGGTTTTTCGTCTGGGACATCTTGGGGCTCTGCATTCTTTTCTGAAGTGACCCCGTTTCCCACAGTTGTAACAGGTGATCCTTTCCCTGGTATTGGGCAGTGGTGGTGGACTAGGGTAGGCGGGATCTTCGTCATGGGTTACCATGAGGGGCGTTGGTTTTTTTACCTTTTTGATTTTCTATACCTCTGATCACCAACAATAAATCAGACATTTTCATTGAATGGTATTCAGGGCGGGCCACCATCAGGCCTTTTCTGATATCCTCTCTGAGCCCTGAAACAAAAGCAGTTGATAACATGTGTGTGTATGCCTTTATGAGTCTAGCATGATACTTCTTCACAGACTCCCCTTTATCTTGGGTAATATCTTGGATTGTGGTCTTCTGATCCGTCAACTTCTCCTTTGCCCAGTCGTGGAGTTGTGCACAGAACTCCACGCCTGAGGTGTAGGAAGTGGCACTTGTCAGGCAGGCATCATTGAAGGCCATCTGCATGACTGGCCAAAAGACATATCCTGCTTTGATTTGGCATAGGCTGATCAAGTCTCTCCAGGCAGCTGAGTAAGTTTCTTGTATCTGCACTATCCTGTGGTAGAAGGGAATTGGCTGCTTCTCTGGGTAAGGCAGACTTGTCACTAAGGCCGCTGCTTGTGATAGAGTAAAAGCGACATACATCACTGGTGCCCCTTCTGGTAACCGAGACTGTTGTTGGGGCAGGGGCTGGCAAGAGGCACTGTTCCTTACGGTTGCCAGCATGTGTTTGAGATCCTCTCGGAACTGAGAGTCTGGAGCCGGATTGGGGGTTAAATCAGTGGGTGGCTTTTCTGCCTGCTGTTGGGCTTCCCACTCAGATGCTTCTTCATCATTAACATATCCGGCCTGGGAATGTGATGCTCCCGTATTGGGGAAGACAGGTGTGTGATATGAACCATCTTGGTTTAAAACAGGGAGGGCTGGGTACAGGCTGTTTAAGCTTACTGGGTGTACCAAGATGGCCGCCGGCAGGAAGTGCACTGGACTGGGTAGAAAGTGAAGGCATGGGTGCACTAAGATGGCCGCCGGGCTGAGTTGTCACAGTGGGTTGTGCTTGGGTGGTGAGAAAGAAGTGGTTGTTAGACGGAGGGCAGTGCTGTCCCTCCCCTCCTTTGTTTCAAGTTCCAACATATCATCAGCTCTGTGATACACATACATAATACAATCGCCATCTTTCTTAACTTCCTTTATCTAATTTTCTTTATCACACAGGATTTTTCTCCCTGTTTCTTCAGCAACATAACTTTCGCCACTTCTTTTAACTTTGTTAACTATTTCAACATCTTCTTCTTTACAATATCACTTTCTTTTCTCTCTCTCTCAACCAAGGGGTTAATATTTTTTCTCAGTGTTCTTATCAACAAATTCCTTCGGTGGGGGCATATAAGACTAATATACGGTTAATCTCAGAACAAGAACAAACACATCAGGGGTAATAGGGAGCAACGTAGCAAACAGTAAATCACAAATACAATCACGACAGGACATTACACCTGCCACTCTTCGAACTGCAAAATTTCAGCAGGCTAAGATAACCACAAGGGCAGACCACCCTGCAAAAATAAACCCGTTTTATAGACGTTTGCTACAAGGGAAACCATCTCATTCCAGAGACCGATAGCTCATCTGGAGATGAGACCACACATTCACACATGTAGCACTTTAGACTGCAAAGCCAGCAGCTAAAATAACCCGCAAAGGTTCGTTAGTAACCCGTCTATAAACGTTTGCTACAAGGGAAACCATCTCATTCCAGAGACCACACATTCACACATGTAGCACCCTTAGACTGCTGAGTTTCGTAGCCCAAAGAATGGCAGACAGTGAACAAAAAATACAGTCAGCAGAAACCCATTGGCAGGTTCGTTAAAACAACCTCAGGCGAGGAATTACCTGCCTCTAAGACAGTCTCAGCATACCGACAGAATCCAGCCGTCAACCGAAAGATAAGAGAGTCGTACAGTGGTAAGAATATAAATCAAACTCACCGGTACTGTTAGGGCTGCGCAAACCCCACTCTCATCAATCAGTTAACGCCCGAATGCTTGTCGCGGTATAGCTTCGACTGTAGCCTGAGGTCCCGGGTTTCGGCACCATCTGTTAAGGAAATGATTAAGAGCTCCAATCGAGCCCAAGGTTATCTGCTGCTGTCTCTAATTTTGAAAGTGTGGATATGCATGCATATAAAAGTAAACACTCTGAGACACGCTCAGCTCCGTTACTTGTTACACTTCTGATTTATTCAAGGCGGTGCTAATGTTTTATACACACAAATACGTCATTGCTATGTTAGTCTAATAGGTACATCTCATTGGTTAAGATAGAAAAAGAAAATGGAGAATTTTCATAATGAGGTTTGGCTGTCCATGGTTTTATCTTCAGTTCCGCGTTCTTCTGATGTGTGGGATGTAGGGGGTACCCGCCATCTTGAGAAAATATAGGAACAGAGCAAACCTGTATACTTATATAATGAGTAAGGAGAAAAATATGTATGCACATAAGAAAATAGACATTTTCAGATTACTATTATTATTATCTACATCACATTCCTTCACAGTTGTATGTCTGAGAAATTGTCAGTGGTGAAAACTTGGGGGATGCCACATGTGTGAGACTTTTTCAATACTTAGATTGATTATGTACTGGGCATTGTATGTTGCATATCACAAAAAATGATGAACATTGCATTAAAAAATACATTACTGTACTGTAATGCATGCCTTTGTATGAGTGGTCAGGGAATATTGCTTAGTGTAGCATCACCTGTGTCCACAGGGGATGATTGAGATTGGTGACTTGCAGGAATGTAGTTAGCGGGAAATGCAGATAAGTCAGTTTAGGCTGCAGGCAGAGACTTATGCCCTGTACACACGACTGGTTTTGGCGTCGGAATAAACTCTGAAGGTTTTACCGACAGAGTTCCGACGGAATTCCGCTCAAGCTGTCTAGCATACACACGGTCACATCAAGTTCCGACCAACCAGATCGGTGACATACAACACATACGACGGGACTAGAAAACGGAAGTTTAATATCCAATAGCTTCCATCTCGTACTTGCTTCAGATCATGCATCGTTTTTGGTGCATCGGAACAGCATACAGACAAGCATTTTTTCCGATAGTAATTGTAACGAGCCCCTGCTCGCTCGATTCCACTTTCCCGACACTCCTCTCGGCTATTGAATCAGATTGCAGATCGCAACATCTGATGGTTCGGTCATCCAATGCTCCGGGATTCGAACTACAGCTATGTGCCGATCAAATCCAGTTGTGATAGCTCAGAACAAACACCAGACAGGCTGTATGTAAGTTAAAACAGGAATCTCACTTTTTATTGGATGCACACAACACAATTTTTTATACACAGCAATTTGAACACCCCGCCCCCAACTACCACTTTCCTATTGGTCAATTGTAAAGTACACTTTAGTCTTCACACAGGTCCTCTTGTCCATGCAAATGAGGACTTGAAACAGGGTCAGCAGAGATTGGTCTGATAGCTTGAATAGGAGGACTGACACAGAGAAGCCCCAGGGGGTAATTAAAGTACATAAACAAACAGTCAAACACAGAACAATGCCTTCCTTCCAGACCAGGAGGTGGAGGGGGTTAGCCTTAAAACAGGGCAGAAGACACCCCCACTGTATAAATAGAATCAAAGGAGAAATACTTCAGTATTCCAAGCTTCATGACAGTAATTTGTTCCGTCTGAAAAATATAGAACATGTTCTCTATCTAAGTCCGTCTGAATTTTCGATGGAAATAGTTTGATGGGGCATACACACAGTCGGAATATACGATGAACAGCTCCCATCGGACTCTTTCTGTCGGAAATTCCGCTCGTGTGTACGCGGCATCAGTCAATAAACAGGCAAAGGACTTTTTTAGGTGGGAGGCAGAGGCAACACTGCACTGGTGTGGCCAAGATCAGGAACACTGTTGCTGGCTGCATAGACTCCAGAGACATTGTACTGATGTGGTGGCAATCAGGGACCCTGTTGATGGCTACACTGGTCTGTTGACATTGTCACAAGAACTGGATTCAGATTTTCTACAGGGGCCACTGAAATTATCGCTGGGCACACTGGCTCCAGTTTGGTAGCACTCCAAAAAATGGGGACCACCCTCAGGAAAAGGGGGAAAAGACCCAGATTTGAGAATCCACAGCCATACAATCCATTGATTCATAGCAGAATAGAGCCAACATGTTTCAGGGTCCTTACAGACTCCCCTTCATTGCGGCTTAAAAATTCTGACTGTGCTTAACCACTTTCCGACCGCCTTCCGCATATATACTGGAGCAAGGAGGCTCGGCTGCACAAACCGATGTACCTGTATATCAGTCTGTGCATGTGGTACTACAACTCGATGTCTGCCGGCCACTCGTGATCGCGGTGAAGGGGAAGAGAGAGATCAGCTGTTCCTAGTGATCAGGAACAGCGATCTCTCTCTACTCCCAGTCAGTCTGTCACCCTGAAAGTTAGAAACACCTCCATAGGAAACACTTAAACCCTTGATCGCCGCCTAGTGTTAATCCCTTCCCTGCCATTGCGATTTATACAGTGATCAGTGCATTTTTAAAGCACTGATCACTGTGTTGGTGTCACTGGTCACCAAAAAGTGTGACTTGGTGTCCGATCTTTCTGCTGCAATGTCGCAGTCCCGTTAAAAATCACTGATCGCCGCCATTACTAGTTAAAAAAAATAAAAATAAATAAAAATGCCATAAATCTATCCCCTATTTTGTAGACGCTACAAGTTTTGTGTAAACCAATTAATATAGGCTTATTGCGATTTTTTTTTTTTTTGATTTTTTTTTGCCAAAAATATGTAGCAGAATACATATTAGCCTAAACTGATGAATACATTTTTTTTTTATATTGGATATGTATTATAGCAGAAAGTAAAAAAAATACAGTTTTTTTTTTTCCTAAATTGTTGGTCTTTTTTTGTTTATTGCACAAAAAATAAAAAACGCAGAGGTGATCAAATACAACCAAAAGTAAGCTCTATTTGGGGAAAAAAAGGACATCAATTTTGTTTGGGTACAATGTTGCAGAAACGCGAAATTGTTATTTAAAGCGACGCAGTGCCGTATTGCAAACAAATGGCCTGGTCATTAGGGGGTAAATCCTTCTGGGGTTGAAGTGGTTAAACTGACTCAGGTGAGCAAAATAAAAACTGGTGAACTAATAAAACTGTGGTTTACTGCTTGGAAAGGCAGGTTATACGTCAATGTTAGTGAGTACAGCAGTCATTTTTGGATGTTTGGCATTCTTACTGGATTGTATGATTTTGACTAGTTTGGCAGCGAATAGGAACACTGTTGCTGGTTTACACTGGTCTGGTGGCACTGGGACTGCTGTAGCTGTGATCATGAACACTGTTACTGGCTTACACGGGTCTGGTGCAACTGGGACTAGTGTGGGGGTGATTAGAAATACTGTTGCTGGCTTAAACTGGTATGGTGACATTGAGAGGGTGTGGCAGCAATCAGGGACAATGCTGCTGGCTGTACTAGCTGTGGCGACACTAGCACTGTTTTGGTAGTGATCAGGAATGCTGTTGCTGGCTTACACTGCCCTATTGACACTGGGACTGGTTTGTGAAACTGCGACTGGTGTGGCAGCGAACACTGTTGCTGGTTGCACTGGTCTGGTGACACTGGAACTGGTATAGCAGAGGTCAGGAACACTGTTGCTAGCTGCACTATTTTGGGTTACTGGCACTGGTGTGGTGGTGATCAGGAACACTGTTGCTGGCTTACATTTTTCTGGTGACACTGGAACTGATATGGTGATAATCAGGAACACTGTTGCTGGCTTACATTGGTCTGGACACTGGGACAGTTGTGGCTATGATCGGGAACACTCTTGATGGCTTACCGTATATACTCAAGTATAAGCCGAGTTTTTCAGCCCATTTTTTTGGCTGAAACCCCCCCCCCCGGCTTTTACTCCAGTGAGCCGTACCTTTCATTACTAAAACAGCGTGTGTCTCCAGCTGTGTTATGCAGTCTGTTCGCCCAGTCCTGCCTCCTCCTTGTCCCTGATAGAGGAACACTGATACAATGCTGGGAAACTGTATCAGCGTTTCGTCTATCACAGACAAGCAGGAGGCGGGGCTTTGTCACAATGGACGGCCGAACAGACTTCATAACAGTTTTCACTTCTGCACACAGCCCCTATTCCACAGGTCTCACCAATGCACCTAGCTCCCCCTCCATAGCTCTCACCTCTGCAGCCAGCTCCCCACCCCCTCCTTCACAGCTCTCACCTCTGCATCCAACTTCCACTTCACAGCTAGAAAGAAGCTAGATGGCTGCACAGCCAGGCACATGAATTTTCCACTCACTCTGGAGACAAGAAACAGTCATTGCAGCTTTGTTTTGTTTTGTGTTTTTTTTTTATGGGGATTAAACTTGGATGGGGTAAGAGTTCTTATGGGATGCCCATTTGATTAGCAAAGAAACTCTTCAGAGACTCAACAATATACAGTTTATACACACTTCTCCTCTTGTACCTCCAGCACAGACTTGCTTGTAAGAACTACATCTCCCAGGATCAGCACTTTTGATCCAACACAATCTCAGCTTGATTCATGTGAATGTCCTTTGCAGGCAGGGACTGCGGGCCCCTTTAGTAGTGTAGCAAAAAAAAAAAAAGAGGTCTTTGGTGTTAGCTGTCCTATTCCTGTGGCTACTGCTCCCAGCACCACCTCAGGCACTGCCAGTCTGCCTGGCTGCAGCGGCCTATTTCACTAGCCCACCTGGCTACTTTTCCACAGTCCTCCCAGACTGACTCTGCATCCATCCCAGACTGCTTGCACCCAGTCCCTTTACGCATGCCTCTCAGTCCTCTGACTGTAACACTCACTAGCCCTCTTGGCTGTTTTCCTTCCGGGAGATTTGCCCGGCAGTGTCTTCAAACTGTCCTTTCCTTGATCCCTCCTTGTGTCATGAGAAGGGGTCCCTTTCGCAACCGAGTTCAACCCAACAACCACCCCCCAGACTGGGGAGCTACTCTCAAAGGCCTCCGACAGCATAACACTTTATCTCCATCTTCCACCCAAAATCCACTGCCCTGGCTGGGCTGACCCCGAGTATTTGAGGGAGCCTGCCCCCTGCCAACCCATCTTTTGGGGATGGGCCCTCTGAATACTCCAGCCAGCTCATCCTGGACCCCTCCCAACTGTTTCTGGAACCTTCTCAAAGTTCCCAGCAAGCAGGGAGGAGTCACCAGAGATGCTGCTACGGAGTCATCCAGCCTGCCTAAATCACTCAAAACCCTGAGCCAGGAAAACACAGGCTTGACTGCCAGCTACACTAACAAAAATCCTAACCTTAGCACTCTAGCCATACTAGGGAGTGCTACAAAATGATTTTTAATGAGTGCTGATTAAAGGTTATGTGTTACACTTGTGTTAACAAATAATTAATATTATTCATAACTTCTTATTGATTTGTGGCCATTTAGGTTGTTTATATATTCTGTTCTCTTAGATTGCTTTCAGGCTTGACAAGGGAGTCAAACACATTGCCTGGTTACCAAGCACTCTTACCTTTGCAATGTCATTCTCACCTTGCCTGGTTACCATACACTTTCTACCCTGTCACCCAGAAGGATTGGATTTCAGCAGTGCCCAAGCTCAGTGTGGATGCCATGAGCTATTGGCTGCCACCAACACTTCCCTCAGTGCCAGCACACATTCTCTTGTTAGCTTTTGTCAGTGATCCATCCAGGCTGTCTCAGCTCTGCCTCAGGCCATAGAAAGCTATGGATTGAAACATGGAGTTCTCGTACTGAACTCCCCCGACTCCCTTTAAGTTTTAAGTGGCGGTTTGACAGCTTTATGAAGGAATTCTGACATGCTGATAGAATTGCTTTAGGTTTTAGCTGTTCTTCAATTCCACAGCATACCACTACATCTATTGATTCTTTGGTTGAATTCATGATTTTCCTTGAGTGTTTTATTGGAGAATATCACCTTTGTATGTTATGTACTGTCTAAATGAAGATTTCATATTTGCCTGTTCATATATGGTGGAAAATTCAATAATTTCCATGAGATGTACTCACTTTTTCTTATGGCTGTATAGAAGCAGTTTCAAAGAAATTTAGAGATGTCATATAAATCAGGTAAAATTTGTGTGTTTGTTTTATTATTGTTAGTTGTGCTGAATTGTGATTATATTACATAATACACTATTTTATGTTTTGTTATGTTAAATTAATATTACCATTTACCTCCTACCTGGCATAAGATTATAGATTGCAGTGGATATTGATATTTGAAATGTGCCAGCCTTTTTAGTATTTTCAGTTTTGTAAACTGCCAGCAGGTGGCACCTCAATCATTTATTATGGTGACAGTGGAACACATTTACTTGAGTTCATTTTTTCATCTAGTTTGTAAGTAGGAGATCAGATGAAACTGGTAACAAAGCTGACTTATTACCGAACTTCGTAATACAATAGACTTTTTACATAAAAAAAAAAAAATCAAATGCATTTTTTGTTTCTGCAGGGCTGCTTCTTTCTTGACAAGAGTCATCCCCCCCCCCCCCTATATTAAATGCTTAATGTGCTTAGGCTACATTTTAATTTTTCTTATTTAATCCAAAGCCACATTTTTGCAAAATGGCTTCAGATCTTATATAAGTTGCCATCTTTTTTAAGCTGCACAAGTAAAAAGGCAACAGACATACCCTATATTAACAAAAGTATTGTGATGCCTGCCTTTACATGCACATGAACTTTAATGGCATCCCAGTCTTAGTCTGTACAGTTCAATATAGAAAATACTTACCTTTCTAGAGGTCTATCTTGAAACATTGCCACTTCATCGCTCCATGGCCACTGGCAGCACATATTTGGCTATGAAATTGTTTTTCTTTTTTTACAATTTAATAGATGGTGCATTAGTCCTTTTCAAGTGGGTCGAATACCTGCTGCACACTTTGGTTCCTCCTGCTGAATATAGAATATATAGAATTTGGGGGAGCAGGTATTTACACACCCACAAATGTGAAATATGCAGCAGTCAGGGAGCAGTAAAGCGGCAGCATTTCAAGACACCAGAAAAGTAAGTACAAATGATGTTCTTTGTAATTAATTTGCAATAATTGTATGTACAGTACCTTGCGAAAGTATTCGGCCCCCTTGAACTTTTCAACCTTTTGCCACATTTCAGGCTTCAAACATAAAGATATAAAATTTTTATTTTTTGTGAAGAATCACCAACAAGTGGGACACAATTGTGAAGTGGAACGAAATCTTTTGGATTGTTGAAACTTTTTTAACTAATAAAAAAATGAAAAGTGGGGCGTGCAAAATTATTCGGCCCCCTTGCGTTAATACTTTGTAGAGCCACCTTTTGCTGCGCTTACAGCTGCAAGTCGCTTGGGGTATGTCTCTATCAGATTTGCACATCGAGAGACTGAAATTCTTGCCCATTCTTCCTTGCAAAACAGCTCGAGCTCAGTGAGGTTGGATGGAGAGCGTTTGTGAACAGCAGTTTTCAGCTCTTTCCACAGATTCTCGATTGGATTCAGGTCTGGACTTTGACTTGGCCATTCTAACACCTGGATACGTTTATTTGTGAACCATTCCTTTGTAGTTTTTGCTGTATGTTTGGGATCATTGTCTTGTTGGAAGATAAATCTCCGTCCCAGTTTCAGGTCTTTTGCAGACTCCAACAGGTTTTCATCCAGAATGGTCCTGTATTTGGCTGCATCCATCTTCCCCTCAATTTTCTGGTACAATGTTTTTTATTGAAATATAAAAAAAGGGGAAAAAACCCTGATAATGAGTTCCCACGCAGGGGATATGTACAGAAACATAAGAAGGAGGTTTACATAAAAGCACATAATGAACATTTTTTAAAGTACATTATATCAATCTGACATTGACCCGTCAGCCAGGGCCGGCGGTCAGTGCGCTATGCCCAAGCCGTAAGGCCCAGGGGCTAAGGCGGACAAAAACGAGCGGAGTTGTCCGCAAAACAGGGTAGGGGGAGACAAACAAGCATGAGAAGGGAGGAAGGAAGAGAGAAGAGAGAAAAAAAAAAAAAAAAAAAAGGGGGGGGGGAGGGGAAGAGTGGAGAAAAAGAACACATGTACAACAACAGAGGGGGAAAGAGGAGGAGATATATGAGTAGAACAGAGAGCAGCGGGCGAGAGGCCCAGAAAAAGAGAGGAAGAGAGGGGACAAAAGAGGTCCCTCAGGCTGGAGGCTAGTACAAGTTGGACCTACAGACCTAGACTAGTCGGATTTAGATTGGGGAGTGTGTAGGACCACCACGGGGCCCATACCTTAAGGAATTTAGCATGGGAGTCGTGGAGGATGCTGGACATTTTTTCGTGAATCATGAGGGTCGTCAAGGAATTCTTCACCTCTGCGAATGGGACCGAGGGTTTTTTCCAAGCCCTCGCTATTGTTCGTTTAGCGGCAATGAATAGGTATGTAGCTAGTTTTTGTTGATGAGAAAAGAGGCCCGGGAGCGGGCAATGGAGTAATGCAAATTTGGGGTCTTTGCGGAAGGGAGCATGAAATAGGGAGGAGAGTAGACCAAAGACCCTTGACCAGAAGCCTATAAGACGGGGGCAGGACCACCACGTGTGCAGTTCATCTCCTCGTTGACCGCAACCCCTAAAGCATCTGTCGTTGTATGATGGGTTTGATTTGGCGATACGGGCTGGAACCCAATACCAGCGCAGGAGGACCTTATAGGCCGCCTCCAACGTGGCAGTGTTAAAGGAGCATTTTGCTATGCTGGACCAGGCCTTACTCCAATCTGCGAGATCTATGGGGGATAGGTCGCGTTCCCATTTGAGCGTGTAGGAAAGGGAAGTGAAATTGTTGCCGGCAGTTAGTAAGGAGTATATCATGGAAATGGTGCCACGAGCACCTGGGCAATGTTGGCAGGAGTGTTCGAAGGCAGTCATTTGGTATGGAAAGGAGCCCAGGCATCGAAGGGAAGTTATCCAATGTCGTAGTTGGATATAGCGGAAAAGTTCGGCAGGTGGAGCTTCATGGGTCTCTCGAAATGAGGACCACGTGGGAAAGGCGCGGGTATGAAGGAAGTGGCGAACTAGGGAAAACCCATGGGTGGGCCACCATGAGAAAATGTGGGGTTGTTCTAGGCCAGGTGGAAACATAGGGTTATTCAAGAGGGGAAGCAGTGGCAAAAATGGGGACATAAGCTTGCCCGAGTATCGTATCGAGTCCCATAATTTCAGACTGTGTATCATAAGGGGGCTGGCAGAAGGCGGTCGCATTTTAGGGGGTAGCCACAATAGTGCGGAGATGGGGACAGGCGCGCAATTGGGTACCTCCAGGAGAACCCATAAGGGGATATCAGAAGTGGCGTGGAGCATGGAGAGTTGGGAAATTTGGGCTGCTTGGTAATATTTTGCAACGTTCGGAACGCCCAGCCCACCCTGTAACCTATGAGCATAGAGCGTAGAGCGGGAAACCCTGGGGCGTTTATGTGCCCAGATAAAGGCAAGAAGTCTGTTCTGAAGCAGCCTCAGATAGAAGGCAGGGACCTGGACAGGAAGGGTTCGGAAGAAATAAAGAATCTTCGGAAGGATGGTCATCTTGACCGCATGGATCCGTCCGATCCAGGATAAGGAGGGGAATTGCCAAGATGACATGAGAGTAGTAATTGTACGTAAGAGTGGGTAGTAGTTGGCGGAGAAAAGGGAAGCGTAAGAGGGGGTCAGCTTGACGCCCAGATAGTCTAGGGAAGAGCTTGCCCAGCGGTAAGGAAAGGAAGATTGGAGGTGTAAGATTAGGGGGTCTGGGAGAGTTACATTCAGGGCGGTAGTTTTGTGTGGGTTAATACGGAGGCCGGAGATGGTTGAAAAGCGTGTGAGAAGGGCCTGGAGATTTGGTAGGGTGGTGATGGGATTGGTGAGGGTCAAGAGGGCATCATCAGCGAACATATTCAATTTATAGTTGTCACCTGCATAAGGGATGCCCGTGATATTAGGGTCTGCCCTAAGGGCAATAGCTAGCGGCTCGAGGGCAAGAACAAAAAGGACTGGGGATAGAGGGCAGCCCTGCCTCGTTCCCCTAGAGATAGGGAAAGAGGGTGAGAGGCAACCAGCATAACGAACTGAGGCAGAGGGGGTGGAATAAAGGGCCGACAGCCATGACAGAATTGAGTCGCCAAAGCCCCAACGTTGTAGTACGTAGCGTAGATAGTCCCATGAGAGGGTATCGAAAGCTTTATATATGTCAAGAGAGAGGAGAAAGCCTGGGATTTTCCGTTGTTGTAGTAGGGTGATTAAGTGGACAACCTTCCGGACATTGTCCCCCGCCTGACGGCCAGGTACGAAGCCCACCTGGTCTCTGTGAACCAAGGAGCGCAAATATTTGTTAATGCGAAAGCACAGGATTTTCCCCAAAAGTTTCACATCTTCATTTAATAGGGAAATTGGGCGAAACGCCTGGGGTTCGTGAGCCTCCTCAGTGGTCTTAGGAATCATGGAGATATGAGCTCGCAAAGAGTCCGAGGAGGGCAGCGCACCTTGTTTCATGCTGTTAAAGTAGGCCGTCAGGTGGGGGAGCAAGAGGGGAGAGAGTTTGCGATAGTATAGTCCGGTGAAGCCATCTGGGCCCGGGGCCTTTGAAACACGAATACCCTTGATGGCCTGAGCCACCTCCAGTTCAGTAATGTCAGCGTTTAGAGTCGCACAGGCTGTTGAGGAGAGAGGCGGTAGATGAAGGTCACGGAAGAAGTCGTCCGCGAGATTGAGAGGGAAGGGGGATGGTTTGCTATAAAGCGAGGCTAAAAAGTCTGCCAGGGCCGCAGTGACTTTGCTCGGATCGGAGGTGAGGTCTCCGTTGGCAGCACGAAGGCGGATTGGCTTATGGCTGCGAGAGGTAGCGTTGAGTTTTTTAGCCAGCATTGCGCCCGGTTTATTTGCGCAGGAATAAAATTTATGTTTAGTCCACCGCAAGGCCTTTTCGGCTTGGTCGGAGGCCAACAAGTCTAATTCGGCAGCTAGGGTATCCCTAGCTTTCCTGTTTGCTAGCGAGGGGTGGGATTTCCATTCCGCATCCGCGGAGGCCAAAAGAACTGTAAGTTCCCGGGTCCGCTTTTCTTTATGGCGTTTGCGGGTGGATGCCAGTTGAATGCAGTGGCCTCTCATGGTAGCCTTGTGGGCCTCCCAAAGAGAGATGGGCGAGGACACGGAGCCTACATTTTCTTTAAAGAAGGTTTGGAGTCGTGTCTGGATCTCAAGAAGGGCATCTTGTGTTGTAAGGAGTGAGTCATTCAGTCGCCATTGGAAAGTAGGGCGCGTCAGACCTGAGAAGGTAAATGAGAAAACAATGGGGTCATGATCTGACCACACGGAAGGGGGGATCGTAATTTTGTGAATATTAGAGATGTGGCGTAGAGGAACGAAAACGTGGTCGATCCTACAAAAGCTATCATGCGGGCTAGAATAGTAGGTGAAGTCGCGATCGCGGGGATGGAGCTCCCGCCAGGCATCCACCAGGCCATGGGATTGTAAAAGAGATCTCATCTGTTCCTCCACGACCGAATCATGGGAGGGGGAGGAACCAGATGAGTATTTCCTGTCTACCGAGGAATCCAGAGCTACGTTTGTGTCACCCATCAAAATGAGGGTCCCAGAGCTATGTTGGGAAACGACCTTGAGAAGGTGGGAGAAGAATTTATGTTGGAAGCGGTTGGGGGCATAGTACCCAACTAGTGTTACATTCTGGCCATTTAATGTGCCCTGGAGTAGCAGGTATCTACCGGTTGGATCCGCTATTTCTTTGGAGCATGAAAATAGGAGATTGCGTCTAAAGGCTATGAGAACCCCCCTCTGCTTTTCGGGGGCGGAAGCCTGAAAAAATGTAGGGAAGTGAGAGGAAACATATTTTGGGGCAGAAGAGGAGGAAAACCTGGTCTCTTGCAAGCACACTACGTCTACGCAACTAGATTTTAGGTGATGAAATACTTTGGAACGTTTTGCTGGTGAATTAAATCCATGGATATTATGGGAATAAAACTTCAGCAGGGGTTGGGTCATAGTGAGGAGATGAAGGTTAGCTCACGTGATGATGTCCAGCAGTTGCAGTTAAGGTCGGTAGGGATCCTGGTCAACAACTTTTGTGGGTTTCCAGCCTGAGGGAAGAAGAAAAGAGAAAGACAAAGAAACATGTAGGACAGGAGACAAGAGACAAGACAAGGGGAAGAAAAAAAAAACACAAAAAGAACACGAAAACAGTACAAACGTACTAAGTACGCCACGATGGGCGTGGACCACGTCTTCGGCAAGGCGTGTAAGGCGGGGGGGCTCGACCGCCGGACACATGGCCATTTTAGGTCTGGATGGCTTAAAGTTTAGCAAGAAGAGGGGGGTACCGGGAAAAGAGGGGGGAGTCACCGGTTGAGTAAACCAAAGAAAATTTTTGTCAATCCGAGAATAAGCTACAATAAAGGATTACCAGTCAAACTTTAAACATAAACTTGTTACATTCCATTAAAGAGCACAATTGAAGTAGGCAACTTCTGTGATTCGGGTCATATAATGGGACCAGACCTCAATCATCCAGCCCGGGATGTCGGGTCTAAAGTCTAACGGGGTCTCCCGGAGCCCGCCCCCAGGCCCAAACGTCACCAGGAGGCGGGCTCCCAGAGAGCCCAACCAAACTAGTATTAGAGGCTGGACATTAATTATCTGCCTGGGGATGAGTCACAGGGACCATGCACTTAATAAACAAATACTTCAGAACTATCTAGAAACAGCATTAAACATAACTTGTAAATAACATTTGTGAGGTACCTCATGCAGTCAGGCTAATCCCCAGCCATCCGGCCAGGGGGCTCTGCTATAGGGTCCATCTAGAAGTCCCCCGGGGCCGACCCCCAGCCACCATCGCTGGCGGGGAACGGGCCCCCGGAGACCCCCGATGAGGTAGAGGGCAGAAACATTGCCGGTTATAGCTCAGGCAAGAGCATACAGGAGGCAGGGAGGGAGGGTCAGGACCTCAAGAGACAGGGGAA
This sequence comes from Lithobates septentrionalis, assembly GCA_037952835.1. Classification (NCBI taxonomy): domain Eukaryota; kingdom Metazoa; phylum Chordata; class Amphibia; order Anura; family Ranidae; genus Lithobates; species Lithobates septentrionalis. The sequence continues at coordinate 3,966,795 of JBBDGP010001187.1, read as the reverse complement.
GGGAAAGTGAGGGGGAGAGGAAAGGGAGGGGGGGAGGGGAAGAGGAGGGAGGGAAAGGTGGGGAAGGAAGGAAAAGGAGGGAAGGGAAAAAAAAAAAAGGGGGGGGTGGGGAGGGGAGGGGGAGGGGGAAGGAAGGGGGAGGGAAGGAGAGAAGGGAAAGGGGGAGGGGGAGGGAAAAAAGGGAGGGGGGAGGAGGGGAGTGAAGAGTGGGAGGAGGAAAAGGGGAAGAGGGATGGTGGAAGGGTGGAAGGGAAGCAGGGGGGAAGGAGCAGGATGGGCTCCCAGGTATCTACAAGACCATCTGCTTAAGAGGACAGGGAAGAACCCTGTAATTCAAAAAAAAAAAAAAATCATGGGGTTTCAGGTGCGATGGAGCGTTTGATGGTAAGACGGCCCGGAAGTCCAGAGTGGAGGTCTTGAGGAGGTAATCCGGGTGGTGAGTGGCAATAAGAGTCAGGTGCTGCACAACTTAGAGTATGCCAATGCATTCGGAAAGTCCCGGAGCAACACAATTAAATCTGGCAGGGTGCAATAGCAAATGGGAAAGCTCAGGGAGTTCCAATAAGTATATAAAAGGAGGAGAGGGTAGTCATGAACAAGGATGAAGAGAGGGAGGCATCAGGGTCCTCCCTACCAAATTGAGTCGAGGCAGGCAGGTGATGGGGAGGAGGGCACATAACCCAATCCAAGCTTGACCATCATTGGGCGTATGTGAACGGGGTAAATCAAAGGCCAATAACAAGGGGGGGTACGGACCAACCATCACTTACGGGAGATGGTTGGTAAAATACAATAAGGTCCGGGGGACCAAAGGGGGAGACAAGATTCATGGTTTCAGAGGTCATCCTGGGTCAGAGCGTTGGGAGCCTGCCATGGTCGGAGCGGGGGGGGAGAGCGTCTTGGCCCCCTGACCTTTTCCCATGTGCGACCCGGGAGGTTAGTAGAGGGCCGAGGGGAAGTTGATCCAGTTGGGCTTCGGGTGCTTTTACCAGATGGTAGTAGTTGGAGAGAGTCCAGGACGGACTGTGCTTCGTCTGGCGAGGTCAGCGTGTGGCTGCGACCATTATACGAGAAGGAGAGCTTGAAGGGGAAGCCCCAGCGGTACCGAATTTGGTGAGACTGGAGAGCTGAGGTATAGGGCTTCATCTGTCTCCTTTTCACGATCGTGGATTGGGAGAGGTCCGCAAAAATTTGGTAGTGGTATCCCTGGAACGTGAGATTGGACTTGTCCCGGGCCGCGCGGAGGAGGGTTTCCTTGGTGCGGTAGTAGGTGAACTTTATAATGATGTCACGGGGTGGTCCCTCTGATTTCTTGGGGCCAAGTGACCGGTGGATGCGGTCGAATTCCAGCCTGTCAATTGGGATGGCTGGGACAAGCTCCTGGAACAGGGCCGTGGCAGTGGAAGTGAGATCCATGACCGTTTCGGGGATGCCCCTCAAGCGCAGGTTACCCCTGCGGGCCCTGTTCTCAAAATCCTCTAGGCGTAGTAGGGCTACATCCAGTTCTTTCCTAATGTCAGAGATGTCCTGCTCGTGGTTTTCCAGGACAGTGGCAGCGGCATCCATCTTGTCTTCCAGATCATTGGTGCGGGAGCCAAGCTCCCTGATCTCTTTAGTGAGGTGGGTAGCCAGCTTGGTGGTGGCTGTAGAGAGCTCTGCCTGCAGCATAATCTTAAAACGGGAGAGGAGATCAGCATCCCGCAATGATGGCTGCTGGAGTGGGTCCCCGCTGACAGCGGGAGACCGTTCAGGGTCCTCAGGTGAGAGCTGCGAGAAGGGGTCCGGACTTGAGGCCGGGGCTTCAAACATGGCGTCCGGCGGGGAGGCCCCAGGCAGCGTGCGGTCCGCAGATCTGGAGCTGGATGCTCGCGTGAGCATTGCCGTTCGCTCCACTGGATGCTCGGCAGCAGCGGGACTCAGCGGGTGATATCGGGGGACGGGGATATCCTCTTACTTGCGGTATTTCGAGGCCGATGTGTCCGGGCGGAGAGGAGCGAGGTTAGGATGCGGCCATCTTCGTTCGCTGCTCACGAGCGCCCCCCTTCCCCTCAATTTTAACCATCTTCCCTGTCCCTGCTGAAGAAAAGCAGGCCCAAACCATGATGCTGTCACCACCATGTTTCACGGTGGGGATGGTGTGTTGAGGGTGATGAGCTATGTTGCTTTTATGCCAAACATATCGTTTTGCATTGTGGCCAAAAAGTTCGATTTTGGTTTCATCGGACCAGAGCACCTTCTTCCACATGTTTGGTGTGTCTCCCAGGTGGCTTGTGGCAAACTTTAGACGAGACTTTTTATGGATATCTTTGAGAAATGGCTTTCTTCTTGCCACTCTTCCATAAAGGCCAGATTTGTGCAGTGTACGACTGATTGTTGTCCTATGGATAGACTCTCCCACCTCAGCTGTAGTTCTCTGCAGTTCATCCAGAGTGATCATGGGCCTCTTGGCTGCATCTCTGATCAGTCTTCTCCTTGTCTGAGCTGAAAGTTTAGAGGGACAGCCAGGTCTTGGTAGATTTGCAGTGGTCTGATACTCCTTCCATTTCAAAATGATCGCTTGCACAGTGCTCCTTGGGATGTTTAAAGCTTGGGAAATCTTTTTGTATCCAAATCCGGCTTTAAACTTCTCCACAACAGTATTACGGACCTGCCTGGTGTGTTCCTTGGTCTTCATGATGCTCTCTGCGCTTTCAACAGAACCCTGAGACTATCACAGAGCAGGTGCATTTATACAGAGACTTGATTACACACAGGTGGATTCTATTTATCACCATCAGTCATTTAGGACAACATTGGATCCTTTAGTGATCCTCGCTGAACTTCTGGAGTGAATTTGAGGCACTGAAAGTAAAGGGGCCGAATAATTTTGCACGCACCACTTTTCAGTTTTTTATTTGCTAAAAAAGTTTAAAATATCCAATAGATTTCGTTCCACTTCACAATTGTGTCCCACTTGTTGGTGATTCTTCACAAAAAATTAAAATTTTATATCTTTATGTTTGAAGCCTGAAATGTGGCAAAATGTTGAAAAGTTCAAGGGGGCCGAATACTTTTGCAAGGCACTGTATATCAATACTGGCAACAAATGTTGACAGTGTGATTATATATCTGCTCTGGTGATGATCCATGCATATCTAAATCTTAAGAAAACTTGATGTGGCAAAATCTGCTGCATATGATGAATTTCACCAAAATCGGGTTTTGTGACGTTGTATAGTTCCATTACAATTTTAAAAAGTTAATACCTAAGGCAGGGATCAGCAACCTTTTCCGTACGAACTGTGATTTTTACAAGCATTAGACAACAGGGGTTTTAGTGAACAATAGCATGCCATAATCTTATAGTTTGCTTTTTTACTTATAGTTGTGCTGTTAACGGTAAGTTAAAGAGGTTGTAAATCTCCCTGTAACATTTGTACCTATAGGTAAGCCTAGAATAAAGCTTACCTATAGGTACTGTAAATATCTCCTAAATGTTCGCCATTTAGGAGACATTCACTGTTTACTTTGCCGATGATGCCATCGGCGCATGCACTTTGAAGGAACTGCCGCCCCTGCCGTTTCTTCAGGGGGTTGTACCGTGACTGGTGGCTCCTGCGCGCATGAGCAGGTGTAACCTCACACGGCCCTGGCCAGTCACACAGCCGGAGTCTACAGCCCCGGAAGGAAGACAGACAAAGATGGATGTGGACTGAAGTGGGGACGACGCGGGCTTCGTTTGCAGGTAAGTGTCACAAAATGTGCTAATATACGATGCATACTAGCACATTATGTATTTACTTTGCAGACAAGAAGAAAGGAAGTAAAACCCATCCGAGTTTACTTCCTCTTTAATCCCATTAATTATTATTTTATACGTGCACATATCTCATGCATGCACGTTCAGACTGATCAGATCAGCCCCAATTCATGAGCTTCAGACTTTAGATCCAGTGCATGGACTTCAGACCTTTGAGGCACCTTCAGACCTCAAATAAGTCACAATGCATGCAGCTTAAGACCTCAAATCACCCCCCATTCCTGCACTTTTCAAACCTCAGATCAGCCCCAAGTCTGGTTATTATTATAGCCCAGGCTGGATAAGTGTAGTAATATAAGTGTAGTAAGCCACCAACACCTGTCTGCCTCCTCTCTATAATTGTTCCCCCTCCTCTCACTACTGTTTATTGGCTTCCAGACTTGCACAGACACCCAGCTGCTTTCTGGTTGCCTAATAACGCCCAGTAGCATACTTGGACAATCTTCAGGAGGCCCAATACTTATCCAGAACCAGCACTAGAAGGTGCTGCTTTGCTGACAGGAGAAACAGGAGAATGTGTGAATGAGTATCTTCAGGAGAGGTGGCAGGAGTCAATGAAAAAGGCAATGCGTGACTGCCAGCAACAGCTTACATTGGCCACACATATTTGGCTGTGAATTTTTTTTTTTTTTTTAGAATTAGGTTTGCTTACATACAGCAGCAGATTTCAAATTTGATTCATTTTGGTTTGAAAAAAAGGCTTTCTCTTCAGGCAGCTCTAGCAGTGACACATGCATTTTATCAAATGGCAATAGTTCCGCTTTTGGCTGGCTGCTAGAAATTGAGCAGGTGCTTGTAGTAGCCACCTCTGTTCTCTTTGATGCACAACTGTTCTGCCACTGGCCAATTTCTGTCAAACTCTCTCCATAAGAATTAATAGACTACAGATGATGCAGCTGTGTAGAACTGTCCAGCAGCAGGATGCCAAAACGCATTAAAGAAAAAGAGTACAGGCAAGTGCTTTACTACAAGAATTTAGAGATTGAAGTTGACACAGCAGTGTAAAGTTGGCCAGCAGCAGTACAAATTTAAATAGCAAGACTAGGCCCAAATATACTAGAGATTGAAAAAAGTCTTAAGATAGTTTATATTTTATTTACAACATTATCTAATGTTTGTGTTAGAGAAGTAAAACTGATCTAATTTGTTTAAGCTTATATAATCATTAAAACACCAAAATTAAATATTATACTGTTGTTCCTTTATAAATAAAGTTGGACGAATGGTTTTGCTCAAGCATCAGTTCGGGCCGAACATTGGCTGTTCGCCCCGTGTGTGTTTGCCCTGCCGAATGCCCGGCAATCCACTGCACGCTGCACAGTAAATTTTGCTCCCTGATTGGGCAAAGCCGCAGCGTCCTTAACAGCTTATGAGTCATTGGCTGTCAATGAGCTTCCCCGCTGACAGCTAAGTAAAAAAATAAATAAACTGCTGGTAAAAAAACAAAGTAAAAAAAAAAAAAAAAACATCGCCCCCCCCCAGTCCACACCAGATCCTTATCTGGGCATGCAGCCTGGCAGGTCAGCAAAGGAGGGGACGAGCAAGCGCCCCACTCCTGAACTATACCAGGCCACATGCCCTCAACATGGGGGGGGCTTAGCACCCCCCCCCCACCATGTATGTTGAGGGCATGTGGTCTGCTATGGTTCAGAGGGGGGCACTCGCTTGTCCCCCCCTTTCCTGACTTGGCTGCTTGCTCGGATAATGGTCTGGAATAGATTTTGGGGGGACCCCATGCCATTATTTCTTTCTTTATTTTTTTTCAATAGCTGGGTGCTGACAATTGCAACCGTGAGTCATTTTTTTTTCTTTAGAAATGTCATTTTTGCTGCAGCATGTTGTATATCTGCTACAGATGCGCACTACAGGCATACTAAGGGAACCCCCCAGGCACTATATTTAAAGGATTTTTTTTCATTTTTATTATTGTACCTTAATTATCATTAAAATCACTTCTGAAAAAAAAAACAATAGTTTAAAAAAAAAATTTGCATTGATACATGTCCCCCAGGGCAGTACCTGGACCCCCATACTCCTTTTATGGCCAATTACTTGCATATAAGCCTTAAAAATGGGAGGCTCCCATAGACTTCAATAGGGTTCGCTATTCAGGTTAGAACTTTACCCCTGTTTGGGAGTTCTGCTGCAAACTGAACAGGGGGGTGTTCGGCCCATCTCTCTTTATTAATAGATCAGTAGTCAAATCATCGGAAATATTTATGAATTTCTGTCTAAACTCTACATTTTCATAGGATATCTGAGATTACTAATACCTGTTCACTTCAAGTTCAGTTTGTGCTGAAAAAGGTTGCCTTGTTCAGAAGCATCTATCCAGCATTATTAGTTATTATCATATTTTTTTTAAACAACTAGAGTTACTTCTCCTAAACCCCTAATCAGCTTCAGATCTGCCCTGGAAGCTTGATCAGATTAAAGATTAGAGAAACTCCATTTATTGGTAGGAACACTTTGATGCAAACGGTATCAGTACATAATCAGTAATAGAATCTGATATTCCCTTCTGAGTTAAAAAAATGTTTTCCAGCCTGATTATACATTTTCTTACCATATAAATATGTGTTTTATAGTTAATTAGCTATGAAGAGACATGTATGTTAACAGAATGCTGATAATAACAACTCTCATTTATCTTGGCTAATTATTTACAACGGAAAATGCATTTTAGCACATAACAGACTAGTTGAATCTCAGATCAGAAACATTCTGAAATATGCTTCCTAGTTTTTCTTTAATTTATCTGTATGAATCACAGGCTGCCCAGAGTCAGTGGTACTTTAAGTGTGAATAGCATGAGCAGAATATTTTTACTATTGACATGCCAAGCATGGGGAACTTAACACCACTCTTAAAAGGCATGACATTGTAAGTATGCAGAAGTACACAAGAGCTAAATGCTTAACTAATTGGCCTCTTAGTTCTTGTATAGATACTGTATTAATGCTCTAATGCACAATTTTTAAATACAACATAAACCAGAAAAGTCAAACATATTATATAAAAAAATGTTTTTGAAACATGTGATTAACAGTTGTACATGATGTTATTAAATTGCAGAACTTTGAACTTTACTATTAATAACATCAGTAGTAATTGATTACATCAAGGATCTTATGATTCTTTTTCACAATCTTTGGAAATGTGAAACTAAACTGTGCAAATAGCAATGAAAATTGTGCAGACTATGTCAAAACTATAAAAGCAACGAACATGATGTAGGATATTTTATTTCAGGAAGCACATTCTAAATGAATTTTGGTAATACCTTCACAGTATTACGTTTATAAGTGCTATTTTAGTCTATAACATAAAGTAATATGGTGACATTTTACCATTAATTCATTTACTCCTTTTTAAGGTTTGTTTAAGGAAATGCTGTACATTTTACATGTATACTGTATGATATAGATATGAAAATGTAGGTTAGGGATGAGCCGAACACCCCCCTGTTCGGTTCGCACCAGAACATGCGAACAGGAAAAAAGTTCGTTCGAACACGCAAACACCATTAAAGTCTATGGGACACGAACATGAATAATCAAAAGTGCTAATTTTAAAGGCTAATATGCAAGTTATTGTCATAAAAAGTGTTTGGGGACCTGGGTCCTGCCCCAGGGGACATGGATCAATGCAAAAAAAAGTTTTAAAAACGGACGTTTTTTCAGGAGCAGTGATTTTAATAATGCTTAAAGTCAAACAATAAAAGTGTAATATCCCTTTAAATTTCGTACCTGGGGGGTGTCTATAGTATGCCTGTAAAGGGGCGCATGTTTCCTGTGTTTAGAAAAGTCTGACAGCAAAATGACATTTTGAAGGAAAAAACTCATTTAAAACTACCCGCGGCTATTGCATTGTCGACAATACACATAGAAGTTCATTGATAAAAACGGCATGGGAATTCCCCAAAGGGAAACCCCGAACAAACATTTTTTTTTAAAAATGACGTGGGAGTCCCCCTAAATTCCATACCAGGCCCTTCAGGTCTGATATGGATATTAAGGGGAACCCCGGCCAAAATTTTATTTAAAAAATGACGTGGGGTTCCCCCTAAATTCCATACCAGACCCTTCAGGTCTGGTATGGATTTTAAGGGGAACCCCGCGCCAAAAAAAAAAACGGCGTGAGGTCCCCCCAAAAATCCATACCAGACCCTTATCCGAGCACGCAACCTGGCAGGCCGCAGGAAAAGAGGGGGGGACGAGAGTGCGCCCCCCCCTCCTGAACCGTACCAGGCCACATGCCCTCAACATTGGGAGGGTGCTTTGGGGTAGCCCCCCAAAACACCTTGTCCCCATGTTGATGAGGACAAGGGCCTCATCCCCACAACCCTGGCCGGTGGTTGTGGGGGTCTGCGGGTGGGGGGCTTATCGGAATCTGGAAGCCCCCTTTAACAAGGGGACCCCCAGATCCCGGCCCCCCCCTGTGTGAAATGGTAAGGGGGTACTTACCCCTACCATTTCACTAAAAAACTGTCAAAAATGTTAAAAATGACAAGAGACAGTTTTTGACAATTCCTTTATTTAAATGCTTCTTCTTTCTTCTATCTTCCTTCATCTTCTGGTTCTTCTGGTTCTTCTGGCTCTTCTAGTTCTTCCTCCGGTGTTCTCGTCCAGCATCTCCTCCGCGGCGTCTTCTATCTTCTTCTCCTCGGGCCGCTCCGCACCCATGGCATGGGGGGAGGCTCCCGCTCTTCTCTTCATCTTCTTCTTCATCCTCTTCTCTTCTTCCTTCTTCTCTTCTTCTCTTCTTCATTTTCTTCTCCGGGCCGCTCCGCACCCATGCTGGCATGGAGGGAGGCTCCCGCTGTGTGACGGCGCTCCTCGTCTGACAGTTCTTAAATAACGGGGGGCGGGGCCACCCGGTGACCCCGCCCCCCTCTGACGCACGGGACATGACGGGACTTCCCTGTGGCATTCCCCGTGACGTCACAGGGAAGTCCCGTCAAGTCACCGTGCGTCAGAGGGGGTGGGGTCACCGGGTGGCCCCGCCCCCATTATTTAAGAACTGTCAGACGAGGAGCGCCGTCACACAGTGGGAGCCTCCCTCCATGCCAGCATGGATAAGGAGCGACCCGGAGAAGAAAATGAAGAAGAGAAGAAGAGAAGAAAAGAAGAAGAGAAGAGCGGGAGCCTCCCCCCATGCCATAGGTGCGGAGCGGCCCGAGGAGAAGAAGATAGAAGACGCCGCGGAGGAGATGCTGGACGAGAACGCCGGAGGAAGAACCAGAAGAGCCAGAAGAACCAGAAGAACCAGAAGATGAACCAGAAGATGAAGGAAGATAGAAGAAAGAAGAAGCATTTAAATAAAGGAATTGTCAAAAACTGTCTCTTGTCATTTTTAACATTTTTGACAGTTTTTTTTGTGAAATGGTAGGGGTAAGTACCCCCTTACCATTTCACACAGGGGGGGCGGTATCTGGGGGTCCCCTTGTTAAAGGGGGCTTCCAGATTCCAATAAGCCCCCTGCCCGCAGACCCCCACAACCACCGGCCAGGGTTGTGGGGATGAGGCCCTTGTCCTCATCAACATGGGGACAAGGTGTTTTGAGGGCATGTGGCCTGGTACGGTTCAGGAGGGGGGGGGCGCACTCTCGTCCCCCCCTCTTTTTCTGCGGCCTGCCAGGTTGCATGCTCGGATAAGGGTCTGGTATGGATTTTTGGGGGGACCACACGCCGTTTTATTTATTTTTTTGGCGCGGGGTTCCCCTTAAAATCCATACCAGACCTGAAGGGTCTGGTATGGAATTTAGGGGGAACCCCACGTCATTTTTTTTTTAAAATTTTGGCCGGGGTTCCCCTTAATATCAATACCAGACCTGAAGGGCCTGGTATGGAATTTAGGGGGACTCCCACGTCATTTTTTTTTTTTAATTCTGGTTCGGGGTTCCCCTTTGGGGAATTCCCATGCCGTTTTTATCAATGAACTTCTATGTGTATTGTCGGCAATGCAATAGCCGCGGGTAGTTTTAAATGAGTTTTTTCCTTCAAAATGTCATTTTGCTGTCAGACTGTTCTAAACACAGGAAACATGTGCCCCTTTACAGGCATACTATAGACACCCCCCAGCTACGAAATTTAAAGGGATATTACACTTTTATTGTTTGACTTTAAGCATTATTAAAATCACTGCTCCTGAAAAAACGGCCGTTTTTAAAACTTTTTTTTGCATTGATCCATGTCCCCTGGGGCAGGACCCAGGTCCCCAAACACTTTTTAATGAGCAAACCCTGCGAGCCACTTACGGATAAATGCCTACAAAATAGTGTGTAATCAATCCTGGGTTGAGACCAGCTGCAAACACTCAGTCACGTTTCATAATCGTGCAAGTGGCAAAAATGAAAAAAATGTGTCTGCGCTAGAAAAAAAGTCACATCAATCAAAAGTGCAGCAATAATAAACATAAAAAACGTGGATGTTGACCAATAATACACTTAAGTGAAAATACCACTAGGTGCTAAAGTATAGAGTGCACAGTGCTACATAAAACACGCAATGTGAGTGATCAATCAGAAAACATATAACATAAATACTGGATCAAATGAAATATAAAGGGATATATCTACTGGTGAATGAGATAAAGTCCAAAACAGTATATATCCAGAAATATAAAAGTGCCCAAAAAAAAAAAAAAAAAAAACATAGTCCGTAGATTAGTGAAGTTCGCACATCCTTCCTTCCAAAAGTGTGTCACCAAGAAACATTCTGTAGTGTCTTCCAGCCACCCCCACAGGTATATATGCTCACCTTCCTGTGTGTGACACAGTGATTAAACTATGCCAAACAAAGCCTTGGAGCCACTCCTGTGCTCTATTGGAACCAGCTGTGCAGACCTTCAATGCTCTCAGTGAAGATTATATATGCAAAAGAAAAAAACTACATAGCGCAATATTGCAAGATGTAATAAAAGGATTTTAATAAAAGGTTCTCTCCCCTTGCGGGGGTACTCTCATACTGTGGGTGCGTGAGTGCACCATCCTAAACAAACAAAGAACGGCCAATCTCGCAGTGTGGCATGCGATGCGGTGTGTGTCTCAAAACTCTGCTTCTCCCTCTCTGCTGACAGCTCCGTCCAGGCCCCTCCCCTTTTTTTACGCGTGTTCGGCACCGGGATCACGTGCCTTCATCAGGGGGAATCTGATTGGACGGATGCTCCAGAGTAAATTTATAGCTCCGGCGGCCATTTTGCCTAAGACCGCGGACAATATTGTTCATAGGCTACAGCTGCGTCCATAGCGGCCATTTTCCCTTAGACCATGGACCAAGCTAAGACAGGTCATGTCAATCATGGCAGCCATTTTGCCTTAGAACATAAACATAACCCCTAATAGACTGTGGAGGCGGCTCTAGCAGCCATTTTCCCTTGGACTACGAATCTGTTAAATAGCAAGATGTACAATACTGATAATCAGATCGTACAATAAGCGATCAAACCAAGCATTGTGCAGGTATTTATGTGAAACCTACATGAAAATAAGATTATTCAAGACGGAGCGGTCTAGCAAAGAGAGCACCGCCACGCACCTCACACGCATGGATAGCCACAACAATTACAATCATATAACACAGAGTATCCTACCTAGTAAGTATAGTAATATCAAAACAAACATAATAAAGTAATTATATTAGCTAACCAAAAGGATAAATAGATAAAATTAAAAATAAAATTTAAAATTAAAAAATTTTTTAAATAAAATATTATATTAAAAATATGTATATTAAATATATATTAAAAAATATTAATAAAATCACTGCAGGGAAGTGACCAAACTATCGAGAGGAATATAAAAACATCCTAAGTATATAATCTATAATCAATGCCCAACTCAGCCCAAAAAACGAATCATCAAATTCAACTCAAAAAGAAGAAACAGGTACAATAATAGAGTATACCAGCGGTGTAAACAATATCAATAATTACTAAGGAAGCATCTCAAATCGAATTCTCTATTCAATCCCCCAGGAACCAAAGATCCAAGCTGGTGTATCCACCAGGATTCCCTTTTACTTATCTCTCTGATAAAATTAGAACCCCTCCAGTGGCGTTTGGGTGCCTCTATCCCCCAAAATTTCATGCCAGCGGTGCTTTGGTTATGTATCCTCTTAAAGTGCACATATAGGTTCTGTTTCTCGGACCCATTGCGTATGTGCCTCACATGCTCCTCCATGCGATCTTTAAGAGCCCTAGTAGTACGCCCCACATACACCAAATTGCATGGGCACTTCAAAGCATAGACCACCCCTACTGTGTCGCATGATATAAAATCCCTAATCTTATAGGATAGGCCATTTCTAGGATTCGAGAACTCCTTTAACCTTCTAGCGTTGTCCGGGATCCTACTGCAACTGTAACACCTACCGCAGCTGTAGAATCCTTCTAGGTCCAAAAAAATTTTAGGTTTTGGAGGGGGTGGATCTACTACATTATGTATTAGCCTGTCCCGCAAATTGGGAGCTCTCTTAAAAACAAACTTAGGTTTATCCGGGAGAACATCTTTAAGCTGAGCGTCCTGTTTTAACACACTCCAATATTTGCATATAATCCTCCTTACTTCATAACTTTGTGCAGAATAATCGAGAACTACACTGATGCCCTCATGATTCTCATTATCGGTTACCTTAGTGGCATCTTTTAAAAGGTCCTCCCTACTCATGCATCCAACCTTGTTTTTTTCCTTCTCCAAAAACTCCTTCTGGTACCCCTTCTCCAAGAACATGGTACTCAACCTCTCTGACTGGGTTTCATAATCTACCGTCCTAGTGCAATTCCTTCGCATCCTTGTATACTGTCCTCTTGGGATGTTACTTAACCAAGGTTTGTAATGACAACTTGTAACCGGAATATACGAATTACGGTCCATGGTTTTAAAGAAGGATTTGGTGATAATACCCTCATTGGTATTGAAAATCTCTAGATCCAAAAAATGTATACACTCTGTGCTAACATTCCAGGTGAGGGAGATGTTGTGATCATTAACATTCATGGAGTCCAGTAACCCCATCAGACCTTCCATATCCCCTCTCCAAACAATTAAAAGATCATCTATAAATCTCCTATATAATAGAATGTCTCCATTGTCATCCCTTAGATTCTCCTCCTCCTCCCATTTGGCCATATAAAGATTTGCTACACTAGGGGCGAATTTGGCGCCCATCGCGACACCTTTCTTCTGTAAATAAATTTTATTGTCATACCAGAAAAAATTGTTCCGTAAACAAAAGTCTAAACACTTCAAAAGAAAAAACGTAAAATCCTCATCGACTGAATCTTCCTTATCCAAGGCCCACTTAACAGCGTTCAGGGCGCCCTCATGATCGATGTTAGTGTACAATGAGGCTACGTCTCCTGTGGCCATAATCATATTCTCATGTGCAGTACACCCACCTAGAAGCTGCAAAGTGTGCTTGGTGTCCTTAAGATAGGCGCTGGTTTTCTTCACTAAGGGCTGTAAATGGATATCTATGTACTCTCCCAATCTGGAGGTAAGAGATTCGATACCACTCACTATCGGTCTACCGGGTGGATTTAGGCTATCTTTGTGGATCTTGGGTAAGTAGTAAATTACAGGCATTCTACTGACCATAGGGACTAAGTACTTGGCTTCATGTTTGTTCAAATAACCTTCATCAATTCCATATTTGATAATGCCCTCCAATGCACTTTTACAAGATTTGGAGGGGTTACCATTAAGTGGTTGATAAGTATCCGTGTCGCTCAGTATCCTTCCCATCTCATCTTTATACTGTTGTAGTGAGAGGACAACGACACCTCCCCCTTTGTCCGCTGGTCTAATCACTATGTCTTTTCTTTTTCCCAATAAATCCATTCCTCTTTTTAAATCTATATGTTCATACACCTTCTTAACTGGTAACTGTTCTAACTCAGTGGTAACCAATTTTTTAAATAAATCAACATATTTGTTATTGGATATATAGGGGTTAAACACTGAGTTGTTTCTTAAGCTAGTGAACCTATGGTTGGTAACAGCCCTCTCAACAGGGTTGAGGGCATAGTACTTTTTGATATTAAGTTTCCTAACCAGTTTCTGTACACCGACGTAGGTGTCAAATTTATTAAGACCTTTTTTCGGGGCATATTTAATTCCCTTATCCAAAACTAATAATTCCTCTCTCGATAATTCTACTCCACTCAAATTATAGATTCCCTGCCCTAATCTTCCCGCCTTCTTTTTCTGTTGTATTCTTCGTCCAGCTCTCCCTCCTCTCTTCCTGGATTTCGTGTTTCTCGGACGGGTCCTCCCCTGGTCCCCCCTAAAAAAGATTCATCCAGAAAGTTTTCATTATCACTCAAAGGCTGAAAACTGTTGGTTACAGGTACTCCATATTGGTCCTGTTGATGTTTTTCATATCTGACTCTCTGCGGTTTAGGGGAATAGTAAGCTCCACCCCTACGTGTATCTTCTCTTGCATAAGGGGGGTACCCTCTAAAGGGAGGTTGATACGGCAAGGGGCCCCTGTAAGGTACACGATTTCCTCTCTGGGGTGTGTTCTGTTGATTCCCATAACTCCTATATTGGTGGTATGGAGTGCTGTGTTGGTATCCATATTGCCTTTGATAGCCATATGAGTTCTGTTGGCCACTTCTATATTGAGGGGGAGGGTTCGAAGGATAGCTCATATCGTAATGATCTCTCTCCTGCTGGACCCTATAGCCATTGTCCTGATAGGTGGGGGCCTCATATCCCCAATTACCATTATTGGGAGGCGGGCCATTTCTCCCCTCGTTATTCGGTCGCCTTGGTGGATTGTATTGCGATTTCCTTGGGGGTTGGCGATAAGGTGTATGGGGTAATGCGTCATCCTGACGATGCGGTGGGAACCCTCTGTTAAATGGTTTATTATTCTGTTGTTGTGAATAGGACTGACCCTGTGGTTGTGGTACCGTATTCGTGGCTGTCCCCGCTTGTGGTTGAAGATTAACTGCGGTGGTGGACGCCAGTGTTGATTGCCATCGGAAGACCTGTTTATTTTGATAGTCTTCGAAGTCCCTTTGGTACTTCTTCTTCTTTGCATTTTTATTTTCTGTGTCTTTCTTCTGCATACTCCTATGCAGCTCCCCCATAAGTTTGGTGTATTCAGGGTGATTGGTAAGGGAGTTGAGTTTGTCCCTAATATCCTTAATTTGGTTCTCCAAAAGGTTTAATTTCCGCTGTTTTCTCTTCATAAGGAATTCCATAATCTCCCTTCCTTTACCCACGAAAAATGCATACCACTCCTCCACATCATCAACCCCTAGTAGGCCATCATTAATGGGAACATCCCATCGTAGCTTCCTAGGGACCAGACCATCCTTTAAATACTTCCTCATGGTGGATAGATCCCACCATATATTACTTTTTTTGTCCATGCAATGCCCTAATTTCCTAAAAAGCTGCGTAATATCATTCTCATTAGCACTAGTGGTAGAGAAGAGATCCTCCAGATCAATTTCTCTATTCTCAAAAAAGGCAAAGGGATCCATCTGGCTACTAGCAAGAATATGAAAATCAGGGGAACAAAGATAATGAGCAAACCCTGCGAGCCACTTACGGATAAATGCCTACAAAATAGTGTGTAATCAATCCTGGGTTGAGACCAGCTGCAAACACTCAGTCACGTTTCATAATCGTGCAAGTGGCAAAAATGAAAAAAATGTGTCTGCGCTAGAAAAAAAGTCACATCAATCAAAAGTGCAGCAATAATAAACATAAAAAACGTGGATGTTGACCAATAATACACTTAAGTGAAAATACCACTAGGTGCTAAAGTATAGAGTGCACAGTGCTACATAAAACACGCAATGTGAGTGATCAATCAGAAAACATATAACATAAATACTGGATCAAATAAAATATAAAGGGATATATCTACTGGTGAATGAGATAAAGTCCAAAACAGTATATATCCAGAAATATAAAAGTGCCCAAAAAAAAAAAAAAAAAAACATAGTCCGTAGATTAGTGAAGTTCGCACATCCTTCCTTCCAAAAGTGTGTCACCAAGAAACATGCTCTAGTGTCTTCCAGCCACCCCCACAGGTATATATGCTCACCTTCCTGTGTGTGACACAGTGATTAAACTATGCCAAACAAAGCCTTGGAGCCACTCCTGTGCTCTATTGGAACCAGCTGTGCAGACCTTCAATGCTCTCAGTGAAGATTATATATGCAAAAGAAAAAAACTCCATAGCGCAATATTGCAAGATGTAATAAAAGGATTTTAATAAAAGGTTCTCTCCCCTTGCGGGGGTACTCACATACTGTGGGTGCGTGAGTGCACCATCCTAAACAAACAAAGAACGGCCAATCTCGCAGTGTGGCATGCGATTCGGTGTGTGTCTCAAAACTCTCCTTCTCCCTCTCTGCTGACAGCTCCGTCCAGGCCCCTAGCCTTTAAAATTAGCACTTTTGATTATTCATGTTCGTGTCCCATAGACTTTAACGGTGTTCGCGTGTTCGAACAAACTTTTTTCCTGTTCGCATGTTCTGGTGCGAACCGAACAGGGGGGTGTTCGGCTCATCCCTAGTTCACACACACATCTGATCTCCGGATCCTTTCCTCCAACAGTTCCAAATGCTGCGGTATGCTCCGTGGGACTCTTATCGATATAGGTTCACTCGTGAAGCGTATTTATAAAAGGAAGAAAGAAGACTTCATTGTGCAATATTGCTAAAATCAAAGGTTTCTTTAATCCATTTGATTGGCAAACTAACATCCACATAAAAACGATTAGCGGTATATTCAAACAAGACTCACAGCCGCGGCTCAAGCCAGCCAGTTGGTGCGTGGTGACGTCAGATCCTACAGTTCCACCCGACCCATTTTTCTGTATTAGGCATCAACTGGGAAGGAGGCTAGCCTAGTTGGAGGAGAGGATCCGGAGATCGGATGTGTGTGTGCTGTCCCTGCTGGAGTGATCCCTCCTGTGTGTGACTATATGATCTCCATAATTAGAGATCCAACAGATCTGGTAAGCGGCCCCCTTTTTCTTTCCCTGGCTGTTTCTGTGGAAATATATGGTGATTAGAGCAATCGCTTTCCTCTGAAGGGTTCAGTTCTACACATGTATATGAAATGATACTTATTATGGACTTTTAACTAATTCCCACATTGGTATTTTTTGTGTATGTTTTCACATGTATGGTTGTACATATACATTTTTGGTTGCGCACCTAACTTTTTTACACACGTTTATGAGCTGAATATTCAGGTTTTTTTAGTTGCAGCATATCATATTGTTTGTTCACTAAATATATATTTGTATATATATTTATATTTGTATTTTGTTTGAGGATATAGCGCGGATTTTCCACTTTATACAAATCAAGCACATTGGCTACTATTTTTTGTTATAGTTGTAGTCTTTTTCATCTACTGCTAGCTTATTTTCCTTAAAGGGGTTGTAAGGTTTGTGTTTTTAAGGTGAAAAAACACCTGGCAGTCACCCGCCCCGTAGCCCTCCCGTTTTACTTACCTGAACCCCTTCATTCAGTCAGTGAGGGTGCTCTGTCTTTCTCTCCAAGGGCTCCCGGATCTTGATTTGATAGATTGATAGCAGCGCAGCCATTGGCTCCAGCTGCTGTCAATCAAATCCAATGACGTGGGTGCTGGGGGCAGGGCTGAGTCCGGCATTCTGTGTCTATAGATGCAAATGCTGGACTCTGGAGCGCACCCGCAAGGTAACGCCCTCGGGGAAGCGATTCTCCGGGGGGGTTATCAGATGTGGGAAGGAGCCACGTGAGCCGCCAGGGACCCCAGAAAAGCAAGTTCGGGGCCAGTATGTGCAAAACGAGCTGCACAGTGGAGGTAAGTATGACATGTTTGTTATTTAAAGAACAAAAAAAAAGCCTTTACAGTCACTTTAATTTATTTGGTTTCTTCTATATTGCTTATACTTTTTAGCCTTTGCTTTGCTAGGGTTTTATCATATTCAAAGTTTTAGGAAGCAACTACCTATTGTTGGACGCTCAAAGGCTTGTATTTGAATGACTGCACCAGAATATAGTGTCTGTGCAGGAGGGCTGATCCCATAGAACTGTGTGTTCTGGAGTTCTTCCTGTGAAAAGCAAGTTGAACTTCCATGATCTTAACATCACTGTAAATGTTTAGGCTGGGTGGTGCCTATGCACTAGCTTTCTGCTACCTTGCACTTTATACCGTTTGGTGTTTGCTACTTATATTACTGCACCTGTTTATGTCAGTCTGTTTTATACCTTGCCTCTTCTTTTGTATTGAAACCTAAAGGTCTTGTTACCTAAAGGTTTTGCAAAGAATAATTATGGAATAGGAATAAACTCCCATCCTATAAAAAGGCTTACCTATAGGAACTGTAAATATCTCCTAAACGTGCACCGTTTAGGAGATATTTGCTGTACATGCTGCTGGTTATGTCATCGGTGCATATGCTTGTATGGAATGGCCATAAACAGCAGCTCTTGCACGCATGCGCGGGAGCGAAGTCATCGCAGCTCCAGCCACACCCACAGCCGGAGTCCGCAAACCCGGAAGGAACACTGGTGAAGATGGAGGCCTTGTCAGAGGTGACAGCTCTCCGCTGGAAAGGCTTCGTTCTAAGGTAAATTCCACATAATGTGCTGGTATGTGATGCATACTAGCATATTATGGTTCTACTTTGCAGGTTCCAAAAAAAAAAAAAAAGCGGTTTACTATCGCTTTACCAGTCCTCACACTTTTCCAAGGGGTTTTAAAGTGATATTAATGTCCCATTTTTTTTTCGTTAAAAATAACAAACATGTTATACTTACCAGCTATGTGCAGTGGATTTGCACAGAGCAGCCTGGATCCCTCTCTTCTCGGGTCCCTCTTCGGTGCTCCTGGCCCCTCCCTCATGTTGAGTGACCCCCACATCAAGCAGCTGGCTATGGGGGCACCCGAGTCGAGCCGCCCTGTATCCATTCAGACATGGAGCCGCGGCCTGCCCCCCCTTTCTGTCCTTATTGGCTAACTAACTTTGATTGACAGCAGGGGGAGACAATGGCACCGCGCTGCTGTCTCAACCAATGGGGAGGGGAGTCCTGGACAGCCGAGTCTCTGGATTTAGATAGACTTCAGATAAGTATTAGGGGGGCTGCTGCACAAAGAAGGTTTTTTATCCTAATGCATAGAATACATTAAAATAAAAAACCTTCTGCCTTTACAACCACTTTAAGTCATTCAAACAAATAACAAAAAAAACTTTCTTTTTATAACCAGCTGCAAACTCTTGTTATAAGATGTATGATGATTGTGTATCTTCTTATGAAAATTCTACATATGAAGATGATATATTCAGTTTTATAAACAATGGGTATCTACATGTCAAGATAAATTTAGCTTGAAGAGTTCTAAGCAGGCCATTAGCTAACTATTTTAGGAATGGTAAAGGTGAAATGCTTTATGTAACATCACTGCATGTATATAGGTTAGTGTTACTTAAAGGGGAAGGTTACCTGTTATATGGATTATAGGGCAAGGTCTATGCCCTTCAACTGTGCTTCTAGATTTCTCATATTTCATGGACGTGACATAAATATCCTTTGATTCCTGATTTTGTCTTGAAATACACTAACTGAGACACTTTTTTGCAGTTTGTAGAGGTTTTCGTAATGGAATTGCATCACTTGGCTCTTTTGTGTAGTGAATTATGCTGGCCACACATGACTTCAGCTGATTCCTCCTGAATTGGAAAAAAATTGAGCTATAAGTGGCCCTGTCAGCACCATCCAGTTTGAGAAACTTTGCTTGTAATACTGTGGGGAGGGCGACAGGTGGAGAATTGTCAGCCGAACAGTGGCTGCATCCTATCATAATCAGTCGCTGTTCAGGTATTCTGACATTTGTGGGTGCTGCGGCTGTCAGGATATATTAGCCAGCAGGAGAGATTCCTTCATCTACTCTGTTTACCATGGCTAGAGGAATCTATTAGATTTCTCTTGTTCAGCCCATGGAGGAGACTCTGATGTAATGGAGGGATTCTGATGTGAAGGGAAGGGGGCGGATTCTGATGTGAGGGGAGCATTTTATGTGTGGGGGGGACTCTGGTGTGATAAAGGGACTCAAATGTGAAGGGGTGATGCTAATATGAAGGGGACTTTCTGATGTAATGGTGGAACTCTGATGTGATGGGGGATTCTGAAGCCATAGGGAGACTCTAATGAGAAAGGTGGAGCTCTGATGTAATGAGGGACTCTGATGCGATGGGGACTCGGATGTGAAGGGGGAACTTTGATATAATGAAAGGAATCTAATGTGAAGGGGGGGGACTAGTGTGAGGGGAAAACTCTAATGTGAAGGAGAAACTCTGATATGATGGAGGGAGTCTGATGTGAAGGGGGTGCACTGGTGTCATGATTGGGCTCTGATGTGAGGGAGACTGTGATGTAAAGGGTCACTGTAGTGTGGCAGAGTGATTTTGATGTGATGGGGAGACTCTAGTGTGACAGCAGGCCTCTAATGTGAAGGGGGGCTCTAATGTGAAGGGGTGACTCTTATGTGAAGAGAGAACTCTGAGGTGAAGGGGAGGCTCTGAGTGATGAGTGAATCTGATGTGAAGGAGGTGGTAAGTGTGTAAACTGGGAACCCTAATGTGTGGGGGACTTTCATGTGAAGGGGGTCTCTGATGTAATGAAGGACTCTGATATAACGGGGAGGGACTCTGATATGTTGAGGAGGCTCTGATGTAATCGAGGGACTCTGATGTGAAGAAGGCTGACTCTGATGTAATGAGGGACTCTGATGTAAAGGAAGGGTAATGATGTGAAGAAGGAACTCTGATGTAAAGAGGGGAGACTGATGTGAGATGGAGACTCTGATGTTTTGGGGGCTCTGGCATGATCGGGAGGACTCTGCCTCCTACCCTCTGTGGTGATGCTGCAGCCATGGTGAATATTTTAATATTGAACTCTGTTGCGACGAGGGGACTTAGGACTCTGTTGGGAAAGGGACTGTGTCAGAGAACCATCGCAACAAATGCTCATTCCTGTGCACCAGCCAGCAGTCTTCGTTCAAACGTACGGCAAGAACGAGTGAGTCCCGGACCAGGCACGCACGTTGGAGCACCCATACGAACGAGTGCACGTCAGCGCGGGCACGTTCGCATGCCAAGGAATCACAGCGCAAGGTGCCCTATTTAAATGATCAGTGTACTAGTGTCAGTGCTGGATTGTCTCAGATCGTTCCTGTATCCTTGCTGCTGTCTTGTTTGATTACCTTGATCCTGAACTTCTAGCTTCCACGACTACTCTCTCGGATTACCCCTGCATCTCTGCCTGCCTCTGCTTCCTGTAATGACCCCGGCTTGGACTTCTGACTACTTTCTCCTGATCTTGTACTTTCTTGCCAGCCTGTTGCCAACCACCGCCAGTCCCCGACTACGAGCCTGCCTGCCGACTGTGTACCTTACTGCCAGCACGTTGCCAACTCCTGCCTGCCCCTGACTCTGCTAGTGTTCCTGTTGGACTTTTCCTAAACCAATCCTGTGATCAGCATCCCACCTCCTCCCCGACTACCCAGACTCCAGTGTTCCTGATCCTGGCAGGAGGATCCTGCACCCTTTCGCCGCCCTAGGAGCCCTGTCTCAACCTCCAGGGGTGCTAGGACCGGAAAAAACACAAGGGGGGGAGGCGCCTCTAAGTGTAGTATGTAAGCCAATTTATTAAAAACACTGTACAAGCAACTCACATTTAGAAGAATAAAATACAGCATGTAGTGCGGTTATGATCCAAAGAGGGAGTCCATCAGATCGATCACAGGTATCACTGCTGACTGCCTTGCGTGGGGCTTTGCTGAACACCGCTCGAGCCGGCGGTGGTGATGTACTTCAGAGTGAGGCCTGGGACGCTGGTGGAAGGCAGGCGCGGAGCTGTGACGTCACTGGAATGCGACGCGTTTCCTGAGCGTACGGGCTACGATGTCACGGTAGCTGCGCTCCTTCATCAAGCTACAGGTGGATCGTGGAGGTGACTTTTACATGCAAGGTGAGTCGGTCCCCTTGTATCTTAAGCCTCTGTATTTGTCAGTGAGGTCACCCATCATAATAAATGGCAGAGGGGAGGGCAAAAGCTTTAATTCCAACAGACAGGACTTGTCCAGAACACAGAGCGCTGACTGTGTGTCTCAGGTGATTCCAGATTACCTGACAAGGAGAGGTGCAAAAAACTAAATAAATTGGCTTACATACTACACTTAGAGGCGCCTCCCCCCCTTGTGTTTTTTCCTGCAGATTTTGGAGCTTGGTTTCAGCTCTTCCTGGAAGGCAGCTGTCATGAGAGGGTTTACCCATTGGTGGCGCTATCGGCCTCTTGGATCGCAGTACCAGTGTCCACCAGCGGGTGTCTTCCAACACCTGGGACCTGCAGTAAGAGGTCTCTCCTGCTGGTGGCACTGTTGCATCCTTGGGCCGTAGTACCGGTGTCCACCAGCGGGTGCACTCCGGCAGTGTGGAGCAAACAGCACACTCTGCGATCAGCTGTGACATGAGGTCAATTATAATCAGTCCTATAAAAACCCGGCAAGCCCTCATATGCTTGCCTTGGTATCTTTCTTCCTTGCGCCCTGACCTGTTATCCTGCTATCCTGTAAATCTGTATCGGACCCTGAACCTGTTCCTGAGCCTGCATCCTATCCCATCCATTATCTCCCTTTCCCAACCTGCCCTTGTTCAGTTGCTGATCTCCTGTGTATGACCTTGGCTTGGCTACATTTATGTTTCTGGTATATCCCTTGTTCCTGCTGACCTGCTGTGTATGACCCTGGCCTGAATCTGTGATTCTGGTATTGCCCCTTGCTGTATATACCCTGTTTCCCCGAAAATAAGACCTAGCGTGATTGTCGGTGATGGCTGCAATATAAGCCCTACCCCCCAAACAAGCCCTAGTTAAAGTCCTTGTAGGTCTTATTTTCAGCGTAGGGCTTATTTTCGGGGAAACAGGGTAGGGCTTATTTGGGGGGTAGGGCTTATATTGCAGCCATCACCGACAATCACGCTAGGTCTTATTTTCGGGGAAACAGGGTATTATCTGTTGTTTGTGGGTTTCTGTCGGTTGGTTGAGCACTATTTATATTTGGGGTGTTTGTTTATTTATATTACTTATCTTAAATAAACATTCTTATTTCACTTTACATGCGTTTTGGTTTCCTCTTTGCAGTCCACACAATCTGGTCACACCTGTTCATGACAGTATACCAAGGCCATCTCTGACCAGAAGTGGCTGCACAAGGGAACCATCTCGGTTCTGTTGCACATTACTGGGATGAATTCAGATATAATTGCTTATTATGCTCTGCTGGCAACAGAGAGTTCTGAATATCTCCACCAGACATTGAAAGGGTGGTCCAGTGATCAGCTGCTGGAGATTATCCGTTTAGCTCACTCTGTGGTCGATCAGGGCAGTATACGGTTTGAGGATGTTCAGCCTTTGATTGGAATGTGTACAGAGCTGGCTCTGCCTTGTATTCCAGAGGGCCATGATGACTTTTCTCCCCCCTTCAGCATTAACCAGGTTGCGTCCTTAGTATGGCTGTTGGAGGATGACTCTGCATCCTTTTTTGAGCATTATTCGGTTTGTCCCAAACAGTTGTTGAAGGATTGTATAGATGAAGTGCAGTCGCTAGTCAGACAGGGGGAATGTGAGGCCACTTTTGTGCTACCTGTACTTCAGGCATGGTTAGACCTGTTATGCCCAGCTTCTGTCAGCTCTCCACAAACCAGACCTGCTACTAAATACCTGCCTGCTCAGATGTCCTTTCTCCCATCACCCCTGGCAACCTCAGCTGCAGTCCAATATACCCTGCTCCCCACCAAGTATCAATGCCCTGTTTCTACTTCCTGTACCTATCCTGCCTTTAACCCACCTGCCTCTTCTCTAATACCTGCAACTTCCCCACAAGAACTCCCTCTGGCTGCTGTTCCCCCTTCCTTGCCATATCCCAGCCCTTCCTTTCAGTATGCCTCACCTCCTGTCTACAGTCCTACAGATCTCCAGCAGTTAAGCCAAAGAAGAAACTGAAGTTCTTCCCCACTCATACAATCCTGCCAGTAACCCAACCTGCTCCCACTTCCCAGCCTGATGTCTCGATGCCTGCCTACCAGCCTGATGTGCCAGCTTCCCAGTTTGACGTGCCAGCTTCCCAGTTTGACATGCCAGCTTCCCAGTTTGATGTGCCAGCCTCCCAGCCTGATGTCTTGAAGCTCGCCTTCTAGCCTGATGTCTTGATGCCTACCTACCAGTCTGATGTGCCAGCTTCCCAGTCTGATGTGCCAGCTTCCCAGTCTGACGTGCCAGCTTCCAAGTTTGACGTGCCAGCTTCCCAGTTTGACGTGCCAGCTTCCCAGTTTGACGTGCCAGCTTCCCAGTTTGATGTGCCAGCTTCCCAGTTTGATGTGCCAGCCTCCCAGCCTGATGTCTTGAAGCTCGCCTTCCAGCCTGATGTCTTGATGCCTACCTACCAGTCTGATGTGCCAGCCTCCCAGTCTGATGTGCCAGCTTCCCAGTCTGATGTGCCAGCTTCCCAGTTTGACGTGCCAGCTTCCCAGTTTGATGTGCCAGCTTCCCAGTTTGATGTGCCAGCCTCCCAGCCTGATGTCTTGATGCCTACCTACCAGTCTGATGAGCCAGCTTCCCAGTCTGATGTGCCAGCTTCCCAGTCTGATGTGCCAGATTCCCAGTTTGATGTGCCAGCTTCCCAGTTTGATGTGCCAGCTTCCCAGTTTGCTGTGCCAGCTTCCCAGCCTGATGTCTTGCAGCTTGCCTTCCAGCCTGATGTCTCGAAGATTGCCTCCCAGTCTGATGTGCCAGCTTCTCAGTCTGATGTGCCAGCTTCTCAGTCTGATGTGCCAGCTTCCCAGACGGATGTGCCAGCTTCCCAGACGGATGTGCCAGCTTCCCAGACGGATGTGCCAGCTTCCCAGTCTGATGTGCCAGCTTCCCAGTCTGATGTGCCAGCTTCCCAGTCTGATGTGCCAGCTTCCCAGACGGATGTGCCAGCTTCCCAGATTGATGTGCCAGCTTCCCAGTCTGATGTGCCAGCTTCCCAGTCTGATGTGCCAGCTTCCCAGTCTGATGTGTCAGCTTCCCAGTCTGATGTGCCAGCTTCCCAGTCTGATGTGCCAGCTTCCCAGTCTGATGTGCCAGCCTTCCAGTCTGATGTGCCAGCCTTCCAGTCTGATGTGCCAGCTTTCCAGTCTGATGTGCCAGCTTCCCGGTCTGATGTGCCAGATTCCCAGTCTGATGTGCCAGCTTCCCAGTTTGATGTGCCAGCTTCCCAGCCTGATGTCTCGAAGCTTGCCTTCCAGCCTGATGCCTCGATGCCTGCCTTCCAGTGTGATGTGCCAGTTCCCCAGTCTGTTGTCTCAGTGCCTGCCCTCCAGCCTGATGTCTCGAAGCTTGCTTCCCAGTCTGATGTGCCAGCTTCCCAGTCTGATGTGCCAGCTTCCCAGTCTGATGTGCCAGCTTCCCAGTCTATTGTCCCAGTGCCTGCCTTCCAGCCTGATGTCTCAGTGCCAGCTTCCCAGACTGACGTGCTAGCTTCCCAGACTGACGTGCCAGCTTCCCAGACTGACGTGCCTGCTGCCCAGCTCGAAGTGCCCATGCCTGCTGCCCAGCCTGATGTGCCTGCTGCCCAGCTCGAAGTGCCCATGCCTGCTGCCCAGCCTGATGTGCCTGCTGCCCAGCTCGAAGTGCCCATGCCTGCTGCCCAGCCTGATGTGCCTGCTGCCCAGCTCGAAGTGCCCATGCTCGCTGCCCAGCCTGATGTGCCTGCTGCCCAGCTCGAAGTGCCCATGCCTGCTGCCCAGCCTGATGTGCCTGCTGCCCAGCTCGAAGTGCCCATGCCCGCTGCCCAGCCTGATGTGCCTGCTGCCCAGCTCGAAGTGCCCATGCCCGCTGCCCAGCCTGATGTGCCTGCTGCCCAGCTCGAAGTGCCCATGCCTGCTGCCCAGCCTGATGTGCCTGCTGCCCAGCTCAAAGTGCTCATGCCCGCTGCCCCGCCTGATGTGCCTGCTGCCCAGCTCGAAGTGCCCATGCCCGCTGCCCAGCCTGATGTGCCTGCTGCCCAGCTCGAAGTGCCCATGCCTGCTGCCCAGCTCGAAGTGCCCATGCCTGCTGCCCAGCCTGATGTGCCTGCTGCCCAGCTCGAAGTGCCCATGCCCGCTGTCCAGCCTGATGTGCCTGCTGCCCAGCTCGAAGTGCCCATGCCCGCTGCCCAGCCTGATGTGCCTGCTGCCCAGCTCGAAGTGCCCATGCCTGCTGCCCAGCCTGATGTGCCTGCTGCCCAGCTCAAAGTGCTCATGCCCGCTGCCCCGCCTGATGTGCCTGCTGCCCAGCTCGAAGTGCCCATGCCCACTGCCCAGCCTGATGTGCCTGCTGCCCAGCTCGAAGTGCCCATGCCTGCTGCCCAGCTCGAAGTGCCCATGCCTGCTGCCCAGCCTGATGTGCCTGCTGCCAAGCTCGAAGTGCTCGTGCCTGCTGCCCAGCCTGATGCGCCTTCTGCCCAGCTCAAAGTGCCCGCTGCCCAGCTTGGTGTATTCCTGCCCGCTATCATCTCGGATGTGCCCACTGTCATCTCGGATGTGCCCGCTGTCATCTCGGATGTGCCCGCTGTCTGCTCGGATGTGCCCGCTGTCTGCTCGGATGTGCCCGCTGTCTGCTCGGATGTGCCCGCTGTCTTCTCAGATGTACCCACTGTCCAGTTTGATGTACCCGATGCCCAGCCTGATGTGCCCTCATCTCTTCGGTTGGAGGCCATGAACTTTGGACAATTGCACCTTGTTAGAGCATCCAGAGGCCACCCCTTTAGGGGGGGGTACTGTCATGAGAGGGTTTACCCGTTGGTGGCGCTATCGGCCTCTTGGATCGCAGTACCGGTGTCCACCAGCGGGTGTCTTCCAACACCTGGGACCTGCAGTAAGAGGTCTCTCCTGCTAGTGGCACTGTTGCATCCTTGGGTCGTAGTACCGGTGTCCACCAGCGGGTGCACTCCGGCAGTGTGGAGCAAACAGCACACTCTGCGATCAGCTGTGACATGAGGTCAATTATAATCAGTCCTATAAATACCCGGCAAGCCCTCATATGCTTGCCTTGGTATCTTTCTTCCTTGCGCCCTGACCTGTTATCCTGCTATCCTGTAAACCTGTATCGGACCCTGAACCTGTTCCTGAGCCTGCATCCTATCCCATCCATTATCTCCCTTTCCCAACCTGCCCTTGTTCAGTTGCTGATCTCCTGTGTATGACCTTGGCTTGGCTACGTTTATGTTTCTGGTATATCCCTTGTTCCTGCTGACCTGCTGTGTATGACCCTGGCCTGGCTGACATCTGTGATTCCGGTATTGCCCCTTGCTGTATATATTATCTGTTGTTTGTGGGTTTCTGTCGGTTGGTTGAGCACTATTTATATTTGGGGTGTTTGTTTATTTATATTACTTATCTTAAATAAACATTCTTATTTCACTTTACATGCGTTTTGGTTTCCTCTTTGCAGTCCACACAATCTGGTCACACCTGTTCATGACAGCAGCCCTCTGTGTGGATCTTCTAATATCAGTTCGCTTTTTTCTATATAGACTTTTATGGACTATATTAGCTATAATTTTAGCTTGCCATTAACATGATGGTAATATAAGGCTTCCGGTTTTTGCGCCTTTACTTGCTTGTGGTGCTAGGACCGGGACCGTGCAAGAGGCCACCCTCGTCATTTCGGACTCCGCTGAAAGGTACATGACAGTACAATCCAGTCACATGGAGTCCGAAAGGGGGGCCTCTGCTATGGATGCTCTGTGCCAACAGATTGCAAACCTCACTCAAGCTGTCCAGGGCCTACAAGATGGCTACCAACGGCTCGAACAAAGAGTGGAGTCCCTCTCTCCAAGCACCTCAGCGCACCAGACAGCCGCAGCACCTGCATCACCTGTTTCAGCTTCTACACCCACAGTAGTGGTGCCACCCCCAGAGTTACGAGTCCCCGCTCCTGAGAGGTTTATGGGAGATCGCAGCAAATAATGCGCTTTCAGAAATGCCTGCCATTTGTACTTCCTGCTACAGCCCCGCACCTTCTCTTTAGAAAGTACCAAGGTGGGTTTCATCATTTCATTACTGCAGGGAGAACCCCAGACCTGGGCTCATCACCTACTGGAACAAGCCAGTCCCTTGCTGAATACTATGGACTCTTTCTTGGATGAAATGGCTAAGCTTTATGATGATCCTCAATGTACCACCACAGCCAAGACCAGCCTCCACACCCTCCAGCAGGGTCGTAGGCCCGTGGAGGACTATGTTACAGGCTTTAAACGGTGGAGTTCCGACACACAATGGAATGATGCCGCTCTCCGTTTTCAGTTCCGCCTAGGACTTTCGGAGGCACTTAAGGATGAACTGGCTTGTGTGGGGATCCTCAATTCCCTAGAGGAGCTGATCCAAGTGAGGGAGCAAAGATCTGAAAGGACCAGCCAGTACCGGCCCATGTTGATGCTACCCAGGGTACCTAGCTATCCACCTATCTCTGCAACCCCACTACCTGTTCCCATCACTGAAGCTCCAGAGCCAATGCAACTAGGCCTGCTTCGTTCACCATTGACACCAGAGGAAAAGCAGCATCGTCGCATGAATAATCTCTGTCTCTACTGCGGAGGAGCCGGTCATTACGCAAACCTGTGCCCCAATAAGACTCGTAAGTGTGACTCTCCTCCTCTTGATCCTTGTGCATTGACTCTATCAAGATCTACTCACATTGCTGTTCCTGTTTCCCTACAGCTTCCAGGAGGGGTACATCAAGTCCAGGCCATAATTGATTCAGGCGCCTGTAACTGTTTCATCGATCATGCCTTCGTCCTGCAATACAATATTCCTCTGCGATCTAAGCAACAGAAACTGTTCATAGGATTAGCTGATGGGTCCAACATCAAATCTGGGCCCATCGTCCAAGAAACTCAACCCTTGCCCGCTGACATTTTTCCTAACCATCAAGAACTGTTGTGCTTGCACGTTATCTCCTCACCACTTTTTCCGATCATTCTGGGAATGCCATGGTTGCAAGCACACAACCCACAGATAGATTGGACAACAGGCAAGGTGGTCTTCCAGTCTTCCTACTGCCTCCACAACTGTCTCAAGACTCTTCACAATACGGCCCCAGTTGTTGGCTGTCTTAAACCAGTATCTGAATCCCAAGACCTTGTTCCATCCGTGTACCATGATTTCCTGCATGCCTTTGATATGCAGAAAGCAGACACCCCCCCCCCCCCCCCGATTGAACTTTTACCAGGGGCAGAAATTCCATTTGGAAGGATTTTCCCCCTTTCAGAGCCTGAACTCTTGGTCTTGAAAGATTATGTTGATGAGAATCTCAAGAAAGGTTAAAAATTGCTACCCCTTGCCTCTAATTCCAGAACTGCTCCAGAGACTCCGCTCTGCAAGGATATTCACTAAGCTGGATTTACGAGGTGCTTACAATTTGATCAGAATCAGAGAGGGAGATGAGTGGAAAACGGACTTCCGGACTCGTTTTGGCCACTTTGAGTACCTTGTTATGCCCTTTGGTTTATGCAATGCTCCAGCAACCTTCCAGCATTTTGTAAATAATATCTTCAGAGACCTATTCATGATCGTTTACCTAAACGACATTCTAATTTTCTCAGTCTCTCTAGAACTACATAGTGACCATGTGAAACAGGTTCCTCTTAGATTAAGACAAAATGGACTCTATGCCAAGGCCGAGAAATATGAATTTGAACAGCAGGCGATTCACTTTCTCGGACTGGTAATCTCTACGGGAGATATGGCAATGGATCCTCAAAAGGTCACAGCTATAATGTCCTGGCCATCTCCAATTGATAAGAAAGGGGTACAACGGTTCATCTGTTTCTCTAACTTCTACAGGAAATTTATTAAAAACTTCTCTGGTATCATCATGCCCATCACTCAACTCACCAAGAAACAGAACCGTTTTCAATGGACAGAGGCAGCTCAAGCTGCTTTTGACAAATTTAACAAATTAAGGGACTTTTTACCTCGGCCCCGGTACTGAAGCACCCTGACCCCGCTCTTCCATACATCCTGGAAGTGGATGCCTCAGAAAGCGCTGTAGGGGCCATCTTGTCCCAGCGCCAAGGACCCAAGGCTCTGATGCACCCTGTGGCTTTTTTCTCGAAGAAATGTGGGCCATCAGAAAGGAACTATGATGTGGGAGAACGAGAACTGTTGGCAATTAAATCAGCCCTGGAA
Organism: Lithobates septentrionalis; assembly: GCA_037952835.1. Taxonomy (NCBI): domain Eukaryota; kingdom Metazoa; phylum Chordata; class Amphibia; order Anura; family Ranidae; genus Lithobates; species Lithobates septentrionalis. The sequence continues at coordinate 3,936,769 of JBBDGP010001187.1, read as the reverse complement.
GAGTGGCGGTACCTCTTAAAGGGAGCAACACACCCAATACTGATCTTCACGGATCACAAAAACTTGGAATATCTCAGGACCGCCAAACGCCTCAGACCCAGACAAGCAAGATGGGCTTTTTTTCACGCTTCAGTTTCCATATAACCTACCGGCCCGGGTCCAACAATGTGAAACCTGATGCGCTATCGCGTCTGTTTACCGAAATTGAAGTTCCACCCCAAACGGATACCATCCTACAGGCTGGAAATGTTCTGCTTACACAAGCCGACCTAATGTCACAGATTCGTCAAGCATCCAGGGGAATTTCTCTTCTCCCAGATATGAACCTTCAGGAAAATAATGGACTCTATTGGCAGGGTAATAAAGTTTTCATACCCCAGAATCTGCGTACTACCATCCTACAAGTATGCCATGACTACCCGTTGGCCGGCCATTTCGGGGGAATACAAGACCATGGATTTGATCCAGAGACATTTTTGGTGGCCTAGCCTAGCAAGGGATTGCAGGAAATATGTTGGTTCCTGCTCAATCTGCCTCAGGAATAAGAACAGCAAAAGCAAAGCATGGGGCTTATTAAGACCACTACTCATTCTTGAAAGACCCTGGGATAAAATCACGATGGATTTTATTGTAGAGCTCCCTCCATCTGAAGAGTTTTCATCCATCTTTGTGGTGGTGGATCGCCTCTCCAGGATGTCACATTTTATCCCCATGAAAGTGACCCCATCAGCAACAGAAACTGCTAAAGTTTTCAATAAAGAGGTGGTTAGACTGCACAAAATTCCTAGTGACAGACCGTGGAGTGCAGTTCACGTCAAGATTTTGGAAAGCACTATGCAAAGCGCTGGGCATCAAACTCAATTTCTCTTCGGCTTACCACCCCCAGTCCAATGGGCAGACTGAGCGTATCAATCAAACGCTGGAACAATACTTCACCTCGCTGTCCATTCAGGAAATTGGGACCTAAATACCTGGGACCTTTTCTGGTCAAGAGAAAAATTAACCCAGTGGCTTATGAACTTGAAGTTCCCGACTCGTTTAAGATCCACCCTGTGTTTCATGCCTCCCTGTTGAAACCCGATGTGGTTAATCCCTTTCTGGATCATGAAGTGGGGCCCCCAGAAGCTATAATGGTGGATGGAGAGGAGGAGTTTGAGATTGAGACCATTGTACATTGCAGGAGAAGGCAGGGACAGAATCAATATCTAATTAAGTGGAGAGGTTTTGGTCCAGAAGAAAATTCCTGGGAACCAGAGACAAACCTCCATGCCCCAAGACTTATACAAGCCTTTCATTGCTCTCATCCAGAAAGGAGGCTTCCCATAAGGAGGGGGCAATGTCAGAGAACCATCGCAACAAATGCTCGTTCCCGTGCAGCAGCCAGCACTCTTCATTCAAACGTACGTCAAGAACGAGCGAGCCCCGGACCAGGCACGCACGTTGGCGCACCCATAGGAACGAGTGCACGTCAGCGCACGCCAACGAATCACGGCACAAGGCGCCCTATTTAAATGATCAGTGTACTAGTGTCAGTGCTGGATTGTCTCAGCTCATCCCTGTATCCTTGCTGCTGTCTTGTTTGATTACCTTGATCCTGAACTTCTGGCTTCCGCGACTACTCTCTCGGATTACCCCTGCATCTCTGCCTGCCTCTGCTTCCTGTAATGACCCCGGCTTGGACTTCTGACTATGGCTCTGTCTCCTGATCTTGTACTTTCTTGCCAGCCGGTTGCCAACCACCGCCAGTGCCCGACTACGAGCCTGCCTGCCGCCTGTGTACCTTACTGCCAGCACGTTGCCAACTCCTGCCTGCCCCTGACTCTGCTAGTGTTCCTGTTGGACTTTTCCTAAACCAATCCTGTGATCAGAATCCCACCTCCTCCCCGAAGACTCCGGTGTTCCTGATCCTGCCAGCAGGCACCTACACCCTTCTGCCGCCCTAGCAGCCCTGTCTCAACCTCCATGGGTGCTAGGACCGGGACCGTGCAAGAGGCCACCCTCATCATTTCGGACTTCACTGAAAGGTACGTGACAGACTGGCTCTAATTTGATGGGGGTGAACTCTGATGTGAGGGGGGAACTCTGATGTGTAGGAGGAAATCTAATATGGAGGGGGCTATGGTGTGGTGGGGCTGCTCCGATGTAATGGGGGACAAACAAAACTCACAATTTAGGCTGCACTTCCTCTAGTGCACCTAGACATTACACTTAACACAATTAGGGTATGTGGGCCCCTAGATTATCACTTATCTCTTGGATGTCGGCTCTAAGGTGATAGAGTAATTTCCTGCTTGTGTGTGATGATGTCACAAAGCCCCATCCTGACACGTTTTGTCACTCGTCACGTGACTTCCTCAAGGAGTATCTCCTTAACACCCTGATTGCATCAAGTGTAATGCCTAGGTGCACTAGAGGAAGTGCATCCTAAAATGTGAGTTTTGATTTTAAAGTTTTTATTAACCACTTGCCGACCGCCTCACGCCTATATACGTGAGCAGGTCGGCACGGGCAGGCAAAATCACGTACCTGAAACGTGATGCCTTCCCGCGGGCGGGGGGTCCGATCGGACCCCCCCCCGCTGCCCTGGGTGGTCGGGTCTTGTTCGCGGGCGATTGGGGGTCAGGGGGAGGCCATCCATTGATTGCCACCCCCTCCCGATTGCTCCCACGAATCAAATGCTTCCTCTCCCTCTGTAATGTAAACAGAGGGAGAGGAAGTGATGTCATCTCTCCTGGAGCCGGTCTTTTTGATCCGACGCCGAGGAGAGAAGACATCCAAGTAAGTGCACCAACACCACACATTCAGTAGAACACGCCAGGCACACTTTTCACCCCCCTGTCACCCCCCGATCACCCCCCGATCACCCCCCTGTACCCACTGTCACTCTGACACCAATAGCAGTGTTTTGTTTTTTTTTGCATTGGTGTCAGTTTGTCAGTTATAAGTGTTAGGGCAGTTAGGTTAGCCCCCTTTAGGTCTAGGGTACCCCCCCTTAGGTCCAGGGTACCCCCTAACCACCCCTAATAAAAGTTAACCCCTTGATTACCCCCCGTCACCAGTGTCGCTAAGCGATCGTTTTTCTGATCGCTGTATTAGTGACACAGGTGACGCTAGTTAGGGAGGTAAGTATATAGGTTCGCTGTCAGTGTTTTATAGCGACAGGGACCCCCATATACTACCTGCTAAAGGTTTTAACCCCCTGATTGCCCCCTAGTTAACCCTTTCACCAGCGATCACCGTATAAGTGTTACGGGTGACGCTGGTTAGATAGTTTGTTTTTTGTAGTTTATTATAGTTTATTACAGTTTATTATAGTTTTAGGGCACCCGCCGTTTATTACCTTATAAAGGTTTAACCCCCTAATTGCCCGGCGGTGATAGAAGTTAAGTTTTTAGGATCAGATAAGGTCTGCGTCGCCCCAGGCAGCGTCAGGTTAGCGCCAGTACCGCTAAAACCCGTGCACGCAGCATACACTTCCCTTAGTGCTATAGTATCTGAACGGATCGATATCTGATCCGATCAGATCTATACTCCCCAGCAGTTTAGGGTTCCCTGAAACGCAGTGTTAGCGGGATCAGCCCAGATACCTGCTAGCACCTGCGTTTTGCTCCTCGGCCCAGCCCAGCCCAGCCCACCCAAGTGCAGTATCGATCGATTACTGACACTTACAAAACACTAAGCACACATAACTGCAGCGGTCGCAGAGTCAGGCCTGATCCCTGCGATCGCTAACAGTTTTTTGGTAGCGTTTTGAATCAGTCGCTGACAGTCGGGAGCTTTTTTGCCTGTGAGTCTCACTAGTGTACCCCTAAATTTAGAGGCCAAAATGGCAAATCGAAGGTACACTAGTGAAGAGGCCTACAGGATTCTGAGCATGACAGATAGTGAAGAGGAAGTCACTCATCTGTCAGATTCAGGCTCAGAATACGATCCTGTAGAGGACAGCGGCTCCATGACAGATAGCTCTGACGACGGAGTTGTGGTCCCTGCTAAGGTCAGGCGTACCAGACCCCGAACTTATGCTGTCCTTGAAGTGCAAGAACCGCAGGGCTCTCGTATGGAGCAGAGAAGTACTAGCGCCGCTACTCCTTCTGGTGAACTGGCAAGCACCAGCGGCCTAGTACACCCTGGTCGTACATCCAGCACTGCAGTATCACGTGGTGACGTGGCGAGTCCCATAAGTGCAGTTCAAGCTGGCGAGGTGGCAAGCACTAGTAGTGTCCCGCTGCCACCAAGAAGACGAACACAGGCCCGTCGTGCCCATAGTGCCCTTCCTGCTGCATTGGCCAATCCGAATTGGGTACCCACCACTTCTGCAGCACCCGTACTTCCCCCTTTCACTGGCCAACCCGGAATTCAGGTGGAAACAGTTGACTTTATGCCACTGGATTTTTATTCGCTGTTTTTCACCGAAGATCTCTATAGATCTATTGTGGACCAAAGCAATTTATACGCTGGTCAACACATCGCCACTATGCCCCAGTCCACCCTTGCCAGAGATTGGAGACCAATTACGGTCTCCGAATTTAAGATCTTTCTGGGCCTTTCCCTCCTCATGGGGTTGAATAAAAAGAGTGAGTTGCGGTCATATTGGTCCACTGACCCAATTTACCATTCACCCTTGTTCTCTGCTTCCATGGCCAGGGCACGATACGAGCAGATTTTGCGGTTCATGCACTTCAACAACAATGAACTCTGTCGTCCTCGTGGAGACCCTGGATACGATCGGCTCTACAAAATTCGGCCCCTCGTAAACCACTTCAACCAACGTTTTGCAGACTTGTTTACCCCCCATCAAGTTGTCTGCGTTGATGAGTCCCTGGTTAAATTTTCTGGCCGCTTGTCATTCAAACAGTACCTTCCCAGCAAGCGTGCCAGATACGGGGTCAAGATGTATAAGCTCTGTGACAGGGCCACAGGCTATACATGTAGATTTATGGTTTACGAGGGAAAAGATAGTCACGTAGAGCCGACAAACTGCCCTGACTACATAGGAAGCGCTGGCAAGATAGTGTGGGACTTGGTGTCACCCTTATTCGGAAAGGGGTACCACTTGTACGTGGACAATTATTATACGAGCGTGCCACTTTTTAGCCACCTTTTTGATCATCAGATTGGAGCATGTGGCACCGTGCGACCTAATCGCCGGGGCTTTCCCCAGCGGCTTGTAGATTCCCGTCTTAGGCTGGGGGAGAGAGCCTGCTTGAAGTATAATAATTTGCTCGCTATGAAGTGGAGGCATAAGAAGAATGTTTTCGTTCTCACCTCCCTTCATGCAGACACGACGGTCCAAATTCCTACGGCGACTGGTGTTGTGGAGAAACCCCTCTGTGTCCACGAATACAACCTTAATATGGGAGGGGTGGACCTCAACGACCAGTTGTTGGCGCCGTACCTAGTTGCCCGTAAGGCCAGACGCTGGTACAAAAAAGTGTCTGTTTATTTATTTCAATTGGCTTTGCTGAACGCTCATGTGCTATACAGAGCTTCAGGACGGACTGGATCCTTCCTTACATTCCAGGAAGAGATCGTCAGAGCCCTTCTGTATCCAGACGGTGCTCCACCTCACCATCCCCAACCGAATGCAGTAAGCCGGCTGCATGAGAGGCATTTTCTTTATGCCCTCCCGAGTACCCCTACCCAACGAACCCCCCAAAAAAGATGTCGTGTCTGCAGCAAGCGCGGATTTAGGCGTGACACCCGGTATTGTTGTCCCCTCTGTCCTGGCATTCCTGGTCTTTGCATTGGTGAATGTTTTGAACGCTACCACACACTAGTGGAGTATTAGCGTAGGGTACAGCACTGCACAGACTAGGCACACTTCCACAGGGTCTCCCAAGATGCTGTCGCATTTTGAGAGACCCAAACCTGGTACCAGTTAAAAAAGTTAAAGTTACAAAAAAAAGTGTAAAAAAAACAAAAAAAAGTAAAAAAAAGAAAAAAACACAAAAAAAATATAAAATAAAAAAACCAAAAATAGTTGTTGTTTTATTGTTCTCTCTCTATTGTTCTGCATTCTATACTGCAATGTTTTATTGTTATGTTTTTATCATGTTTGCTTTATAGGTATGCAATTTTTTTATACTTTGTTTTTTTTATTGTTAACCACCTTTGTGTTTTCAGGTACGCCATTCAGCTGCAGAGCGGATTTATTTATCTTGACAGCAACAGCGTTTGCTCCCACGATACATAAAGCCGCGACTCCAGCGCTGTCGTAGGTGATTTCACCACCACAGTTACATACTTCAGCATATATGCCGAAGCGTGGGGTCAGCAGTGGGTGGAGGAGCGATTTGCTCCTGCCTTTTGCGGGAGGATGCCCCCATGCTTCGGCATATATATTTTTTAGGTAGGCACAGGTTGCGTTAAATGTTTTATTTTTTACTATTTTTTTTTGTATTTTGCTTTGCAGGTATGGTAAGTATTACTGTTATACTGTAATGTTACTTTGTTTTTTTGTTAACCATCATTTGCTTCGCAGGTACGCCATTCAGTTGCAGCACGGATTTATTTATCTTGACAGCAACAGCGTTTGCTCCCACGATACATAAAGCCGTGACTCCAGCGCTGTCGGAGGTGATTTCACCACCACAGTTACATACTTCAGCATATATGCCGAAGCGTGGGGGCAGCAGTGGGTGGAGGAGCGATTTGCTCCTGCCTTTTGCGGGAGGATGCCCCCATGCTTCGGCATATATATATTTTTAGGTAGGCACAGGTTGCGTTAAATGTTTTATTTTTTACTATGTTTTTTTTGTATTTTGCTTTGCAGGTATGGTAAGTAATACTGTTATACTGTAATGTTACTTTGTTTTTTTGTTAACCATCATTTGCTTAGCAGGTACGCCATTCAGTTGCAGCACGGATTTATTTATCTTGACAGCAACAGCGTTTGCTCCCACGATACATAAAGCCGTGACTCCAGCGCTGTCGGAGGTGATTTCACCACCACAGTTACATACTTCAGCATATATGCCGAAGCGTGGGGGCAGCAGTGGGTGGAGGAGCGATTTGCTCCTGCCTTTTTGCGGGAGGATGCCCCCATGCTTCGGCATATATATACGGTGCATGTATGCCCATCATTAGAAGTGGGTGGATGAAGGGAGGTATTCTAATGGTGGGCATACCCACCGATCAATATCTTTTTTTCGTTCAGCCCACAGGCTGCATGAAAAAAAGTTTACAATGTATGCCCAACAAGGACCAGCAACGTACTGGTATGTTGCTGGACTTTGAGTGGTTATACCAGAATGATGCCTGCAGGTTTAGGTATCATCTTGGTATCATTCTTTTCAGCCAGTGGTCGGCTTTCTTGTAAAAGCAATCCTAGCGGCTAATTAGCCTCTAGACTGCTTTTACAAGCAGTGGGAGGGAATGCCCCCCCCCACACCGTCGTCCATGTTTTTCTCTGGCTCTCCTGTCCCAACAGGGAACTTGAGAATGCAGCCGGTGATTCAGCCAGCTGACCATAGAGCTGATCAGAGACCAGAATGGCTCCAAACATCTCTATGGCCTAAGAAACTGGAAGCTACAAGCATTTCATGACTTAGATTTCGCCGGATGTAAACAGCGCCATTGGGAAATTGGGAAAGCATTTTATCACACCGATCTTGGTGTGGTCAGATGCTTTGAGGGCAGAGGAGAGATCTAGGGTCTAATAGACCCCAATTTTTTCTAAAAAGAGTACCTGTCACTACCTATTGCTATCATGGGGGATATTTACATTCCCTGAGATAAAAATGATAAAAAAAAAAAAAAAAATGAAAGGAACAGTTTAAAAATAAGATAAAAAAGCAAAAAAAATAATAATAAAAAAAAAAAAAAAAAAGCACCCCTGCCCCCCCCCCCTGCTCTCGCACAAAGGCGAACGCAAGCGTCGGTCTGGCGTCAAATGTAAACAGCAATTGCACCATGCATGTGAGGTATCACCGCGAAGGTCAGACCGAGGGCAGTAATTTTAGCAGTAGACCTCCTCTGTAAATCTAAAGTGGTAACCTGTAAAGGCTTTTAAAGGCTTTTAAAAATGTATTTAGTTTGTCGCCATTGCACGTTTGTGCGCAATTTTAAAGCATGTCATGTTTGGTATCCATGTACTCGGCCTAAGATCATCTTTTTTATTTCATCAAACATTTTGACAAAATAGTGTGTTTTAGTGTATTAAAATTTAAAAAAGTGTGTTTTTTCCCCAAAAAATGCGTTTGAAAAATCGCTGCGCAAATACTGTGTGAAAAAAAAAAATAAACACCCACCATTTTAATCTGTAGGGCATTTGCTTTAAAAAAATATATAATGTTTGGGGGTTCAAAGTAATTTTTTTGCAAAAAAAAATAATTTTTTCATGTAAACAATAAGTGTCAGAAAGGGCTTTGTCTTCAAGTGGTTAGAAGAGTGGGTGATGTGTGACATAAGCTTCTAAATGTTGTGCATAAAAGGCCAGGACAGTTCAAAACCCCCCCAAATGACCCCATTTTGGAAAGTAGACACCCCAAGCTATTTGCTGAGAGGCATGTCGAGTCCATGGAATATTTTATATTGTGACACAAGTTGCGGGAAAAAGACAAATTTTTATTTTATTTTTTTTTTTTTGCACAAAGTTGTCACTAAATGATATATTGCTCAAACATGCCATGGGAATATGTGAAATTACACCCCAAAATACATTCTGTTGCTTCTCCTGAGTACGCGGATACCACATGTGTGAGACTTTTTGGGAGCCTAGCCGCGTACGGGACCCCGAAAACCAAGCCCCGCCTTCAGGCTTTCTAAGGGCGTAAATTTTTGATTTCACTCTTCACTGCCTATCACAGTTTCGGAGGCCATGGAATGCCCAGATGGCACAACCCCCCCCCAAATGACCCCATTTTGGAAAATAGACACCCAAAGCTATTTGCTGAGCGGTATAGTGAGTATTTTGCAGACCTCACTTTTTGTCACAAAGTTTTGAAAATTGAAAAAAGAAAAAAAAAATACGTTTTTCTTGCCTTTCTTCATTTTCAAAAACAAATGAGAGCTGCAAAATACTCACCATGCCTCTCAGCAAATAGCTTGGGGTGTCTACTTTCCAAAATGGGGTCATTTGGGGGGGTTTTGTGCCATCTTGGCATTTTATGGCCTTCAAAAGTGTGATAGGTAGTGAGGAGTAAAATCAAAAATGTATGTCCTTAGAAATCCTGAAGGCGGTGCTTGGTTTTCGGGGCCCCGTGCGCGGCTAGGCTCCCAAAAAGTCCCACACATGTGGTATCCCCGTACTCAGGAGAAGCAGCAGAATATATTTTGGGGTGTAATTCCACATATGCCCATGGCATGTTTGAACAATATATCATTTAGTGACAACTTTGTGCAAAAAAAAAAAAAAATTGTCACTTTCCCGCAACTTGTGTCAAAATATAAAATATTCCATGGACTCAACATGCCTCTCAGCAAATAGCTTGGGGTGTCTACTTTCCAAAATGGGGTCAATTGGGGGGGGTTTGTGCCATCTGGGCATTTTATGGCCTTCAAAAATGTGATAGGTAGTGGGGAGTGAAATTACAACTTTACGCCCTTAGAAATCCTGAAGGCGGTGCTGGGTTTTCGGGGCCCCGTACGCAGCTAGGCTCCCAAAAAGTCCCACACATGTGGTATCCCCGTACTCAGGAGAAGCAGAAGAATATATTTTGGGGTGCAATTCCACATATGCCCATGGCATGTTTGAGCAATATATTATTTAGTGACAACTTTGTGCAAAAAAAAAAAAAAAAAAAAAAAAATTGTCACTTTCCAGCAACTTGTGTCAAAATATAAAATATTCCATGGACTCAACATGCCTCTCAGCAAATAGCTTGGGGTGTCTACTTTCCAAAATGGGGTCATTTGGGGGGGGTTTTGTGCCATCTTGGCATTTTATGGCCTTCAAAACTCTGATAGGTAGTGAGGAGTGAAATAAAAAATTTATGCCCTTAGAAATCCTAAAGGCGGTGATTGGTTTTCGGGGCCCCGTACGCGGCTAGGCTCCCAAAAAGTCCCACACATGTGGTATCCCCATACTCAGGAGAATCAGCAGAATGTATTTTGGGGTGCAATTCCACATATGCCCATGGCCTGTGTGAGCAATATATCATTTAGTGACAACTTTGTGCAAAAAAAAAAAAAATTGTCACATTCCCACAACTTGTGTCAAAAAATAAAATATTCCATGGACTCAACATACCTCTCAGCAAATAGCTTGGGGTGTCTACTTTCCAAAATGGGGTCATTTGGGGGTGTTTTGTGCCATCTTGGCATTTTATGGCCTTCAAAACTGTGATAGGTAGTGAGCAGTGTAATCAAAAATCTATGCCCTTAGAAATCCTGAAGGCGGTGCTTGCTTTTCGGGGCCCCATACGCGGCTAGGCTCCCAAAAAGTCCCACACATGTGGTATCCCCGTACTCAGGAGAAGCAGCTGAATGTATTTTGGGGTGCAATTCCACATATGCCCATGGCCTGTGTGAGCAATATATCATTTAGTGACAACTTTTTGTAAATTTTTTTTTTTTTTTTTTTTTTGTCATTATTCAATCACCTGGGACAAAAAAAATAAATATTCAATGGGTTCAACATGCCTCTCAGCAATTTCCTTGGGGTGTCTACTTTCCAAAATGGGGTCATTTGGGGGGGTTTTGTACTGCCCTGCCATTTTAGCACCTCATGAAATGACATAGGCAGTCATAAACTAAAAGCTGTGTAAATTCCAGAAAATGTACCCTAGTTTGTAGGCGCTATAACTTTTGCGCAAACCAATAAATATACGCTTATTGACTTTTTTTTTACCAAAGACATGTGGCCGAATACATTTTGGCCTAAATGTATGACTAAAATTGAGTTTATTGGATTTTTTTTAGAACAAAAAGTAGAAAATATCATTTTTTTTCAAAATTTTCGGTCTTTTTCCGTTTATAGCGCAAAAAATAAAAACCACAGAGGTGATCAAATACCATCAAAAGAAAGCTCTATTTGTGGGAAGAAAAGGACGCAAATTTCGTTTGGGTACACCATTGCATGACCGCGCAATTAGCAGTTAAAGCGACGCAGTGCCAAATTGTAAAAAGTGCTCTGGTCAGGAAGGGGGTAAATCCTTCCGGGGCTGAAGTGGTTAAAGCATTGGCTTTTGAACAGTGTTATGAGCACCTTATATACGAGGATTACTGCACACTAGAACGAGTGACCCTGGGATAGGATCCCCACTGCCAGCCATTGGAATATACACCTTTATAAAGGGGAAGGCTTCCAGTGACCAGTGGAAGGTCTGTATATGAGGTGAGTGCATAGTTTGGCTGGTGAAGGGTCACTGGAGGTGATTTGTGAAAAACACCTGATTCACAGAACAGTTTTTTATCCAATGAACTTTTGGTCACAGTCACGTGACTTCCTCAAGGAGTATCTCCTTAACACCCTGATTGCGTCAAGTGTAATGCCTAGGTGCACTAGAGGAAGTGCATCCTAAAATGTGAGTTTTGATTTTAAAGTTTTTATTAAAGCATTGGCTTTTGAACAGTGTTATGAGCACCTTATATACGAGGATTACTGCACACTAGAACGAGTGACCCTGGGATAGGATCCCCGCTGCCAGCCATTGGAATATACACCTTTATAAAGGGGAAGGCTTCCAGTGACCAGTGGAAGGTCTGTATATGAGGTGAGTGCATAGTTTGGCTGGTGAAGGGTCACTGGAGGTGATTTGTGAAAAACACCTGATTCACAGAACAGTTTTTTATCCAATGAACTTTTGGTCACAGTTTTATTATTTATTATATAATAAGGCACTATTATTGCAAATCAAATGTTTTTCAATAGAGTGGAGGGTAATTCGAACTCCTGTCAATTTTTATTGCTGTCTGTGTCTTTGTTACAGAGATTTAACCTCTCTCTTTGGGGTCAATTCACTAACATTTACCGCATACGATAACGCAGTCACATGACTCATTTGCATAAACTATTGCATGCAGTAAATTAAGTCCAATTCATAAAAAAAAAAAAGATTATGTGGTATTTTACACAAAATAAAAAAATGCGCTGGTAACTATCTATTTAAAAAGCTCTTAAGTCCAGATCACAAATGGACCCGAGAGTAAAAAAACATACTATTACATACTTGCATACTAAACATACTAATATTTACCACCGGGGTTTTGCTGGCAGTATTGCATGTGGTATTTGTCAAAATTTTTTGACAAATAGCTGGTTGCTAAGGAGCGGGCAGGGAAGCCAGCCACAGCATCCTTAACAACGGATGACTCATAGCTGTCAACGGGTTTCCCGCTGACAGCTAAATGTAAAATGAACATGCCGACACTTAAAAATGATGAAAAAAAAACAGTGTGGGGCCTCACCAATGCATATCAGGCCTTAAAGGGAACCCCACGCCAAAATTTAAAAAAATGGTGTGGGGTACACCCAGAATCCATACCAGACCCTTATCCGAGGATGCAGCCCAGCAGGTCAGGAAAGGGGGGATGAGCGAATGCCCCCCCTCCTGAACCATACCAGGCCACATGCCCTCAACATGGGTGGGTGCTTTGGGGTGGCACCCAAAGCACCTTGTCCCCATTTTGATCAGGACAAGGGCCTCATCCCCATGACCCTGGCCGGTGGTTGTGGGGGTTTGTGGTCAGGGGGCTTATCGGAATCTGGAGGCCCACGTTAATAAATGGGGGGCCCCCAGATCCCAGCCCCCCATGTGAATGAATTGTACCCCTATCCATTCACCAAAAAAGTGTAAAAGTGAATAAAGACAGAAGCCAGTTTTGACAATTCCTTTATTAAAATAAAATAAAAAATGTCCCCCTATGTAGAGCTATGATTAATCACGACACCTGCCGCACCGCCAACCCGAAAAAAAAACAAAAAGTTGTCTGCTGCCCAGCAGGCACCGGTCGATGACATCACAAAGGGGGGGCCACCTGGTGACATCAGTGGCCCCACCCCTTCCCTATATAAGAACTGTCACATGGCTGAGCAGGCAGGAGCATTCATTAAGAGCGGACCTTTTTGTTTGGGCGTCATAATTGACGATGGATCTACATCAGGGAGCCCTGTTTTTTTAAATTTTTTAATAAAGTAATTGTCAAACACTGCTTCCCTTCTTTATTCACTTTTACACTTTTTTGGTGAATGGGAAGGGGTACAATGTACCCCATACTCATTCACATGGGGGGCGGGATCCAGGGGGCCTCTTGTTAAAGGGGGCTTTCATATTCCAATAAGCCCCATCAGCATGGGGGCAAGGTGCTTTGGGTTGGGGGTCTGAGCCCCCCACCCAAAAGCACCCACCAACTCATGTTAAGGGCATGTGGCCTGGAATGGTTCAGGAGGGGGGGCACTCGCTCATCCCTCCCCCTTTCCAGACCTGCCAGGCTGCATGCTCAGATAAGGGTCTGGTATGGATTCTGGGGGGACACCACACCATTTTATTTAACATTTTGGTGTGGGGGTACCCCCTAAAATCAATTCCAGACCCAAATGGCCTGGTATGCATTGGGGGGGCCCACACTTTTTTTTTCATCATTTTGAATTGTCGGCATGTTTTTGTTATTCAGCTGTCAGAGGTGCTTTCTGGCCCACTCCTTAGCAACCAGCAAAATGTGGTAAATTACTGCATTAACCGGTTCCCGACCGGCGCACGCCGATGTACTTCAGCAGAATGGCACGGCTGGACAAATGGGCATACCTGTATGTTCATTTGAATTCCCCGCAGTGCCATTGTGTGCGCGCCGCTGGCGGCGCACGTGCGTGCCAGCCGGGAGCTCCGCGAGTCGGGTCGCGGGTCCCGCGGACTCGATCGCCGCGGGGATACCCGCGCTCGCCTTTACGAAGAGGACGAACAGGGAGATGCTGATGTAAACAGCATCTCCCCTTTCTGCCTAGTGACAAGTGTCACTGATCACAGCTCCCTGTCATCGGGAGCTGTGATCAGAGTAATGACACTGCTAGCCCATCCCCCTACAGTTAGTAATCACTCCCCTAGGACACACTTTACCCCTCCCCGCCCCCTAGTGGTTAACCCCTTCACTGCCAGTGTCATTTACACAGTAATCAGTGCGATTTTAATCGCACTGATCGCTGTATAAATGACAATGGTCCCAAAAATGTGTCAAAAATGTCCGACATGTCCGCCATAATGTCCCAGTCACAATAGAAATCGCTGATCACCGCCATTACTAGTAAAAAAAACATTATTAATAAAAATGCCATAAAACTATCCCCTATCTAGTAAACGCGATAACTTTTGCGCAAACCAATCAATAAACGCTTATTGCGATTTTTTTTTTTTACCAAAAATATGTAGAAGAATACAATCGTCCTAAACTGAGGAAAAATTTTTTTTTATATATTTTTGGGGGATATTTATTATAGCAAAATGTAAAAAATAATGCATTTTTTTCAAAATTTTTGCTCTTATTATGTTTATAGCGCAAAAAATAAAAATCTCAGAGGCGATCAGATACCACCAAAAGAAAGCTCTATTTGTGGGAAAAAAAAGACATCAATTTTGTTTGAGGACTACGTCGCACGACCGCGCAATTGTCAGTTAAAGCGACGTAATGCCGAATTGCAAAAAACGCTCTGGTCAGGAAGGGGGTAAAATCTTCCTGGGCTGAAGCAGTTAAATAATGAGGTAATTACTAGTAAATCGAACAAATACTGCATTCAGTATTTAACGCAAAATTCTTAGTGAATTACACTTTCACAACTGCTTTACTGCAAGCGTAATTTAAGCACATTTTTAATTAGTTATTTAACTCTTAGTGAATTGACCCCATAGTCCTGTTTACCATTATCATTGAAAGTAAGGAAAATCCCACATTTTGGGTTGTCCCCAGAAAAATAATAGCGGGGAAATCTTCCAATGGGGACACTAGTTCCAATGACCTGGGGGTCCCCAAGTAATTCCCTTAATTTGCAGGAATTTCCTCTCACTTCCTGTTTGGCTATGGGACAAGAAGTGAAGGGAAATCTCCCCATTGGGACAAAGAGGGCAAAAATAAACCTTAGAGGTTATAACCCTCTCTTACTCTTTCCAAAATGAAAAAAAAAATTGCCTTTAGTTCTACTTTAAATGTTCTCATTGTATGATTTTACTTTGGAAATGACTGATGTAAATATAAAAAAACAAACTGTACCTTAAAATCATGTACTTTATTCATGGCACACAGGCATCATATTAGTGAATGCAGTCAAATTACTGTAAAGTCATAGTGTCCTTTGTTTTCATAATTTCCCATTTTTAAGATATTAGATACTCTGAAATATTTACAGCGTTGAAAAATGTTGTCCTTTATGTATATATGACATTTGAAATGATATTATATATATTCATTATAGTGATGATTGTATTTGGTTTGCTTTTTAGTATGTTTTGCTATACAGCACAAAATTAAGAAAAACACTGTAGAGGTGGAACTGCGTGGAACTCGTTTTGCCCTTCCATCTATTCAACTCCTTTCATAAACTCCAGGAATTCTGTAAAACATACAGATGCATTAACATTATTTAAAGGTTTAAAAGCATACATGAATCACTTAACTTTTAACAACCTTGCGGGGTACAGCTTCCCAATAAATCCGTAGTTCATAGGAGAGAGGGAGGGGGATGTTTCCCCTTTGGGTGATGGTTTGCAGAGAGCAGGGACCTAACACAGACTGACATTGGTGATATTAATTAAAAAAAAGGGGGAGCAAGGGGGAAGGGGGATAATAGGACTTTATATTAAGCACGTGGTAGCAAATACATGAATTGGTGAATAAATAGGAATTTTATTGATTACATATTATAATGACATAAAATACTGGTATCAATAGTAAGCAAGGTAATTGCAAAACATGGTGATGTCCAAACATGATAATAACATTAGTGTCACAAAGTAGAATCACAATAAAAGTCCACGGTTCACCAAGGCATGATTGGATAAAAACATAAGCAGATTGATGCCTGGAAGGCCAAGGGCCTCTTACACCTGTTGGGGTAGTAGATAATAACTTGAAAAACTGGGTATGTTGATAGGAACATGACATTTGGTAGATCTACGCATTTCGTGGCCTTTGAACCACTCGTCAGGAGCAAAGCACGTGATAAATCTATGATAGAGAAATTGTAGGTAGATAATCAAAAATAAATTTAAAATTAATGAAAGACATGAACAGGGGTGGGGTAAAGGAAACCCCACACCAAGTGCATGATTACTTACTCAGGTCAACATTTTGGTGGTATGGTAGGTCGGTGCCACAAGCCATCTATAGGCACCTCCAAACGGGAGCCGTGGCAGGCAGCCCAGAGGGGACGACCCACACGGGCCACAACCAGGGTAGGTATGGGAAACCAAGAGGCACTCCTGTGAAGAAGGTGAACAATAAGGGACAATGAAGGACAAGAGACTGTGCATGAGGTGAGGGGATGAACAAAAACCCGTGATTCTCTTTTACTTCCCAGCTGTCACTGGTGGGTCACCACCTGCTCCATTTATAGTTTCTACTCACTTAAGGTTTTTCACATCCGGGCCTGGTGACCCTTCACCTTTGCACTTCCTTTCCCTCCACAATCATGGATTTTTGTTCATCCCCTCACCTCATGCACAGTCTCTTGACCTTCATTGTCCCTTATTGTTCACCTTCTTCACAGGAGTGCCTCTTGGTTTCCCATACCTACCCTGGTTGTGGGTCATCCCCTCTGGGCTGCCTGCCATGGCTCCCATTTGGAGGTGCCTATAGATGGCTTGTGGTGCCGACCTACCATACCACCAACATGTTGACCTGAGTAAGTAATCATGCACTTGGTGTGGGGTTTCCTTTACCCCACCCCTGTTCATGTCTTTCATTAATTTTAAATTTATTTTTGATTATCTACCTAAAATTTCTCTATCATAGATTTATCACGTGCTTTGCTCCTGACGAGGGGTTCAAAGGCCACGAAACGAGTAGAGCTACCAAATGCTGTGTTCCTATCAACATACCCAATTTTTCAAGTTATTATCTACTACCCCAACAGGTGTAAGAGGCCCTTGGTCTTGCAAGCATCAATCTGCTTACATTTTTATCTAATCATGCCTTGGTGAACCGTGGACTTTTATTGTGATTCTACTTTGTGACACTAATGTTATTGTCATGTTTGGACATTTCTGTGTTTTGCAATTACCTTGTTTTGCAATTACCTTGCTTACTATTGATACCAGCATTTTTTGTCATTATAATATGTAATCGATAAAATTCCTATTTATTCACCAATTCATTCCTTTGCTACCATGTGCTTGATATAAAGTCCCAATATCCCCCTTCCCCCCTTGCTCCCCCTTTTTTTTAATTGAATAGGGATGGAAACACATGACGTTACCAGGCCATGGTTTCATTTAAATTCCCATGGGATGGAAATACATGGCCTTACTAGGCCATGGCTTTGTCAAAGTCCCAACCTATCTCCACTACTTACTATTGGGGATATTAAGATATTTATATAAAATATGTTTACTTGTAAATGTAAAAATATATATTTTAGTGAGGAAGGATATTTCATAGTTAAAACACATTTTTGCTGTACCGCATTCTTTTATTGTAGCACCACAGAGGAATATCCTTCATTGCATCTAATATGTATGTGCCATACAAATATTTTTAGTTTATTCTGTGATTTGAACATTTTCTTGATTGTTGACATTCGACATCAAGTGTGCCACAACAAAACAGATTGCTCCATCAAGCAAAAAAAAAACAAAAAAAACAAAAAACGTAAGAATGTTTCAAAACTGAATTTAAAGGATGGTATTAAATTATATATGATTTGCAATCTGTTACTTCTATTTGTACATATGTAATTTTCCAGTGGCAAGCTTAGCAGAATGACAAGCATTTTTAAGAGTTCTGTAGATTTTTCTTCTGGTATGCAGAACCTAAAAAAACAACAACATATCATGGCCGAAGCAACGACAGTTGCTAAGCAACAAAGACCTCCCCTCGTGATTTGGGGAAATTATATATAATTATGATTACATAAGGCGAATATGCAAAAGATGAACGTGTTTGGCTTTTGTACAATTTTATATACTTTTGAGATACAATTTAAAAAAAAATTAAATTTCATAGCATTTGCATCTTAAGTTTGTATTACTTAAAGGGTAAGTGCACTTTTAATCTGATATTATCATTGTTCAACCCCCCTGATCTCTTTCAATGTTTTTGTATTATAACATACTTGTTTTACTTGTTTATATATACATACTTGTGTATGTATGTATAAATATATATATATATATATATATATATATATATATATATATATACACACACAGCATCCCACAAAAGTGAGTGTACACCCCTTACATTTTTGCAAATATTTTATTATATCTTTTCATGTGACAACACTGAAGAAATGACACTTTGCTACAATGTAAAGTAGTGAGTGTACAGCTTGTATAACAGTGAAAATTTGCCGCTGTCCCCTCAAAATAACTCAACCCACAACCATTAATGTCTAAACCGCTGGCAACAAAAGTGAGTACACCCCTAAAGGAAAATGTCCAAACTGGGCCCAATTAGCCATTTTCCCTCCCCGGTGTCATGTGACTAGTGTTAGTGTTACAAGGTCTCAGGTGTGAATGGGGAGCAGGTATGTTAAATTTGGTGTTATCGCTCTCACTATCTCATACTGGTTACTGGAAGTTCAAACATGGCACCTCATGGCAAAGAACTCTCTGGGGATGTGAAAAAAAGAATTGTTACTCTACATAAAGATGGCCTAGGCTATAAGATTACAAAGACCCTAAAACTGAGCTGCAGCATGGTGGCCAAGACCATACAGCGGTTTAACAAGACAGGTTCCACTCAGAACAGGCCTTGCCATGGTTGACCAAAGAAGTTGAATGCATGTGCTCAGCGTCATAGATATAATAAAATATTTACAAAAATGTGAGGGGTGTACTCAGTTTTTTGAGATACTGTATATATGCATACACTCTTCTTTGCAGCACTCTGCCATTCAGAGAGGAGATCTTTCTAATCTCCCTGCCAGCACATGATCTCCCTGCCGGCAAATATAGAGTGAGAGAGATATGCTTACACACTTCTCTTATAAACAGAGCCGCTCAGTGGAAGATCTTTCTCATCTCCCCACCAGCACACAGCGATCATGCTAATGAGAACAGGCACATCCGGCACACCCTGTGCGCACATCTATGTGTGTTGCCTATTCAGCAATGCATAAACATTTTTTTCAGTATCTTCATGCTCCTACACATCCCTTCAGCATGTATGGCCCAAACTCTATTGCATTTATTCCTTATATAAATAAAGCCAAAACCTTATTCTGTTTTGGACTGAGTAGTGAAGGTAGTGAGCCTCAGCATGTTGACTCATCAACACCGGTGCTGCCGGTTGACTTTTTGGCGTGAAAAATCGACTAAGTCCTCACTTTTTTGGCGTGAAAAATCGACTAAGTATGTTTCTCTTAATTTCCAATCCCAGAGACACAACAAGAAGTATGAGCAGATATCTCCAAGGTGAAGGGAGTCCTACTATATGCTACTGAAGCCCCTAATCTGCATTAATTTTAGCACACTGTAAGATTCCACGTTTAATTACAGTCCTACCTTTCCAGTTCACATTTGTATCCCTGATGAAGATGGAGTGTTCAAGCCCACAAAAAAGCACTGGATGTATAATTCAACCATCACCCTAATATAAAGTATTTTAAAATCTTCTTGGACTCTATGATTATTGGTTTGACACTTTTGTTGTGTTGTTGTGCCAACATCGCTAGACGCCAGGACAGGTAAGTGTCCTATTATTAAAAGTCAGCAGCTGCAGTATGTGTAGCTGCTGGCTTTTAATTTTTGCAGCGGTGGGCGGACTTCCTCTTTAAGCTTTGACAACAAAAAAAAAGATTTTGCACTCTTTTTAGTAGAAAAAAACCCTATTTGAAGTGGTCTTTTGGGTGCCTTGGCTTGTAAAAGCTACCTAACCAAAGCCATTAAGTTTAGATTTGGCCTTGGTTATACTAGACACCATTAATGGACCCATTACCTCATATGTATACCTTAGCAACAGAAATCTGACAAAGGGTTCTACCCCTTCCTCATTTTATCTCAGACTAAGGGCCCTTTCACACTGGAGCGGTTTGCAGGCGCTATTGCGCTAATAGCACCTGCAAACCGACCCGAAAGTGCCGCTGCTGTCTCTCCAGTGTGAAAGCCCACTGGAGCGGTGCGCTAGCAGGACAGGAAAAAAAGTCCTGCTAGCAGCATCTTTGGAGCGGTGAAGGAGCGGTGTGTATACCGCTCCTTCACCGCTCCTGCCCATTGAAATCAATGGGGCAGCGCGGCTATACCGCTGGCAAAGCGCCGCTTACAATAGCGTCATTTTACCGCTGACGCCACCCCCGCCCCAGTGTGAAAGGGCTCTAAACGTTTTGGATATACATACAATGAATACACGTTACATTTTTATGACCTACAATTAAACAGGAAGTTGGGACTTTAAATGAAGCGCTTGGGTAGTGGAGGTAAAATAAATTTATTGTTTGCCATCGTGTATAATCAATAAACATTTCATAATACATCTCTAAATATGGTTTATTTTACCTCCACTACCCAAGCGCTTCATTTAAAGTCCCAACTTCCTGTTTAATTGTACCAATTACCGGAATGGAGCCACTTAAGTGTGCCTCATTTAAAGTCCCAAAACTCCCTCCTATTTTCATATATTACCGGGATGGAAGCAATTGGTTATATGGGATTGGTAGTGTTCCCTTACCCTCCCTGTGCGAGGTTTTCCCTCATTTATAGGGTATCACCATGTATAGGATATTGTTCTTCTGTGTATACATGTGTACATTTTTTAGTTGTTTTACTTATTTTACCAATTCATTAGTTTATCAACTTCTATAGACAGCGTCTTGGTTACTGATCCCATGCCCCACATGGTTCTTTGTTTACAGATATTTTAGACACACTCCCCACCTAGCCAGCCATTGCGCCCTGTGTGCGGTGATTGGGTGTTTGGGTGGTGCTGGGCTCTCTTCTCTGCGGGAGCTGCGATGCGCCAGTGGGTCCTCCCCTTCTCCCCATCTATCTATGATTGGGGGATCGGGCGGATGCCCCTCTGCGCATCGGCGCCACGTACCCTACGCCGTGCGCGTGACGTCAGTTCTGGCATCACTGCGCCGATGTCTAGTGTGTACACCTCGGTGTCTCCAGGGGGGAGCCTGCTCGCTCCGACGGCTGAGTGTCAACTCGGTTCAGGTGCGGCAGCTCCTCCTCTTAGTCACCCACGTGGTGTTGGCGGCATACTTATACTCCCCACTTAGAGCTGGCTGTCTACACGGCCAGTTTCTTTCTGGGGTTCCTGCACACCAGCCCTACGTTTGGCATTCGGCTGTTGGTGCCTCTCATTGCCACATTTGGGTAGGTTTTTTTGTCTCCTCTCCCCTCCTTTTCTCTCTACATTGCTCCTCCTTTCCCTTGGGTTTCGTGTCTATTCTCCTGGTGATCTTGCCTCACTTATACTCACTTGTCACTTCTCATCTGAAATTCCTCACGTACTATCCGCTAGCACATTCTTACCTACTTTGGTTACCTTCACATTTATTCCTATGTCATTTACTCATAGGCATAGATCTCTTTAAACATATATCTCTATCTACTTACATTACTATCTGCTTTGGAACTCACTGGGTTCATGATTTATTACTTAATTATTATCTATAAAATACTATTATAAACCATACATACACTCAATGGACTATATTACTCTGTTCCCAGACTTATATGTTCCCACGACAAATACATTCCCGCCTGTGGACACACTTTGCTCCATCTTCTTTTTCCTGCCCGATGTCGCATCTATATATATTTATGCCGCCTCAGCTCCCATGGAGAGGCTATGCTCCTGGCCCACCCTGCACCCACCTCTGCGCACTGCATTTGCTGCCTGAGCTGGTGAGTGTGTTTGGCAATAACAGCTATATAGATTTAATGTTCATTTATTTACTTTTTATATGGATGCTATGGTTCATTATACTTTTTCTATACATATTTCATAGAAAATTTTATTGCATCAGCTCCTGATGAGTGGGGGAATACCCACGAAACGCGTCGAGATTTATTACTTTTTGATGCCCCAGCTACATCTTATATGGAACCATAGTTATTTATATCTTCTACTCCTTCCAATTATATTAATCGTTTTCTTACTCAATAAATGTACATTTACCATGTGGGTGCACGTGTCGCCACAAGGCATGTTGTTGCTAGTAACTATGCTTTATTACTTTTTTCTATCTATACTAGATCATGTGCTGCTATATGTGTATATATTTTTTACTATGCTTATGCTATGTGTACATCTCTTATACATATATGTTATGAATTTTTTACTGTATATGAAATGAATACTTTTTTATTGTTTGCCATTGTGTATAATCAATAAACATTTCATAATGCATCTCTAAATATGGTTTATTTTACCTGCACTACCCAAGCGCTTCATTTAAAGTCCCAACTTCCTGTTTAATTGTACCAATTACTGGGATGGAGCCACTTAAGTGTGCCTCATTTAAAGTCCCAAAACTCCCTCATATTTTCATTTTTATGACCTATTCATTTTGCTCCTATTTTCATCTGGACACTAATGTCTCACAAATGATGCTCCTGCCACAAAAACAGGTGATTATAATAACACTATGTCCATGTTCTACCCTGAAGAACTACTCACCATCGTAGTCAATTTTGTCATCATTATTTCTATCTCCGTCTATCATCAATTCCTCAATGTCATCCTCTGTAATGGTCTCACCAGTTGCTTCCAACATACCCTTCAACTCTTCCAGGTCTATGTAACCATCACAATTCCTATAAAAGTTGAGGTTTCCATGTTAAAAAGTGTGCATCTAATTGACAGATGTATGTTTAATTGACTTAAAATATAAGATAAAACCTAACTAGTTTTCTTGGACAATTAGCCTACCTTACAGTATATTGATTTTGTACGGCCATACAAATATAGTTCCTTAGAAGTAACAAGGTTTAGAATGCAATTTCTTTGAGCACAACGAGTCTTTTATTTTTGTGCAGATCAAGTGGGAATAGAGATTGTCAGTCCCCCAGGAGCTGTCCATTCACACAGCAACCTTTTTCATGTATAATGCTGACTGCTACCCATAACCATGTCATTTTCAGTTTGTTCCTTTTAATCTATGAAGATGTCATCTGTAAACATTTATAATTTATGGGTAATAAAAACTGTATAATTGCTACTGTAGGTATTTTAATTATAATAAAAATTATGCTTTTCTTTTCATGTGAAGCAAGATGTGATTTCCTAACACATAAAACATTTACATTTTTACATTTCTCTTCCATAAAGCCTTTGCAGTTGTACTCTGAAGTTTTCCCTGAGTTTTCATCCATCTTTCTGTTAAAATAGTCTCATTCCATTTCCCAGTTTGCACTGAATTTGAATTCACATTATAGACATTCCCTGAAATTTACTACAGTAATTTGCAGAGAGGTCTTCACATCTAAAGTGGTACTGGGGGCTTGTAAATCCTTTTTATTACAAAAGTAGGCAGTACAATTTAGGGCTTGTTCACACCAAAACATTGTGGAATGCCACAGTAAATTGCATGGAGTACCACAATGTTCGGTAACTCCACCATGCATGCATTGATGTGTTGCAGTGCCATTAAAGCTTTTAGTTTAGTGAATTATTTTGGGGTATATAGCACCATTCACATTAGGTATGTGTATGTGTAATGCTATGTATTTCATTACCTGCAGGTGGCTGCTTCTGTGTTCCCTTCACAGCTGCCAAATACTGCCCTGAGCAGCTATCTTTTGGCACTTGTAATGTTAACACCAGTGGTTCCTAATCAGAAAAGTTTCAATGCTTTTCGTCCCCTTTTGCCACCTCCACTAGTCATAGAACACATACACTCCCATGATGCATCAAGTTCTGTGAATGAAGGGGGAACAGTTGAATGATGGTATCTCCTCCACCCATTCACAGAACTTATTAGGAGTGTAATAAGATAAGTTCTATGAATGTCAGAGGAGGCAGGAGGGGATGGGTGAGTAGTGCAGCTTTCCTGATTAGGAGCCACTGCTGTTAACCTTCACAGCTCCATAGTAGGGATGAGCTTTATGTTTGAGTCGAACATGAGTTCGACTTGAACATTGGCTGTTCGCCCGTTCGTCGAAAACCAAACACTATGGGGCGTTCGCGCCAAATTCAAGTGCCGCATAACACCCCGTAATGCACTGCAGGATATATATATATATACAGTGCCTTGCGAAAGTATTCGGCCCCCTTGAACTTTTCAACCTTTTGCCACATTTCAGGCTTCAAACATAAAGATATAAAATTTTTATTTTTTGTGAAGAATCACCAACAAGTGGGACACAATTGTAAAGTGGAACGAAATGGCCATCGAGCGTCATGAGCGGCTGACGTGCGGCTGACGTCAGCACAGGGGAGGGGCCTTGCGCCGGCGCCGGGAAGCGATGAGATGGGACGCGGACGGGCTGCGGCGGAGCCTCGTGGAGTGAGAGACCACGAGCGGCCGGTCTAGGTCTGCGTGCCCGGCCACTTTGCCTGCCCTGCTCCCCCCCACCTCCCCAAGCGGATGCAGCACCCCGAAGTGAACACCCATTACGGATCCACAGCTCCGGAGGCAGCCCGCCGCTACTACCTATCTGAAGTGCCCCTTCAGCAGCAGTGCACCATGGACAGGACACTTCCCCCAAAAGACCTGATCAAGGAGAAGTAGCAGCTCCCTGGACGAGATTCCCAGGTAGGAGACGCCTCATAGAGGCTTACCATCAACGATTGTATCTAATGACTCTGTTACCTGGCCATACTCAGACTTGTCTATTATCGGAATAATTTATGGCCACTAGAGGGGGTCTGGAGACGGTACCTGTTCAGGGGGCTTGAAGTATCCAGTAAGACTATTTTCTCTAAGGGGGTCCGCAGCGGGGAGTGGCTCTGGTCTTCCCCCCCCCCTTAAGGTTTAATCAATTGAGCCGGCTCCCCCTGCTGGAAGTGATAACAACTGCCCTTCCTGCCTTCCTTTCCCCCCTTTAGAAGAAGTAAATATACAGACACTGTCAACATCTGGATAAAGGGGGTCAAGCTCCCTAACCCTGGGCACTATACACAGGATTTAGACGGATTAGACAAGCAGCGCGGACTTCAGCAGCCCTCCCCCTGGGTGTGATGCCTGAATGATGGTATAAAGAAGGTCATCCACCACTGTAGACACATAGGGGCATAATCAACCCCCTTGAGGTTTATAGGGGGGCACGGCGTATCTCACTGAAAAGCAAAGAGAGGTAGCTCGTAGAGTCGGTGTAAAGTTATACCCAAAAAGGAAAACTCAGGAAAACATGAAAGGCCGGTCATCGAGACAAGCAGAAACCAACAACCCAAGAGAGAGCCTTAATACCAGCTCAATTCAAAAATACTTAAAAGAAACTTGTGTGAAGAGCCCGGGAATGGAGGGGAGACAGCTGGGTACTAAGAAAAAGGACCAACAGAAACAAAAGGGGGGACAGGGAGACAGGCCCCATGAGGAGCGGGACTCGGAGGGGTCACCAGTCTACACTGCAGCAGAAGAACAGAGAATCATGGCCCAAGTACCAAGCAAAATAGATATCAGCGAAATGCTGACCAAACTGGAGAGGAAACTGGAGAGCATTATAAAAGAAGAAATCTCAAACGTTCGCTCCGATATGGGGCATCTCCTCCGCCGGGTTGAAGAGGCGGAAGAGGCCTCCAGTAAACAAGCTAAAGACTTAGCAGATTTAAAAGAACGAGTCAAGAAGATGCAGAGTGAAAACCGTGCCTTGGCTTTTAGACTCGAGGAACAGGAGAACCAGAGCCGCCGTCAAAACTTACGCATCCGATCAATCCCGGAACAACAGAACGAGGATCTCGGTGAGAAGATGAGGAAGATTTTCAATCCCTTACTGGGTAGGCGAGAAGATGAGGTATTGAGGATCGACAGGGTCCACAGAATAAGGAAGCCCCCTCACATTAAGCAAGACAGCCCAAGAGACGTCATAATCAAATTCCATCAATATGAGGATAAAGAAAAAATCTGGAAAAAATTAAAAGGGGCGCCACCTCTCAAATTTGAAAACAAGGACCTGCAGATCTTCATAGACCTCTCAGCAGGGACTCTAGAGAGGAGAAGACAGATGAGACCAGTCCTCGATCTACTCAGGAAGGCTAACTTAAAGTACAGTTGGGGGTTCCCAACATCCTTGATAGTCATCAAAGAAGGAAGATCCTTTAGAATGAGATACATGGAAGAAATGCAGGACTTCTGTAGCAATCTGGGTATCTCGGTCCCGGCTGTGGAATAGATGCTGGGGTTTGGGTGGTGGGGGGCGGTGGGGGAGAGGGGGGGTGGGGGGGTTTCCCCCCCCTTTTTTTTTTTTTTTTTTTTTTTTTTTTTTTTTCCTCTCTCCCTCCCCCCCCCCCCCCTCCCTCCCTCCCCCTGCTCCACCGCACCTCTCTCCATATGGGAGGGGGGGCTGACCTCAGGACATGTGGACTTGGGTACAATGGATTCTAGTTATTAATAATCGATATGCAGTTGGTGGGAAAAGGGAGGTAATAGGATCCCTCCTATGGAAAGGAATCTGTAGTTTATTTTGGGTGGGGGATGGTGGGGGGGTGCTCGGTGCTCGGGGGGTGGGGCATCTTGAGTCTATCTCGTTGAATGGGTCCCGAACGCCGGCGCAGGAGCCCAGCCCCTGCGGAAGAGGCACCGCCGTGGGATATGTGTGTACTTCCATACGGGCGGGCTCCAGGCGTAGTGGGCGCCATGGGGGGGAGGGAGGGGGGTGGGTGTTGGGGGGAGGGGGGTGGAGGTGAGGAGGGGTGGGGGGGATGGCTGGGTGGTGGGAGGGAGGAGGGGAGGAGGGGGGTGGGGGGGGATGTCAGGTGTCTGGTGGGGGGGATAGAGGCGGGTTGTGTTCAGGGGGAGCAGAGTACTGAGGCTAGAATGACTACCTTTTAAGAGATGCCTGATATTAAATTGATATCTTACAATGTAAAAGGGTTGAACTCTCCCAGGAAGAGGCATAAAATATTCAGGGAACTGGATCATCTGGGAGGTGATATAGTTTTCCTGCAGGAGACACACCTGACCCTTAATACTAGGGTCAGGTTGTTCTCCCCCAGGTTCCCACAATGGTTCTACGGGGATTCCCCCGACAAGGGGTCTAAAGGGGTAGCTATTGGGTTGTCCAAAGCAACGAACTTCCTGGTACGGGATAGATTAACAGATCCTCAAGGCCGCTTCTTATTTTTGAAAGGCTTTATTGGCACCAGAAAGATCACGCTGGCCAACGTATACTGCCCGAACAGGAGCCCCACAGTTTTCCTGGGACAGATGTTAGAGAAATTGATGGAATTCAGAGAGGGGGAGATGGTCCTGGCTGGAGACATGAATTTTTGTCTGGACCCGGCCCAGGATAGTACGTCCCGTGCCCAGGGGATCAAGAAGGTGTCACTAAGAGCAATTAAGCGGAAACTATTCCACTGTCAATTAATAGACGCGTGGAGAATACAACATGTTAAAGAGAGGGACTACACCTTCCATTCCCCTGTGCACGGGACCTACTCCAGGCTGGATTATATTTTTGTTGATCATAGCCTGTTAGATGGGGTGGTAGACACCAGTATCGAAACAACAACTCTTTCTGATCATTCGCCTGTCATGATGAAGCTGAAGCTCCCTGAGATAGGGAGACGTCCCTTCTCGTGGAAGCTGAATGAAAGCCTACTTAAGGACCCGGAAGTAATAGACCGGATCCAGAGTGAGTTAAATCAGTTTTTTACATATAATGACATGGGCGAGGTTTCCCCTTCTACCCTCTGGGAGGCGCACAAAGCCTACATACGGGGGATTTTTATTTCTATAGGAGCAGGCCAAAAAAAAAAAAGGAAGGAAAAAAGGGAAAAACTGATAGCGCATCTGTCCCAATTAGAACAATCACACAAGAGGTCCAAGGGACAGGACGCGGACTGCTACCGGGCGATGGTTGCTGGGAGAGAGGAGCTGAGGGACATGATGGAGCAGGAGGCAAAGAGAGCCATAAATTTAATGGCCAAGGAGAGGTATCTCTGGGCCAATAAGTCTAGCAAATATCTGGCGAGGCAAATCAGGAAAAAAAGAGGACGTAATTACATAGAGAAAATAAACGGTGCAGGTGGTAAAGAGCTTGTATCAAGTGAAGATATGGCTAATGAGTTTAGAAAATTCTATGCCGACCTATATTCAATTAGACATGAGGAAGGGGAGGTCAGCGTACGGACAGCCAGGAGAAGAGAATTCCTAAAAGAGGCAGGCCTAGGAGTATTGTCTGGTGAAGATAGAGATCTCCTGGACAACCCCATAGAGGAGGGGGAAATCCTAGCAGCATTAAAAGACACCCCGAAGGGTAAAAGTCCGGGCCCGGATGGCTTCTCTTCCATCTATTTAACTAAAATGAAACACATTCTGGTCCCCAGGCTCTGCAAATATTGGAACGAACTGGGCACCAGAGCTGAGATGGAGCGAGAGGCCCTGCGCGCCACGATAACTTTAATATTAAAACATGGGAAGGATACTAAGTTGTGTTCAAGCTACCGGCCTATTTCTCTGCTTAATACGGACGTAAAATTATATGCTAAGGTCCTGGCTAACAGATTAAAGCGACTCATGGCGGACCTGGTACACCCGGACCAGTCCGGTTTTGTCCCGGGGAGACAGTGTAGAGACAATGGGGTTAGGGCGGTGTTATTGTCGGAGTTCTGTAGACATAGGGGACCCCCTGCTCTATTCCTGTCGATAGACGCCGAAAAGGCTTTCGACAGGGTAGACTGGGGGTTCCTGATGGATACATTAGAGGTAATGGGCATTGGGCCCAGGTTTATTTCCTGGATTAAGGTCTTATACAACAGACCAACGGCAGTTGCGAGGGTGAATGGGGCAGTATCCAAAATTTTTGAAATGAGAAACGGAACAAGGCAGGGGTGCCCTCTCTCCCCTCTTCTGTTCGTCCTGTCCCTCGAGCCCCTCCTAGCTGCCATCCGGAGCAGTCCCGATTGCAAGGGGGTCCGGGTTGGTCCAGAGGAGCACAAATTGGCAGCATTTGCCGATGATGTACTCTTTTTTGTCTCAGCCCCCAGAGTAACCCTCCCCAACATATGGCGAATTCTTAGGCGATATGGAGAAGCCTCCAATTTTAAAATCAACCCCGGTAAATCTGAAATTCTAAACATCAGCCTTACGAAGCAGGAGGAAGCCCACCTGACTTCCGTGTTTCCCTTCCCCTGGAGAAGGGAGATTAACTATTTAGGTATCAAACTAGCCAACTCTATTAAAAAACTGTTCCAAAGTAATTACATCCCACTACTAGATGAAATCAGGCATGAGGCTAGGAGATTGAGGTCGAGACCGCTCTCTTGGTTTGGTCGCGTGAATGCGGTTAAAATGACGATCACTCCAAAGATCTTATATAAGTTTCAACTGTTACCGATCCCTCTACCAAGGTATTTTCTGGGGGCCCTAAGGAAATTAATTATCCAAGCTGTCTGGGGTGGCAATAAACCTCGTATTTCCTACGCAACACTGAGTAGAAGCAAAAAAAAAGGCGGAATAGCCGCACCAGATTTCAATAGGTACTATACTGCGGTAGTGCTGTCAAGGGTTATAGAATGGAGTAAGAAAGAGACTGATAAGCGGTGGGTGAATATTGAATATTCCTTAAGTAATAATAATTTGGCACATTCACTATGGAACCCCCCAAAATTTAGGACTTTTAGCACTGACACTTCTTTATTAACACAAAACACTTTTAAATTATGGGACAGAATTCATACACAGCACAAATGGTTGTACAATTCACCTTTAATATATATGAAGAATAATTCTTTCTTTGAACCAGGAATGAGAACAGTAGGGGGGGAGTGGTTAAAAGACGATGCTCTTCAATTGAAAAATTTTATTAGTAGGGGGAAAATACGCACTTTCACGGAATTGAACCGAGAGGTAGAACATTGGGTGATAGATTGGTGGAGGTATTTACAGCTCTCCCACTTTATAAGTAAATTACCAAAGCCTCTTAGGAGTATAGAAGAGCTCAGGCCTCTTGAGAGACTCTGTGTGACGGAGAATCCGGGAGGTGTCATAGCCCAAATTTATAGAATACTCGGCGAGTCACAGGAGGATAAGACGCCTCATTATATTATAAGGTGGGAGCAGGAATTGGGGTCACTATGCACTAGCAACACCTTGGGTAAAATCCTGAATCTGGTACACTATGCAGTATTGGATATTAGGAGAACGGAAATCCACTATAAAGTATTATCAAGATGGTACGCCACCCCGGACAGAATAAGCAAGATGGATGGGTCTAAGGGGAATTCCTGCTGGAGGGGATGCCAGACTAAAGGCACAATGGCCCATATCTGGTGGGATTGCCCCATTATAAAGGTCTTTTGGAAAAAAATTTTATCCCTATCAAAAGAATTCACGGGGAGGGAAATAGAGGAGGACCCATGGGTCTGTCTCTTCCATGGCACTCAAGATACAGTTAAGAGCTATAGGACCTCCCTGACCCCGATAATTCTAGACTCTGCCAAGAGACAGATTTCGCTAAACTGGCTGAACCCGTTAAGTCCCAAAACGCGAGATTGGCTATTTGATCTCAATGAAATCTACAACATAGAAAGCCTGGAACGAGGGGGAGTGGAACCAGACGAGGACCAGGAATGCAGGGGGAAATGGGCAGGTTGGCCTAACTTTAAAAAAACTTGGACCTACCTAAAGGAGATAATATAAAAAGGGAGTAAACCAAATAATTCGGCAATGGAGGTATGGCAGGCAAGAGTTTGCTTGCCTTTGAACTACACCCCGCAGGGAAGGGAGGTGGGTAAGGGGGGTGGGGCGGGGAGGGGGGTTAAGGATAGGGGACGAGGGGCATGCCCGGGAAGTGGTCAAGTTTGCTACCTGAATATATCGATGATTTGTTGGTTTTTTTTCCCAGGGAGGCATGTCTCCTCAGAGGAATGTTTTTGTATTGGAAAATGATAAATAAAGAAATTAAAAAAAAAAAAAAAAAGTGGAACGAAATCTATTGGATTGTTGAAACTTTTTTAACTAATAAAAAAATGAAAAGTGGGGCGTGCAAAATTATTCGGCCCCTTGCGTTAATACTTTGTAGAGCCACCTTTTGCTGCGATTACAGCTGCAAGTCACTTGGGGTATGTCTCTATCAGTTTTGCACATCGAGATACTGAAAATCTTGCCCATTCTTCCTTGCAAAACAGCTCAAGCTCAGTGAGGTTGGATGGAGAGCGTTTGTGAACAGCAGTTTTCAGCTCTTTCCACAGATTCTCGATTGGATTCAGGTCTGGACTTTGACTTGGCCATTCCAACACCTGGATACGTTTATTTGTGAACCATTCCTTTGTAGATTTTGCTGTATGTTTGGGATTATTGTCTTGTTGGAAGATAAATCTCCGTCCCAGTTTCAGGTCTTTTGCAGACTCCAACAGGTTTTCATCCAGAATGGTCCTGTATTTGGCTGCATCCATCTTCCCCTCAATTTTAACCATCTTCCCTGTCCCTGCTGAAGAAAAGCAGGCCCAAACCATGATGCTGCCACCACCATGTTTGACAGTGGGGATGATGTGTTGAGGGTGATGAGCTGTGTTGCTTTTACGCCAAACATATCGTTTTGCATTGTGGCCAAAAAGTTTGATTTTGGTTTCATGGGACCAGAGCACCTTCTTCCACATGTTTGGTGTGTCTCCCAGGTGGCTTGTGGCAAACTTTAGACAAGACTTTTTATGGATATCTTTGAGAAATGGCTTTCTTCTTGCCACTCTTCCATAAAGGCCAGATTTGTGCAGTGTACGACTGATTGTTGCTCTATGGACAGACTCTCCCACCTCAGCTGTAGTTCTCTGCAGTTCATCCAGAGTGATCATGGGCCTCTTGGCTGCATTTCTGATCAGTCTTCTCCTTGTCTGAGCTGAAAGTTTAGAGGGACAGCCAGGTCTTGGTAGATTTACAGTGGTCTGATACTCCTTCCATTTCAAAATGATCGCTTGCACAGTGCTCCTTGGGATGTTTAAAGCTTGGGAAATCTTTTTGTATTCAAATCCGGCTTTAAACTTCTCCACAACAGTATTACGGACCTGCCTGGTGTGTTCCTTGGTCTTCATGATGCTCTCTGCGCTTTCAACAGAACCCTGAGACTATCACAGAGCAGGTGCATTTATACAGAGACTTGATTACACACAGGTGGATTCTATTTATCACCATCAGTCATTTAGGACAACATTGGATCATTCAGAGATCCTCGCTGAACTTCTGGAGTGAGTTTGCTGCACTGAAAGCAAAGGGGCCGAATAATTTTGCACGCACCACTTTTCAGTTTTTTATTTGCTAAAAAAGTTTAAAATATCCAATAGATTTCGTTCCACTTCACAATTGTGTCCCACTTGTTGGTGATTCTTCACAAAAAATTAAAATTTTATATCTTTATGTTTGAAGCCTGAAATGTGGCAAAAGGTTGAAAAGTTCAAGGGGGCCGAATACTTTTGCAAGGCACTGTATATCTATCTATATATATATATATATATATATATATACAGTGCCTTGCAAAAGTATTCGGCCCCCTTGAACTTTTCAACCTTTTGCCACATTTCAGGCTTCAAACATAAAGATATAAAATTTTAATTTTTTGTGAAGAATCACCAACAAGTGGGACACAATTGTGAAGTGGAACGAAATCTATTGGATATTTTAAACTTTTTTAGCAATTAAAAAACTGAAAAGTGGTGCGTGCAAAATTATTCGGCCCCTTTACTTTCAGTGCAGCAAACTCACTCCAGAAGTTCAGCGAGGATCTCTGAATGATCCAATGTTGTCCTAAATGACTGATGGTGATAAATAGAATCCACCTGTGTGTAATCAAGTCTATGTATAAATGCACCTGCTCTGTGATAGTCTCAGGGTTCTGTTGAAAGCGCAGAGAGCATTATGAAGACCAAGGAACACACCAGGCAGGTCCGTAATACTGTTGTGGAGAAGTTTAAAGCCGGATTTGGATACAAAAAGATTTCCCAAGCTTTAAACATCCCAAGGAGCACTGTGCAAGCGATCATTTTGAAATGGAAGGAGTATCAGACCACTGCAAATCTACCAAGACCTGGCTGTCCCTCTAAACTTTCAGCTCAGACAAGGAGAAGACTGATCAGAGATGCAGCCAAGAGGCCCATGATCACTCTGGATGAACTGCAGAGAACTACAGCTGAGGTGGGAGAGTCTGTCCATAGGACAACAATCAGTCGTACACTGCACAAATCTGGCCTTTATGGAAGAGTGGCAAGAAGAAAGCCATTTCTCAAAGATATCCATAAAAAGTCTTGTCTAAAGTTTGCCACAAGCCACCTGGGAGACACACCAAACATGTGGAAGAAGGTGCTCTGGTCCGATGAAACCAAAATCGAACTTTTTGGCCACAATGCAAAACGATATGTTTGGCGTAAAAGCAACACAGCTCATCACACTCAACACACCATCCCCACCGTGAAACATGGTGGTGGCAGCATCATGGTTTGGGCCTGCTTTTCTTCAGCAGGGACAGGGAAGATGGTTAAAATTGAGGGGAAGATGGATGCAGCCAAATACAGGACCATTCTGGATGAAAATCTGTTGGAGTCTGCAAAAGACCTGAAACTGGGACGGAGATTTATCTTCCAACAAGACAATGATCCCAAACATACAGCAAAATCTACAAAGGAATGGTTCACAAATAAACGTATCCAGGTGTTAGAATGGCCAAGTCAAAGTCCAGACCTGAATCCAATCGAGAATCTGTGGAAAGAGCTGAAAACTGCTGTTCACAAACGCTCTCCATCCAACCTCACTGAGCTCGAGTTGTTTTGCAAGGAAGAATGGGCAAGAATTTCAGTCTCTCGATGTGCAAAACTGATAGAGACATACCCCAAGCGACTTGCAGCTGTAATCGCAGCAAAAGGTGGCTCTACAAAGTATTAACGCAAGGGGGCCGAATAATTTTGCACGCCCCACTTTTCATTTTTTTATTAGTTAAAAAAGTTTCAAAAATCCAAAAGATTTCGTTCCACTTCACAATTGTGTCCTACTTGTTGGTGATTCTTCACAAAAAATAAAAATTTTATATCTTTATGTTTGAAGCCTGAAATGTGGCAAAAGGTTGAAAAGTTCAAGGGGGCTGAATACTTTCGCAAGCCACTGTATATAGATATGTATATATCTATATATATATATATATATATCCACTGCATCCAGTTTAGCTATATCTGACTGCAGGCCATGTGTACTTTTTCTAATATACTTCAGGCAGGCAGGTTATTCCGTTAGCTGCAGTGTATATATATATATACAGACAGTCTCGTGTGTGTGTGTATGTATAATATATATATCCACTGCATCCAGTTTAGCTATATCTGACTGCAGGCCATCCCTGGTGTACTTTTTCTAATGTACTTCAGACAGGCAGGTTGTTCAGTCACTACTTTTCTGGTACACAATACATACAGTGCACCCATAGTTGCTATTAGACTTCTGGTGGAGTACACAATACCGTGCACCCCTAGTGCAGTTGCTACTACTTTTCTGGTGGTGTACACAATACATACAGTGCACCCATAGTTGTTATTACACTTCTGTTGGTGTACATAGTACTGTGCACCCATAGTGCAGTTGCTACTACTTTTCTGGTGGTGTACACAATACATACAGTGCATCCATAGTTGTTATTAAACTTCTGTTGGTGTACACAGTACTGTGCACCCATAGTACAGTTGCTACTACTTTTCTGGTGGTGTACACAATACATACAGTGTACCCATAGTTGTTATTACACTTCTGTTGCTGTACACAGTACCGTGCACCCATAGTGCAGTTGCTACTACTTTTCTGGTGGTGTACACAGTACACAATACATACAGTGCACCCATAGTTGTTATTACACTTCTGTTGGTGTACACATGACTGTGCACCCATAGTGCAGTTGCTACTACTTTACACAATACAGTGTAGTGTGTTATTGCAAAACAAAATCCCCATCATGTCCGGAAGGCCACCAAGGAGAGGCAGACACTTACAGGCCACTAAAAGAGGGAAAGCAGGCTCTGTGTCTACAGTCAACAGTGCTGGTCATGGACATGGTGCATCTCCTGCAGGTGGCCGTGGGGCACGCTTGTCCTTTTTTTCTCCTGCTGGGACAGGGGCAGAAAAATTGGACCTTTGGTGGTGGTGCCACAACACTGTAACCCCACACAGATACACTTGTTGGGCACAGGAACGGGCCCTGCTGTGAAATATTAGATCAAAAATTGTAATTACATGCCCCTGTTAAACAGGGACAGAAAAATTGGGCCTTAGGCAGTGGTGGTGGTGCCCTAAACCAAAAATATTGTTGGAAGCTAGCATTATCAAGATTGAGGAGGAGTAGGATAGTCACTCAGCATAGGCAGTCTTCAAGGGATCCCACATCCACAGAAAAATCAATCAGTTACATCAGCATCAGGTGCTTGATAGCTGTTGCTGATCCAAGATTGATTGATTTTTATGAATGTGAGCCTATCAACGAAGGCTGTGGACAGGCACACTCTATGCTCCGTTACAAACACTCCAGCAGCACTGAATGTGCGTTCAGAAAGAACGCTGGATGCAGGACAGGCCAATAGCTCAATTGTATATTGAGGTAGTTCAGGCCAGTGGTCCATCCACAGGACCCAGTAACCCAGTGGATGCTCTGTTGGAAAGGTCTCCAAGTCTGCTCTTGCCCCTAGAGGACTGGAGAGGACTGGAGGTATAGCAGGGTTGGAGATCCCAGATGAGGAGCAAGGAGAAGTCCGCCTTTTTCTTTGATGTGGGTCTTTCAAGTGCTGTTGCCAACGGACTTGTTGCCTTATGAGTTTATGTGAAATCTCCATTAAATTCTGTAAAATATTGTAATTGTGAATATATTTAATTTAGCTTGTATCTATGTAGGGCGGAACATATTATCTTCACAGAAATCTCTGGTAGACCAGACAAGTTGGTGCCTAGGCTTGTGTATACAATGGGATCCAAACCTCATTGTTTTACACATACTCACTTCAAAGGATCCCATGCTGGGATATGCAATGAAGGGAGGCCAACCCATAATCAATTCTTAACTTCCCGGGAAAATTCAAGTTAATCTCCTGCTCAGAACAGTCACAAGGATTTGTGTTAAAGGGGGCTGACTTATGTAAAGTATAGAGATTGGAGATGTAGCCAGTCCTTAACCACTTCAGCCCCGGAAGGATTTACCCCCTTCCTGACCAGAGCACTTTTTACAATTCGGCACTGCGTCGCTTTAACTGCTAATTGCGCGATCATGCAATGGTGTACCCAAACGGAATTTGCGTCCTTTTCTTCCCACAAATAGAGCTTTCTTTTGATGGTATTTGATCACCTCTGCCGTTTTTATTTTTTGCGCTATACACGGAAAAAGACCGAAAATTTTGAAAAAAAATGATATTTTCTACTTTTTGTTCTAAAAAAAATCCAATAAACTCAATTTTAGTCATACATTTAGGCCAAAATGTATTCGGCCACATGTCTTTGGTAAAAAAAATGTCAATAAGCGTATATTTATTGGTTTGCGCAAAAGTTATAGCGTCTACAAACTAGGGTACATTTTCTGGAATTTACCCAGCCTTTAATTTATGACTGCCTATGTCGTTTCTTGAGGTGCTAAAATGGCAGGGCAGTACAAAACCCCCACAAATGACCCCATTTTGGAAAGTAGACACCCCAAGGAATTTGCTGAGAGGCATGTTGAGCCCATTGAATATTCATTTTTTTTGTCCCAAGTGATTGAATAATGACAAAAAAAAAAAAAAAAATTACAAAAAGTTGTCACTAAATGATATATTGCTCACACAGGCCATGGGCATATGTGGAATTGCACCCCAAAATACATTTAGCTGCTTCTCCTGAGTACGGGGATACCACATGTGTGGGACTTTTTGGGAGCCTAGCCGCGTACGGGGCCCCGAAAACCAATCACTGCCTTCAGGATTTCTAAGGGCGTACATTTTTGATTTTACTCCTCACTACCTATCACAGTTTTGAAGGCCATAAAATGCCCAGATGACATAAAACCCCCCCAAATGACCCCATTTTGGAAAGTAGACACCCCAAGCTATTTGCTTTGAGGCATGTTGAGTCCATGGAATGTTTTATATTTTGACACAAGTTGCGGGAAAGTGACAAATTATTTTTTTTTTTTTTGCACAAAGTTGTCACTAAATGATATATTGCTCACACAGGCCATGGGCATATGTGGAATTGCACCCCAAAATACATTTAGCTGCTTCTCCTGAGTATGGGGATACCACATGTGTGGGACTTTTTGGGAGCCTAGCCGCGTACGGGACCCCGAAAACCAATCACTGCCTTCAGGAATTCTAAGGGCGTACATTTTTGATTTTACTCCTCACTGCCTATCACAGTTTCGGAGGCCATGGAATGCCCAGGTGGCACAAACCCCCCCCCCCCAAATGACCCCATTTTGGAAAGTAGACACCCCAAGCTATTTGCTGAGAGGCATGGTGAGTATTTTGCAGCTCTCATTTGTTTTTGAAAATAAAGAAAGACGAGAAAAAAAAATTTTTTTTTTCTTTTTTCAATTTTCAAAACTTTGTGACAAAAAGTGAGGTCTGCAAAATACTCACTATACCTCTCATCAAATAGCTTGGGGTGTCTACTTTCCAAAATGGGGTCATTTGGGGGTTTTTTTTGCCACCTGGGCATTCCATGGCCTCCGAAACTGTGATAGGCAGTGAAGAGTGAAATCAAAAATTTACGGCCTTAGAAAGCCTGAAGGCGGTGCTTGGTTTTCGGGGTCCCGTACGCGGCTAGGCTCCCAAAAAGTCTCACACATGTGCTATCCCCGTACTCAGGAGAAGCAACAGAATGTATTTTGGGGTGTAATTTCACATATTCCCATGGCATGTTTGAGCAATATATCATTTAGTGACAACTTTGCGCAAAAAAAAATAAAAAAAATAAAAAATTGTCTCTTTCCCGCAACTTGTGTCACAATATAAATTATTCCATGGACTCAACATGACTCTCAGCAAATAGCTTGGGGTGTCTACTTTCCAAAATGGGGTCATTTGGGGGGGTTTTGAACTGTCCTGGCATTTTATGCACAACATCTAGAAGCTTATGTCACACATCACCCACTCTTCTAACCACTTGAAGACAAAGCCCTTTCTGACACTTATTGTTTACATAAAAAAATAATTTTTTTTTGCAAGAAAATTACTTTGAACCCCCAAACATTATATATTTTTTTTAAAGCAAATGCCCTACAGATTAAAATGGTGGGTGTTTCATTTTTTTTTTTCACACAGTATTTGCGCAGCGATTTTTCAAACGCATTTTTTGGGGAAAAAACACACTTTTTTACATTTTAATGCACTAAAACACACTATATTGCCCAAATGTTTGATGAAATAAAAAAGATGATCTTAGGCCGAGTACATGGATACCAAACATGACATGCTTTAAAATTGCGCACAAACGTGCAGTGGCGACAAACTAAATACATTTTTAAAAGCCTTTAAAAGCCTTTACAGGTTACCACTTTAGATTTACAGAGGAGGTCTACTGCTAAACTTACTGCCCTCGATCTGACCTTCGCGGCGATACCTCACATGCATGGTGCAATTGCTGTTTACATTTGACGCCAGACCGACGCTTGCGTTCGCCTTAGCGCGAGAGCAGGGGGGACAGGGGTGCTTTTTTTTTTTTTTTCTTTATTATTATTATTTTTTTATCTTATTTTTAAACTGTTCCTTTCATTTTTTTTTTTTAAATCATTTTTATTGTTATCTCAGGGAATGTAAATATCCCCTATCATAGCAATAGGTAGTGACAGGTACTCTTTTTTGCAAAAATTGGGGTCTATTAGACCCTAGATTTCTCTTCTGCCCTCAAAGCATCTGACCACACCAAGATCGGTGTGATAAAATGCTTTCCCAATTTCCCAATGGCGCTGTTTACATCCGGCGAAATCTAAGTCATAAAATGCTCGTAGCTTCCGGTTTCTTAGGCCATAGAGATGTTTGGAGCCACTCTGGTCTCTGATCAGCTCTATGGTCAGCTGGCTGAATCACCGGCTGCATTTTCAGGTTCCCTGTTGAGACAGGAGAGCCAGAGAAAAACACGGAAGACGGTGGGGGGGGGGGCATTCCCTCCCACTGCTTGTAAAAGCAGTCTAGAGGCTAATTAGCCGCTAGGATTGCTTTTACATGAAAGCCGACCGCTGGCTGAAAAGAATGATACCAAGATGATACCTAAACCTGCAGGCATCATTCTGGTATAACCATTCAAAGTCGTGAATGGCGTACCTGAAGACAAAAAAATGGTTAACAATAAAGCACAGTAAACGGTAAAGTATAAAAAATTGCATACCTGAAAAACAAACATGATAAAACATAATAACAATAAAACATTGCAGAATAGAATACAGTAAAAAAGAGCAGAACAATAGAGAGAGAGAATAGAGAGAGAAAGAACAATAAAACGACAACTATTTTTTTTTTTATTTTATATTTTTGTATGTGTTTTTTTTTTTTTTTTTTTTTGTAACTAACTTTTATAACTGTACCCGGTTCCAGGTTCGGGTCTCTCAAAATGCGATGGCATCTTGGGAGACCCTGTGAAAGTGTGCCTAGTCTGTGGAATGCTGTACCCTACGCTAATAGTCAACTAGTGAATGGTAGCGTTCAAAACATTCACCAATGCAAAGACCAGGATTGTCAGGACAGGAGGGACAATAATAGCGGGTGTCACGCCTATATCCGCGCTTGCTGCAGACACGACATCTTTTTTGGGGGGGTTCGTTGGGTAGGGGTACTCGGGAGGACATAAAGAAAATGCCTCTCATGCAGCCGACTGCATTTGGTTGGGGATGTGAATGGGGGAAGTATGGGCGCTGCAGAAGCGGTGGGTTCCCAATTAGGATTG
The DNA here is from genome assembly GCA_037952835.1 of Lithobates septentrionalis. Classification (NCBI taxonomy): domain Eukaryota; kingdom Metazoa; phylum Chordata; class Amphibia; order Anura; family Ranidae; genus Lithobates; species Lithobates septentrionalis. The sequence continues at coordinate 3,896,712 of JBBDGP010001187.1, read as the reverse complement.
GCGAATGCAGCAGGAAGGGCACTATGGGCACGACGGGCCTGTGTTTGTCTTTCTGGTGGCAGCGGGACACTACTTGTGCTTGCCACCTCACCAGCTTGAACTGCACTTATGGGACTCGCCACGTCACCAAGTGTTACTGCAGTGCTGGTTTGACTACGACCGGGGTGTACTAGGCCGCTGGCGCTTGCCAGTTCACCAAAACGCTACCAAAAAATCTGTTAGCGATCGCAGGGATCAGGCCTGACTCTGCAAACGCTGCAGTTATGCGTTTAGTGTTCTGTAAGTGACAGTGATCGATCGATACTGCACTTGGGTGGGCTGGGCTGGGCCGGGCGGAGGGGCAAAACGCAGGTGCTAGCAGGTATCTGGGCTGATCCCGCTAACACTGCGTTTGTGGGAACCCTAAACTGCTGGGGACGCTAGTATAGATCTGATCGGATCAGATATTGATCCGTTCAGATACTATACCACTAAGGGAGGCGTATGCTGCGTGCGTGGGTGTTAGCGGTACTGGCGCTAATCTGACGCTGCCTGGGGCTGGTGCTTGCCAGTTCACCAAAACGCTACCAAAAAAACTGTTAGCGATCGCAGGGATCAGGCGTGACTCTGCGAACGCTGCAGTTATGCGTTTAGTGTTTTGTAAGTGACAGTGATCGATTGATACTGCACTTGGGTGGGCTGAGCTGGGCCGGGCGGACGGGAAAAACGCAGGTGCTAGCAGGTATCTGGGCTGATCCCGCTAACACTGCGTGTTTGGGAACCCTAAACTGCTGGGGACACTAGTATAGATCTGATCGGATCAGATATTGATCCGTTCAGATACTATACCACTAAGGGAGGTGTACGGTGCGTGCGTGGGTGTTAGCGCTACTGGCGCTAACCTGACGCTGCCTGGGGCTGGTGCTTGCCAGTTCACCAAAACGCTACCAAAAAAACTGTTAGCGATCGCAGGGATCAGGCCTGACTATGCGTACGCTGCAGTTATGCGCTTAGTGTTTTGTAAGTGACAGTGATCGATCGATACTGCACTTGGGTGGGCTGGGCCGGGCGGAGGGGCAAAACGCAGGTGCTAGCAGGTATCTGGGCTGATCCCGCTAACACTGCGTTTTCGGGAACCCTAAACTGCTGGGGACGCTAGTATAGATCTGATTGGATCAGATATTGATGCGTTCAGATACTATACCACTAAGGGAGGTGTATGCTGCGTGCGTGGGTGTTAGCGGTACTGGCGCTAATCTGACGCTGCCTGGGGCGACGCATATCACCGCCGGGCGATCAGGGGGCTAAACCTTTATTCGGTAATAAACGGCGGGTGCCCTGACACTATAAAAAATAAACGAACTAACCAGCGTCACCCGTAACAGTTATACGGTGATCAGTGGTGAAAGGGTTAACTAGGGGGCAATCAAGGGGTTAAAACATTTATTAGGTAGTATATGGGGGTCCCTGTCGCTATAAAACGCTGACGGCGAACCTAACAATTTATGTCCCTAACTAGCGTCACCAGCGACACTAATACAGCGATCAGAAAAATGATCGCTTAGTGACACTGGTGACAGGGGGTGATCAAGGGGTTAAAACTTTATTAGGGGGGGTTAGGAGGGTACCCTAGACCTAAAGGGGGCCTAACATTCACTGCCCTAACACACTAACTGTCACAAACTGACACCAATACAGTAATCAGAAAAAAAAAAAAAAAAAAACCTGCTTTGTGTCAGTTTGTGACAGGGGGGGGGTGATTGGGGGGGGATCGGGGGGCGATCGGGGGGGGGATCGGGGTGTAATGTGTGCCTGGCATGTTCTACTGTGTGTGTGTGTGTTGTGCACTTACATTCCAGTCTTCTCTCCTCGGCCCGGAACGGAAAATACCGAGCCGAGGAGAGATGACATCATTTCCTCTGCCTCTGTGTACAATACAGAGGCAGGGAAATGATCCCATTGGCTGGGAGCGATCGCGAGGGGGGGGCCACGAATGGATGGCCTCCCCCTCACCACCGATCGCCGGGGGACATTTGCCGACCGTCGCAGGCACCGGGGGGGGGTCCGATCGGACCCCCCACCCGCGGGCAGGCAGGGACGTACAGGTAAGCCCTTTTGCCTGCCCGTGCCGCTTTGTCGACGTACATCGTCGTGCGGCGGTCGGCAAGTGGTTAACCAGGAATAGGGAAGCTCACCAATCAGAGCCACGCTATGCCAACCAATGAGGCATCAGCATGTAATGATATACACAGACTTGATGGGAGTGAAACACACACTTTTATGGGAGAGCAACCAATCAGAATGGAACCTTGGTGCAAAGGGTAATTATGGGAAAGGTCTGCATTTTATTTGTAACTAAATATGTTTGTAGATTAATGTTTTAAGGAATATACGCTGTATTCCTTCATGTAATTCTCTTATTTTAACCTAATATTTTCTTCCTTGGTGTAGACTATAAATAGATGGTTGTGTATTAGATAGACTTTCAACTACTCACCAATAAATGTTGTTATTAAAGCTTTAAAGCTTAAAGCTTTCACTCATGGTCAAAGAACTCTCATTAAACCCAAATCATACCTGAGAGTTATTAAATCTCAAATATAGTATACGGGAAACAGACTGCATGGGAGGTCGTCATATGTCTGGTCAAGCATGTGGTGCCCAAGCGGCTGCTGTTCTGGCCACGCTTCTGGCTGGGGACCGCCTGTATACTGCTATTCAGAGTATATAGCGCCTGGGGGCCCCACGCCTTTTTTTTGTAATTTGGGCGTGGGGTTCCCCTTAATATCCATACCAGACCCAAAGGGCCTGCTAATGGGCTGCCGGGGGGGGGGGTCTGCCTTTTTTTCTCAATGATTTTCATCTATATTGCCGGGACCCGACATTAAATTACAGCCGCAAGCAGTTTTAAATGACTTTTATTCCTTTAGAAATGTCATTTTGTGCAGGGACTGTTCTAAACACGGGAATGCGCCACTTTACAGGCATACTATAGTCACCCCCCAGGCATAACATTTAAAGGAATATTTCACTTTTATTGTTTCACTTTAAGCATTAATAAGATCATTGCTCCTGAGAAAACTGACGTTTTTAAAACTTTTTTTTGCATTGATACGTGCCCCCTGGGGCAGGACCCAGGTCCTCAAACACTTTTTATGACAATAACTTGCACATTAGCCTTTAAATTAGCACATTTGATTTTTCACGTTCGAGTCCCATAGACTTTAAAGGTGTTCGCACAAATTTTTTGCCTGTTCACATGTTCTGCCGCGAAACAAACCCGGGGGTGTCAGTATCCAACCTTTGCACCAAAACACATTTTCAACTTAAAGAGATACTAAAGGATAACATTTTTTGGGGGGTTAAAAAAGATGTTATACTTGGCTGCTTTGTGCAATGCTATTGCACAGAAAGGTCTCTTCTGACAGTCCTCTACCAGCACTTCCTGCTCCTCTCTCCCCTGGTTACCTCCTTAGCAAGCTGTGTACTATGAAGGCACCCATACATGCATACTCCTAATCCAGGCTGTGTGAGTCCAGAGACACACACAACACCAGTAAGCCAACCCCTGCTCCCACCTCAGGAGTTTAATTGATAGCAACAGGAGCCTATGGCCATAAGTGTCTCCTATAAGGTCAGGAAGTGAGGGGAGCATGCTGAAGAGGTGACAGGAGACTGGTAGGTGTTTATGGATGGGGGTGGGTAAAACCGGTAGCAGGGCGTTTTTTACTTTAATGAAGGGAATGCATCAAGGTAAAAAGCATTTTAACTTTAGAACCATTTTAACCACTTGACTACTGGGCACTTTCACCCCCTTCCTGCCTAGGCCAATTTTCAGCTTTCAGCGCTCTCACAATTTGAATGACAATTGTATGGTCATGCATCACTATACCCAAATTTAATTTTTTATCTTTTTTTTTTACACAAATAGAGCTTTCTTTTGGTGGTATTTAATCACAGCTGGGTTTTTTATTTTTTACTAAAAACATTGAAAAAAGACAGAAAATTTTGAAAAAAAGCGTTTTTCTTAGTTTCTGCCAGGAAATTTTGTAAATAAGTAATTTTTCTCCATCACTGATGTGCGCTGATGAGGCGGCACTCATGGGCACTGATGAGGTGGCACTTAAAGGCATTGATGAGGTGGCACTAAAGGGCCCTAATTAGGTGGCTCTGATGAGGAAGCACTAATATGCAGCACTGATGGGCACTGATAGGTGGAACTGATATGCGGTACTGCTGAGCACTGATAGGCGGCACTGATGGGAAATAAAAAATAATTTTATATTGATAAAAATACCTCCACTATTCAATTGCTTCATTCAAAGTCCCACATTTCCTTTATTCTTTATCCCAATTAGGGATGGAGGCACTTTATTGTGCTTCATTCAAAGTCCCAAATCCCCCCTCTTTTTTTCCTTGTGCATAGGGATGGAAGCAATTGAAGATTGGGTTTGGCAGTGTTCCCCTGTCGTCCCTGTGTGAGGTTTGCCCTCACTGATAGGGTGCCTTTTGTAAGGGTTTATTTATTAGGGACAATTACTCATATTGTTCCTTTTTACATATATATTTATCAGTCGTGTTCATGGCATTATTTTTAGACAACACACCATTCTAGTAATTTCACATTTTTGTTTCTGTCCAGGTGTCCAATTCCTGCTTGCCACCTGGTCAGTGTTGTGTTGTGCACTTCTTGTGCTCGGGAGGTTCAGGCGGGAGCCTCTTGCGCATCGGCGCCACGTCTCCTACGCCGTGCGTGTGACGACAGTTATAACGTCATCACGCCGACGTTTAGCATCAACACCCTCGTGTTTTAGTGTGAGGGAGCTTTCGTGCGTTTCACTGAGTGAACGCTCAGTCCAGGTGCAGACCCTCTCCCTCCATTGGCTCACTTACGTGGCGTGGGTGGCATATATTCATCCCCCATTTGGAGCTAGCTGTCTACACGGCTAGTCTCCTTCTGGGATTTTGCACACCAGCCATATTGCTTTGCTGGTTTTGCATTGATCCGGCATTGGGGTAAGTTGCACTAATTTCGTTCCAACTATCATCCCCTTCGGAACTATACTGGGTCTAGTATTATTCATTACTTATGTATAACTTACTATTGTTATAACTATACACATACTCAATATTTTGTTCCCAGATATTCCTGTTTGATGAGCTACATATCATCATTATTTGCCATATGGAGATTATTCTCACATCTTGCACTTCCCAACACTATCTGGTGCCGCATCCCGATATATTGCCACCCCAGCTCCCGTGGCGAAGTTGTGCTCTCAGCTCACCTTGTGCCAGTTACCGCATGTCGCATTCACTGTCCTTGTTGTTAAGTTCGGTTGGTTCAACCACCCATATAGTTTAAAGATCCATTCTCCCTGATATTTTTTCTTCTCTATTTTGAGTGTGGTTTATTACATTCATATATTCTTTAGGAATTCCTGTTGCATCTGCTCCTGATGAGTGGGCATACCCACAAAATGCATCAAGCTCTGTTTTGATGCCACAGCCACACCATATATGGAATGACATTTACCCACTATTTATCATGTTTGATGATGTTGTCACTATGTTACTCAGTAGATGTACGCCATACCATGTGAACACAGATGCCAGTATCGGGCATGTTGCTGTTGGCATTTTTATGCCATACAATTTTATACATCCACATCAATACCATGTATTCATCATGATTTTGTGTTGATATGTTTGCATCCATTTACCCATCATGTTTTTGCCTTGTGCAGGATTGTTTATATATGCATGAAATTATTTTTTCATTGTTTCTATATACACATGTAATAAATAATTTTATATTGAAAAAATACCTCCACTATTCAATTGCTTCATTCAAAGTCCCACATTTCCTTTATTCTTTATCCCAGTTAGGGATGGAGCCACTTTATTGTGCTTTATTCAAAGTCTCAAATCCCCTCTCTTTCTTCCTTGAAGCCTTGAAGCCTGCGCTGGTTCAGACCTTAATTGGTGTGCTGGATAGATCCTTAATTCAGCGCGTGAACCGGCGCACGCACAGCAGTACCTGGCCGCGAGAATGTTTCCAGCGCAATCCCATCGCGCTGGTTCTCGGCGAGGTACATCTCGCGCTCGCTGCAATAGGAAAAACACATCTTCCTATTAAAGCAGCGCGAGAAAAACCGGCATGGGTTCCCCCTCTTGGGGTATACCAGGCCCTTCGGTCTGTTATGTATTGTAAGGGAACCCCCTATGCCGAAAAATCCATACTAGACCCTTATCTGAGCACGCAGCCCGGCCGGTCAGGAAAGGGGATGGGGACGAGCGCGCACGCCCCCCCCCCCTCCTGAACCGTACCAGGCCACATGCCCTCAACATGGGGGATGGGTACTTTGGGGAAGAAGGGCGCACTGCGGGCCCCCCCACCCCAAAGCACCTTGTCCCCATGTTGATGAGGACAAGGGCTTCTTCCCGACAACCCTGGTCGTTGGTTGTCGGGGTCTGAGGGTGGGGGGCTTATCAGAATCCGGGAGCCCCCTTTAATAAGGGGGCCCCCAGATCCCGGCCCCCCACCCTACGTGAATGAGTATGGGGTACATGGTACCCCTACCCATTCACCTGGGGGAGAAAAGTGTCAAGAAACACACTACACAGGTTTTTAAAGTAATTTATTAGGCAGCTCTGGGGGTCTTCTTCTGACTTCCGCGCTCTCCGGCCTCTTTTCCGCATCTTCTACTGGTGTCCGGTTCTTCTCCGCGCTGTCCGGCCTCTTCTCCCGGTGTCCGGTATCTTCTGCCGGACTCCCCCTGCTATCTTCTTCCAGCTCTTTTGCTACCGGGGGCCTGGTCTTCTGCCTCTGTCCAGTTCTTCTCCTGTTTCTTCTCTCGGACTCCCCCACTATCTTCTTCTAGCTCATTTGCCAGTGGGGGCCTGGTCTTCTTCCACTGTCCGGTTCTTCTGTCGCTGTGCTGTTCTTCTCCGGTATCTTCTGCCGGATCCCCCCCGCTATCTTCTTCCAGCTCTTTTACTAGCAGGGGCCTGGTCGTCTTCTTCTTCGTCGTCTTCTCCCCTCTTCTTCCGATGTTGACACAATGCTCTCTCCCGCTGTAATACCGTCTGCGAGGTGTGTGGCAACTTATATAGGCATGGGGTGTGGTCACCGTGTGATATCACCGGGTGGCCCAGCCCTCCGTTATTTAAGAACCTTAAGAAGACGAGAAGCGTCACACGGCGGGAGCCTCCCATGGATGTGGAGCTGCCCGAGAACGAAGAAGGGAAGAAGACGCCGCGGAGGAAGATGCCGGACGAGAACACCGGAGCAGGAAGCAGAGGATCGGAGGAAGAAGAAGATGGAGGAAGAAACTGAAGGAAGATAGAAGAAAAAAGATAGAAGAAAGAAGATAGAAGAAAGAAGATGGAAAGAAGAAGCATTTAAATAAAGGAATTGTCAAAAACGGTCTCTTGTCATTTTTAACATTTTTGACACTTTTTTTGTGAAATGGTAGGGGTACATTTGTACCCCCTTACCATTTCACACAGGGGGGGCTGAGATCTGGTGGTCCCCTTGTTAAAGGGGGCTTCCAGATTCCGATAAGCCCCCCCGCCCGCAGACCCCCACAACCACCAGGCAAGGGTTGTGGGGATGAGGCCCTTGTCCTCATCAACATGGGGACAAGGTGCTTTGGGGGGACCCCAAAGCACCCTCCCAATGTTGAGGGCATGTGGCCTGGTACGGTTCAGGAGGGGGAGCACTCTCTCGTCCCCCCTCTTTTCCTGCGGCCTGCCAGGTTGCATGCTCGGATAAGGGTCTGGTATGGATATTTAGGGGGACCCCACGCCATTTTTTTTTATAATTTTGGCACGGGGTTCCCCTTAAAATCCATACCAGACCTGAAGTGCCTGGTATGGATTTTTAGGGGGACCCCACGTCATTTTTTTTTTGGCGTGGGGTTCCCCTTAATATCCATACCAGACCTGAAGGGCCTGGTATTTAATTTTTGGGGAACCCCACGCATTTTTTTTTTCTGAATTTTGTTTTTTTCTTAATGCTGTTTTTATCAATGAACTTTTATGTGTATTGCCAGACCGACATTTCATTATAGCCGTGAAGTGAACCAGCCTTAAAAAAAAAAAAAAGTCTAGAGGTGCGCCCGTTCAACCTATGCAAATGCATTTACGTTGCCTGACATTTACTAAGATTTTGCCGGCGCAGTGAACCAAAGCATTTGAACAAGTGCAAATGCTGTTTGAGCATGCGCAGTGCATAAATTCACCTCCCGCAGTTCTAAATGTATTTGCCGGCGCTGCCGGCTTGTCAGAAAAAGTTACTTTCTCATTCTATTTTGGCCATATTTGTTACTTGGACAGTTAGTACTACACTTCCTCACATCACCCCCATAATATTGGCACTTCCAGCTTGTTTAAATTTGAAGTTAAAGATGCCATGCGCCATGTCTATAGTGGAGTACCGATCACCTCTTCCCGTGCGCCGGGAAGAGAATAGTAAATGGGGGATCGCGCTGTGTTACCGACGCAAATGCTTTGTAAATACGAAAATGTCATTTGCGCATCGGTGAGCACTGCAAGTCATGGCGCAAATGCTTCGTAAATCAGCCCAATAGTGTTTGTAAAATCTGGTGCTGCAGCTGTGCTTGGTAGCCAATCAGCTTCTGTCATGTACCTGGGTGTCTTCGAACCGGGATGTTCCTGGTCCGATAGCTGCAGTCTTACCTGTTGTGTCACGGAGGAGCTCTGGAGTTATTGCAATGTTCTCCCAGCTTGATGCAAGCTGTGGACAATGTACAATCAAGCAGCCCATAAATAGCAGCACTTCCTGTTACTCAGTGCCCGTTTGTTTGGACTTGCTCCCTGGGTGTATTGATAGCTTTGTGATTTTGACTACCGTGTATTGAACTTCTGCCTGAATCCTCGACCATTCTCCAGCCTGCTGATTTAGTACTACACCACCAGCTCATGTATGACCTCCTCCTGTCTGACCACCTGCCACAGGTACCTTACATTACAAATGGGTCACAATGGCAGTGGGCCCTGCTGAGATTGTTTAAGGCAATTTCGCATCAGGGACAATTGATTGGAGCTCATGAACAGCATCTTTCTTCTCTGGACACCAAGTTAGATGAACTTTGTGCTATGCTTAAATCTTGTTTGCCTGGTCCCTCTGCACCGGTCCAGACTCCAGCTCCTACTCCTGCTCCAATCCAACCACCTCTTCTGTGCCACCCAAACTTCCCTTTCCTTAAAAATTTGGTGGTGATACTGAGGACTGCAGAGTTTTTTTTAAAATGTTTGCCGTTTGCATTTCCGCAATAACCCTGGGACTTTTAGCACTTGGTCTGCCAAAGTGAGTTTTGTAATTTCCTTGTGTAGCAGAGCGTCCCAGAAAAGAGCCAGGAAAAGTCCTGTTATGGGTTTATACGTCTCCCAAGCTCCTCTCGTATACATTCAGGAATCTCTGATCCATGATCCAGTTCGGGTCTTGGTCCTCTTCCCCTGGCTAATTTAAGCTCACCTGAGCAGACAGCCTTTGCTCTCTGCCTGGGTAACACAGACAACGCTGGTCTGTGAGAGCAAAAAGGTTGGTAAAAAGCTGTTAAGCAGTTTATGTGGAAACTGACAAGCGGTAGGCTTGCTCAGCCTGGTAGTTAGGGCCTGCATAGTGTATAGTTAGAGCCGAGACACTGCTAGGTTTTTTGTTTGGCTATTTTGTTCTGTTTGTTTTTTTTAACATGGTACAGCACCTCTATAGACTTGTATATATCACCATTAAACACTTCACTGTTTACTGGTATCTGTGCCTGAAAGCCTTCTTATCCCAGGAAGCTTTTGTACCTGCTACCTGTCCCCCAGGTTACATATAGTGGAGAAGCAGCAGTAGTAAGTTACTACTTAAAAGGCCAGTACCTAAAGTGACTTCACATGGAGGAAATCCTCAAACAAATGGTGTTATCCAATGCTGCACAACAGTAAACTAATGCTATTATACAGGAGCAATCGCAGAGGCTGTTTGAACAGCTAGCCACTGAGGCAAAAGCGGATAGGAAAACTTTGACTAAGGTTGTGGAGATGCTAGCACAGTGGTCACCTGCTAAAATTAATGATGTTGGAGACAAGCCCTCAGTCATCCATGTGGGTCGATATCTTTCCAAAATGACTGCAGATGATGATCCAGAGGCCTTTCTGCTAACGTTTGAAAGCACTGCTGAGAGGGAAGGTTAGCCTCAAACCCAGTGGGCAGGACTGGTCGGCCCCTTGCTTTCTGGAGAATCGCAGAAAGCCTACTATGATCTGGAGTTAGCAGAAGCAGGAGACTATGAAAAGGTCAAGCAGGAAATCTTGGCGCGACTCAGAGTCATCTTGGCAGTTCGAGCACAGTGGGCCCTCAGCTGGTTCTTCCAAGACGAGAGGCCCCCAAGGTCGCAGATGTTCGACCTAATCCACCTGGTGCAGAAATGGCTACAGCTGGAGTTCCTGTCTGGGCCACAAATAATGGAGCGTGTGGTCATGGACCAATTCCTGAGGTCACTACCAGTTCCCCTGCAGAAGTGGGTGAGTCAAGGAGACCCCAAGTCGGCAAACAACCTGGTGGAGCTTGTGGAGAGATACTTTGCTGCAGAGAGCCTGGTCCCCACCCCTACAGCCACTTTCCACCCAAAGCCACGGTCTCCCCAGGCAACCGGTAAGACTGTTCCAGGGGAAGTGGGTAATAAGCATGGCAAGGAAATAGGGGGGACGATTTTTAGTGGCAGGACTGAAGTTTGGCGTCCCAAACAAGGGAAGCCACTGCCTGTCAGCAAACCAAACTGGGGAAACGTCAGGTGTTTTCGTTGCCAAGAACTGGGACATGTTGCAGCAAACTGTCCATTGACAGATGAGCCAATGTAGTGCGATCTATCTATTAGAAGGCAGTCTATGTTTGCGGTTGTTTCATGCGCTGCAGCGCCAAATATGGGAAAACACGTGTGCCAAATGAATGTTAATAATAAGCCTATTACGGCCTTGCTGGACTCTGGAAGTCTAGTGACTTTGATTATAGCTGAGATGGTTGAAATTTTGAATTTTCATGCTTAAAAAGTTGCTGTGATCTGTGTACATGGGTATACCCGGGAGTATCCGATAGCCACTGTTCAGTTTAAAACTGGCTTAGGTAGGGTGACCCATCCGATCTGACTTGTGCCCCACTTGGTGCACAAGGCCATCGTTGGTAGGGACTTCCCTAAGTTTTGGGAACTGTGGGATTGTCCTGACCTGGTTGCATTGTCAGCAGTGGCAGAGCCAGAACTCCTGGCCACTACTGACAATGTGGGTTCAGGGGACTCCTCTCAGGGATCCCTGGGTTGTCCTTTCTTAGTTATGGCAGGAGAGTTGGGGGAGCCTGAGGAAGTCCCCACAACCATTAGAGCTGGACAGCAGTCTGCTGAATCTGAGCCTACGTTAGAGTTTGCTGACCTTAATGTGCACAAGGAAAATTTTGGTACCGAGCAGAGAAAAGACCCTACCCTTGCCAGGGCCTGAGAAAATGTAATAGTAATTAATGATGTACCTGTCGAACCAGGGGACAGGCCCTGTTTTCCTTATTTCAGCAGCAATGAGGATTTACTGTATCATGTATGTAAAAAGAATGATGAAGTGGTTCAACAGTTGGTGGTAACTAAGCCATACAGACGGGTGGTGTTGGAACTTGCCCATGGGCACTTACTAGGAGGCCATTTAGGGGTTGAGAAAACTACTGAAAGGGTGTTGCACAGGTTTTACTGGCCCGGGATACAGAAAGATATTGAGAATTATTGTCAATCCTGTCCTGTGTGTCAGATGTCAGCCCCAATACCCCACTTCCGAAGTCCTTTTAGTGTTCTTGCCCATTATTGAAGTGCCCTTTGAGAGGATTGCCATGGACCTTGTGGGTCCACTCCCCAAGTCGGTCATCAGCATATCCTTGTAATCATGGATTATGCTACCCGTTACCCTGAGGCAGTTCACTTACGCACCGTGTCTGCTAAAAACATTGCCAAAGAGCTGTTTATGGTGTTCAGTCATGTTGGCATCCCTAAAGAAGTCCTTACAGACTAGGGCACCCCATTTATGTCATGAATAACTAGGGAGCTGTGCAAGTTATTTAAGGTGATGCAGTTGCGAACCTCGGTGTACCATCCTCAAACAGATGGCTTGGAGGAACACTTCAATAAGACGTTAAAGACCATGTTAAAAAAGGTTGTTGACAAGGATGGGAAAAACTGGGACTTCCTGATACCATACTTGATGTTTGCTATCAGGGGGTTCCCCAGTCCTCTACGGGGTACTCTCCATTTGAGTTGCTTTATGGGAGACACCTCTGGGACTCTTAGACATAGCCAAAGAAACTTGGGAGGGGGAGCAGACACCCCATAAAAGTGTCATTGAGCATATATCTCAAATGCAGGAGAGGATTGATGCAATCATGCCGATGGTAAAAGAACATTTACTACAGGCCCAAGCAGCCCAATAGAGGATATACAACAGGGGGGCCCAACTCCATGTTTTCTCACTTGGTGACAGGGTCCTGGTGTTAGTTCCCACTGTTGAGAGCAAGTTCCTGGCTAAGTGGCAGGGTCCCTTTGAAGTAATAGAAGGAGTTGGGGAGGTCAATTACAAGGTATATCAACCAGGAAAAAGGAAGCCCAAACAGATTTACCACATAAACCTGTTAAAGCCCTGAAAGGATAGACTGGCGTTAACTGCGAGGTCCCTCCCGGTAACGCCTAAGAGTGCTGAGTCCCCTCTGATCCCAGAGGTCACGATTCCAGACACCCTGTCATATTCCCAAAAACAGGAAGCTAGAGAGTTCCTGATAAGGAATAGAGAGAAATTGTCAGAGTTACCTGGCACGACGTCAGCAGTTCAGCATAATATTGTTAGTGAACCTGGGGTCGGTGTCAAGCTCAAACCGCACTGAATTCCGGAAGCGAGGAGAAAGGACATCAGCGATGAAGTTAAAAGAATGTTGGAGCTAGATGTCATTGAGGAATCCAATAGTGACTGGTCTAGCCCCATCATGTTAGTCCCAAAACCAGATGGTTCTGTAATGACTTCAGGAAGCTTAATGCAGTGACAAAGTTTGACACGTACCCAACGCCCAAACGAACTTATAGACCGTCTTGGCAAGGCTCGCTATCTGACCACTTTGGACCTGACAAAAGGTTATTGGCAAATACCTCTGACTGGTAATGCCAAAGAGAAGACTGCATTTGTGACCCCGGAGGGTTCCTTTCAATATAAAAAAATGCCTTTTGGGTTTCAAAATGCCCCCCACAACATTTCAGAGGGCCATGGACAGGACCCTAAGACCCCACCGACGATATGCAGCAGCCTATCCAGATGACATAGTGGTACATAGCACAGACTGGGAGTCTCACTTGTCCCGTGTCCAGGCTGTCCTTGATTCCCTCTTCAAAGAAGGTTTTACGGCAAATCCAAAAAAAAGCGCCATTGGTCTAGAGCAGGGGTCTCAAACTGGCGGCCCTCCAGCTGTTGCGGAACTACAAGTCCCATGAGGCATTGCAAGGCTGACAGTTACAAGCATGACTCCCACAGGCAGAGGCATGATGGGATTTGTAGTTTTGCAACAGCTGGAGGGCCACCAGTTTGAGACCCCTGGTCTAGAGGAAGCTGAGTATTTGGGCTACACTATTGGCCGTGGTGTCATAAAACCTCAAGTGAGTAAAATAGAAGCCATCCAGGAATGGCCATGTCCTTCAAACAAGAAGCAGGTCAGGGTCTTTCTTTGCATTGCGGGGTATTATAGAAGATTTATCCCAAAATTTTGCAACTATAGCTGCCTCACTGACAGACCTTACAAAAGGGAAAGACTCTGTAATGGTGAAATGGTCCTCAGTAGCAGAGGAATCTTTCCAAGTCCTGAAGAAGGCTCTTTGTGCACAGCCAGTACTCCCCCGATTTCTCCAAAGATTTTTTGGTTCAGACGAATGCATCTGATGTTGTTATCTGGGCAGTACTATCACAGGTACACAGTGGGGAAGAACACCCTGTGGTGTACCTAAGCAGAAAGCTCAATGACCATGAGAAAAAGTATGCTGTCATTGAAAAGGAATGTTTAGCCATAAAGTGGGCCGTAGACGCACTCAGGTACTATTTGTTAGGGCGCCAGTTTGATTTAATAACTGATCATGCTCCCCTGAGATGGATGGCCCAAAAGAAGGAGACTAATAGATGGGTGAACCAGTGGTCTTTGGCGCTACAGGATTACTCCTTCACTGTAAAACACAGGCCAGGTGTTGAGATGGGGAATGTAGATGCCCTGTCCCGTGTTCACTCCTGTTGGGCCACAGGTGTTCCAACCCTGGGGTTGAAACAAGGGGGGGGGGGGGGATATGTAGCAGAGCATCCCAGAGAGAGCCAGGAAAAGTCCTGTTCGGGGTTTATACATCTCCCAGGCTCCTCTCGTACACATTCAGGAATCTCTGATCCATGATCCAGTTCGGGTCTTGATACTCTTCCCCAGGCTAATGTAAGCTCACCTGAGCAGACAGACTTTGCTCTCTGCCTGGGAAACACAGACAGTGCTGGTCTGTGAGAGTAAAAAAATTGGTAAAAAGCTGTTAATCAGTTTATGTGGAAACTGACAAGCGGTAGGCTTGCTCAGCCTGGTAGTTAGGGCCTGCATAGTGTATAGTTAGAGCCGAGACACGGCTAGGTTTTTTGTTTGACTATTTTGTTCTGTTTGTTTTTTTTTTAACACTGTACAGCACCTCTATAGACTTGTAAATATCACCATTAAACACTTCACTGTTTGTCACTACTTCACTTGTTCTGGTATCTGTGCCTGAAAGCCTGCTTATCCCAGGAAGCTTCTGTACCTGCTACCTGTCCCCCAGGTTACACTTGTTAAAGGGGAAGGCCCTGGCCTGGGTCTCTCCTTACCAGGAATGCAATGATCCTGTGCTGCAAGATGCTGACACATTTCTGGCTTCTCTCCAGACTGTATTTTCAAGCCAGATAGAACTTCTACAGCGGAGTACTCACTTTTGGACATACAGCAAGGTAGCAGGTCTGTGGCACAGTATGCTATTGAGTTCTGTACCCTAGCTGCTGAGACTAATTGGGACTCAAAGGCGTTATGTGCAGCCTTCCAAAAAGGTCTTACAGATCGCATAAAAGACGAGTTAGTCTATAAGGATTCCCCAGAAGACCTTTAAAAATTCATAGGGCTGTGTGTTCGTCTAGATATCCAGTATCATGAAAGGTGCCAAGACAGACTTAGAACTCACAAGCATCCTAGGCCAGTTTACCGTTTGGCCCCTAACTTCCAAGCACTACCTCAGCCAGAACCTGAAATTTCAGTTGAATCCCAGGCACCTGTGGAACCCATGGAAGTCAGCTGTCTCCACCTAACAGAGTCAGAGAAGCAAAGAAGGCATGCATTGGGCCTATGCTTGTACTGTGGACTCAAAGGACATTTTTTATCTATCTGCTCTTCCCATCCACTAAAAGGCAGGGTCTAACCAGTGTTGGAAGAGCTGGGTTAGACCTTACAGGTATATCCTCCAAGATTACTGTTCCTGCAATTTTCCATTTAGCCTCTAAACTTATCTCCTGTGAGGCTTTTGTGGATTCTGGAGCCGCTGGCCTATTCCTGGACTACACTTTTGCTAAAGAAAATAACATCCCATTTGTTCCTAAGTCTAGACCCCTGAGCCACCCTGAATAGACAACTGTTGGGAGATGGCCTTGTAAAATTTGAGACTACGACAATCACCCTTCAGGTAGGCGCACTTCATAAAGAGGAAATCGTTCTGTCTCTTATTGATTCTCCACTTCTGCCTGTTATCCTTGGTTATTTCTGCCTGTTATCCTTGGTTACCCATAGTTACAACAACACAACCCTTCTTTTAATTGGCAAAATGGAGAACTAACCTCTTGGGGGCCGTCCTGTTATCTAAACTGTTTGTCTCAATCCAAAAGACTTTCTGTTTGTCTGTTGGCTTCAGTGGCCATCCCACCTACCTTGACTTGAGAATACAATGGGTTTGCAGATGTATTTCACAAGCAAAAGGCAGAGGTTTTAACTTTACATCGTTCTTTTGACTGTGTGATTAATTTGATTCCTGGAGCACCTCTCCTTCCCTGTCATTGCCTGAACAAAAATCTATGGAGGAATACGTAAAAGACAACTTGGAATAAGGTTTTATCTGACCCTCTTCTTCTCCAGTAGGGACAGGTTTTTTCTTTGTTGAAAAAAAAGATGGGCGTCTTCAACCATGCATAGACTATCGAGGGTTAAATCAAATCACCATAAAAGACTCCTACCCTTTGCCTCTCATTCTAGAACTGTTTGACGTACCTAAAGCAGAAGTCTGCCTGAAAAGAAAATTAAAAGCCAGCAGCTACACATACTGCAGCTGCTGGCTTTTAATAATATGACACTTACCTGTCCTGGAGTACAACGATGTTGGCACCGCAGCTAATGTTTCCATCAGCTGTCGGGTGCTGCCGCCGCCATTGCGGGTAAGGGAACCCAGTAGTGTAGGCTTACGGCTTCACGTTAGGAAGCCTACTGCGCATGCACGAGGCCCGCGCTACTCTCTCATACTGACCCACAGCGGGAGGAGGAGGGAGCCCCACGGTGATGTCATAGGCAGTGCGGACTTCCAGAAGTGGGAACAGGATGCCTGTCAAAGACAGGTATCCTGTCCCCCCTCCCCCTGAAAGGTGTGAATTGTGGCACTGGGGGGGGGTGACAAATGAGCGTAAGTTCTACCTTTGGGTGGAACTCCGCTTTAAGGGAGCCATTATCTTCTGTAAGCTGGACCTCCGAGGGGCTTATAATCTGATTTGAATTAGAGAGGGAGACGAGTGTATGACAACATTTAACCCCCGCAATGGACATTTTGAGTATCTTGTCATGCCATTTGGACTTTGTATCGCCCCTCCTGTCTTCCAAAGTTTCATGAATGAAAAATTTTAATGATTTCAGCAACAGTTTTGTGATCATCTACTTGGATGACATTTTAATATTTTCCAAGGCTCATCTAGAGCACATCTCACATGTAAAGCAGGTATTACAACGAGAGAAAAACACCTTTACACGAAGATCGAAAAATGCAGTTTTCATCAAAGCCTTCCTTGGATACATCATAAGTGCCATTGGTTTCCAAATGGACCCTCAAAAACTTTCTGCTGTCTTGCAATGGCTCCAACTGACCACTTTAAGAGGGCTCCAAAGCTTTCTAGGGTTCGCAAATGACTACAGGCGCTTCATCAAAGGTTTTGCCTGCATTGCTGCTCCCCTTATTGCTATGACTAAGAAAGGTAAAAATTGCGAATTGTGGCCCTCAGAAGTGGAATCAGCTTTCCAGCAATTAAAAGACATGTCCAGCAAGGCTCCAGTTCTTCAAAATAAAGATCCCGATCTCCATAACATTGTTGAGGTTGATGCCTCCGAAGTAAGAGCAGGTGCCGTGCTGTCCCAGAGATAGCCTAAGTCCGTAGAATCCATCCAGTGGCGTTCTTCTCTAGAAAGTTTTCTCCAGCGGAGATGAATTATGATGTTGGGAATTGAGAACTACTGGCCATCAAATTGGCATTGTCTGAATGGCGACATCTTCTGGAAGGTGCTCCCAAACCTTTTTCTATTCTGACTGACCATAAAAACTTGCTGTATCTTCAGACTGCTAAACGTTTGAATTCACGTCAAGCTCGATGGGCTCTGTTTTTCTCCCGGTTTAATTTAGTTCTTTATTATGTCCCTGGGCATAAGAATAAGAAAGCTGATGCTCTTTCCAGACAGTTAGCTACTTCTGAAGAAGATCAACCTACCGAGCAGTATATAATTCCACCTCACAAAATTGTTGCACAGATCTTTACGGCTCTTTCCCAACAATTACAAGAAACCCAGAATCGTGTTCCTCAAGGCTTGAATATATCACCAGGTCTCTTGTTCGTAGCCCCTAGCCTCAGAAAACCTGTACTCCTCTGGGCACATGATGGTGTGTTATCCGGTCATCCTGGTGTCACCATCACTCTTAAGACCTTGCAGTGTCATGTCTGGTGGCCTCAAATGAAAAAAGATGTTACTGTCTATGTGGCTGACTGTTCAACTTGTGCTGCTAATAAAGTACCCCTCATATGGACTTCATTACAGAGTTACCCAAGTAAGATGGCATGACTGCTATATGGGTCATAGTGGATCGCTTTTACAAAGCGTCTCATTTTGTACCACTCCCTGGATTACCTACAGCAGAAGCACTGTCTACCCTCTTTCTTTCCCATATTGTGAAACATCATGGCATACCTACCAATGTCATCTCAGACTGCGGATCTCAGTTTGCTTCCCTATTCTGGAGAGCATTCTGTAAGAAACTAGGAGTAACGCTCTCACTCTCTACCTCAGATCACCCTCTAACAGATGGGCAAACTGAACGCACGAAGAAAACCCTGGAAACCTATCTTCGACATTATGTCAATGTGTTACACTCCAATTGGTCTGAGTTTTTGCCTTTGGCTGAATTTGCCATTAACTCCCGTTGGCACAGTGCTCTTCATACCACACCATTCTATGCAGCCCTGCCTGACTATGTTTTCTTCTGAATACTCAGCATACAAGCTCCACTTCGACACTACCTACCACAGGTACCCTACAGCTTCTAACTTCATCTTGCTCATTTAAGCTTTGACAAAAAAAAAATAGAAGCTGATTGGTTTCTATGCAGAGCTGCACCAGATGTTGCACTCTCCAGTTTTAGTAAATCAACCCCTGTGAGACATGTCTTAATACTGGCATCAGGATTTCTATATATGAGAGATAGTAAGGTGTCTGCAGTGGGTGTGTTTGGGAATAACCCTCCAGCCTCACAAGCAAGGGTTCTCAAACAACCTGATAAGCAGTAAAAGGGTACAACAAACCCTGAAGGAAGGACTTAAAGTGACACTAAATTAGAACTTTATTCTCCAAATAAATCCATACACATTCATTACTTAATGACCCTGTAATCTTTTTTCATGAAACTGTTTCTTACTGTGTTTTCTGTCTCCTTATTACTTCCTCCATAAGCTCACCCCTCTCCCCCCAGACACTTTCAATTGTCTGAAACAAGCAGTGCACATTAGCACATTAGCTACAGTCATGTAGCACACTACAGCTCATATAGTCCATACTCTGTAGTCCCTAGTCTATCTCAGGAGGGAGCAAGGTGGCCGTGAACAAAAGTAGTCATCTAAAAGGAAGTCAAATTAAAAAAAAAGGGAATTTGGAGATCTGGAGGCAGCTGAGAGCAAAATAAGGTACTTTTTTGAATTAAGAATATATACATTAATAGAATGCATTGCGCTCTGAATGCAGAAATAGAATTGAATTTTTATTTTGACTGGAGTGCTATTTTTGGAATAACTGAAATTGAAAGAAATAATTGTGGTAAGAAATGTCTCATAATCTACTGTGGGTCCAAAGCTTTTTGGCTGGTAGTACATGTACGGTTATGGGCTTTGTTAAAATCACAAATAAATAAGGAAGGCACATTATTGGCTCACAGCCCCAGTTTGTTTTGTGATCAGTAAGCAATACGTTTCTGGACAATGGCATTTATGAGGTGTGATACTCGATGAAGGGCAACAAAATAAAGACAAATTCTGAGACTTGGACATATATTGTGGGCCATTGGGAGACATTCACTTTTTCTTTTTTAATCCACCACAGTCTACTTTGACCCTGAGATCTCAATACTACTAAAAGGCATGATGTGCAGCTTTTCTAATGTCATCTCTTACTTGTCAAACATCCGGAAAATTTCTGCTAATTCTTCTTCCGATCTTCCTTTGGTTTCATCCTTCATACATCGGACCATCATAACCAAAAACTCATCAAAGTCTACAGTGCCACTTCCTGATGTGAAAATAATGAATCAGTTCCATACTACAAACACTACAAAGACTGTATGTTCTCATAGCTAAAATGATTGAATAACCTAATTACTGTGTTCAAAAACTAGGGGATATTAAAATGCAAAACAAATACAATACTAATCATTGTTTGTTAGCTCATCTAATTTTGACAGCATACAACTGACAGTCTGACAACTGATTTTGAAAATAAGTTTTTCTTGCCTGACTATTTTTTTATGAAAAATAGTTTACAAATCATTTATAACAGTTTTGTGACTTCTTATCTTTGTTGCAGTTTTTGCCAAATTTCTTTGATATGCCTAGCCTGTAACAGTGCCAGCAATTAGGGATGACAGCTAATAGAAATAATGAAGTGTTTAATTTTTTAATACTGCAATAACCTGAAACCTTCAAATTTTACATTGGTAGAGAAAAGTCTTAATTATGTGACAAATTAGATCACCAAGTTCCATTTATAAAAGCAATAATTGTGTGTGAATGTCTTTATGTACACACAGTTTGTTTGGCTCTATTTATATGTATGTAACTATCTTACATATAGTAATATCAGAGATGTGGGCAACATTAACATGTGTAAAAGGACTGTGGAAATCAGTGTAAAAATATTGTCTTTTGGTAAATGCACAAACAGACCCCTCTGGCCCAATCACGTAATTATGTGCAAGAAAAAAAAAAAGAAACATTATTTTTGCTTGTACATAATTGAATGATGGAAGTCAACAGATCTTCTCCTCATTCCCTGAGCTTTGGGGAAAATGCAACTTCACTTGCAATTCGAATAGTATATTTGCTTTAAGTGAATTAACCCCGTGTGTAGTGAAGTTGATGAAGAGATTTAATGACTAAATATGCCCAAATAATATTTATAACCCTTGGTTTATAACTGCCAGTAACACTTTCTTTAAAATGTCTTTTTATGGTGGCTGTTTTCTTTTCTGTATTTCCTTTTCCTGAGAAAAGACTAATTTAATGCACTGTGATAGCTAGCATTGCGTTCTCCTTGTATTACTAAAAAAACCTTCAGAAGAGTTTAGGCAGAGCACAATTTGGAGCACTCACCATCTTCATCCACTTCATCTATCATCTCCTGCAGCTCCTCAGGGGTTGGGCTTTGTCCAAGCATTCTCATTACCTTGCCCAATTCTTTTGTACTGATGCACCCGTCTTCTGCATCTTGTATAAAGACGTCAAAGGCTGCACGGAATTCTGTGAATAGTAGCAACAAGTAAATCAGCTTTATTGAGTTGCAGAAAATTGTGGAAATTTGTATTAGTTTGGAAAATGAAAATAGATTTGAACCCTATCTGGATAAAATTTAGGTTATTTAGGCATTGCACAACATGCCTGCGCATTGTGCTTTAGCACAGCCACTTATAGTGTACTCTGCAAGAGCATGTAACAGGGTGACAATGCAGGAGAGCAATTGGGAAAGAAGGGCAAGCATTTTCACCTTATAACTAGAAGTGCCTGAACAAAGGCTCCCATTTCTCCCATGATACAGTGCTGGGTGCCTGAATGCACAATCATGTGCCCAATCATGCTGTCATGTCATGTGGAGGTAGGGTACTTGGCCCCATAAAGGTTCTAACCATTTCAACATGGAGCATACATAGGACTTTTTCACTTGACTACAGGGAACAAAAGTATCAACAACATAGTGTGTGTGGACTCTTAAGTGAATGGGCAAAGCACAAATTTAATATAGGACAAAGCATGTAAAAAT
Source organism: Lithobates septentrionalis (assembly GCA_037952835.1). Taxonomy (NCBI): domain Eukaryota; kingdom Metazoa; phylum Chordata; class Amphibia; order Anura; family Ranidae; genus Lithobates; species Lithobates septentrionalis. The sequence continues at coordinate 3,875,126 of JBBDGP010001187.1, read as the reverse complement.
ATATACAAAAAAAAGTGAATAGTCACCATTCTTTTGTTCTTCTGTAAGTTGCTCTACCTGTAAATAAGAAAGCAAAAGTATAAGTGATGCAATAACCTAAAATAACCAATCACACATACGCTGTGGTGTACCACTGTGAACCAGAGATGCGTGCACAGCTGCCAGGAACTGATAGAGGTCCAGTACAGTTTTTCCAACCGTCCGTAAAATTTCAGTTTGTAAAAATAGGCACTTTTTAACCTTTCTAATTGTCTGTGGACAGGAGAAAAGTGCCTGTAAAAAAAGATCTACTTGTCACTGGTTCCAAATTCCCACCAGATTGACTTGTAGTTTTTAATGGATTATAATATGCTGGTCAGTGCCCTCCTAGTCCATTGACATGTTCTGCAGGTTGGTATCTGTCTTTTCGTGCAGAGGTTTGGGCAGAGAGCTTTACTAAGAGTCTGCAAGAGCCTGACAATGCATCCGTGATCTACTGAAATGCTCTTCAGGCTCATGAGAAAAAAAATAAGAAATGGACACTTGCATTCTAGTATTCTCTACACAAAGGTGAACTTTAGCCTTTAAAGGGGTTGTAAGCCCTCGTGTTTTTTCACCTTAATGCATCCTATGCATTAAGGGGAAAAAACTTCTGACACTGACCAGCCCCCCTAGCCCCCTCCGTTTTACTCAACTGAGCCTGTTCGTTCCCTCGGTGGAGACGTGCTCTACCTCTCTGCCCGTTGTCTCAGCTCTTGATTGGATAGATTGATAGCAGTGCAGCCATTGGCTCCCTCTACTGTCAATCAAATCCAATGATGCGGGCGCCAGGGGGGCGGGCCGGGTCCTGCATTCTGTGTGAATGTACACAGACGCAGGACTCGAGAGCACACCCGCATGGGTGTCCAGCATAGGAGAGCCTTCTCCAACGTGGGCACTCGATGCGGGGAGGAGCTACCAGAGCCGCTGGGGGACCCCAGAAGTCGAGTATCGAGGCCACTCTGTGCACAACGAACTGCACAGTGGAGGTAAGTATGACATGTTTGTTATTTAAAAATAAAAATGAGGGTTTACAACCAGTTTAAAGAATATTTTCACTTTTGAAAAAAAATAAAATAAATACACATTTTTTTGCAGATAAAAAAAGTGAATTTCTTTTGGAGCCTGTAAAGCAGATCGCTGGTGCTATGCAGGTCTCCTACGGGCCTGTCAGTGTATCTGTGTGGCATGCATCCCATATGGGCTATGGGCAAGCAGATACATTGACAGGAAGAATAAATGAACTACCATGGCATTGTGGTAGTTCATTGAGAACTACAAGTCGACATCCACAAGGGAAGTCGGGACTTGTAGTTCATTCATACACAGATCTCTGTGTATGAATGACGTGGCTGCATGGCCATGCTGATTTCAAAAACTGCTAATACAGGGAATTTCTCCCTGCACTGTTTCCACAGGGGATGATCGGGCAGCGGCTGCAGCATTAGGAACATATTACATGTTCCTAAAACAAGTGAAGCATGGTCCCAAAGGTGAACTTATCCTTTAAAGGCGAACTTTAAGTATTGGGGTTAATTTACTAAAACTGGTCCAAAATCTGGTGCAGCTGTGCATGGTAGCCATTCAGCTTCTAATGTCAGCTTGTTCAATTAAGCTTTGACAAAAAAAAAATAGAAGCTGATTGGTTTCTATGTAGAGCTGCACCAGATTTTGTACTCTCCAGTTTTAGTATATCAACCCTACTGATTATCTTCATGCATAATAGGACTTTCTGTCATAAATCAGGTTATCAGCAAAACAATGTGCGCCATTAATACACTTTCCATGTTTAGTAAGTAAAAAAAAAAACTTGGGGGGGGGGGGGGGGGGGTTTGCAACCTGTACCAAAATATTGTGTATTGTTATTATATGAGGTAATTCTTGGCTGAATCACATAATGAACACCAATAAAAGATTGTGATATGAGCAGTGGTGGCTGGTTTTTTTTTTATGGGGGGGGCGGCAAATAGCCATAGCCACCCCCCCCGGTCAGCCGGTAGCAAATACATACCATAAGTATATGGCTGCAAAGTAACAGCCGCCACCCAGGGGATCAGTCAGCATGGTGAGAATTTAACAAGCGGCGCCATTGCCCCCATTTAAATATACATCATGAGGCAAAAACGCCCCGTGACTGGCGTTCGCGGTGACATCATGCGTTTGCACCGAGTCATCACACATGCGCCAAGATACTACATTTCAGCCATATACTGATAGTATGTGTTTGCTATCCTTTTCTTTGGCTTCTGAGCTAATGCTTTGAGGTTATGTTACAAATGTTTTTGACTATAGGATTGTTCCTTTCTTTCATAGATCAGGATACATCACCACCCCTTTGCTGCAGTTACTGGAAACTTACTTTTTCAAAAGCCTTGAAGCTCTCATTGTTGTATAGGACTTATAGTCTCTCTATGCCTCTCCTTTATTTAGTATATCACACATGGTACTTTTGTAACTACTGCAAAACTGGGGTTTCTTCCACATTATCCATTGATCTGGGCAAGTTTGAAAACCTCGAGCCACAGCCATGATATATGCTTTATATTATGCATATATTTTCAACCTCTTTAGCATTTAACCCTATAGATTTCCATCATTGATTATATAGACCAGTCATACACTTGATGACACATGTCTGCAACATTTGCCGTACTTCGGACACTTTTCTACTTTGATGCTTAACCCTGGTTGTTTGTGTATACTGTAAGTTTGAATCATTTTTCTTATTATGTTTTCATACTATATGAAGGACTTTTTGTCCTATTGCACATTTTTTTCATGGCTACAATGTTTTTGTGATGGTATACATACCCAATCCTTATTAGTTCATCCCCATAGATGCATTCTCTCTTCTTTGCACTGGGTTTGTTGGGCTCCTGCTTTATGTGTGTTTTGTCAAACAGCCAGCATGTGTTATTTCAATACCTGTTATATATTGATTAGTGATCTACGTCAGTCATCTGTTTTAAAGATTTTTTGTTTTTTGTTTATTACTGCTGTCTCTTCATTTTAATAGAATAAATGCCTAAAGCGTAACATGTAGAGCTGAGCCACTGCAAATTTCTGACCTACCCGTACCAAGCCTGCTATACAATATTTTGTATCTCAGTGCCTGTAAAGTCCAGTACCAATTTTTCCAATATTTATTTTCATGCTGTTAAGCATATTACTACCTTCATGGTTACACTTGTAGCACCCTGATGTTTAGGCAGGGTTGCCATCTTTTTAGTTGCCAGGTGATAGTTGCCTTGGCCAATTGTTAGGAGATGGATTCCTCTCTAAATCTGGACTTGTTGCACCCTTTCTCTTCTGTCACTGGGTGGCCCTATGCTAGTGGCATTAGATAAGACGCTCAGCCATTAATGGATGGGGTGTCTCAGCCAATGGGCAGGGATTTTATTTGGTCCCTTGGCCTGCTGGGAGAGCCTTTTTATTTGGGTGGAGTCAGGTGATCAGCGTTCTGTGCCACCTGGGCGGCTGTCTGGGTGGACGTGTGTTATACTGCCCCAGGTGGGTTTTATTCCGGGAAGAGAAGGCAGGGACAATGGAGTACTTCTTCTAGAGTACATTAAATGCGGCGGGTCCCCAGTTCTATTCCTGTCGATGGACGCCGAAAAAGCGTTTGACATGGTAGATTGGGGGCTCATGATAAAAACATTGGAATCAATGGGAATTGGCCCTAGATTTATTGCGTGCGTGAAAATTCTTTATAACCACCCCCTGGCTTCCGTGAAAGTAAAAGGGGTCCTTTCCAGACCTTTCAAGATGGAGAATGGGACTAGGCAGAGGTGTCCATTGTCCCCCCTCTTACTTGTATTAACTTTGGAACCCTTGCTGGCCTTTATCAGAAAAAATCCAGAGTGTAGAGGGGTAAATGTAGGAACAGAGGAACATAAACTCGCGGCGTTTGCTGTTGATGTTCTTTTTTAAATTACTAATCCTAGGATTACAATTCCGAATTTGCTGCAGATCTTAAAAAGGTATGGGCATATCTCAAACTTCAAGATAAATCTCAGCAAATCCGAAGTCCTAAATATAAACAAGCAGGAAGAAAAAAAACTCTTAAGGGAATTTCAATTTCCCTGGAGAAAGGATATAAAATACTTGGGAGTCAAATTATCTAACTCTCTGAAGAAAATGTACCTAACTAATTACAAACCCCTGTTAGACGAAATGAAGCAAGAAACAAAAAACATGTCAATGCGCCCCCTCTCCTGGATCGGTCGCATTAACACAGTAAAAATGGTGCTAGCCCCGAAAATACTTTATAAATTCCAGATGCTTCCCATTCCACTCCCACATACATATATGAGAACCCTCCGAGGCCTAATTGCGAGGTTTGTCTGGTGTGGCAAAAAGCCACGAATTGCATACACAGCTTTGACTAGGGAAAAAAAACAAGGAGGACAAGCTCTTCCGGATTTCAATAAATATTACGTCTCAGCAACACTTTCACGGGTCATGGAATGGTCAAGGGAGGTGTCGGATAAGAGATGGGTAAATATTGAACACAGTATGAGTAGCACACACTTAGGTCACATTATATGGAACCCTCCAAAATTTAGAATACTTAGCACAAAAACAGCGGTTTTAACACTAAACACTCTCAAATTTTGGGATCAGATTCACACACAAAATAAATGGAGTTATAACTCTCCATTAATTTATTTGAAGGATAAGACATTTTTTGAAACAGGGATGAGGTAGGTGGGAGGGAATTGGATAAAGAATGGAAACACTCAAGTAAAAGACTTAATTAGAGAAGGGAAAATCCGCACGTATCTCGATTTGAAATCCGAGACAGATCTTTTGGTGATTGATTCATAGAGGTACATCCAGTTGTCGCTTTTCGTTGAGAAACTTCCGAAACTGATTGAGGGGCGGAAGATTACAGGCCGCTTGAGCTGCTCTGTAAGAGAGGAAAATCAAGAAATACTATCTCTCAACTCTATAAAATCTTAATGTTTAAGGAGGAACTGGATGTGCCTCCATATATCAAGAAATGGGAAAGTGAATTAGGGTCACAGTGTAGTAAACACATGGTAGGAAAAATTTTGAAAATGATTCACGGTTCTACAGTTGATATCAAGATGACAGAAACAAATTTCAAATGCTTAGCAAGGTGGTATGCGACACCAGACAAAATTAGCAAAATCCAACTGGATAAATCTGAGAAGTGCTGGAGAGGGTGTATAAATATAGGAACGATGGCTCATATATGGTGGGAGTGTCCCATCATTAAAGCATACTGGAAGAAAATCATACAACTAATAAAGGGAATTACTAATAAAACTATATCGGATGACCCATGGACTTGTCTATTCCATGGGACAGAGGAGCCAATTAAGCAATATCAAACATCTATTGTCCCTATATTATTGGATGCTGCTAAGAGTCAGATTCCAAAGAAGGGGATGGAACCTGAGAGTCATAAAACTCGGGAGTGGCTCTTTTGTGTAAATTAAATTTATAACATAGAGTGTTTGGATCGTTCTGGATTGGAACCAGATGAGGGGGCTGCACGACAAGACAAATGGGCAGGGTGGCGGAGGTTTAAGAGCACGTGGAGTTATGTCGAGGAGATTATTGGTTAAATCCTAATGAGTTCTAATTTAGGAAATTAAGGAAGGAAATCTGTTTCCTTGTATGTACAATAGAAACACCTGCAGGAAGGGGAGGGGAGGGGGGCGGAGGGTGTGGGGGGTATTAATTAAAGAGGGATTTTTGAGTAGTACTTATGCAAGCTGTATTTCAATGCATGGTTTTAGTTTTTATATTTGTAAAATCATAAATAAAGAATTAAAAAATAAATAAAATACTGTCCCGGGCTGAAAGGCCAGAAGCCTGAGGCCTATCCCAGGGACATCTGGCTGCTAGGCTGTCTGAGACCTATCCAGAAGCAGGAGAGCAACACAGGGTTTTAACCCCCACGTGAACATTTACGTCGGCAGAATGGCATGGACAGGCAAATGGGCGTACAGGTACGTCTCTTTAAATTTGGCTCTGTGCGACCCTGCCATGAGCTCCATGGGTGTGATCCTGGTAAATGGGTGACCCCGCCCCCCTCTGACAACATGGGCAGGACCCAGGTCCCCAAACACTTTTTATGACAATACCATGCATATAAGCCTTTAAAATTAGCACTTTTGATTTCTCCCATAGACTTTTAAAGGGTGTTCCGCGGCTTTCAAATTTGCCGCAAACACCCCAAATTGTTCGCTGTTCGGCGAACGGGCCAACAGCCAATGTTTGAGTCGAACTCATGTTCGACCCGAACTTAAAGCCCATCCCTACTTCTAACGTTGCAAGTGCTTATTATTGTCTCCTAGGGGCTCATGCTAAATGACCCTATATTTGCCCCATCCACTTTTTCGCCCATCAGATTTAGTGGTAGGCTAGGCCTTTTTATGTCCAACCTAAATGGCTAATAATGAATTACTATTTGAATCATATTAGGATGATAATCTACAGGGTCGTAACTAGAAATAGCAGGGCCCCATAGCAAAATGTTGTATGGGGCCCCCCTGCAAACAGCCCCCCCCCACAGCTGCCCTAGTGTCAATGCAGCGTGACCTGTGCCACATATAGCGTGACCTGTGCACAATGCAGTGTGACCTGTGCACAATGCAGCATGACCTGTGCCCCATACAGTGTGACCTGTGCCCAATGCAGCGTGACCTGTGCCCAATGCAGCATGACCTGTGACCCATACAGTGTGACCTGTGCCCCATACAGTGTGACCTGTGCCCAATGCAGCGTGACCTGTGCCCCATACAGCGTGACCTGTGCCCCATACAGCAGTACCTGGGCCCAATGCAGCGTGACCTGTGCCCAATGCAGCATGACCTGTGCCCCATACAGCATGACCTGTGCCCCATACAGCGTGACCTGTGCCCAATGCAGCGTGACCTGTGCCCCATGCAGCGTGACCTGTGCCCAATGCAGCGTGACCTGTGCCCCATACAGCGTGACCTGTGCCCCATACAATGTGACCTGTGCCCAATGCAGCGTGACCTGTGCCCAATGCAGCATGACCTGTGCCCCATACAGCGTGACCTGTGCCCCATACAGCGTGACCTGTGCCCAATACAGCCTTGCCTGTGCCCAATACAGCCTGGTCTGCCTGTGCCCCATACAGCCTCACCTGTGCAGAGGAAGAGGCAAGCCACCCGGGAGAGACTGCGCCGGCGGTGCTCTCATCCTCACTAGGCCTGTGCCGGTGGTGCTCTCATCCTCACTAGGCCCCACTTGGCTGCGGGCCCCATAGCGCCCGCATGGGTCGCTATGGTGGTAGTTACGCCCCTGATAATCTATGATTTTACTATAGATAGAAGTATATATTTATTGTATTTCCAAAGAAAATATTTATTAAATAGTATTTTACAAATAGCAGACTGTATGGACAAAATTGGCTAGAAATTTTGGTTAGATTGGTCAGTGAGTGAATTGCATAAAATAACTTTCTTTTCAGTTCTCTATTGGGAGCACATACGCATTTGAGGGTGAAATGTGAAACCTATCTGTCATCAACTCCCTCAAGGAAAAAAATATCAGCTGTCCGGCAGTCATTTTATTGTCCCGGCCTTGTAATCTGATGTCTAGATGCTAAGGCTTTCAGTAAGTTTAGAAGACGTGCTTGTTACTACTTTTGTACTTGGAATAACTTTACTGAATCCTTATGGCATGTGTCCTGTTTCTGCCTAATGGCCATACACAAATAGATGAATGTGAGTGTCACCTGGACCCGCCATATTATCCTATCTGAATCCGGATTCAGATGACAGGTAAATATGGTACAGATTTCAGGAATCTCAGATGAAAAGAATGACCATTTTGAGATTTGGATATAGCTTAACCACTTAAGCCCCGCTCACTGTATATATACGTCATTTTTTTGAAGATGGATATCTCGGTAACGGCAGCAGCTGCTGCCACAACCGAGATATCCAGCTTTACAGTGAGCGATTCTGTACACGATAACGGTGGTCTCTGCGGCGGGTTCGCCGCGAGATCACCGTTATCGGCGGCGGGAGAGGTGCCACCCCCCCTCCCGCCGCTCTCCCGCGCCTTCCGCCGCTTACCGGAGCCGTCGGTAACGGCGGAGGCGATCGGGTCCTTTCCCTGCTGAGGTATGGAGACAAGTGAGGCCAAGATGGCCCCCACCCGTCTCCATACCATGTGACGGCCGGAGCGACGTCATTCGACGGCTCCGCCCACTCTCTTAAAGGCACAAATTTTTTTAATGTCATTTTTTTAAACGACTTTTTTTTTTTTTTTTTTTTTTTTTTTGCATTTTAGTGTAAATATGAGATCTGAGGACTTTTTGACCCCAGATCTCATATTTAAGAGGACCTGTCATGCTTTTTTCTATTACAAGGGATGTTTACATTCCTTGTAATAGGAATAAAAGTGATCCAAATTTTTTTTTTTTTAAAAACAGTGAAAAAATAAATAAAATAAAATAAAATAAATAATAAAAAAAAAAAAAAATTTTTTTTAAAGCGCCCTGTCCCGACGAGCTCGCACGCAGAAGCGAACGCATACGTGAGTAGCGCCCGCATATGAAAACAGTGGTCAAACCACACATGTGAGGTATCGCCACGATCGGTAGAGCGAGAGCAATAATTCTAGCCCTAGACCTCCTCTGTAACGCAAAACATGCAATCTGTAGAATTTTTTAAACGTCGCCTATGGAGATTTTTAAGGGTAAAAGTTTGACGCTATTCCACGAGCGGGCGCAATTTTGAAGCGTGACATGTTGGGTATCAATTTACTTGGCGTAACATTATATTTCACAATATAAAAAAAAATTGGGCTAACTTTACTGTTGTCTTATTTTTTTTTTCAAAAAAGTGAATTTTTTCCAAAAAAAGTGCGCTTAGAAGACCGCTGCGCAAATACGGTGCAAAAAAAAGTATTGCAATGACCGCTATTGTATTCTCTAGGATGTTAGAAAAAAAACAATATATAATGTTTGGGGGTTCTAAGTAATTTTCTAGCAAAAAAACCTGTTTTAAACTTGTAAACACCTAAAATCCAAAACGAGGGGATTTGCACTGTCTTCATAAGAATAATACAAGATTGGCTATTGTGGACCTTCCTGAAAATGCTAGTTACCTGGTTGCTATGCTGATCCTTTAAGGAACCTTTTACATCTGAATAGGCTTCCTAATGCACCAAAATGCACCAAAAATGCAACATTTTTGGCAGTGCACCAGAATAACGTATGCCTGTCAACAAGGTGTGTTGAGGTGCTATTTAAGGGGAATGGTGCCACCAATGAGAATTATGCAAGAATTACTGCAATGACTGATAATCTTTCAAGGGCGTTTGACAGGAGATGAGGAGGCAATGTGTTCCCACTGCTTGTTTTAACCCTAGAAATGCTGCACCACTGTGCTGCAACTGTGCAGCGCAGTTGCAAGGCCGTTGCATCATGGACCCATTCGCTTGAATGGGTCATGTTTAGAGGCTGTGCTTGCCTGCAGAACACGACAGAGGGGATCATTTTTATTGTGGCTGCGAAACAAAGCATTGCAACAGTGGCTTGTATATACCTCGGTTTGCTTGGCGGGGGCGGGAGGGTATAAAAATGCACCCCAACCGCCTGTTTTACTACCCCCCAGCCGCAAATTTAAACAAGCCCTAAATATTGTGGTAATGCATGGGTGGGAATTCAGACTTAAATACGTTTAGCCACATTTCGGTACAATATACTGAAGCTGGGCAGCTAGTAGGATCAGCATCAGAGTTGAAGCAGTGTATTTATGTTGGTGTCAGTCACTATCTTTGTGAAAGGAATGCACTTGACTGCGCTATCACTGAAATGATAATGAAAAGTTGTAGAAGCTATTTTTACCTCGTTAGCCTTTTTTGTGTTTAGTAAAATTTAGTTTTTAAAGCATTTTAAGGACCGGGGCTTTTCTGAATATTAATTTATTACACCATGCAAGCAATGAGCTCTTTATTTCATGTAGGATTGCATGTGCCTATCATGGTGTACAAAACCGCTGCTTTGGAGCTTTCTAATTGTTCCATTGTTAAACTTTGCATTACTATATATAGCCAGGGCAGTAATACAATTGAAGGGAAAGTATTTGGAATGCTATATGGCTATCTGGTCAGATTAGCTCAACTTAAAGTTCATGACTTTTCTTGTTCTTAAAAATAAATGCATACATAAATAGATGTATAAAAATATATAATGCATTAAAAAAAATAAAAAGCAGCAGAGCTTTTTCACTAACTTTTGCTCCTTGCCAGTACTTCATTCTAATATAATGATAAAAAAAATAGTTTGTTGTATATGTAATTGTGTGTATTAAATATAAATGTAATTACTGTTATTATATATTTAACCTCTATACATAGTTTAATTGCCAATGCTATAAAATGTTCTGATAAATCCCACCATATGATACAGACCTATCTTTCCATGTAATAACAATGAAGGTTTGCAGCAGCTGCACAAAGTGTTGGGAGGAGCTGACCTTATGCCTTGCTCTATTCAACAGTTTATAGTCTTCCATGAAATAGTTTGGGCATTTTTGTGTCTAACGTTGCACAAGACACTTGCGAGGTGTGTGGTTACTGTACAGCTCTGTCACTGGTGAGGCCTGGGCAAGTCACGGGCAAAGACAAAATTGAAGGTCAAAGTCCTGCTTGAATGCTTTACATGCCTACGGCTGTGTGTTTATTGTAAGGCTTTTCAGTTTCTGACATTTGTGATCTTTCTATCTATAAGCCTTGTGAGCCAATATAACAGGGCACTTCCTTGTAAATAAGCAATAATTCTTATTAATTAGACAAAATCCACTTACTTATGTACTTAGTGTAATCCTGTTAAATGTAAAACACAAGCACATTGCATAACTGCATAAGGAAGCAATGCAGATTTCTGATTTGCATTTTTGGAATCCAGTGTTAAGTAATCAGCTGTGGAAAATCCACATTTGGCGCCTCTAATGTCTGGTACACACGATAAGATTATCGGACGAATGGTCATCGGTTTTTTTTTTTTTTTGCATGATAATTGCAGATCGAATCTGATGAGTTTACTAATGTCACGAAAATTCTCATACGACAGAATAAAAATTCGGAAGTGATGTCATGTGTTGTAATGCATTTGTATTGCATTTTCAAACAACAGCTGTACTGATTAAACTAAAATCGTGCGATCTGGCATCGTACGGAAAAAACATTTTGTATATATATTGAATATAGGATGAACTGCCATGATCGGCTCTCGAAAGTTGTGTACCAACGATCCGATTATTGTAAGATCGCTTTGAAGGCGATATTTTTCGTACGATTTTCTGAACGTGTATACGGGGCTTTAGTTTAATCTAATACAAAATAGCAGCAAGGTGCTTTGGGTTTGAATTATTAAAGGCAAATAGGCTGTTCACTTTGCATAGCAGTTTGCCCTGTAGCTTAGTAAATGAGGTGAAGTTCCTCTCACTTCCATCATCCAATCATGTGCATACAAAATGCTGTTTTTTTTTTTTTTAATTTTCCTTGCATGTGATGTTTTTTGATCCTTTTTTTTTTTTTTTCATTTTTTTATTTATTTATTGGATAACAGTTTTAAGATTACAGTATTATCATACATTTGTTAAAAGTAGTCAAGGTAGATTCCATATGCGTGAATAATGGTGTGGACATTTGTATGATAATGTGATCCAAAGGAATATGATGTTGCCAACTTGGTGCTCTGTCTTGAACACCTGATTTGCAACAGGCAGTAAAACAGGGGCTTAGTGGTTGATGTAAGAGAGTCAGAGAGGTGAAAGGATAGGGGGAGGGCAGAAGGAGGGGAGGAGGGGTGGGGATGAAGGAGGGAGGGGTTGATGGGATAGGTGGGTTAGTAGTTTTGTCCTCAGTCTCCGCTAATAGTTAAGTAGTTACGGTATGATATCTTAGTAAGGTGATGGAGAGTAGGTGTATTAGACAGCTGTTGCTGGAAAGCCACGGATGGAAAAAATCAATATGGGACCTCCCGAACCCGTCTCTTGGGTAGGGAGGCCCATGCCCCCTGGTAAAGAAGAGAAATGGGGGGGGGGGGGGGTGGGAGAGCTATGTGATGAAATCAGTAAGTGTTTATCTTGGCTGGGCAGATCATAGTAAGGGGTTATCCCATTAATGTCAGATATCTATTGGTTGTTTGAAAGTGGTTCCAAAAAGGCCCATGTCTTTGAGTATTTAGCTGGGGAATCTCGGGCAATGAAAATTAGTTCTTCCATTTCAGCAATTTTCTTAATTTGTTTGAACCAATCTGGGATGGTCGGTATATGAGGAGAGGCCCAATGTCGGGGAATACACATTTTGGCTGCATTGATTAGAGGTCGAATTAGTGTTTTAGGATAATGGTGTGCCGGTATATCAGAGTGGTGAAAAAGGAATTGGGCTGGGGTATGTTCTAAAGAGTATGTGTTAATTCTTGGACTTGTAACCAAAATGGTTGGATTAACGGGTCAGACCACAGGATGTGTAACAAGGTGCCTGGTTCTCTGGCGCATCTCCAGCATTTGTTGTGAAAGGAAGGATTATACTTGTTTAGAATCTCTGGGATTCTGTACCAGCTAGTCAGGGACTTGTAATTGTTTTCTCGAATGGAGACATTTAGGGTGCCTTTATGGGCAATTATAAATATACGTTCCCATTGGTCTTCTGATCATTCTGAATGTATTTCTTTTTCCCATGTTGTGCAAGCCTTTTGATAATTTTTTTTTTTTTTAAACCTAAGCTACAATAACAGTTATGATCATGCAATTAAAGTTTCTGCCAGCAGTCATTTTAGGAAGGATGGCAATAGCTGTTTTTTTCCCCCTTGCATGTGATTGGACATGCTTTGCACAGTGAAATTTCAATATATTTACTAAACTCTGGAGCAAATCTCTTGCAAAGTGCAATTTCCTTTGCGAGGTGAATCACCTATTTGCCTTCAATAAAATTATTCCCATTGAGTTGTGTGTAGGTGCTGGCTGAATTACAAAGAAAAAAAATCCTTAATCTATGTAATTAGTAAATTATTGTATGCACACGTTGTCATATATTGTAAACATATTCCCTTTAACAATATACATCAAAGTTATCATTTAAAATCTAAAAGTTTTTTGGATAGGCTTTCTAAAACCTAAGCTACAGTAACAGTTATGATCATGCAATAAAAATTTCTGCCAGCAGTCATTTTAGGAAGGGTGGCAAAAGCTTGTTTTGTGGTTGTCAAAGAACAAAAAAAAAAAAAGAAAACAAAAAACAGCAGCATAAGTATCTATCTAAAGTAAAAATGACACCTATAATAATAATAATTAATAATAATTAATATTATTATAGGTGTCATTTTTACTTTAGATAGATACTTATGCTGCTGTTTTTTGTTTTCTTTTTTAATAATAATAATAATAATAATAATAAATAATAAATGAAGGTGAGGTAAGTTGGAAAATGCAGTTTCAACTTTCAGTTGTGAGTATAGTTTATAAGGTTTCATTTATTTTAATCCACAAAATGCCAAAAAGAAGGAAAAAGAAGGAAATATTAAACTAGCCCAGCAACCTTAGCTGCTTTTTCATTTACAACATATACTGAAAAATCAGTTTGTTGCCCTTTAAAAGTTTTGCTGAAATTCCTTATCATTTTAACACTTGCTATAAACACAAGAGTGAGAGATGAAATATTCAGTTTAGAAATAAATAAAAAATACCACCTACCGCTGCCTTGTAAATATCATCCATGATGAGTGAGATTCAGTTAGGAGCTTGCTAGAGGTTAAACCATACAGCTTTGAATGACAAATGTAGGCCAAGCGTATATATATAGGACGCACAGATGCTCTTAAAGTGACAATGACTGGTCACTCCTCCTGAAGACAACATTGTACAGATCGCTTACCAATTTCCATCCCACCCCTTAAGAACACAAGACCAGTATGTGCTTCATATCACAAGTGTATTTATTTATATACTTAGCAGATGCTGGAATAGCAAAGATTTGTATTCCTTTTTCAGAACTGAAGAGTGCTACAGGGAAAAAAAAAAAAGAAATAAGAACACATTGGGGTTGATTTACTAAAACTGGAGAGTGCAACATCCGGTGCAACTGTACATGGTAGCCGATCAGCTTCTAAATTCAGCTTGCTCAATTAAGCTTTGATAAAAGAAAAGAACTGGAAGCTCATTTGTGTGGATGGAAGAATCTGTTCAAATCATGTATGGCCAGATTTAGAATACCTTTTCACAAAGTAATCATGTTTTTTTTTTAACATGATAGATGACATATAGGGATTGATTTACTAAAACTGTAGAGTACAAAATCTGGTGTAGCTCTGCATAGAAACCAGCTTCCAGGTTTTTTTTTTTTTTTTAAGCTTAATTGAACAAGCTGAAGTTAGAAGCTGATTGGCTACCATGCACAAATGAACCAGATTTTGCACTCTACAGTTTTAGTAAATCACTCCCATAGTGACACCAAACAATATCCTCCTACTCAAAAAATAGTTCATACATATCCACAACCTAATGGCACTAAAACTCAGTTTTGTTTAAAAAATACAAACATGTTATACTTACCTGCTCTGTTCAGTGGTTTTGCACAAAGCAGCCCAGATCCTCCTCTTCTCGGGTCCCTCGCCAGTGTTCCTGGCCCCTCCCTCCTGCCGAGTGCCCCCACAGCAAGCAGCTTGCTATGGGGGCACTTAAGACGAACCGCTGCCCTGTGTGTCCATTCAGACATGGAGATGTGACTTGCCCCGCCCCTCTCCTCATTGGCTCATTGATTTTGATTCACAGTAGCAGGGGCTGTGTCTCGGGACTGTGCCAATCAAGAGGGAGAGTCCCGGACAGTCGAGGCTCCCATGCAACATCGCTGGATTGAGATGGGGCTCTGGTAAGTATTGGGGAGCTGCTGCACACAGAAGGTTTTTTTTTTATCTTAATGCATAAAATGCATTAAGATAAAAAAACTGTCTGCCTTTACCACCATTTTCCGGGCCAGTTCAAACTATAGAAAAGCAGTCTGGATGCGTTCCAGATGCTTTTCTGCATGTGCGTTTTTAATGCATTTCAGTGCGTTTTTGATGTGTTTTTGATGGAGTCCAGCACATTTTTCCCCGCTCTTTTTTCTTAACCTTAAATAAGGACATGTATGTTCTAGTGTATTTTTGGTGAATTTAGGTGCGTTCCAGTGCATTTTTGATGCATTTTACAACGTTCCAGTACAGTCCAGTGCAGGAAATATGCAGCATGTTCTACTTTTTTTTTCTGGAACTGGAATGCACTGGAACTGCAAGCACTGGTGTGAACTATGCCACTGCAAACCATCTAACCTACTTACCACGCATTTTTTGATGCAGAAAAAAATGCACTGGGCTGCATGTGGTGTGAACTGGCCCTTATTCTGTTTTTTTTTGCCTCATTGTAATGTCCTCTGTTAGCTGCTCTGAACCTCTCATTTCCTCCCTCAATTCCATTTGTTTGGAATGAGCAGTTCAGTACACATTAGTTGCAGTCATGTGCACTGCTCTATGCACATTATAAATTCCATAGTTCATAGTCCATAACTATACAGTATATATATTTAAAACCAGAGTCTCTTAATAAAAACCTCTTGTAGTTACATTGTAGGATTAAATGACAGAAAGTGTACCTTACAGGGACAATACGCTCTGGGAAAACCTTTTGTAATCTGCTTTGTCATATTTTTCATGAAGACCGCCTTTGCATTCTTTTTGTTTAAGGTCAGATCACCCAAGGTCTCCCGATATAGTAGTACAATATCTAATTAGAGTCAAATTTTCTTCCCTTGGTAGTTTCCCTTTCAAACTATTAGAGGGCAGCTCCTAGCCGGGGATTGACAGAGCAAAGCAAGATACATAGTATATAAATAACACTTCCATTCCAGAGTTTTACTGCTTCACTTTACAAACCTGTGGGATTCATCAGACTGTGCCTGGCTCTGCTTGGCAGTTAAAGATTCCCAGCACAAGTCTGTTCATCCAATGCATAATGTATATTTGTAGTGGATTTTCATCCAGCAGATCTGTGGAGTCAGAACAACAAGGTTATTTCACACAACACTTGTCTTCTTCTCCAATGCACACCCAATGGAGTTGTCTTTTGACAGCTGAAGTTTGGAGGAAAATCACTGATTCAATACAACATGTTCATTTTATTCAAAGAAAATACAGTTGTGTTTTTTTAGTCCAAAGATCCTGCTCTTTATATTATATGAAGAATATATTTAGCTTTCTGGTGCTTTCTAAATACTGTATTTATTAGTAATGATGCATGGATCTGCAATTTTCAGGTCTGGTATGGATTTTAAGGGGGGTTCCGTGCAAAAAAAAAAAAAGTTGTGAGGTCACCCTAAAAATCCATACCAAACTCCTAATTCAAGCATGCAGCCTGGCTGGCCAAAAAAGGGGGGGATGAGCGTTCAACCCCCCCTCCTTCCTGAACCATACCAGGCCACATGCTCTAAAGATGGGGTGGTGCCCCATACCACGGGGGAAAGGGGACCCCCCCTGGAAAAGCCCTCCGTTCCTTATGTATGAAAACAAATGCACACCGCTCCAGGTGATCACTCCCCCACTCTAGCATTCACTGATCAGCTACTCCATGTGGCCCATTGGTTATGTGGCCCGTGTTTTTCATCCATGTATGTGAATGGGCCAAGTGACATCAGGGGTTGGTAATGATGCAGCAGGTGCAAGCAGTCAATGCTTCCTTACCAAACATTGACAGCCAGGATAATGGTAGCATCATTTCCCCAATATCGCCTTGAGGCTTTATTTAGTCAATTATGTAACCCACTCAATTCCCTACTCATTTGCTTACATGGATGGGAATGGCTGTCAGTGGTTGGTAAGAACCAGCGGTGGCCCCTCCATTAGGGGCACACGGGTGCCGCCCCCCATCCATGCATCCGGCCCCCTGATCTACATATAGGGCGCCGGACTCATGGATTCCAATGGCAGAGGCTCTAATAGACTTAAATAAAGGGTGGTCTCTGGGCGCCCTGATCCCACCCAGTTGTGTGACAATAGCAAATTAATATTTGCTATTTTCAGACTGATCCTCTTCCTGGCCAATCAGGAAGCGGGTCATGAGACCCGTCACCAGATTGTCTGAAAGGAAATCTGATTGGATTGCTTGCCGCCGCCGCCCCCCCCCCCCAAAAAAAAAAAACACCAGCCGCTACTGGTAAGAACACAGTGGGTGCAAGCAGCCACTGCTTCCTTAGCAAACATTGACAGCTGGAAGCTGTCACGTATGCCCATGACAAATGTTCTAAACATTCAGACAAAAGTTTGAACAGCAAGTGTTTGGTCTGAACTTACAACTGACTGAACACTAAGCTCATCCCCAGTAGTGATATTTGATATTCCAGCCATGTAAGTGAATGGGCCAGGTGGTGTCAGTGGTTGGTAAGGACGCAGAGGGTGCAAGCAGCCACTGCTTCCTTAGTAACCAATGACAGCCTGTCATATTTGTCCATGCCAAATACCCTGAATGTTGAGATAAACACTAAGCTCATCCCTAGTAGTGATATTTGAAAGCTCGTCTGGCATCGAAATCAAATACATACTAACTGTTCATTTCTAAGATATCTTTTTATTCTAAACCATACAAACTAAATTTAGCTAACCTTTTAGGTTAGCCAAATAGGCTTCCAGTCATTTTTACTAAATTGCTTGCCTCTCTATATCTTGTGAGACCTTCAGTAAGTAGCTAATCACTATATTAGAAATGTGGCCTTGCAGAAGTTTTCTTAAAACAAGCAATATCATACATGCATTATGAATATTTATCGCCTTATTCATACATCTATTTTACTATCTGCAGCATGATACATTTTGGGAGAATAGTAATAGGAGCAATATAAATGTCACAGAGTGCAAAAGGGGGCGGGCGATCTGCACAACTTTTCTTACTACCTGTAGCTTCTGTTAACCCTTATGCCCTGTACACACGTTAGGATTTTGTGATGGAAAATGTGTTGTAGGACCTTGTTGTCGGAAATTCCGACCGTGTGTAGGCTCCATCACACATTTTCCATAGGAATTTCTGACACAAAGTTTGAGAGCTTGCTATAAAGTTTTCCGACAACAAATTCCGTTGTCGGAAATTCCGATCGTGTGTACACAAATCCGACGCACAAAGAGCCACTCATGCTCAGAATAAATTAAGAGATGAAAGCTATTGGCTACTGCCAATAGCTATAGTCCCGATGTACGTGTTTTACGTCACCGCGTTCAGAATGATCAGATTTTCCAACAACTTTGTGTGACCGTGTGTATGCAAGACAAGTTTGAGCCAACATCCGTCAAAAAAAATCCATGGATTTTGTTGTCGGAATGTCTGATCAATGTCCGATCGTGTGTACAGGGCATTACAGCTCTGGGAGACAGCCACTCAACCCAATATCTGGTGGCTATGAAGTAGTCACTGCAGGGAAAACTTTTACCAGAAGCAGGTAATAAGAAACACAACATTACTCAGAACTTATGTGTTTGGTGCTGTAAAAAAACAACTTCAGCTTTAACTCTTACAGGAACACTCACTCTCAAAAGAAAAGTATTTCTTATCCACAGTATTAGATTGTGCCTAGAAGTTTCTTCAAATTAAATTGGTTTTAAAGGCATTTTTTGTTATTAAAAAAACAAACATGTTTTACTTCCTTTGCACTGTGTAATTTTTGCACAGAGCAGCCCCGAACCTCCCCTTCTGGGGCCCCCCATTGGCCGTCTGGCTCCTCTTCTCCTGTGTATGCCCCAAAGCAAGCGATGACTATAGGCGCAGAGGTGCATGCTCGATCCTGAGCCAGGCTGTGTGTGTGCCTCAGCCCCGCCTCACTCTTTGCTCACAGGATTTATCTGACAGCAGCAGGAGCCAATGGCTCCCATTACTCTCAGCCAAGCTTGTGAGAGCAGGGAAAGAGGAAAGAAGACCTGCAGACAGGGACAGCACTGGATTGATACAGGACTCAGGTAAGTGTTGGAGAGGGGGAATGGAACAGCAAGCTGCAAAAAAAATTAAAATAAAGCTCTAATTTATTTACATGGAAAGGAATGTTTGCTAGTAAAAGAGAGAGACAGAGAGATCAGGGGTCCCAGCACAGAGACCAGGATCTCACCGTGAGCCCCAGGTCCCAGACTAACGATCGGGACCCGGAACTCCCGATTCTCTGATTGGGTACCACAGTGATCAGTCACTGTGAAGCCCTATGGTAAGCTATAGATTTTAAGGTGGAACTTTAGTCAGAAAATTAAGTCCTGTTAGATCACTTCATGCTGACCCCTTTTGTAGGTATAGCTATGTGTGACATTAACAATAAGTGCCTATACTGTTTAAAATCCAGTAATGTACTGTCTCCTCATGCTCTGCACATGCTCAGTTGTTCTCTATTCTCGGCACTATACCTAAAATCAGAGCCATTAGAGGCTGATCAGCTGACTTCTTTAAGATTTATTGTTGCTGATGGAGGAAGTGCTGTGATAACACGGATTAGGAAAGGAGAACAGAAAAGCAGGAGAATTGACAGGACAATTTTTGCTGCCAGGGAGATGCAAAAGAGTTAAACTTATAAATATATGGCTTGATTTACTAAACCTGGAGGGCACAAAATCTGGTGAAGCTCTGCATAGAAACCAATCAGCTTCCAGCTTAAAGTGAAATTAAATAAATTAAAAATTAAATTAAAAAAATAGATTTTTTTTTTTAATAACAAACATGTTATACTTGGTTTTGCACAGAGCAGCCTGGATCCTCCTTTTCTCAGGTCGCACGCCAAGAATGCATGAAGGTATAAAACTTTGTGCCTTTACAACCACTTTAATTGAACAAGCTGAAGTTAGAAGCTGATTGGCTACCATAAACACCTGCACCAGATTTTGCACTCTCCAGTTTTAGTAAATCAACCCCATAGTGTCTTATATTAGCTCCCTGAAATTCTCTCCTTTCACCCACACTGGCAGTCTGTGAACTTCAACACTGTAAATCATCTGTCAGTCTTCCTCTCTACCTGAGCCAAGACGTACAATCAAAGTTGGAATTTTACATATTTTATTTGAAGAAAGTGACATATCATTTTTGAATCCAAGGAGAGGAGGAGGAGGAATTTCAATAAGCATGTGACTGCTCTGGGCTTCAACAAAATGGCTGCCTCCAGAAACAAGAACCAGGAGCAATGCTGGATGCATAATACAGCACACACTAATTTTGGAAGCATAATTATGGTAGCATAAATTCATGTGGAATTCATGTTTTTTGTTAACTCCTTCCCGCTGGCCACCTTCTGACCCTTTACGGGTTCTAAATGCTGGGAGGCGGAATCAGGCATGCTGGTCATGTGACCACTGTGTTTGGCTTTTACAGCGGTCACATGATCGAAAAGTTCCCAAACGCAAGTATGCATCGGGAGCTTTCGATAACCGGCTACTGTGCTGGGAGCTCAGCACGGTAAGTGGTTTACACAGGGCCACCTATATGGGGCCACTCAGCGTGAAGGCTCACATGCTGAAAGGGCGCATATGTGTGTTCGGCCAGCATGAAGAGGTTAAAGAACATTAATTGTTATCAATTGTTATCAAACTTTTATGGTAACATTCTGTTTTAACATCTCCTATTATTGACAACTTGCAGACCTCAAAGTGCTTAGAAAACCTGCAGAATTTGTATCTATGTCAAACACCTAACATATCCTATATCTGAAGTTCTAGATCTCTTATATCCTTTAACCCAGTTTCTGCTTCATTTTTCCCATACTGTATTACAATCTTTTTCATAGCATGGTTTGCAGAATGAAAATAAGATGCCAAAATGGTATAGATAATCCATCTTCTTTGAAATACTCATTAGTCATTTCTATCCACTTAATCTTAAAAGGCCAGGTCTTTAACATATGCATCATTGAATGTATTTTCTTCCTTCTGTGATATGATATTAAGCATAGCATTTTCACTTCCTAAATGACAGTATTATACGCTTCTGAATTTTTCTCTAATTTTCCCAAAATAAATGCCTGGTCTTAGGATGGCCATATACAACCTGATATACAAAATGATCTTCGCAATCAATGCAACAGAATAAAGCATAGCTTGTGAAATGATTGAATGGCAATTGGGGCATGTAAGATTCATAGAGAGTGCAAATGTCACATCACAGTCTACTGCTTGAAGAGTTCAATAATCACTGAAAATTCAAAATTAACACTTTGCACACTGCTATACACCCTTATGTATATCTAGCAAACCTTTGCATAAAAACTGGGATTTGTGAATCACTAATGGTCCGTACACACGATAGGATTTTCCGACAACAAATGTTGGATGTGAGCTTGTTGTCAGAAAGTCAGACCGTGTGTAGGCTCAATAGAACATTTGTTGTCGGAATTTCCGCCAACAAATGTTTGAGAGCAGGTTCTCAAATTTTCCAAAAACAAGCCTTGTTGTCAGGAAATTCTGAGCGTGTGTACACAATTCCGAGGCACAAAAGTCTATTGAACTTCATTTTTCTTGGCTCGTCGTACGTGTTGTTTGTCACCGCGTTCTTGATGTTCGGAATTTCTGACAACATTTGTGTGACCGTGTGTATGCAAGACAAGTTTGAGCCAACATCCTTCAGAAAAAAATCCAAGGTTTTGTTGTCGGAAAATCCTATCGCCTGTAAATAGCAATGCAGTATATTGCAAAACGTTCAAGCTCACTATCTGTGACAAAGTAATCATTCTCTTGCTAGTCCCCACTCTACCCTGCAAAATGCCAAATAATTACTTGCTTATAGAATACTTTTTTTTTTTTTTTTAATTCTTTTTATTAATTTTATAGACAAACATACATTCACATACAAACTTCGATTGGCAACATACCAATCAGACCGACCACGCAGGGCCGATAGGCAACCACTAACCAGACTTAAATTCTCCCCCCTCCCCTTACCCCTCCCCCCACCCACTACCACCCAAACAACAGCCATATAGTAGCACATAATAAAATGAAAAACTGTGCATCAAGAGTTTTAGTTTAAACAGGACATCCTCTCTTAGCTCCCCGTGTATATTGTTATAGTGCATTATAGGACAGAACACCCTAGATGGATTTTACATATATTAGCGACCAACAATCAGCATGGAACGTCATTATATCACTCTTAACCTCCTAAACTAAGCGTACCCCTCTAACTCACTGTAGCTGTAGAGTCCAGCCACGCCTGCCATAAATACTTTAGTGGACACATTGTTGCAAAAATGGCAAAGACAGACACTGGAGGACAGCTAGAGACTTTGGTCTGTTCAGATCTGTACTATGCAGTAGAAATGGAGACATGTCTGTAAGCAGGTGCAGTTAGTTATTCTGCCACTAGATGGCTCTGTCCCAGAATAGTGTGTGGTCATAGAGAATAGTATAATCAGGTCCTAGGTCCCGTTTAGCAGCTAGCTAGAGCCCTCCTGTAGTGATGTCATGAGTGAGTCAGTGGGCATATACAGTATATAGCAGGATGGGAGGAGCCCAGTGCAGATGTGGCATGGGAGCCAGATACACCACCAACAAACAGATGTAGTCAGCTAAAGTGGAAGCCCTGGACAGGATTGGAGGACAGGGTGACAGAAGACTGACAGAACAGGAAGACAGACAGGATAGAAGAACTGTCTGTAGTCTTCTTGTCTTTTATGGTCAGTGGAGGCTGGAGTGGGTTGTAAAAAACCCTTCAGGCCAGGCCAAATGTTCTCTGCAGTGACTTCTGTCCCCCTGGAGGGGCTGGCAGAAGTCTACTGAAGCTAGAGATGCAGCTGCATGTAGTTTATTGTAAGTGTATGTTTATACTTATATATTTATATACAGATACACTGAGCAAAATTATAAACGCAATACTTTTGTGTTTGCCCCTATTTATTATGAGCTGAACTCAAAGATTTATGACTTTTTCTACACAAAAGGCTTATTTCTCTCAAATATTGTTCACAAATCTGTCTAAATCTGTGTTAGTTAACACTTCTCCTTTGCCGATATAATCCATCCACCTCACAGATGTGGCATATCAAGATGCTGATTAGACAGCATGATTATTGCACAGGTGTGCCTTAGGCTGGCCACGATTAAAGGCCACTCTAAAATGTGCAGTTTTACTGTATTGGGAGGGTCGGGGCAGTGTAGCACATCTCCTTCGCATAGAGTTGATCAGATTGTTGATTGTGGTCTGTGGAATGTTGGTCCATTCCTCTTCAATGGCTGAGCTAAGTTGCTGGGTATTGTCAGGAACTGGAACACGATGTTGTATACGCTGATCCAGAGCATCCCAACCATGCTCAATGGGTGACATGTCCGGTGAGTATGCTGGCCATGCAAGAACTGGGATGTTTTCAGCTACCAGGAATTATGTACAGATCCTTGCAACATGGAGCCGTGCATTATCATGCTACAAAATGAGGTGATGGTCCTGGATGAATGGCACAACAATGGGCCTCAGGATCTCATCACGGTATCTCTGTGCATTTGAAATGCCATCAATAAAATGCACCTGTGTTAGTTGTCCATAGCATATGCCTGCCCATACCATAACCCCACTGTCACCATGGACCACTCGATCCACAATGTTGACATCAGCAAACCGCTCACCCACACAATGCTATACATGCTGTCTGCCATCTGCCCTGTACAGTGAAAACAAGAATTCATCCCTGAAGAGAACACCTCTCTAAAGTGCCAGATGCCATCAAATGTGAGCATTTGCCCACTCAAGTCGGTTACAAAGACGAACTGCAGTCAGGTAGAGACCCCGATGAGGATGATGAGCATGCAGATGAGCTTCCCTGAGACGGTTTCTGACAGTTTGTGCAGAAATTCTTTGGTTATGCAAACTGATTGTTGCAGCAGCTGTCCGGGTGGCTGGCCTCTTGGAGGTGAAGATGCTGGATGTGGAGGTCCTAGGCTGGTGTGGTTACATGTGATCTGCCATTGTGAGGCCGTTTGGATGTACTGCCAAATTCTCTGAGACGCCTTTGGAGACGGCTTATGGTAGAGAAATGAACGTTCAATTCAAGGGCAACAGCTCTGGTGGACATTCCTGCAATAAGCATGCCAATTGCACGCTCCCTTAAAACTTGCAACATCTGTGGCATTGTGCTGTGTGATAAAACTGCACATTTTAGAGTGGCCTTTTATTGTGGCCAGCCTAAGGCACACCTGTGCAGTGATCATGCTGTCTAATTAGTATCTTGATATGCCATACCTGTAAGGTGAATTTATTATCTTGGCAAAGGAGAAGTGCTCGGTAACACTGATTTGGTGCCGGTTCACACTGCAGCAATGTCTGAGATCAGATGTGATTTGCTCCACATTGCAGTGCAAATCACATGCGATTTCTGTGCGATGCGATTTCATAGCGATAGTATGGCACAGATAGTATGGCTGAAATCTCTGGTTAGTCTGGCTAGTGGTAATTTATCTAACTTGTCCCTAATGGAATATTTGTGTCTCGCTATCCGATCTTTTATTTTCTGTGTAGTCTCCCCCATATAGAGGAGACCACATGGACATTTGATGATATAAATGACATAGGAGGATTGACAGGTATAGTAATATTTAATAGGTATGTCATAACCCTTTGGAGGGTGTGAAAAACACTTGCCCTTCATCATACTGGTACATTGTATGCAGCAAAGACAGGGGAACAATCCCTTGTTTTTGGGACCTAAAAAGGTCACACGAGGAGCAGATACAGAGTACTGATCAGATTTTACCAATCTATCATAAATACTCGTCCCTCGACGGTACGTCGGTACGACGGTAGGGGGGAATGGTAGAACTTTGGGACTGAAGAGTAACTATTGTTCAAAATGGACCAATGTTTTTTAATAATATTATGTATTTTGTAAGAAAATTTATGAAATTGAGAAATGAAGGGCATTCTGCGACCAGAGATGGGAATTTTGGTATTATCATATAAACCAATACGTTTGAACCATGTCTTTGGGATATCCCCGTTGTCGCAGCCTGTCCTCCTTTTCTCCTAGTCTAATCTCTCATGTATCAGGATTACTAGTAATCCTTGCTACCCGTTTAAATTGACTCCAGGGGATGGATTAAAAACTCCGGGAGGATAAAAACTACAAAATTTTAATAATTGGTTACGGTCAGTTGGTTTCCTGTATAGGTCACTAACAATGTGTCCTTCTTTAATCGATAAAAATGTATCTAAAAATGGAATTTCCTCATGATTAACGGACATGTTGAATTTTAGACCTGGAATCAATAGATTTAAATATGTAATGAACAATGATAGAGATTCAAGATCGCCTACTCAGATGGCGAAGGTGTCATAGATGAACCTGTACCAGACTGTACAGTTGTCCCTGGAGATTTTACAATTATAGATGAATGCCTGTTCTAACATGTCCATAAATGCATTGGCATAAGGGGGTGCCACTGTCAGGAAAGGTCTCCTCCGCTGGTGATTTCGATCATTTGGCATGCAGTACTGAGGTCCACCAGCAAGTGTCTCCTGGCAGTTCGGAGCTGTCAGAAGAGCTCTTTCCTGCAAGTATTCTATCACCTTTGGGCCGCAGTACTGGCGTCCACCAGCGGAGGAATCCTGGCAGTATGGAGCAGGTATTCCCCTCTGCAGACAGGTGTCACCTGACTTTAATTAGCAGAGCTGCAGTATAAATACCCGGCAATTGCACACTTATGTTGCCCTGGTATTGTCCTTGAGCCCTGACCTGTTACCCTATTCCTGAATCTGAAGCCTGATTCCTGGTACCTGTTGATCCTGTTTCCTGTCTGATACCTGAGCCCTGGACCTTGGACCTTGAGCCTTGTACCTGACCCGTCCCTCCTGTGATCCTTGAAGTACCTGCTGCCCAATTTAATGTGCCCGTGCTTGTTGCCCAGCTTGATGTGCTTGCTGCCCAGCTTGATGTGCCTGCTATCCCACTTGATGTGCCTGCTGCCCAGCTTGAAGTACCCATGCCTGTTGCCCAGCTTGAAGTGCCTGCTGCCCAGCTTGAAGTACCCATGCCTGTTGCCCAGCTTGAAGTGCCTGCTGCCCAGCTTGAAGTGCCTGCTGCCCAGCCTGCAGTGCCCCTGTCCGCTGCCCAGCCTGCAGTGCTCCTGTCCGCTGCCCAGCCTGGAGTGTTCCTGTCCGCTGCCCAGCCTGGAGTGTTCCTGTCCGCTGCCCAGCCTGGAGTGTTCCTGTCCGCTGCCCAGCCTGGAGTGTTCCTGTCCGCTGCCCAGCCTGGAGTGTTCCTGTCCGCTGCCCAGCTTGGTGTGTTCCTGTCCGCTGCCCAGCCTGGTGTGTTCCTGTCCACTGCCCAGCCTGGTGTGCCACTGCTTGCTGCCCAGCTTGAGGTGCCCGCTGCCCGGCCGGACACCATGGACTTTCCCCAGCAACAGCTAGTTGGAGCGTCCGGAGGTCGCTACTTCGTGGGGGGGTACTGTCAGGAAAGGTCTCCTCCACTGGTGATATCGATCATTTGGCATGCAGTACTGAGGTCCACCAACAGGTGTCTCCTGGCAGTTCGGAGCTGTCAGAAGAGCTCTTTCCTGCAAGTATTCTATCACCTTTGGGCCGCAGTACTGGTGTTCACCAGCGGAGGAATCCTGGCAGTATGGAGCAGGTATTCCCCTCTGCAGACAGGTGTCATCTGACTTTAATTAGCAGAGTTGCAGTATAAATACCCGGCAATTGCACACTTATGTTGCCCTTGTATTGTCCTTGAGCCCTGACCTGCCTCCTGTTACTCTGATTCCTGATTCCTGATTCCTGGTACCTGTTGATCCTGTTTCCTGTCTGATACCTGAACCCTGGATCTTGGACCTTGAGCCTTGTACCTGACCCGTCCCTCCTGTGATCCATCCATCCTCTCTTGTCCTGTTTATCTCCCTTCCCAGCTACTTATTCCCTGTTTATGACCCCGGCCTGGCTTGACTACGATTCTGGTACACCCTCTTGCTACATATGCTGGTTGGTTTAATATCACTGTTTGTTTTGTTGTTCACTCTGTATTGGTGGTGTGTTCACATATGCATTTTCCTTAATAAACTTACTTTCACCTATTTATGTCTGGTTCACTCTGTCACAGTCACACAGTTCTGGTCACATCTGGTTTATGACAGCCACATTTGAACCCATCGCAGCTCCAGCGAGCTGCAAGTAGTATGTATCCTTGAATAGAAAAAAGTTCTCTTCCAAAACTATCTTCAACAGATCCAAAAGAAAAAGAAATTTGTGCAGGATGTTGACATGCTTCCAAGCCTGGAGGTAATGTAAGGCTTGGGATCTTACTTAAAAAATCCTGATTATTCCATCTGTATATATGAACGGGTATGGACGATTAGGCTGCTTTCACACTGGGGCAGTGGGGGCGTCGGCGGTAAAACAGCGCTATTTTTAGTGCTGCTTTACCATCGTTTCTGCGGCGGTATTCGGCCGCTAGCGGTGCGGTTTTAACCCCCGCTGGCAGCCGAAAAAGGGTTAAAACCGCTCGCATAGTCGGTATTGCCGCGGTATAGCCGCGCTGCCCCATTGATTTCAATGGGCAGGAGCTGTGAAGGAGCAGTGAATACACCGCTCCTTCACCGCTCCAAAGATGCGGCTTGCAGAAGTTTTTTTCTTCTCCTGCCAGCGCACCACTTCAGTGTGAAAGCCCTCGGGCTTTCACACTGAACAAACAGTAGCGGCTGTTTTGGGTCGGTTTGCAGGCGGTATTTTTAGCGCAATAACGCCTGCAAACCGCCCCAGTGTGAAAGGGCTCTTAGCGGTGTTAAACACTTGTCCAAATATTTAGCTAACGGCATAGTCACTGAGTCGGTGCTGGACACAATGGAGCATCCAGGGTTTTTTTGGGGGATTTTTGTGTATTTTGGGTAATACGTAAATAATCGGGGTAACAGGATGCTCAGAGATCAAGAAGATTGCCAAGACCCTGAAACTGAGCTGCAGCGCGGTGGCCAAGACCATACAGTGGTTTAACAGGACAGGTTCCAATCAGGACAGGCGTTGCCATGGTCGAAAAAAGAAGTTGAGTGCACGTGCTTGGCGTCATATCCAGAGGTTGTCTTTGGGAAATAGACATATGAGTGCTGCCAGCATTGCTGCAGAGGTTGAAGGGGTGGGGGGGGGGTCAGCCTGTCAGTGCTCAGAACATACACCGCACACTGCATCAAATTGGTCTGCATGGCTGTCATCCCAGAAGGAAGCCTCTTCTGAAGATGATGCACAAAGCCCGAAAACAGCTTAATGAAGATAAGCAGACTAAGGACATGGATTACTGGAACCATGTCCTATGGTCTGATGAGACCAAGATAAACTTATTTGGTTCAGATGGTGTCAAGCGTGTAGGGCGGCAACCAGGTGAGGAGTACAAAGACAAATGTGTCTTGCTTACAGTCAAGCATGGTGGTGGAAGTGTCATGGTCTGAGGCTGCATGAGTGCTGCCGGAACTGGGGAGCTACAGTTCATTGAGGGAACCATGAATGCCAACATGTACTGTGAAATACTGACGCAAAGCATGATCCCCCTCCCCTTCAGAGACTGGGCCGCAGGGAAGTATTCCAACATAACGACCTTTACCCTCAGTTAAAGAAGCTGAGGGTAAAGGTGATGGTAAAGGTGATGGACTGGCCAAGCATGTCTCCAGTCCTAATCCCTATTGCGTATCTGTGGGGCATCCTCAAATGGAAGGTGTAGGAGCGCAAAGTCTCTAACATCCACCAGCTGCGTGATGTCATCATGGAGGAGTGGAAGAGGACTCCAGAAACCTGTGAAGCTCTGGTGAACTCCATGCCCAAGAGTGTTAGGGCAGTGCAGGAAAATAATGGTGGCCACACAAAATATTGACACTTTGGGCCCAATTTGGACATTTTCACTTAGAGGTGTACACACTTTTATTGCCAGCAGTTTAGACATTAATGGCTCTGTGTTGAGTTATTTTGAGGGGACAGCAAATTTACACTGTTATACAAGCTGTTCACTCACTAATTTACATTGTAGCAAAGTGTTATTTCTTCAGTGTTGTCACGTGAAAATATATAACAAAATATTTCCAAAAATGTGAGGGGTGTACTCACTTTTGTGAGATACTGTGTGTGTATATATATATATATATATATATATATATATATATATATATATAGATACAGTCTATCTATCTATCTATCTATCTATCTATCTATCTATCTATCTATCTATCTATCTATCTATCTATCTATCTATCTATCTATCTATCTATCTATCTATCTATCTATCTATCTATCTATCTATCTATCTACATATACAGTTGTGCAGGGTATGCGTTTACATACCCTGGCAGAATTTATGATTTCTTGGCCATTTTTCAGAAAACATGAATGATAACACAAAAACATTTTTTCACTCATGGTTAGTGTTTGGCTGAAGCCATTTATTATCAGACAACTGTGTTTACTCTTTTTAAATCATAATGACAACAGAAACTACCCAAATGACCCTGATCAAAAGTTTACATACCCTGGTGATTTTGGTCTGATAACATGCACACAAGTTGACACAAAGGGGTTTGAATGGCTATTTAAGGTAAAAATCCTCACCTGTGATCTGTTTGCTTGTAATTAGTGTGTGTGTGTAAAAGGTCAATGAGTTTTTCGACTCCTGACAGACCCTTGCATCTTTCATCCAGTGCTGCACTGACGTTTCTGGATTCTGAGTCATGGGGAAAGCAAAAGAATTGTCAAAGGATCTGCGGGAAAAGGTAGTTGAACTCTATAAAATAGGAAAGGGATATAGAAAGATATCCAAGGAATTGAGAATGCCAATCAGCAGTGTTCAAACTCTAATCAAGAAGTGGAAAATGAGGGGTTCTGTTGAAACGAAACCACGGGCAGATAGACCAACTAAAATTTCAGCCACAACTGCCAGCAAATTTGTTTGGGATGCAAAGAAAAACCCACAAATAACTTCAGGTGAAATACAGGATTCTCTGAAAACGTGGTGTGGCTGTTTCAAGATACACAATAAGGAGGCACTTGAAGAAAGATGGGCTGAATGGTTGAGACGCCAGAAGAAAGCCATTACTACGCAAATGCCACAAAGTATCCCACTTACAATACACCAAACAGCACAGAGACAAGCCTCAAACCTTCTGGCACAAAGCCATTTGGAGAGATGAGACCATAATTTAGCTTTTTGGCCACAACCATAAACGCTACAGTTGGAGAGGAGTCAAAAAGGCCTATGATGAAAGGTACAGAGGTGGATCTATGATGTTTTGGGGATGTGTGAGCTACAAAGGCACAGGAAATTTGGTCAAAATTGTTGGCAAGATGAATGCAGTATGTTATAAAAAAATACTGGAGGAAAATTTGCATTCATCAGCCAGGAAGCTGCGCATGGGACATACTTGGGCATTCCAACATGACAATGATCCAAAGGCAAAGTCGACCTGTCATTGGCTACAGCAGAATAAAGTGAAGGTTCTGGAGTGGCCATCTCAGTCTCCTGACCTCAATATCATTGAGCCACTCTGGGGAGATCTCAAACGTGCAGTTCATGCAAGACAGCCCAAGAATTTACAGGAACTGGAGGCTTTTTGCCAAGAGGAATGAGCAGCTTTACCATCTAAGAAGATAAAGAGCCTCATCCACAAACACCACAAAAAACTTCAAGCTGTCATTGATGTTAAAGGGGGCAATACATGGTAATAAAGGGGTTGTAAACCTTTTTGTTTTTTCATCTTAATGCATCGTATGCATTAAGGTGATAAAACACCTGGCAGTGACCGGCCCCCCCGTTTTACTTACCTGAGCCCTGGAACTTGACCCGACGGGGACGCGCTGTCTCTCTAGCCAGGGTTCTCGGCCCTTGATTGGATGGATTGATAGCAGTGCAGCCTTTGGCTCCCGCTGCTGTCAATCAAATCCAATGACGTGGGTGCCGGGGGGCGGGGCTGAGTCATACATTCAGCGGCTATGGACGCCGAATGCTGGGCTCGTTAGCGCGCCCGCAAGGTAACCCCCTCAGAAGAGTGCTTCTCCTAGGGGGTTAACTGATGTGGGGAGGAGCTGAGAGAGATGTCGGGGGACCCCAGAAGAGCAGGTTTGGGGCCACTCTGTTCAAAACAAGCTGCATAATGGAGGTAAGTATGATATGTTTGTTATCTATCATATTCTCGGAAAAATGGCCAAGAAATCATAAATTCTGCCAGGGTATGTAAACTTATGAGCACAACTGTATCTCTCTCTCTCTCTCTCTCTCTCTCTCTCTCTCTATATATATATATATATATATATATACACAGTGCACGTGTGTGTGTATATATATATATGTATGTATGTGTATATATATATATATATATGTGTATGTGTATATATATATATATATATATATACACACTGTACATACATATTACACCTCATTTGCATCACAAGCACAGTCTGTCCATTTGCACATTAAAAGGGAGGTCATCAAGATTGACAGAAATGGCAGGCTATTCCTATGTTCATTCTGTGTGACCCTCCTTTTCAAATGGCATAGAATTATAATATTCTCATAATAATTATAAGCAAATATTCAAAGCGACCCCCCCCCTGTACATCACATGTCAAGAGCATTATAAGTCTAGTGTCCCCCACCCTCCCCCACAGTGCACCCCCCATATGTTGTACTGCTGCAAGGAAGAAGCTGGGGGTGGAGCTGGGAAGCAGAAAGTGCAGAGTCTGAAGGAGGAGTTCTGTCCTCTCTGCTGCCGACTGCTGAGATGGCCTGAAGGGACAGATTTGTGCTGCAGGCCTTGTGTTTGACACATGTGTTGGGGGACTAAGAGAAAACTGCACTCATAATCAAGTGCCGCAGCACATATTTTTAATCGGAGGCCATAGTTCTATTTTAATGTGTTACTATTTCTCAAATATCCTTAAAGATCACAACAAAGACTGTAAAGTTATGTGCCAGTTTCTGACAGCTTCACATTTAAACTCCAGGAATGAGCTTTATTAAACTTACATTTGTCCAACTTGATTATATCTAATCCTTCATATCTCGCATCCTGGCGGCTGATGGGGATGCAGAAATTAGGCGTAGTAGCCTGTGCTACATATAGTCAGTACTGGTCACTTCAGGGTGCTGCTTGAACAACTTGCCTTCTGTATAATGATCACAGGAGGTCACTCACTCAGTACCTCTGCCATTCACATAAAGTTTTGTATTCACCGAAAAAAAAAAAGATGTTCTCTGAATGGAGGAGGTGCCAACCCCCTGGGTTCAGTAAACAGGATTCGAGTGCCAAGTTTCCACACTTTTTTATAGGTTTTTCAGCAATCTTTACCACAGCTTGACAGCTCTCATGCTAAACAGCAAGGTTAGCCGGCTTACCAGACAAGTCACATGACACTCTCAGACACGAAAGGCACTTTTTTGGTAAAGGTGTGTTAAACCTTTAACGGTTTTGTGCTGTGTCATGTCTTCCCCTGTGTGTGACTCACTTCTCTTTGTAAGGTGATAAAAACAGCTAGGATCAGCCTCCTTGTACAGTCTGGACAAAGTGATGCAGTAAAGGCCCTGTACCATAGTGGAGATTTGCTAAAACTGCTAAAAACTGAGTGCAAAATGCAGCGCAGCTCTGCATAGAAACCAAACGGCTTCCAGATTTTATTGTTGAAGCTTAACTAAACAAGCTGAATTTTTTTATCTGATTGGTTACCATGTACAGCTGCACCAGTTTTAGTCAATCTTCCCCACAGTGTCTGTAATCACCGCAGTCCACCACAGTGTCTGCTATGACTGTCACCACTCAGTGTCCTTAATCACCACTGCTCACTCAGTGTCCTGAATCACCACAACCCACTCTCAGTGTCCTTAATCACTGCCACCCACTCACAGTGCCCCTCTCACAATATTGTCCCTGAGCACCGCCACACCAGGCCACAGGCTCCCACAAACACAGACTTTTCTTAATGTCAGGTATGGACAGTGCAATGTGGGAGTAGCACAGACTGTGTTGCACTATATGAGAAAGGACAGTGTTATATGTAAGTTTGCCATGTCACCTAAACTGTACTACCTCAACATGTGACCACCATTCTACTAAGTAAACACAGCTTCTCTAATGCCGCGTACACACGGTCGGACTTTTCGTCTACAAAAGTCCAACGGACGCTGACGGACTAAAGCTGGCTGGTAATCCGATCGTGTGTGGGCTTCTCCGGACTTTCAACATACTTTTTTAGCCTCAAATCCGACGTACTTTAGATTTGAAACATGCTTCAAATCTTTACTTCGTAACTACGACGGACCCCGAAATCCGCTCGTCTGTGTGCTAGTCCGACGGACAAAAAGCCACGCTAGGGCACCTATTGGCTACTGGCTATGAACTTCCTTATTTTAGTCCGGTGTACGTCATCACGTAAGAATTCAACGGACTTTTGTGTGATCGTGTGTAGGCAAGTCTGTTCGTTAGAAAGTCCGTCGAAAGTCCGCCGAAAGTCTGCCGGAAGTCTGTCGGACAGGCTGTCTGACTTTTGTAGACGAAAAGTCCGACCGTGTGTACGCGGCATTAGAGAAAATTTCAAGAGTGTATGTCATGGTTAACCCTTAAAGTTATGGAGAAGATTAAAGTAAGAGCAGCCAGCTTGGGATTGGAGGCAATAGTAGAGTGGTCTGGTACTCTGCACTCCTCTGAGCAGTTGGGGTTTCTATCTTGGGAACCTCTGCAAAACAGAAACCTTCTAGGGACTAGGGATGAGCTTCATGTTCGACTCGAACATCGGCTGTTCGGTCGTTCGCCGAATTGCGAACAATATGGGCCGTTCGCGCCAAATTCGTGTGGCGCGTCACGGCCCATAATTCACTGCGGCATCGCAGTGCATTGCTGGCTGATGATTGGCCAAGCATGCACTATGACCCGCATGCTTGGCCAATCACAGCGCCGTCAGTAGAGAGAGCTGTATTTGGCCAAAGCCAGGGTGGCTTTGGCCAATTATGGCTCAGGGGATTTAGTACACGCCCCACACTATATAAGGCCGCCTGCACGGCGGCCCTGTGTAGTGTGTGTTCCGGCGTTCATAGATAGAGAGAGAGAGAGACAGTGTCATTTGATTTGAGTTAGATAGATTAGGCAGAACAGTCAGTCAGTTAGCTGCACTTACAGTGTATTGTGTATATATATGCATCCCAGGTGTTGCATATATATATATACACTGTATTCAGTTTAGCTAGATCCGTTCCTGTTATCTTCTATCTAGACTATTTACATTTAGTGCAGTGTGTCCTGCTCACAGTGTTCAGCTAGATCCGTTCCTGCTATTTACATTTAGTGCAGTGCGTCCTGCTCACAGTGTTCAGCTAGATCCGTTCCTGCTATTTACATTTAGTGCAGTGCGTCCTGCTCACAATGTTAAGCTAGATCCGTTCCTGCTATTTACATTTAGTGCAGTGCGTCCTGCTCACAGTGTTCAGCTAGATCCGTTCCTGTTATTTACATTTAGTGCAGTGCGTCCTGCTCACAGTGTTCAGCTAGATCCGTTCCTGCTATTTACATTTAGTGCAGTGCGTCCTGCTCACAGTGTTCAGCTAGATCCGTTCCTGCTATTTACGTTTAGTGCAGTGCGTCCTGCTCACAGTGTTCAGCTAGATCCGTTCCTGTTATTTACATTTAGTGCAGTGCGTCCTGCTCACAGTGTTCAGCTAGATCCGTTCCTGCTATTTACATTTAGTGCAGTGCGTCCTGCTCACAGTGTTCATCTAGATCCGTTCCTGTTATTGACATTTAGTGCAGTGCGTCCTGCTCACAGTGTTCAGCTAGATCCGTTCCTGCTATTTACATTTAGTGCAGTGCGTCCTGCTCACAGTGTTCAGCTAGATCCGTTCCTGTTATTTACATTTAGTGCAGTGCGTCCTGCTCACAGTGTTCAGCTAGATCCGTTCCTGCTATTTACGTTTAGTGCAGTGCGTCCTGCTCACAGTGTTCAGCTAGATCCGTTCCTGTTATTTACATTTAGTGCAGTGCGTCCTGCTCACAGTGTTCAGCTAGATCCGTTCCTGCTATTTACATTTAGTGCAGTGCGTCCTGCTCACAGTGTTCATCTAGATCCGTTCCTGTTATTGACATTTAGTGCAGTGCGTCCTGCTCACAGTGTTCAGCTAGATCCGTTCCTGCTATTTACATTTAGTGCAGTGCGTCCTGCTCACAGTGTTCAGCTAGATCCGTTCCTGTTATTTACATTTAGTGCAGTGCGTCCTGCTCACAGTGTTCAGCTAGATCCGTTCCTGCTATTTACATTTAGTGCAGTGCGTCCTGCTCACAGTGTTCAGCTAGATCCGTTCCTGTTATTTACATTTAGTGCAGTGCGTCCTGCTCACAGTGTTCAGCTAGATCCGTTCCTGCTATTTACATTTAGTGCAGTGCGTCCTGCTCACAGTGTTCAGCTAGATCCGTTCCTGCTATTTACATTTAGTGCAGTGCGTCCTGCTCACAGTGTTCATCTAGATCCGTTCCTGTTATTGACATTTAGTGCAGTGCGTCCTGCTCACAGTGTTCAGCTAGATCCGTTCCTGCTATTTACATTTAGTGCAGTGCGTCCTGCTCACAGTGTTCAGCTAGATCCGTTCCTGCTATTTACATTTAGTGCAGTGCGTCCTGCTCACAGTGTTCAGCTAGATCCGTTCCTGTTATTTACATTTAGTGCAGTGCGTCCTGCTCACAGTGTTCAGCTAGATCCGTTCCTGCTATTTACATTTAGTGCAGTGCGTCCTGCTCACAGTGTTCAGCTAGATCCGTTCCTGTTATTTACATTTAGTGCAGTGCGTCCTGCTCACAGTGTTCAGCTAGATCCGTTCCTGCTATTTACATTTAGTGCAGTGCGTCCTGCTCACAGTGTTCAGCTAGATCCGTTCCTGCTATTTACATTTAGTGCAGTGCGTCCTGCTCACAGTGTTCAGCTAGATCCGTTCCTGTTATCTTCCTACTGACAGGCAGGCTTGTCTGGTTACAGTATATAAAGCTACCTGAAGAAAATTACAGGTGTTCTATCCCAGCTTAGTGCAGCTACAGGCCATTAGTATGTCTGGAAGGCCAAGAAGGAGAGGCAGACAGTCACAAGCCAATAAGAGAGGGCAAGCAGGCTCTGTGTCTAGTGCTGGTCGTGGAGACGGTGCATCCTCATCAGCACGTGGCCATGGGACACGCTTGGCCTTTTTTTCGGCAGCTGGCCGTGTTGAGCCGCAACATGCGAAGACTTGGTCGAGTGGATGACCAAGCCGTCCTCATTAGGGATGAGCTTCGTGTTCGAGTCGAACCCATGTTCGACTCGAACATCGGCTGTTCGGTCGTTCGCCGAATTGCGAACGATATGGGCCGTTCGCGCCAAATTCGTGTGGCGCGTCACGGCCCATAATTCACTGCGGCATCGCAGTGCATTGCTGGCTGATGATTGGCCAAGCATGCACTATGACCCGCATGCTTGGCCAATCACAGCGCCGTCAGTAGAGAGAGCTGTAATTGGCCAAAGCCAGGGTGGCTTTGGCCAATTATGGCTCAGGGGATTTAGTACACACCCCACACTATATAAGGCCGCCTGCACGGCGGCCCTGTGTAGTGTGTGTTCCGGTGTGCTGAGAGATAGAGAGAGAGAGAGACAGTGTCATTTGATTTGAGTTAGATAGATTAGGCAGAACAGTCAGTCAGTTAGCTGCACTTACAGTGTATTGTGTATATATATGCATCCCAGGTGTTGCATATATATATATACACTGTATTCAGTTTAGCTAGATCCGTTCCTGTTATCTTCTATCTAGACTATTTACATTTAATGCAGTGCGTCCTGCTCACAGTGTTCAGCTAGATCCGTTCCTGCTATTTACATTTAGTGCAGTGCGTCCTGCTCACAGTGTTCAGCTAGATCCGTTCCTGCTATTTACATTCAGTGCAGTGCGTCCTGCTCACAGTGTTCAGCTAGATCCGTTCCTGGTATTTACATTTAGTGCAGTGCGTCCTGCTCACAGTGTTCAGCTAGATCCGTTCCTGCTATTTACATTCAGTGCAGTGCGTCCTGCTCACAGTGTTCAGCTAGATCCGTTCCTGGTATTTACATTTAGTGCAGTGCGTCCTGCTCACAGTGTTCAGCTAGATCCGTTCCTGCTATTTACATTCAGTGCAGTGCGTCCTGCTCACAGTGTTCAGCTAGATCCGTTCCTGCTATTTACATTCAGTGCAGTGCGTCCTGCTCACAGTGTTCAGCTAGATCCGTTCCTGCTATATACATTTAGTGCAGTACGTCCTGCTCACAGTGTTCAGCTAGATCCGTTCCTGTTATCTTCCTACTGACAGGCAGGCTTGTCTGGTTACAGTATATATAGCTACCTTAAGAAAATTACAGGTGTTCTTTTTGATCCTATTAGTACCACGGTCAGGCAGCTAGACTATTTACATTTAGTACAGTGTGTCCTGCTCACAGTGTTCAGCTAGATCCGTTCCTGTTATCTTCCTACTGACAGGCAGGCTTGTCTGGTTACAGTATATATAGCTACCTTAAGAAAATTACAGGTGTTCTTTTTGATCCTATTAGTACCACGGTCAGGCAGCTAGACTATTTACATTTAGTACAGTGTGTCCTGCTCACAGTGTTCAGCTAGATCCGTTCCTGTTATCTTCCTACTGACAGGCAGGCTTGTCTGGTTACAGTATATATAGCTACCTTAAGAAAATTACAGGTGTTCTATTTGATCCTATTAGTACCACGGTCAGGCAGCTAGACTATTTACATTTAGTGCAGTGCGTCCTGCTCACAGTGTTCAGCTAGATCCGTTCCTGTTATCTTCCTACTGACAGGCAGGCTTGTCTGGTTACAGTATATAAAGCTACCTGAAGAAAATTACAGGTGTTCTTTTTGATCCTATTAGTACCACGGTCAGGCAGCTAGACTATTTACATTTAGTACAGTGTGTCCTGCTCACAGTGTTCAGCTAGATCCGTTCCTGTTATCTTCCTACTGACAGGCAGGCTTGTCTGGTTACAGTATATATAGCTACCTTAAGAAAATTACAGGTGTTCTTTTTGATCCTATTAGTACCACGGTCAGGCAGCTAGACTATTTACATTTAGTACAGTGTGTCCTGCTCACAGTGTTCAGCTAGATCCGTTCCTGTTATCTTCCTACTGACAGGCAGGCTTGTCTGGTTACAGTATATATAGCTACCTTAAGAAAATTACAGGTGTTCTTTTTGATCCTATTAGTACCACGGTCAGGCAGCTAGACTATTTACATTTAGTACAGTGTGTCCTGCTCACAGTGTTCAGCTAGATCCGTTCATGTTATCTTCCTACTGACAGGCAGGCTTGTCTGGTTACAGTATATATAGCTACCTTAAGAAAATTACAGGTGTTCTTTTTGATCCTATTAGTACCACGGTCAGGCAGCTAGACTATTTACATTTAGTACAGTGTGTCCTGCTCACAGTGTTCAGCTAGATCCGTTCCTGTTATCTTCCTACTGACAGGCAGGCTTGTCTGGTTACAGTATATAAAGCTACCTTAAGAAAATTACAGGTGTTCTTTTTGATCCTATTAGTACCACGGTCAGGCAGCTAGACTATTTACATTTAGTACAGTGTGTCCTGCTCACAGTGTTCAGCTAGATCCGTTCCTGTTATCTTCCTACTGACAGGCAGGCTTGTCTGGTTACAGTATATAAAGCTACCTGAAGAAAATTACAGGTGTTCTATCCCAGCTTAGTGCAGCTACAGGCCATTAGTATGTCTGGAAGGCCAAGAAGGAGAGGCAGACAGTCACAAGCCAATAAGAGAGGGCAAGCAGGCTCTGTGTCTAGTGCTGGTCGTGGAGACGGTGCATCCTCATCAGCACGTGGCCATGGGACACGCTTGGCCTTTTTTTCGGCAGCTGGCCGTGTTGAGCCGCAACATGCGGAAAACTTGGTCGAGTGGATGACCAAGCCGTCCTCATCCTCCTCATCCTCTCTCACCCATGCCCAGGGTGCTTTGTCTGGCAAAGCAGCGGCCTCTTCCCTCAGCTCAATGTCATCAGTGACTCCTTCCCTAGCTCCACCATGTCCTCATGAGGATTCCCTCGAACTGTTTGACCACAGTGTTGGGTACATGCTCCAGGAGGATGCCCAGCGTTTGGAAGGCTCTGATGATGATACTGAGCTCGATGAAGGCAGTAACATGAGCACGGACAGAGGGGGTGCCCAAGAAGGACAGCAATCTGGCAGTCATGCTCCCCCTGCTGCAGCATACTGCCAGGTTTGCTCCAGTGATGAGGAGGGAGGGGATGATGAGGTCACTGACTCAACGTGGGTGCCTGATAGGAGAGAGGAGGAGGAGGAGGAGGAGGAGGAGGAGGCGGCACATCACCAACAAGGCAGGATGCCCTCCAGGGGCCAGCCTAAGGGCAGCACATTGACTGCATCACACCCCAAAGCTCCACATGTGCAGGGCGCTGCAGTCTCTGCGCGTTATTCAAAAAGTTCTTTGGTGTGGGCCTTTTTTGAGACGAGTGCATCAGATCGCACCGCTGCTATTTGCAACATATGTCTCAAGCGTATCTCGCGTGGCCAAAA
The DNA here is from genome assembly GCA_037952835.1 of Lithobates septentrionalis. Classification (NCBI taxonomy): domain Eukaryota; kingdom Metazoa; phylum Chordata; class Amphibia; order Anura; family Ranidae; genus Lithobates; species Lithobates septentrionalis. The sequence goes on along the minus strand of JBBDGP010001187.1, from coordinate 3,835,566 downwards.
CATCTCCCGCTTGGGTACCACATGCTTGACCAGACATATGTTGACCTGCCATGCAGTTCGTTGGCAAGCGTATCTAAAAGACCCACACCAAAGAACAAAGAGGATCTCTCCTTGCTCCTCATCAGCTGAGATTTCCAACCCCACTAGACCTTCAGTCCTCTCTGAGACCTGCAGTGAGAGGAATGAAGGTGTAGAATTAGGTGTGTCACAGCCAAGTACTTGTGGGCAATCTGCTTTTGGTACACCGACGCCAGATTGTACCAGGCAAATTTCCCTGCCCCAGCTGCTGCACCGCCGAAAGAAGTTTGCTCCCAGCCATCCACATGCCCAGCGGTTGAATGCTAGCTTGGCAAAATTGCTAGCACTTCAACTGCTGCCTTTTCAGTTGGTAGACTCTGCCCCCTTCCGTGAGTTTGTGGAATGTGCGGTTCCTCAGTGGCAGGTACCCAAACGCCACTTTTTCTCACGGAAGGCGATTCCAGCTCTCTACCGGCATGTGGAAGGCAATGTCCATGCCTCGCTGGACAGGGCGGTCAGCGGTAAGGTGCATATTACCGCTGACTCATGGTCCAGCAGGCATGGACAGGGACGTTACTTAAGTTTCACGGCGCATTGGGTGACTCTGCTGGCAGCTGGGAAGGATGCAGGACAAGGTGCAGTAGTGTTGGAGGTTGTTCCGCCACCACGCCTCCAAAATGCTGATTGTGACACACCTCTCTCCTCCACCCCCTCCTCTTCTTCTTCCTCCATGGCCTCTTCCTCGGAACCAGCGGTGCTCCGTAGGCGTTCAAGGGGCTACGCAAGTACGCAGGCCAAAAGATGCCATGCGGTGCTTGAGCTGGTGTGCTTGGGGGACAGGAGCCACACTGGGGCAGAGGTTCTGTCAGCTCTGCAGGGGCAGGTTCAGAGGTGGTTGACGCCACGCCAACTTAAGGCAGGAATGGTGGTTTGCGACAATGGCACCAACCTCCTCTCTGCCCTCCGACAGGGACAACTGACCCATGTGCCCTGTTTGGCTCACGTCCTTAACTTGGTGGTGCAGCGGTTCTTGGGCAGGTACCCGGGCTTACAGGATGTCCTGAGGCAGGCCAGGAAAGTCTGTGTGCATTTCCGCCGGTCATATAATGCCAGTGCTCGGCTGACGGACCTCCAAAAGGAGTTTAACCTGCCCAAGAACCGCCTAATCTGTGACATGCCCACCAGGTGGAACTCGACATTGGCCATGCTGCAGCGGCTGCACACGCAGCAGAGGGCCATAAATGAGTACCTGTGCGACTATGGCACCAGGACAGGGTCAGGGGACCTTGGTTTTTTTTCCCCACGCCAGTGGGCCATGATCAGGGATGCATGCACTGTCCTGTCACCATTCGAGGAGGCCACGAGGATGGTGAGCACTGACAGTGCATGCATCAGTGACACTGTCCCCCTTGTCCACCTGTTGGAGCACACGCTGCGTGGAATAATGGACAGGGCACTTGAGGCAGAACAGAGGCAGGAAGAGGAGGACTTCCTTAGCTCTCAAGGCCCCCTTTATCCAGACAGTGTTCCTGCGTGCCCGCCGATCACACAGGAAGAGGACGAGGAGGAGGAGGAGGAGGAGGAGGAAGATTGTGTCAGTATGGAGGTGGAGCCTGGCACTCAGCATCAGCAGTCTTTAAGGGATCAGTCCCAAGGAACACATGGACTTGTACGTGGCTGGGAGGAGGTGGCTGCGGACGTTGTTGTCCTTAGTGACCCAGAGGACTCCGGACCGAATGCCTCAGCAAACCTACGCTGCATGGCCTCCCTGATCCTGCAAAGCCTGCGTAAGGATCCTCGTATTCGTGGTATCAAGGAGAAGGACCAATACTGGCTGGCAACCCTCCTTGATCCACGTTACAAGGGTAAGGTTGCGGACCTTATCTTGCCATCGCAGAGGGAGCAGAGGATGAAACATCTTCGGGAGGCCTTGCAGAAAGGTCTGTGCAACGCGTTCCCAGAGACTGGGAGGTTACAAACTCCTGTTTCTGGACAACGTGTTGCTGAGGCTTCGGTCAGTCAAAGAAGGAGCGGTGGAGAAGGTGGCCGTCTGACCGATGCGTTCAGACAATTTTTTGGTCCGCAGCCCCAAGGTATGATCGGTTCCAGCAACCATCGCCAGCGTCTGTTTTCCATGGTGCAGGAATACCTAGGGGCAAGATCAGACTTGGACACCTTTCCCACCGAAAATCCTCTGGGTTACTGGGTCTTGAGGATGGATCACTGGCCAGAGCTTGCACAGTATGCAATTGAGCTACTGGCCTGTCCTGCATCCAGCGTTCTTTCGGAACGCACATTCAGTGCTGCTGGAGGCGTGGTAACCGATCACAGGGTGCGTCTGTCCACCGACTCGGTCGATCGGCTGACCTTCATAAAAATGAATCAGTCTTGGATCACCACCAGCTACCAAGCACCTGATGCAGATGTAACCGAATAATTTTTTTTGAAATCTCAGATCCCTTCAAAGACTGCCTATGCTGATGCTGAGTGACTATCCCTGAGTAATTATCCTCTTCCTCCTCAATCATCACGCTGATAGCTTGTAAGAACATTTTTGGTTCTGGGCGCCACCACCAGTGCCTAAGGCACAATTTTTCAGCCCCTGTTTAACAGGGGCGTGTAATTACAATTTTTGATGTAATACTTTGCAGCAGGGCTCGTTCCCGCATTCCAACTAGAGTGTCTGTGAGGGGTTGCAGTGTTGTGGCACCAGCACCAGTGCCTAAGGCCCAATTTTTCTGCCCCTGTCTAACAGGGGCGTGTAATTACAATTTTTGATGTAATACTTTGCAGCAGGGCTCGTTCCTGCATTCCAACTAGAGTGTCTGTGAGGGGTTGCAGTGTTGTGGCACCAGCACCAGTGCCTAAGGCCCAATTTTTCTGCCCCTGTCTAACAGGGGCGTGTAATTACAATTTTTGATGCAATACTTTGCAGCAGGGCTCGTTCCTGCGTTCCAACTAGAGTGTCTGTGAGGGGTTGCAGTGTTGTGGCACCAGCACCAGTGCCTAAGGCCTAATTTTTCAGCTCCTGTTCAACAGGGGCATGTAATTACAATTCTTGATCTAATATTTCACAGCAGGGCCCTGTGAGGGCTTACAGTGTTGTGGCCACAGCAACACCTAAGGCCCAAATTTCTGCTGAGTATATAGGGCAGGACCCTACTTTCAAACATCTAACTTACAAACGACTCCTACTTGCAAACGGAAGGAGACAACAGGAAGTGAGATGAAATCTACCCCTAGGAAGGGAAATTCTCTCCTGTAAGAGTTAATATGGGAGAACAATTTCTCCTTTCCACTGATGCTTTCCAATCCTTGTTCCACAAAAAAAACCAAATTTTCAAAAAACATTTTTCATTGGGACAAAAAAGTGAGGTGAAATCTTCTGAAGAGGAGGAAAGACGCAAAACAAATGTCACAGGGGTGATAACCCTTCCCTATGTTTTCCAAAAAGCTTAGAAAAGATTTTTTGGCTGGAGCTAAACAAGTTAAAAATGTTCAAAATTACAAACAGATTCTACTTAACAACAAACCTACAGTCCCTGTCTTGTTTGCACCGCCTGTATACTGCTGTTCAGAGTATATAGGGACCTTTCCTTATTTTAATTTGGGTGCGGGGTTCCCCTTAATATCCATACAAGACCCAAAGGGCCTGGTAATGGCAACCCTTCTTGATCCACCGTTTGTCTCACTGATTTTCATCCATATTGCCATGACCCGACATGACATTAAACCCGCAAGCAGTTTTAAATGAGATTTTTTCCTTTAAAAATGACATTTGGTGCAGGGACTGTTCTAAACATGGGAAACACGCGTCACTTTACAGGCATACTATAGACACCCCCCAGGTACGATATTTAAAGGAATATTTCACTTTTTTTTTTTTTACTTTAAGCATCATTAAAATCACTGCTCCCGAAAAAACGGCCGTTTTTAAAAGTTTTTTTTGCATTGATACATGTCCCCTGGGGTAGGACCCGGGTCCCCAAACCCTTTTTAGGACAATACCATGCAAATTAGCCTTTAAAATGAACACTTTTGATTTCGAACGTTCGAGTCCCATAGACGTCAATGGGGTTCTAACGTTCGTGCGAACTTGCGGTCCGTTCGCGGGTTCTGGTGCGAACCGAACCGGGGGGTGTTCGGCTCATCCCTAGTCCTCATCCTCCTCATCCTCTCTCACCCATGCCCAGGGTGCTTTGTCTGGCAAAGCAGCGGCCTCTTCCCTCAGCTCAATGTCATCAGTGACTCCTTCCCTAGCTCCACCATGTCCTCCTGAGGATTCCCTCGAACTGTTTGACCACAGTGTTGGGTACATGCTCCAGGAGGATGCCCAGCGTTTGGAAGGCTCTGATGATGATACTGAGCTCGATGAAGGCAGTAACATGAGCACGGACAGAGGGGGTGCCCAAGAAGGACAGCAATCTGGCAGTCATGCTCCCCCTGCTGCAGCATACTGCCAGGTTTGCTCCAGTGATGAGGAGGGAGGGGATGATGAGGTCACTGACTCAACGTGGGTGCCTGATAGGAGAGAGGAGGAGGAGGAGGAGGAGGAGGAGGCGGCACATCACCAATGAGGCAGGATGCCCTCCAGGGGCCAGCCTAAGGGCAGCACATTGACTGCATCACACCCCAAAGCTCCACATGTGCAGGGCGCTGCAGTCTCTGCGCGTTATTCAAAAAGTTCTTTGGTGTGGGCCTTTTTTGAGACGAGTGCATCAGATCGCACCGCTGCTATTTGCAACATATGTCTCAAGCGTATCTCGCGTGGCCAAAACATCTCCCGCTTGGGTACCACATGCTTGACCAGACATATGTTGACCTGCCATGCAGTTCGTTGGCAAGCGTATCTAAAAGACCCACACCAAAGAACAAAGAGGATCTCTCCTTGCTCCTCATCAGCTGAGATTTCCAACCCCACTAGACCTTCAGTCCTCTCTGAGACCTGCAGTGAGAGGAATGAAGGTGTAGAATTAGGTGTGTCACAGCCAAGTACTTGTGGGCAATCTGCTTTTGGTACACCGACGTCAGATTGTACCAGGCAAATTTCCCTGCCCCAGCTGCTGCACCGCCGAAAGAAGTTTGCTCCCAGCCATCCACATGCCCAGCGGTTGAATGCTAGCTTGGCAAAATTGCTAGCACTTCAACTGCTGCCTTTTCAGTTGGTAGACTCTGCCCCCTTCCGTGAGTTTGTGGAATGTGCGGTTCCTCAGTGGCAGGTACCCAAACGCCACTTTTTCTCACGGAAGGCGATTCCGGCTCTCTACCGGCATGTGGAAGGCAATGTCCATGCCTCGCTGGACAGGGCGGTCAGCGGTAAGGTGCATATTACCGCTGACTCATGGTCCAGCAGGCATGGACAGGGACGTTACCTAAGTTTCACGGCGCATTGGGTGACTCTGCTGGCAGCTGGGAAGGATGCAGGACAAGGTGCAGTAGTGTTGGAGGTTGTTCCGCCACCACGCCTCCAAAATGCTGATTGTGACACACCTCTCTCCTCCACCCCCTCCTCTTCTTCTTCCTCCATGGCCTCTTCCTCGGAACCAGCGGTGCTCCGTAGGCGTTCAAGGGGCTACGCAAGTACGCAGGCCAAAAGATGCCATGCGGTGCTTGAGCTGGTGTGCTTGGGGGACAGGAGCCACACTGGGGCAGAGGTTCTGTCAGCTCTGCAGGGGCAGGTTCAGAGGTGGTTGACGCCACGCCAACTTAAGGCAGGAATGGTGGTTTGCGACAATGGCACCAACCTCCTCTCTGCCCTCCGACAGGGACAAATGACCCATGTGCCCTGTTTGGCTCACGTCCTTAACTTGGTGGTGCAGCGGTTCTTGGGCAGGTACCCGGGCTTACAGGATGTCCTGAGGCAGGCCAGGAAAGTCTGTGTGCATTTCCGCCGGTCATATAATGCCAGTGCTCGGCTGACGGACCTCCAAAAAGAGTTTAACCTGCCCAAGAACCGCCTAATCTGTGACATGCCCACCAGGTGGAACTCAACGTTGGCCATGCTGCAGCGGCTGCACACGCAGCAGAGGGCCATCAATGAGTACCTGTGCGACTATGGCACCAGGACAGGGTCAGGGGAGCTTGGTTTTTTTTCCCCACGCCAGTGGGCCATGATCAGGGATGCATGCACTGTCCTGTCACCATTCGAGGAGGCCACGAGGATGGTGAGCACTGACAGTGCATGCATCAGTGACACTGTCCCCCTTGTCCACCTGTTGGAGCACACGCTGCGTGGAATAATGGACAGGGCACTTGAGGCAGAACAGAGGCAGGAAGAGGAGGACTTCCTTAGCTCTCAAGGCCCCCTTTATCCAGACAGTGTTCCTGCGTGCCCGCCGATCACACAGGAAGAGGACGAGGAGGAGGAGGAGGAAGATTGTGTCAGTATGGAGGTGGAGCCTGGCACTCAGCATCAGCAGCAGTCTTTAAGGGATCAGTCCCAAGGAACACATGGACTTGTACGTGGCTGGGAGGAGGTGGCTGCGGACGTTGTTGTCCTTAGTGACCCAGAGGACTCCGGACCGAATGCCTCAGCAAACCTACGCTGCATGGCCTCCCTGATCCTGCAAAGCCTGCGTAAGGATCCTCGTATTCGTGGTATCAAGGAGAAGGACCAATACTGGCTGGCAACCCTCCTTGATCCACGTTACAAGGGTAAGGTTGCGGACCTTATCTTGCCATCGCAGAGGGAGCAGAGGATGAAACATCTTCGGGAGGCCTTGCAGAAAGGTCTGTGCAACGCGTTCCCAGAGACTGGGAGGTTACAAACTCCTGTTTCTGGACAACGTGTTGCTGAGGCTTCGGTCAGTCAAAGAAGGAGCGGTGGAGAAGGTGGCCGTCTGACCGATGCGTTCAGACAATTTTTTGGTCCGCAGCCCCAAGGTATGATCGGTTCCAGCAACCATCGCCAGCGTCTGTTTTCCATGGTGCAGGAATACCTAGGGGCAAGATCAGACTTGGACACCTTTCCCACCGAAAATCCTCTGGGTTACTGGGTCTTGAGGATGGATCACTGGCCAGAGCTTGCACAGTATGCAATTGAGCTACTGGCCTGTCCTGCATCCAGCGTTCTTTCGGAACGCACATTCAGTGCTGCTGGAGGCGTGGTAACCGATCACAGGGTGCGTCTGTCCACCGACTCGGTCGATCGGCTGACCTTCATAAAAATGAATCAGTCTTGGATCACCACCAGCTACCAAGCACCTGATGCTGATGTAACCGAATAATTTTTTTTGAAATCTCAGATCCCTTCAAAGACTGCCTATGCTGATGCTGAGTGACTATCCCTGAGTAATTATCCTCTTCCTCCTCAATCATCACGCTGATAGCTTGTAAGAACATTTTTGGTTCTGGGCGCCACCACCAGTGCCTAAGGCACAATTTTTCAGCCCCTGTTTAACAGGGGCGTGTAATTACAATTTTTGATGTAATACTTTGCAGCAGGGCTCGTTCCTGCATTCCAACTAGAGTGTCTGTGAGGGGTTGCAGTGTTGTGGCACCAGCACCAGTGCCTAAGGCCCAATTTTTCTGCCCCTGTCTAACAGGGGCGTGTAATTACAATTTTTGATGCAATACTTTGCAGCAGGGCTCGTTCCTGCGTTCCAACTAGAGTGTCTGTGAGGGGTTGCAGTGTTGTGGCACCAGCACCAGTGCCTAAGGCCCAATTTTTCTGCCCCTGTCTAACAGGGGCGTGTAATTACAATTTTTGATGCAATACTTTGCAGCAGGGCTCGTTCCTGCGTTCCAACTAGAGTGTCTGTGAGGGGTTGCAGTGTTGTGGCACCAGCACCAGTGCCTAAGGCCCAATTTTTCTGCCCCTGTCTAACAGGGGCGTGTAATTACAATTTTTGAAGCAATACTTTGCAGCAGGGCTCGTTCCTGCGTTCCAACTAGAGTGTCTGTGAGGGGTTGCAGTGTTGTGGCACCAGCACCAGTGCCTAAGGCCTAATTTTTCAGCTCCTGTTCAACAGGGGCATGTAATTACAATTCTTGATCTAATATTTCACAGCAGGGCCCTGTGAGGGCTTACAGTGTTGTGGCCACAACAACACCTAAGGCCCAAATTTCTGCTGAGTATATAGGGCAGGACCCTACTTTCAAACATCTAACTTACAAACGACTCCTACTTGCAAACGGAAGGAGACAACAGGAAGTGAGATGAAATCTACCCCTAGGAAGGGAAATTCTCTCCCGTAAGAGTTAATATGGGAAAACAATTTCTCCTTTCCACTGATGCTTTCCAATCCTTGTTCCACAAAAAAACCCAAATTTTCAAAAAACATTTTTCATTGGGACAAAAAAGTGAGGTGAAATCTTCTGAAGAGGAGGAAAGACAGCAAAACAAATGTCACAGGGGTGATAACCCTTCCCTATGTTTTCCAAAAAGCTTAGAAAAGATTTTTTGGCTGGAGCTAAACACGTTAAAAATGTTCAAAATTACAAACAGATTCTACTTAACAACAAACCTACAGTCCCTGTCTTGTTTGCACCGCCTGTATACTGCTGTTCAGAGTATATAGGGCCTGGTGGCCCCACACCTTTCCTTATTTTAATTTGGGTGCGGGGTTCCCCTTAATATCCATACAAGACCCAAAGGGCCTGGTAATGGACTGGGGGGTACCCATGCCGTTTGTCTCACTGATTTTCATCCATATTGCCATGACCCGACATGACATTAAACCCGCAAGCAGTTTTAAATGAGATTTTTTCCTTTAAAAATGACATTTGGTGCAGGGACTGTTCTAAACACGGGAAACACGCATCACTTTACAGGCATACTATAGACACCCCCCAGGTACGATATTTAAAGGAATATTTCACTTTTTTTTTTTTACTTTAAGCATCATTAAAATCACTGCTCCCGAAAAAACGGCCGTTTTTAAAAGTTTTTTTTGCATTGATACATGTCCCCTGGGGTAGGACCCGGGTCCCCAAACCCTTTTTAGGACAATACCATGCAAATTAGCCTTTAAAATGAGCACTTTTGATTTCGAACGTTCGAGTCCCATAGACGTCAATGGGGTTCTAACGTTCGTGCGAACTTTCGGTCCGTTCGCGGTTTCTGGTGCGAACCGAACCGGGGGGTGTTCGGCTCATCCCTAGTAGGGACTAAGCTTGGAACCACTTCTGTGAAATGCGATGCCTTGCAAAACTAAGGTGGCAACCTCCTTGTGTGCCTTTGGGCTGAATGACATGTGCTTGGTCAGCTTCTTTGGAGAGTGGGGGAGACATTGGGGTTGATTTACTAAAGCTAGAGAGTGCAAAATCTGGTGCAGCTCTGCATAGAAACCAATCAGCTTTCAGGTTTTTTGTCAAACCTTAATTGAGCAAGCTGAAGTTAGAAGCTAATTGGCTCCCATGCACAGCTGCACCAGATTTTGCGCTATCCAGTTTTATTAAATCCACCCCATTGGGTGTCCTGGTGTCTCAATAAACAGCACCTGTCACCTGCCCAAAGCTATCACATGGTACCATACTACAGTTTGTCACCATTTCTCATGGTAATAAAAAAAAAAAATGTGTATTATATACTGTTTGTGAGCACTAAAGTTCATTTTAGTGTATTTTTTCCTGAAAATTTGAGTTTGACAAACGGCCGAGCAAATATCGTGTGACATAAACATTTGCAACTGCTGCCATTTTATTCTACAGGGCCACCACTTTCAGAAAATATATAATGTTTGGGGGTTCTAAGTAATTTTCTTGCAAAAAATGCAGACTTTAACATTTCTGTGAAAAAATAAAAAATTGTGATAATCAGCAACCCATTACTGTAAATCATTTAATATGCAAAGTTTGGGGACAGATTCACTTTAAGGTGAAAAAAGATTGCCTTCATTGCTTTTCGTACAGCATTTTAACACTACATTCACTGAGATATTTACTGTGAAATCTATTTAAAAATAGAACTAAATAGAAATAAACTATGACTATCTGTGTAAAAAAGATGGTCTGTATTTGTTGATCAGGATTTTGTGACACTGCAGGTAGATAGCTACTGCCTGTTATCCTAATGCAATGTAATTTTACCTTTAAGGCGGTAGGAAACTATAACAATTTTTTGTTTTAACAGACCCCCTGTGGTTTTTCGTCATAATGTGCTAGTATGTGCTGCATGTTAGCACATTGTGGAAAACTTACGTTTAATACAAAGCCTTCCAGCGCTAAACTGTCACCACTGCAGACACTTCCATCTATGCCTGGTTTTCCTTCTGGGATCATGCTCTCCATTAGGGATGAGCCAAACACCCCCCGGTTCGGTTCGCATCCAGAACATGCGAACGGACTGAAAGTTTGCGCGAACATTCAAACACATTTAAAGTCTATGGGACTCGAACGTGAGAAATCAAAAGTGCAAATTTTAAAGGCTAATATACAAGTTATTGTCCTAAAAAGGGTTTGGGGACCCGGGTCCTGCCCCAGGGGACATGTATCAATGCAAAAGAAAGTTTTAAAAACAGCTGTTTTTTCTGGAGCAGTGATTTTAACCACTTGCCGACCGCCTCACGCCTATATACGTGAGCAGAATGGCACGGGCAGGCAAAATCACGTACCTGGTACGTGATTGCCTTCCCGCGGGCGGGGGGTCCGATCGGACCCCCCCCGGTGCCAGCTGCGGTCGGCATTTGGCTGGGAGAGTTGAGAGACGAGGGGGAGGCCATCCGATCGTGGCCCCCCCTCGCGATCGCTCCCAGCCAATGAGAAACATCCCCTGCCTCTGTATAGTACACAGAGGCAGAGGATGTGATGTCATCTCTCCTCGGCTCGGGAGTTTCCCTTCCAGCGCCGAGGGGAGAAGACATGTAAGTAAGTGCACAACACTACACAACACAGTAGAACATGCCAGGCACACTAAACACCCCCGATCCCCCAAGCAGGTTTTTTTTTTTTTTTTCTGATTACTGCATAGTGTCAGTTTGTGACAGTTAGAAGTGTTAGGGCAGTTAGTGTTAGCCCCCTGTAGGTCTAGGGTACCCCCCTAACCCCCCCTAATAAAGTTTTAACCCCTTGATCACCCCCCCTCACCAGTGTCGCTAAGCGATCATTTTTCTGATCGCTGTATTAGTGTCACTGGTGACGCTAGTTAGGGAGGTAAATATTTAGGTTCGCCGTCAGCGTTTTATAGCGTCAGGGACCCCCATATACTACCTAATAAATGTTTTAACACCTTGATTGCCCCCTAGTTAACCCTTTCACCACTGATCACCGTATAAGTGTTACGGGTGACGCTGGTTAGTTCGTTTATTTTTTATAGTGTCAGGGCACCCGCCGTTTATTACCGAATAAAGGTTTAGCCCCCTGATCGCCCGGCGGTGATATGCGTCGCCCCAGGCAGCGTCAGATTAGCGCCAGTACCGCTAACACCCACGCACGCAGCATACGCCTCCCTTAGTGGTATAGTATCTGAACGCATCAATATCTGATCCGATCAGATCTATACTAGCGTCCCCAGCAGTTTAGGGTTCCCAAAAATGCAGTGTTAGCGGGATCAGCCCAGATACCTGCTAGCACCTGCATTTTGCCCCTCCGCCCAGCCTAGCCCAGCCCACCCAAGTGCAGTATTGATCGATCACTGACACTTACAAAACACTAAACGCATAACTGCAGCCTTCGCAGAGTCAGGCCTGATCCCTGCGATCGCTAACAGTTTTTTTGGTAGCGTTTTGGTGAACTGGTAAGCACCAGCCCCAGGCAGCGTCAGGTTAGCGCCAGTACCGCTAACACCCACGCACGCACCGTACACCTCCCTTAGTGGTATAGTATCTGAACGGATCAATATCTGATCCGATCAGATCTATACTAGCGTCCCCAGCAGTTTAGGGTTCCCAAAAATGCAGTGTTAGCGGGATCAGCCCAGATACCTGCTAGCACCTGCGTTTTGCCCCTCCGCCCGGCCCAGCCCAGCCCACCCAAGTGCAGTATCGATCGATCACTGTCACTTACAGAACACTAAACGCATAACTGCAGCGTTCGCAGAGTCAGGCCTGATCCCTGCGATCGCTAACAGTTTTTTTGGTAGCGTTTTGGTGAACTGGCAAGCACCAGCGGCCTAGTACACCCCGGTCGTAGTCAAACCAGCACTGCAGTAACACTTGGTGACGTGGCGAGTCCCATAAGTGCAGTTCAAGCTGGTGAGGTGGCAAGCACAAGTAGTGTCCCGCTGCCACCAAAAAGACAAACACAGGCCCGTCGTGCCCATAGTGCCCTTCCTACTGCATTCGCCAATCCTAATTGGGAACCCACCGCTTCTGCAGCGCCCGTACTTACCCCCCATTCACATCCCCAACCAAATGCAGTCGGCTGCATGAGAGGCATTTTTATGTCCTCCCGAGTACCCCTACCCAACAAACCCCCCCCCAAAATAGATGTCGTGTCTGCAGCAAGCGTGGATATAGGCGTGACACCCGCTATTATTGTCCCTCCTGTCCTGACAATCCTGGTCTTTGCATTGGTGAATGTTTTGAATGCTACCATTCACTAGTTGAGTATTAGCGTAGGGTACAGCATTCCACAGACTAGGCACACTTTCACAGGGTCTCCCAAGATGGCATCGCATTTTGAGAGACCCGAACCTGGAACCGGTTACAGTTATAAAAGTTACAAGTTTGCAAAAAAACACAAACAAAAATAAAAAAAAAATAGTTGTCGTTTTATTGTTCTCTCTCTCTCTATTCTCTCTCTGGTGTTCTGCTCTTTTTTACTGTATTCTATTCTGCAATGTTTTATTGTTATTATGTTTTATCATGTTTGCTTTTCAGGTATGCAATTTTTTATACTTTACCGTTTACTGTGCTTTATTGTTAACCATTTTTTTGTCTTCAGGTACGCCATTCACGACTTTGAGTGGTTATACCAGAATGATGCCTGCAGGTTTAGGTATCATCTTGGTATCATTCTTTTCAGCCAGCGGTCGGCTTTCATGTAAAAGCAATCCTAGCGGCTAATTAGCCTCTAGACTGCTTTTACAAGCAGTGGGAGGGAATCCCCCCCACCGTCTTCCGTGTTTTTCTCTGGCTCTCCTGTCTCAACAGGGAACCTGAGAAAGCAGCCGGTGATTCAGCCAGCTGACCATAGAGCTGATCAGAGACCAGAGTGGCTCCAAACATCTCTATGGCCTAAGAAACCGGAAGCTACGAGCATTTTATGACTTAGATTTCGCTGGATGTAAACAGCGCCATTGGGAAATTGGGGAAGCATTTTATCACACCGATCTTGGTGTGGTCAGATGCTTTGAGGGCAGAGGAGAGATCTAGGGTCTAATAGACCCCAATTTTTAAAAAAAAGAGTACCTGTCACTACCTATTGCTATCATAGGGGATATTTACATTCCCTGAGATAACAATAAAAATGATTTAAAAAACAAAATGAAAGGAACAGTTTAAAAATAAGATAAAAAAGCAAAAAAATAATAAAGAAAAAAAAAAAGCACCCCTGTCCCCCCTGCTCTCGCGCTAAGGCGAACGCAAGCGTCGGTCTGGCGTCAAATGTAAACAGCAATTGCACCATGCATGTGAGGTATCACCGCGAAGGTCAGATCGAGGGCAGTATTTTTAGCAGTAGACCTCCTCTGTAAATCTAAAGTGGTAACCGGTAAAGGCTTTTAAAGGCTTTTAAAAATGTATTAATTTTGTTGCCACTGCACGTTTGTGCGCAATTTTAAAGCATGTCATGTTTGGTATCCATGTACTCGGCTTAAGATCATCTTTTTTATTCCATCAAACATTTGGGCAATATAGTGTGTTTTAGTGCATTAAAATTTAAAAAAGTGTGTTTTTTCCACAAAAAATGCGTTTGAAAAATCGCTGCGCAAATACCGTGTAAAAAAAAAAATGAAACACTCACCATTTTAATCTGTAGGGCATTTGCTTTAAAAAAATATATAATGTTTGGGGGTTCAAAGTAATTTTCTTGAAAAAAAAATAATTTTTTCACGTAATCAAAAAGTTTCAGAAAGGGTTTTGTCTTCAAGTGGTTAGAAGAGTGGGTGATGTGTGACATAAGCTTCTAAATGTTGTGCATAAAATGCCAGGACAGTTCAAAACCCCCCCAAATGACCCCATTTTGGAAAGTAGACACCCCAAGCTATTTGCTGAGAGTTATGTCGAGTCCATGGAATATTTTATATTGTGACACAAGTTGCGGGAAAGATACAAATTTTTTTTTTTTGCACAAAGTTGTCACTAAATGATATATTGCTCAAACATGCCATTGGGATATGTGAAATTACACCCCAAAATACATTCTGCTGCATCTCCTGAGTACGGGGATACCACATGTGTGGGACTTTTTGGGAGCCTAGCCGCGCACGGGACCCCGAAAACCAAGCACCGCCTTCAGGCTTTCTAAGGGCGTAAATTTTTGATTTCACTCTTCACTGCCTATCACAGTTTCGGAAGCCATGGAATGCCCAGGTGGCACAAAACCCCCCCAAATGACCCCATTTTGGAAAGTAGACACCCCAAGCTATTTGCTGAGAGGTATAGTGAGTATTTTGCAGACCTCACTTTTTGTCACAAAGTTTTGAAAATTGAAAAAAGAAAAAAAAAAATTTTTTTTCTGGTCTTTCTTCATTTTCAAAAACAAATGAGAGCTGCAAAATACTCACCATGCCTCTCAGCAAATAGCTTGGGGTGTCTACTTTCCAAAATGGGGTCATTTGGGGGGGGGGTTGTGCCATCTTGGCATTTTATGGCCTTCAAAACTGTGATAGGTAGTGAGGCGTGAAATCAAAAATTTATGCCCTTAGAAATCCTGAAGGCGGTGCTTGGTTTTCGGGGCCCCGTACGCGGCTAGGCTCCCAAAAAGTCCCACACATGTGGTATCCCCATACTCAGGAGAAGCAGCTGAATGTATTTTGGGGTGCAATTCCACATATGCCCATGGCCTGTGTGAGCAATATATCATTTAGTGACAACTTTTTTTTTTTTGTCATTATTCAATCACTTGGGACAAAAAAAATAAATATTCAATGGGTTCAACATGCCTCTCAGCAATTTCCTTGGGGTGTCTACTTTCCAAAATGGGGTCATTCGGGGGGGGTTTTGTACTGCCCTGCCATTTTAGCACCTCAAGAAATGACATAGGCAGTCATAAACTAAAAGCTGTGTAAATTACAGAAAATGTACCCTAGTTTGTAGACGCTATAACTTTTGCGCAAACCAATAAATATACGCTTATTGACATTTTTTTTACCAAAGACATGTGGCCGAATACATTTTGGCCTAAATGTATGACTAAAATTTAGTTTATTGGATTTTTTTTATAACAAAAAGTAGAAAATATCATTTTTTTTCAAAATTTTTCCGTTTATAGCGCAAAAAATAAAAACGGCAGAGGTGATCAAATACCATCAAAAGAAAGCTCTATTTGTGGGAAGAAAAGGACGCAAATTTCGTTTGGGTACAGCATTGCATGACCGCGCAATTAGCAGTTAAAGCGACGCAGTGCCGAATTGTAAAAAGTGCTCTGGTCAGGAAGGGGGTCAAATCTTCCGGGACTGAAGTGGTTAATGATGCTTAAAGTGAAAAAATAAAAGTGAAATATTCCTTTAAATATCGTACTTGGGGGGTGTCTATAGTATGCCTGTAAAGTGGCGCATGTTTCCCGTGTTTAGAACAGTCCCTGCACAAAATGACATTTCTAAATGAATAAAAGTCATTTAAAACTGCTTGCGGCTGTAATGTAATATCGGGTCCTGGCAATATGGATGAAAATTTTTGAGAAAAATGGCATGGGTAACCCCCCAGCCCATTACCAGACCCTTTGGGTCTTGTATGGATATTAAGGGGAACGCCGCACCCAAATTAAAAAAAGAAAAGACGTGGGGCCCACAGGCCCTATATACTCTGAACAGCAGTATACAGGCGGTGCAAACAAGACAGGGACTGTAGGTTTGTTCTTAAGTTGAATCTGTTTGTAATTTGGAACAGGTACATTTTTTAAGTGTAGCTCCAGCCAAAAAATCTATTTTTAAGCTTTTTGGATAACATAGGGAAGGGTTATCATCACCCCTGTAACATTTGTTTTGCTGTCTGTGCCCCTGTTCAGGAGATTTCACCTCACTTTCTGTCCTAATGAAAATTTGATTTAGAAAATTTGGGGGTTTTAGAGAAACAAGGATTGCTGATAATAAAGCATTAGTGAAGACACCTTTTTCCCATATTAACTCTTACAGGAGAGAATTTCCCTTCCTAGGGGTAGATTTCCTCTCACTTCCTGTTGTCTCCCTCTGTTTGTAAGTAGGAGTCATTTGTAAGTCTGATGTTTGAAAGTAGAGGACCGCCTGTATATACTATATGGCCTGCCCTATATACTCTGCAGAAATTTGGGCCTTATGTGTTGGTGGTACCAGAACACTGTAAGCCCTCACAGTTACTCTTGGTGGGTGTTGGAATGGGCCCTGCTGTGAAATATTATATCAAGAATTGTAATTTCATGCCCCTCTTGAACAGGGTCAAAAAAATTGGGCCTTTGCCGGTGGTGTGGTGGTGTTGCCACAACACTGTAAGCCCTCACAGTTACTCTTAGTGGGCGCAGGAACGGGCCCTGCTGTGAAATATTAGATCAAAAATTGTAATTACACGCCCCTGTTAAACAGGGTCAGAAAAATTGGGCCTTAGGCGCTGGTGCTGGTGCCACAACACTACAACCCCTCACAGATACTCTAGTTGAGTGCAGGAACGAGCCCTGCTGCATAATATTACAGCAAAAATTGTAATTACACGGCCCTGTTAAACAGGGGCAGAAAAATTGGGCTTTAGGCACTGGTGGTGGTGCCCAGAACCAAAAATGTTCTTAAAAGCTATCAACATGAACATTTTGAGGAGGAATAGGATAGTCACTCAGCATAACAGGATAGTCACTCAGAATCAGCATAGGCAGTCTTCAAGGGACCTCACATTCATAAAAAAATTAATCGGTTACATCAGCATCAGGTGCTTGGTAGCTGGTGATCCAAGACTGATTCATTTTTATGAAGGTGAGCCGATCAACCGAGTCTGTGGACAGGTGCACTCTGTGATCAGTTACAAAGCCTCCAGCAGCACTGAATGTGCATTCAGATAGAAGGCTGGATGGAGGACAGGCCAGTAGCTCAATTGCATACTGTGCAAGCTCTGGCTAGTGATCCATCCTCAAGACCCAGTAACTCAGTGGATTTTCGGTTGGAAAGGTCTCCAAGTCTGATCCTGCCCCAAGGTATTCCTTCACCATGTAAATCAGACGCTGGCGATGGTTGTTGGAACCGATCATACCTTGGGGCTGTGGACTAAAAAATTGTCTGAACGCATCGGTCAGACGGCCACCATCTCCACCGCTCCTTCTGTGACTGACCGAAGCCTCAGCAACACGTTGTCCAGGAGGACCAGGACATTGCAACCTCCCAGTCTCTGGAAACGCATTGCACAAACCTTTCTGCAAGGCCTCCTGAAGATGTTTCATCCTCTGCTCCCTCTGCGAAGGCTGGATAAGTTCTGCAACCTTACCCTTGTAACGTGGATCAAGAAGGGTTGCCAGCCAGTACTGATCCTTCTCCATGATACCACGAATCCGAGGGTCCTTTCGCAGGCTTTGCAGGATCAGGGAGGCCATGCAGCGTAGGTTTGCTGAAGCATTCAGTGCGGAGTCCTCTGGGTCACTAAGGATGACATGATCCGCAGCCACCTCCTCCCAGCCATGTACAAGTCCATGGGTTTCTGGGGACTGAAAATAATCCTTTGAAGACTGCTGCTGATGCTGAGTGCCAGGCCCCACCTCCATGCTGACACAATCCTCCTCCTCCTCCTCTTCCTGTGTGATAGGCGGGCCTGCAGGAATACTGTCTGGATGAAGGGGGCCTTGAGAGTTAAGGAAGTCCTCCTCTTGCTCCCTCTGTTCTGCCTCAAGTGCCCTGTCCATTATTCCACGCAGTGTGTGCTCCAACAGGAAGACAAGAGGGACAGTATCACTGATGCATGCACTGTCACTGCTCACCATCCTTGTGGCCTCCTCAAATGGTGACAGGACAGTGCATGCATCCTTGATCATTAGCCATTGGCGTGGCGAAAAAAAGCCAAGCTCCCCTGACCCTGTCCTGGTGCCATATTCGCACAGGTACTCATTGATGACCCTCTGTTGCATGTACAGCCGCTGCAGCATTGCCAACGTTGAGTTCCACCTGGTGGGCATGTCACAGATGAGGCGGTTCTTGGGAAGGTTGCATTCCTTTTGAAGGTCAGCCAGCCGAGCACTGGCATTATATGACTGGCGGAAATGCCCACAGACTTTCCTGGGCTGCCTCAGGAGATCCTGTAAGCCCGGGTACCTGCACAACAACCGCTGCACCACCAAATTAAGGACAAGAGCCAAACAGGGAACATGGGCCAAGTGTCCCTGTCGGAGGGCGGAGAGAAGGTTGGTGCCATTGTCGCAAACCACCATTCCTGGCTGAGCTGGCATGGTGTCAACCACCTCTGAACCTGCTACTGCAGAGCTGCCAGAAGCTTTGCCCCAGCGTGGCTCCTGTCCCCTAAGCAGACCAACTCAAGCACCGCATGGCATCTTTTTGCCTGAGTGCTTGCGTAGGCCCTAGAATGCCTATGGAGCACCGCTGGTTCCGAGGACAAGTCTGCAGAGGAGGAGGCCATAGAGGAAGAAGAAGAGAAGGGGGTGGAGGAGAAAGGTGCGGCAGAATAACCACTACCAGCATTTTGGAGGCATGGTGGCAGAACAAGCTCGACCATTACTGCACCCTGTCCTGCATCCTTCCCAGCTGCCAGCAGGGTTACCCAGTGCAGAGAAGGGAGGTATCACCACTCCAGGACGATTGACCAAAAGTAAATCTCTTCACCAGTTGAGAAGTCACAGGTGCTGGCAATGCATATAGCAGATAGATAAAAAGTAGTTCTGGAAAGCCACACCCTGAATATGCCTTTTATTCAAAAACTACAAACAAAAATACATGCCACAGCAGAACCAGTGCACCGTGAAATAAAGGTAACGTCCCTGTCCCTGCCTGCTGGACCATGAGTCAGCGGTAATATGCACCTTACCGCTGACCACCCTGTACAACGAGGCCAAGACATTGCCTTCCACATTACACATTGCCTTCCACATGGCCTTCCGAGAAAAAAAATGACGTTTGGGAACCTGCCACTGAGGTACCGCACATTCCACAAATTCTCAAAAGGGGGCAGAGTCTACCAGCTGAAAAGACAGCAGTTGGAGTGCTAGCAATTTAGCCAAACTAGCATTCAGCCGCTGAGCATGTGGATGGCTGGGACCGAATTTCTTTTGACGGCTTAGCAACTGGGGTAGGGAAATTTGCCTGCTACAATCAGAATTAGGTTGTACCGCTAGCAGATTGCCCGTAAGTGCTTGGGACACTTAATTCTACACCTTCATTCCTCTCAGTGCAGGCCTCTGAAAGGATTGAAGGTATGGTGGCGTTGGAGATCCCAGCTGTTGAGGAGCAAGGAGAGGTCCGCCTTGTTCTTTGGTGTGGGTCTTTTAAGTACTGTTGCCAACGGACTGCATGGGAGCTCGACATATGTCTGGTCAAGCATGTGGTGCCCAAGCAGCTGCTGTTTTGGCCACGCTTGATACGCTTCAGACATATATTGCAAACAGCAATGGTGTGATCTGCTACACACATCTCAAAAAAGGCCCACACCAAAGAACTTTTGAAAAAAATGCGCAGAGTCAGCAGCGCCCTGCACATGCAGGGCTCTGCGGTGTGATGCAGTTGGTTGGCTGTCCTTAAGCTGGCCCCTGGAGGGCATCCTGCCTCATTGGAGATGTGCCTCCTTCTCTCTTCTATCAGGCACCCACATAGAGTCAGTGACCTCATCATCCCCTCCCTCCTCGCCACTGGAGCAAACCTGGCAGTATGCTGCAGCTGGGGGAACATGACTGCCAGTTTCTTGTCCTTCTTGTCCAGCTGTCGACAAAAAGGACAAGCGTGCTCGACGGCCACGTGCTAAGGATGCACCGTGTCCATGATCAGCACTGTTGGCTGTAGACACAGAGCCTGCTTGCCCACTTTTAGTGGCCTGTGAGCGTCTGCCTTTCCTTCGTGGCCTTCCAGACATGCTGTAAAATTGGATTAGCAAAACACTGCCTGAAGTTTACTAGAAAAATGACACCAGGAATGGCCTGCAGTCAGGTATAGGCTTGGCTAGACTAGAATGCAGTGGATATATATGCAGGAGACTGTATATATACCTTTATGCACTGCAGGTCACTGAATCACCTGCCTGCCTGCCTGAAAGTGTCATTGAAAACGTATACCAGGAATGGCCTGTAATCAGGTATAGGCTTAGCTAGACTAGAATGCAGTGGATATATATGTAGAGACTATATATAAATCTTTATGCACTGCAGATCACTGAATCACCTGCCTGGCCTGCCTGCCTGAAAGTGTCTTTGAATACATACACCAGGAATGACCTATAGTCAGGTATAGGCTTGGTTAGACTAGAATGCAGTGGATTTATATGTAGGAGACAGTATATATATTTTATGCACTGCATATCACTGAATCGCCTGCCTGCCTGCTTGCCTGAAAGTGTATTTAAAAACGTACACCAGGAACTACCTGCAGTCAGATATAGGCTTGGCTAGACTAGAATGCAGTGGATATATATATATGTTGGAGACTGTATATATATTTAATGCACTGCAGATCACTGAATCACTTGCCTGCCTGCCTGAAAGTGTATTTGAAAACGTACACCAGCAATGGCTTGCAGTCAGATATAGGCTTGGCTAGACTGGAATGCAGTGGATATATATATGTAGAAGACTGTATATATATTTTATGCACTGCAGATCACTGAATCACCTGCCTGCCTGAAAGTGTATTTGAAAACATACACCAGGAACTACCTGCAGTCAGATATAGGCTTGGCTAGACTAGAATGCAGTGGATATATATGTAGGAGACAGTATATATATATATTTTATGCACTGCAGATCACTGAATAACCTGCCTGGCCTGCCTGAAAGTGTATTTGAATACGTACACTAGGAACGGTTTGCGGTGAGATCTAGCTAAACTGGATACAGAGTGTATATATATATATATATATACATACAAAGCCAGAATGTATATATGTACTAAATACACTGCAGCTAACTGAATCAACTGCCTGCCTGAAGTATATTAGAAACAATACAGCAGGAATGGTCTGCAGAGAGATCTAGCTAAACTGCATGCAGTGCATATATATATATATATATATATACCAGTCTGACTGTAAATATATATTAAATACACTGCAGCTAACTGAATCAACTGCCTGCCTATAGTATATTAGAAACAGTAGACCAGGAACGGTTTGCAGTGAGATATAGCTAACTGAATAAACTGCCTGCTCAAAGTAAATGAAATGACACTCTCTCTCTCTATCTCTCTCTCCACCAGCAACACACTACACAAAAAAAAGAGAGAGAGGAGCGCCACTAAGTAAAATCATTTATTCACCAATATAAAAACAAAGTATCAACTTACATTTAGGAGCGGTATATAGAACAGACAGATGTGATTCCTGATAGAAGAGGGGGAAGGGAACAGTCAGTGATTCCCCGGGGATGCCTCCAAACACGACGCAGTCTAGCGGGGAGGCCAGGACGGTACACAGCCTGTCTCTGCGGGAGGACGGAGTGGCAGCCCAGGAAGCCGCTGGCAATGTTGTCAATGAGGAGAAAAAACACAACGCGTTTCTGAGCCTGCGCAGGGTCTGTACGGCTAATGCGCGCTCCTTTATCAAGTGTAGAGTAGGGAAACCAGTGAAGAGCTATTTATAGCAGATCAAAGGTAATGGGTGGACGTTCACAGCTGATTGTATCACAGCTGATTGTATCAATGCAGGTAATGGGTGGACGTTCACAGCTGATTGTATCAATGCCGGAGTGTCAATAAATGAACCACGGACAATAGCAATGTTATATAACAAGGCCAGAGCACATATCTGTATCTTTATGAGTAAGCTGGATGTCTGATAAAAGAAAGCTGGGGAAAAAATTATTTTGGGGAAAAAAATTATTACTAGAGAACTATATATCTAAAAAGGGTGAATGATTAAAAGAAGATGTGTCTCAAGAGTGTATATATATATGCATATATATCAGAGCATTTATGATAAACTATCAAAAAAAAAAATAAATAAATAAAAAAAAAATGGAAACAAAAGTAAAAATAAAGGATTATTGCTATACATGATACATACAATATGCTGGATGTCACACCCCTGAATGATTGGTGCGACAATTAAAACAAAAGGTAAAATATATTGGATTGCGACTTATGGAGCACCCATAATCGCATACAAATGATATGTGCAAGAAATGCGTGAATAACATTATTAGATAGCCAATGGTAAGTAAAACCAGCTAAACAAAGGTAAATGCAAGAGAAACCATTCTGAATATATATAGGAAGGTGTTGATTTCCAGTTCCTCGCATACATGATCGCATTTGTATGCGATTTGTTTGTATATATTGTTTGTATGTATTTGTTTGCATGAAAATGATATATGCAACGATGCGTGAATAACATTATTACCAAATAGCCGATAGTGGGCAGGCAAGCTAAACCAAGACAAATAAAAGAGAAACCATTCTATACTAATGAAAAAATAATGAAAAAATAATGAAAAAATAATGAAAAAATGGAAATAAAAATAAAAATAAAGGATTATTGCTATACATGATACATACAATATGCTGAATGTCACACCCCTGAATGATTGGCGTGACAATTAAAACAAAAACAAAAGGTTAAATATATTGGATTGCGACTTATGGAGCACCCATAATCGCATACAAATGATATGTGCAAGAAATGCGTGAATAACATTATTAGATAGCCAATGGTAAGTAAACCAACTAAACAAAGGTAAATGCCAGAGAAACCATTCTGAATATATATAGGAAGGTGTTGATTTCCAGTACCTCGCATACATGATCGCATTTGTATGCGATTTGTATGTATATATTGTTTGTATGTATTTGTTTGCATGAAAATGATATATGCAACAATGCGTGAATAACATTATTACCAAATAGCCGATAGTGGGCAGGCAAGCTAAACCAAGACAAATAAAAGAGAAACCATTCTATACCAATGAAAAAATAATGAAAAAATAATGAAAAAATAATGAAAAAATGGAAACAAAAATAAAAATAAAGGATTATTGCTATACATGATACATACAATATGCTGAATGTCACACCCCTAAATGATTGGTGTGACAATTAAAACAAAAACAAAAGGTTAAATATATTGGATTGCGACTTATGGAGCACCCATAATCGCATACAAATGATATGTGCAAGAAATGCGTGAATAACATTATTAGATAGCCAATGGTAAGTAAACCAACTAAACAAAGGTAAATGCCAGAGAAACCATTCTGAATATATATAGGAAGGTGTTGATTTCCAGTACCTCGCATACATGATCGCATTTGTATGCGATTTGTATGTATATATTGTTTGTATGTATTTGTTTGCATGAAAATGATATATGCAACAATGCGTGAATAACATTATTACCAAATAGCCGATAGTGGGCAGGCAAGCGAAACCAAGACAAATAAAACAGAAACCATTCTGAATGTTTAGAGGATAGTGTTAATTTCCAGAACATGATCATTAATGGCGTGTGTGATAAGGAGACCAGCTTCTGTGCGAAAGGAGGGTAGGGGGTCGCAAGACAATTTTTTATAGGTTTTACTGTCAGAGAGTAGCCTCATGGCTTCAGCTACATATGTGGATTTGTCTAAGATAACGATCCCCCCGCCCTTATCGGCTTGTTTGATGACCAGCTCTGGATTATTCAAGAATTGTTTCAAGGACAATAATTCTCCGGGGTTAGATTGTGCTTGCTGCGTTTTTTGGCTGGTTTTTGGCAAAGTATTTGAAAATCAGCGAACACAACCCTATAGAAGGCCTCCAGATAAGGTCCCTTTGATTGGGTGGGATAAAAGGAAGACTTATGGGGCGTACACACGGTCGGACTTTCTAGAAAGCTAGGTCCGACGTACTTGCCGCCAGACTTCCGGCGGACTACCGCCGGACTTTCTGAACGGCCGGACTTGCCTACACACGGCCGGACTTTCCGGAATCCGGTCTTCCCGACGGACTTTCAGAATGAACGGACTTTCCCACACACGGACAAGTCCGTTCATTTTGAACGTGACTCGGGTACGACGGGACTAGAAAAGGAATTCAATCTCGCCGCTTTTTTTTGGCAAGATTGAAACCTTGCGAGCCCCGTTGCAGGCATCCCAGGCCCTTAGGTCTGGTATGGAACTTTAAGGTGAACCCCCTAAGCCGAAAAACCGGCGTGGGGGTCCCCCCAAAATCCATACCAGACCCCGATCCGAGCACGCAGCCCGGCCGGTCAGGAAAGGGGGTGGGGATGAGCGAGCGCCCCCCCTCCTGAACCGTACCAGGCCGCATGCCCTCAACATGGGGGGGTGCTTTGGGGGAGGGGGCGCCTTGCGGTGCCCCCCCACCACAAAGCACCTTGTCCCCATGTTGATGAGGACAAGGGCCTCTTCCCGACAACCCTGGCCGTTGGTTGTCGGGGTCTGCGGGCGGGGGGCTTATCGGAATCCGGGAGCCCCCTATAATAAGAGGGCCCCCAGATCCCGGGCCCCCCACCCTATGTGAATGAGTATGGGGTACATGGTACCCCTACCCATTCACCTAGGTAAAAAGTGTCAATAATAAAACACAACACAGGTTTTTAAAATAATTTATTAAACAGCTCCGGGGGGGTCTTCTTCCGTCTTCGGGGGTCCCTCCGGTTCATCTTCTCCCGGCGTCTGGTTGGTTCTTCTCCGCTCTCCGGCCTCTTCTCCAGGTGTCCCAGGTCTTCGGCCGGCCCCTCCGCTGTCTTCAGGTAGCTCTATTGCCAGCGGAGGTCCGGACTTCTGGGCTTCTTGTCTTCTCTTCTCTTCCCCCAGATGTTGACACGACGCTCTCTCCGGCTGGACTGGTCTCTGAAGGCTCCGTTGTGACTTATATAGGCGGAGACCCCGCCCCCATATGATGTCACAGTCCCTGGGCATGCTGGGACTGTGACGTTTTAGGGGGCTTGGTCGACCACGCCCCCTAAAACGTCACAGTCCCAGCATGCCCAGGGACTGTGACATCATATGGGGGCGGGGTCTCCGCCTATATAAGTCACAACGGAGCCTTCAGAGACCAGTCCAGCCGGAGAGAGCGTCGTGTCAACATCTGGGGGAAGAGAAGAGAAGACAAGAAGCCCAGAAGTCCGGACCTCCGCTGGCAATAGAGCTACCTGAAGACAGCGGAGGGGCCGGCCGAAGACCTGGGACTCCGGGAGAAGAGGCCGGAGAGCGGAGAAGAACCAACCGGACGCCGGGAGAAGATGAACCGGAGGGACCCCCGAAGACGGAAGAAGACCCCCCGGAGCTGTTTAATAAATTATTTTAAAAACCTGTGTTGTGTTTTATTATTGACACTTTTTACCTAGGTGAATGGGTAGGGGTACCATGTACCCCATACTCATTCACATAGGGTGGGGGGCCCGGGATCTGGGGGCCCTCTTATTATAGGGGGCTCCCAGATTCCGATAAGCCCCCCGCCCGCAGACCCCGACAACCAACGGCCAGGGTTGTCGGGAAGAGGCCCTTGTCCTCATCAACATGGGGACAAGGTGCTTTGTGGGGGGGGGCACCGCAAGGCGCCCCCTCCCCCAAAGCACCCCCCCATGTTGAGGGCATGCGGCCTGGTACGGTTCAAGAGGGGGGGGCGCTCGCTTGTCCCCACCCCCTTTCCTGACCGGCCGGGCTGCGTGCTCGGATCGGGGTCTGGTATGGATTTTGGGGGACCCCCACGCCGGTTTTTCGGCGTAGGGGGTTCCCCTTAAATTTCCATACCAGACCTAAGGGCCTGGGATGCCCCCCGCGCTCGCCGCAATGGGAAAATTTGTTTTTCCTATTGCAGCGAGCGCGAGATGCAGTAACCTGCTCCTCCGTCGTATCTGGTCCGTCGGACCAGCATACAGGCGAACGGGCTTTCCGTCAGGAACTGAGTCCGGCGGAGTTACGACGTAAGGATTTGAAGCAAGTTTCAAATCTAAAGTACGTCGGATTTCCGACCGAAACGGTCCGTCGGAAGTCCGATGGAGGCCACACACGGTCGGATTGTCCGCCGGACTTGGTCCGGCGGCGTCCGTCGGACTTTTGCAGGTGAAAAGTCCGACCGTGTGTACGCCCCATTAGGTTTTAAAGAAGTATGTACTACTGGGGGAGATGTTTGAAGGTGCTGCGTGTACAACTCATAATTAGGGTCTACATCCAATAAATCATCAGCCTCTACTGGATCATTATAAACACTAGGAGGGCTATCCATCTCTACCTCCATGTTGGTGTCAGCTGAAATAGAGGGAGGCGATATCGGGGGTTCAATGCATTTTTTGGATTGTATCTGGAAGAACCTTTTTAAAGTAAGGTTTCTGATGAACCTATTTAGATCCTTAAATAACTGGAACGAGTTGGGTTGTGTAGTGGGAGAGAAAGTGAGGCCTCTACAAAGCAAAGAGGTGTCCTCTTTAGTTAATACATGAGACGATAAGTTGAACAACTTTATCATCTCTGTAGTTTGGCGCTGGTGTTTATTGATGTGGCGTCCTCCCCTACATCCTCGTCGGTGTGTTTTCTTTTTTGTCCAGTTTTTGGATGAACGCCTTTGTCTAAAAAAGGAGAAAAAGAAAGAGAGGCAGAATGTAGGGGTATTTCGCCTTTTTGAAAAGGCAAGAAACCCAAGATTACCAAGTAAGTTAAAATGTAAAACCAAAGATAATTCCCTTTGTCTCATTCCCTTAGTGGGAATGTATAGGTGTAATAAACCATTGTGCTTAACCTGTGGCTTTGTGAACCATGGCCAAAAAAGTTTTACCCATAAAGGTAGACTCTTCACTTTCGACAAATTCCACAACTGTTCCAGCGACTACGTAGTGTATTCCCTTATATGCCCTTGTAAACTTTTGTATGTAGGCCGGACCATTTGCCCATTAAGACAGCGCTTTGGTAAGCACCGTCGTTTGGTTGAATTAGGTAGCGACAAACACAGTGTACCACGTCACTTTTTAAAATATCATGCTCGCTCCACTAGAGGCCTACAAGTTTGGGTCATTGAGTCCATACCAAAAGATCTGTCTGAAGCCGAGCTTTTCTCGCGTTTGTGCGAGCGCGAAACGTTCTGGATTTACACCCTTGACACGCTCCCCCTAATGGACTCAATGAGGAACTGGAAATTAACACTATCCTCTAAACATTCAGAATGGTTTCTGTTTTATTTGTCTTGGTTTAGCTTGCCTGCCCACTATCGGCTATTTGGTAATAATGTTATTCACGCATTGTTGCATATATCATTTTCATGCAAACAAATACATACAAACAATATATACATACAAATCGCATACAAATGCGATCATGTATGCGAGGTACTGGAAATCAACACCTTCCTATATATATTCAGAATGGTTTCTCTGGCATTTACCTTTGTTTAGTTGGTTTACTTACCATTGGCTATCTAATAATGTTATTCACGCATTTCTTGCACATATCATTTGTATGCGATTATGGGTGCTCCATAAGTCGCAATCCAATATATTTAACCTTTTGTTTTTGTTTTAATTGTCACACCAATCATTCAGGGGTGTGACATTCAGCATATTGTATGTATCATGTATAGCAATAATCCTTTATTTTTATTTTTATTTTTGTTTCCATTTTTTCATTATTTTTTCATTATTTTTTCATTATTTTTTCATTAGTATAGAATGGTTTCTCTTTTATTTGTCTTGGTTTAGCTTGCCTGCCCACTATCGGCTATTTGGTAATAATGTTATTCACGCATTATTGCATATATCATTTTCATGCAAACAAATACATACAAACAATATATACAAACAAATCGCATACAAATGCGATCATGTATGCGAGGAACTGGAAATCAACACCTTCCTATATATATTCAGAATGGTTTCTCTTGCATTTACCTTTGTTTAGCTGGTTTTACTTACCATTGGCTATCTAATAATGTTATTCACGCATTTCTTGCACATATCATTTGTATGCGATTATGGGTGCTCCATAAGTCGCAATCCAATATATTTTACCTTTTGTTTTAATTGTCGCACCAATCATTCAGGGGTGTGACATCCAGCATATTGTATGTATCATGTATAGCAATAATCCTTTATTTTTACTTTTGTTTCCATTTTTTTTATTTTTTTTATTTATTTATTTATTTATTTATTTATTTTTTTGATAGTTTATCATAAATGCTCTGATATATATGCATATATATATATACACTCTTGAGACACATCTTCTTTTAATCATTCACCCTTTTTAGATATATAGTTCTCTAGTAATAATTTTTTTCCCCAAAATAATTTTTTTGCCCAGCTTTCTTTTATCAGACATCCAGCTTACTCATAAAGATACAGATATGTGCTCTGGCCTTGTTATATAACATTGCTATTGTCCGTGGTTCATTTATTGAAACAATCAGCTGTGAACGTCCACCCATTACCTGCATTGATACAATCAGCTGTGATACAATCAGCTGTGAACGTCCACCCATTACCTTTGATCTGCTATAAATAGCTCTTCACTGGTTTCCCTACTCTACACTTGATAAAGGAGCGCGCATGTGCCGTACAGACCCTACGTAGGCTCAGAAATGCGTTGTGTTTTTTCTCCTCATTGACAACATTGCCAGTGGCTTCCTGGGCTGCCACTCCGTCCTCCCGCAGAGACAGGCTGTGTACCGTCCTGGCCTCCCCGCCAGACTGCGTCGTGTTTGGAGGCATCCCCGGGGAATCACTGACTGTTCTCTTCCCCCTCTTCTATCAGGAATCACATCTGTCTGTTCTATATACCGCTCCTAAATGTAAGTTGATACTTTGTTTTTATATTGGTGAATAAATGATTTTACTCAGTGGCGCTCCTCTCTCTCTTTTTTACCTGGATGGATCTGAGTTTGACTTCTCTCAACAAGAAGAGCTGCCTTTCGTGAATCTGGCCACACAAATTCCAACAAGAAAAGAAAAGTTTTATTCTGGTGTTTTGTTTTACCTATGACTTATCCTCCAGGGATCCTCTCCTGCTTTATAGACTGTTTCCTGGCTCCTGTCCAAGACTTCCAACACCGTCCTGATTACACCGTGATTGATCCAGCTTTTAGACTTTATAATTTCATTAACTTTTATAGTCATTTGCCTTATAGCCTCTGAGCGCCAGTTTATTTGTTTTACACACTACACAAGGCTGACGTGCAGGCGGCCTTATATAGTGTGGGGCGTGGACTTAACCCCCTGAGCCATAATTGGCCAAAGGCACCCTGCCTTTTGTCAATTATGGCTCTCTTCGCTGACAGCGCTGTGATTGGCCAAAGCAGGCGGGTCGTAGTGCATGCTTGGCCAATCATCAGCCAGCAATGCACTGCGATGAAGCAGTGCATTATGGGGCATGGCACGTCGCTCAAATTTGGCGCCCCCATAATGTTCGATCTTCGAAAACGATCGAACAGCCGATGTTCGAGTCAAACTCGAAGCTCATCCCTACTCTCCATCTGTTTTAATGGTCAGGCCGCAATGATGTGACTCCCTCACGTGTGCACGGAAGTCATCATCATGGCATGGCACTCTGCATTCATGGCACACTTAGGGGTTGATTGACTAAAGGCAAATCCACTTTGCACTACAAGTGCACTGCTAGTATAAGATATTAAGATATAATTTAATTCCACCTCCTCTTTTTAATCCTTACTGCAGTCCTCTGATGCCATGAACACATTTTCGTTCAAATGTGCTATTGACTGCTGGAGATCTGACCTGCAATCAATATATTCAGCTCAATTTTAAATTAATTGGGCTAATCAAATGAAATCTTTCGGCCTGAAAATGCTGCCTTGATAAACACTTTGATTTCTTGATTGCTATCCCACTTATAAAGACAATTATATGTGCACATCATTGTAGCATCCGGATGTGTTTGCACCTGTTAAAACCGCTGTTAAAAGTGAATGTTTTTTTCTATAAATATATTGATCTAAAAATGTTGCCATATGCAGTCAATATTTACAGAGAGTGTATTTATTCATCTACTTATTTATTAAGATCTGGAAAAAATATGCCCCAAGCTTGATAATTTACATATATAAACTGTGCATTTATGTACATGAGTGGGAGGCTTGATAAATGCCTGAGAAGTTCATATAAAAACTTCTACTGTATACGTATTTTGCATGGCTATTTTGCATTTTCTAATGTCATAATGTTGCTTTCTTTTTTGTACATCATGGGACACAGAGCCATAGTATTTACTGAATTGGTTATATTGGCACCTTTAGGTGATGGACACTGGCACACCTTAGACAGAAAGTTTAACTCCCTATATAACCCCCACCCTTTACTGGGAGTACCTCAGTTTTTTCGTCAGTGTCTAAGGTGTTGGTCACGAGTAAAGACGTGCTGGGCTGAGCTCCTCTGAAGAAATCTTTGCTGGGGCAAGCCATGCAACCGGATCCATTCAAAGTGTCTTTTCCAGGCCGAATTGAATGGTACCCAGGCCTCGTGTTGGAAGAAACAAGGTTCTGCCTGTAACACTTCTCTTTTTAGAGAGAGAGCTGGACCCCGGGATCCAGTGTTTGTTTTTTTTAGCCATATTTTCCTGGCGGGGTGCTTTACAGGCCCAGGAGTATGGATCCCCTGATAAGAAGGGGCCCCGGTTCCTGAAGGTTTTTTAACTGAGTCCACCATGAGGGGTGAAGATTGGGTCTGTTTGGTTTACCACAGAACCCTGCAGCTGGATAAGGTAAGGGAGATTCCTAAGGAATTTTTCTAATTCTTGTGGGTTTTCTCCTTTAAGTAAATGTTGCTATGCCTAAAGTCGCCGCCGGGGGCTGTGAAGAGCACGTACCTGTTCCACGCTTGTCAGTCTTGCTCTGTGTCACAAGCTGCATGCTTCCTCCAAGCTCAAGCTCCAGGTAGGATGTGGGAAGGGGGTTATCTCTTTTCAGGAATGTCCCCCCACAGCTTCTTTCCAGGTTATAGGCCATGGGGCAGTCGGCAGCATGCCACTCCGCTCCCTTTGCCGCCGCCATTATGGCGGCTCTCCATCCACCTGTCCTCCTCTCTCCTCCGCCCCAGCCCCCCGTTCCACGAGTGATCCGGTCGGATCAGGGCCCCCCGCTCATGCAGAAAAATGGTCTTTTCTTTAAAAAAAAGATGACGGGGGCGGAATGGGTGGTCGGAGGAGGGGGGGCAGAGCATCAGCACGGCATCGGCGTGGTTCAACGCCCAAAGTGCGGGCTATGCATAGCAATAAAGGTGCACTTTTTGCAGGTGCACACAGCTAAAGGAGGGACACAGAGCAGATGGATGGCATGTGAGTGTGGGTGACACAGGCATTCCCAGGCACGTTTACTTAGCATCAGACTGAGCCTTGATGGCAGCGGCAGTTGCTGAGCTATTTTGCTCAGCAGTGGGTGCATTTCTGGTAGTACCTCTGCATTTGTGCTTAGCACTATGGGCAGAAGGGGAGGTACAAATACCCCGAAAAGTAGGGGCTCAAAGGGATCTCCCTCAGGCTCTGAGGACCCCCCTCTGCAATGCCATCTCCCCCTGAAAGACCTAGGGAGGCTGGTCAGAGTGAGCCTTCGGGGGGTTATGGGCTGCAACTGCTTCTGGCATTTCAGCCCCTGTATATATTACTCAGGAGGTTTTTTTCCTCAGCCATGAGTGGATTGAAGGAAAGGTTAGTGGCCTTAATCATAAATTCACAAAGTGGAAGAAAATGCATTAGGTCCCCTTCTACCACCCAGGACCCTCAAACAGAGGAACTCTGAGAAAGGGGAGACGAATCCCCCTCAGGGGACTGGGAAGAAACTGATGACTCCTCTTCTGAAGAATCAAGTGGGGAAGGACCCTCTTCAGCTTCACAGGCTGAGAAATTGCTGGTGCATTCTCTTACTGAAATGGTCCACTCCACATTTAAGTTACCTGTAACTGAATCGGTTGAAAAACCCACTTCTTCTTTGGGTTCACTGAAGCCTCCTCAAGCTGTGCATGCTTTTCCTGTTCATTCATTGCTGGAAAAGCTTATTTATTCTGAGTGGGATCACCCAGATAAACATTTTTTCCCTCCTAAAACGTTTTCAACACTTTATCCTATGGAGGAAAAATTTACAAAGATGTGGGGTATACCAGAAATTGACGCTGCTATATCCTCTGTAAATAAAATTTTAATTTGTCCTGTTGACAACATTCAAATGCTTAGGGACCCGACCGATAAAAAGTTGTTTGGGGATGATTTGGACAATTATATCCAAAAGATTTCAAGTGGGAAAAGTACCCTTTTGCCAGTTAAGAAAAGGAGTAAACACCCCTCATTTAAACTGGCTCTTTCTCCAGTGCAGGGGCATCGCCTCCAGCAGTTACGACCACCTCCATCGTCAGGTTCAAGAGGTAAAACTCAGAGTCAACCCCAGGGACAAAAGAAATCCTGGGGGAGGAAACCTACAAGACAGAACGCTAAAGCCTCTTTATGAAGGGGCGCCCCCGCTCGTTCGAGTGGGGGGAAGACTGCTACAGTTCTCAAAGGTCTGGCAGGAGGATTTTCAGGACAGATGGGTGGTCTCCACAATAACTCTAGGTTACAAACTAGAGTTCCGAGAACTCCCATCTCCTCGTTTCCTCAGATCAAATGTTCCCAAAGACCCAGAGAAAAAGAAGTCTCTCCTTCAAGCGTGGGTGCGACTTTTGTCACAAAAAGTAATCACGGTGGTTCCCATGGAAGAGCAGGGGTTGGGGTTATATTCAAACCTTTTCACGATGCCAAAACCAAATGGAGATGTCAGACCCATTTTAGATCTCAAAGATCTAAACCGGTTCCTAAAAATTGGATCTTTTCGCATGGAATCTATCCGATCAGTAGTCTCCATCCTACAAGGAGGAAAACTTCTGGCATCAATCGACATCAAGGATGCATACCTGCATGTACCTATATTCCCTGCTCATCAGAAATATCTGCGTTTCGAAGTGGAAAAACATCTACCTTTCGGTCTAGCTACTGCACCTTGGGTGTTTACAAAGGTCCTGGCCCCTCCTCTGGCCATATTAAGGGCCCAGGGTATAACGATTATAGCTTACCTAGACGACCTGCTCTTAATAGACCGGTTGGTAGCCCGCTTAGACCAAAGCTTGGTCACCACAGTCAACTACCTGGAATACCTAGGTTGGGTCCTCAACCTAGAGAAGTCCTCTTTAAAACTAGTAAGAAGACTGAAGTACTTGGGTCTGATTATAGATACAACCCAGAAGAGGGTGTTTTTACCCCAGGCAAAAATCAGGACTATAAAGGAGCTGGTTCAGGTAGTCAGGGCGAAGAAGAGTCCTTCTATTTGCCTTTGTATGAGGTTGTTGGGAAAGATGGCTTCATTTGAAGCAATTCCCTATGCTCAGTTTCATTCAAGACTGCTGCAAAACAGTATCCTGTCTGCCTAGAACAAGAAAGTCCAGGCGCTAGATTTTCTGATGCGTTTATCGCCAATAGTGCTTCAGAGCCTCAGTTGGTGGTTGACACCCGAAAATCTGCAGGTAAGAAGGGAAATCCTTCTTACCAGTTACCTGAAAGTGGTAACAACAGATGCAGCCTTTCGGGTTGGGGAGCAGTTCTGGAAGAGACGACTGTCCAAGGGAAATGGTCCAGAACCAAGAGGACCTTACTCATCAACATTCTAGAGATTCGGGCAGCGTACCTAGCCCTAAAGGCCTGGACATTTAGGTTGCAGGGTTGTCCTGTCAGGATCCAATCCGACAATGCCACAGCAGTGGCTTATATCAATCACCAATGGGGCACCAGAAGTCGTGCAGCCCAGGGAGAGGTAAACCAGATCCTAACCTGGGCAGAAAGGCATGTGCCGTGCATATCAGCAATCTTCATTCCAGGGATAGAGAACTGGCAAGCAGACTACTTAAGTCGCCAGCAATTGTTCGCAGGGGAATGGTCTCTTCACCCCAACATCTTCCTGGTTATATGTCAAAGATGGGGGATCCTGGATGTAGATCTGTTTGCATCCAGGTTCAACAACAAGATTGACAACTTTTAGTCAAGAACAAGGGATCCACTTGCATGTGGGACAGATGCGTTGGTGACCCCGTGGGATCAGTTCTCACTGATTTATGCATTCCCTCCTATTCTGCTGCTACCACGGCTTCTTTGCAGGATCAAGCAGGAAAAGAAGTCAGTTCTTCTGGTAGCCCCAGCGTGGCCCAGAAGATATGCAGAAATAGTAAAGATGGCGGTAGAGGCCCCATGGAGCCTACCACCACGTCCAGACCTGCTATCGCAGGGACCAGTGTTCCATTCTACCTTACAAATGCTAAATTTAACAGTTTGGCTATTGAAACCCACATTCTGAAGAATCGTGGGCTTTCAGGCTCAGTGATATCTACCTTGATTGATGCAAGGAAGCCAGCTTCCAGAGTCATTTATTATAGAGTCTGGAAGGCATATTTTTCCTGTGTGAATCCAGGGGTTGGCATCCCAGAAAGTATGTCATAAGTAGAATCCTTGCTTTTCTGCTAATGGGGTTAGAGATGAAGCTGGCCTTGAGTACTATCAAGGGCCAGGTCTCGGCCTTATCAGTATTGTTTCAACATGCGCTTGCTTCGCATTCTTTAGTCTGAAGCTTTATACAGGGGGTAACGCAGCTTAATCCACTGGTTAGAGCACCCCTGAACCCTTAGGTATTACAGAAACAGCCTTTTGAGCTGATACGACATATTACCTTGGTCCTTTTGACAAGGAAGCTAGTTTTTCTGGTAGCCATTTCCTCTGCAAGAAGGGTATCAGAATTGGCGGCTCTTTCTTGTAAAGAGCCATATTTAATCATTCACAAGGATAGAGTAGTATTGCGTCCTCATCCTAGCTTTCTACCGAAGGTGGTTTCAGGTTTTCATCTAAACCAGGGTATTGTTCTGCTTCATTTTTTCCAGAACCCTGTCCTATGGAAGAAAAGTCACTACGTTCTCTGGATGTAGTGAGAGCGGTCAAAATCTATTTGGAGGCGACTGCTCAGGTTCGGAAAACTGATGTTTTGTTTGTGTTGCCTGAAGGTCCTAGGAGAGGACAGGCACCGTCGATATCTACTATTGCTAAGTGGATTCAGCAAGTAATTATTCAAGCTTGTGGTTTGAAGAGGAAAGTTCCACCTTTCAAATCAAAGCGCACTCCACCAGGGCTGTTAGTGCTTCATGGGCAGTGCATCACCAGGCCTCCATGGCTGAAATCTGCAAGGCCGCAACTTGGTCTTCAGTCCATACATTCACCAGATTCTATCAGGTGGATGTGAGAAGGCATGAGGATATCGCCTTTGAGCGCAGTGTGCTGCAGGCAGCAGTATAGGTCCTCAGGTCTGAATGCATCCTACTTTTGTTTGTGTCTCCCTCCCCTCAGATAGCATTGCTCTGGGACATCCCATTCAGTAAATACTATGGCTCTGTGTCCCCTGATGTACGAAAAAGAAAATAGGATTTTTATAACAGCTTACCTGTAAAATCCTTTTCTTCAAGTACATCACAGGACACAGAGGTCCCTCCCCTCTTCTAATACATGTATATTGCTTTGCTACAAAACTGAGGTACTCCCAGTAAGGTAAACTTCCTGTCTAGGGTGTGCCAGTGTCCATCACCTAAAGGTGCCAATATCCCATTCAGTAAATACTATGGCACTGTGTCCCATGATGTATTCGGAGAAAAGGATTTTATAGGTAAGCTGTTATAAAAATTCTATTTTGAAATGTGGAGAAAAGCCACACAAATGTAGCACCTTCCTAGATAGGTGCTAGGATTAGTTAGATTTAATGCTGGCTCACTGTGTTCAGTTGAGCTGAGTGTTTTTGGTAGATAAATTTAGCTTCCCTCACTGTAACCAGTGTGACTATAATATTGTGTTTGGTACATTTAGTTGTGGTCACTGTAACTAGTGCAGCTGATTCATTTAGTCAGTTCAGTGTTCTCAGCTGCTGCCATTCTAATAGCTCCCTCTGCTTTCCAGAGAGCTGTGAGAATTCTCTGGAACATAGGTGTGGAGCTATGCAGCCCTGGCCAATCTCAGGGAGCAGGGCCCTGAAGGCTGCTGGTAGTTGGTATAAATTCTGACTGAGTTGCTGGGTCTTTTTCTGGAGAGGATGAGTCCAGCTTGGAGGGCTACTGCCCTCCAGGGCACCACGGCCATGTGTTTATTGTTCGTGAGGCCTCAGGTGGGCCTGGGTGCTGAAGACTTTGCAGAGTTGACTGAGGGGCCATCTGCTGAAGATCTACTCTGGTATCACTGAAGGAAGGTGTCACTTGGAAGTTGGAAGAAGGCAACCAACTGTCCCTGGACATTTTGTGAGTACAGACTGTTGTGAGAGATCTTAGAGACCTTTGGGCTGCTGCCACCCCTCTTGTGCTAGAGAGTCAGCTGTGTGTTTTGCTAACGGGGACATCGGCTCTATCTAGTTTTCTGCTCTTAGTGCTCTAAAGGATAAAGGATGCTTCTATAACAAGTCAAGTTCTCAGTTTGTTACATGCAAGGACATTTGCTTCAGCTCTATATTTAAAGTGTAACTCCACTTTTGTTGAGAAAAAAACATTCCCCTCTGGGTGAGCTATGCAAATTGCAGGGATTATAACAAACTTTGTTACAGATACCTACCCTTTGTTATTCTGAAGAAATCCATGTGTGTTTCTCTGTGCCTCTGTTCTGAGTGGGTCTAATGGGAATGGTTTCATAATTAACTGTCAGGTGTGGAGCTACTGGGCACTAATGAGGAAATCTGCTGGGCCTGCATCCCTTTAGACATGTTCCTGTTGAAAGTATCTCTCAAAAAATGAAATTTTTGTTGCAAGGGATGCCTGAAATCTGACTTGTATCTTAGGTAGACTTCTGGGAAAATTGGTGAGCCAATCACACAAGCAGGAAATTATGTTTCCGGGGAGTGGTCAGTACACACTCTGTGTACAGAAAACTCCAGGTAGCCATATTGCAATGTATTCTCAGAAAATTACATTGGCTGCAGATTGAAAAGGAAAGGTATATTTTAATAACATTTAATTACAAAATGATTAGTGTCGCAATCATATGCGCTATATTATTTTTTCTTTATTTGCATTTTTTTCCCCACGAAAGTGGAGTTACCCTTTAACTGTTTCCACTACAAAGCCCAGGCCACAGTTTGCTATAAGCAAGGACTTTTGCTTCAGCTTTTCACAAAGGAGTTAATTGTTAATTGTGCTCAATTTGTACATAGTTATGTTTCTGGAGTATCCCACTCAATTCTTTCAACCCTATCCTGGCTGCAGGGCAATCCACTGGGGAAGAACCTGGGCAAATTTCCAGCGGCTACTATGGGAGTAAGCGCTACACAAGCTTAAAAAACGATTTAAATAATGAATACTATTGCTATACTATCTTAACAAAATACAGTTATTAAAACACTTTTTTTTTTTTTGCAATAGCTGTCCTTTAAAGCTGAAATCTATGCAAATATACTGATCAAAGTATTGGTACGGTATTGAGTCTACACGCACATGAGCTTTAATGGCATCCTAGTCTTAGTCCGTAGGGCTAAATATTGAGCAAAGTCCACAAAGACATGTATGAGTGAGTTTGGGGTGGAGGAACTTTACTGGCCTGCACAGAGTGCTGACCTCAAACCAATGGAACACCTTTGGAAGGAATTAGAGCGGAGATTGCGAGCCAGGCCTTCTCGTCTAACATCAGTGCCTGATCTCACAAATGCGCTTCTGGAAGAGTGGTCAAACATTCCCATAGACACACTCCTCCTGTCTGGCAGTAGAGAAGACTTTTTTTTGTGTTTTAGTATCATATACAGGTCTCCTATCCACACAGTGATCTTTTTTAGAATGTTTCTTGCACTGCAAGAGGCTGACGCAAACTCTAATTCAGTTGCATACGTGGATTGATGTGTTAAAAAAATACAAGGCTGCATTAATGTGTGCCTTTTTATATCTGCTTGGAATTCAACTTTTAGGCTATTTTCACACTGGGGCGGGCGGGCGCCGGCAGTAAAGCGGTGCTATATTTAGCGGCGCTATTTGGCCGCTAGCAGGGCAGTTTTAACCCTCGCTAGTGGCCAAAAAAGGGTTAAAACCGCCCACTGCATCGGCGCTTTGCCGGCGGGTTTGTGGTGCTGCCCCATTGTTTTCAATGGGAAGGGGCGCTTTAGGAGCAGTGAATACACCGGAATGGAACTTCCTTAGAGAGACCTTGGTTCAATGGGGGTTGGGCCCTGTACTTATAGATAGAATAATGGCCTTATATCAGAATCCAACGGCTAGGATTCGGGCGAACGGAGATTTATCGGAGGTAGTACCTATAACAAACGGAACCCGGCAAGGTTGCCCGCTATCCCCATTGTTATATATATTAGTGATGGAGCATTTATTAATAGCAGTTCGAGAAAATAAGGATATACAGGGAATTAAGGTGGGAGATATAGAATACAAGATGTCAGTATATGCAGATGATATCTTGTTATATATTACAAATCCCTTGATATCGATACCAAACCTGATATCTGAATTTAAACGATTCGGTGCACCAAGTAACTTTAAGGTAAACTATAATAAATCTGAAGCCCTAAACGTTAATTTGCCAAGCGCTATGGTGGAACTCCTTAAAAATTATTTTTTTTTTAAATGGCAGGCGAAGGCAATTAAATACTTAAGAAAAACTGGGAGAAAAAGATTCTCCAAAGAGGGTCAACAGAGAACACTAGTGTAAACACAAACCAGCTTTATTAATTACCAAAAAATAAAAAAACAAATTGAAATACAAAAATGTGAAAAAGCGCAATATAGACAGACGGTACTCACAAACCAATTAAAATTGGGACAACATTGTCACAGGGGATAATTAAAAACATATGGGAGCCGCGGCTGCACACCCACACATACACATCATTCAACCAACTACCATATATTGGGGTATAGTGGAAATTATGGAAGTCCAGCTCAGTTACAGTATTAAATTTAGTAATAAGGTATCCACAAATAATGTATCCCGTAGTGCGAGGACAGTTCTGATACCCCCAAAATATTTTGGATGTTGGTGGGCGATCTGGCTGTAAGGTTAAATATAATATTGTTGAACACAGATGAATTGATCTCATGTAGGGTTGGTTCAAAGAAAGGTTGTATGAACACCAGCTGTTTGCCAAAATTCAAATCAGACCACTTCAAGATTCCAACAGGAGGGGGTGCATATAAATCTACAGAGGCAGCAAGTTATATGTCCATGGAGACAACACTAGGGGTGTGCAAAGAAAACTGACATACGTTTTTGAAGTGCCGAATGGAGTGGAAGGGTCTCACCAACCGCACTGTCTCCGTCGTCAGATTGCAGTAATCCTTTCGTTCCTGAGTCTCTATATGGATATGTGCCGTCTAGTTGCTCAGATGATAGAGCCTTCCCTCGCTGTGGAGCCGCTGTTGGAAAAGATGCCTTGGTCTGGTGCATGGTCAGATGAGAGGCAAGTGTCAGCTGTATTAGCGGTGTCAGCTGTTGGATCTGTGTGGAGACAAGCCAGATCGAATAGCGCGCAGGTCCCAATGACGTGCTGATGTCACACCGTTGACGCGTTTCACCAGCCAATGAACGCTGGTTTCTTCAGAGCAAGGAGGGGTCTATTGTGAGAAATTTAAATAGGTATTAGGGGATGTAATTACTATCTTTATCCACTAGATGTCAACCAAAACTCCTCATGTGTAAAACATTCAGCATGGAAGAGCATACACACTAAGTACAATAGAAAAAAGGTAATGATAGCGATCACGAAATAAAGAAAAGGGAAGGAAAAAAAAAAAAAGGAAGAGGGGGGGGGGATGAGGACAGGAGAGGGAGGAAAAGGTAAGGGGGGGTTTGGGGGAAGGAGGGGAGAGGGGAGGAACAGAGGGGGGGAAGAGAGGGGGGGCAGCGAGGAATGGGGGGTAAAGGGGGGGGGGAGAAGGAAAAGAGGGGTTTGGAAAAGGGGGGGGAGGGAGAGGAAATGATAACTAATACAAAAATGGCCTTGGAAAGAGTGAAGATATAAGTCATTTAAAAAAAATGACTGTATAAAAAGGGGGGGATTTACCCAAGGGTCAGAAAAGTCAGTAGTTTCTCTAGAAAGGGTTGTAAACTACATTCGGTGTTCAGCCCCTTGGGGGCTAAAGAATCCAAATAATACGTCCACATTTTCTCCTTTTGAATGAGGACAGTGTCAAAATCCCCTCTTCTTGGGGGCAAATTCAGCACATAGATCTCTTTAACCGTGAGACCCTTTGGGTTACTATCATGGAATTTAGCAAAATGTACTGGAATAGGTCGGTCATCATCTTTGTTCTTTTTCATATTCCTGATACCACTGATGTGCTCACCAATCCTTATTCAGAGTTGACGTTTAGTTTTTCCTATGTAGTTTTTATTACAAGGACATGTGAGCATATATATAACACGTGTCGTTGAACAATTAATAAATTGCTTAATCTGATAATCCCTACCTCCTCTCGGGTTGGCGAACACATCAGTGTGATGTACAAATTTGCATATGTTACAGTGTCCACATGCATGCATACCTGGGGGGGGGGGTTTCTCTCGGTAAGCCAGTTTTTATTAATCTTTCTAGTGTATTCTGAGTGGACCAGAACATCGCCCAAATTCCGTGCCCTTTTAGCAGTAAGTAATGGTCTGGGGCTAATGATGTTAGTGATCAAGGGTGCCGATTTAAGGATATGCCAATGTCTGTTAAGGATCTCCTGGACCTTAGTCCATTGTGAACCAAATCTTGTGATAATTCTAGGAAAATCACATTCTAGTCTATCTGATTCCTGGGTCTTTTCTTGTGTAGTTAGGAGATCTTCACGCTTCTGTTCTAATGCATTTTTTTGGCTTTTTTGAGGGAATTATGTGAGTACC
This sequence comes from Lithobates septentrionalis, assembly GCA_037952835.1. NCBI lineage: Eukaryota > Metazoa > Chordata > Amphibia > Anura > Ranidae > Lithobates > Lithobates septentrionalis. The sequence continues at coordinate 3,794,559 of JBBDGP010001187.1, read as the reverse complement.
CTCTTTTCCTGAATCTTTTGTACATCTCATGTGCTTCGGATAAAAATTGATCCTCCTCTGAGCAGTTTTGCCTGATCCTTAAAAAATTGTCCTGTAGGTATCCCTTTGATCAGGGACTTCGGATGATGGCTCTGTGCCAAGAGGAGGGTGTTGGCTGCTGTTTCCTTTCGGAAAGTGCTTGTTACTAACCGATTTCCGCATCTGGTGATTTGTAAATCAAGAAAAGAGAGGGCTTCAGCAGAAAAGGAATAGGTTAAATGAATATTCCTTTCATTAATGTTTAGTTGGAACAAAAATTCCAGAAGTTGTTCTGCTGTGCCCTCCCATACCATGAGCATGTCATCGATGTATCTTAAACACAACGCACAGTGGTCAAGGTACATCGAGGACTTGTACACAACCTCCTCCTCCCAGAGGCCAAGGTGGAGACAAGCGTATGAAGGGGCCCATGGGGCACCCATACTGGTGCCTCTCACTTGTTGATAGAACCTCCCAAGGAATTGAAAGAAGTTGTTCCCCAACATGAATTCTAGTAATTCAATAATGAATTCATTATGGGCTCCCAATGATGGGTAATGGATATCAAGAAAGGTTTTAGTGGCTTGAATGCCCCACTGGTGGGGAATCGACGTGTATAGACTCTCCACATCTATCCCCACCAGTAGGGCATCCGGTGACAAGGAGAATTGGGACAGTTTAGAGAGTATATCTCTACTGTCCCTGACAAAGGACGGCAGTTTTGTTACCATATCTTTAATCATCGAATCGACGAATTTGCCAACTCGTTCAAGGGGACCCTTGATAGCTAAAACAATAGGTCTCCCTGGGGGGTTGGTTAACGATTTATGTAATTTGGGGATTATATAGAAGGTTGGGATAGTGATATCTTCAACTCTGAGGTATAGGTATTCCTTTTTGGTAAGCAGGCCAACTTCCATAGCTAGTTTTAACTTAGTGTTCAGAGTGGTGACCAGGGCTGGGAAAGGGGTACCCGTCAGTTTTTGGTAAGTAGAAGTGTCATTTAGCAGTCTTAGCGCTTCATCCTCATAAATTTTTTTCACTGAGTAGCACCACATTCCCGCCCTTATCACTCCTTTTTATCACTAAATCAGGAGCTTCCTGCAATTCCCGTAATGCTTTCCTCTCAGGGCTGGTTAAGTTGTTCGATCCCAACCATTCCCAATTAATCCTCCCCAGATCTTGTTTGACCTGATCAAGGAATAATTGAAGCCATTTATGTTTAGATAACGCTGGCATTTTTGTGGATTTGATGCGTAGATTGGAATTCCTTCTAATTGGGTGGCTATTTTCTGTTTCTGAGTCGCTATCAGCGTTTTCTTCCAATAGAGATATTAAGTTGTTAATGGCCTCTCTTTCCTCCTTGTCAAAGTTGGGATCAGGGGTAGGTGTATTATCTGAATCTTTTTGGTGCCAAAGTTTAAAGAGGACTTTTCTAAGAAATAGATTGATGTCTTTAAACACTTCGAATTCATTCATGGGCGCAGTGGGGGAAAAAGATAGTCCTTTTTGGAGAAGTTTAATAAGATAAACTCTCCCACGCATGGTTCAGGACACACCCTAGATCTCATCTTCAAACAGAATATGGACATCAACGTATTTGACAACACACCGCTACCATGGACGGACCACCATGCTATCAAATTTAAAATCACCACTAACACCATCCTGCAAAAGCAGAAACACGTAACAGCAACACACTGGAATAGATCTCAGAAGAAACTTCACTCTGATCTCTTCAAAACTACATTATCGAGCAAAATTCTCTTGCTAAACTCAAACCTCTCAACAGAACAAACGCTCAACTCCCTAAACAATGTATTACTACAAACAGCAGACTTCGTGGCACCAAAACGTAGAACACTCATCCGCAAAAAAAACTCTAGCTGGTTCAACGGTACTCTCACCCTACTCAAGCAAGAACGTAGAAGAGCTGAAAGAGCATGGAGAAGAAATCCTACCAAGGAAAACCATGCTAACTACAAAGCACTCACGGGGAAATACCACAAGGCAATCTTCAAAGCCAAAAAAGAACATTTCTCAGACACCATCTCATCCGCCTTAAACCGTCCGCGGGAACTGTTCAAAATAGTGGCTCAGTCTATGAACCCGACCTGCTTAGAGCCCCCAGGAAACGATACTCAAGAATTCTGCAATGAGTTATCAGATTTCTTCATCGACAAAATCGACAACATTCGGAAATCAATCCATCAGAAAACAACGATCACCCTCACTGAACCAAAGCAAAAAGAGGATATCGACACAAACATCACTCAACCACCGAATTTCATTTTGTCCCCAATCACCATAGACACAACCAAAAACATCATCAGAAGCCTTCGAGACAGCACATCACCGAACGACATCATCCCCACTAAACTGCTTAACCTCCCTGGCGGTATGATTCTTTCTGATTTTAGGTGCTGAAAGCGGTACAATTATTTTGCAATGAAATTTGGCGTTTTATATTGTAGGTATTTAATTATTAACAATAACACACTTAAATCTGTCCAAACAAGAGTCTAGTAGATATCCCGGGTATGATAAAGTTTGAAACACAAAAACATAAATTATAATATAATAAAAAAATAATAATAATTAAAAAAAATAAAAATAAATAGTAATAAAATAAATTTCCACACGATTCACTATCGCTCAATTCTGCAAGTGTTCTAATTTACTATCGCAGTTTTCTAGCTGGTCTAAAGCCATTTTTGACGTAAAGGGACACTTTTTGGTTGCTATGGACAATCTCCAGTTTCCAGGCAGAAAGAACAGTATATGCAATATAAAACTGCATGCAGGGCATGGACCAGAGCACTGGGGACAAATGGGATGTGAAATGATTTCATACAGTACTGTAATCTGTAAGATTACAGTACTGTATGTGTTATGATTTTTACATTTTTTTGAATTTGCCGCCAGGCTCCGCCCCCGTGCGTCGCGACGCTCGCAGGGAACGGAGCCTGGCACGGAGAGGCTTCGGAGGAGGACGGAGCCCTCGGACAGTGCGGGGGACATCGCAGGATCCCGGGGACAAGGTAAGTAAGGAGGCACCAGGATCCTGCGATGTAATCCCGAGTGTGGCTCGGGGTTACCGCTAATGGTCCTGAAATGTAACCCCGAGCCACACTCGGGAAAACCGCCAGGGAGGTTAAAGAATGTTCTGACATCTTGGCTCCTATCCTAACACAGCTCATAAATCAATCATTCAAAGAAGGGACTGTGCCAACCTCCCTCAAGCAAGGCATCGTCAAACCTCTGCTAAAGAAAGCCAATCTCGACCCTAAGGACCCTAACAGCCGCAGACCAATAACTAGCCTCAACGCCATCTCCAAGATTATGGAGAAAGCGGTAGTACAACAGCTACAACGCCACCTGGACACACACCAACTCCTGGACCCTCTGCAATCAGGCTTCCGCCCAGGCCATGGCACAGAAACAGCACTTCTCAAAATATGGGATGATGTCCTTGAAGCAGCAGATGACGGAGAACAGAGTCTCCTGGTACTGTTAGACCTCAGCGCAGCATTCGACACAGTAAACCACAACACTTTACTCGTCCGCCTCGCTGAAGTAGCAGGAGCAACAGGTTCTGCTCTAAAATGGTTTACATCCTTCCTAGAGAATCGCTCCCAGACAGTGAAACTAGGTACATTCACCTCGGAAACCCGGGCAGTCTCCTGCGGAGTCCCTCAAGGATCACCCTTGTCACCAGTACTATTCAACATATACATCCGCCCACTTCTCAATATCATCAGGAAAACTGATCTTTGTTTCCATTCATACGCTGATGACACCCAACTCTACCTTCGTATCAACGGACAAAAAGACCTTCATCAGCAATTACAGAAATGCCTCTCCTTAATAGACGACTGGATGACCACTAGCTCCCTCAAACTCAACGGATCAAAAACAGAACTTCTTCTCCTACAAGCTAACAAAAATTCCAAAATAAAGACTACATGGACACCTCCCACCATCCTTGGACAGACCATCTCCCCAAGCACCAAAGCCAAGAGTCTCGGAGTCATTTTTGACTCAGGAATGACAATGGATGCACAAATAGGATCAGTGGTGAGCGGATCCCACCATCTCCTCCGCCAACTACGTAGACTCATCCCCTTCATCCCAGAAAAGGACAAAGCGGCAGTTGTGGGAACAATCATCAATTCCCGACTTGACTACGCAAATTCGCTCTACGTAGGACTACCCCAATATCAGCTTGCGCGCTTACAACTCATCCAAAACACATATTGTTAACAAGAATAGTGGATTGGTTCCACAATAGGGATATCAAACAATGGGTTAAAATCACTACCCTGGATAAAAAGAGAGCAAAGACCGCCGGATGGCGAAATGCCCTCTTTAGTGGTATCAACATTAAAAGTATGGGATATTATGATAAAGAGAGGGATTGGATCTACTGATAGGGGACCTATGACTCCACTATTTAGTAATCCAGAATTTCCACTGGCACTCGAATCTAAAACATTTCTTAAATGGAAGAGATGTGAAGACACCAGGTTGGTGGAAACGATGGAAGAGAACATGCTCCTCCCACTGGAAGGGTTGGGTGTAGAACATAAAACAAAATGGATGCAGTATGGGATGCTCCAACAGTATATCACATCTCTAATAAAAGAATCGGTAATAGATAGGCCCTTGACAATTTTAGAAAAAATCTTCTTACAAGAACACAGACCCACCCACGTCCTCTCTAAAATCTATAAATACCTGAATTCAGAAAATAAAGGACAGGAGCTACCCTATATTAAAAAATGGAAATTAGAGATAGGAACAGAAATCCCCAGGGAAACATGGGAAAAGGCAATCATAGTAACCCATAAACTCTCGATATCTGCCAAACATCAGGAAAGAAATTATAAAATCTTAGCCAGATGGTATAGGTGCCCTGTGGACTTACATAAAATGAACCCTGAAAACGAGGATATCTGTTGGAGATGCCATAAAGCGCAGGGTACAATGTCACATATCTGGTACTATTGCCCAGAAATCCAACCATTCTGGCAGAAAATATTTGAGATATACAGAGCCATGACCGGGATCGATATATATCCAGAAATACAAGTGGCGGTCTTATATATGATCCCAGGATCGGTGAAGAAAATAAGAAAGGGAATATTGAAATATTTTCTGACAGCGGCACGAACCATCATAGCAAGAAAATGGAAAAGCACATGTGTGCCTTCTAGGGGTGCTGAAATTAATCGTTACATCGATGCATCGCTATTCGGGTGTTCCCGATGCGGCATCGATGCATAAAAACCCGAAAATCGATGTTCGGTGACGTCATTAGTAGCCCCGTCCCTCCCGGGAAAGCGCTCGAGCAAATTTTTAAAACGTCTTTATTTTAATAAATGTGTTACAATTGATGCTGTGCCCCCGCTGTATGTGCTTTTTAAAAAACAATGTCACTTCATACCGAACTTCGCCGGTATACAATCATGTGACTCCCGGCCCACCCCGCCCCTCTCCGCTCTCCGCTTCGCTCTCCGCTTCCGTCTCCTGAGTCCTGATGTCAGCGGGGATTTCTCAGTCCCGCCCGCCTCTCTTCTGATACGATAACTATAGTCAGCGGGCGCGACTGAGAATTCCCCGCTGACGTCAGGACTCAGGAGACACGTGAGCGGAGAGCGGAGAGGGAAGAGGAGAGCGGAGAGGGGCGGGACGGCCGGGAGTCACATGATCGTATACCGGCGAAATTTGGTATGAAGTGACATCGTTTTTTAAAAGCACATACAGCGGGGGCACACCATCCATTGTAATATATTTATTAAAAGAAAGTAATTGTGGGGGGTCAGTGATGGCTGCATTTAATGGGCACAGGTGGCTGAGTTTGGGCACAGGTGGCTGAGTTTGGCGGGCACAAGTGGCTGCGTTTGGGCACAGGTGGCTGCATTTGGGCACAGGTGGCTGCGTTTGGGCACAGGTGGCTGCGTTTTGGTACAGGTGGCTGAGTTTGGCGGGCACAAGTGGCTGCGTTTGGGCACAGGTGGCTGCGTTTGGGCACAGGTGGCTGCGTTTTGGTACAGGTGGCTGGGTTTGGCGGGCACAAGTGGCTGCGTTTGGGCACAAGTGGCTGAGTTTGGGCACAGGTGGCTGCGTTTTGGGACAGGTGGCTGCGTTTTGGCACAGGTGGCTGAGTTTGGCGGGCACAAGTGGCTGCGTTTGGGCACAAGTGGCTGAGTTTGGGCACAGGTGGCTGCGTTTTGGCACAGGTGGCTGCGTTTTGGCACAGGTGGCTGAGTTTGGCGGGCACAAGTGGCTGCGTTTGGGCACAAGTGGCTGAGTTTGGGCACAGGTGGCTGCGTTTTGGGACAGATGGCTGCGTTTTGGCACAGGTGGCTGAGTTTGGCGGGCACAAGTGGCTGCGTTTGGGCACAAGTGGCTGAGTTTGGGCACAGGTGGCTGCGTTTTGGCACAGGTGGCTGCGTTTTGGCACAGGTGGCTGAGTTTGGCAGGCACAAGTGGCTGCGTTTGGGCACAAGTGGCTGTGTTTGGGCACAGGTGGCTGTGTTTGGGCACAGGTGGCTGCATTTTGGCACAGGTGGCTGAGTTTGGCGGGCACAAGTGGCTGCGTTTGGGCACAGGTGGCTGAGTTTGGGCACAGGTGGCTGCGTTTGGGCTCAGGTGGCTGCGTTTGGGCACAGGTGGCTGCATTTGATGGGCACAGGTGGCTGCGTTTGACGGGCACAAGTGGCTGCGTTTGGGCACAAGTGGCTGCGTTTGGGCACAGGTGGCTGCGTTTGGGCACAGGTGGCTGCGTTTGGGCACAGGTGGCTGCATTTGATGGGCACAGTGGCTGCGTTTGACGGGCACAGATGGCTGCGTTTGACGGGGGAGGTTCAGTATTTTTCAGTTTGTTTGCGCCCCCCAAAAAAATTTTGAGCACCAGCCGCCACTGGTCAGCACAGAGACAGTACAGGGAACTTCACAGGGCTGTTTGTCATCCGTGGATTCTTTCCCTTTTGACCTCCCAGCAGCAGTGTGTGTGAATGTCTGTACCCTGTAGTGCACCGGATTACTGCACTTTTTAGGGAGTGAGGTTATTTTTAATTCAAAGCGGAGTTCCAGTCAATTTTTTGTTTATTAGAAGTCAGCAGCTACAAAAAAAGTGCATCTTCTGACTTTTAATAAAAAGACACTCACCTGTCCCACAATCCAGCGACGTGGCCACCCAAACCCTCCCTTCTCTCCCCCGCCTGTCCACAGCGCTGGCAATACTACTGTGGGCATCCGGCTGTGACAGCTTGCAGCTTCACAGCCGGGTGTGCATGTCTCACTGCGCTGTCCTGCATAGCCGGGCAATCTTTTGGGAACTGTGATGTGTCCCAGAAGATTGCAGGGTGGAAGGGTCACCTAGGCGGCCCAAGCGGAAGTGGGAGCTCGTGGGTAATCGTGATGCATCGCGGAATCGAATCGAATCGTTGACCAGATAATCGTAATCGAATCGAATCGTGAGACCAGTGAAGATGCGCAGCCCTAGTGCCTTCTGTAGTGGAGTGGGAGTGTGAGATGGCGGACATGGGTGCCCTGGAAGAAAGAATGGTGATAGAGGAGGGGTTGAAGGTACAAATACTTAACACATGGGCTAAATGGGAAGAGTTCAGAGCCTCTTCGGGGCTATTGAGGACAATTATATAGAATCCAATGGAAAAACAACAAGAGGGAAACCCTTTTTTTTTTCTGTGGTTTGGTAGTATGAATGGGGATTGAGTAGAAAGAGAGGACTGAGGGTGGGGGGGGGGTTTAGAATAGGGGTTACACATTCTTGCATCAATTAAGTAATCAATTAAAAGGTTAATGAAACCTGAACTAGTGCTTTGATAAAGAAGTATAGAATTATTGTATGTCTTGGATGTGTATGTTTCCTTTTTAACTTGTGGTAAAAAATGTTTTGATAAATAAAGATTGTAAAAAAAAAAAACATTCCCATAGACACACTCCTCCTGTCTGGCAGTAGAGAAGACTTTTTTTCGTGTTTTAGTATCATATACAGGTCTCCTATCCACACAGTGATCTTTTTTAGAATGTTTCTTGCACTGCAAGAGGCTGATGCAAACTCTAATTCAGTTGCATACGTGGATGGATGTGTTAATAACTACAAGGCTGCATTAATGTGTGCCTTTTTATATCTGCTTGGAATTCAACTTTTAGGCTATTTTCACACTGGGGCGGGCGGGCGTCGGCAGTAAAGCCGTGCTATATTTAGCGGCGCTATTTGGCCGCTAGCAGGGCAGTTTTAACTAGCCGCTAGTGGCCAAAAAAGGGTTAAAACCGCCCGCTGCAGCGGCACTTTGCCGGCGGGTTTGTGGTGCTGCCCCATTGTTTTCAATGGGAAGGGGCGCTTTAGGAGCAGTGAATACACCGCTCCTATAGCGCTGCAAAGATGCGGCTTGCAGGACTTTTTTTCTCGTCCTTCAAGCACACCGCTCCAGTATGAAAGCCCTCAGGCTTTCACACTGGAGACACAGGAAAGGCTCTTTACAGGCGCTATTTTTAGCGCTGTAGCGTCTGTAAAGTGCCTCAGCGTGAAAGTAGCCTAAGGGCCCATTCACACCATAGCAGTGCATTAAAGTGTGTTCAGTTGACAGCCCTTTTGTTTTAATCTGCTGACAGTCTGCTGTTCTAGAGTTACAGCGATAGAAGAAGAAGCTTTTCAAGTGACTTCTGGTTATTAGTTTTCATGCCAGAAAAGAACCCCTGATGAGTGTTTATAATCAAATGTGATTAAAGGCCCAACAATGCCATTAGTGGCTTGCAGTGGAGCTGACATTGGAAATCATTCACTGTGCAAAATACTTTTACACATAGAGATTTTTATTTGCTGAGAATTAGAAAATGAGAGTTTATGCAGATCTGTTTCTCATTATTTTGTTTAAACAAAAAAATACAAAGCTCATTGTTAGTTTGCATATAATTAAGATCAAGATTTTTTGTTTTGAATAATATTAAAGTGAACCTGTGGACAAACTACAACTGCTATGCACACCAAACAGAATAGATATCTTAGCACACCTGATTATTTAACTTGTTGGGCATCCTGGGAGCTTGGAATACATGGTGTGCTCATCACAGTAAGGCTGGATTCACACTGCTGCGGTGGCAGACATCGTATGTGATTCGCAGCGCACTGCTGTTCACATCACATGTGATGTCTGTGCTGTGTGATATCAGCCATACAGAAAGTATGGCTGATATCGCACCGCATTCGGTCCAAACTCGCACAGGACCCTTTTTTTGTTCGGACCAGAATCGGATTGCATGGGTGTTCACACCTATGCGATCCGATACATGTCCGAATTGTCAGTTCGCAGTGCGATATGCGAGCTGAACTGGGGGTGTCGTTAACATTGTATGACACTCCCCAGCAGTTCGCTGCGTTCCCGCACCGCAGCAGTGTGAACCTAGCCTAAACCTGCAGACAAACCACACAGGTTGAACCTAGGCTGCAACACAAAAGGGAGAGAGTGCAGCCGCCATAGTGTATACTGAAGCTGCCCATAGATGGATCGAAATTTGGCCGGTTCTGTAGGGACTGGGCGAATTTCGATCCATGTATGGGCAGAATACATCCATGTATGTGGTTTTACAGAAGTTGATCTCCCGACTGACTTCTGTACAAACGCCATGCTGGAAAACATCCTCTCGATCAGCACTGCAGGTGGTTGAATGAAAAAAAAAAAACTGATTCATCTATGAACAGCCTTATGCAGACTGAATACCAGGGACATATAGGTACACCAGATTCTTTAACTTGTTGTCGTCATGGGAGTCTGAAATACTTCCTGGCTCTGCCCCCACCCATCCCTGTCACCTCTACTCCATTGTTGGCCCATCACTGTGATGGGAAATCTTACTATTCGAAAGCACAGGAAGGGTGCCAGGCAAAGCCACTGACCACAAGGTTTGTGGCCTGTTGCACATGCATGGTAGCAAGGTTGCGTGGCTCCTAAATAGAAGAAGCATCCAATGAGGATCCTCACGATTGGTTACAAAATACTAGACCATTGGCCATCTTAGTTATAGGAGGAACACCTCTTTTCAGCGTTCCTGGGATATACTTTTGAATTTTGATGTGCTGTAAGTGTATTCCTATTTATCAAACCTTACAGCTTTGCAGTATTACGCTAAGTAGGAATATCTTTTCCTTTCTTGAATCCTACTGCTTATCCTGACCTATTCTAGCTAATGTGGATTATTGAGTAGTCTCTGTTAACTACCATAGAAGTTGTGGTTTAACCTTAATGCTATACTTCTGGGCTTTATATGAAGATTATCCTCTTCCATGATGCCAGCTTTTCCAATTTAATGAGCGTTTACTGACCACTCTTATTGGGGGGTCACAGGCACTTTGGTAAGCCTTGCATGAGAGTGGATGATGTCACCTTGGCTATCTTATGAGTCTTTCTACTTCCATCACGTCTTGTGGGACTGCATTTTTTGATTCTTTACATCAGTCATCTCTCTCCTTGTTTGAACAATTTAAGGAGTCTTATTCTGTTTATATTCATAGTCACTATTTTGCTGTATGAAGTTTTTATTAGTCATCATTTATTATGTGTTATTAATAGACATGTGCAGAATGGAAAAATTAGTTCCATTTTGGATAGATTCTTTATGTTGCTAATTTCATTTCGGAATGTGCTAAGTTTCATTTAGTTTCATTTAATTTAGTTTCATTTAATAATTTTTAAATGAATTCCAAATTTTCCGAAAAATTTTAATTTGGATCAGTCGAAAAATTATCGAGCTTAAATTCTGTGTATAGAATAGCTGGTTGTTAAGGAGAGGGCCAGGAAGCCGGCCGCCACGTCCTTAACCACTTAAGGACCGGACCATTATGCTGCTTAAGGACCAGAGGACTTTTTCCAATTTGGCACTGCGTCGCTTTACCTGCTAATTGCGCGGTCATGCAATGCTGTACCCAAACGAAATTTGCGTCCTTTTCTTCCCACAATTAGAGCTTTCTTTTGATGGTATTTGATCACCTCTGCCGTTTTTATTTTTTGCGCTATAAACGGAAAAAGACCGAAAATTTTGAAAAAAAAAATGATATTTTCTACTGTTTGTTATAAAAAAAAATCCAATAAACTCAATTTTAGTCATACATTTAGGCCAAAATGTATTCGGCCACATGTCTTTGGTAAAAAAATGTCAATAAGCGTATATTTATGTTAGAGAAGGGTTTGGGACTGTCCATCCCGTGGGACTTTAAATGAAACCATGACCGGATGAGGTCATGCGTTTCCATCCCTTTACTAGTCTAAGAAAAAAGCAACAAAAGTGGGACTTTAAATGAAAAGCGTGAAATGTCCAAAAAACAAAACCGATGGACTACTGGGAAAATTTTATTGAATTCATGAAAGTAGAACATGCATATAAAATTATATATCAATCACAAATAGAGAGAAATATCAGCAATAATGGCAGCAAATATACATGATTCAATGAATAAAAACAATTCTCCATGGTACATCAGTAGGATATTAATACACAACCATATAGTAAGAAATATTGCCTGCAAAATAAGCCTCCAAAAAACGCAAAAAATTAGGAATGGTATGACGCTGGTGAAAAACGCGACAATGAAAGCTCTACGCGTTTCGTGGCTTCTTGTGCCACTCGTCAGGAGCAAGCGCGTATCTTGATCTAAAATAAAGGATATAAAAATGAACTAGTAATTATAAACATGAAACGGAGGTGGGGTAATTAAAAAACCCCCACATTTCACGCTTTTCATTTAAAGTCCCACTTTTGTTGCTTTTTTCTAAGCGTATATTTATTGGTTTGCGCAAAAGTTATAGCGTCTACAAACTAGGGTACATTTTCTGGAATTTACACAGCTTTTAGTTTATGACTGCCTATGTCATTTCTTGAGGTGCTAAAATGGCAGGGCAGTACAAAATCCCCCCAAATGACCCCATTTTGGAAAGTAGACACCCCAAGGAAATTGCTGAGAGGCATGTTGAACGCATTGAATATTTATTTTTTTTGTCCCAAGTGATTGAATAATATGGAACTTTTTGGGAGCCTAGCCGCGTACGGGGCCCCGAAAACCAATCACCGCCTTCAGGATTTCTAAGGGCATACATTTTTGATTTCACTCCTCACTACCTATCACAGTTTTGAAGGCCATAAAATGCCCAGATGGCACAAAACCCCCCCAAATGACCCCATTTTGGAAAGTAGACACCACAAGCTATTTGGTGAGATGCATGTTGAGTCCATGGAATATTTTATATTTTGACACAAGTTGCGGGAAAGTGACACGTTTTTTTTTTTTTTGCACAAAGTTGTCACTAAATGATATATTGCTCACACAGGCCATGGGCATATGTGGAATTGCACCCCAAAATACATTTAGCTGCTTCTCCTGAGTATGGGGATACCACATGTGTGGGACTTTTTGGGAGCCTAGCCGTGTACGGGGCCCCGAAAACCAATCACCGCCTTCAGGATTTCTAAGGGTGTAAATTTTTGATTTCACTCTTCACTGCCTATCACAGTTTCGGAGGCCATGGAATGCCCAGGTGGCACAAACCCCCCAAATGACCCCATTTTGAAAAGTAGACACCCCAAGCTATTTGCTGAGAGGCATGGTGAGTATTTTGCAGATCTCATTTGTTTTTGAAAATGAAGAAAGACAAGAGAAAACTTTTTTTTTTTTTTCTTTTTTCAATTTTCAAAACTTTGTGACAAAAAGTGAGGTCTGCAAAATACTCACTATACCTCTCAGCAAATAGCTTGGGGTGTCTACTTTCCAAAATGGGGTCATTTGGGGGGGTTTTGTGCCACCAGAGCATTCCATGGCCTCCGAAACTGTGATAGGCAGTGAAGAGTGAAATCAAAAATGTATGCCCTTAGAAAGCCTGAAGGCGGTGCTTGGTTTTCGGGGTCCCGTACGCGGCTAGGCTCCCAAAAAGTCTCACACATGTGGTATCCCCGTACTCAGGAGAAGCAACAGAATGTATTTTGGGGTGTAATTTCACATATTCCCATGGCATGTTTGAGCAATATATCATTTAGTGACAACTTTGTGTAAAAAAAAAAAAAAAAATTTGTCTCTTTTCCGCAACTTGTGTCACAATATAAAATATTCCATGGACTCGACATGACTCTCAGCAAATAGCTTGGGGTGTCTACTTTCCAAAATGGGGTCATTTGGGGGGGGTTTGAACTGTCCTGGAATTTTATGCACAACATTTAGAAGCTTATGTCACACATCACCCACTCTTCTAACCACTTGAAGACAAAGCCCTTTCGGACACTTTTTGTTTACATCAAAAAATTATTTTTTTTTGCAAGAAAATTACTTTGAACCCCCAAACATTATATATTTTTTTAAAGCAAATGCCCTACAGATTAAAATGGTGGGTGTTTCATTATTTTTTTTCACACAGTATTTGCGCAGTGATTTTTCAAATGCATTTTTTGGGGAAAAAACACACTTTTTTAAATTTTAACCACTTCCGGACCGCCCACTGTATATATACGTCATTTTTTTGAAGATGATATCTCGGTAACGGCAGCAGCTGCTGCCACAACCGAGGTATCCATCTTTCCAGCGGGCGGTTCCGTACATGATAATGGTGGTCTCTGCGGCGGGTTCGCCGCGAGATCACCGTTATCGGCGGCGGGAGAGGTGCCACCCCCCCTCCCGCCGCTCTCCCGCACCCTCCGCAGCTTACCGGAGCCGTCGGTAGCGGCGGAGGCGATCGGGTCCTTTCCCTGCTTAGGTATGGAGACGAGTGAGGCTAAGATTGCCCCCACCCGTCTCCATACCATGTGACGGCCGGAGCGACGTCATTATGACGGCTCCGCCCACTTCTCTTAAAGGCACAATTTTTTTTGTGTCATTTTTTTAAACAACTTTTTTTTTTTTTTTGCATTTCAGTCTAAATATGAGATCTGAGGACTTTTTGACCCCAGATCTCATATTTAAGAGGACCTGTCATGCTTTTTTCTATTACAAGGGATGTTTACATTCCTTGTAATAGGAATAAAAGTAATCCAAATTTTCTTTTTTAAAAAAAACAGTGAAAAAATAAATAAAATAAAGTAAATTAAATTTAAAAAAAAAATAATTTTTAAAGCGCCCTGTCCCGACGAGCTTGCGCGCAGAAGCGAACGCATAAGTGAGTAGCGCTCGCATATGAAAGTGGTGGTCAAACCACACATGTGAGGTATCGCTGCGACCGGTAGAGTGAGAGCAATAATTCTAGCCCTAGACCTCCTCTGTAACGCAAAACATACAATCTGTAGAATTTTTTAAACGTCGCCTATGGAGATTTTTAAGGGTAAAAGTTTGACGCTATTCCACGGGCGGGCGCAATTTTGAAGCGTGACATGATGGGTATCAATTTACTTGGTGTAACATTATATTTCACAATATAAAAAAAAATTGGGCTAACTTTACTGTTGTCTTATTTTTTTTTTTTTAAATTTAATTTTTTCCAAAAAAAGTGCGCTTAGAAGACCGCTGCGCAAATACGGTGCAAAAAAAAGTATTGCAATGACCGCTATTTTATTCTCTAGGGTGTTAGAAAAAAAACAATATATAATGTTTGGGGGTTCTAAGTAATTTTCTAGCAAAAAAACACCTAAAATCCAAAACGAGGCTGGTCTTAAAGTGGTTAATGCACTAAAACACACTATATTGCCCAAATGTTTGATGTAATAAAAAAGATGATCTTAGGCCAAGTACATGGATACCAAACATGACATGCTTTAAAATTGCGCACAAACGTGCAGTGGCAACAAACTAAATACATTTTTAAAAGCCTTTAAAAGCCTTTAAAGGGTACCACTTTAGATTTACAGAGGAGGTCTACTGCTAAAATTACTGCCCTCGATCTGACGTTCGCGGTGACACCTCACATGCATGGTGCAATTGCTGTTTACATTTGACGCCAGACCGACGCTTGTGTTCGCCTTTGCGCGAGAGCAGGGGGGGGCAGGGGTGCTTTTTTATTTTTTATTTTTTCTTTATTATTTTTTGCTTTTTTATCTTATTTTTAAACTGTTCCTTTCATTTTTTTTTAATCATTTTTATTGTTATCTCAGGGAATGTAAATATCCCCTATGATAGCAATAGGTAGTGACAGGTACTCTTTTTTGAAAAAATTGGGGTCTATTACACCCTAGATCTCTCCTCTGCCCTCAAAGCATCTGACCACACCAAGATCGGTGTGATAAAATGCTTTCCCAATTTCCCAATGGAGCTGTTTACATCCGGCGAAATCTAAGTCATGAAATGCTCGTAGCTTCCGGTTTCTTAGGCCATAGAGATGTTTGGAGCCACTCTGGTCTCTGATCAGCTCCATGGTCAGCTGGCTGAATCACCGGCTGCATTCTCAGGTTCCCTGTTGAGACAGGAGAGCCAGAGAAAAACACGGAAGATGGTGGGGGGGGCATTCCCTCCCACTGTTTGTAAAAGCAGTCTAGAGGCTAATTAGCCGCTAGGATTGCTTTTACATGAAAGCCGACCGCTAGCTGAAAAGAATGATACCAAGATGATACCTAAGCCTGCAGGCATCATTCTGGTATAACCACTCAAAGTCGTGAATGGAGTACCTGAAGACAAAAAAATGGTTAACAATAAAACACAGTAAACGGTAAAGTATAAAAAATTGCATACCTGAAAAGCAATCATGATAAAACATAATAACAGTAAAACATTGCAGAATAGAATACAGTAAAAAAGAGCAGAACAATAGAGAGAGAAGAGAGAGAGAGAGAGAACAATGAAACGACAACTATTTTTTTTAATTTTATATATATTTTTTTTTTTTACACTTTTTTTTGTAACTAACTTTTATAACTGTTACCGGTTCCAGGTTCGAGTCTCTCAAAATGCGACGGCATCTTGGGAGACCCTGTGAAAGTGTGTCTAGTCTGTGCAATGCTGTACCCTACCCTAATACTCAACTAGTGAATGGTAGCGTTCAAAACATTCACCAATGCAAAGACCAGGATTGTCAGGACAGGAGGGACAATAATAGCGGGTGTCACGCCTATATCCGCGCTTGCTGCAGACACAACATCTTTTTTGGGGGGGTTCGTTGGGTAGGGGTACTCGGGAGGACATAAAGAAAATGCCTCTCATGCAGCCGACTGCATTTGGTTGGGGATGTGAATGGGGGAAGTACAGGCGCTGCAGAAGTGGTGGGTTCCCAATTAGGATTGGCCAATGCAGCAGGAAGGGCACTATGGGCACGACGGGCCTGTGTTTGTCTTCTTCTTGGTGGCAGCGGGACACTACTTGTGCTTGCCACCTCATCAGCTTGAACTGCACTTATGGGACTCGCCACATCACCAAGTGTTACTGCAGTGCTGGTTTGACTACGGCCGGGGTGTACTAGGCTGCTGGCGCTTGCCAGTTCACCAAAACGCTACCAAAAACCTGTTAGCGATCGCAGGGATCAGGCCTGACTCTGCAAACGCTGCAGTTATGCGTTTAGTGTTTTGTAAGTGACAGTGATCGATCGATACTGCACTTGGGTGGGCTGGGCTGGGCCGGCGGAGGGGCAAAACGCAGGTGCTAGCAGGTATCTGGGCTGATCCCGCTAACACTCCGTTTTTGGGAACCCTAAACTGCTGGGGACACTAGTATAGATCTGATCGGATTAGATATTGATCCGTTCAGATACTATACCACTAAGGGAGGTGTACGGTGCGTGTGTGGGTGTTAGCGCTACTGGCGCTAACCTGACGCTAACCTGACGTTGCTTGGGGCTGGTGCTTACCAGTTCACCAAAATGCTACCAAAAAAACTGTTAGCGATCGCAGGGATCAGGCCTGAATCTGCGAACGCTGCAGTTATGCGTTTAGTGTTTTGTAAGTGACAGTGATCGATCGATACTGCACTTGGGTGGGCTGGGCTGGGCGGAGGGGCAAAACGCAGGTGCTAGCAGGTATCTTGGCTGATCCCGCCAACACTGCGTTTTTGGGAACCCTAAACTGCTGGGGACGCTAGTATAGATCTGATCGGATCAGATATTGATGTGTTCAGAAACTATACCACTAAGGGAGGCGTATGCTGCGTGCGTAGGTGTTAGCGGTACTGGCGCTAATCTGACAAACTAACCAGCGTCACCCGTAATGGTTATACAGTGATCAGTGGTGAAAGGGTTAACTAGGGGGCAATCAAGGGGTTAAAAAATGTATAAGATAGTATATGGGGGTCCCTGTCGCTATAAAACGCTGACGGCGAACCTAAATATTTACGTCCCTAACTAGCGTCACCAGTGACACTAATACAGCGATCAGAAAAATGATCGCTTAGCGACACTGGCGACAGGGGGTGATCAAGGGGTTAAAACTTTCTATGGGGGGGTTAGGGGGGTACCCTAGACCTAAAGGGGGCTAACAATAACTGCCCTAACACACTAACTGTCACAAACTGACACCATGCAGTAATCAGAAAAACAAAACAAAAACTGCTTGGTGTCAGTGTGACGGGGGGGGGGGAGAAGGGGTGATTAGGGGGTGATCAGGGGGGATTGGGGGGTAAAGGGGGGTGTTATGTGTGCCTGGCATGTTCTACTGTGATGTGTGTGTGTTGTGCACTCACATTGATGTCTTCTCTCCTCGGCGCCGGAACGGAAACTGCCGAGCCGAGGAGAGATGACATCACATCCCCTGCCTCTGTGTACTACACAGAGGCAGGGGAAGAATCTCATTGGCTGGGAGCGATCGCGAGGGGGGGGGGCCCACGATCGGATGGCCTCCCCCTCATCTCTGATCACTGCCAGACCAAAGGCGACCACCTCAGGCAGGGGGGGTCCAATCGGACCCCCCGCCCGCGGGAAGGCAATCACGTACCAGGTACGTGATTTTGCCTGCCCGTGCCATTCTGCTGACGTATATCAGCGTGAGGCGGTTGTCAAGTGGTTAACAAACGATGACTCATCAGCTGTCAGCGGGTTTCCCCACTGACAGCTGAAATGTAAATTTAAAAAATGGCTGCAATAAAAAAATGCAGAAAAAAAACAGTTTGGGTCCCCTCCAAATCGATGCCATGCCCTTCAGGTCTAGTATGAATTTTAAGGGAAACCCCACTCCAAAATTACAAAAAAAATGTTGTGGGGCCCCCCATAATCCATTCCAGACCCTTATCCGAACTTGCAGGGGATGAGCGAGTGCCCCCCCTCCTGAACCATACCAGGCCACATACCCTCAACATGGGGGAGTGCTTTGGGACAGGGGGGGCGCTGCACCCAAAGCACTTTTTCTCCATGTTGATGCTGCTTCTCCTCAACCCTGGCTGGCTCCAACCGTCTGCCAGATCCACCATCTGACAGTTCTTAAATAGCTATGGGGCGAGGCCACTCAGCAACATCACTGGGTGGCCCTACCCCCTTGTGACACCATCGACCCAGCATCCCCCAGCCTTAGTTATTTAAGAACTGTCAGGTGGCGGAGGTGGCAGGTGGTAGGAGCCTTCGGGACTGAAGGTTTTTATCTTTTTCAGTTCAGCGGTGGTGGTGGTTGGCCTCGTATTTGGCGAAAAATCTACACTGGAGGTACCGAGTACCTGTCACAGTCATATGAGTACCCGAGTACCTGAGTGCCTGTCACAGTCCATCAGAGTACCCGAGTACCTGTCACAGTCCATCTGAGTAACCAAGTACCTGAGTACCTGTCACAGTCCATATGAGTACCCGTGAACCTGTCACAGTCCATCAGAGTACCCAAGTACCTGTCACAGTCCATCTGAGTACCAGAGTACGTGTCACAGTCCATCTGTGTACCCGAGCAGCTGTCACAGTCCATGAGTACCTGAATACCTCTCACAGTCCATATGAGTACCTGAGTACCAGTTCACATGAGTACCTGAGTACCTGTCACCGCCCTTCAGAGTACCCGAATACCTGTCACCAGGCCATCAGAGTATCCGAGTACCTGTCACCAGGCCATCAGAGTACCCGAGTACCTGTCACCAGGCCATCAGAGTACCCGAGTACCTGTCACCAGCCCATCAGTGTACCCGAGTACCTATCTGCAGCCCATCAGAGTACCCGAGTACCTATTTGCAGCCCATGCCTCATAGAATATACGTTAAGGTGTTTGCTTTCCAAAATGGGGTCATTTTGTGGGTAATTCCACTGTCCTGGTGCTCCAGGACCTTCAAAAGTGTGATAGGTAGGAATGTATGTGGCCAGGCTGTGTAAAAGTCTCACACATGTGGTATCGCCATACTCGGGAAGAGTAGCAGAATATATTTTGGGGTGTAATTTTTGCTATATACATGCTATGTGTTAGAAATATCTTATAAATGGACAACTTTGTGTAAAAAAAATGCATTTTCATTTTTTTCCTACATTTTCCAAAAACTTCTGGAAAAAAATGAACCACTCATTATGCCTCATAGATTATAAATTGGGGTGTTTGCTTTCCAAAATGGGGTCATTTTGTGGGCAATTCCATTGTCCTGGTGCTCCAGGGCCTTCAAAAGTGTAATAGGTGGTTGAGAAATGAGATATGTCATTTACAGTATGCTCGTAGAATACCTGAAGGTGCTACTTCAATGTTGGTCCTCTGTATGTGGCCAGGCTGTGTAAAAGTCTCACACTTGTGGTATCGCCATACTCGGGAAGAGTAGCAGAATGTATTTTGGGATGTAATTTGTTGTACGTATATGCTGTGTGTGAGAGATAACCTGATAATTAGGGATGAGCTTCGAGTTCGACTCGAACTCATGTCCGACTTGAACATCGGCTGTTCGCCAGTTCGCCGAACAGCAAACAATTTGGGGTGTTCGTGGCAAATTCGAAAGCCGGGGAACACCCTTTAAAAGTCCATGGGAGAAATCAAAAGTGCTAATTTTAAAGGCTTATATGCATGGTATTGTCATAACAAGTGTTTGGGGACCTGGGTCCTGCCCCAGGGGACAAGGATCAATGCAAAAAAAGTTTTAAAAACGGACGTTTTTTCGGGAGCAGTGATTTTAATAATGCTTAAAGTGAAACAATAAAAGTGTGATATCCCTTTAAATTTCGTACCTTGGGGATGTCTATAGTATGCCTGTAAAGGGGCGCATGTTTCCTGTGTTTAGAACAGTCTGACAGCAAAATGACAATTCAAAGGAAAAAAAGTCATTTAAAACTACTCGCGGCTATAATGAATTGCCGGTCTGACGATACACATAAAAAATCATTGATAAAAACGGCATGGGAATTCCCTACAGGGGAACCCCGAACCAAAATTTTTAAAAAAATGACGTGGGGGTCCCCCTAAATTTCATACCAGGCCCTTCAGGTCTGGTATGGATATTAAGGGGAACCCTGGCCAAAATAAAAAAAAATGGCGTGGGGTCCCCCTCAAAATCTATACTAGACCCTTTAGGTCTGGTATGGATTTTAGGGGAACCCCGCGCCAAAATTAAAAAAAAAATGGCGTGGGGTCCCCCCAAAAATCCATACCAGACCCTTATCCGAGCACACAACCTGGCAGGCCGCAGGTAAAGAGGGGGGATGAGAGAACGCCCCCCTCCTGAACCATACCAGGCCACATGCCCTCAACATTGGGAGGGTGCTTTGGGGTAGCCCCCCAAAACACCTTGTCTCCCGCCCGGAGACACCCACAACGACCGGGCAAGGGTTGTGGGGATGAGGCCCTTGTCCTCATCAACATGGGGACAAGGTGTTTTGGGGGGCTACCCCAAAGCACCCTCCCAATGTTGAGGGCATGTGGCCTGGTACGGTTCAGGAGGGGGGGCGCTCTCTCGTCCCCCCTCTTTTCCTGTGGCCTGCCAGGTTGCGTGCTCGAATAAGGGTCTGGTATAGATTTTGAGGGGGACCCCACGCCATTTTTTTGGCCGGGGTTCCCCTTAATATCCATATCAGATCTGAAGGGCCTGGTATGGAATTTAGGGGGACCCCACGTCATTTTTAAAAAAAAAATTGGTTTGGGGTTCCCCTGTGGGGAATTCTCATGTCGTTTTTATCAATGAACTTTTATGTGTATTGTCGGACCGGCAATTCATTATAGCCGCGAGTAGTTTTAAATGACTTTTTTTCCTTTTGAAATGTCATTTTGCTGTCAGACTGTTCTAAATTTGGGAAACATGCGCCCCTTTACAGGCATACTATACACACCCCCCAAGTGCAAAATTTAAAGAGATATTACACTTTTATTAAAATCACTGCTCCCGAAAAAACGTCAGTTTTTAAAACTTTTTTTTGCATTGATCCATGTCTCCTGGGGCAGGACCCAGGTCCCCAAACACTTTTTATGACAATAACTTGCATATAAGCCTTTAAAATTAGCACTTTTGATTATTCATGTTCGTGTCCCATAGACTTTAACGGTGTTCGCGTGTTCGAACAAATTTTTTGCCTGTTTGCAAGTTCTGGTGC
The DNA here is from genome assembly GCA_037952835.1 of Lithobates septentrionalis. Classification (NCBI taxonomy): domain Eukaryota; kingdom Metazoa; phylum Chordata; class Amphibia; order Anura; family Ranidae; genus Lithobates; species Lithobates septentrionalis. Next base: position 3,773,155 of record JBBDGP010001187.1, on the reverse strand, counting down.
GAACTGAACAGGGGGGTGTTCGGCTCATCCTTACTGATAATATGACAATTTTGTAAAAAAAATAAAAAAAATCTTCATTTTGCAACTTAAAAAACTCACCATGCTACTTAATTAATACCTTGGCATGTCTACTTTCTAAATAGGGGTCATTTGGGGGGTGTTTGTACTTTCCTGACTTGTTAGTGTCTCAAGAAATGAGATTCACCTGATGTACTGAAGGCCTGATCAGATGTGATCAATTTTCAGAGATTGGCACCATAGTTTGTAGACTCTATAACTTTCACAAAGACCAAATAATATACACTAATTAGGGTTATTTTTACCAAAGATATGTAGCAGTATAAATTTTGGCCAAAATGTATGAAGAAAAATTACTAACTAGCAAAATTTTATGACAGAAAATAAGAAAAAGGCATTTTTTGACAAAACTTAAGTTTTTCTTATTTATAGCACAAAAAATAAAAAAAAAACACTAGTGATTAAATACCACCAAAAGAAAGCTCTATTTGTGTGAAAAAAGGACGCAAGTTTCATATGGGTATAGTGTTGCATGACTGAGTAATTGTCATTCAAACTGTGAGAAAGCTGAAAATTGGTCTGGGCAGGAGGGGGTGTAAGTGCACTGCATTGAGGTGGTTAAAGTGGTTGTAAACCCTTACATACCACTTTTAACTACAGGTAAGCCTATAATAACATGGTTTAGGAGATATTTACCTTGCACCACTTATCTGTCCCAGGGTCCAGCGATGCAGGGGATCGAAGCCCCGCTCGTCTCCCCCTCCATTCAGCGGCGCCGGCATTGCAACTGTGGGCGCCGGGCTGTGGCTTCACAGCCTGGCACCCACTGTGCATGCGCGAGCGGCACCGCGCGCCGTGATTGTCCGCTCAGTCACCTGGGACCTGTAATGGGTCCCAAATGATTGACAGGAGGGAGGGAGCAGAGCTGAGCCCTTCCTGTGCCGAGGGGGAAGTGATGTCACCAGCCCAGGCACTGGAAGAGGCAGACTACGAGTGACCACCTAGCAACAGGCATTTAAAGGTAAGTAAAAAAAAAAATATCCAAATTTTTTTTGTATTTTTTCTTTAATTTTTCATGTAGTTTTTTTTTTGGGGGGTGGAACCCCACTTTAAGGACCTAGCCTTTTTCTGACATTTGTTGTTTACAAGTAAAAATATGTTTTTTTTGTTAGAAAATTAATTAGAATCCCCAAACAATATATATATATATATATAAACCTTCTGGTACTTTTTAACCTCTGGGCAAACTCTGCCCAAGACTTTATCGCAACCTCCTGCGTCAACCAAATGGAAGAACTAGGCCTTCAACAGCTGATAAATGCTCCCACGCACGGTTCAGGACACACACTAGACCTCATCTTCAAACAGAATGTGGACATCAACATATTTGACAACACTCCACTACCATGGACGGACCACCACGCTATCAAATTTAAAATCACCACCAACACCACCCTCCAAAAACAGAAACGCGCAACAACAACACACTGGAATAGATCTCAGAAGAAACTACACTCTGAACTCTTCAAAACTACTTTATCAAACAAAATACCTTTGCTAAACTTAAACCTCTCAACGGAACAAACACTCAACTCCCTAAACAAGGTATTACTACAAACAGCAGACTCAGTGACGCCAAAACGCAGAACACTTGTCCGCAAAAAAAACTCGAGATGGTTTAATGGCACTCTCACCCTACTCAAGCAAGAACGTAGAAGAGCTGAAAGAGCATGGAGAAGAAATCCTACCAAGGAAAAACATACTAACTACAAAGCACTCACTGTAAAATACCACAAGGCAATCTTCAAAGCCAAAAAAGAACATTTCTCGGACACCATCTCATCTGCCTTAAACCGTCCAGGGGAACTTTTCAAAATAGTTGCCCAGTCAATGAACCCAACCTGCTTAGAGCCCCCAGCAAACGATACTCAAGAATTTTGCAACGAGTTACCAAATTTCTTCATTGACAAAATCGACAACATTCGGAAATCAATTCATCAGAAAATAACAACCAACCTCACTCAACCAAAGCAAAAAGAGGATATCGACACGAACATCACACAACCACCGAATTTCTCTTTGTCCCCAATTACCACTGACACGACTAAAAACATCATCAGAAGCCTTCGAGACAGCACATCACCAAACGACATCATTCCCACAAAACTCCTGAAAGAATGTTCCGACATCTTGGCCCCTACCCTAACACACCTCATAAATCAATCTTTCAAAGAAGGGACTGTGCCAATCTCCCTCAAGCAAGGCATCGTCAAACCCCTGCTAAAGAAACCCAATCTCGACCCTAAGGACCCCAACTGCCGCAGACCGATAACAAGCCTCAACACTATCTCCAAGATTATGGAGAAAGCAGTAGTACATCAACTACAACGCCACCTGGACACACACCAACTCCTGGACCCTCTGCAATCAGGCTTCCGCCCAGGCCATGGCACAGAAACAGCACTTTTCAAAATATGGGACGACGCCCTTGAAGCAGCAGATGACGGAGAATCGTGTCTCCTGGTACTGTTAGACCTCAGCGCAGCATTTGATACTGTGAACCACAATACTTTACTTGTCCGTCTCGCAGAAGTAGCTGGAGCTACAGATTCTGCTCTAAAATGGTTTGCATCCTTCTTAGAGAATCGCTCTCAGATAGTGAAACTAGGAGCATTCACCTTGGAAAACCGGGCAATCTCCTGTGGAGTCCCTCAGGGCTCACCCTTGTCACCAGTGCTATTCAACATCTACATCCGCCCACTCCTCAATATCATCAGGAAAACGGACCTCTGCTTCCACTCATACGCAGATGACACCCAACTCTACCTTCGCATCACTGGACAAAAAGACCATCATCAGCAATTAGAGAAATGCCTCACTTTAATAGATGACTGGATGACCATCAGCTCCCTCAAACTCAACGGTTCAAAAACAGAACTTCTTCTCCTACACGCTAACAAAAATTCTAAAACTAAGACTCCGTGGACACCTCCCACCATCTCTCCAAGCACCAAAGCCAAGAGTCTCGGAGTCATCTTTGACTCAGGAATGACAATGGATGCACAAATAGGATCAGTAGTTAGCGGATCCCACCATTTCCTCCGCTTGCTACGTAGACTCATCCCCTTCATCCCAGAAGAGGACAAAGCTGCGGTTGTTGGAACAATCATCAATTCACGACTCGACTACGCAAATTCGCTCTACGTTGGATTACCCCAATATCAGCTTACGTGCTTGCAACTCATCCAAAACACGGCGGCAAGACTGTTACCGGGAAAAAAACCCTGGGAATCCATTTCCCCATCCCTAAAGAGCCTACACTGGCTAACCGTAAAGAATCAGATCACATTCAAGACCCTCTGCCTCACCCACAAATGCATACAAGGAAACGCTCCGCTATATCTCCGGGAGAAAATAAAACACTACACACCTAATCGCAATCTGCGATCATCTAGTCAAAACCTCCTCATCATTCCCAAATACCGCTACAAAGCAAAGGGAGAATGAAGATAAGCAGTCCAGGGACCTCGGCTATGGAACGCTCTTCCGACCCACATCCGCATGGAAGAAAACCATTAAGCCTTCAGAAAAAAACTAAAGACCTTCCTTTTCTAAGAAGCTGACAATAGAGAACGCATCTAGCGCCTTGAGGCGATTTAGTTTGCATTTTCAGCGCTTTACAAATCATTCATTCATATATATATGAATGGTGCCAAACTACGGTAGGCGACACTTGAAAAATTTCTACAGGTTACCAGTTTAGAGTTACAGAATAGGTCTAGTGCTAGAATTATTGCTCTCGCTCAGACGTTCGCGCGATACCTCACATGCGTGGTGCAAACACCGTTCACATATATGGGCGTGACCTACGTATGCGTTCACTACTGCGTGCAAACTCACAGGGACGGGGCACTTTAAAAACATTTTTTAATTCATTTTATTACTTTTTTTTACACTGTCCATTTAAAAAAAATGTTTGATCACTTTTATTGCTATCAAAAGGAATGTACACATTGTGAATAACAATACAGCATGATAGGTGCTTTTTATGGAGAGATCGGGGCTCTGAAAGACCCCAAATTTCTCCTTTACCCTTAAAAGCAAAAGATTATATATATATATATATATATATATATATATATATATATATATATATATATATATATATATATATATATATATATATATATATATATATATATATTGCTTTAAGAAAAAAGAAAAAAACATGTTTACATGGCCAGAGAATCGGAAGTGACGTATTATGTCGCTTCAATCCTCCAAGGGCATAGAGATGAGTGGTGGCCACCTTGCCATCACTCATCTTTATAGAAAAACACTGTCAATGCCAGATGATTCCCAGGTGCACCGATCAGTAAGGTAAGTCCGGGAAGCAGCGGGGAGTACCTCTCCACCCACTTCTAAAAGTGACCCTGCAGTGAATCAGCTGCTGGGATCACTTTCATCGGAAAGCCAGCTGTCTAAGGGGAAAAATGATACCGGGGTTATGGCATCTAGCTGCAGCCATAACCCCCGTATTTAACGTCAAACTAATGAGGTATTTTCCCAGTTAGGTGGTTGACAAGTGGTAGAGGAACACTACAGGTGGTCACCTAGTTGCAAACATCCAAATAGCATACTCCTACTTACAAACAGAGGGAGACAACAGGAAGTGAGAGGAAATCTACCCCTAGGAAGGGAAATTCACTCCTGTAAGAGTTATTATGGGGAAAAGGTGACTCCACTGATGCTTTATCACCAAGGCTTGTTTCCACAACAACCCAAAATTTTCAAAATCCAGTTGTCATTGGGACAGAAAGGTGAAATCTTCTGAACGGGGCACAGACAGCAAAACAAACATTACAGGGGTGTTAACCCTTCCCTATGCTATCCAAAAAGCTTAAAAATGTTTTTTTTTTGGCTGGAGCTACACTTAAAAAATCTTGTTTGTAACCCGGGGACCGCCTGTATAGGCAAAACTTTTTTTTTTTTATGTTGGTTAGAGTAAAGGAGGGTTATAACCCCTGTCAGTTTTGCCATTTGTGACCCATTGGGGAGATTCCCCTTAACTCCCGGTCCCATAGCCAAAATGGGTAGTGAGAGTAAATTCCTGCAAATTAAGGGAATCCCTTGGCAGGATCCCTGACAGGATTACCAGGTATTTATAACAAAGAAATACAAAAAAAACAGGCTACCTTTATCAACAAGTACATGGAAATACAGACACGGTTATGAAATACCATATTTTGGATAATAGTGCAAGTATGAGGGTAAATGGCGCTACCAATATAATGAATGGCGACAGACCCTGTTCACTTGTTAGGTGCTATGTGCCTCTATAGGGACTATTAAATGTGCATATACCAATAGTGCATTCCTAATAAATAACCAATGTGCGTGTGCTAATGTTGCAAACCTCACTAGGTTGCCAAATAAGCTAGATATAAATAAATGTTTAGAAGTGATACAAAAAACGTGATACTAAATTAACAAAAATACAGGTAAATGAAAATAAATAAATCAAATAAAGAGGCAGACTGAACCAGAAGACGTTTGATAACGAAACGTGCGTAAGGCGAAGTCACACACTGACGTCATTTCCAGGTGTGATAGCAGTCAGTGAGCCTGTGGAACGCACCAGGAGCGCACGCTGCAAGTGAGACACACCACAGGTCTGGAGCTGTCATTTCTCCTGTAGTTGTAGGACTTGATGAGGAGTTTCCATAATATGGAACATTTATTTTTATTTTTTATTTGTTTTATTTTTACTTTTTTGTCTTCCTTTTTTCACTGTTTTAACTTTGGAATAAAAACATTTCCTTATTTAAATACTACACTATGGGAGCCCATATCTAATTTCTTGCATGAAAACCTTACCTATACTGGATATTTGAAAGAGCATTAGGAGAAGAGTACAGCTTGGTTTGGAGAAGGATCCTTTGCACACACAATTCGATCCAGCTGCGGGATATTCTTGGAAGGTCCATAGGAGGTGGATACTGGTTGGTAAAGTTGGAGCCTGGCTGCATGATCGGTGCATCAAGCCTATATGCTATGCGAGATACCCCTGTAGGGGTTACTGGAGCTGGTGAGTGGGGGCCCAAGAGGGGGAGCACTTAAATGTCACCTGGATTTTGTTCCTGTGTATCGTCACCAAGCACTTTACTATCACATAAGACTTTGGTTGGATTGATTTTTTGATATACTTTTTGGAATTGGCACGTTAATTTTTTGTGGTCGTTTCATATAATTTCTACTATTTTTAAAATATTTTAAAATATTTTATATTTGTCCTACACTTTTGGGACTATTTATTATTTTTATCTGATTTTCATTTGATTTTTATTTGATTTATTTATTTTCATTTACCTGTATTTTTATTATTGTAGTATCATGTTTTTTGTATTACTTCTAAACATTTAATTATATCTAGCTTATTTGGCAACCTAGTGAGGTTTTCAACATTAGCACATGCACATTGGTTATTTATTAGGAATGCACTATTGGTATATGCACATTCAATAGTCACTATAAAGGTACATAGCATCTAACAAGTGAACAGGGTCTATCGCCTTTCATTATATAGGTAGCGCCATTTACCCTCATACTTGCATTATTATCACTCTAGTCCCCTATTGGGGATCTAGCAGGGTAGGCTGCACACCTAATTTCCCCTTTGGCCTAAGCACGGATATATTATTTTATTTATCATATTTTGGATAACATACGCTTTAATATATACAGTACATAGAAGGTAAATTGCATGATAATATGGGAACACAAAAAACCTACTAACAGGAGTTTATGTTTATATTTATGATGGATTTCACAAGGCCAATTTTTTTTTGTAACCATAATGCCCTGCCTGGTTTAGAAGACCAATAATGTGGGCTTTGTTATGTGCCAGTCCCCTCACTATAAAAGTTTGAGATGCAGCAGTTTAGAATGAGCTGATGGTTTGTGTGGGAAGAGTTGGTTGCTATAAAGTGCTATATTGTGCTAAATTACTGTGATTTGCAGTGTATTCGTGCGTGCCCCCCTTTGTTCACAGCTCAGAGACCCTACAGTCCATTTTAGGGGCTACCTTTGTGTGTGTCAGCGACAACTATAGTTGCTGTTTAATTCATGCTTTCACTTTTATGCATTCGTTCAATTTTCAGCTATGGGTATGAGTGCCATGTTTTAATGTTTTTTTTTTTTTCGGGGGGGGGGGGGGGGGGACTGGGGGAGGAAGTATATTTTATTTAGCAATTTTTTTTTTTCAGATTGTGCAGTGTACATTTTTTTTCTGACAAAGACAAGACTGGAGCATATCCCCACATTCTTATGTTGCAAAGCAGTGTGCACCAAAGCACTACTTATGTATTCCCTCTATAGTTCCTGTTAAATGTAGGCAATCTACTTTATTAAAAATTTCAGGCAGGCCTAAAGGGATAGGCAAAGGTTCTGCACACAGAGGTATTTGGGGGACAAGAAGGTTCTGCAGGACAAAGCAGCCAGACTACATTACCCGAGGTAGGGCTAGTTTGCATTTTCTATTTTATAGAGGCAGTGATATACATACACAGCACATGAAGAAGGCAGTTGAGTGACTAACAAAGCCCTCCTTTTTTTTCTCCTCTCAAGCAAAGAGCAAACAGTTTTCTGCTAATGTACCCGCTTCTTCCTCTTTCTTCCTTTTTGTTTCAGATATTGAGAATGAGTAAAATAATACCAGGATTTGGAGGGGACATTAAGCAGTGAGCAACAAGAGATGGTGATGTTCCAGCAGATAATACGCCCTTTGAAGAGGGTTTAATGGTGAGGTGCCAGACCATCCATGGGTGACACCAATTGGAAAAGAGGAATGTTCCGAGGGAGAGATAAAACAGAAACAGAAGAAGGAAAACACATGATTATGCACCACAAAGCTCAATAAAAGTAGCATCTCAGTGAGACAAGTAAGCATCAAGAGGCTTTGAAGCTGCTAAAATTCTAGCTCATAGAATCAACCACCTTGCGGGAGTTTATGGCCTGCGCTACACCACAGTGACAGGTGTCCAGATGCTATTATTTTGACAAAAAGAGCACTTCTGTCCTACACCAGTATGTGGAATGCAATGTTTCTGTTTCACTGGACCCCACCATCATTAGCAGGGTGCACACAACCATGATATGATACTACATATCCTTCATGGCACACTGGGTCAGTCTTTTGGCAGCTTGGAAGGATGCAGGACAGGGCACACCACTGGAGCTGATGGTGCCTCCATGTGTATCTCGTCTGATGGTGACAGTGAAGACATATGTACCCCCTACTCCTCACTGGCTATATCCTCAAACACCTTGGAAGCAGCATTCCCCCACAAATGCCCAGAGCATATGCAACATCTCAGACTAGTTCAAAATGTTAAATGTTAAAGCCTTAGCTTACAACGTTACTATTCTATCTCAATTGTTTTGGAGTTAATGAGAAGCTGCCAACACCTACCTGTGATAGACACACTACTCTACGTGAATACTCTCTACTTGAATACGTACTCTCAGATTTACTACCAGATTTGATTTTTTACCAGGTGACTGAAATACAACACTTTTAAATCATATAAAGTGAATAGATTGTCCATCCTAAACAGTCCTCCCCTGTATCTGCAAAACTTGATCCACATTCTCTTTCCCATATCCAATATCTCCAGTGATATTTACAACAAACTGAGTCCCTAGAGCAGGGGTAGGCAATTAGTGGACCTCCAGCTGTTGCAAAACTACAAGTCCCATGAGGCATAGCAAGACTCTGACAGCCACAAGCATGACACCCAGAGGCAGAGGAATGATGGGACTTGTAGTTCTGCAACAGCTGGAGATCCGCTAATTGCATATCCCTGCCCTAGAGAATAAAATGGCGATTGTTGCAATTTTTTATGTCACACGGTATTTGATCCACATCCAAGCTTGCATAGCAATTGGTGGTGGAATAAGAAGCACAAGGTTCTTGTCATGGTCTGGGGCTGCATGAGTGCTGCCGGCACTGGGGAGCTACAGTTCATTGAGGGAACCATGAATTCTAACATGTACTGTGACATACTGAAGCTGGGCATGATCCCCTCCCTTCGAAGATTGGGCCGCAGGGGAGTATTCCAACATAACAAACACACCTCCAAGATGACCACTGCCTTGCAGTTGGGGGTAAAGGTGGTAGACTGGCCAAGCATGTCTTCAGTTCTAAACCCTATTGAGCATCTGTGGGGTAACCTCAAACGGAAGGTGGGGGAGCTCAGGGTCTCTAACATCCACCAGCTCCATGATGTTATCATGGAGGAGTTGAAGAGGAATCCGGTGGCAACCTGTGAAGCTCTGGTGAACTCCATGCCCAAGAGGGTTAAGGCAATGCTGTAAAATAATGGTGCATAATCGCATAAAGTGCATAATTAAAAAAAAAAACACTTTTATCTTTTATTTCATCTATTTATAAATAAAATAATTTTTGAAAAACAATATTGGCAAATGAAAAAAACCCCAAAAAAGTATGTTTTACTTAATAACCCTAATTTATTACAAAGCTATCACCAAATAAACAAGCATGTAAAAATTGCTTTGCTCCTAATGGGTACAAACGCTGAAGTGGTTAATTAAGCTACATGTTTTACAGTGTATGAAAAAGACAGCACATAATGTCCTATTATCAAAGCCATATTAATATCTGGCAAATACCAATGTAAAAAAAAAAAACTGTTGCCATTATTAAATGTTACACATGCTGAAGACAGTCCTGAATATCAAAATTTAGAATTTAAAAATAGTTATGTCAAATTACATACAACATAAACCATACTGTTTTTCATATTGTTAAAAACATTTATAATAATTGTTTTCGTCAATTCTATACACAACATATTGGGTCAGGTTTTACTTGATATCAGAGATATTATGGATTTTCTTGCTATTAAGCTTCATATTTCTAGATGTTTTCAGTTGACTGCCCACTGCTCATATTTGTAGAGCAGCAGATTATGTGAGTGCTGATTTTATCTGTGATGAACAGTGTTAATCCTAAACAAATATTTGAGTTTTCCTTTACTGTGTTACTGTGACTGGGAGATGCAATTATTCCATTTCATTTTCATAATGTATATAATTTTTTAAGTTTCTTAAAAGTGTCCTAATATTATGCTATGCAATCTAACTAGACTGTTCTCTCACACAGATTATGGAACATTCAGGTGGTTAGCTTGAACAAAGGTGACCTATAAACCACAGCAAATTATTCTTTACCCTTAACTGTATGTACATTTTAAACAATGCAAAAAACAAAAAAAAATCATAAAATGGGGCATATTTACCAAAAAAGTAGAGGGCGTGCATTTTAGCAAAGTGAAGATTCACTGAGCTTAGTAAATAAAGTACAGCCTTGTTCACTTCTGTCACCATTCACCCATGTGAATGCAAAAATCATGTTTTTTTTTCCTCGCATAAGATGGTTTACACCAGCAAAGTCTTTGCTGACACAAGGGAGCCTGCTTAGCATACCCTCATGTTCCAAATCAACAGTGAGGAATCCACGTAGTCCTCTTGCTTAACATTAGGTTTATTATATAAGTGGTATGCACAAGAAAGCAGACCTCACTAAAGGCCCTATGATGAGCAAGAGAAGCAAATTCTTCATTGTGTATTTTCAGTATACCGTTTACCGTATTTATTTGGGCTCATTTATCATCCTCCATGTTGCCCTTCTCTTTTTATTTTATTGTGATCACGCTTTTATTGTAAAAGGTTTTTTTAGAAATAAAAAATACCCCCTTTTTATCTGCACCATGTGGAGGCCTATTTTTTCTTTCCACTTACCATCTGAATGAGATCAATTGCTTACTCCAGCTTCACGAGTAATGTCTTTGCCTTTTTGATCCGTGTCCTGGTTACCCACTGTGAGGACCTACCTGTTGGCCCCCGGAGATCCACGCAGAGTCCAGCATAGATGGTTCGAGTGACGGGATATCCCTCTTTATGCCCTTGGTGGCACACTGCTCATCCGATTCCCTGTCACTGACATGGGAATCCACGGGATCTGGTAAGAGTTTTCTACACACCATTCTTTCCACGATTTCTTCACCTGGTTGATTTGTCCTTTCTCTGCGAAGTTAACCTTCTGCCAACTATTGGAATACCATCACCCTCTGGATTACATCCATATTTTTATACAGTGGAACATTACATCTCTCACCTATTTACTTATCTATTGATTTTATGTTTAACACATGCTATTTGGCTGATGATTCACTAATACCTTTTCAGATTGAAGTACAAATAAGGAACATTTCTCAGCTGCTGAAAAAGAAAGATAAAAAGAAACATTGTTTTGTTTTGTAGCTTTCTGTTTATTCATCTACAGATCAAAGGAATGAACTTCGATCTCCAGATAAGGGCAGTTAACCACTTAACAACCAGCCCATAGCCGAATGACGGCTGCAGGGCGGTTGCTTAACTCTGGGAGGGCGTACTATGACGTCCTCCCAGAATTCCCCTCTCACGCGCCCCCTGGGGCGCGCACCCGTACGCATCACGGATCCCGGTAAATGGCAGCCGATCGCGGCCGTTTACCATGTGATCGCGCCGTCAAATGACGGCGTGATCACATGTAAACAGACCGGCGTCATCTGATGACGCCGGTTCCTCTCCTCCCCTCCTGTGTACCGATCGGTACACTGTGAGCGGAGAGGGGGATGGATGGATGGCTGCAGCGCTGTGGGCTGTATGTGTAGTGCCCACAGAGCTGCACAGAGACATCCAGCCATCCATCCATCCATGCTCAGCCATCCCTACTACTCTGCAATGCTATGCAATACTCTGCAAAGCCCCACATTACCCTGGAATACCCCACATTACCTTGGAATACCCCACATTACCCTGGAATACCCCACATTACCCTGGAATACCCCACATTACTCTGCAATACCCCCACAATACTCTGCAAAGCCCCACATTACCCTGCAATACCCCGCTTTACCCCGCAATACTCTGCCATATTCTGCCATACCCCGCCATACTCCGCCATACCCCGCCATACTCCGCCATACCCCGCCATACTCCGCCATACCCCGCCATACCCCACCATACTCCGCCATACCCCGCCATACTCCGCCATACCCCGCCATGCCCCGCCATACTCTGCAATACTCCGCCATACTCTGCAATACCCCGCCATACTCCGCAATACCCCGCCATACTCCGCAATACCCTACCATACTCTGCAATACCCCGCCATACTCCACAATACCCCGCCATACTCTGCAATACCCCGCCATACCCAGCCATACCCTGCCATGCTGAGCCATGCTCGGCTGTACTCGGCCTCTGTATGTGGCCAGGCTGTGGAAGTCTGACACATGTGGTATTGCCGTACTCAGGAGGAGTAGGAGAATCGATTTTGGGGTGTCATTTTTGGTATGTACATGTTATGTGGTAGAAATATTGTATAAATGGACAACTTTGTGTTAAAAAAAAAATGCGTTTTAACCACTTCCCGCCCGCCGGCCGTCATACAACGTCCTTGACTTTGTGCGGGGATATCTGAATGATGCCTGCAGCTACAGGCATCATTCAGATATCAGCTTTTTCAGCCGGCGATTCCCTACACCATAAGAATGATCATATCGGCTATTCCACTGCTTGATCGTTCTTACGGGGGGCGAGAGGGGATGTCCCCCCCTCCCGCGCTTCTACTGACTCACCGCTACGATCGAAGCCAGGATCGTTTTTTTTTTTTTTTTTTTTTTTTTAATTTCAGGCTTCCCAGCCTAGAGGTGAGATGTGGGGTCTTATTGACCCCATATCTCACTGTAAAGAGGACCTGTCATGCCATATTCCTATTACAAGGATGTTTACATTCCTTGTAATAGGAATAAAAGTGGTCAAAAAATTTTTTTTTTGGAAAAAAGCATCAAACTAAAATAAATAAAGTAAAATGAACAATAAAAAAAAAAATTTTTAAAGCGCCCCTGTCCCTGTGTGCTCGCATGCACAAGCGAACGCATACGTAAGTCCTGCCCACATATGAAAACGGTGTTCAAACCACACATGTGAGGTATCGCTGCAATCGGTAGAGCGAGAGCAATAATTTTGGCCCTAGACCTCCTCTGTAACTCAAAACATGTAACCAGTAAAAAATTTTAAAGCATCGCCTATGGGGATTTTTGAGTAGCAAAGTTTGGCGCGTGCAATTTTGAAAGGTGACATGTTGGGTATCTATTTACTCGGCGTAACTTCATCTTTCACATTATGCAAAAACATTGGACTAACTTTACTGTTTTGGTTTTTGTAAAGCACAAAACAGTTTTTTTTCCAAAAAAAAGTGTTAAAAAATTGCTGCGCAAATACCGTGCGAGATAAAAAGTTGCAACGACCGCCATTGTATTCTCTAGGGTCTTTGATAAAAAAAATATATAATGTTTTGGGGTTCTATGTAATTTTCTAGCAAATAAATGATGATTTTTACATGTAGGAGAGAAATGTCAGAATTGGCCTGGGCACTCCAGAATGCCTGAAGGTGCTCCCCTGCATGTTGGGCCTCTGTATGTGGCCACGCTGTGTAAAAGTCTCACACATGTGGTATCTCCATACCCAGGAGTAATATCAGAATGTGTTTTGGAGTGTAATTTGTGGTATGCATATGCGGTGTGTGAGAAATAACCTGCTAATATGCCAATTTTGTGGGGAAAAAAAAGTAAAAAAAAAACCTTGATTTTACAAAGAATTGTGGGGAAAAAATGACAACTTCAAAAAACTCACCATGCATCTTTCTAAATACCTTGGAATGTATTCTTTCCAAAAAGGGGTCATTTGGGGGGTATTTGTACTTTTCTGGCATGTTAGGGTCTCAAGAATTTAGATAGGCCGCCAGTACTTCAGGTGTGATCAATTTTCAGATATTCGCACCATAGCTTTTGGACTCTATAACTTTCACAAAGACCAAATAATATCCACCGATTTGGGTTATTTTTACCAAAGATATGTAGCGGTATACATTTTGGCCAAAATATATGAAGAAAAATTACTAATTTGCAAAATATTATAACAGAAATGAAGAAAAATGTATTTTTTTACAGATTTTTCGGTCTTTTTTCTTTTATAGCGCAAAAAATAAAGAACCCAGCGGTGATTAAATACCACCAAAAGAAAGCTCGATTTGTGTGAAAAAAAGGACAAAAATTTCATATAGACACAGTGTTGCATGACTGAGTAATTGGCATTCAAAATGTGAGAGCACCAAAAGCTGAAAATTGGTCTGGTTAGGAAGGGGGTTTAAGTGCCCAGTGGTCAAGTGGTTAAAAGCAACCTGTCAAGTAAAAAAATATATATATATTTATTTTTGTTTTTTAATAAATGTTCCTCTGTTTAACCCCTTATTAACCATTAATTTACTCTAATCAGCCCTAATTAACTTCTATTTAACAAACTATTAAAAATTAAAACTTTTTTTTTCGCATTGTTCTTTAATATTTTTAGGCCTTTAACATTTGTAAATAAATTTTCAATGCTTTATACCATTGTCGGCAGCTGAAGTTTAAGCAAAAAAGTTGTGGTAGGTATCAGTAATTGGTATCTGTGAGTACTAAAAAAAAAGTATTGGTAAAAAAAATGGTATTGGTGCATCCCTAGTTGTAACTTCTCCACTTTTTTTTCTAACACTGAGAAACAAAGTTTTGGCTGGACATAAACTTTAAAGTAGAACTATAGGCAAAACATTTTGTTTTTATTTTGGATAGAGTAAGGGAGGGTAATAACCCCTGTAAAGTTCACTTTACTGGCTCAATGCTGACAGCTCCCCTGGGCTTCCCTGTTTGCACATTCCAGCACACTTTTTAACCACCTGACATCCGGCCGTAGCCGAATGACGGCTTCAGCGCTGATGTCAATTCCCGGGAGGCCGTCATATGACGGCCTCCCCTTTCCTCGCTCCCCGTGCGCGCTCACGAGCACACAACGGGGAGATTCTGTGTTGGCCGTGTCCCTTGGACACAGCCAATCACAGATCGCTGTAAATGGCCAATCACAGCGGTCGTTTACAGCGCGATCGCTGCCTCCAATGAGAGATGATCTGAAATGTAAACAATTGAGATCATCTCTCATTGCCGTCTCTCTCTCCTCACACAGAGACAGCGTGTGAGGAGAGAGAGATCTGTCAGCCATCTGTAAGTGTTTACTCTGTATTTTACTGTGCCTACAGTGCCCACAGTGCCCATCATTACAGTGCCCATCATTACAGTGCCCCATCAGTACAGTGCACCATCAGTACAGTGCACCATCAGTACAGTGCCAATTGGTGCCCACCTGTGCCAATCGGTGCCCACCTGTCTGCCCAGCGGTGATCAGTGTCCAGCTGCACATCTGCACAATCAGTGCCCACCTGTGCCACCTCATCAGTGCCCACCTGTGCCACCTCATCAATGCCCACCTGTGCCACCTCATCAGTGCCCACCTGTGCCAATCAGTGCCCATCTGTGCTGCCTCAGTGCACATCTGTGCAATCAGTGCACATCTGTGCCGCCTCATCGGTGCCCATCTGTGCTGCTCCATCTGTGCCGCCCCATCTGTGCCGCTCCATCTGTGCCGCCCCATCTGTGCCGCTCCATCTGTGCTGCCCCATCTGTGCCGTCCCATCAGTGCCCAGCTGTGCCACCTCATCAGTGCACATCTGTGCTACCTCATCAGTGCACATCTGTTATACCTCATCAGTGCCCACCTGTTCCACCTCATCAGTGCCCACCTGTGCCGCCTCATCAGTGCCCACCTGTGCCGCCTCATCAGTGCCCACCTGTGCCACCTCATCAGTGCCCACCAGTGCCACCTCATTAGTGCACATCTGCACATCTGTTCCACCTCATTAGTGCACATCTGTTCCACCTCATCAGTGCACATCTGTTCCACCTCATCAGTGCCCCTCTGTGCCACCTCAGTGCCCATCTGTGCTCATCAGTGCCGCCTCATCAGTGCCCATCAGTGCAGGCTTAGCAACCATGTCCAAAAGAAGCTTTTCCGCCGAGGAGGTGTACCAAATACTGTCCCAGGCCGACGAGAGCAACGGGGAGCTCTCTTTTTCGGATTCCCTTTCCGACTCCGATTCTGAGTTGGACATAAATTATGAGCCAGTCCTCAGTAGTGGAACACTGAGTCATTTAGAGGAGGAAGAGATTCGGCCCGCCAAACGAAGGCGTTCTGGTGGGGAGGCAGTGGCATCTACCATCACCGCAGTGCCATCCACCAGCACCGCAGTCCCATCCACCAGCACGGCAGTCCCATCCACCAGCACGGCAGTCCCATCCACCAGCACCGCAGTGCCATCCACCAGCACCGCAGTGCCTCGGCAAGAAAGGCCAAGGACCCAAGCCAGCCTTCCCTATGCCCTGCAGAACCCCTTGTGGCTTCCTCCTAATTCAGGAGAAGCCAACATTCCCCCTTTCACTGCCCAGCCAGAAGTCCAGGTGAACACGGAGAATTTTTCCCCAATAGATTTTTTTAATTTATTTTTTACAGAGGACATGCTGTCAAATATTGTGGCCCAGTGCAACCTTTATGCACAGAAATTCATTTAGAATAATCCAACGTCCTACTATGCCCGTCCCTCTGAGTGGAGAGACTTAACGGTGGAGGAGTTGAAGGTTTTTTTAGGGCTCACATTTAACATGGGACTCACAAAAAAAAACACTTTGCTGTCCTATTGGTCAACCCACCCCCTCCAACACATGCCAGTATACTCCAAGGTAATGCCCAGAAACAGATACCTCATGATATTGAGGTTTCTTCATTTCAACGACAATACCCAGTGCCCTCCCCGAAATGACCCAAACTATGACAGACTTTTCAAAATTCGGCCACTTTTAAATGATTTTTCTGCACTATTCCCCCTGCTGTTTACCCCGGACAAAAACATATGTGTGGATGAGTCCCTTGTTAAGTTTAGTGGCAGGCTTAAAATAAAACAATATATTCCCAGTAAAAGGGCCCGCTATGGGGTGAAGGTATACAAATTATGTGACTGAGTCACAGGTTACTTGTATGTCTTCAAAGTGTACGAAGGGAAGGACACCCAGCTGCAACCCCCTAACTGCCCAGACTACATGGGATCAAGCGGGAAAATTGTTTGGGACCTCACATACCCCCTACTGGAGAAAGGCTACCACCTGTATGTAAATAACTTCTACACATCTCTGCCCCTATTCCACAACCTTCATCGGAAGAAGGCGCCTGCATGCGGTACCGTTAAAAAGAACCGGAAGGGCTTTCCTCAAAGTCTGGTGAATAAAAAATTGAGAAAAGGAGAAACGGCAAGTCTATGAGATTTTGGCAGTGAAGTGGAGAGACAAAAGAGATGTGTACATGTTGTCTTCAATCCACGATGATACCTTCATGGAAATCCCCAGAAGAAATGGCCCCATACAGAAACCTAAATGCATCTTTGATTATAATTTGTTTATGGGGGGAGTCGACTTGAATGACCAGATGCTGGAACCGTACCTTGCTACAAGACGGACATACCAATGGTATAAGAAAGTCGCAATTTATTTTTTTCATTTGGCCATCTACAATTCATATGTCATTTATCGTAACTCCACCCAAAACCCCAAACGCTTCCTTGGCTACCAGGAGGAAGTTTTCACTGCCCTTACATTCCCGAATGGCCCCCCAGAAAATATCCGATCAGATGTTCTAAGTCGACTCTCCGAACACCACTTTCCCAATAAGATCCCTCCCAAACCAACAGGCCAACGACGGCAAAAAAAATGTAAGGTGTGTACCAGAGCAGGATTCAGAAGAGACAGATCTTATTATTGTGCACAATGTCCTTCTGAACCAGACCTCTGCGTAGGTGAATGTTTTCGTCGTTACCATACTTCACTAAATTATTAGTGAAGTATGGTAAACGTAAGCCTCCGTTCCTGCAATTTACCCTCACACCCCTTATGCCACTGCCTCCTCTGTAACTGACCCTGGCTTGTTATTTGACCACGCTTCTGCCTAACGATTCTGTACATACCTCTGCCTGATCTGGAACTGACCCTGGACTGTTATTCGACCATGCTTCTGCCTAACGATTCTGCAAATACCTCTGCCTGATCTGGAACTGACCCTGGACTGTTATTCGACCATTCTTCTGCCTAACGATTCTGTACATACATCTGCCTGATCTGGAACTGACCTTGGACTGTTTGACCATGATATTTGCCTGCCTCTTGGACTGATCTTGTACTCTGATACTGGACTAGTGGGATTCAACACAGGGGTCTCACATATGTGAGGGGCTCCAGAATTGTTTTTCTGGATGAAGAAAACAATTTTTTTGTTTTCTCAATCCTAAATTAGGGTCTGTAGACTCGGAGGCTTCAAAGAGATTTGGGTGGGAGAAGCCTCTACCCCTGTCCCCATTCTGTCCTGAACGAGGCCCTACTTCTGCCTGTAGGACTTACTGCCGTCATGCCTCTGCCTGTCACACTGACCACAGCACATGGACCTGCCTACTACCAGGACCAATATTTTTGGCACTGCGGACAATATTTCTGCCTGCACTGACCCTGGACTTTATATGGACAGTAACCCTGACTGCTGCCTGGACAATTGTGTTCGCCGCTGCTGACCAAGTCCCTGCCTGCTGCCTGGACCAGTGCTATCCTCCTGTGTACAACTGCGCTACTACAACCACAGGTAATCTTTTGTTTACGCTTTGCTCAGCATAATGTAATTTGGGGTGTAATTCTTGGTATGTGCATGCTATGTGTCCCTGGAACACCTGACGGTGTTCCTTGCATGTTGGATCTCTGTATGTGGCCAGGCTGTGTAGAACTCTCACATGTGGTATCGCCATACTCAGGAGGAGTAGCAGAATGTATTTTGGGGTGTCATTTTTGCTATCTAAATGCTATGTGTTGGAAATATCTTATAAACGGACAACTTTGTGTAAAAAAATGCGTTTTCATTTTTTTCCACATTTTCCAAAAACTTCTGGAAAAAAATAAACCATTTAAAAGACTCATTATGCCTCATAGATTATACGTTGGGGTGTTAGCTTTCCAAAATGGGGTCATTTTGTGGGTGTTTCCATTGTCCTGGTGCTCCAGGGTCTTCAATTTTGTGGGGAAAAAAAAAATCTGAATTTTGCAAAGAATTGTGGGAAAAAAATACAACTTCAAATAACTCACCATGCCTCTAACTAAATACATTGAAATGTCTACTTTCCAAAAAGGGGTTATTTGGGGGGCATTTGTACTTTCCTGGCTTGTTAGGGTCTCAGGAAATGAGATAGGCCACCAGTACATCAGATGTGATAATTTTTTTATGATTTGCACCATAGCTTGTAGACTCTAAAACTTTCACACAGACCAAATAATTTCCACAAATTTTTGGTTATTTTTACCAAAGATATGTAGCAGTATGAATTGTGGCCAAAATTTATGAAGAAAAATTACGAATTTGCAAAATTTTATCACAGAAATTAGGAAAAATGTTTTTTTTTCAAAATTTGCGGTATTTTTCATTTATAGCGCAAAAAATAAAAAACCCAGAGGTGATCAAATACCACCAAAATAAAGCTCTATTTGTATGAAAAAAAGGACAAAAAAATCATTTGGGTACAGTGTTGCATGACTGAGTAATTGTCATTCAAAGTGTGAGAGCACTGAAAGCTGAAAATTGGTCTGGATAGGAGGGGGGTTTAAGTGCCTAGTAAACAAGTGGTTAAAAAATATGCATCTACATACTGCATTTTTCAGAGTGTCCACGCCGCTCATGTGACTGCCCGGCCCGCCTCTCCCCTCTCTAGTCTCTCGTTCTGTCTGATGTCACGGTGGATTCCTTGCCCCGCCCGCTGACTGTAGCTATCAGAAGAGAGGCGGGCTGGGCAGTCACATTACCGGTGTGGACACTCAGAAAAATGCAGTATGTAGATGCATATTTTTAAAAAAGCACATACAGTGGGGCACTTAATGTATTGTAACACAGGATTTATTAAGACAAAGTTATTTTAACACCAATAGAGTATGCACAGAGCGCTCTCCCAGGAGGGGCGGGGCAAGTCAGGATGACATCACCCGCCAATTGATTATGGCGGTCGCAGCATCCATTGCCGCATTGGGGACACCCGAATCACGATGCATCGATGCTGCAAATAATTTCAGCACCCCTAATAGACATGCATGATCAAGTAATGAATCAGCAGAATGCCCGGCTAAAGGCTGCATCACCCAGTGACTGGCAGGGAGGAGAAAACACATCTAAAGGGATGCCAGGGATTTTTTTTTTTTTTTTTTCATATAGCAGTTTTAAAAAAAAGATCTGAGGTAGGATGCTTTGATGTTTACAGGAGCCTGTCAGCCCCCCCCCCCCCCCCCACACACACACACCAAACTTGGACAAAGAGCATGATGCTAACACTGGGTCTCAAAAAAGGTATTTTTTGAAAAGCAAAATTATTTGATTGAAAACTTTTAATTGTATGATGATCAGGAGGGGGGAGGGGAACAAGGGAATAAACCATATGCATTTGCGCCACTTTAGCTTTAACAGTAACACATTTAAGCTTTGCTAAAGAAACTAAGAACATATACTGTACACTAATGCAATACCTAAAACATTCTGATGTCAAAATATTTACAGGTGTTTATTCACCTAAAACAAAGAAGAGGTAATGCAATCTCAGATCTCAAAACAAAAATACATACATTTATATAAATAACTCAATATAAATGCTCTCATAAAATTAATGGTTCTTTAATAAACTAAGTTAAATGTAAAAAAAAACTGAAGTAGCCCACACAAAAATAAAGCTGGATTATATTTTATTTTTTACTTTTCTTCTAGTTTACTGAGCACAATCCCATGCGTAGAAATCAGACTACTTTTGTGGTAAATCAATATTTGATCACTAAAAAAATGATGATTACTAAAAAAATATGATTTTAAATGAGAAGAGTGCATGATAAAATAATTTTACAGTGTGTACAGTCATCATAGGGACACCTACATTATTATCATGTGCACTCTTTATATTAAAAAATTAAAAAGAAACTGCACTCATAGATAGACATCAATAGATAAAATAAAAATAAAAAAGATTAACGTGAGCAGCAAACCGTAACCGTGAGATATATTACACAGTATATCCAAGTTCTAACATAAAGAGTTGCGCTACATAAAACTGAGTAAAGTGATATAAAATATATACACAAGGAAATTATATCATCCAGTAAATATTATAAATGCAAAAAAGTCAACGTGCAAAGAAAAGGTCGTCCTCTGCAGTGTTTATATGATCACATATACATAGTGAGCATCCATCACTAATATAGGAAAATGTCCATGTGTGAAACCACAACCTTTTATGGAAAAAATACACGCTTACCAGCTACTGTATATATTACCCTTTAATTAAAGAAAGGTCATCAGAGCTTAAAACCAAGCAACCAGGCTCCAGGTCATCAGAAGTGGCTCCAGAGGTTCTCCCCAAAGGGTAGGAGGTCACATGGTAGTTCCACCCAGCATCATCCCGTATACATTAACATGAGGGCATGAAAAAAACGCTTCAGGGGCGTGGCCGACCGGAGCTGTAGCTGGACGCTTGAAACCACAGCTCGTCTCACAGGGGAGATATACAAGCTACACAGGCCGTACAGCGAACCTAATCCTAATCCTAGCACCTACGACACCGGGGACCATGGCCAGCACGTCCAGGAAGAGAAACCCGGAATATCAACCGAAAAAACTCACCGAATTCTCATACAAGCTGGCGGAGCAGGTCAGTGAACTCCAAGATGGCGCCGACCAGGCCGCGCCGCGGGACTCATACACAGATCTGCCGGACGAATTTCCGGCAGATCCTGCTCCATCTGACCCCCCAGCTTTACCTCCTCACCCCCCGGAACGTGACTACCTCCTGAATAGCCCTGCTAAGGCTAAAACGAGGCTCGATGCGCCGCCAAAGCGGCCGCCCACGCCACAAATCGAGGCCCAGTCTTTCAACTCCCTTCTCAGCAACCAGGCCCTGCACTCATCCATGGCAGCTTTCCCCACCTCAGGACAGCCTGTTATGGATACCACATTAAAGGACATGCTACTGTCACTGCAGACCTCCCTTATGACAGATCTCTCCTCACTATTTGCAAAAATCTCCTCTGACATACACTCAATAGATGACAGAGTGACATGCATTGAAAATAATATGAGCGACTGCACTTCCAAAGTTAAGGAAGTCATTGATGTATGTGATGATGTGAGAGAGGAACATACATGGATTCGCGCCAAGCTGGCCGATTTAGAGGACAAATCTCGCAGAAACAATATCAAACTGCGCGGATTCCCCGAATCCATACTGCCTGCAGACCTACCACGATACGCGAAAGAAATGATGCATGTCATTGTCCCACAAGCATCCCCCAGGGACATAATCATTGACAGATTACATAGAATAGCCAAGCCATCCCACCTTGCTGCCTCCATCCCCAGAGATTTTTTGATGAGAGTCCACTTCTTCCACATCAAAGAGAAACTCCTGCTGGGGGTCAAAAATAAATCACCACTGCCTGCTCCGTACACAGGAATCCAATTTTTCCCAGATCTCTCTAAATATACTCTCCAACAAAGAAGAAACCTGAACCCGATCACCAAAGGGCTTCAAAACCATAAAATACCATACAAATGGCGTTATCCAGCAACTATCCTGGTTACTAGAAATGGGCAATCCCACACCATACATGACCTAAACAAAGGCCTGAACCTCCTCCATAACTGGGGAATAATTCTTGAACCTTCCAAGACCCCACCAACGCGCAGCGGCCCCTCTCATGCCCGCAGCCGAATGGATCACCACCCCAGCTGAGGAGACTGCACAGCTACTACCGTAGTAGGCCTAACTACTGTACAGCACATCCCCTGGAGTTAGACGAATTGTTCCACTGACTGCTCAGCTCCTCTTGTTACTAACTGTTTATACCCCCATTTAGAGGTTGAAGCGGTGTTTTACACCTCCTCTACGTAGCCCTTTTCAATATAGCAGAGTTACCTTATCGGCAGTTTGCTCGTTGGGCTTGTACTGTCAAGTGTGATTAACATTTTGCTCTATCTGCAGCTCTATTATCCAACCTCTACTGGGTCCGTCGACCGAACTCCATCTACCAACTGCTACCAGTACCAAGGTCCTCCGACAAGTAAACCAGGTCGACTAACTGTAAGTGACTTCCCACACCAACCTGCCTACACTTCCCAACACCATGCCACTAAATATATTGTCGCTTAATGCCAAGGGCCTGAACCATCCGGCTAAAGGCCACTCTCTTTGGAAAACTGCCAATGCTCTCCAGAGCGACATTCTCTGTATTCAAGAGACACATCTGATAAAGTCAGACTCACCATTATGCACCAACCGCCAGTTCCCACACATCTTTCATGCCTGCCACTCCACTAAATCCAAAGGCGTCATGATAGCAATCAAAGAAACAGTGGACTTCCACCTATCCAACCTACTAATTGACCCTGAAGGTCGCTACTTAATTTTAGTGTGTTCCATCAACAAAGTCTTATATCCCCTCTCCAACATTTATGCACCGAACACCCACCAAAAGAAATTCCTTCATAAGATTCTACGTTTAACCAAACAGATAAGAAAAGGGCATTTAATCCTTTGTGGGGATTTTAATATTGTTCCTGACATCAACATGGACACTACGTCTCCGGCGAAGAGGCGAATATCGCCACTGAAAAATCTTTTGTCCTCACAGGACTTATTTGATGTATGGCGCTGCCACCACGGCTCAGAAAAGGACTTTACTTACTATTCTCACATGCATAATTCTTATTCGCAAATTGATTTATTTGCCACCGATAAATGGCTCCTCCAGAATGTATGTAAATCTGAAATCCACGCCACAACATGGTCAGACCACGCCCCAATATCTATTACTTTCTCAGATTCCACTACACAACACAACACATTCTTGTGGCGTGCAAACAACTTTATACTGCAAAATGAAAAATACGCAACAGAAATCTCCAACCTTCTCACTGAATTTTTTTCTATAAACAAAGGCACAGTGTCTGACCATGGGGTGGTATGGAGTGCCCATAAGGCCTATATTAGAGGTATGTTGATTAAACTAAGTTCCCTTCATAAAAGGAAGAGGACGCAGCGTTTAGATGAACTAACATCCCAAATCACCTCCCTAGAACAACAACATAAAGCCAACCCTCAACTCCCACAAACCCTCCAATTATTGAACCTAAGGCAAGAACTGAAAACCTTGCTCCTCCACTCATTTGAATATCTCCAGCGTAAACTAAAAGCCACTTCTTACGCCACCTCCAACAAGGCAGGTAAAACTCTAGCACTGAAACTCAAGGGCAGAAGACTCAAATCTAAAATTTCTCAGATTATCCACCCCCATACGAATATCCCCCAGTCCAATCCTCAAGAAATAGCCAACGCATTCAGCAACTACTATAGCGACCTTTACAACTTAAAACACGATGCTAACACACCGCAACCAACATCAGCAGAGATCAATCACTTTCTCCAATCTATTCAGTTAACCACCCTGACGGGCAATCAACTAGATAATTTAAATAAGCCCTTTACAGAACATGAAGTTCAAGCATCAATTGATTCCCTACCTAATGGGAAAGCCCCAGGCCCTGACGGCCTAACAGCCGAATATAAACAGCATTCCCCACAGATTGTCCCACATATTACGGAGCTATTTAACAACGCTGCCTCCTCTTCCAAACTTCCGAATGATTATTTGAATGCACTAATAGTTACGATTCCTAAGCCAGGGAAGGAACCAAACTCCCCCAAAAATTTTAGACCAATATCCCTACTCAACCTTGACCTGAAAATTTATGCTAAGACCATTGCCACACGCCTTTTAGATATTATACCCACCCTCATACATAGAGACCAGACAGGATTCACCAAAGGCAGACAAGCACCAGATGCCACCAGAAGAATGATCAACTTGATACACCACGCGGAATCCACCAGAACGCCTTCTCTGCTCCTATCTTTGGATGCAGAGAAGGCGTTCGACAGGGTTCACTGGACCTACCTTGAAATGGTCCTCCAGAAATTTGGTTTCAGAGACCACATCCTTAGAGCCATCTTAGCTATGTATACCACCCCTTCGGCCCAAGTATACACGGAAGGTATGCTTTCAAAACCATTCCCTATTACAAATGGCACACGTCAAGGCTGTCCCCTGTCCCCACTTATCTTCAATTTACTAATGGAACCTCTAGCACAACACATCAGATCCAATACTACAATATCCGGAATACAAATAGGTCCCATCAGCCACAAAATTAGTCTCTTCGCGGACGATGTTATTCTAGTACTCACTAATCCCACAACCTCCCTGGCGGAAGTACAAGCCACATTAAATTGGTTCAGTAAAGTATCGTACTATAAACTAAACACAACCAAATGTTCCATTCTAGATATCAATCTGGATGCCACCACCAAGAATTTACTCCAGACACAATACTCCTTCACATGGGCTGACAAGGAAATCACATACCTGGGAATCCAACTCCCAAAAACAACCAGAAATTTATACTCGTCTAACTTCCTCCCACTCCTTCACAAACTCAAAAATGATACACAACAAATTATAAAACACGAGCTCTCCTGGTCGGGGAGACTAGCAGCCTTTAAAATGACATGTCTTCTTCAAATATTGTACTTCTTCCGAACACTGCCAATTCCACTTCCCGCCTCTTTCTTTAAGTCGCTTCAGTCAATCTTCAACAAGTTTCTTTGGAACGAGAAAAAACCCAGATGCGCATACGCAAAATTAATCAAACATAGATTGGCGGGAGGCACAGGATCCATAGATTTTAGGGATTACTACCTGGCGGCCATACTTGCACAACTCCCAGAGTGGTTTCAACCTACTACTCAATCTCTATGGGCCCAGATAGAAAATCTCTCACTGATACGCCCAAACCTAAAAAACAGGTTAATGAGTACCCCTTTGGGCTCCTATGTTTCACCCTCCATCTCCCCGACTATGAAGGCCTCAGTCTATGCCTGGAAAAAAATGCTCACCCTCTCAGACTGTACCCCCCCTAAGACACACTTCCACATACCCCTAGAGACGCTGCATCATCTCTCACCTGACCTCAGACTCTCCAAATGGTCCCTCACTGGAATACACTCGATACACCACCTTCTACAAGGAAATCAAATTAAACCCTTCTCCCAACTACAAGCAGAATACGCTCTGCCCGCCATGGAAAGATTCACATTCCTCCGCATTCACCACTGCCTAAGTAAACTACCTCTCCCCCTCTACAACATCCCCCAAAAAACCTGGGACTTCCTCACAAGCCCCACACCACGGCCCAAAGGTATATCTTACTTTTATACCCTGCTTCAGGGGAAAAGATCCTTTAACAAGCTGGTCCCCCATTATCAATGGGAAAAAGATCTTACCAGTACCTTCTCTGACGCACAATGGCAACTAGCTTTCAAGTCCACCTACAAAGCAACCCAATGCTCATCACTTTGGGAACTCACCCAGAAAATCTCGCTCCGTTGGTACTTAACCCCAGATAAGCTAGCTACCTTCAACACCCACACCCCCAACACTTGCTGGAGATGCAAAGCATCTAGAGGGGACATGTTTCATATTTTTTGGACATGCCCCTTCATCCGAAAATACTGGTTAGATACGTTTGATCTGATTGCCAACATTACTAAAAGTCCTATCCCACCCTCACCAGAGATGGCGCTTCTAAACTTAACCATAGAAAACATACCTGGACCTCTCAGACACACAATAACCCATATTCTCTTGGCTTCCAGACTCAATATAACACGGAATTGGAAGTCAGACACTCCCCCAAACATAACACAAACAATGGACCTGGTCTCACTCCACTTCAGCTACGAAGCCATGATGGCCACCAGCAATGGTCGTGCCTCACAAGCCAGTAAGCAATGGTTACCCTGGACAAACTGGACTAATGCTGCACTCCATACCCAGAATCCCAAACTCAACCTTAAACCTTCTTGACTGAGCAATGTGTTTGCCATATCTTAGACCTGCTAGTTACATCTTGACTACAACAGAGGTTTAACACCTCATCATACATGAAATTGACTGTACTTAACAATTTCCAGTGGGAGCCACTCTCCCCTTGCTGCACAAAGAGATCCCAAATGGGGTGCTGCGAAGGGAGAGGAGGCCCTATATGTATAGTATTCCAACCACAGTACAGTGTAATTTTATACCCATGCTCATTTGATCGCGCTCAAACCGATGACAAACTGCTGACTGTTACATATAGTTTATGTTTGACAATTGTTTGTTATGTTTCAAATTTATACTCTACGTCGTTGCACGACGTACAATTTCTCAATTGTACTTTGTATTTCCTTGCTAAAAATCAATA
Organism: Lithobates septentrionalis; assembly: GCA_037952835.1. Classification (NCBI taxonomy): domain Eukaryota; kingdom Metazoa; phylum Chordata; class Amphibia; order Anura; family Ranidae; genus Lithobates; species Lithobates septentrionalis. The sequence continues at coordinate 3,745,732 of JBBDGP010001187.1, read as the reverse complement.
AAATATTTTAAAAGCAAAAAAACGCTTCAATAGTGTAAAACCTTTCTCTTAAATGTATTTAAAATTAAAATCACACATCCAGAAAGTAATCATAGCGCTGTACAATATAATCCTTTTTGGTCGAATACAAACACAGTCACCCGCATTTCTGAGAACACAGAGATGTGAGGACGTCAGCACCCGCCCCCCTACGCATTTCATCACATGTGACCTACCTCGGACAATGTGCTCCTTTGGGGAGAACCTCTGGAGTCGCTTCTTAATGACCTGGAGCTGGGTTGCTTGGTTCTAAGCTCTGATGACCTTTCTTTTTTTACTAGAGTGTCATATAAAGCTGGTAAGCTTGTATTTTTTCCATAAGAGGTGTTAGTTTCACGCATGGACATTTTCCTATGTTGGTGATGCAAACTGTGTGTGGCCATATAAACAATAGAGAGGGGAACCTTTTCTTTGCACGTGTACTTATTAGCATGTATAATATTTACTGGATGATATCATTTCTTTGTGTATATATTGTATATTACTTTGCTCAAGTTTATGCAATGCGACTCTTTTTGTTAGTACTCTTTATATTAGCTTGGAAGTCACAGAACATGGCAGGGGACACAGACCGCTGCGACACTGACTCTTTGTTTCACATGTTTCTTGCAATTACTCTTTAAAGTAGAACTAAAGGGAAAACATTTTTACTTTTATTTTGAATAGAGTGAGCGAGGGTTAAAACTTCTGTCAGTTTTTTTTTTTTTGCCATCTTGGTTCTATTAGGGAGATTTACCTTTACTTCCTGTCCAATAGCCAAAACAGAACATGAAAGTAATTTTGTCTAAAGTAAGATAATCCCTAGTTGTCACCTGGGTCACCAGAATGAGTGTCTCCATTGGAAGATTTTCCTTCTATTCCTGTTTCAGTGACAGCTCAAAATTTGGGATTTTTTTTTTTCATTTTCAATTTCAGAAATAACTGTAAACAGGACAAATATAAAGAGTGAATCTCCCTAAAAGGGGCACAGACAGCAATAAAGACATGACCCCCTATCCAAATTTAGAAAAAAATAAAGGTTTGGATTTAGTTATGGTTTACCCATATAATGAAATGCTTAAAGTGGTTGTAAACCCTTACATATACCCAGTAAAATGACTGACCTCAGGTGATATACAAAGTTGAAAAAAATCCTCCTACACAAGGTATACCTGTTTATCTGCACACTTTTTTCTCTACAGATGTTCAAAGTCCAGAATTTATAAAGTTTGTCTGAGCAGTCAGAAAAAGGGGATGGAGAGCTGAAATTATACACTGCACAGCTTAGTGAGGAGAGCTCAGACAGCTGATTAGGGGCAAGGGACACACCCCTTCCCACAGCACACAGGAACAGACCTGGGCAAAAATGTCACTCTCTAGATATGCAAAGCTGGTAGAGACATACCCAAAAAGACTTGCAGCTGTAATTGCAGCGAAAGGTGGATCTACAAAGTATTGACTCAGGGTGGCTGAATACAAATGCATGCCACACTTTTCACATATTTATTTGTAAAAAAAAAATTGAAAACCATTTATTATTTTTCCTCCTGCTTCACTTTGTGTTGTGTTGGTCTATCACATAAAATCCCAATAAAATACATTTACGTTTTTGGTTGTAACATGACAAAATGTGGAAAATTTCAAGGGGTATGAATACTTTTTCAAGGCACTGTAGCCCCTAACCAAATTGAAGTCTATAGGAGCAATATCTTGTTGATGGTTTTTATCTGCCCTTTTCCAAAGCTAATTTGCGGTCATTGTGAAAAATGGGTTTGGGTGACGTTACACTGCTTAGGTTATCAATGCAAAAAAATGTACCATTACTTTTTTTTACAAATAGTACCTGGGGAAGTGTCAGTTAGCAGCAGGTTCACTGGTGCTGGTAAATGAGATATCCCTGACAGCTTCTGGTTGTCGATAAACTATAGAATCTCCTATTTTCCAATGTGGGTGAAATATGTATGAGGGGAGTAGCCGCTAGGTAAGGATTTGAGCTGAAGCCTGTGTTTTGGAAAATTAACTTCACACCGGAGTTGAATACAGTGTGCAGAAATACTTCTGTGCTATATTGATGAAATATGGCCATGACAACTTTTGTGTTTACATTCCACCAGCATGAGGGAGCTGTTATTTGTGATAGGAGTTGTAGTGGGGTAGCATCATTGTAACGGGGTCAACATCATAGGGCATCACACTTATCGTGATTGATGTTGATTACATCACTGGACCATGTACCATCACTGGATTTACATCAGAGGTATTGTTTCTTTCATTTTTTTTAAACAAAACATATTTTTTTTGGTGTGGTTGTTTTTATTTATTTTCTTGAATTCTTTTTGGCAGTAACAAGGGGTAGTATTTACTATGTACTGAAATGTGGGGGTCCCCTTATTAAAAAAAAAACACTTACAGCTTCCTAAAGGTTACCCCCTAAAGACCCCCAAATCCCTCTTGAGGAAAAGAATATGGGAATAAGGCCCTTGTCTCCATCAACAAAGGAGCGAGGAGCTTTACAAGGAGGGGGGGGGGGGGGTTGCATGCCTGGATAAAGGTTTGTTTTAAATTGTTAGCAGAACCCCACATAGTTTTTTTTCCCTTCAAAGGGCAGCACACAGTTTTTGAAAACAATTTAAACCAGGGTGAGGTCCCTTTAAAATTCATGCAGCCTAGGTGCCCTAGAAAGGGGGGGATAGCAAGTGTACGTCCTCCCTCCTGAACAATACCAGGCCACATGTCCTTAACAGTTGCAGGGCACTGTGACTCTCAGACTGATGCTTAGGTCAAGAGCCTTAGCTGGCAAGTGTCTCTTCTGCCTAAAGAGCCTCAGTTCCCTTAAAGCGGAGCTCCAGGCTCCTTTAGAAAAATAAATAAAAGTCAGCAGCTGACTTTTAATATTAGGACACGTACCTGTCCACAATCGAGCAATGTCTTTATCCAAGCCAATTTTTCAATGCTGCCACCACCATCTCAGCTGGGGGAAAGCAGCAGTGAAGCCTTGTGACTTCATAGCCGGTCCCCTACTGCACATGTGTGAAGCACGTGCGCTTTGTGAATGGCCCGGCGGCAGGGGAAGAAGGAGTGGGGGCAAACTTCCACATGAGTTTGAGCAGGGAAGCCAGACGGAAATGGGAGCAGGTACCTGTCAAAACCAGGTACCTGCTCCCCCCTCAACCCTGAAAGGTGTCAAATGCAGAAGCAGAGGGGGGAGAAGGCAAATAAGTGGAGCTTCTCCTTTTGGGTGGCAAGCCGGCTTAGAGGTACTTAGTTACTCCCTAGTCTTAGTACACAATGCTATGATTTCTGATGAGATGGCACCAGGACTAAGCATAGGAAACAGAGTACAAGTGGTCTTGAGGCAGGTCTGGTGAGGGCTGTGGGATTAAAGGAGAGTGTAAGTACAGCAGTCCAGAAGCTGATACTGAACTGGAGAGAAAGCTATTTTTATTATTCTGGAAACAGTCCATTTTCGGGCAGGCAGCAGGCAACGCGTTCCGCTAAATGGTTCTGAGGTCAAGGCCGGCAGCATGTAAGTGAAATCCAGTAAAATGTTAGGCCAAGGCAGATGTCGAACCAAAGAAGTCACAATCACTAGCAAGGATGTCAGCAACGTAGAATCAGATATAGCAGATCTGGGTTTAGGCTGGGAAACACACAGGGAGTCAGGAAACAACCACACTGTTACACATTCAAAGCTCTGAGCTTGTGATACTCCCATAGCAGCACAGACAATGACAGTCATAAGATGCAGGGTGGCCTAATTAGACCACTGCCTAGCAACTAGGACACTTGCCTGGGGAGGTGCACCTCTGCTGGCCTTTCAGGACAGGGGGCAAATCAAGTAAACATGGAAGAACAGCTGCTGACTGCAAAGAAGTAGCAGCCCCAGCTCTCCTGCCAAGTACCTTGCAAGGAAGAGTGGCATGGCCACACTCTATATTCAAGGCACCTTGTTCCATGTTGATGAGCAAAAATGCTTTATTCACACATCCTACCCCTCAAAAGGGACCTCAGGGGGACTTATAGGAATCTGTAACCCCCTTTAGAATAAGGGCCCCTCAGATATCCACCCCTTCATGTACTAGGTATTAAGTGCTGGGTACATAGTAGCCCTTGTTGCTCATTCACAAAAAGTACATTTAAAAAATAGCAACAAAAAAATCTCTTTTTTAAGAAAAATAAGAATAACAATATCCCCCAATGTAAATCCAATATCAATCATGCATTCAGTTATGTAGATCCATGTCTGTCTTAATGAGCAATGCCCAACGATGTTGACCTGCCACCAGGGGCGGACTGATAACTCATGGGGCCCCCGGGCAATAGGAGATTATGGGGCCCCCAGGCAATCAGAGATTATGGGGCCACACAGTATACAAACACAGTATACAATCACACAGTATACACATACATGTACACACAGTATACACAGACAGATGTAAAAAAAACCACAGATTTATACATACTGTCCCTGGTTTTACTGAGGCTGGCAACCCTGATGGGGCCCCCTAGTGGCCCAGGGCCCTCGGGCAGTGCCCGAGTGGCTCAATGGTCAGTCCGCCCCTGCCTGCCACTACAATGCCCCACCACTACAAAGATGCTGCCTTTCACTACTGTTGCAAATGAAAGATCTCCAGCATTGCTTTAATGTACACAACAGTAGGTTCCCCTCCACTGAAATAAAGTGCCGCTGGATTCTTATCCAGGCATTCATGTTATTTTAATAACATACTTGTTGCAAAACTACATATTTAATACAGGGTTCACCTAAGGCACAGAATTCACGGAACATTATAGGATTTCTAAATATAGAGCATCTCTATAACTGATATGTTGTTCGTAGCTGTCTTGGTTGGAAAGGACAGGGAAAAGGGTAGGTTTCTATTTTGACTTGTTCATCTATGAGTGTAAATTAAAGTTTAAGATTTTGAGCTATGGAAATAATTGGATTTTTTTTTCAGCCAAGCATATAAGAGAAAGGTAAGTTTGTGAAAAGAGTTCAATATACTGCCCGCTTTACATGGATGTAGTTTTTTGGACCTGAAATAAATATTAATAAAGAGCGAACATATATGCATAACCACTATACATTCCCTTGAAGTACATGACCAAACAAAAATAATGACTTTCTTTCTTTATGCCATAGCAGATATATATTGCAGGATACTAGTTTGTACCATCATGTGCAAACTCTACCCTGAACTGCTCATATAAGACTCCATTTAAGAAACAAGATAGTTGTAAAGTGTGATTATATGTTTCCTGAGGCATCATGGCAGCACACACATTGGGTTGTGACTCCGCCTCCACAACCTGATAGGACTGGTTAGCTATAAGTTTTGAAGAAGAGTCCACCTCTGCATTCTCCTTTTTTTCCTCACCTGTATGGATCGACTGGTTAGAACTTGGAACCCCTTACCGATTCGCCCCAGCTGGGTTCAGCCTCTCCTAGTTGGAAGCCCTGACTGTACAGCCTCTAAACGAGCTTTATGCAGGGAGCCCCAGTCTGATGGTCCCAGGGGTATGCTTTATTGTTCACATTTTACAAAGCCTTAAACGGGTTTAAATTATGTGCAGCAGTCTCCACCTCTTACCTTCTAAGGTTTCTGTTTCATGCCACCTGGTAGATTTTCCACGGTCTCACTTATAGTTGTCATCCTTAGTTTTTTTCTCTCTTTCCCCTCGTTTGGGTCCGCTGGGCGCTGTAGTTCCTCGCCTTGCCATTTCCATTAAGGCATCTGGCTCGGACTCACGGCGCCAGGAAGTGAAACAGCTGGCATCCTCTTTTGCCAGCATCCAAAATGGCGCCGGATGCGGCATATCGCTATGGCGCATGCGTGGCCGTGACGTCAGCGCCGCAGCGATGGTGGTATATTTAAAAACGGCATTTGGCATTCAGCATGTCGTTTTGAGGGTAAAAAACCACCCTCCACCCCAATCCTGTTCTCTTCATTTCTGCCTTGCTGGCTCAACTCTGCTACCTGTTGCTGGTAAGAGTCTCTCTCTTTTCCAGCACTGACTACCAAAAAAAAAAATTTATAACAAAAAAAAGGGAATTATTTTCTTTTTTTCTCCTTTTATAGACACACTCTACTCTCTCCTATGGAGGCCGCTGCCCCAGCAGACCACTCATGGACTAGAAGGTAAGGGGGCGTATGATGGGTAAGTAATGAAGAGGAGAAAATGGAGCCTTGCCACTAATACCATCTTGTACTGGTAGTTCCGGCAGGTCATCAAGGTCATTGCATTCTAAAAGAAAAGAGCGTTCGCCTTCAAGACACTCTCATTCTCGGAGAAGTCATTCAAGATCCTCCCATCATAGAGATTCAACATCCTCTCATCAGCCTCGAGATGAGCAGTGTATCTGTCCTGCGGCCAATACCTGCTGGGTCTGCGGAACGCAAGCTCTACCTGGGAAACTGGTATGCCAAACATGCTTCAACGAGGCAACCTGTTCTAAAGAAGCTGACGCACAGGAAGCATCCAACATAATAAGAGAATCAGTAAAAGAATCTATTATGCAGGTGGCAGCATCTGAATCAATTTGACAATCTACTTCGGCCTCAACTTCTTACGAGCCTCAAGATCAAGAGGATTCACTAGAGGAGGATGAAGTCCTAATACCCACTTCCTTTGACTTCGCACTAATAGACCCTTTTGCGAGATCAGTAAAGGAGGAGATCGGTTGGGAAGAAGAAAAGGATGCTCCTTGTAAACTAAGGAAATACTTTCCTAACTTAAAAAAGGATCCCGAAACGTTTCCATTTATTGATGAACTTGAAGAACTAATAAAGGACGATAGGCTAGCCAAGCTTTACCCACTAAGGGAACCAACGGTAAATCCTCTCATCTCAGCACCTGTGGTGGATTCCTCATGAATGCGCCTGGCGCGACATGTAACTCTACCACTCAAGCATGCCGTCACCTTCAAAGACATAATGGATCGAAAGATAGACCTCGACCTTAAAAAAGCCTATTCAGCGGCAGGAGGGGCCTGCAGGCCGGCAGTTACACTGGCAGCAGTCGGTAGAGCTATCACCAGCTGGACATCTAACATTGAAAAATTATTGCTAGAAGCAGCAGACCAGGAGAAAATCACATCTGCTCTACAGGAACTCAGCCTGGCAGGAGACTTCATGGCAGAAGCATTGGTGGATATCATAAGATCCTCAGCAAGAGCAATGTTGGCAGCAGTAACGTCCAGAAGAGCGTTGTGGCTAAAGCCCTGGGTCGCAGATGCGACTTCAAAATCCAGTTGGTGTAGAATCCCATACGATGGTACAAACCTATTCGGGCCTAAACTAGATTATGCAATCTCGAAAGTTACTGGAGGTAAATAGGGTCTCATCCCTTCAGATAGAAGACCTAAACAACAGAAAAACCCACCGTTTAGACGTCATCTGCCCGAGAGATATCGAGAAGCAAGGTCTTATAGGCCAGGGAAGCAATTTAAACATAATTGGCAAAATCCACAACCGTCTTTTGTGAGGGTGCAGAAGCCCAGAGCCCCCAACTCAGCAGATCAACAGAAGTCATTTTGATGGCACGCAAGCCCAACCCGCAATAGTGGGAGCGAGGTTGAGGCTATTTGCTCATGTATGGATAGACCTTATAAGAGACCCCTGGATGATATCCACCATCCAAGAAGGTCACAGATGGACATTCAAACACAAGCCACCCAAAGAGTACTACAGAGTTACCAGACTACCATCCTCCCTCCTGAAGAGAAAACTTCTTTAACCAAGTATATTCTGGAATTACTACAAAAACAGGCAATCATAGAGGTTCCACGGGAACAGAAAGGCACAGGATTTTATTCTCCTCTTCTTTTTTTAGTAACAAAAAAGACAGGAGACTTGAGGCCGGTACTCGATTTAAAAAGCCTCAACGAAGCGATTCTAGTCGAATCCTTCAAGATGGAAAGCCTTCAATCAGTACTACTAACAGTAGGGACAAAAGGTTGGATGCTCGCGGTTGATTTGTCCGACACCTATTTGCATATTCCCGTGCACCAAACCTTCAAGAAATACCTATGCTTCGCAATGGGCCACCAGCACTTTTAGTTTCAGAGCTTCCCGTTTGGGATATCAACGGCCCCCAGGACCTTTACAAAAGTCTTACTACCGGTAATAGCGCATCTGAGGGAGAAAGGATTGAGAGTTCTACACTATCTTGACAACATACTCCTCCTAGCCAACAGCCAACAAACTCTGCTTCTACATCGAACAATACTAATCTCCACACTCCAACTGTTTGGCTGGATAATAAATTAGAAGAAGAGCAACCTGGTTCCGGCACAAAAAATCATTTTCCTAGGTGCCGAGATAGACACCAGTTCCAACACAGTCGGACTTCCCCAAGCGAAGATAGAACCGGTGGTTCAGAAAATAAAGAAGCTCCTGGCAGCAGAGTACCTATCGGCCAGAACGTGTCTAAACATCCTGGGTTTAATGTCTTCCACCTTTTTAATGGTCCAGTGGTCCCAATAGAACTCAAGAACATTCCAAAATTCGTTCCTAAGGCAGTGGAAGGGGTCATCAATGAACCAGTGGATCAAGATCAACCCGGCAGTGAAGAAATCTGCATGGTGGTAGACTCGAATCAGCAACCTAACACGCAGTCGTCCCATAGTACTGCCACTACCGGAGTTAATCACCACAGATGCCAGCCTCCAGGGGTGGGGAGCAAATTATCAACAACAAGGGGCACAGGGTCGTTGGTCCTTTCACCCACAAGGTATAGTTTCAAACATTCTGGAACTCAGGGCCGCCTGGCAAGCTCTCTTAACATTCGGACCACTCCTCATGGGGAGGAACGTTCTCCTACCCATGGACAACATGTGGCTGTAAATTACATTCACAGACAAGGAGGTACCCGGAGCAACACACTCATGGAAGAAGTTCGCCCTGTAATCGAATGGGCTCAAGTTCATCTGATGGATTTGAAGGCAATATACGTCCCGGCAGTACAGAACCAACTCGCGGACGACCTGAGATGAATATTTATATCAAACAACGAGTGGTCCCTCAATCTTCAAGTTTTTGCTCTTCTTACTCGCAAATGGGGGATTCCCAATATGGATCTGGCAGCAACTCCAGACAACAGAAATGTTCCCGGTTCCTAGCGAGAGCCACTTATCCAACGGTGGCAGGGATCGACTGCCTTCACCACCCATGGAGTTTCCACTTAGAATATATTTTTCCTCCGATTCCCCTAATAGCCAGATTTCTGGCCAGACTGAGGAGATCGACATCCATAGTCATAGCAATGTTTCCGTTCTGGCCGAGGAGGCCATGGTTTGCGACCATCTTACAGCTGAACACAGAAGAGCCGTTTCCGCTCCCAGTGACCCCAGATTTGCTCTCACAAGGCCCATTCCTACACCCATCACCAGAACAGTTACACATAATGGCCTGGAGGTTGAAAGGGAGAGGCTACTAGACCAAGGGTGTTCACTTAGAGTAGTGAACACACTTCAACAGGCCAGAAAAGGCACAACGAACAACACATATAGCAAAATCTGGGAAAAATTCACCGCATTTGCGCAGCAACAGTCTTGGGATCCACTCTCCCTTTCAGTCTCTCAAGTCCTAGAGTTCCTACAACTAGCTTCAAGCACTCTCAAAGTCCAAGTCTCTGCACTGTCCGCAATGACGGGAGCCAAATGGGCACTGGACTCGCTCATAATTCAATTCCAGAAAGCATGCCTGAAAATAAGGCCACCAAGAAAACCAACCTTTCTGACTTGGGACCTATCGATTGTACTAGAGGCTCTGTCAAGAGAACCCTTCTTCCCTCTAGAATAAGTATCCTTATGGGATCTAAAGTTTAAATTATCTTTCCTGGTTGCAATAACATCTGCCAAAAGAGTTTCAGAGTTACAGGCTCTACTAATCAAAGAACCGCATCTGTTTTTTTACCCGGATAGAGTCGTCCTCAGACCCTCAGATCAGTTTATACCTAAGGTAGCATCTACCTTCCACTTCAACTCAGAAATCAATCTTCCAGTTTTTCTTACTAGTGAAGGGGAACCACATCCGTTGGACATCAAATCTGTTATCTCCACCTACTTAGAAGCTACCAAACAGTTCAGTAAGACTGAAAACCTTCTAGTCATACCGCATGACGCAAAAAAAGGCCAGGCGGCCTCCTCAAGAACAATACCTTCTTGGCTAGTTAAAACCATCAAAAGAACATACCAAATTTGGCTATTCCCAATACCAGACGGATTGAAGGCCTACTTGACTAGAGCGGTAGCGACCTCCTGGGCAGCGTACTGCAGAGTGTCCTCAGAAACCATTTGCAAGGCAGCAACTTGGTCTTGCAGAAACACTTTTATATCACACTACAGAATAGACCCGGCTCAATTAACTACGGTTGAGTTCGGGAGATCAATCATTCAGACTAATTCTTCTATACCCTGTACTTGAGCAAATAAAATCTTCTGAAAGCACCCACCCATGTAGCGAGTTATTTCCCAATGTGTGTGCTGCCATGATGCGTCAGGAAAACGGAAAATTGTATTCTCACCTTTCCGTAATTTTCCTTTCCTGACGCATCCCATGGCAGCACACAGAATCCCACCCTTCTAAGGTGATAGTTACTAAGAATGAAGCGGTGGACTCCTCTTCAAAACTTATAGCTAACCAGTCCTATCAAGTTGTGGAGGCGGAGTCACAACCCAATGTGTGTGCTGCCAAGGGATGCGTCAGGAAAGGAAAATTACGGAAAGGTGAGTATACAATTTTCCATTTTCATGATGCTAGATGGTTTAAAAAACATGCTAAACAAATCTGCATGTTCATGACACAAAAAGTAAACTCTGACTAGATTTATTGTTCAACCTGTTGCTAGCCAGCAGAAAACGCTATACAGCATATTATTCAGTTTTGCAAATGTGTCACTTATGCTCTGCACACACGGTCGGACATTGATCGGACATTCCGACAACAAAATCCATGGATTTTTTCCGGATGTTGGCTCAAACTTGTCTTGCATACACACGGTCACACAAAGTTGTGGGAAAAGCCGATCGTTCTGAATGTGGTGACGTAAAACACGTACAGCGGGACTATAAACGGGGCAGTAGCCAATAGCTTTCATCTCTTAATTTATTCTGAGAATGCGTGGCACTTTGTGTGTCGGATTTGTGTACACACGATCGGAATTTCCGACAACGGATTTTGTTGTTGGAAAATTTTATATCAAGCTCTCAAACTTTGTGTGTCGGAAATTCCGATGGAATATGTGTGATGGAGCCTACACACGGTCGGAATTTCCAACAACAAGGTCCTATGACACATTTTCCGTCAGAAAATCCGACCGTGTGTACAGGGCATTATAAACTATACACAGTTCCATAAATCGTATTTTAGGCTATAGTGTTCTTCACAGAGTAACTATATAGACAGTACAACGAGGCACAGGTTAGCGCTATACAACCTATGGTAAATACAAAGTAACTTTTATGGATCATTAACTTTTTGATTGTTGCACATTGTACATGAACATTTCTTTACCATGGATGTTGAAACCATAACCACAACCAAACCATGTTACCACTCTTTTATGCTTATTTTGGCACTAATATTGCTTGTTTTGTAATATCTCTTTGGATCCTTTGACTTTATTTATTTATTTTCAATATATATCTTTCACTTTTGTTTTTGTAGCGCTGCTCACGTTTTCATATTATCTAGATGTTGAAACCATAGTTTGATCACATTTTAAACCTGTCGTTTGTAGGGACCATTTCCTGTACGCTAAAGAAAATGTCCCACACAAAGCATGTCACAGCACTGCATTGGTTATTAGACATGGTGGAAGGTGAATTCAGTTTTGGAGGACATGGGTTGGATGGTGAAGGAAATCAGTATAGAGGGGCAGTGACAACAACATGATATAAAAAAAACAAAAAAAGAGAGCTAGAAGCAACAAGTCTGGATTGTGGAGGAGGGAGACAGAGAAGGCAACAGATCTGGATAGTGGAAGATCCTGCAATCCGTCTCTGTATTCAAGCTACTCCCTAATGATGATAAAGAAATGAGTGAAATTCTGTTTTAACGTCAATGGTATAACGTTTAGGGTGGAATATTATCATAACACAGATATATATGTTGGGAACAGTTTCCACAATGCTCTGTTCCCAAAATACGCACGCCTCCTCTGTCTGCAGCATCAGACTTCTTTAATGAGGGTGTTAAAAAGTAAGATTATTGCAGTAACCTACAGAAATTAATAGAATCCAGGTGTATGATACTCAAGTTGTTGAAGTGTTGTATCTAATTTATTTTACTACTTTTTGCAGATCATCATTGTCTGCTTTTAAATATAAGCCTTTCGCTGCCAGACTCATAAGAGTCTCTGGATCCATAAAGAAATTAGCTATTTTTTTTTAAATGATGAGGACGTGTATGTGATGTTAGGGCAAATTACAGAAATTCTGGCAAAGTTATCTGTATGATGATTCACAAGTGAATGGTATAGGAATTTCAAAAGTTAGATCAAGAATGACTAGGCTTAGATTTTAATGTGATTATATCAACAGCGGTTTTGACATGCTGGTAAGCTTTTTATCAAGTCACTGAAATGCCAAAAAGGCATTACATACTATATAAGTGTCATGGAGTCTAGCTACAGTCTCCTATTATAGTACTTTACTAGTCATTGTGAATGTTTGGTGATGTGACATCTGTGACATCATACAAAATGGTACTGCAAGAAAAGATGGTGAATGATAGATACACTTTAGGTTGTTTTTTTCCCCATATCGATTATACATGATTTCCTGTATATAATACCTGATTTTTTTTGTTGGAGGAAGTACAGTTTTACTTTAATTTATACTGTAATATATAGAATATTACATTTTTCAAAAATAATTCAAACATCAGAACGAACTAAAAGCTAGATTTCAAAGTATTGTCAAAATTGTTTAGCTCACGCTCTGACATTTTCAGTCTAGTTTTTGTGCATTCAGACAGTCTTTTACGAAAGTTTCCACTAAGAAGTAGATACAGAAAAGGATTAATACCACTGCTGGCATAGCTGAGGCAGATAGAGCAGTAATAGCTGACATAAAAAATTAATGTTGGTTTAGAAATCTGAAGGTTTACAATCTGTATGACGTGGTAGGGGGCTGCACTGACAATGAATACTCCCACCAGCACGAGCACCATCTTGGTCAATCGTAGCACTCTTTGCCTTGGTAAGCTGTTGCTGTAACTGAAAAAAAAATGACAAGAAACTGATTACTAGGCAACATTAACTATCATGAATTTCATAATTCTAGGCAGACATTAACTTTGTGGTATAACTTCAGACAAAACATTTTATTCCACTTTGAGTACAATGGGGAATGGTAAGAGCCCCTATAAGGGTTTTACCTGCTACCATGAAGTTGATGCCCCACAGCTACTTTCATTGCAAATGACTGATTCCCAAAATGACTGATTGTAAATCTGTTAACAAAAATCAGCACGTTTCTTAGCAGCTGGTTGTAGCAGTAACTACCATCTTATCATAATTTCTCATCAGATTTACTGTTTTCCTCACTCCTAAGTCTATCCTCCATCTTCATCAGTATTCCAAACCCTGATAAAGGGGGCGTTCTTTTGGCTCCTGAAATGTATTGGCAACACAAATGGTCTTTATCAGACTGTTTTTATTGAAGAAAAATTATATTTAGAATGTTATCTTTGGGTACTGGGCTTGTTTAATTTAAGTAGTCCGTCATGCTCAAGTGAGCATTTGAGATTTTAAAAGATCTTCCATATACTGTAAGTTCATAGGAAAGAGAATTTACTTACACAACGTAAATCCAAAAAGGGAAAAGAGCAAGACAGTGATGTCCCTCGTATGTTTTACATTCAAGTGAGACTATGTGTTAAAATTATTTTCAGTAATAAGTATTAAATTAAACATCAATAACAGGCAGGAAAGAAACATGTAAAAAAATTTTATCTAAAAATACTATATGTGATTATGCCAGTAGAAAAAAAATACATTAAATCTAAAATTTGGGGGTTCAAGAGTGATGCACATGGCGTACCACAGCAAAACATTGGGATACAAGTGGGATGGTTTGACATTTCCTGCCTGTAGGGGATTTATTTATAGCAATATTTTTCTCTAAACAGCAGCTACTTGACAATATGTAAGCAAAAAATGGCCAATCATACACAATACATAGACAACAAACAGTCAGTCAACTGTTTTAATACATAGGCAACAAATGGGCAATCATTACAATATGTGAGCAGCAATTGGGCAATTATGACAAAATGTGAGCTAAAAGTGGACAAATGTCACAATACAAGGACAGCTAATAGGCAATTGTGGCAACTCCTTCAGCCATCTTCCAAGCTAACATCCCTCCCCCTCCCCAATCTAAGAGGTCCCCTTCCCAATCTCTGCAATTGTGAAAGAGGAAACAACAAAATAATATCCAAGAGACAATGAATAAGCTGATCAGGTCTGGGATATCAATTATCTATAAAGACAAATGAAAGATACAGTTCAATAGCTTCCTAGGCTCATTATACATTATGCTGTAGAAAATGTGTTAGTTTGTACACAGATACTAAAACAACAAACAATATTTAATAATAAATATAGGATACAGCCAAAGCAGATGATCAACAGACAGAGAGCCTCTGATAAAAGACTTGTGATTAACCAAAAAGTAGCATTACAACAGCCATAAATCAAATAAACATATAAAGTAACATCCAAAGCAGAAAACATTTAATAAACATACAAATAATAACAAGCATGATCAACATTTTGAATCTGCTTCAATGATACAATAAGTTCATAATTCCTAAAAATGTATACAGGCTTACCCCACTTTTAAGTACACAATGGGGTTTATTTACTAAAGCTAGAAAGTGCAAAATCAGGCTCACGTCTGCATAGAAACCAATGAGCTTTCAGGTTTTATTACCAAAGCTTAATTGAACAAGCTGAGGTTAGAAGCTCATTGGTTTCAATGCAGAAGTGAGCCTGATCTGGCACTTACTAGCTTTAGTAAATAAATCCCATTGAGGACTTAAAAGTGGGGTATGCCTGTACAGTAGTTTGTTGCTTGTTACACATATTACATATAGTATTTTTTCTGTAAAATGTATGACCATGAAATGTAATCTAGCATAATTTAGCATGGCTTGGGCATGATGTTACTATTTCTATTTCTGTGCTTTACTATTTTCTGAGAGATCAAGCTGAACATTTGTTGCAATCCAATATAATATTGCCTTCCAGTATCAAACATTTCAATTTCCCTTTGCCTGACCTCTCCCATGAGGAAGGAATGCAAATGAAAAGATCACAAAAAAGAACAATTTTACTCTTTATTATGTATGAAATTGTCATTGGTAAAGATTTAAAGAAGCTCAATTAATTTTTTTTTGGTTTGTTCCAGAATCTCTAAAATAGTTGACAAATGTCAATTTCCCTTATGTTAATTAAATTGTAATTTTTATATTGGGATCAAAACACACATGTCACAAATCCAAATAGGCAAAACTATTTTGTTTGTTTGTTTGTTGTTCTAAAATCAAACATACCATTTAAAAGGTTCTGATCCTTACTGAATTTTATGATAATACAATATTCTCATATCTATTCTGACAGCCTTCTATTTAAAGTAAGGGTTAAAATTTAGTATAAACGTTAATTTCCTTCCAACATTTATTCTTTGAACTTTTTTTAATCAATGAACATCGTTATGGTCATATGTTGACTGGCTAGATGTATTTATTAGTTGTATTTCTGGCAGTTCATGTTTCATTTCAGTTTTAAACAAATCTGAATTAACCACCCCCCTCACACCTGTTCACTCCTTATGGACCAGAGACATTTTTACAATTCTGCTATGGGCCTGTTTATTTGGCAATAACTTAGTCATTACTTAAGAGAGCAAGGTAATACATATGTTGTTTTTAACAGCTATATATACTGTGGCCCCTTTAAGAGCCATAGCAGGCCCTCGATGCGTGTGGCCGGCAGGAGCGATCCCTGCCGGCCACCCGCGATCATGGGCACAAGAGCAGGAACGGGAATTTGTGTGTGTGAACACACAAATCCCTGTTCTGTCAGGGGAGGAGAAACGGATTGTCTGTTCCTACTAAGTAGGAAAAATGATATGTCTCCTTCCCAGTCAGTCCAATCCCCTCACAGTTAGAACATACCTAGGAAACACACAGTGTTAACTCCTTCCCTGCCAGTGACATTTATACAGTAATCAGTGGCTATTTTTAGCTCCGATCGCTGTATAAATGTCAATGGTCCCAAAAAAGTGTCAAAAGTGTCCGATCTGTCTGCCGCAATGTTTTAGTCCTGATAAAAAGCACTGATCACCGCCATTTCTAGAAAACAAAAAAAATGAAATAAAAATGCCATAAATCTATCCTATTTTGTAGATGCTATAACTTTTGCACAAACCACTCAATATATGCTTATTGCGATTTTTTTTACCAAAAATATGTAGAAGAATACATATTGGCCTAAACTGATGAAGATTTTTTTTTATTATTTGGGATATTTATTATATATATTTTTGGGATATTTATTATAGCAAAAAGTAAAAATTGTCGGTCTGCTTTTGTTTATAGCACAAAAAATAAAAACTGCAGAGGTGATCAAATGTCACCAAAAGAAAGCTCTATTTGTGGGGAAAAAAAGGGCATCAATTTTGTTTGGGTACAGTGTTGTATGACCTTGCAATTGTCAATTAAATTAACGCAGTGCCGTATCACAAAAAAATGGCCTGGTCAGGAAGGGGATAAAATCTTCCGGGGCTGAAGTGGTTAAAGAACAAACAAGGCTTTCTTTTCATGATATTGTCTTGCAACAATGTTTTTTTTCACAATTCTTGCACAAAAAAACATAAAAAATAAGCTAAGCACAAAAGTGTAAATATACAGTATGTTTACTGTGTAAAGGAACAAAGCAATGAAAAACAAAAATATTTACATATTAATGGCTAATAAAATAGAAAAAAAAAAAAAACAAGCAGAAAAATAATTGAAAAACGAATACGGAATCAAGTAGGGTGATTAGAATAAACTAACAGTTAAACGGAGGAGCATTCTCCTAACCTCCCTGACGGTATTCCCGAGTGTGGCTTGGGGTTAAATTTCAGCACCATTAGCGGTAACCCCGAGCCACACTCGGGATTACATCTCAGGATCCTCGTGCGATGTACTTACCTTGTCCCCAGGATCCTGCGATGTCCCCCCGCTGTGTCTGTGGGCTCTGTCCTCCGCCCGAAGCCTCTCTGTGCACGGCTCAGTTCCCTGCGAGCGACGCGACGCACGGGGATGGAGCCTGGCGGCAAATTCAAAAAAATGTAAAAATCATAACACATACAATACTGTAATCTTACAGATTACAGTACTGTATGAAATCATTTCACATCCCTTTTGTCCCCAATGCTTTTGCCCATGCCCTGCATGCAGTTTAATATTATATATACTGTTCTTTCTGCCTGGAAACTTGAGATTGTCCATAGCAACCAAAAAGTGTCCCTTTACATCAAAAGTGGCTTTAGACCAGCTAGAAAACAGCAATAGTAAATTAGAACACTTGCAGAATTGAGCGATAGTGAATCGTGGGGAAATGTATTTTTTTATTATTATATTATTATTTTTTTAATTATTTATATTTATTTATTATATTATAATTTATGATTTTGTGTTTCATACTTCATCATACCCGGAATATCTACTAGACTCTTGGTGGACAGATCTAAGTGTGTTATTGCTAAGAATTACAGGCCTACAATATAAAACGCCAAATTTCTATGCAAAATAATTGTACTACTTTGAGACGCAAAAATCTGAAATAATCATACCGCCAGGGAGGTTAAGAAAACTTTTTCTTACTTGTCAGGTTCCTTTAACTGACATTAACTGCAGATCGAAGTTAATTTTTTTGATCTGCAGATGAATAAATAGTGTAGATACAAAAGTAACAATGTTACTTTGTATCTTTCTATTTCAAGTCTGAACTGTGTTGTTAATAAACAGACAGCTTTTTTTTAGCAGCAGCTGTGAGAGTTGCTCTTTGTACACAGAAACTCTGGCTTTGATTAATCAGAGCTGAGAATTGCTGTGTAGTGGGGGGTGGTCCCGGCAGGAGGGCAGAATGACTGGATGTGCTATACATGTCTTGTATACAATGATGAACCTCTTTAATTGGAGTACAGATGGTAGAATATAGCCAACGCATTTCGGGGGACATGGGACCCCCCCTTCTTTAGGGCTGCTGTTTGAATATGCATCCCGTTAGGGTCTGTCTGGGACCTGAGAATCAGGTCTGGGAATGTCACAGACAGACAGGTCCCAAACAGGCCCTAACAGGATCCATATTCAAACAGCAGCCCTGAGGAAGGGGGAGCCCCTTGTCCCCCGAAACACGTTTTATATATTCTACATCTCTACTCCAAATAAAGCAGTTTATTTCACAACTACTGCATTTCGGCACTCCTTTACATTCACCTGCTTTGATCAATATGGAAGCAACCGCCTGGCCACATCCTCAGGTAGCAGCCCATACCTTTAACAGGGTTTACCATCTTCAAAAAACAGTCAGGCATCAAACTCTGGAAAGAAACCTTTCTTACCTTGCCTTTTGGACCTCCTATCTACAACCAGTGACCAACCAAATCAGTCCAGCATGATCTCTACCCTTCAAGAATACTTTGTATACAATGATGACTTTTTGGGTGTGTGTAGCACATCCAAAGTCTTGAGCTAGTTAAACATGAAAAAACACACTATTCTGTGAGCAAAATTTTGACCACACATCCACTCAGTATGCATTTGAATGATAAACCCTAATTGCATTAAATGCTGTAAATACATTAATGTCTAATCAAATAACTGTAAAATACATGACATTTAGGCAAGCACCGATAGGCACTGTCCCTGTCTCAGTACACCAACTTAGAGTTGGTCTTAATTACCTCCAGTTTCACTATCTATGAACTGGGGGTAATTATTTTTTAATTTGGTGAGCAAATAGTGCCACTTTGTAAAAGTGTCACTATTAGGAACTATCTGAATCGAATGCATGTTTGGACAAAGCTTCTAAAAGTGGTGGCAGGGCATTTTAATCTAGTGCAGGACTTTTAAAAGGCCACCCTAACAGAAAAGTGGTGAAAATGCTTTATTCAATTCCCTTACTGTGTTGGAAAGCTTGCTGGACACATGGCCAAGCCATTATTGTTTTATTGGAAAACAAGCGGAACACAGAGATGGGAAATTAAAATATAGCTTTGTAGTTCCAGTCTGTAGAACATTATATTATGAAAGTATTAGCTATACTACCACCCAGTAGTAGAACTACTAATAACAGTTCAATATATGAGAATGGCTGCTGCAACTATGTCTATATAAACTGCATGCTAACAGCCCACTGAACAATTACTTCTCATATAAGTTCAAGCTTTTTTTGGAGTCCTTCAAACTTTGGCTTTGGTAGCAGTTACAATGTATAGAAATGCCACCACTTCTTGCCGACACTGTACATTGTTGGGCAGAAGATCTTCCTCTATTCAACTTTAGGCAAGCGGTTTCCATTGATGTGCTTAAAACTTTGCATTCTAGCTTGCAGCTGGTTGAGAAATGCCATTGCTTCATCTGCCAATTTAATCCACTTTTGCTTTGAAAAAAAGGATGGCATGTGCATTTCTTCCCATGATGCTGGCTCAGGCTGTGCCACTGTGCAAACTAAGCAGCAAACTGGGAATGTCTTTATCAGATCTTGTGGATTTTCTGAATGAGGCTGAAGGTGGCTTATATTGTTCTTTTCAGAGGATAAATGATTGATCCCAATTTCAGTTTCAGTTATGTTCTGTTTTTTTTTTTTTTTGGCAGTACTGGTGGGGCTTCTTGCTTAGGTTTCACAGCAGCAGACGCTGATGTGAAACTTGTTGATACCACTTCATATGAATGCTTTGTTTTAAAAATATTTGATGTTTCAACTTTCAAGCTTCTTTCAATCCCCTAGCTCTTATGAAGTTTTCTCTGCTATTTTTCAGGCAACTGGTTTTGAAGATAGCAGGCTACCATGTTTGTCTCTCCACAGTATGTTATTGGCATATCCACATCAAAAAGCATGCTTCTACCAATTTTACATAACGTGTGATTCATTCTCCCTGCATCACAATTTTGTTCTGGTTAGTAAGGTGCAGTAGTTTGGAACATAATCCCATGCTTCATTGGAGTATTTTGTGTCTTTCCACTAGTGTACTCTTGTAATGTGTAAATGGTGATGAAAAACTGCGCTAAGTCAAACTACAATTCTAAAGCAAATAAACAGCTACAACATACATTGTGATATAATGACATAGCATCAGAAATTAAATACAAAATGTTGCGCTAAAAAAAAGGAAAAGCAAAAGTTATCCCCTATCACCTGGACAGTGGTAAGAAATAAAGGCCACAATGATTCCAGTGATCAGATGACAATCTGTGATTATTGAAAAATTCCAAAATGTAATAACTTCCAACGAAAACACATGTATCATGTCCAAACCTCCACCCAGTGATCAAACACAAGGCGTACCAGATGAAATTGACCATTCACTACAGATAGTTCAATTTGGACATGTAGTATAATGATATCCAACCATCCTCAATAGTGATGGGCCGTCACAAGCAATGCAATTGCACACCTCGGTAACCCAATGCTCTGCAGTACAAGTGTTTAAAAATAGACAGAGAGACCTTGCATAGCGTAACTCTGTATGTAAAGAGGTTTATTGAATAAAGGAATAGTAACATTCACATATCATCCAAGTAAAAAAAAAAAATTAAAAGGGTACCTTATGCAAAAAAAAAAAAGTCTAAAAAGCCATTAGATGTGGTACAAATTTTAGGGGCACTCAATGCAAAAAAACACAGTACCCCTACTCATTTAGAAGATGTACCATTGAAATAAAGATGCCTAGACATGTGACAAGTCATTTAATAAAAAATAAAAATCCCCAAAAGTCTCTCATTGTAAATCCATCATCAGTCATAATTCCTGGCACCCAATGACTCAACAAAAAAAAAAACCCTTGATGACCCAGTACAAATGACCAATCCTGATGGTACTACAGCCAAATGATAGCTCTCTGAGCTATCAGGTATACAGAATAAAGGAAGTCAAAGGCATGGTGATCAATGTCACTGTCCAAATATGGTTTGTGATCACAGTTAGGCAGTGATGCACTACCTGTCCTCACCCCTTTGTATAAAAGCTGGGGATTCCTGGTGATGTCAGTGGTTCCTAGCGATGCAGTGGGTGCAAGCACCTTTTTTTTTCTTAGGAGTCAGTGATAGTGGGAAGCTGTCATATATACAGTATATAGGCACAGTAAAAATACTGCTTCTTTATACAGTATGATTTTTGGCTCCTGCAGAATAGTGGCATTAACAGACAAAGTTTGGTCTTAACCTAGGTTTAGACCGCACTGTTGGCTCATCCCTAATCTACAGCAGTAATTAGTACTTTGGCTATCACTGTTGTAGATATGTATCTTTTCAGACCAAATACTGGACACAAGGCTGAGCCTTTCTAATTTATTTGAAAACAGAAACACAGAGACAGAAAATTACATTATACCAATGCTGTTTCAGTAGTAAGGATATTATGAAAGCATTAAACATACTACCACTACCACCTAGTGGCAGAACTACTAATCAGAGTATATTTTTTAAGAATAGTTGTTGTCTCTATGTCTGTTTAACTGCTTCCCGACCAGAAGCTGCAGTTATACGGTGGCAGTTTGGCTCCCCTGGGTGAGCCGTCGTAGCTGTGACCACGAGGGGGAGTGCGGCGACGACTGAGCCAATGCGCGTGCCTGGCATTCGTAATGTCTGCCGGGCACCCGCGATTGCTCCACACAGTAGTATAAAAAAAAGTGTGCACTATTGTTTCTGGGCAGTACTAAGGGTACAAACAACAACTAACATACACATATGTGGTATCATTGTGATCGTCAGGAACAGGAGCATTTATTTTGGGTTGTTCTTTGGTGGAAGCTTATGGTAGTAGAAAAAAATATACAGATACATTTAAAAAAGAATGATTTTTTTTTTTTACCTTTTTTTTGGACCAGTTCAGGATCAGGAGATAGCCATTACCATTTACCACAAAATGAAAGCCCAATTTATTCAGAAAAAAAATAAGTTTAATCCACCTGGATGGACAAAGTAGTTGTGATTATACGTACGGTTTTACTAACACTAATGTCAAAGTTGCCCAATTGTATATAACTATTTAGATTTGTTTTACCCTTAGGTGCGAAGGGGTTAAATACAAGATTGCTATAGCAAACAACACAGTGAAATTGTCTTACAATATGCAAGGAAGAGAATTTATACCAATACTGCAATGTAATTTTACAATTGTTTACTGTGTTGTCTTGAAAAGGTAGGCCTAGATTACCTGCCTCTTGTCCAGCCCATGTTCATAAATGGCAGAATGGGAGCTTTGCCGATGTGGGTGGACATACCTGTATGTCCTCCACATCAATGGCTCCTGTGCAGCTCCTAGAGCACACACACCAGTGACTCCGGTGATTGTGGTGTCTCCCAGACACAGAGGATTACATGACCAGGTAAAGGACCAATAACATTGGATAAAACAACCACTTGGAAACCCCTTTATGCCCATCATATAAGGGTAGCAGCAGAAAAATGTCACCACTATTCTACCAGGGATATTACCTCTATGTGGACAAATTTATAACAGCCTGCCACTCTTTATCAGTAGCAAACTTCAGCAAGGGCTTCCACAAAGACTGGTAATCACAAAGCTAAAAAGGAGGGAGTCAACAAAATTGCAGAAGTAAGAAATGTTGGCCTTTAAATGGAAGGATACTTGGGATGTATATGTCCTTTCTTCCATCCAATAAGACAGCTCATGGGATGTGTAAATTTCAATGACCAAATGATGACATCCCAGGTGGCAACAAGAAGATCCGTTCACTGGTATAAAAAAAAATGTCCATCTACCTGTTTTGATTGGCCATTTACAATTCCTATATCATCTACTGACTGCAGGAAGACCAAGCTCATTCCTAAACCTAAACTACTACATATTGTAACAGCCCTTATTTACCAGTAAGTCTCTGCACCTGAAAATGTTTGTACTGATGCAGTCAGCAGACTGCATGCGAGACACTTCCTTGATAAGCTCCCGCCTACCGAAACAGGCTGAAAACCTCCTAAAAATGCAGTGCATGTTCCAGAGATTGAATAAGGCATAACACGTTTTTATTGCCGCAACTGTCACTCACAACCTGACCACTGTATAAAAGACTGCTTCCGTTGGTACCATACCTCACTATGATATTAATGAAGGTATAGTGAAGGTCTTTCTCCTATGTCTGATTACCTTCATTTTGCCTGTACAGTGGTACCTCAGTTCACAAACTCAATTTCTCTAACTCTGGTCATGAACCGAGGCAAATCTTACCATAGGGTTTAATGTAAATAAGGTTAATTCATTCTGAACTTTTTTTTTTTGTTGTTTTTCAACCACAAAAATATGAAACAAAGTACAG
The DNA here is from genome assembly GCA_037952835.1 of Lithobates septentrionalis. Taxonomy (NCBI): domain Eukaryota; kingdom Metazoa; phylum Chordata; class Amphibia; order Anura; family Ranidae; genus Lithobates; species Lithobates septentrionalis. The sequence continues at coordinate 3,722,157 of JBBDGP010001187.1, read as the reverse complement.
TACAGTATGAAGAGATATCTTCATTCTTGTCACCTGCATTACCGCTCTGCACATTCTTGTCACCTTCATTACTGATCTGCACTTTCTTTTTTAACAACATGCTTGCTCTAAACAGTCTTGTCACCTTCTTTACTACTGCACACATTCTTCTTATCACCATGCTTGCTCTGAATTTTCTTTGGAGCCATACTGGATGTCCGATACAGTACAGTATGTGATAAAAAGCACACAAAAAAGCTTTACAGCAAGTGTGCACAGGGATGTACAGTACAGTCAGTGGTGGAACTACCGCCATAGCGACACACGCAGGCGCTATGGGGCCCGCAGCCAAGTGGGGCCCAGTGGGGACAGGCGACTCCTCGGTGAGAGCGGGCGGCTCCGCGGGCCCGCGGGTGAGATCGGGCGGCTCTGTGGATGAGAGTGGGCGGCCCTGCGTCGGAGCTCCGGGGGCTGTCAGGCGGCTCGCTTGTTGAGACAGCTGGACGGCTTGTGTGTGAGTGGGCTGGCCAATCAGGGAGCTGGCAGGCGGGGGCGCATATAGATGACATCATCTCTCACCGCCTGCAGTTCCCCCTTCACTGTGCAGGCAGTCTCGGGAAGCAGAGAGATGACATTATCTCTCTGCTGCCTGACTGATAATCTGCTGCCTGACACAGCAGGAAAGTGACACAGCAAGTGACAATCCGTAATGTGTGACAAGTGAAGTGGCAAGTGACCATCCGTAATGTGTGGCAAGTGACAATCCGTGATGTGGCAAGTGACAATCCGTAACATGTGGCAGGCGACGTGGCAAGTGACAATCCGTAATGTGTGGCAAGTGACAATCTGTGACGTGGAAAGTGACAATCCGTAATGTGTGGCAGGTGACGTGGCAAGTGACAATCTGGGACGTGGCAAGTGACAATTCGTAATGTGTGGCAAATGACAATCTGTGACATGAAAAGTGACAATCCGTAATGTGTGGCAAGTGACAATCTGTGACGTGGAAAGTGACAATCCGTAATGTGTGGCAAGTGACGTGGCAAGTGACAATCTGGGACGTGGCAAGTGACAATCCGTAATGTGTAGCAAGTGACAATCCGTGACGTGGAAAGTGACAATCCGTAATGTGTGGCAGGTGACGTGGCAAGTGACAATCTGGGACGTGGAAAGTGACAATCCGTAATGTGTGGCAAGTGACAATCTGTGACGTGGAAAGTGACAATCCGTAATGTGTGGCAAGTGACAATCTGTGACGTGGAAAGTGACAATCCGTAAAGTGTGGCAGGTGACGTGGCAAGTGACAATCTGGGACATGGCAAGTGACAATCCGTAATGTGTGGCAGGTGACGTGGCAAGTGACAATCCGGGACGTGGCAAGTGGACAATCGGCAACATGTGGCAGGTGACATTCTACAACGTGTGACAAGTGACAATCTGCATCTGGTGACAGGCGACATGGCAAGTGGACAATACGCAACGTGTGGCAGGTGATGTGGCAAGTGACATTCCGTGACAAGTTGCATCTGGTGGCAGGCGACGGTGGCAAGTGACACGCTCAGGGCTCCCACTGATTCTGCATTATGGTGAGTTGAACTATTTAATTTTATATAACAGAACAGAAATTGGTTAGAAGGCATGGAGGTCAGCAATATGTGTCCTTCAGGGGCTGCATACAGTATACTGCATACTTTGTTGTTCAAAATTAATATAAGCTGTTGCCTGGGTACTGTGCCACATGGGTGTGGTAATCTGTTTTTCAATGGCATTAGTTCATTTTATTTGTGGGGGGGGGGGGCGGCTGTTTGCAGGGGGGCCCATACAACATTTTGCTATGGGGCCCTGTGATTTCTAGTTACCCCCCTGAGTACAGTACTGTACAGTAGGGATGAGCTTCGAGTTCGAGTCGAACTCATGTTTGACTCGAACATTGGCTGTTCGCAAGTTCGCCGAACAGCGAACAATTTGGGGTGTTCGCGGCAAATTCGAATGCCGCGGAACACTCTTTAAAAGTCTATAGGAGAAATCAAAAGTGCTAATTTTAAAGGCTTATATGCAAGTTATTGTCATAAAAAGTGTTTGGGGACCTGGGTCCTGCCCCAGGGGACATGGATCAATGCAAAAAAAAGTTTTAAAAACGGCCGTTTTTTCAGGAGCAGTGATTTTAATAATGCTTAAAGTCAAACAATAAAAGTGTAATATCCCTTTAAATTTCGTACCTGGTGGGTGTCTATAGTATGCCTGTAAAGGGGCGCATGTTTCCCGTGTTTAGAACAGTCTGACAGCAAAATGACATTTCAAAAGAAAAAAGCCATTTAAAACTACTCGCGGCTATTGCATTGCCGGTCCGACAATTCACATAGAAGTTCATTGATAAAAACGGCATGGGAATTCCCCACAGGGGAACCCCGAACCAAAATTTTTAAAAAAATGACGTGGGGGTCCCCCTAAATTCCATACCAGACCCTTCAGGTCTGGTATGGATTTTAAGGGGAACCCCGCGCCAAAAGAAAAAAAAAACGCCGTGGGGTCCCCCCAAAAATCCATACCAGACCCTTATGCGAGCACGCAACCTGGCAGGCCGCAGGAAAAGAGGGGGGGACGAGAGAGCGCCCCCCCCCTCCTGAACCGTATGAGGCCACATGCCCTCAACATTGGGAGGGTGCTTTGGGGTAGCCTCCCAAAACACCTTGTCCCCATGTTGATGAGGACAAGGGCCTCATCCCCACAACCTTGGCCAGTGGTTGTGGGGGGTCTGTGGGCGGGGGGCTTATCAGAATCTGAAAGCCCCCTTTAACAAGGGGACCCCCAGATCCCAGCCCCCCCGTGTGAAATGGTAAGGAGGTACAAAAGTACCCCTACCATTTCACTAAAAAACTGGCAAAAATGTTAAAAATGACAAGAGACAGTTTTTGACAATTCCTTTATTTAAATGCTTCTTCTTTCTTCTATCTTCCTTCATCTTCTTCTTCTTCTTCTGGTTCTTCTGGCTCTTCTGGTTCTTCCTCCGGGGTTCTCGTCCAGCATCTCCTCCGTGGCGTCTTCTATCTTCTTCTACTCGGGCCGCTCCGCACCCATGGCATGGGGGGAGGCTCCCGCTCTTCTCTTCATCTTCTTCTTTTCTTCTCTTCTTCTCTTCTTCATTTTCTTCTCCGGGCCGCTCCAGATCCATGCTGGCATGGAGGGAGGCTCCCGCTGTGTGACGGCGTCTCCTCGTCTAAAGGTTCGTAAAAAACGGGGGCAGGGCCACCCGGTGACCCCGCCCCCCTCTGACGCACGGGACATGACGGGACTTCCCTGTGGCATTCCCTGTGACATCACAGGGAAGTCCCGTCAAGTCACCGTGCGTCAGAGGGGGCGGGGTCACCGGGTGGCCCTGCCCCCGTTATTTAAGAACCGTCAGACGAGGAGACGCCGTCACACAGCGGGAGCCTCCCTCCATGCCAGCATGGATGCGGAGCGGCCCGGAGAAGAAAATGAAGAAGAGAAGAAGAGAAGAAAAGAAGAAGTTGAAGAAGAAGAAGAGAAGAAGATGAAGAGAAGAGCGGGAGCCTCCCCCCATACCATGGGTGCAGAGCGGCCCGAGGAGAAGAAGATAGAAGACGCCGCGGAGGAGATGCTGGACAAGAATGCCGGAGGAAGAACCAGAAGAGCCAGAAGAACCAGAAGAAGAAGATGAAGGAAGATAGAAGAAAGAAGAAGCATTTAAATAAAGGAATTGTCAAAAACTGTCTCTTGTCATTTTTAACATTTTTGACAGTTTTTTAGTGAAATGGTAGGGGTACTTTTGTACCTCCTTACCATTTTACACAGGGGGGTGCTGGGATCTGAGGGTCCCCTTGTTAAAGGGGGCTTCCAGATTCCGATAAGCCCCCCCGCCCGCAGACCCCCACAACCACCAGCCAGGGTTGTGGGGATGAGGCCCTTGTCCTCATCAACATGGGGACAAGGTGTTTTGGGGGGCTACCCCAAAGCACCCTCCCAATGCTGAGGACATGTGGCCTGGTACGGTTCAGGAGGGGGGCGCTCTCTCGTCCCCCCCTCCTTTCCTGCTGCCTGCCAGGTTGCGTGCTCGGATAAGGGTCTGGTATGGATTTTTGGGGGGACCCACGCCGGTTTTTTTTTTTGCGCGGTGTTCCCCTTAAAATCCATACCAGACCTGAAGGGTCTGGTATGGAATTTAGGGGGACCCTCACGTCATTTTTTTTTAAATTTTGGCAGGGGTTCCCCTTAATATCCATACCAGACCTGAAGGGCCTGGTATGGAATTTAGGGGGACCCCCACGTCATTTTTTTTTAAATTTTGGTTCGGGGTTCCCCTGTGGGGAATTCCCATGCCGTTTTTACCAATGAAGTTCTATGTGTATTGTCGGACCGGCAATGCAATAGCCGCGAGTAGTTTTAAATGGCTTTTTTCCTTTGAAATGTCATTTTGCTGTCAGACTGTTATAAACACAGGAAACATGCACCCCTTTACAGGCATACTATAGACACCCCCCAGCTACGAAATTTAAAGGGATATTACACTTTTATTGTTTGACTTTAAGCATTATTAAAATCACTGCTCCTGAAAAAACGGCCGTTTTTAAAACTTTTTTTGCATTGATCCATGTCCCCTGGGGCAGGACCCAGGTCCCCAAACACTTTTTATGACAATAACTTGCATATAAGCCTTTAAAATTAGCACTTTTGATTATTCATGTTCGTGTCCCATAGACTTTAACGGCGTTCGCGTGTTCGAACAAACTTTTTTCCTGTTCGCATGTTCTGGTGCGAACCGAACAGGGGGGTGTTCGGCTCATTCCTACTGTACTCACAGTACACTTTCAGTGTCTTTCTGTGACCGCAATCTCTCCTATAGGAAGTCGCGACCATGTGTCAGAGCAGGGAAGATGGCATGTCTCGTGTTAGTGAATCAAAGTGGAGTTCACGTACTGAAGCAAATTTTTGTGAACTCTTCTGTTCGCGAACCAAGTTGTTCATGAACAGAAGCGTTTGTGTACCGAGGTATCACTGTATCTGATGTTCTTTGCCTGCAACCTGGACTGATCTTTTGCCTGCTGTGACAATGCAAGGACCTGCCACTGTAGTAGTGGAATTGAAGAAAACACAGGGTTTTAATGTATGTGAGGGGTTCCAGAGTATTGTTTCATAGTGGAGGAAACTAAGCTTTTGGTTCTCTCCAGGTATTGTAATCCCCAGATCAGGGTCAGAAGTCTGGAGGCTTCGAATAGCTTTGGGTGGAAAGAAGCCTCTACCCCTGTGCCCAGAACTTACCAATGACCAGAAAGCAACTACACTTGAGCAATGCCCCAAAAAATCATACTGCATACTGACCTCTTCTATGCCTGCTGCCTGAATTGACCCTGACCTATTTATCAACAATGTTTTTGCCTGCTGCTTGGACCAATACTTTGCCTGTTTGCTGACCACATCTCTGCCTGCCACCAGTACTGACCCATCTACATATCTCACTGACTACATTCCTGTGAGACACCAGTCCCACCCATCATCTGTGGACAATTGCAATGGAACGACAGGTCCTTTTTTATTCATCCTTTGTTCAACCTCTTGTACTTCCTGGCCAATGAGCATAGCATTGTGCTATGGGGCCAGCCACATACAGGTAGGTTAGGCCTGCTTGGCTTTTTGGAACGAGGACTGCTGTAGGCAAAGCTACACTGATCACTTATACAGAGCTCCCTCATCACTTATACAGAGCTGACATTGTAGTAAAAAAATGTCTATGCATTGTTGGTGGATTTCTGTGATATAGAAGAGGCAATGGTACATAATGAGTCCAAACAATGAGAAGGTCTTACACATACGCTATCCCCATACTAGGGAGGAGCAGCAGAATGTGTTTTGTGGTGTAATTATAAGTATGGCAATACTGTGTGTTAGAAATATCTCAATAAGTTACAACTTTATGTTAATAAGATATTCCTAACAAAGCACAGACATACAGTGGCACCTTGGATTACGAGCATAATTCCTTCCAGAAGAATGCTTGTAATCCAAAGCACTTGTATATCGAAGAGTGTTTCCCCATAGAAGTCAATGCAAACTCAGATAATTTGTGACTTCTATTGTATGCAGTACCACTTTTGGCCAGAGGTGGGGGGGCACGGGAGACACTCAGAAACACTCGGAAACCGATTGGAGCAGCTCAAATGCACTCAGAAACACTCAGAGAGACTCAGAAACACCCGGGAAGGACTGTTTCCGAGTGGCGGCGAGTGCACCCGAGCGGCTCCGAGTGCATCCGAGCGGCTCTGAGTGTCACTGGTGCCCCCCCACTTCTGGTCAAATGCGGTACTGCACACCGCAGAGGCTTGAATCCTGCTCATTTTGCGAGACATCGCTCGCAAACCGAGTCAGGATTTAAAAAAAATAATAGCTCATATTGCAAAACTCTCGTTAATCGCGTTACTTGCAATCCGAGGTATTACTGTACTTAAAATTACTCATTCTGCTACTCCTCCTGAATATGGCAATAACACATCCATGAATTCCAAGATGGAGAAAAATCTAGGGGTCCTAGTAGAAGACAGACTAAGCAATAACATGCAGTGCCTAGCTGCGGATACCAAAGCCAGCAGAATATTAGCATGCATTAAAAAGGGAATTTTTTCCAGAGATAAGACGATTATTCTGCCCTTTATAAAATTCTGGTTAAGCTGAATCTGGAGTATTCCATCCAGTTCTGGTCACCAATCCTCAGAAAGGATGTGCTGGAGCTGGAGAGAGTCTAGAGAAGGGCAACTAAATTAATAAGGGGGCTGGAGGATCTCAATTATGAAGAAAGATTACAAACGCTAAATTTATTCTCCCTGTAGAAGAGATGCTTGAGGGAGATACAGTATGACTGCAATATACATATATCTCAAAGGTGATCCTAGCGTAAGTATGAAACTTTTCAGTCCCAGGGAGTGTAAGAGGACACAGGGCCACACGATGAAACTGAAAGAGAAGCGGTTTAACCTTAAAGAGGAGTTCCACCCAGGGGGGCCGTCCAAAAAAAAAAAATTAAAAGTCAGCAGCTACAAATACTGCAGCTGCTGACTTTTAATTGGACACTCACCTGTCCCTGGGTCCAGCGGTGCAGGGGATCGAAGCCCCGCGTGTCCCCCCCATCCGCTCGTCGGCGCCGGCATTTCAACTGTGGGCGCCGGGCTGTGGCTTCACAGCCTGGCACCCACTGCGCATGCGCGAGCGGCGCCGTGCACCGTGATTGGCCGCTCAATCACCTGGGACCTGTAATGTGTCCCAGATGATTGACAGGAGGGAGGGAGCAGAGTGGAGCCCTTCCTGTGCCGAGGAGGAAGTGATGTCACCAGCCCAGGCTAAGGGACAGGCAGACTACGAGGGACCACCTAGCAACAGGCATTTAGAGGTAAGTGAAAAAAAAAATATCCAAATGTTTTTTTGTTTTTTGTTTTTTAGAATTTTTACAGGTAGTTTTGTTTTTTGGGTGGAACCCCACTTTAAGCTGTGTAGGGGATTTTTCACTGTCAGGGCTGTTAGGATGTGGAACTCTCTTCCACAATCTCTTCCACAATCGGTGGTGTCGGACATGCATCTTAATGAAAACAAATTAAGGGGGTATGGGAAATTATTTTTCTACACACACACACACACACACCTACACAGGTTGAACTGGATGTACTGTTGACTTTATTCAACCTTACAAACTATATGTAACATGTGTGAGACTTTTTCACAGCCTAGCCCCATAGAGAGGCCCAAAATAAAAGGAGCACCTCCAGGCTTTCTAGGGGCAAAAATGATGCAACTAATTTCCTCATAACCTATCAGACTTTTGTATGCCCAGGAGCACCAGGTTAGTGGAAACACCCAGAAAATGACCATGTTTTGTGAAGAAAACACCCCAAGGTATTTTCTAAGAGGCATAGTGAATCTTTTGGAAATGTAATTTTTCCCCCAAAGTTTTTGGAAAATGTGGAAAGGAAATTTATTTTTTAACACAAAGTTGTCAATTAAAAGATCCATTTTCATTTTCTTTCACATTTTCCAAAAACAGAAATAAAAACACCCAATACATGCACACACGCACAATTTTTTTTTAAAGAAATGCTTGTTATGTTTGTTCACTACAGTGCACCAACACACCTAAAGCCAATTTACACCAGTGGATGTATGTTATGTGGTGTGTTTCTCTTTTTAAACTTTTTAAAATGACAATCATTAAACTTATGCACAACAGTGCATTGTGACGCATTGTAATGTGCTGTGTTACAATAAAATGTTAGCGTGCATTGCAATAAAATGAGGCAGGCAAACACACATGGCACTGTGGATCAGGCTGCACCCCGGGCTCCCCTACTCTTTTGAGACTTAGATTCCTTCTTAATTGTCCCAGCCTTCCAAGTTTTCCAGACTGCTTTAGTGGTCTGTATCAGTCCGTTTGACATTGAATCCCTCCAACATGGAGTGCAGTCTCTTGAGTAGAACACCTGTCTCAAGACAGGATCACACATTTGACTTCAAATGGGAGCACACCTCCCTTTTGGCTGGGGCACTGAGTTATTCCCAAGCCTTCGTTATAATGGCTGTGTACACCTAGGAACACACCCTGCTGGTCTTTGACCACATCCTGGGGTTAGAGATGGGTTAGAGATTTCTTCCCACACAAAGCTCTTTGAAATCTCCAAACCCTGGAGCCCAATCTGAGAATACCAAAATCCAGAGAAAGCAGTAAAAACTGTTTTCTCTGCTCAAAATTGACACTCTGTAGTGCCTTGCATTGTCACAATGCATATATTGTTTCATATATTCATGCCTGTTTACATTATACTGTTAACATATACAGTATCTCACAAAAGTGAGTACACCCCTCACATTTTTGTAAATATTTTATTATATCTTTTCATGTGACAACACTGAAGAAATTACACTCTGCTACAAAGTAAAGTAGTGAGTTTACAGCTTGTATAACAGTGTAAATTTGCTGTCCCCTCATAATAACTCAACACACAGCCATTAATGTATAAACCACTGGCAACAAAAGTGGTGAGGGGTGGGGTGTACTCACTTTTGTGAGATACTGTATATTTTATATAACTAATTTGTTACTATAAGTGTTGTGTAATTGGTTGGCAGTAGCATGGCTTAAATTCTGGCTGTAATATAGAACACTCGCGCCTTGGTAATAGATGGGAATGTGTTTGAGCCGCTGCTGTCAATATTGTCCCCACTGGAGGGTAAATTGGGAATAAATGAATAATAGACAGCTCCTGGGATACTCCGTGTCAGTGACTATACCTTATCTATATCATATAGATATCTGAATCCTATAATGACTTCTAATGGATATAACAAATGAATAATACAACAGTGAAATTTATAAAGTGCATATATAGATGACTGTGTTAACCAAAGTCCAATGTGAATAATTTCATCAAATAATTCAGTAGAAACATATAAATTCTTTTTTGGTGACAATTTTAAGTGCATATAGTGATGGCTGTGAAAACAAAGTCATTTCCTTGTGAAAAAGTTCTGTAGTGCTCCATGTCCCATCGGTGTCAATGCATCCACCTCATGGTGCCAGGGCTGGGCTCAGTCCTCCCTTCTCAGAGCTCAGGCTGCTCAGCTGTCGGTTAATTGCCAGCACTCATCATTCCACAGTGACTCACCTGATGATCATATCCTGTTCATCACTCAGCCTTGCTGGCTATTTAAACTGCATTGATCAGATCTCCTGTGCCTTCGCTTTGGTCAACATATCCGGATACTCTGCTGTATTTTTCCTGTTAAAGACTTTTGCCTGGCTGACTTCCCTTCTGGTTCCTGATTCCATTTGCTGCTTCTGACTATACTGATCTCTGAATTCCTGTTTTACTGGCTTGTTCCAACTACCCGCTCTGGTTACCACACCCTGGCTATGTTTTGACAATGCTTATTCTGTTTGTACTATTTTATCATTTAAATAAAGCAGAGGTCCGGCCGTTTTTTTTTTTTTTTTAAAAAGTCAGCAACTACAAACACTGTAGCTGCTGACTTTTAATAAGGGTACCTACCTGTCCAGCGAGCCCGCGATGTCGGCCCCCGAGGCCGATCCGTTCATTGGATCAGGTGCTGGTGCCGCTATCCTGACTAAGGGAAACAGGCTTTACTGCCCGTATCCTACTGCACATGCGCGAGTTGCGCAGCGCTTTGTGAATGGCCCTGTGGTTTTCTGGGACATACACATGTCCCAGAAGTCAATGGGGCAGCTTACCGAAGAGGAGGAAGTGAAGTAGCAGCTCCGCGCAATAGGAAGAGGCAGATTAGGAAGACTGCCTAGCAACAGGCATTTCTGATAAGTAAAAAAAAAATTTTTTTTTGTTTTTTTGTAGAATGTTAATGTAATTTTTAATTTTAGGGTTGACCTCCGCTTTAGAGTGTGATTTTTACTGCACTTCTGTCTCAGTCTGATTCATAGCTCCTGACAGTAGGCGAAGGCCATGAATTCAGAAGATGCAGGCAATCAACTTGCTGGTAATATTTTTTCCAGATTGGATGAGCAGGATCACCACTTGGATCAGTTTGCCATAGCGTTAAAGATGCTCTTGATTCGCACTGCTCACCTTGATCCTCCCACTGTGGCTGTTCCATTACAACCTGTGTTGCAGACCATCCCTGCTGCTGCTCCAGTCTCTGTGCAGGCACCCACCTCGAATATTACCTCTATAAGAGGTATGTCTGATTCCGCTCCACTTCCCCAGCAATTTGGGGGCGATCCAGTACAATGCAGAGGGTTTCTCAACCAGGATAGGATATACTTTGAAATGCTGCCCCAGGCGTTTCCCATGGACAGAAGCAAAGTAGGCTTTGTGAGTTCCTTGCTTTCTGAAAGAGCTTTGGCCTGGACAAACCCTCTATGGGAAACGCAAAAACCCATCGTCCTGAGTTACCCAGAGTATGTGGCTTCCTTTAACCACCTGACATCCGGCCGTAGCCGAATGACGGCTTCAGCGCGGATGTCAATTCCCGGGAGGCCGTCATATGATGGCCTCCCCTTTCCTTGCTCCCCGTGCGCGCTCACGAGCGCGCAACGGGGAAATTCTGTGTTGGCCATGTCCCTTGGACACAGCCAATCACAGATCGCTGTAAACGGCCAATCACAGCGGCCGTTTACAGCGCGATCGCTGCCTCCAATGAGAGATGATCTGAAATGTAAACAATTGAGATGATCTCTCATTGCCGGCTCTCTCTCCTCACACAGAGACAGCGTGTGAGGAGAGAGAGATCTGTCAGCATTCTGTGAGCGTTCCTGTGTGATTTACTGTGCCTACAGTGCCCACAGTGCCCATCATTACAGTACCCATCATTACAATGCCCCATCATTACAGTGCCCCATCAGTACAGTGCACCATCAGTACAGTGCCAATCGGTGCCCACCTGTGCCAATCGGTGCCCACCTGTCTGCCCATCAGTGATCAGTGTCCAGCTGCACATCTGCACAATTAGTGACCACCTGTGGCACCTCATCAGTGCCCACCTGTGCCACCTCATCAGTGCCCACCTGTGCCGCCTCATCAGTGCCCACCTGTGCCAATCAGTGCCCATCTGTGCTGCCTCAGTGCACATCTGTGCAATCAGTGCACATCTGTGCAATCAGTGCACATCTGTGCCGCCTCATCAGTGCCCATCTGTGCTGCTCCATCTGTTCCGCCCCATCTGTGCCGCTCCATCTGTGCCGCCCCATCTGTGCCACTCCATCTGTGCCGTCCCATCAGTGCCCAGCTGTGCCACCTCATCAGTGCACATCTGTGCAATCTCAGTGCACATCTGTTCCACCTCATCAGTGCCCACCTGTGCCGCCTCATCAGTGCCCACCTGTGCCACCTCATCAGTGCCCACCTGTGCCACCTCATCAGTGCCCACCTGTGCCACCTCATCAGTGCCCACCTGTGCCACCTCTTTAGTGCACATCTGCACATCTGTTCCACCTCATTAGTGCACATCTGTTCCACCTCATCAGTGCACATCTGTTCGACCTCATCAGTGCCCCTCTGTGCCACCTCAGTGCCCATCTGTGCTCATCAGTGCCGCCTCATCAGTGCGCATCAGTGCAGGCTTAGCAACCATGGCCAAAAGAAGCTTTTCCGCAGAGGAGGCGTACCAAATACTGTCCCAGGCCGACGAGAGCAACGGGGAGCTCTCTTTTTCTGATTCCCTTTCCGACTCCGATTCTGAGTCGGACATAAATTATGAGCCAGTCCTCAGTAGTGGAACATTGAGTGACTCAGAGGAGGAAGAGATTCGGCCCGCCAAACGAAGCCGTTCTGGTTGGGAGGCAGTGGCATCTACCAGCACCGCAGTCCCATCCACCAGCACCGCAGTCCCATCCATCAGCACGGCAGCCCCATCCACCAGCACCGCAGTGCCTCGGCAAGAAAGGCCAAGGACCCAAGGCAGCCTTCCCTATGCCCTGCAGAACCCCTTGTGGCTTCCTCCTAATTCAGGAGAAGCCAACATTCTCCCTTTCACTGCCCAGCCAGGAGTCCAGGTGAACACGGACAATTTTTCCCCAATAGATTTTTTTAATTTATTTTTTACCGAGGACATGCTGTCAAGTATTGTGGCCCAGTGCAACCTTTATGCACAGCAATTCATTGCGAATAATCCAACGTCCTACTATGCCCGTCCCTACGAATGGAGAGACCTAACGGTGGAGGAGTTGAAGGTTTTTTTAGGGCTCACATTTAACATGGGACTCACAAAAAAAAACACTTTGCTGTCCTATTGGTCAACCTACCCCCTCCAACACATGCCAGTATACTCCAAGGTAATGCCCAGAAACAGATACCTCATGATATTGAGGTTTCTTCATTTCAACGACAATACCCAGTGCCCTCCCCGAAATGACCTAAACTATGATAGACTTTTAAATGATTTTTCTGCACTATTCCCCCTGCTGTTTACCCCGGACAAAAACATATGTGTGGATGAGTCCCTTGTTAAGTTTAGTGGCAGGCTTAAAATAAAGCTATATATTCCCAGTAAAAGGGCCCGCTATGGGGTGAAGGTATACAAATTATGTGACCGAGTCACAGGTTACTTGTATGCCTTCAAAGTGTACGAAGGGAAGGACACCCAGCTGCAACGCCCTAATTGCCCAGACTACTTGGGATCAAGCGGGAAAATTGTTTGGGACCTCACATACCCCCTACTGGAGAAAGGCTACCACCTGTACGTAGATAACTTCTACATATCTCTGCCCCTGTTCCACAACCTGCATCGGAAGAAGACGCCTGCATGTGGTACCATTGAAAAGAACCGGAAGGGCTTTCCTCAAAGTCTGGTCAATAAAAAATTGAGAAAAGGAGAAACGGCGAGTCTACGAAACAACGAGATTTTGGCAGTGAGGTGGAGAGACAAAAGAGATGTGTACATGTTGTCTTCAATCCACGATGATACCTTCATGGAAATCCCCAGAAGAAATGGCCCCATACAGAAACCTAAATGCATCTTTGATTAAAATTTGTTTATGGGGGGAGTCGACTTGAATGACCAGATGCTGGAACCGTACCTTGCTACAAGAAGGACATACCATTGGTATAAGAAAGTCGCAATTTATTTTTTTCATTTGGCCATCTACAATTCTTATGTCATTTATCGTAACTCCACCCAAAACCCCAAACGCTTCCTTGGCTACCAGGAGGAAGTTTTCACTGCCCTTACATTCCCGAACGCCCCCCCAGAAAATATCCGATCTGATGTTCTAAGTCGACTCTCCGAACGCCACTTTCCAGATAAGATCCCTCCCAAACCAACAGGCCAACGACGGCAAAAAAAATGTAAGCTGTGTACCAGAGCGGGATTCAGAAGAGACACATCTTATTATTGTGCACAATGTCCTTCTGAACCAGGCCTCTGCGTAGGTGAATGTTTTCGTCGTTACCATACTTCACTAAATTATTAGTGAAGTATGGTAAATGTAAGCCTCCATTCCTGCAATTTACCCTCACACCCCTTATGCCACTGCCTCCTCTGTAACTGACCCTGGCTTGTTATTTGACCACGCTTCTGCCTAACGATTCTGCACATACCTCTGCCTGATCTAGAACTGACCCTGGACTGTTATTCGACCACGCTTCTGCCCAACGATTCTGTACATACCTCTGCCTGATCTGGAACTAACCTTGGACTGTTTGACCATGATATTTGCCTGCCTCTTGGACTGATCTTGTACCCTGATACTGGACTAGTGGGATTCAACACAGGGGTCTCACATATGTGAGGGGCTCCAGAATTGTTTTTCTGGATGAAGAAAACAATTTTTTTTGTTTTCTCAATCCTAGATTAGGGTCTGGAGACTCGGAGGCTTCAAAGAGATTTGGGTGGGAGAAGCCTCTACCCCTGTCCCCATTCTGTCCTGAATGAGGCCCTACTTCTGCCTGTAGGACTTACTGCCCTCATGCCTCTGCCTGTTGCACTGACCACACCACATGGACCTGCCTACTACCAGGACCAATATTTTTGGCACTGCGGACAATATCTCTGCCTGCACTGACCCTGGACTTTATATGGACAGTAACCCTGCCTGCTGCCTGGACAATTGTGTTTGCCGCTGCTGACCAAGTCCCTGCCTGCTGCCTGGACCAGTGCTATCCTCCTGTGTACAACTGCGCTACTACAACCGCAGGTAATCTTTTTTTGTTTACGCTTTGCTCAGCATAATGTATTTTGGGGTGTAATTCTTGGTATGTGCATGCTATGTGTCCCTGGAACACCTGACGGTGTTCCTTGCATGTTGGATCTCTGTATGTGGCCAGGCTGTGTAGAAGTCTCACACATGTGGTATCGCCATACTTAGGAGGAGTAGCAGAATGTATTTTGGGGTGTCATTTTTGCTATCCAAATGCTATGTGTTGGAAATATCTTATAAACGGACAACTTTGTGTAAAAAAAAATGCGTTTTCATTTTTTTTCCACATATTTCAAAAACTTCTGGAAAAAAATGAACCGTTCAAAAGACTCATTATGCCTCATAGATTTTACGTTGGGGTGTTAGCTTTCCAAAATGGGGTCATTTTGTGGGTGTTTCCATTGTCCCGGTGCTCCAGGGCCTTCAAAAGTGTAATAGGTGGTTGAGAAATGTGATGTGTAATTTATGCTCCCAGAACACCTGATGGTGCTCCATGCATGTTGGGCCTCTGTATGTGGCCAGGGAGTGAAAAAGTCCCACACATGTGGTATCGTAATACTCAGGAGGAGTAGCAGAATGTATTTTGGGGTGTCATTTGTGGTATACACATGCAATGTGAGAGAAATAAGCTATTACAATGACAATTTTGTGGGGGGGGGAAAAATATATATCTCAATTTTGCAAAGAATTGTGGGAAAAAAATACAACTTCAAATAACTCACCATGCCTCTAACTAAATACATTGAAATGTCTACTTTCCAAAAAGGAGTTATTTGGGGGGCATTTGTACTTTTCTGGCTTGTTAGGGTCTCAGGAAATGAGATAGGCCTCAGTACATCAGATGTGATAATTTTTTTATGATTTGCACCATAGCTTGTAGACTCTAAAACTTTCACACAGACCAAATAATTTCCACAAATGTTTGGTTATTTTTACCAAAGATATGTAGCAGTATAAATTGTGGCCAAAATTTATGAAGAAAAATTACGAATTTGCAAAATTTTATCACAGAAATTAGGAAAAATGTGTTTTTTTTCAAAATTTTTGGTCTTTTTTCATTTATAGCACAAAAAATAAAAAACCCAGAGGTGATCAAATACCACCAAAATAAAGCTCTATTTGTATGAAAAAAAGGACAAAAAAATCATTTGGGTACAGTGTTGCATGACTGAGTAATTGTCATTCAAAGTGTGAGAGCACTGAAAGCTGAAAATTGGTCTGGATAGGAGGGGGGTTTAAGTGCCTAGTAAGCAAGTGGTTAAAAGGGTATTTGACTTTCCCACATGCTCCACTTTTGCTGCCAAGAGCCTCTTGTCCATGAAACAGTGTACGAGAACTGTTGCCGATTACGCCATGGATTTCCATACTCTGGCAGCAGAGGTTGCTTGGAACAATGAGGCCCTTGTGGTTGCTTTTTCTCATGGTCTCTCAGATAACTTCAAAGATGAGATAGCAACCCGAAACATACCCACTGAGCTGGAGTAGTTGATCACGTTTGCCATTCTTATTGACTCCAGACTCCGAGAGAGACCTTCCTTTAGGGAGCGCTTGCGGAAGCCTTCTGTACATTTGGCGCTGAGCTTTGCAGTCTCACCCTTGCCTCCCTCGCCTCCCTTGCCTCCTGGTACCAAATTGACAGGTGAAGTAGAACCCATGCAGTTGGGCTTCACATGTCTCTGAGAATGAGAAGGTCTTTAGGAGGAGGGAGAGAGGCAGGTCACTTTTTGAAGTCTTGTCCTACCCGTCCAGGGAACACCCACATGTTGAAGTCTTGTAGGGGACAGACCTTAGGTGCCATTGTTTCATCCCCAGTTATTCTGAAGGATAAGCCCTTGGTTCCGGTTACCCTTTCTTGGTCTGAGTCGGCCATCAAGATACAGGCTCTAATCGACTCTCGGGCTGCAGGCCTGTTCCTAGATGGTGCCTTTGTGTCTAAGAAGTCTATTCCAATGCAGCTTCATGCCACTCCACTTGCCATTTAAGCTATTAATGGGAGACCTCTACAGCCTGCCCATGTGACTCATGAAACTGCTCCATTGACCATGGCCATAGGGGCTCTTCATCATGAGATAATCAAATTCCAAGTCATTTCCCTACCTCATTTCCTGGTGGTTATTGGTTATCCTTGGTTACAGAGGCACACCCCACTTTTGATTGACTTCATGCTAAGGTTCTTTCCTGGTTGCCACAATGCAGTAAGACATGTTTTCAGAAAGTGGCTAAGGTCTTGTGCACCTCTTCTCTCTCCTCCCTGCCGGAGGAGTACCGCAAATTTAGCGATGTCTTTGATAAAGGTCAAGCCGGTTGTTTGCCTCCACACCGGTCTTATGATTGCGCAATTGACCTCCAACCTGGTGCCATACCCCTTCTTGGCCAGGTGTACCCTTTGTCTGTCTCGAAAGACAAAGCCATGGAGGAGTATGTTGCCAATGCACTTTCTTGAGGGTTCATCCACAAATCCTCGTCTCCTAATGGTGCTGGTTTCTTCTTTGTGAAAAAGAAGAGTGACGAAGTGAGACCTTGTATCAATTATAGGGGTCTCAATCGCTTCACAGTTAAGAATGCTTATCCAATTCCATTGATTACAGAGTTATTTGACTGCATCAAGGGAGCCACGGTTTTCACGAAGCTTGATCTGAGAGGGGCATACAATCGCGTGAGGATCAAGGAGGGTGATGAACGGAAAACTTTGTTTAATACCAGGACAGGCCATTATGAATACCTTGTAATGCCATTTGGTCTTTGCAATGCTCCGCCAGTTTTTCAGGAATTCATCAACGATGTCCTTCAAGATTTGTTGCAGTTATGTGTGGTGGTTAGGGATGAGCCAAACATCCCCCCAGTTCGGTTCACACCAGAACTTGTGAACAAAAATCTGTATGAACACACGAACACCATTTTTGGATTTTCCGACGGAAAATGTGTGATAGGACCTTGTTGTTGGAAATTCCGACCGTGTGTAGGCTCCATCACACATTTTCCATCGGATTTTCCGACACAAAATGTTTGAGAGCAGGCTATAAAATTTTCCGACAACAAAATCCGTTGTCGGAATTTCCGATCGTGTGTACACAAATCCGACACACAAAGTGCCACGCATGCTCAGAATAAATAAAGAGATGAAAGCTATTGGCTACTGCCCCATTTATAGTCCCGACGTACGTGTTTTACATCACCGCGTTCAGAATGATCGGATTTTCCGACAACTTTGTGTGACCGTGTGTATGCAAGACAAGTTTGAGCCAACATCCGTCAGAAAAAATCCTAGGATTTTGTTGTCGGAATGTCCGATCAATGTCCGACCGTGTGTATGGGGCATAAAAGTCTATGGGACATGAACATGAAAAATCAAAGATGCTCATTTTAAAGGCTTTTATGCAAGTTATTGCCATAAAAAGTATTTGGGGAACCGGGTCCTGCCCCAGGGGACATGTATCTATGCAAACAAAAGTTTTAAAAATGCCCATTTTTTTCGGGAGCAGTGATTTTTATAATGCTTAAAGTGAAACAATAAAAATGAAATATTCCTTTAAATATCGTGCCTGGCTGGTGTCCTTAGTATTCCTGTAAAGTAGCACATGTTTCCTTGTTTAGAACAGTACCACAGCAAAATGACATTTCTAAAGGAAAAAATGTCATTTAAAACTACTCGCGGCTATAATGTATTGTCGAGTCTCGGCAATATAGATAAAAATCATTGAAAAAAATGGCATGGGTTCCCCCCAGTCCATTACCAGGCCCTTTGGGTCTGGTATGGATATTAAGGGGAACCCCGCACCCAAATTAAAAAAAAAATTGTGCGGGGGTCCCCCCCAAAATACATACCAGGCCCTTCAGGTCTGGTATGAATTTTAAGGGGAACCCCGAGCAAAAAAAATTATCCCTTATCCAAGCACACAACCTGGCAGGCTGCAGGAAAAGGCGGAGAGCAGCCCCCCTCCTGAACCGTACCAGGCCCTCAACATGGGGAGGATGCTTTCGAGTTCCCCCCAAAACACCTTGTTCCCATGTTAATGGGGAAAAGGGGCTCATCCCCACAACCCTTGCCCGGTGGTTGTGGGGATATGCAGCTGGGGGACTTATCGGAATCTGGAAGCCCCCTTTAACAAGGGGACCCCCAGATCCCACCCCCAACCCTATGTGAATTGGTAACGGGGTACATTGTACCCCTACCATTTCACAAAAAAAGTGCAAAAATGGTAAAAAAGGCAAGAGACAGCTTGGGACAAGTCCTTTATTAACCTCTTGCCGACCGCCGCACGCTGATGTACGTCCAAAGTTTGGCAGTGGATATCGTTGGTATGGCAGCAGCTAGCTGCCATAACCCCGGTATCCCCGTTTTTGTGTGGCGGTCGGCTTTCAGATAAAAGTGGTCTCTGTGGCGGATTCGCTGCGAGATCACTTTTATCGGGGACGGGAGAGGGCCCCCCTCCTGCCGCGATCCGGTGCCCTCTGCCGCTTACTGGAGCTGTCGGTAGCGGCGGAGGCGATCGCGTCTGTTTCCCTGCTGTGCCTGGAGACGAGTGAGGCTAAGATGGCGCCCACTCGTCTCCATGACACTGCTGGGCAGGAGCGACGTCAAAACGTCACTTCTGCCCATACGTTTTAAAGGCACATTTTTTTCAATGTCATTTTTTTAAATGACTTTTTTTTAAATTGCATTTTAGTGTAAATATGAGATCTGAGGTCTTTTTGACCCCAGTTCTCATATTTAAGAGGTCCTGTCATGCTTTTTTCTATTACAAGGGATGTTTACATTCCTTGTAATAGAAATAAAGGTGACACAATTTTTTTTTAAAACAGTGCAAAAATAAATAAAATCATGTAAAATAAATAATAAAAATAATAATAAAAAAAAAAAACCCCGTCCCACGAGCTCGCACGCAGAAGCGAACGCATATGTGAGGTATCGCCGCAATTGTTAGAGTTAGACCAATAATAGCCCTAGATCTCCTCTGTAACGCAAAACATGCAACCTGTAGAATTTTTTAAACGTCGCCTATGGAGATTTTTGAGGGTTTTTGACGCCATTCCACGAGCGGGCGCAATTTTGAAGTGTGACATGTTGGGTATCAATTTACTCGGCGTAACATTATCTTTCACAATATAAAAAAAATTGGGCTAACTTTACCGTTGTCTTATTTTTTTATTCAAAAAAGTGAATTTTTTCCAAAAAAATTCTTGTAAGAATGCTTGTAAGACCGCTGTGCAATATGGTGTGAAAAAAAGTATTGCAATGACTGCCATTTTATTCTCTAGGGTGTTAGAAAAAAAACAATATGTAATGTTTAGGGGTTCTAAGTAATTTTCTAGCAAAAAAAAACCTGTTTTAAACATGTAAACACCTAAATTCCAAAACGAGGCTGGTCCTTAAGTGGTTAAAAAATAAAAACATAAAAATGTCCCCTCCTATGTTAATGGGTATCGGGTACATTATACCCCTACACATTCACCAAAAAAGTGTCAAAATGTTAAAAATTACAGTAGACAAGTTGGGACCACCCGGTGATGTAAATGGGTGACCCCACCCCCCTCTGATGTTATGTGACGTAACGAAGGGGGCGGGGTCACCTGTTTACGCCAGTGGGTGGCTCCGCCCTCAGTTATATAACAGCTGTCATCCGGAAGAGGCTTCAGTCAGCAGGAGCCTCCCATGGAGGCAGAGTTTTTTCAGCTTTTTCTTTTTTTTTATCGGGTCATCGGATGCTATGATCGAAGATGAATGGACATCGCGGGACAGTTTTATTTTTTAATAAAAGACTTGTGCAACATGAACAATCCACGCTACCTCCAGACAATTGAAGTGTCGATAAGATGTGAACAAATTTGAAATTTATAATAACATGAATAAAGATGCTGCAACCTACAAAAACCTGAATATACGGTTTTAGCAAAATGTATAAATGAAATCAGGTGTGCTACCTGTGACAAACACACTTATAAAAAAGTCAATATGTGAATATCAACTTTAACTATAGGCTGAAAATAAGTGAAAGGTGAAAAAATGAAAATGAATGAAAAACAATTGAGTACAAAGTCCATCAGGGGGCTAGTTAGCGTCCTTATTAGATGACACCCAAAGGTATAAAACTTCACTAAGACCAAGTCCTTCAGTCAAGTGGGGGATATTGTCTTCATCATGTAATTTCATAAGCCAAGCAATAGTAAAAAAGGCTGCTTACCAGATATGTAGGACCCCTATTACAGAGATCTTTAGGGCTCAAGTGTGTCAGATCTTTCAGACAGGAACAGCTGATTTGGACTTCCAACAGGATTCCTTCCTCTTCAAGCCGTTCTGAGTGCTGTAATGCTGGTGCAACAAGCTGCGGTGTTCTCCTTACAAACTTTATTCCAATTAGATCACTCGTAGTGTATGATGAGACATTAAAAAGAGGAAAGAAGGTGCTTCATAGTGCAGCAAATTAATAAAATTCCTTTATTCCATGTGATGGATGGCTGACATCGTAAAAGCATATAGCAAAGCAGAAAATTTCAAACGAACAACACAGCCATGGCAGAGGATAGCCAGCTGGTACGTGGTGACGTCAGATCCTAAAGGTCCACCCGACGCTGCGTTTCTCCGTATGAGGCATCTCCCAGTCGATGGCTATAATGAATTGTCGGTCCCGGCAATACACATAAAAGTTGAAAAAAGGGTCTGGTATGAATATTAAGGGGAACACCAAACCAAAATTAAAAAAAAAATGGCATGGGGGTCCCCCTCAAAATCTATACCAGACCCTTCAGGTCTGGTATGGATTTTAGGGGAACCCTGTGCCAAAATTAAAAAAGAGTGACCCCACCCCCTCTGACGCTACGGGGAAGCCATAGGGATGTGTGCAGTAAGCAAGTAAAGGCGCAAAATTGCTGGGCATTCCTATGTACCCATTATGTAGATGACAGGAGGTGATGATTAATAAAGTCCATAAAAAGTCTATGTGGGGAAAAAAAGGGACTCAATAAAACATTCAGAAAAGTTTTCAAAGTCCACACAAATGGCTGCCTTCCTGGAAGAGCTGAACCTAAGCCCCAACAATCTGCAGAAAGAACACAAGGAGAGGAGGCGCCTCTAAGTGCAGTATTAAAACCAGATTTATTAAAAAAACTCTGTGCAAAAAACTCACATTTTGTAGAATAACATTAGGCATGTAATGTGGCTAAAAGTCCAGGAGGAGAGAGGTCCGTCAGATCCGTCACAACTAGCGCTGAGTCCTGCTGTGCGTGCGGCTGTGCCTGAACACCGCTGAAGCCGGCCGCGGTGATGAAGTTCCAAAGCGAGGCCTGAGACGCTGATGGAAGGCAGGCGCGGAGCTGTGACGTCACTGGAATGCGACGCGTTTCGTGAGCGTGCGGGCTACGATGGCACGGTAGCCGCGCTCCTTCATCAAAGCTACAGATGAATCAAGGAAATGGTTTAAGAAGAGAATGGGGGCAGGGACTGGAGAGAGAAGGGGAGGAAGGAAGAGCGGATTGACAAGAACACAGGGAGGGAGGGGGGGAAAAAGAGGACGGAGAATGATGGCTATGTGTCTGGTTTATCCAAAGAAATGACAGGGTGTATGTTAATATATAGGGAAATATAAGTGTAGATAAAATAAAATAAAGGTAGATATTAGTAAGGATGAATTTAATTAGAAATAAAAATGGAAATGAAAATAAAAATAAGTATGAGAAATGTGAAAATGAAATTAAAAAAATAAATGAATGAATAAAAAATAAATGAATAAAAAATATAAATAAAAAATGTAAAATATAATAATCCTACGAAAATAAGAATGAAAAAGAGAGCAAAAACAGAAGGAAAATAGACGTGATACGTCAGAGTAATTTTGGGAATAATTATAGGAGAATGATAATGATAATAATAAATGCTAATAGGGATAAATAAGATTGAATGAGAGTATTATTGTATCATGAGATGATAATTTGGGAAAAAGATATACGATATGTATAAAAGAGGGAAGAATAATTTCTCGAGGTCATAAAAAACTGCTGATTAGCCCAAGATCACATATGTGTGATAAATTAAATGAGATAATGAGCATTACTGTAGTAATTAAAAATTAAGATTATTGATACATCTATATACATATACACATATGTGCATATATGTGCACAGGTATGTATTTAGTCAGGTGCATGCGCACGCATAAGCGGACCCACTATCGAGTGGCCCCCATGCATGCGCCGCTCATAACAATAACGACATTAAGGGAAAAAAGGGGGCCTATCCTTTTAAAAAAGAGGGAGCCCATGTATATAGAGATATACATGGGTTTTATATAATTCATTTTATGAAAAAACACAATCAAAACACAGAAGGAAAAACAAAAACAAAAAACATGGACAAGGAACCCATCTGACCTTTGGAGGTCAGTGTGTGGTTATCATTAAAACAGCTTACTCATTTGATTGTTGATGGTAAACAAAAGAATAAAATAAAATAAGTATATTGAGGTATATATATTGTTGTGTTTACAGAATAGTTGCAATCTCAATGCTTTCATTGATTCCTCCCGGCGCGAGTACATCTAAGGTATAGATCCAAAAAGTTTCACGTGCACAGAGCTTTTTGAATCTTTCGGCCGCCGGGAGAAACCTCGGGATCTGTTCAATGACCCACACTTTCAGGCCCTCAGTAGAACCTTGGTGGGCTAAGGAAAAATGTCTTGGAACACTGTGAGGATCTGTTCCACCTTCTATGAGCCTTCTGTGTTCCCCAAATCTTCGTCTCAGGGGTCTGATTGTCCGGCCCACATACATTAGGCCACACGGACACATTAGGCCATAGACGACGAAATCGGATGAACAATTGTAGAATTCCTTTAGCACAAAGGTCTTACCCTTAGTGCGGCACAGCCGCACGCACAGCAGGACTCAGCGCTAGTTGTGATGGATCTGACGGACCCCTCTCCTCCTGGACTTTTAGCCACATTACATGCCTAATGTTATTCTACAAAATGTGAGTTTTTTGCACAGAGTTTTTTTAATAAATCTGGTTTTAATACTGCACTTAGAGGCGCCTCCTCTCCTTGTGTTCTTTCCATAGGGATGTGTGCGTCAGAGGGGGCGGGTTCACCCGGCGACATCACTGTGTGGTACTGCCCTCAGTTATAAAAGAACTGTCACAAAAGAACTGTCACCTGAGAGGCCGGTCATTATGGCAGGTGCCTCCCATGGAGGCAGATCGGTGGCGACGTGCAGCTTTTTCTTTTCTCTTTTTTTGGTCCGTTGGCGCAATAGAAGAAGAAGATGAATGGACTTCGTGGGACACTTTTATTTTTTTATTTTTAAATACAGGACTTGACCCAAGGCGTGTATTGTCGTTTTTACCATTTTCACACTTTTTTTGTGAAATGGTAGGGGTACATTTGTACCCTGTTACCATTTCACACAGGGGGGAGGCCAGGATCTGGGGGTCCCCTTCTTAAAGGGGGCGTCCAGATTCTGATAAGCCCCCCGCCTGCAGATCCCCACAACCACCGGGCAAGGGTTGTGGGGATGAGGCCCTTGTCCCCATCAACATGGGGACAAGGTGCTTTGGGGGGCTGTTACCCCAAAGCACCCTCCCCATGTTGAGGGCATGTGGCCTGGTACGGTTCAGGAGGGGGGATGCTCTCTCGTCCCCCCTCTTTTCCTGCGACCTGCTAGGTTGCGTGCTCGGATAAGGGTCTGGTATGGATTTTTGGGGGGACCCCCACGCAATTTTTTTAAAAAAATTGGCGCTGGGTTTCCCTTAAAATTCATACCAGACCCTTAAGGTCTGGTATGGATTTTGAGGGGGACCTCCACACCATTTTTTTTTAAATTTTGGCACAGGGTTCCCCTTAATATTCATACCAGACCCAAAGGACCTGGTAATGGACTGTGGGGGAATCCCATGCCGTTTTTTTCAATGACTTTTATGTGTATTGCCGGACTGACAATTCATTATAACTACGAGTACTTTTAAATGACTTTTTTTCCTTTAGAAATGTCATTTTGCTCTCGGACTGTTCTAAACACAGGAAACATGCGCCACTTTACAGGCATACAATAGGCACCCCCCCAGGTACAAAATTTAAAGGAATATTTCACTTTTATTGTTTCACTTTAAGCATTATTAAAATCACTGCTCCCGAAAAAACGACCGTTTTTAAAACTTTTTTTTGCATTGATACATGTCCCATGGGGCAGGACCCAGGTCCCCAAACACTTTTTACGACAATACCATGCATATAAGCCTTTAAAATTAGCACTTTTGATTATTCATGTTCGTGTCCCATTTAACGGTGTTCACGTGTTCGAAGGAATTTTTTGCCTGTTCGCATGTTCTGCTGTGAACCGAACCGAGGGGTGTTCGGCTCATCCCTAGTCACATTGTATTCCACTTAAGAAGTTGCCCACGTCCAAAGAACTGGCATCCATTTTTGCTTAGGAGATCTTTCGCTTACATGGGCTACCCAAGGTTATGGTCTCGGACAGGGGTAGCCAATTTGTCCAGGTTTTGGCAGGCCTTTTGTGCACACTTGGGAATTCAGCTTTCCTTCTCCTCTGAGTATCACCCGCAGTCCAATGGGGCAGCAGAAAAGCCAACCACTCATTGGAACAGTTCCTACATTGCTACATTTCTGACCACCATAACAACTGATCAGACCTCTTACCTTGGGCGGAGTTTGCTCATAATAGTGCCATTAATACTGCTTCCCGATTGTCTCCGTTTATGGCAAGTTATGGTTTCCAACCATCCATGTTGCCTCACTCATTTGTTCCTCAGAGAATTCCTGTGTTAGAATCCCAGTGGTCTTCGTTCCACTTAGGTGCAGGTTCAAGTGTCCTTGCAACGTGCCAATGATAGGTACAGACTCCATGCTGACCGCAAACACCTACCTTCCTACCAAATTGGGGAGAGAGTTTGGCTGTCATCTCCCATTTTCTGACTCTGTGTTCCCTCACTGGCACCACGCGTTTCGTCATCTATGTGCAAAGTTATCAAAAGCTGCTTTTGATAACATTGCACATAGATGATGAAACGCGTCATTCTGACTCTCCCAAAGGTCACTACCAGGCCAGAGAATAGAATGCACGCTATGAAGTAAGTAGCTACCACGTCACGCATGAGCAGGCCTGATGTTTTGTTTATTGTGATGTCTAGTTCTGTCATATTAACAGTTTTAGCAATACCCTTTATGGAATTTTTATTATGTATGCTGCTGTTTTCCAATAAATCATCAGAGGATTTTACTTTATGAAGAATTTCTTTTTCATATACCGCACATTGCAAATTTATTTTCCCTGGATCCCCCGGAGCCATCATCGAAGGTAACCCAACATAGAGGGAGCAACCAGAGGATATCGTATTGGGATTGGTCCCCATTAATGACCTACAAGCATAGTAGACTCCTCCTGCTATAAGGCAAGGGAGTCCAACATATCTGGTGAGTGTGGATCTTTTACAGCCCCCATGAGGTCGATGCATTGACATCGATGGGACACAGAGCACTACAGCACTTTTTCACAAGGAAAGGACTTTGTTTGCACAGCCATCACCATATGCACTTTAAATTCTGGCTGATTGACTGGAGGGAGTATATGGAGTGGATAAAGCTTTTTTGGCAGTTGGTGATGCATCTGTGAGGGTAAAAGTAGGAATTTATGGCCTGGTAATTGCTGTAGTAGGTATAGCCTAGGTATATTCTGAGGCCCTTGGCAATATGGGTGAGAGAGCTGAAAGGCCTAAAGGAGCAAAGAAAAGGAGAGCAGCAAGTTTTAAAGATTCTAAAGAAATACAGAAAGAAACAACTATTCAAAGAGTGGATGAAGTAAAACAGTGGGTCAGAGAAGTAGTAAGTAAAGGAAATATTATAAGAAACTAAGAGAAATGCATCAACTAATTGAAAGCTTAGTTCATTTTTTGTTGAATTTCAGCTTAATTACATGCAATGACAATAATGTAATACTGTAATACCTCTTTACCCAGAATTTGAAAGCCATATTTAAATGCTTGAAGAGGCCCATTGCAGCCATCCCTTTGCACAAAAAGTTTCTACTGGTATTAGGTCAGGCATTCTGTGCACAATGCAAGCTTTCCTGATCATTGGCAGAGTCTGGAAGATCTTTGTCTCTTGTGTGTGCTGACATCATGTGGCTAGACTTCCAACCACTCACACTGACATATCTCAGCCACCATTCTCTCATTCCTTCCCAATGCAATTGAATTTGCATCACCTATCATACCCACATCATTCATCCAACACTTCAAGTTCCTCCTATCCCACTGCAGGAGAAATTGCATTATTAAAAATGTAATTATGCACATTTTTTGAAATTCACATCAGTGCAGAGGCAGATTCACAGTGGTTAGTAGGGGGGGGGGGGGGGAGTGAGAGCTATATAGAAATGGCTGGGGCACAGATGTGCATAGAAAATACTTAATTTCAATAATACATCTTACATTCTGCTACAAAAGGTGAACTAGGGCTTTAAAATGCCTGAACTATGTACAGTTTCTAATATCCATAGAAAACATTTATATTGTTCCCTAATTTAATCTCCTGGGCTGGAGGAAAGAAGAAAGGTTTCTATAAAAAGACCCTGTTGCCAGACCAATAATTTCAACAACAAACTTCCCATAAGATTACATGTGAATTTAAAGTATTTTCTACATGTTATTTAATTGTAAATTTCTTCCCTGTATAGGTATCCAAAAAGTCCAGAGACTGCTGTTGGGTGCCACCATCTTGGACTTGATGTCAGCAGCCTCAGTGGACTCATTCAGGTGACAGTCTGTAATATTTTCCTTTGCTCCTTCCCTAGCTGCTACATAAAAGGTTATGTTGCGGAGCAAGGGTAGGGAATTACAGACACTCTCATAAGAGGAAACAGCTATAATGTGCTGGAGGGATGGAGTTGTCCTAGGGCATTGAATCATCAGGAAGTGTTCACATTTGCAGTACTTAAAATACTTGATGCCTATGAGCTTTTACCAGAAATGTTTTAACTTGGTGAAATATATTTTTCTTACCATCCAGCAGTTTTATTTTGATGGTACATCTCCCATGTGTAACACAGAATTAAAATGTAGCAAGCCACTATTAAAGGTAAAGGAAAGAAGAATGTTGTGATCGTTAAATACAACGTATACCTGAAAAAAAAAAAAAAAGAATAAGTCACATGCATTTTTAAATATGGTACATAATATATTTATGTATTATACTGAGATAACAGTCTACTGTAATCCACAATCTGTATCTGTAGCTATTGTTTATAAATAATACAGATTACTGAATTCCATGAATCTATGATATAATATTATGTCATATATTTATTTAGCAAAGAACATGTTGGCATGCATTATGTTTATTCATCTGTTCAGGTTTTACTGGACCAAACTTGTTGACTGTTTACTAACACATAAATTAAAAAATGAATTTGTTATATGTATGTTATACATAACACCTACATTTATGAACATAATAAAAGCTAAAATAGGTTTGTTTATTTCACTTAACCTCTCTAGCACCTGCAAAAAAAAGTAACAGTTCAAACTTTAACTTTTTATTTTTTCATCTTCCACATTCCAACTTTAAGCTATAATTAAGCCTAGGGCTTTACTGGCAATTACAGGTTTTCTACTAAAAGGTTTAACTGCTTGTTGGTAGTAACCTCACTAAAATCAATGTGCTGCTAATATGATGATGAACAACATCAACACATGTACATCTCTAAGCAGCAAAAAGGTTTAATCAACACTGTGATCCTAGGCTTAGAAAACATGTGTTTATGTGTGTGTGTGTCATGCCTCGGTTTTTATGGGCTATTAAGTCTCTTGCCTGCTGAAGAGAGTGGAAAATAGTTAATGTATATGTAGCAAATACCAAGGATAGAAATATCTGCTAAAAAAATAGTACCGCATCCATCTAAACCAGGGGTCCTCAAACTACGGCCCGCGGGCCGAATCCGGCCCACCAGCGTTTTTTGTCCAGCCCGCGGACTGCCCCTTTAACATCGCAGCACTCCCCCTGCATTCTGCTACTTTTATCACACAGGGCGGGAAACATGACAGGTCTGGACAAAGGACCTTTTGTGTTAAAAAGCGGGTGATTGGTTACTAGGCATCGGGGCGGTCCCAGGAATCAATCACCTGCCTTTCACTTGCAAAGTTCCGCCCTTTGTCCGGACTTACCATGCTTCATGTCTTGTGTGATACAGGTAACAGAGGGGAGTGGGAGTGCTGTGATATCTTAGAAGGGGCGGCAGTGTAATATCGATGAGGGGAGTCTGTTATGGGGGCTTTGTGATGAGGGGCATCTGTGATATGAGGCAGTCTGATATGGGGGGGGGACTGTGATATGGGGGGATCTGTGATGGCGGAGTCTGTTATGGGGGATCTGTGATGGCAGGGTCTGTTATGGGGGATCTGTGATGGGGGCGTCTGTTATGGGGGGATCTGTGATATGGGGGGATCTGTGATGGGGGAGTCTGTTATGGGGGGATTTGTAATGGGGGAGTCTGTTATGGGGGGTGGCTGTGATATGGGGGGATCTGTGATGGGGGAGTCTGTTATGGGGGGATCTGTGATGCCGGAGTCTGTTATGGGGGGAGTCTGTTATAGGGGGGTCTGTAATATGGGGGGGATCTGTGATGGGGGAGTCTGTTATGGGGGGGATCTGTGATATGGGGGGACTGTGATATGGGGGATCTGTGATGGGGGAGTCTGTTATGGGGGGATCTGTGATAGCGGAATCTGTGATGGGGGGATCTGTGATATGGGGGGGACTGATATGGGGGGATCTGTGATGGGGGAGTCTGTTATTGGGGGGACTGATATGGGGGGATCTGTGATGGGGGGACTGATATGGGGGGATCTGTGATGGGGGAGTCTGTTATGGGGGGATCTGTGATATGGGGGTGGACTGTGATATGGGGGGATCTGTGATGGGGGAGTCTGTTATGGGGGGGATCTGTGATGGCAGAGTCTGTTATGGGGGAATCTGTGATGGCGGAGTCTGTTATGGGGGGATCTGTGATGGAGGAGTCTGTTATGGGGGGGTCTGTGATATGGGGGGACTGATATGGGGGGATCTGTGATGGGGGAGTCTGTTATGGGGGGATCTGTGATGGCAGAGTCTGTTATGGGGGGATCTGTGATGGTGGAGTCTGTTATGGGGGGATCTGTGATGGGGAGTCTGTTATGGGGGGATCTGTGATATGGGGGGGACTGATATGGGGGGATCTGTGATGGGGGAGTCTGTTATGGGGGGGATCTGTGATATGGGGGGGACTGTGATATGGGGGGATCTGTGATGGGGGCTCTGTGATAGCGGAGTCTGTTATGGGGGAAGTCTGTGATGGGGGCGTCTGTTATGGGGGTATCTGTGATGGGGGAAGTATGTGATATGGGGGAGTCTGTTATGGGGGGGAGTCTGTTATGGGGGGAGTATGTTATGTGGGGCTTTGTGATGGAGAGGAGTTTGTGTTGCGGGCTTTGTGATGGGGGGATCTGTAATGGGGGGGCTTTGTTATGGGGTGAGTCTGATGGGGAGGGGGGATCTGTGATTGAGAGGGGTTCTGTAATGAGGGGAGTCTGTGAAATACTGATAAGTTCATATTGATTAAAATTGTTCTTTATTTTAAATATTGTACTGTTTTTTCCTGTTTTTTTTTGCACTACAAATAAGATGTGTGCATAGGAATTAGTTCATATTTTTTTAAACTATAGTGCGGCCCCCCAACAGTCTGAGGGACCGTGAACTGGCCCCCTGTTTAAAAAGTTTGAGGACCCCTGATATAAACCATCATTTACAAAAAATCCCCATTTGAATCAGACTTTACTGGTACCAGAGAGGAACGACCACAAGATACTAAAATATATTGTTTATTACAAATTCTTAAAATTATACATAAAAACATAGAACAACAGTCTATTATTCAATGTTAGCCATCATATTACTGTAATCAATAAAGTTTGCTGTATGGTGCCAGAGGCCGACGTGTTTCACATATATCAGCTTCCTCAGGGCATCAGTCTCTTGACAGCAAAAAGTTGGTACATCGCTTAAAGAGTGTGGCTTAGAGATGGTGGTGGGCACAACATTTACGTAGCCTAGTGGTGCGGCAGATTAAACCATTGGTATAAGGGAGATCACATTACCATTCAAGTGCAAGTACCCACAGTCAATGCTATCGTTATCCAATAAGGGGGTGTGTTATACCAGTCATGTTCCCCTAGCCTTAGCCCAAATGAACCATATGCGGCTAAAAAATCTTTCCTCCAATAGGTATGTTACAGCCAGCGAATATAGGGCTATCTTACACAAAGCCTCAACTGAGATGGTGAAATGCAGTCGAGGCTTGGTGTAAGATAGCCTATATTGGCTGGCTATGACATACCTATTAGAGGAAAGATTTAATGCCCCCACATTGGGAAGCTTTACTCCCTGGAGAAAACACTGGGTATAGGCTGTACTTACAGGTCATCTCCTAACGTTGTTTTCAGCCACATATGATTAATTTGGGCTACGGCTAGAGGATCATGACTGGTATAATACACCCTTTATATTGAATAGAGATTTGACTGCTTGCACTTGAGTGGTGATTTGATCTCCCTCATACCAATTGTTTAACCACTTAACGATCGTGCCATAGCCGAATGACGGCTACAGCGCGGCTTGATAACTCTGGGAGGGGTGTACATTGACGTCCTCCCAGAATCGTGCTCCTGCACGCTCCCTGGGGCGTGCACCCGGGAATATCCGTGACCGGACGTGGCGCATCACGGATCACGGTAAACGGCCACTGACATCGGACGTTTACCACGTGATCGCTTCATCAAATGATGGAGCGATCACTTGTAAACAAAGCGCCGTCATGTCAGGTTGCTCTCTCCCCTCTCTGAACCGATCGGTACAGTGTGAGTGGAGAGAGGAGAGATCGGGTGCAGCAGCGCCGTGGGCTGGATCTGTAGTGCCCACAGCACTGATCTGTGCCCATTGTAGCCTCATCTATCTATCAATGCTCAGCCATCCATTCCTAATCAGCAATACTCATCCATGCTCAGTCATCCATCCCTAATCAGCAGTACTCATCCATGCTCAGCCATCCATCCCTAATCAGCAATACTTATCCATGCTTATCTATCCATCCCTAATCAGCAATACTCATCCATGCTCATCCATCCATCCCTAATCAGCAATACTCACCCATGCTCATCTATCCATCCCTAATCAGCAATACTCATCCATGCTCATCCATCCATCCATACTCAGCAATACTCATCCATCCTTACTCCGCAATAATCATCATTCCATCCATACTCAGCAATATTCATCCATCCATCCATGCTCAGCCATCCCATCCACCCCCATCCATACTCAGCCATACCCAGCCATACTCAGCAATACCCAGCCATACCCAGTCATACTCAGCCATACCCAGCCATATTCAGCCATACCCAGCCATACTCAGTCATACCCAGCAATACCCAGCTATACTCAGCCATACTCAGCCGTACTCAGCTGTACCCAGCTGTACTCAGCTGTACCCAGCCGTACTCAGCCGTACCCAGCCATACTCAGCCGCACCCAGCCATCCCATCCATACTCAGCCACACTCAGCCGTACTCAGCCGTATCCAGCCAAACTCAGTCGTACCCAGCCGTACTCAGCCATACATATTCATGCGCAGTCATCCCATCCATACTCAGCCATCCCCATTCATGGCTCATCCATCCCCATTCATGCTCATCCATGCCACATCAGTTCTCATCCAAGCCACATCCATGCCACTAGAGTGCCTCACAAAAGTGTAATAGGTAGTCAAATGTATGCCCCTAGAACACCTGATGGTCCTCTCTGCATGTTGGGCCTCTGTATGTGGCCAGGCTGTGAAAAAGTCTCCCACATGTGGTATTGCTGTACTCAGGAGGCATAGGAGAATCTATTTTGGGGTGTAATTTTTGGTATGTACATGTCATGTGTTAGAAATATTGTATAAATGGACAACATTGTGTAAAAAAATGCGTTTTCATTTTCTTTACACATTTTCCAAAAACTTGTAGAAAAAAATGACATGTTCAAAAGACTCATTATGCCTCATAGAATATACTTTGGGTTGTTTTCTTTCAAAAATTGGGTCATTTTGGGGTGTTTCCATTGTCCTGGTGCTCCAGGGCCTTCAAAAGTTTAAGAGGTAGTCAAGAAATTATATGTATAATTTATGCTCCAAGAACGCCTGATGGTGCTCCCTGCATGTTGGGCCTCTGTATGTGGCCACACTGTGTAAAAGTTTCACACATGTGGTATCGCCATATTCAGGAGGAGTGGTAGAATGTGTTTTGGGGTGTAATTTGTGCTATGCATATGCTGTGTGTGAGAAATAACCTGCTAATATCACAATTTTGTGAAAAAAAAAATCTTGATTTTGCAAAGAATTATGGGAAAAAATTACAACTTCAAAAAACTCACCATGCCTCTTACTAAATACCTTGGAATGTCTACTTTCCATTTGGGGGGTATTTGTACTTTCCTGGTGTGATCAATTTTCAGAGATTAGCACCATAGCTTGTGGACTCTATAACTTTCACAAAGACCAAATATTATACACAGATTTGGGTTATTTTTACCAAAGATATGTAGCAGTATAAATTTTGGCCAAAATTTATGAAGAAAAATTGCAAATTTGCAAAATTTTATAACAGAAATGAAGAAAATGCATTTTTTTACAGAATTTTCGGTCTTTTTTCTTTTATAGTGCAAACAATAAAAAACACTGCAGTGATTAAATACCCCTAAAAGAAAGCTCTATTTGTGTGAAAAAAGGACAAAAATTTCATATAGGTACAGTGTTGCATGACTGAGTAATTGTTGTTCAAAATGTGAGGGCACCGAAAGCTGAAAATTGGTCTGGTTAGGAAGGGAGTGCCCAGTGGTCAAGTGGTTAATCTGTCGCACCACTAGGCCACGTAAATGTTTTGCCCATGCCGTACATTCCACCACCATCTCTGATGAGAATGAGGCCCAGAGGAAACTGATATATGTGAAACACGTCGGCCTCTGGCACAATACAGCAAAGTTTATTGGTTACAGTAATATGATGGCTAATATTGCATAATAGACTGTTGTTCTATGTTTTTATGTATAATATTAAGAATTTGTAATAAACAACATATTTTATTATCTTTGTGGTGGTTCCTCTCTGGTACCAGTAAAACTGATATACAGTATGTAAAGCAAATATTTCTTTTGTTTTACATATAGTAGGGAAGGGTTAATATCCGTATCAAATTATTTTTTGCTGTGTCCCATTAGGGAGATTTCCATTCACTTCCTACCCTGGAGAAATAACACGAAATGAGAGGAAAATGTCTCCAAAATGAAGAAAATTCTTATCTTAGAGATTTGTTATAGGAACTGGTGTCCTCAGTGAAGGATTTTCCTTCATTCTTGCTCTGTTGACAACTCAAAATTTTTAGATTTCCTCTCACTTTGTTTCAGTAAAAGAAAGATGAATTTCAAGCAGCAATAAAAACTTGACATAGGGTCTAACCCTTACCTACTCTATAAGAATTAAAAATTTGTTTTGCTTTTTATACATTTTAACCCTTTCGGTGCCTGGGCCTTTTATTTTTTTCATTTTGCACACACATACAAAAAAATAAAGTTTTGTACTTAGAAATGTACTTAAAACCTCAAAATGCTACATACATTATGTTCTAAGTGTAAAGACTCTGTAGAATAAAATTGTGGCAATTGCAATTGTTTATGTCATGTGATAATTGTGTTTGTAAAATCTAAATTTTCAGAAAAAAAACACACACAAATTTTTTTACCACACACAAACCAAAAAAATATTCTTTCAAATAAAGAGAAAAAATGTATTAGGCCTCACAATTGTATGTGCCTGCAAGGAAAACCTATGGTACCCAAAATTGTCCATGGGCGACTCTTTAAAAGCCTTTACAGCTCATCAGTTTAGATTTAAAGGGTAACTCCACTGTCATAGAAATAATAGCCAACAACAAAAAATTGAATATTATTAAGTGCCTGACGTCCAATTCATGTACATAAATAGCCGCATGGGAACTATGTCGATGTGGTTGGACGTACCCATATGTCCCTTGCATCAGCAGCTTGTGTGCATCTCCTAGACTAGAGTATGCACCAGTGAGCCTGGTAAGCGCTGTGTCCTTTGGACATAGGGGATCACATGACAGGATGCAGGGCCCATGAAATAGGTCCTCAATTAAATTGTTGCTATACATATGAGTGCTGTGTCCAATCACAATGATAACAAAATGTAAACAAAGGTTGCATGGTGCAGCCATCAGTTGTCTCTCCTCACACAAAGATCATCTGTAAGAGGACAGAGAGCTGTTGCAGTAGTGCTGTGAGTGTTAGCAGCCTGTCAAACAGTTTTTTATACACAAATTACAGTGAAGCCAGCTTATAGTGTCCCTGATTGCTACCCAAACAGTGTAGTGTGAATAAACTACAGCCAGCCACCTTTTACCTGTCACACCTGTCCCAATGTCATGAGTGCTGCTGAGAACAGTGTACCTTATTGCTAGCGACACCAGTCAGTGTCACCAGACCAGTGCCACCAGCCAATTTCCCTGATTACAATCATGACAGACCAGTATATGCCAGCACCAGTGTCCTGATCACAGCCACACCAATGCCATGTGTCAAAGAGCCAGTGTTTCAGATTGCAGCGACGCCAGACCAGTATACATTAGAACCCATGTCCAGTGTTCCTGATTGCAGTATACTGTACACCAGCATTATTTTCCAGATCTCTGCCACACCAGTGCCAATGTCAACCGAGCCAGTGTCTCTGATTGGATTGACGTTAGACCAGTACACACCACCACCAGTGTCCTAATCACTGCCCCACCAGCTCCAGTTTCAATAGTCAGTGAAGCCAGCGATACTGCTCTGAGCCCTAGTCATGCCAGGGTCAGCAGAGTCATTCAAGCCAGTAACAGTGTTCTGATCACAGCCACACCAGTACAGCCTCACCAGAACCTTAGTTCCATGTAAAAAAAAATGTACACAAGTGAGGAGGCCCTTCAGATTTTGAGCATGACAGATGAATGTAGCGGGAAATTCTCACTGTCAGATTTGGATTATCAATATGAAACCGTGGAGAATAGTGGTTTAGTAACCAATATAGTGGAGGAAATGTCCAGAGAAAAAGAACCAGGTGTTCTGAACAGCAGCTGGCATCCACAAGCAGCTCAGTACATCCCAGTGAAGTGGCAAGCACCAGCAGTGCAGTAAAGTTGAAAGGTCAATTACTAACAGAGGAGTGTTACATCAGCCACAAAAGATTAGGACTCATAACAATGTTTCAGAGGCACCTTTAGATCCTTTATGGCTGCCTTCTAATTCAGCAGAACCTACCATCCCCTATTTACAGTGCAACCAGGCATCCAGGCAGACACAGAAAATGTTATGCCCATTCAGTTTTTCTTATTTATTGTGGACCAATGCAATATGTATGCCCAACAGTACATCACCAATAATCCCATTTCCCTTTATGCTTGCCCATTGAGTGAAAGCCTGTCACAGTTGAAAAATATAAAATCCTTCTTGGCCTTACACTAAATATTTGACTTCCTGTTTTGTCACACCATATTCTACTAACTTCATTAAATTAGCCACATTTTCCAAACTGTATACACCTGACAAACATATCTGCATTGATGAGTCCCCCATCCATTCTACAGGTAGGCTTGGCATCAAACAATATATCCAAATAAACATGCCAGATACTGGATGAAGTTATATAAACTTTGTGAGAGGGCCACAGGGTACACATATGACTTCCACTTTTATGAAGGGAAAGATGGCCATCTGGAACCCCCTGGATACCTATCTTATATGGGCAGCAACTGAAAAATTGTATGGGACCTATGTCACCCCTATTCCTTCAGGGATACCACCTCTAAGTTGACAATTTCTATACCAACCTGCCACTTTTCTGACATCTTTAGCCAAAGTAAACTGTAGCTTTCAGTACAGTACAAGCAAATAGCAAGGCATTTCCATAAAGACTGGTGACCACAAAGCTAAAAAGGGGGGGGGGGGGGGAGTCAGCAAGCTTGCAGAATTAAGAAACCTTGGCCCTTAAATGGAAAAATATGTGGGATTTGTAAGTCCTATATTCCATTTACAAAGACACCTCAGTGGAAATCCAAGGAAGGCCTGGTCTGGTACAAAAACCTTGCATGCACAATCACAATCTGTTCATGGGAGGTCTGGATTTAAACGACCAATTAATGACACCCTACATATCAAGAATATTTTAAAAAGGGCCAAAATACATCCCTGGGAATTACAGACCAGTTAGCCTAACATCAATAGTAAACAAGCTCTTGGAGGGTATTAAAAGGGACTATATACACGATTTTAGTAATGAAAATGGTATCATTAGCAGTAATCAGCATGGATTCATGAAGTATCGTTCTAGCCAAACCAATTAGCCTTCTATGAGGAGATGAGCTGCCATCTAGATAACGGAAGGCCCGTAGACATGGTGTATCTGGATTTTGCAAAAGCATTTGACTAAGTTCCCCATAAATGTTTACTGTACAAAGTAAGGTCCGTTGGCATGGACCATAGGGTGAGTACATGGATTGAAAACTGGCTACAAGGGCGAGTTCAGAGGGTGGTGATAAATGGGGAATACTCAGAATGGTCAGGAGTAGGAAGTGAGGTCCTCCAGGGTTCTGTCCTGGGACCAATCCTGTTTAATTTGTTCATAAACGACCTGGAGGATGGGGTAAACAGCTCAATGTCTGTATTTGCGGAGGACACTAAGCTAAGCAGAGCAATAACTTCTCTGTAGGATGTGGAAACCTTGGAAGAAGATCTGAACAAATGAATGGGGTGGGCAACTACATGGCAAATGAGGTTTAATGTAGAAAAATTTAAAATAATGCATTTGGGTGGCAAAAATATGAATGCAATCTACTCACTAGGGGTGAACCTCTGGGGGAATCTAGGATGGAAATGGACCTGGGAGTCCTTGTAGATAATAGGCTCAGCAATAGCATACAATGCCAAGCTGCTGCTAACAAAGCAAACAGAATATTGGCATGCATTAAAAAGGGGATTAACTCCAGGGATAAAGAGATAATTCTACCACTCTACAAGACTCTGGTCTGGCCTCACCTGGAGTATACTGTCCAGTTCTGGGCACCAGTCCTTAGGAAGGATGTACTAGAATTGGAGCGAGTACAAAGAAGGGCAACAAAGCTAATAAAGGGCCTGAAGGATATTAGTTATGAAGAAAGGTTGTGAGCACTGAACTTTTTCTCTCTGAAGAAGAGACACTTGAGAGGGGATATGATTTCAATTTACAAATACCATACTGGTGATCCCACAATAGGGATAAAACTTTTTCGCGGAAGGGAGTTTAATAAGACACGTAGCCACTCACTAAAATTGAAAGAAAAGAGGTTTAACCTTAAACTGCGTAGAGAGTTCTTTACTGTAAGAGTGACAAGGATATGGAATTCCCTTCCACAGGCGGTGGTTTCAGCGGGGGGCATCGATAGTTTCAAAAAACTATTAGATAAGCAACGACCGCAACATACAGGGATATGCAATGTAATACTGACCTATAATCACACACATAGGTTGGACATAGGTTGAACAAGAAGATTCATTCACTGGTACAGAAAGCGTGTATCTAACTATTCCAATTGGCCATGTACAACTCCAACATCATCAATAGGGCCACAGGAAAACCTGTATTTTTCCTAAACTAAAAAGAAAAAGATGTAACAGTCCTTATTTACTAGCAAGACCCTGCATCTGAAAACATGTGTTCTGATGCAGTCAGCAGGCTACAAGAGAGACATTTCCCTGATATGCTTCTTCCTACTGAAACAGGCTGGACCCCCCCCCCCCCCAAATATGCTGTGTATGCTCCAGTGAATGAATAAGTTGTGACACATGTTATTATTGTCCTAACTGTCCCCCTCAACCTAGCATCTGTATAAAATACTGCTTCTGTTTAGGGATGAGCCGAACACCCCCCGGTTCGGTTCGCACCAGAACCCGCGAACGGACCGCAAGTTCGCACGAACGTTAGAACCCCATTGACGTCTATGGGACTCGAACGTTCGAAATCAAAAGTGCTCATTTTAAAGGCTAATTTGCATGGTATTGTCCTAAAAAGGGTTTGGGGACCCGGGTCCTACCCCAGGGGACATGTATCAATGCAAAAAAAACTTTTAAAAACGGCCGTTTTTTCGGGAGCAGTGATTTTAATGATGCTTAAAGTAAAAAAAAAAAAAGTGAAATATTCCTTTAAATATCGTACCTGGGGGGTGTCTATAGTATGCCTGTAAAGTGACGCGTGTTTCCCATGTTTAGAACAGTCCCTGCACCAAATGTCATTTTTAAAGGAAAAAATCTCATTTAAAACTGCTTGCGGGTTTAATGTCATGTCGGGTCCTGGCAATATGGATGAAAATCAGTGAGACAAACGGCATGGGTACCCCCCAGTCCATTACCAGGCCCTTTGGGTCTTGTATGGATATTAAGGGGAACCCCGCACCCAAATTAAAATAAGGAAAGGTCCCTATATACTCTGAACAGCAGTATACAGGCGGTGCAAACAAGACAGGGACTGTAGGTTTGTTGTTAAGTAGAATCTGTTTGTAATTTTGAACATTTTTAATGTGTTTAGCTCCAGCCAAAAAATCTTTTCTAAGCTTTTTGGAAAACATAGGGAAGGGTTATCACCCCTGTGACATTTGTTTTGCGTCTTTCCTCCTCTTCAGAAGATTTCACCTCACTTTTTTGTCCCAATGAAAAATGTTTTTTGAAAATTTGGGTTTTTTTGTGGAACAAGGATTGGAAAGCATCAGTGGAAAGGAGAAATTGTTTTCCCATATTAACTCTTACATGAGAGAATTTCCCTTCCTATGGGTAGATTTCATCTCACTTCCTGTTGTCTCCTTCCGTTTGCAAGTAGGAGTCGTTTGTAAGTTAGATGTTTGAAAGTAGGGTCCTGCCCTATATACTCAGCAGAAATTTGGGCCTTAGGTGTTGCTGTGGCCAAAACACTGTAAGCCCTCACAGGGCCCTGCTGTGAAATATTAGATCAAGAATTGTAATTACATGCCCCTGTTGAACAGGAGCTGAAAAATTAGGCCTTAGGCACTGGTGCTGGTGCCACAACACTGCAACCCCTCACAGACACTCTAGTTGGAACGCAGGAACGAGCCCTGCTGCAAAGTATTGCATCAAAAATTGTAATTACACGCCCCTGTTAGACAGGGGCAGAAAAATTGGGCCTTAGGCACTGGTGCTGGTGCCACAACACTGCAACCCCTCACAGACACTCTAGTTGGAACGCAGGAACGAGCACTGCTGCAAAGTATTGCATCAAAAATTGTAATTACACGCCCCTGTTAGACAGGGGCAGAAAAATTGGGCCTTAGGCACTGGTGCTGGTGCCACAACACTGCAACCCCTCACAGACACTCTAGTTGGAATGCAGGAACGAGCCCTGCTGCAAAGTATTGCATCAAAAATTGTAATTTCACGCCCCTGTTAGACAGGGGCAGAAAAATTGGGCCTTAGGCACTGGTGCTGGTGCCACAACACTGCAACCCCTCACAGACACTCTAGTTGGAATGCAGGAACGAGCCGTGCTGCAAAGTATTACATCAAAAATTGTAATTACACGCCCCTGTTATACAGGGGCTGAAAAATTGTGCCTTAGGCACTGGTGGTGGCGCCCAGAACCAAAAATGTTCTTACAAGCTATCAGCGTGATGATTGAGGAGGAAGAGGATAATTACTCAGGGATAATCACTCAGCATCAGCATAGGCAGTCTTTGAAGGGATCTGAAAAAAATTATTCAGTTACATCAGCATCAGGTGCTTGGTAGCTGGTGGTGATCCAAGACTGATTCATTTTTATGAAGGTCAGCCGATCGACCGAGTCAGTGGACAGACGCACCCTGTGATCGGTTACCACGCCTCCAGCAGCACTGAATGTACGTTCCGAAAGAACGCTGGATGCAGGACAGGCCAGTAGCTCAATTGCATACTGTGCAAGCTCTGGCCAGTGATCCATCCTCAAGACCCAGTAACCCAGAGGATTTTCGGTGGGAAAGGTGTCCAAGTCTGATCTTGCCCCTAGGTATTCCTGCACCATGTAAAACAGACGCTGGCGATGGTTGCTGGAACCGATCATACCTTGGGGCTGCGGACCAAAAAATTGTCTGAACGCATCGGTCAGACGGCCACCTTCTCCACCGCTCCTTCTTTGACTGACCGAAGCCTCAGCAACACGTTGTCCAGAAACAGGAGTTTGTAACCTCCCAGTCTCTGGGAACGCGTTGCACAGACCTTTCTGCAAGGCCTCCCGAAGATGTTTCATCCTCTGCTCCCTCTGCGATGGCAAGATAAGGTCCGCAACCTTACCCTTGTAACGTGGATCAAGGAGGGTTGCCAGCCAGTATTGGTCCTTCTCCTTGATACCACGAATACGAGGATCCTTACGCAGGCTTTGCAGGATCAGGGAGGCCATGCAGCGTAGGTTTGCTGAGGCATTCGGTCCGGAGTCCTCTGGGTCACTAAGGACAACAACGTCCGCAGCCACCTCCTCCCAGCCACGTACAAGTCCATGTGTTCCTTGGGACTGATCCCTTAAAGACTGCTGATGCTGAGTGCCAGGCTCCACCTCCATACTGACACAATCTTCCTCCTCCTCCTCCTCCTCCTCCTCCTCGTCCTCTTCCTGTGTGATCGGCGGGCACGCAGGAACACTGTCTGGATAAAGGGGGCCTTGAGAGCTAAGGAAGTCCTCCTCTTCCTGCCTCTGTTCTGCCTCAAGTGCCCTGTCCATTATTCCACGCAGCGTGTGCTCCAACAGGTGGACAAGGGGGACAGTGTCACTGATGCATGCACTGTCAGTGCTCACCATCCTCGTGGCCTCCTCGAATGGTGACAGGACAGTGCATGCATCCCTGATCATGGCCCACTGGCGTGGGGAAAAAAAACCAAGGTCCCCTGACCCTGTCCTGGTGCCATAGTCGCACAGGTACTCATTGATGGCCCTCTGCTGCGTGTGCAGCCGCTGCAGCATGGCCAACGTCGAGTTCCACCTGGTGGGCATGTCACAGATTAGGCGGTTCTTGGGCAGGTTAAACTCCTTTTGGAGGTCCGTCAGCCGAGCACTGGCATTATATGACCGGCGGAAATGCACAGAGACTTTCCTGGCCTGCCTCAGGACATCCTGTAAGCCCGGGTACCTGCCCAAGAACCGCTGCACCACCAAGTTAAGGACGTGAGCCAAACAGGGCACATGGGTCAGTTGTCCCTGTCGGAGGGCAGAGAGGAGGTTGGTGCCATTGTCGCAAACCACCATTCCTGCCTTAAGTTGGCGTGGCGTCAACCACCTCTGAACCTGCCCCTGCAGAGCTGACAGAACCTCTGCCCCAGTGTGGCTCCTGTCCCCCAAGCACACCAGCTCAAGCACCGCATGGCATCTTTTGGCCTGCGTACTTGCGTAGCCCCTTGAACGCCTACGGAGCACCGCTGGTTCCGAGGAAGAGGCCATGGAGGAAGAAGAAGAGGAGGGGGTGGAGGAGAGAGGTGTGTCACAATCAGCATTTTGGAGGCGTGGTGGCGGAACAACCTCCAACACTACTGCACCTTGTCCTGCATCCTTCCCAGCTGCCAGCAGAGTCACCCAATGCGCCGTGAAACTTAAGTAACGTCCCTGTCCATGCCTGCTGGACCATGAGTCAGCGGTAATATGCACCTTACCGCTGACCGCCCTGTCCAGCGAGGCATGGACATTGCCTTCCACATGCCGGTAGAGAGCCGGAATCGCCTTCCGTGAGAAAAAGTGGCGTTTGGGTACCTGCCACTGAGGAACCGCACATTCCACAAACTCACGGAAGGGGGCAGAGTCTACCAACTGAAAAGGCAGCAGTTGAAGTGCTAGCAATTTTGCCAAGCTAGCATTCAACCGCTGGGCATGTGGATGGCTGGGAGCAAACTTCTTTCGGCGGTGCAGCAGCTGGGGCAGGGAAATTTGCCTGGTACAATCT
Source organism: Lithobates septentrionalis (assembly GCA_037952835.1). Lineage (NCBI taxonomy): Eukaryota > Metazoa > Chordata > Amphibia > Anura > Ranidae > Lithobates > Lithobates septentrionalis. The sequence continues at coordinate 3,679,459 of JBBDGP010001187.1, read as the reverse complement.
GACGTCGGTGTACCAAAAGCAGATTGCCCACAAGTACTTGGCTGTGACACACCTAATTCTACACCTTCATTCCTCTCACTGCAGGTCTCAGAGAGGACTGAAGGTCTAGTGGGGTTGGAAATCTCAGCTGATGAGGAGCAAGGAGAGATCCTCTTTGTTCTTTGGTGTGGGTCTTTCAGATACGCTTGCCAACGAACTGCATGGCAGGTCAACATATGTCTGGTCAAGCATGTGGTACCCAAGCGGGAGATGTTTTGGCCACGCGAGATACGCTTGAGACATATGTTGCAAATAGCAGCGGTGCGATCTGATGCACTCGTCTCAAAAAAGGCCCACACCAAAGAACTTTTTGAATAACGCGCAGAGACTGCAGCGCCCTGCACATGTGGAGCTTTGGGGTGTGATGCAGTCAATGTGCTGCCCTTAGGCTGGCCCCTGGAGGGCATCCTGCCTAGTTGGTGATGTGCCACCTCCTCCTCCTCCTCCTCCTCCTCTCTCCTATCAGGCACCCACGTTGAGTCAGTGACCTCATCATCCCCTCCCTCCTCATCACTGGAGCAAACCTGGCAGTATGCTGCAGCAGGGGGAGCATGACTGCCAGATTGCTGTCCTTCTTGGGCACCCCCTCTGTCCGTGCTCATGTTACTGCCTTCATTGAGCTCAGTATCATCATCAGAGCCTTCCAAACGCTGGGCATCCTCCTGGAGCATGTACCCAACACTGTGGTCAAACAGTTCGAGGGAATCCTCATGAGGACATGGTGGAGCTAGGGAAGGAGTCACTGATGACATTGAGCTGAGGGAAGAGGCCGCTGCTTTGCCAGACAAAGCACCCTGGGCATGGGTGAGAGAGGATGAGGAGGATGAGGACGGCTTGGTCATCCACTCGACCAAGTCTTCCGCATGTTGCGGCTCAACACGGCCAGCTGCCGAAAAAAAGGCCAAGCGTGTCCCATGGCCACGTGCTGATGAGGATGCACCGTCTCCACGACCAGCACTAGACACAGAGCCTGCTTGCCCTCTCTTATTGGCTTGTGACTGTCTGCCTCTCCTTCTTGGCCTTCCAGACATACTAATGGCCTGTAGCTGCACTAAGCTGGGATAGAACACCTGTAATTTTCTTCAGGTAGCTTTATATACTGTAACCAGACAAGCCTGCCTGTCAGTAGGAAGATAACAGGAACGGATCTAGCTGAACACTGTGAGCAGGACGTACTGCACTAAATGTATATAGCAGGAACGGATCTAGCTGAACACTGTGAGCAGGACGCACTGTACTAAATGTAAATAGTCTAGCTGCCTGACCGTGGTACTAATAGGATCAAAAAGAACACCTGTAATTTTCTTAAGGTAGCTTTATATACTGTAACCAGACAAGCCTGCCTGTCAGTAGGAAGATAACAGGAACGGATCTAGCTGAACACTGTGAGCAGGACACACTGTACTAAATGTAAATAGTCTAGCTGCCTGACCGTGGTACTAATAGGATCAAAAAGAACACCTGTAATTTTCTTCAGGTAGCTTTATATACTGTAACCAGACAAGCCTGCCTGTCAGTAGGAAGATAACAGGAACGGATCTAGCTGAACACTGTGAGCAGGACACACTGTACTAAATGTAAATAGTCTAGCTGCCTGACCGTGGTACTAATAGGATCAAAAAGAACACCTGTAATTTTCTTCAGGTAGCTTTATATACTGTAACCAGACAAGCCTGCCTGTCAGTAGGAAGATAACAGGAACGGATCTAGCTGAACACTGTGAGCAGGACGCACTGCACTAAATGTAAATACCAGGAACGGATCTAGCTGAACACTGTGAGCAGGACGCACTGCACTGAATGTAAATAGCAGGAACGGATCTAGCTGAACACTGTGAGCAGGACGCACTGCACTGAATGTAAATAGCAGGAACGGATCTAGCTGAACACTGTGAGCAGGACGCACTGCACTGAATGTAAATAGCAGGAACGGATCTAGCTGAACACTGTGAGCAGGACGCACTGCACTGAATGTAAATAGCAGGAACGGATCTAGCTGAACACTGTGAGCAGGACGTACTGCACTAAATGTATATAGCAGGAACGGATCTAGCTGAACACTGTGAGCAGGACGCACTGCACTGAATGTAAATAGCAGGAACGGATCTAGCTGAACACTGTGAGCAGGACGCACTGCACTGAATGTAAATAGCAGGAACGGATCTAGCTGAACACTGTGAGCAGGACGCACTGCACTGAATGTAAATAGCAGGAACGGATCTAGCTGAACACTGTGAGCAGGACGTACTGCACTAAATGTATATAGCAGGAACGGATCTAGCTGAACACTGTGAGCAGGACGCACTGCACTGAATGTAAATAGCAGGAACGGATCTAGCTGAACACTGTGAGCAGGACGCACTGCACTAAATGTAAATACCAGGAACGGATCTAGCTGAACACTGTGAGCAGGACGCACTGCACTGAATGTAAATAGCAGGAACGGATCTAGCTGAACACTGTGAGCAGGACGCACTGCACTGAATGTAAATAGCAGGAACGGATCTAGCTGAACACTGTGAGCAGGACGCACTGCACTGAATGTAAATAGCAGGAACGGATCTAGCTGAACACTGTGAGCAGGACGCACTGCACTGAATGTAAATAGCAGGAACGGATCTAGCTGAACACTGTGAGCAGGACGTACTGCACTAAATGTATATAGCAGGAACGGATCTAGCTGAACACTGTGAGCAGGACGCACTGCACTGAATGTAAATAGCAGGAACGGATCTAGCTGAACACTGTGAGCAGGACGCACTGCACTAAATGTAAATAGCAGGAACGGATCTAGCTGAACACTGTGAGCAGGACGCACTGCACTGAATGTAAATAGCAGGAACGGATCTAGCTGAACACTGTGAGCAGGACGCACTGCACTGAATGTAAATAGCAGGAACGGATCTAGCTGAACACTGTGAGCAGGACGCACTGCACTGAATGTAAATAGCAGGAACGGATCTAGCTGAACACTGTGAGCAGGACGCACTGCACTGAATGTAAATAGCAGGAACGGATCTAGCTGAACACTGTGAGCAGGACACACTGCACTAAATAGTCTAGATAGAAGATAACAGGAACGGATCTAGCTAAACTGAATACAGTGTATATATATATATGCAACACCTGGGATGCATATATATACACAATACACTGTAAGTGCAGCTAACTGACTGACTGTTCTGCCTAATCTATCTAACTCAAATCAAATGACACTGTCTCTCTCTCTCTCTATCTCTCAGCACACCGGAACACACACTACACAGGGCCGCCGTGCAGGCGGCCTTATATAGTGTGGGGTGTGTACTAAATCCCCTGAGCCATAATTGGCCAAAGCCACCCTGGCTTTGGCCAATTACAGCTCTCTCTACTGACGGCGCTGTGATTGGCCAAGCATGCGGGTCATAGTGCATGCTTGGCCAATCATCAGCCAGCAATGCACTGCGATGCCGCAGTGAATTATGGGCCGTGACGCGCCACACGAATTTGGCGCGAACGGCCCATATCGTTCGCAATTCGACGGACGGTCGAACAGCCGATGTTCGAGTCGAACATGGGTTCGACTCGAACACGAAGCTCATCCCTACTTCTGTTGCTATCATGCCTCATTACATTATTAGTGAAGGTATGATGAAGGTGTTTCTCTTATGTTTGCCTACCTGCATTTTTCTTGTATCTGATGTCCTGTGTACTGACCATTTGCCTGTTCTCTCTACCACATTTCTTCCTGCTGCCTGGACCGAACATTTGCCTGCATACTGACCATGACCCTGCCTGCTGCCTGGACTGACCTTGGCTTATTAATCAACCATGTTTTTTGCCAGGTGCTTGGACTGACCCTTTGCTCTGACAGTGCAAGGCCTTGCCACTGTAGTAATGGGATTGATGCCTACACAGGGTTCTCACATATTTGAGGGGCTCCATGGTATTGTTTTAGAGAGGAGAAAATTAAGCTTTTGTTTTTCTACAGGTTTTGTAATCCCCAGATCAGGGTCTGGGCTCTGAAAGGCATTTTTAAGACATTTGACTGGGAAGAACCCTCTAACCCTGTGTCCAGGCTTACCAGAGACCAGAAGGCCACTATACTTGAGCAATACCTCTAGAATATCAAAGTGCACACTAACCATGTCTTTGTCTGCCACTTGAACTGACCCTGGCCTGTTTATCAACCATGTTTCTGCCTGCTGCCTCGACCAATCCTTTGCTGTTTGGTGACCACATCTCTACCTACCACCAGTACTGACCCATCACACATCCCACTGACTACGTTCCTCTGAGACAACTGGAACCACAGGCATTCCTTTGACCCCCCGTTGTTCAGACTGCTGTACCTCCTGGCCAGTGAACAGAGCATTGTGCTATAGAGCAGAACTGTACCAGTAAGTTAGGCCTGCTTGGCTTTTTGGAACAAGGACTGCCCTAGGTGAAGCTAAACTACGCTTTATTACCTGACCACGCATACAGTGGCAACCATTGAGGTACAGCACATTGTTTTCTATGCAGTGTTGGTTGATTTTTGCGATTCAAAAGTGGCAATGTTGGGTTCATAAGCAGTATTAAGCATTGAAAGGTCTCACACATGTGGTATCCCCATACTACTTGGGAGGAGTAGCAGAATGTGTTTTTAGGTGTATTTCTAAGTATGCCCATGCTGTGTGTTAGGAATATCTTATTAATTGACAACTTTGTTGTTAAAAAAATACATTTTTATTTTCTTTCTACATTTTCCAAAAACTTGTGGCAAAGAGATGGCATTTCCAAAAGCATTTTATTCTAGAAAATACATTGTGTTTTGGCTTTTCAAAATGTAATCATTTTGTGTGTGTTTCCACTGTCCTTGTGTTCTAGTGCCTTTAAGTATAAGTAGTCAGGTAATTATTTTTTTGCATAATTTCCCCCCTTAAAAGCCCTAAGCTGCTCCTTGGATTTTGTGACTCTCTATGTGGCTAGACTGTGTACAAATCTCAAACATGTGGTATCATCATATTCAGAAATAGTACCAGAATGTGTTTTGAGATTCTAATTCTAAGTATACCTATGCTGTGTGTTAGAAATATCTTATCAATTGACAACTTTGTGTAAAAAGAAATGCATTTATATTGTCTTTCACAAACCACAAAACAAAAGTGTACAGAGAAAAAGAGGAATGATTAGACAATATATTGTTCTTAAAAACTGAGTCTTCATCCTGAGGGCTGGTTTACTGCTTTTCCCAAGGCAGTCTTAATGCAAAGACAAGGCAAAATGTATTGTTCAAACCACAGTGTTGCCTGCATCATTCTATCTCAGTGCAGGACATCACAACATGCTGCAATGTGTTCCAACACACATTATCCCCCAATTTGTCCTCCCACACACACACCTCTCAGTTGTTGTGTAACCTGTCTGTCTGTATGGATAAAGCTATAAATGAAATGTAGTATATATCTATTTCGGCTGATCAGCAGCTTTCTTTATCCAGACTAATCCTGCAGATAACTAACTTTATGTGCTAACTTCACAATACTCACACATTTTGGGGCAAATTAATAAAGCAGCTTTTATCAAACTTTTATTGTTGGGGAATCAACCACTGTCACTGAAACCACAAGCACCAGAAAGATTCAACTGCAGTAAATGTTTGGTGAATGAAAGATTTACATCCTAATGAGTATATTCCTTTGAATATAGAGTGGAACAGCGAAAGTGCAAAACTCACCCTCTCCTTTTCTCTATGTCATAGGGTATACATTGCGTAAGAAATATACTTTAATACACTACCTTCTGTTTTTTTTTTTGTACTATATGGCCCTATGAATAATACAGAACCATGCAAACACCAAGACAATTCTCTCAAAAGAAATGTTTTTTTTATTTGTTTTTTAGATACAGTACATTTTTGGCCTGGATAAATACAAGCTCAAAACAATTAACAGGAATAGAATAAATTAAGCAAACTGTCCCTTTTATCTTAAACAGTTAGTGCACCCATTGCTCCCCTAACAGGTGTTCACTGAGCTTTTTCCAGGTTGTAGTGGAACATGTACTCAAATTTGTATCGATCCTTATCTTTAACAACATTTTGAAAAACACAAGCATCTTTTACATTGTTGTCAGTTTTCCCAGAGACAGAGTATAACACCCTACAGTTGTCAGCCAGATTGCCAAATGTGCATTCCACTCTTCTTTGAGCATGGCATAGCCTAAATTTTTCTCCCAGAGCAAAGGCCTCGCTCCCAACTAACATGAATGGGTGTGCCAACTCTGTTGTATCAGGCCAGGGCCTTTCAGGAGGACTATTAAAGCGGAGTTCCACACAAAAATGGAACTTCCGCTTTTCGGAACCCTCCCCCCCTCCGGTGTCACATTTGGCACCTTTCAGGGGGAGGGGGGTGCAGATACCTGTCTAAGACAGGTATTTGCACCCACTTCCGGCATAGACTCCCATGGGAGTCTATGCCTCTTCCCGTCCCCACCGCGCTGTCTGATGGGAACACACAGCTCCCAGGAGAGAGCGGGGACCACTAGGGACGAGCAGCGTGACTCGCGCATGCGCAGTAGGGAACCGGGAAGTGAAGCCGCAAAGCTTCACTTCCTGATTCCCTCACCTAGGATGGCGGCGGCAGCTGCCGAGAACCAATCGGGTTCTCGGCGTCCCCTGCCGACATCGCTGGACCCTGGGACAGGTAAGTGGCCATGTATTAAAAGTCAGCAGCTGCAGTATTTGTAGCTGCTGGCTTTTAATATTTATTTTTTTTGGCGGTGTGGGTAAACCCCCACTTTAGGTTCATGCTCTTTGGGATCCTACATTGACATAGATAAATTTGTAGTCTTCTTCTACCATGGACGGTATTACCAACAGGAAGTACTTCTTGTAGTTGAGGTATTTGCTTCCAGTACATGGTTACATCACCATCTTGATATGTTTACATGCAATTGCTCTCAAGAATTTGTAGAAACTGGTACATTGCCTGAAAAAGGTCAGTAATCTATTTACATTTTGCTTGTGTGTGAGCTTGCATGACTATTTTCCACAAGGCTTTGCATGTTCATTGCACAGTGTAATAGATTGTGGATTTGCCCAAGTGAAATTCAAAATGCATAGATTCATATATTTATTTTTATTTTAGTGCAATTGCTAAAGAAACATTGGCATAGCCTGTGAGACAGTTGCAGACGAGAACTATGACAGCAGAGTGGACCAGTTGCTAGAGGGTCCTAACACTGTTCCCCTGTTGAAGACCTATTGGTCGAAACGCGTAGGGTTTTTTAGGCTTATCGCTCTCCACATTGCCCAGGTTTTATTTTTGTGATCACTTTTATACTTGTGTGCTGGTTTTTAGAAATACAATACCATCTTTTTTGATCTACACCATGTGGTAGCATTTTCTTTTTCCACATAATGCTTCGCTGAGAGTGGCTCCGCAGTCCTGTTGATCCTACCCTCAAGATCCAGTTTGATGCACCAAGGATTGAAGGTCCATTTGGGGGTTTTCTGTCTCTTTTCTGGATCCCACCCTGGAAGTTCTGGACCCGGCTGAGCTCCATACTTTGGCCATTTATGGCACCATGTTTGTATGACTCCATGTCACTGACATAGGAGTCCACCCGTTCCGGTAAGGGCACACGCACTTCTTTATTATTGATGATGCAGTATCTTTCATGTCCACCATACCTACAGTGTTCAGGTCTTCACCACTCTTCACTAGAAGATCAGCCTTGATTGGACTATAACCCACACACCTGTATATATATTTTCTCACATTTTCCAGGGCCCCCTGGAGTTTGGTTACTCATTCACTGAGTTTATGTACATTTATTGGACACTTTGTATATCTGATTTGTTGCATTATTTTTCTCCACCACCCCTTTCATTTATGTATTTGCTTGGTTAGTGCTGCATTATTTACCTTTTCGATCTGACCCATCTCCCTGCTACCCACTGCCATGGATGATGGGACATCTTACAGGCACTCATACCTCGCCGCGCTCTCATGGCCACTGTCACAACATCAGTGGTGCCAGAGCCAGGGCTGTATGAGAGGCCTCCCTCTAACTTGTCTGGCTTTGCCACAAGGTACCTGACAGGTACATGTTTAGGTAGCCTGTATTGCACTGGATTGTTCAATTAACTTTGATGGTGGTTTTTATCCTGGAGTGCAAATATTTTACTCCTTTTAACTACTGTACTTTTGGTGGACAATCAACCACTTTTGGAGCTGGCACCCAGGCTGGGATTGTGCTGACAGGCAAAGCTACAGCAGAATGTCGGATTCCTTACATTATGTCCCAAACTGTACTTTGATTTCCCATTCAGTCAACAAAGGATGAACCCAGAAGCAGCAGTTTTGATGCTTTCTCCACCTTACAATGGCAATTGCCAGCAGCTAACAACTATAATGCCAATAAGAGTTGATTTTGCCAAAAGCTTGTAATTAATCTTTACAGCATGTGAAAGGAATCTTCTCCTCACAGAATTCGATTTTCTCCATAGCACTCAATCAGCTACCATAAACATATTAATATTGCAATGCATTACAAACTAGCAGTGCATGTTAACGCATGTGCAATAATGCACACGATGAGGTGTAAACCCACACTGAGATCAAACATAGCTCTCTACAAAAAAATCAATACAAAATGAAAGCTCAACTGCTACAAATGTATATTTTACAGTGTTTGATAGTTAAAGACCAATATCTGAACATAAGTAACTGCCCTTAAAATTTACTATGCGTTATCATGATGTCATTGAATGGAAATTTTATGGGCTTTTCTTTGCTATTTTTAGCTTTGATTTTGTTATTCTATACTCAACCTCTTTTCAGTCAAGGCAGTCAAAATTATGGACAAATTTGAAAAATTTTTTTAAAAACTATGGCCAGTCATTCTAAAATGTAAGAACTATTCTAATAGTTTTACATAATGCAGCAGCATCCACAAGTCCAAGTAGGACACCCAACGTTAGAGGTGATTTATTCTTCCAAAGCAAATACACTTTTGTAAATTGGTACTGACTAGCATTCCAATGTTTCTCCATCACTCAGCTAATGTTACCCCACCCCTGATGGAGAGGGACAGGAGAAGGTCAAACAAGGATGCTATGCAGGTGACTGACCTCCTCTTTATCAACTGATGATGCTATTGGTCATTTGGACGCCAGTAGCCAGAAGGCTGTACTGGTGCACAATAAAAATCTGTGACTGTCAGGGCTGGGCTCAGGTGAAGAAGGGATGAGCCCTTCGAAACGCGTAAGCGAGCAGTGTTATATATTCCTCGGAAATACCTTTGGAAGGCTTTGTTCATCATTTATACCACTTGTTGCAAGTTGATGTCCAAGGTTTATGGCACATGATTCTTTACTGCTTGTGAGTAATTTCCTTTATCATTTTACTTAATAAATGTTTTACAAAAGATAATGCACATGGCTGGTGCGCCCTTCTCTCTTTTTATTTCTCTGGGCTCAGGCCTTCCTTCTCTGAGCTGGCCGCTCAGCTGTCGGCTAATTGCCAGCTCCCATCTCTCTCCACAGTTACTCAGCTGTTGATGATCCTGCTGATCAGTCCTGCCTTCTTAAGCCGTCCAGTCCAGAGGAGCTCTGTCTTCGCCTTGGTCACATCACAAGAAACTTTCTCCTGCGTTCCTGTTTAAAGACTGGCTTTGCTGACATCCATTCTGTCTCCAGATCCTGCTTGCTCTTCCACTACTTTGATCCCTCACTTCTGGCTTGGCTGACTATCCTTTCCGGTTACTGAACTTTGGTTATGTTTTGACTACATTTGTTCTTTTTACTTTTATTATTAAACAAGTGTGATTTAACTGTACTTCTGTCTCAGTCTGATTTCAAGGTTTCTGACAGTACACGAAGGCCATGAATTCAGAAGATACAGTCAATCCACTTGCTGGTAATATTTTTTCCAGATTGAATGAGCAAGATCAGTTTGCCATAGCATTACAAACGCTCCTGAGTCACACGGCTCACCTGGAACCTCCCACTGTGGCTACTCCGGTACAACCTGAGTTGCAGCTGTCCTTGCTGCTGCACCAGTCTCTGTGCAGGCACCTGCCTTGAGTATTACCTCTATAAGAGGTATGTCTGTTTCTGCTCCACTTCCCCAGTGATTTGGGGGTGATCCAGTCCAATGCAGAGGGTTTCTCAACAAGGTTGAGATATACTTTGAGATGCTGCCCCAGGCGTTTTCCACAGACAGAAGCAAAGTAGGCTTTGTGATATCTTTGCTTTCTGAGAGAGCCTTGGCCTGGGCAAACCTTCTATGGGAGACACAAAAACCTGTTGTCTTGAGTTACCTAGAGTTTGTGGGCTCCTTTAAAAGGGTATATGACGTTCCGGCATGCTCCGCTTCTGCTGTCAAGTGCCTCATGTCCATCAAACAGAGTACGAGAACTGTTGCCGACTACGCCATCTGGCAGCAGAGGTCACTTGGAACAATGAGGCCTTCATGGCTGCTTTTTCTCATGGTCTCTCTGATTCCATCAAGGATGAAATAGCAGCCTGAGATATACCCACTGAGCTGGAGAGGTTGATCATGTTTGCCATCCTCATTGACTCCAGACTCAGAGAAAGACTCTTTTAAGGAACACTTGCAGAAGCCTCTTGTACGTTTGCCTCCGAGCTTTGCAGTCCCACCCATGACTCCCTCACCTTCCATGCCTCCTGGTACCGAGTCTGTCAGTGAAGGTGAACCCATGCACTTGGGCTTCACGTGTCTCTCTGAGGATGAGAGAACCTTTAGGAGGAGGGAGAGATTGTGCCTTTATTGTGGCCAGGCAGGTCACTTTTTGAAGTCTTGTCCTACCTGTTCAGGGAATGCCTGAACCTTGAGGTCCTGTCACGGACAGACCTTAGGTGGCGTTGTTTCGTCCCCAGTTATCCAGAAGGATAAGCCCCTGGTTTCGGTCACCCTTTCTTGGGCTGAGTCGTCCATTGAGATACAGGCTCTAATCGACTCTGGGGCTGAAGGCCTGTTCATTGATGCTGCCTTTGTATTGAAGCACTCGATTCCGCTGCAGCTGTGTGACACTCCACTTGCCATTGAGGCTCTTGACGGGAGACCTCTACAGCCTGTGCATGTGATTCATGAGACGGTTCCTTTGTCCATGGCTGTAGGGGCTCTTCACCATGAGATAATCCAATTCCAAGTTATTTCCTCACCTAAGTTTCCTCTGGTTATTGGTTATCCTAGGTTACAGAGGCACAACCCCTCTTTTGATTGGCTCCGTGCTGAGGTTCTCTCCTGGTCACCACAATGCAGCGAGACATGCTTCCAGAAGGTTGCCAAGGTCCTGTGTACCTCTTCACTCTCCTCCCTGCCAGAGGCGTACTGCAATTTTAGATGTCTTTGACAAAGGTCAAGCTGGTAGTTTGCCTCCACACCAGCCGTATGATTGTGCAATTGACCTTCATCCTGGTGCCATACCCCCTCATGGCCGGGTTTACCCTTTATCGGTCTTGGAGGATAAGGCCATGGAGGAGTATGTTGCAGACGCACTTTCTCGAGGTTTCATCCGCAAATCCTCATATCCTGCTGGTTTCTTCTTTGTGAAGAAGAAGAGTGGTGAACTGAGACCTTGTATTGATTATAGGGGTCTCAATCGTCTCACAAATAAGAATGCCTATCCGATTCCGTTGATTACAGAGTTATTTGACTGCCTCAAGGGAGCAACGGTTTTCACGAAGCTTGATTTGAGAGAGGCATACAATCTCGTGAGGATTAAGGAGGGCGATGAGTGGAAAACGGTGTTTAATACCAGAACAGGCCATTATGAGTACCTCGTAATGCCTTTTGGCCTTTGTAACGAGATACAATAGAAAACAATCTCTATTGTAAACTGGAGAAGTGCGAGTTCCATCGTGAACAGGTTAAATTCCTGGGCTATGTCATTTCCACTGCTGGTTTTTCGATGGACCCAGAGAAACTTTTGGCAGTCCTACAGTGGCCCTGACCCATGGGTTTATGGCCTCTGCAGCGTTTCCTGGGCTTTGCCAACTATTATCTGGAGTTTATTCGTAACTTCTCTTCTCTGGTCAAGCCCCTGACTGATATGACCAGAAAGGATGGTAACCCACAGAGTTGGTCTCCGGAGTCCATTAAAGCCTTTGAGAGTCTCAAGGCTGCCTTTGTTTCTGCTCCTTTGTTGGCACATCCTGATCCTATGTTACCTTTTATCCTTAAGGTTGATGCTTCTGAGACTGGTGTTGGCGCCCTTCTGCCTCAACGTCCTACCTCTGAGAACGCTATGCATCCTTGTGGCTACTTTTCCAAAAAATTGTCACTTGCAGAGTGCAATTACGAGATTGGTGACAGAGAGCTGTTGGCGATCATTTTAGCCTTGAAAGAATGGAGACATCTCCTTGAAGGTACCACTGTGCCAGTTCTCTTTCTTACTGACAATAAGAATCTCACATTCTTGTCTGAGGCTAAACGCCTCTCTCCCAGAAGGGCATGATGGGCTCTTTTCTTGTCAAGTTTCAATTACATTGTCTCATTCTTACCCAGTACTAAGAATGTAAGGGCTGACGCCTTGTCATGATAATTTTCCTCCACTTCCAAGTTGGAGTTGGTTCCGGTTCCTGTGATTCCTCCTGATCGTATTCTGGCTACGGTTCGCATCAGTCTCACTTCTCCTTTGGGTGTCAAAATTCTTTCTGCTCAGGTCCATGCTCCTCCTGAGAAACCTTGTGACCGCTGCTTTGTCCCAGAGTGTCTCCGTACTGCCATCCTCCATTCTCTCAAGGCAGCTGGCCACCCTGGGAAGAATCAGCTCATTTGGGCCATTTCCCAACAATTCTGGTGGCCTAGTCTACGTGCTGATGTGACTGCCTTCGTAGCTGCCTGTTCCGCGTGTGCTCAGAGTAAGACTCCACAAAACCATCCAGTGGGCCTCCTACAACCCATACCCAATTTAGAGAGGCCCTGGACCCACCTGTCTATGGATTTCATTGTGGAGTCACCCAAATCCCAAGGCAACACTATTATCCTTATAGTGGTTGACTGGTTCTCAAAGATGTGCCATTGTATTCCCACTTCTAAGTAACTGGCTTCCATTTTTGCTTGGGAAATCTTTTGCTTACATGGGCTATCCAAGGTGATTGTCTAGGACAGGGGTAGTCAGTTTGTGTCCCGGTTCTGGCGTGCCTTTTGTGCACAGTTGGGAATTCAGCTTGCTTTCTCCTCTGCATATCACCCGCAGTCTAATGGGGTCGCAGAACGAGCCAATCAGTCCTTGGAGCAATTCCTACATTGCTATATTTCTGACCATCATAATAACTGGTCAAACCTATTACCATGGGCAGTGCCTTGAATTCTGCTTCCCGATTGTCCCCATTTATGGCTAATTATGGTTTTCAACCTTCCATGTTGCCTGACTCATTTGTTCTGCAGAGTATTCCTGCGTTAGAGGAGCATCTCCGTGGTCTTTATTTACCTTGAGCACAAGTCCAGGAGGCTTTGCATCATGCTAATGATAGGTACAGACTCCATGCTGACCGCAGACGCCTGCCTGCGCCTTCCTACCAGGTTGTGGACAGGGTCTGGCTGTCATCTCGCAAACTCCAACTTCGTGTTCCCTCACTGAAGTTTGCACCTTGGTTTATTGGGCCTTTCCGTATTCTTTGCAGGATTAACCCAGTGGCTTACGCATTAGACCTTCCTTCTAATATGCGTATTTTGAATGTATTTCATGTCTCCTTATTAAAACCTTTGGTCTGCAACTGCTTTACCACCTCGATGCCATGTCCTCATCCTGTACAGGTTGAGAATAATGAGGAGTATGAAGTACAGTCCATTGTTGACTCCCTTGGTTCCGTGGGTGCATACAGTACCTGGTGCATTGGAAAGGGTACGGTCCGGAGGAACGCTCTTGGGTCTCATCCTTGGACGTACATGCCCCTGTCCTCCTCCATGATTTCCATAGATGTTTTCTCCTCAAGCCTGGTGGTCCTCCGAGAGGGAGGGGTCATTGAGGAGGGGGTACTGTCAGGGCTGGGCTCAGCCCTTCCTTCTCTGAGCTGGCCACTCAGCTGTCAGCTAATTGCCAGCTCCCATCTCTCTCCACAGTTACTCAGCTTTTGATGATCTTGCTAGTCAGTCCTGCCTACTTAAGCCGTCCAGTCCAGAGGAGCTCTGCCTTCGCCTTGGTCACATCACAAGAAACTTTATCCTGTGTTCCTGTTTAAAGACTGGCTTTGCTGACATCCCTTATGTCTCCAGATCCTGCTTGCTGTTCCACTACTTTGATCCCTGACTTCTGGCTTGGCTGACTATCCGTTCCGGTTACTGAACTTTGGTTATGTTTTGACTACGTTTGTTCTTTTTACTTTTGTCATTAAACAAGTGTGATTTAACTGTACTTCTGTCTCGGTCTGATTTCATGGTTTCTGACAGTGACTTAGTGTAACTAAAAGGCAACCTTCCTCCACACGCCAGCTTGTATAACATTTTTGAGCAATTTTTAGGCATTTTGTCAAGGCATCCCTAAAGAAGCCTCAAGGCACCCCACGGTGCCTGAGCACCCTGGTTCAAAAAGGCTGCTCTAGTGTAAAAGTATGGTAAAGTGTGGGGTGATTCCATGCTATGATGGGATGTTTATAGGTGTGTGTGTAGCTGCTGCATCCACTATGACTTGCTACTGAAGTAGGGTCAAAAATGAGCAGGGTGTTTAGAGAGTGGGCACTGCTTTAAATACTGCGTGCCTCATTACAAAACTATACACAAAAAAATCTACACAAAAAAAATAATCAGATAAACATGATTAATACATTAAATGAATGGTGATTCCAAAAAGGGAGTGATTAGTGCAAATAGCTTATAAAGTGAGTGGTGCGCCAATGCTATGAAAGCTTTATTTGATTAAAAATACATATAAAGTGACAGTGGTTAAAACGTCCTTTCTCCACAAATCAGTCAGGAAATCATGTGTCCATAGTATAAATCCTTATTAAAGTGCTGCTGTGAAAACACTGTTCCTGTTGTTGCAACAGGAAGAAATTCCACAGATAACATGCAGCGTGCCCAGTGTCTCCACTCGTGCTCCCCCTCTTATTGCCTCACCCACCAGAAATCTCTCCCCTCAAGGAGATAACCAGCATTCACAGCACCACCTGGCTGTATATGGATGTCCTGGATCAGCCCAGATGTGTCACTCCTTATTCTTACTTCCACTGCCCCAGCAGTCTCAAACATATGTGGAAATATCAAAGAACAATCTCCATAGTGTAATTCCATAATCTAAAATGTATTAGAAAAAAATTGTATTGCACTTACATTTGTATAAAAGTCAATCAGCATTTAAAAGCAGGAAGTCCGGGGCACGATGTGCTCCACGGACCCGAAACCGGGAGTGATGTAATGATGCTGTAGCTCCACCCTGCGCGCTTCATCACAACAATGTCATCAGGAGTGTCACAGCGACATCAGGCCGCTCTTGATGACATTGTTGTGATGAAACGCGTAGGGAGGAGCTACAGCGTCATTGCATCACTTCCGGTTTTGTGTCTGTGGAGTGCCCTGAACTTCCTGCTTTTAAATGCTGATTGACTTTTAAACAAATGTAAGCGCATTACCATTTTTTTCTAATAAATTTAGGATTATGGAATTACACTATGGAGATTCTTCTTTGATATCTCCATATATGTATGGGACTGCTGCGGCAGTGGAAGTAAGGATAAGAAGAGACACTTCTGGACTGATCCATATACAGCCAGGTGGTGCTGTGAACACTGGTTACCCCCTTGAGGGGAGAGATTTCTGGTGGGTGAGCAATAAGAGGGGTAGCAGGAGTGGAGACACCGGACATGCCACATATTATATGTGGAATTTCTTCCTGTTGCAACAACAGGAACAGTGTTTTCACAGCAGTACTTTAATAAGGATTTATACTATGGACACATGATTTCCTGACTGATTTGTGGAGAAAGTAGGACTTTTTAACTATTGTCACTTTAAATGTATTTTTAATCACATAAAGCTTTCATAGCACTGGAGCACCAGTCATTGTATAAGCTATTTGCACTAATCTCTCCCTTTTTGGAATCACCATTCACTTAATATATTAACTATATTAATCTTGTTTATCTGATTTTTTGTGTATATTTTTTGTGTATAGTTTTGTAATAAGGCACATAGTATTTAAAGCAGTGCCATACCCACTCTCTAAACACCCTACTCAGTGTAAAAGTGTAGTGCTAGAATCTTTTTCTTTTTTACTAAAAAATGGTAGGGTTAGTCCTCCTATCAGGTTTTTTACTTTCAAAGACTATTATTGATTTTAATAAAAGTAAAATAGCATATTGATGCGATGACATAAAGAACATAAAGAGAACATCCATAGAGACTGACTTAAAGACAATAACTGGAGCGATAGGTCTGTGACAATGGTATTGAGGAGCAGGTATGTGGAACATAGTATTGGCTTAGGATGAGGGTGACCAAAGGGGGTGATTAAGACCCGTCCACCAACTGTACCCCAAGAGGGAGCCAGCTGTGCAGGAGGGATGTGGCAGGGGCTCCCCCTTCGGGCCTATCTCCTGAAGACCAGCCAGCCTAAAGAACAAGCAAAACTAGCAAAATGAGAAAAAAGAGATTGTCCTATGCCCCTAGTCTGTTCTAGAATTTGAGGAACATACTAGTGTAAACATCTTATGGAGAAAGTAATATCATCGTGTGTAGGACAG
Organism: Lithobates septentrionalis; assembly: GCA_037952835.1. Classification (NCBI taxonomy): domain Eukaryota; kingdom Metazoa; phylum Chordata; class Amphibia; order Anura; family Ranidae; genus Lithobates; species Lithobates septentrionalis. Next base: position 3,662,749 of record JBBDGP010001187.1, on the reverse strand, counting down.
AACTGCAACACAGGGAAGAGGACCTAGTAGGGTGAAGATAGGGAGGAAAAAATGACAAGGTTCGAAAGAGGAAAGAAGGAAAAGATGTCAGGAAGGAAGAGGCTTAGCCACCAGAACTCCATTGATAGCACTTAGGATTGGGAGAAACTAGGGGATTTGAGGATTCCAACGCAGTTGGCCCAGGGTTTCCAAGTCTCCTGGAATTGGTGAGAGGTGTCCAGAAAGAAGCCCACCAGTTTCTTCTGTGACATGATCCAGGAGATCTTACGCTTGGCCACCTGAATGGAGACCTTGGGTAGTTTCCAGGCTTTGGCTATGGAAAGTTTGGTACCTAGGAGAATAAAGAAGATACGTTTTTAAGAATAATTCAGAACCTTAGGGATATGGAAGTTCAAGAGGGCTGTTGTAGGAGACTTGGGAATTTGAGAACCCCGTTACCCTGGATATTATTTGGAAGATTTTGTTCCAAAAGCTTCTGATTTTGGGACAGTCCCACCATACGTGTAACATGGATTCCTTAATCTGACACCCTCAGAAACAGAGAGGGGACACTGAAGGGAAGAAATTGGAGAGTTTTGACGTGGTCATGTACCATCTGGTGATGACTTTCAGACTGGCTTCCGTTAGGGAGGTGTTGAGGATACCCTTTGGCTGCATTCACACCTGAGCATTTTCAGCTCATAAAATGCTTGTAAAACACCCGAACAAAAGCCAGAAAAACGCCCAACAAGCAAAATCCCATTCATTTCAATGGTATCTGTTCACATCTGAGCGTTTTGTCACCTGAAGCAAAACGCCTGAAAAACGCCTTAAGCACAAAAAAGAATATGAGCTTCTTTGGGGCAGATTATAGGCGTTTTTCAGCTTTTTACATTGGTGACCTGTACAAAATCACGGCAAAAACATGGCAAAATAGTGGTAAAAATGCGGTAAAAAATTGTGGTAAAAACGTGCGACTTTGAAATGCTCAGGTGTGAATGCAGCCTTATAGGATCTTGAGAAGTCCCTATGCCATGTGTCCAGATCCCATTGTTCCTGAAGGTCAGCTTCCCAAGCTAGCATATAAGGGGGTTTCGACATGGTTTGAGCAAGTGACGAGTAAATTATGGAAATGCCTTCCCTCTGCTCCATGACTTGACACACCATTGTTCGTAGGGTGATAGTTGAGGAGGGTTAGGTTTCACCAACCAAATAGAGTGAAGGTAATGAGATATTTTCCAGAACCTGAACTGTTCCGAGTCAGGTAGATCCAGTTTGCTAACACAGTAGGCGAGCAAGATGGGGCCCACAGAGGTGAAAAAGTGTACGATCTGATACATCCCCTTATCCAGCCACCACTTAAAGGCTTTAATTTCCATTCTGGGGCTAAAGTCTGGATTATGGAATATGTGAGCCAAGGGTGTGCTATCTGATACCAGAGATGGGGACTGCTTGAGCTTATCCCAAAGGGCTACAGCATGGGAAAGGGAGGGGGATAGAATGGGGGGGCAATTTGAGAGTGGACACCATAGGGGATAGTCTAGGGTGTGCAAGGGAACCGCCTGTCTCTCAATGTCTACCATGTCCTGTTTGACCATCTTAGAGTATGCTGTGGATAGCTGAGCTAGTCTTGCAGCTTGTTAATATCAGAGCATGTTTGGTAGACCCAGTCCACCTCTAGTCCTTAGTCTGAAAAGCATGTGTCACAAGAATCGGTGTCCCAGCAAATTTAATGATTTTGCTTTGGAACAAGCTCAAGTGGTCCTTCCTGATTAGAATTGGGAGAGAGCGAAAAATATATAAATATCTTGGGAGGAGACTCATTTTGACTGAATTAATTTTCCCAACCAAGAGAGTTCATGTTGGGCCCAGGCTTTAAGGTCTGTTTCTAGTTTCTGGTACATGATTGGATAGTTAGCAGAATACAATTGTTCAAACTTGGGAGTGAGGTTTATCCCCAGGTACCTAATGGTGGATTTGCTCAATTCGAATTTAAAGGATTCCTTTGGCTGTGCCACCAGTGACGGCTGGAGAGAGACATTAAGTGCTTGTGATTTGGCGTAATTAACCCGCAGTCCTGAGACCTTGTAAAACTCTTCTAAGAGTTTGCAAATGACAAGGAGGGAGGTGACCGGGGAGGTGATTAAGACGAGTAGGGATGGGTGAACGGCTTGGCCCGAGCATAAGTTTGGGCCGAACTTTGGTTGTTCGGATGTTCTGTGAACAACGAACAATATGCGGTGTTCGGGGCAAATTCGAAAGCCGCTGGAACACCTTTAAAATCTATGGGACACTATAATGAAAAATCAAAAGTGCTCATTTTAAAGGCTTATATGCAAGTTATTGTCATAAAAAGTGTTTGGGGACCTGGGTCTTGCCCCAGGGGACATGTATCAATGCAAAACATGTTTTTAAAAACTGATGTTTTTTCAGGAGCAGTAATTTTTTTAATGCTTAAAGTGAAACAATAAAAATTAAATATTCCTTTAAATATCGTGCCTGGGGGTATCTATAGTATGCCTGTAAAGTGGCTAATTTTTTCAGTGTTTTGAACAGTACCACAGCAAAATGACATTTTTAAAGGAAAAATTGTCATTTAAAACTGATCGCGGCTGTAATGAATTGTCGGGTCTCGGCAATATGGATAAAACTCATTGAAAAAAAGAGCATGCCCCCCCCCCAGTCTATTACCAGGCCCTTTGGGTCTGGTATGAATATTAAGGCGAACCCCAAACCAAAATTTTTTTTAAAAATTGCGTGGGGGTCCCCCCAAAATCCATACCAGGCCCTTCAGGTCTGGAATGGAAATTAAGGGAAACCCTGTGCCAAATTAAACAAAAAATGGCGTAGGTGTCCCCCCAAAATCCATACCATACCCTTATCCGAGCACGGACCCTGGCAGGCCACAGTAAAAGAGGGGGGATGAGAGAGCGCCCCCCATCCTGAACCATACCAGGCCACATGCCCTCAACATGGGGAGGGTGCTTTGGGGTCTGACCCCAAAGCACTTTGTCCCCATGTTGATGGGGACAAGGGCCTCATCTCCACAACCCTTGCCCAGTGGTTGTGGGGGTATACGGGTGGGGGGCTTATCAGAATCTGGAAGCCCCCTTTAACAAGGGGACCCCCAGATTGGTAACGAGGTAAAACAGTCAATATCAAAAATGGTAAAAAAGACAAGAGACAGCTTGGGACAAGTCCTTTATTAAAAAATAAAAATGTCCCGGGATGTAAATCCATGCCGCCAAACTGACCAAAAAAGAAAAAAGCCTCAACAAGCCTCAACCGTTTCACCTGACGCCACGAGGAAGCCCCGTGGTGTCAGAGGGCTGCAAGGTCACCCGTTTACATCACCGAGTGGCCCCACCCTTAACTATATAAGAACTGTCACCCAGAAGAAGCGTCAGTCGGCAGGAGCCTCCCGTGGAGGCGAAACGATGGTTGCGTCTTTTTTTTCATTTTCGGTCTGTCGGGCGGCGTGGATTTACATTGCGGGACATTTTTATGTTTTTATTTTTTAATAAAGGCCTTGTCCCTAGCTGTCTTGTCTTTTTTACCATCTTTCATACTTTTTTTGTGAAATGGGAGGGGTACAATGTACCACTGGGCAAGGGTTGTGGGGATGAGGCCCTTGTCCCCATCAACAAGGGGACAAGGTGCTTTGGGGGGCTACCCCAAAGCACCCTCCCCATGTTGAGGGCATGTGGCCTAGTACGGTTCAGGAGGAGGGGTGCTCTCTTGTACCCCCTCTTTTCCTGCGGCCTGCCAGGTTGCGTGCTTGGATAAGGGTCTGGTGTGGATTTTGGGGGGGACCCCTATGCCATTTAAAAAGAAAAATCGGTGCAGGGTTCCCCTTAAAATCTATACCACACCTGAAGTGTCTGCTATGAATTTTGGTGGGGACCCTTACTCCATTTTTAAAAAAAAATTGGCGCAGGGTTCCCCTTAATTTCCATATCAGACCCGAAGAACCTGGTATGGATTTTGGGGGACCCCTACACACTTTTTTTTTTAAAATTTTGGTTCTGAGTTTTATCTATATTGCTGAGACCTGACAATTCATTACAGCCACGATCAATTTTAAATGACAATTTTTCCTTTAGAAATGTAATTTTGCTGTGGTACTGTTCAAAACATGGGAAAAATGTGCCACTTTACAGGCATACTATAGACACCCCCCAGGCATGATATTTAAAGGAATATTTCATTTTTATTATTTCACTTTAAGCATTAAAAAATCACTGTCCCCAAAAAAACGGCCGTTTAAAAAAAAAAAATGCATTGATACATGTCCCCTGGGGACCCAGGTCCCCAAATACTTTTTATGGCAATAACTTGCATATAAGCCTTTCAAATGAGCACTTTTGAGTTTTCATGTTCTGGTCCCATAGACTTTCATGGTGTTTGTGTGTTCTTCTGAATTTTTGGCCTGTTCGGTATGTTCTGGTACAAACCGAACTGGGGGGTGTTCGGCTCATCCCTAAAAAGGAGTATGTCATCTGCAAAGACCACTTTTATGTGTGTTAGGGCCGCATGTGACCCCCACTATGTTTGGGTTTGTACGGATGGCTATTGCCATGGATTCTATTGCCATGGCAAAGATAAATGGAGATAATGGGCAGCCTTGGTGAGTGCCTTTTTTCGCTGTTTTAATGGGATCTGAGTAGAGGCCCTGTAGGCGAATCCTAGCTTCTGGTGTAGACTATAATGCCCTGAGAAGGCCTGTAAAACGAGGGCCAAATCCCCAATGATCCATTAGGGCAAACAGATAGGGCCAAGAGACAGAATCGAATGCCTTTTGAAGATCCAAACCTAACATACCGTCTTATTTAGTGCCGCCATCCCAACTGGATTGTAAGAGGGAGGCTATGTCTTCTGCTCTCCTAATTTGGTCTGGGCCTTGTCTTCCTGGAATAAACCCCACTTGATCTTTATGAATGTATGCTCCTATAAAGGAAGCAAGGCGATCGGCCATGACTTTAGTCATGATCTTTAAATCGTTATTGATCAGGGATATTGGTCTGTAATTTCTAACCTCACCCGGGTCTTTATCTGGTTTTGTAATGACGGTTATAAACGCAGAGTTTATACAATGGTTGCATAGGCTTTGTAGTAGGGGACTGAGAACCCATCTGGCCCGGGGCTGAGTTTTTCTTTAAATTGTTAATCACCTCTAGCACCTCCTCTGTAGAGAATGGGGCTTTGAGTCTGTCTCTATGTTCTTTCGCCAAAGTGGGGATGGGGAGGTTATCAAGAAAGCTAGAGATATCCGATGGACTTTCGGCTTGCTGCGCACTGTATAGGTTCTCATAGAATTTATGAAAGGCCTGCATTATACTCAAGGGGATGGCCGTCTACCTGCAATTTTAAGTTTAGGGAAGGAGTAAGTGGGGGCACGAGGTGTAAGTCTGGATGCCAGTAGGGCGCCTATCTTGTCTCTTTGATGATAATATCTTGCCCCACTTCATCTAATGCTTTTCTCTGCATTGGCTGTCAGTGCTAGGTTCAGTTCCAGTCGGGCAGCGTCTAGAAGGGAGGTGGGGACTCGAGATGGGTCTTTCTTGTGTTCTACTTGGAGAAAGGAGAAATTCTTCTCCAATTTCTCAATGTCTGCACATTTTGCTCTTTTCAGTTGGGTAGCAATTTGTATGATTTTACCCCTAATAGTGGCTTTGTGTGCTGCCCATAAAGTTTCAGCTGAAACACCGTTCACATCGTTTAGGGTGAAGTATTCTGTGAGGGCCTTCTCTATCTCAGTTTTCCTGATAGGGTCATTTAGGATGGCTTCATTAAGTCTCCAATGGGGAAAATTTGCTTGGGGGGGTTGGTTACGAATCATAAGTGGTCTGACCAGACGGTGTCCGTAATATTTGCTCTGAGCACTGAGGATATTAAAGCGTTGGAGACCAGGAGATGATCAATCCTGGTGTAGGATTGGTGTGAATGGGAGAAGTGTGTATAATCTTTTTGTGTAGAGTTTAAGTCTCTCCAGATATCAGTGAGGCCCAGCTGAAAAATCATTTTGGAAATCTTGGAACTGCTCCTGGTTGGGCGAATAATTTGAGCATGGGGAGGTTTAGCTTTGTCTAGCCCTTAGTCGAAGGCCGTATTAAAGTCCCCCCCCCCCCCGAAGATGAACAAGCCTTCTAAATGGGGGCCTAGGGTCTTATAGAGTGTGCAGAAAAATTTAGATTGGCCGGTATTAGTAGGATATAGAGGAGTAAAGATGATCATCTAGGGTCCCTTTAATCAGGAGGAATCTGCCCTCAGGATCTCTGTGTTCTGATCTCAAAGAGAATCTACAGCTCTTTGAGATGAGAATAGCTACCCCTCTGCTTTTATCCTCTGCTTTAGACAGGAAAAATAGGGGGAAATGAGCGTGGATAAAGGATGGTTTGTACCGGATCGGGAAATGCGTTTCTTGTAAGAAAACAACGTCAATTCTGTGGGATCTCATGTAGTCAAGGACCTTTCTGCATTTAGTGGGGGAATTTATCCCTTGGGCGTTATGAGTTGCTACTCTTAAGGGAGCAGCTTGTGGTGCCTTACTCGTCTTGGAGCTGGAGGGGCAGACCTATACCCAATTCACCGTCACTTACCTGTGGAGAGCCGTGGATCTGGTCTCGGTGGCTGGAGTGCTCGGAAGCTTTGACCTCCTGGAAGATAGGTGATCTGCACAGGCTCTGGTGGTTGGCTGGAAAAGAGAGAGGTAAGAAAGAAGAAAAGTTGGAGAAGATAAGATAAGTTACTCAGGCCTAAGAAGACAGCAGGTGGAGAGAGTCCTGCTGTCTGGGAAACAACAAAAAATGTCCACTCCCTCTGGGAGGGGTGGTAACCTAACCTCAGAGAGAAGGTGAAACCAAATCCATGGGGTAGGGGGAGGCACGACAAAACTGCCTCTACCTCAGTGCACTAGTTTAACAACTGCAAAATATTGCTAAAGTATGTGGGACCTTTTGTTCCTAGGCATGTGGTCCCACGGGGGCTTGGCTCCCCCCTGTGGGGGAAGGACCTGTGCCCCAGGGGAAACATCCCAGAGATTCAGGATTGCAGCACAGTGTGGATCAACAGGTTGACACAATCAAAGTGATGAAAATGAAGTGTTCAGGCAAAAAAGTTCAAATCTCTGGAAAGTCATAAACAAATAACATGAGATAAACTCTGAACTAAGAAGTAGTAAGTTAGGGAACTTAGGGATACCCGCCCTGCCACCTCCAGGTCTTGAAAAAAGTGATATTGGTATCAGGGTTTGGGGCCTGGAATATCAAGGGGGCATAGTGTCCTTAGAGCGTATAAGTTTAGGTTTGTTCCAGACGGTCGTCAGGGGGCTCCTAGGGGAGGGGTGCTTGGCAGATCCAGAGCCGGAATTAGCAAAGTCCATTGCTGCTTCTTGTGAGATTAGTCTCAGGTCCAGGAGGAGACATTCACCATCCTGGAAGCTGTGGAAAGGAATGCGTCTTGCCTTTGAAGTCGAACTTTAAAGCAAAGGGGAAAGCCCATCTGTACTTGTTGTCATGTTGAGATAACACTGTTAGGAGGGGTTTCAAGGTTCTTCTTTTTTGGATTGTGGTTGGCGAGATGTCAGCAAAGACCTGTATGGCATGCCCCTGGCAGGTTAGGGTAGATTGGAAGCGACACAGCTTAATCACTTCTTCTTTGATGGAGAAAAAGTGAGGTTTCACTATTATGTCTCTGGGGGAGCCATCCTTACTTGGAGGGCTTAGGGCCCTGTGAGCCCGGTTTATCTCCAATTTGTGTGGAGGGATGTTGGGAATCAATTGTTTGATGAAATCCTGCATGACAGTCATGGTGTCAGCGATTGATTGCAGGAGGCCTCTGAATCGGAAATTCTGTCTACTGGATCTATTTTCCAGGTCGTCAATCCTGGAAAGTGGCGTATTCAGTTGATTCTGGAGAACCTGAACATGGTCAGAGTTTTGTTTCGTTTTAGAAACAGTTATGTCCAGCTTAATTTCTATATCTTTCATCCTGGTTCCTAGGTTCTGGAAGTCCTCCCGGGTATCACCAGTGATTTTGGCAGCTGTTTGTGCTAGTCCCCTGTCCAGCAGGTCTGACAATTTCATGAAACGCTCAGGATCTGTGAGGATGGAGATGAGGGTCAGGTCAGCTGGAGATGGCACATCTGCTGGTCAGATGGGGGGCCCAGGGGGGAGACCAGGAGATCCCCATAGTATGTTTAATGAGGGATTCTGTGGAGGCTGGGGAGGGGGCCATGAGCTGGTGGTTGCTCACGTGGGTGCCCGGTTGCTCACGTGGGTGATGATTATGGTAGCTGGAGCCAAGGTCTGCCTAAGTCTGGAGAACTTCTCTGTGCCTGGAGTGTGTGGCTGCATGGAGCCCGCCATCTTGGATTCGGCCCGAGTGGCTGCAGTGTTGAATTGTGGCCCCAGGTCTCTCCGGGCCAAGCTCGCTGACATGTGTCTGTTCTCTGGGCTTTTCGCCATTGGATGGTGCCGGTGGGGTGAGTCACGGGACCCTGTGTCCCCCGCTAGGTGCGCCATTCGGCCGTGGCAGTGCAGAGCTCCTGGCTTAAGCGGCCATCGTGGAAACTCCTGCACATGAGCCCCCCATCAGGTTTTTATTGCTGTCTCTGTCTCTGCTGGGGAGATTAACTCTCTCTGTTTGTTCTGGTGACTTTTGTACTGGGTCAGAAATAGAGAGGAAATCTCTCTGATTCGGAGAGGATTTCCCAGTGGCAGAACAACCAGGGTTGCAAAGGTCGCACTTGTGACCGGGCTCTGGTGTTCCATCACTGTCTCCTCCTGTGTGTGCACTACGGAAAGAGTAAAGCCCAGCAGCTGAATGATGAAAGGTGCAGACAGCCAATGGCTGAGCCTCCATCATGGGTGAGTGAGCTCATCCTCTATCCTCTATCTGTGAGTAAAATGTCTCCCTCCCACCCTTCTCCCTCCTGCCTCTCAGTAAACTAGGGTAAAGGGGATACAGCTGTAAGGGGTACTCTGTGTGCTGTGATGTAAGGGGCCTTTGGTGAGCAGCGATCCCCTTAAATCAGAGTTCCCCATTACACCAGAGTCTACAGCTTTCCCCTTTACATCAGAGCCCCCCTTAACCACTTCAATACAGGGCACTTTCACTCCCTTCCTGCCTAGGCCAATTTGCAGCTTTCAGTGCTGTCACACTTTGAATGACAATTGCGCGAACATGCAAAACTGTACCCATATAACATTTTTATAAATTTTTTCACACAAATAGAGTTTTCTTTTGGTGGTAGTTATTCATTCACCACTGTTTTTTTTATTTTTTGCTAAAAAAAGAAAAAAGACCAAATCATTTGAACTTTCTGTTTTAAAATTCAGCAAAAAATAATTTTGCTTCTTCACTGATGTGCATTGATGAGGCCGCACTGATGGGCACTGATGGGCACTTATAAGGAGGCACTGATGAGGTAGAATTAATGGGCACTGTTGAGGCACTGATAGGCAGCACTGATGGGCATTGATAGGCGGCACTGATAGGTGGCACTGATGGGCACTGTTGAGGCACTGATAGGCAGCAATAATAGGCGGCACTGATGTGCACTGATAGGCAGCACTGATGGGCACTAATTGGCATTGATGGGACTGCCCTGTCTTACCAGTTAATGGCTCTTCTTTCCTCACACAGACACGGTGTGGGAGGAATGAACTGCCAACAACTGGAAAGTCTGTTTACATGTGGTCAGCTATGATTGGACACAGCTGATCACATGGTAAAGGGCCACGGTTATTGGCCCTGTACTGTGATCTGTGATCAGCTGTGTCCAAAGGACACAGCGGTCATAGAGTGCCCTGGATGTGTGTCCCAGGGGGCACGTGGGAGGTCAGGTTCTTTGAGAACATTCATGGACTCCCTCCCAAAACTGGAAGTTTGAGCTGTAGCCATCTTTTGGCTATAGTATGGGAGGGAAGAAGTTAAATTAGGGTTCCCAGAGCACTCCTTACATCAGAGCTCCCCTTTACATTCCAGAGTCCACTGAGATCCTTACAGTGTTCTCTTACAGTGTAAGTGGAAATTTTGTGGACTCTTTTGCAAGGGGGCTCTGTGGAACCTGATTAAAGGGGAATGCTGGAAACTCTGATGTAAGTGTGGGCCTTGGTTACCAGAGTCTGTAGCCTTTCCCCTTATATCAGAGTTCCTTCTGTACATCAAAGTTCTCAGTGTTCCACTTAAATTAGAGTCTCCAGAGTTCTCCCTTTACATCAGAGTCTGCATAGTCCCCCCTTACAGTGAAAGGGAACTCAGCAAGTTTAGACCTGAAGGGGAACTTTGCATGCCCAGATGTAAAAGAGAACTTTGTGGATTTGGATGTAAAGGGGGAACTCTGTGGACTATGATGTAAAAGGGAGGGACTCGTGAGATGAAAACCATATGATTAGAAATGTTATTTATACACAAAATACAGTGCCTTAAAAAAGTATTCATACTTCTTGAAATTTTCCACATTTTGCCATGTTACAACCAAAAAACATAAATGTATTTTATTGGGATTTTATGTGATAGACCAACACAAAGTGGACATAATTGTGAAGTGGAAGGAAAATGATAAATGGTTTAAAAATTTTTTTACAAATAAATATCTGAAAAGTGTGGCGTGTATTTGTATTCAGCCCCCTGAGTCAATACTTTGTAGAACCACCTTTCACTGCAATTACAGCTGCGAGTCTTTTTGGATATGTCTCTACCAGCTTTGCACATCTAGAGAGTGAAATGTTTGCCCATTCTTCTTTGCAAAATAGCTCAAGCTCTGTCAGATTGGATGGAGAGAGTCTGTGAACAGCAATTTTCAAGTCTTATAAGAAGAAATTCAACCAGCGCTAATCACTTATACAATATAATAAAGCAGCTGAATACTGAGGATAAAATTTATCAAATCCAACAGAACAAAATATAAAAAAGCAGTACAGCGCTGATAATGTCCCTAAAGATTATCAATTGACTAAATGTCCATAGAAGGAGAACAATATAATGTCCGTAGAGAAAGAGAAATTCCAGATGAAGATCCCAATGTGCAAGTGATATCCAATAATGATGAGTGACTCATATAGTGATAAAAATCCACCACCAGTATCGCTAGCCGCTCACCTCAGGGAGTGGACCCCTGAATATATTCAGTAAGGTCTCAAACAGCCTTTCCCACACTGGGAGATGTACAGGAGCAGGTAACTGGAACCAGGTGGCTTGCGGTCTCCTGGAACGATCACATGCAATAGAATAAATAACATCTAGTGCTCTCTGTTTCTAGCTTAAAAGTATTTATTAAAAAGTAGATCAACTTACAAGGCAGGCACTGTTCCCCAGTGCGAAGGATGCAAGCGTGTAAGATACTCCACGAGAATCAATGAGCAGGGCGCGGGTAACGTCACGAGTCACGTGGTAATGTTCCGTACACGTTACGTCCCTTGTGATGGGCGGGACTTCTTCAGCGGCGACGGCATGACGTGGTGCACCCGCTTTAAATAGCTCAGCTGATCACGGCAGCCAATAGAGCAAATAGTATACTTATTACCATGGTAACCATTACCAGAGAGCGGAAGCATTAGCTCTCATGATGGAACCATGGAGGGATTCGCTATAACAATGATAAATCACTGTAGCTGAACCCTAGAAATTAATTAAACTTATAAAATGCTACTAAGTGTAACTAATATAAATGTGACCAACTCCCTCTGAGAGAGTCTAATTTATGTGACAACCCATGTCCTTGCTCGATTTCGTGGAACATCCTATTCACATAAGGTATAAAAGATAATATCCATGTATTCCAGAAATATAAAAATTCATATAAAAAACTTCATATAAAATTCATGTATAGTCAACGATCTGAAATAAAGCAATTTACGTCGAACTCGACGTTTAAGGTCCTCTTGCCGGGAGGCTTAAACGTCGTTGTCCCTGGTGACAACGTTGTCCAAATTTTAATATGTTTGTTATAACCGTCTGTCTATATTGCTTCAAACCTCACTTTTGTTACTATTATTAGGTAAAGAATTTTTGGTAATCAATAAAGCTGGTTTTGTATTTGACCCTAGTGTTCTCTGTTGACCTTCTTTAGAGAAATAATCTATTTTTCTCCCCCCTCTTTTTGTACTATATGTTTAAAAGGCCAACTTGAACTGCATTCAGGCCTTTTTTCCTGGATGATAGGTCTATACTCACCCGCGGAAACTAGCCATTATCGCTAAATTAATACGGGTTGATCCGGGCTAATACTCTTGTTTTTTTGTCTGATATTTTTTTGGGGCGTCTTTTGCCCTTTCTTAGCCCTGCGGATCCCACCATCATTGTAATTATACCAGTGAGTTAGCACAGTGACAGACGTTTATACAACTCAAATCGTATACATAATTACATATATGGCTTATATGATTGATCGAGATTTAGATAATGAGATTGACACAGCCTTTTCTATTGATGGAAAGAGTGATGATACAGAGTTAGAATCAACACGCAAACTTTTTAAAAACCATAAGAAACTTATGACTAAATTCCTGAACCGTAAATGGGATATTGCCTCTTTAAAATCGCATATCTCTCACAATATTGTCCCTAGAGGACTACGGGAGAGAATAATTCCTGCTGAACACCTCCATACCCCGAGATTCTTGGAAGTGTGGAAAGAGGAATGTCTGAATAGAGGCCTAACATTAATGAAAATTATTGTGTCTGAAGAAGAAATACAACTTCAGGAGATTAAAGAAGAATTAGAGATTAGTGCAAAGGCCCTTGAATCCCATAAAGACGAACCTGACTTTGTTAAAAATAATGAGTTCATCAAAAAAGAAATAGAAAGAATACAAAAAAATCTCAAACACACCAAACAAGAAAAATTTAGACAAAATATTACTGATTGGGAAGAGGGAGACATCTTTAATCCCACTTTGCCAAATAGAAGTAGATCTTCCTCAAGAAACTCTAGACGTTCTCAACGCACTAGTAGGAATAGAACTGGTTCTTCCTCAGATAGTGACCCAGATAAAGAAAGTTCTAAAAAATCTGTCACTTTTTTAGAGGAACTCCAGGGCAACCCAACAGTGGATTGCCCAAAACTATCAGCGGAAAAGAGTCATTCCAGGGGAATAGGAAGAGGAAACACCGAAGGAAGAGGCGGGGACCGAAACACAGCTCAGAATCGACGCAGTGGGAGATTAAGGAGTCAGAAAAGATATTAAACAATACCTCTAACTCAGCCTCTACGGACATGAGTATAATTAATCTATCTGACTTCAAACTGGAGGCTAATCACATTGCACTTCTCCAAAAGGGATTATCTTTTTCCCCCACTGCGCCTATGAACGAATTTGAAGTGTTCAAGGACATTAATTTATTCCTTAGAAAAGTCCTATTCAAACTATGGCACCAAAAAGACCCTGAAAATGTACCCACCCCAGAACCCAATCTAGATAAAGAGGAAAGAGAGGCCATTCATAACCTAATATCACTCTTGGAAGAAAATGCCAATAGTGATTCAGAGACAGAAACTAGTCACCCAATTAGAAGGAAATCTAGTTTGAGAATCAAGTCAACTAAAATGCCAACTTTATCCAAGCATAAATGGCTTCAACTATTCCTTGATCAAGTCAAATTCGATCTAGAAAAGATTAACTGGGAATGGCTGGGATCCAACAATTTAAGTGGCCCTGAACGAAAAGCACTACGGGAATTACAGGAAGCCCCCAATTTGGTGATCAAAAGAAGTGACAAGGGCGGAAATGTGGTCCTACTCAGCGAGAAAATCTATGAGGATGAAGTATTAAGATTACTGAGTGATAACTCGACCTACAAAAAATTGTCTGGGACCCCTTTTCCCGCCCTTGTTGACACATTGAACACTAAACTGAAACTAGCTATGGAAACAGGCCTACTTACTAATAAGGAATATTTATACCTTAAAGTAGACAACATAACAATCCCCACATTTTATATCATTCCCAAATTGCACAAGTCCCTATCCAATCCCCCAGGGAGACCCATCGTTTCAGCCATCAAGGGTCCCCTGGAAAGAGTAGGTAAATTTGTGGACTCGATGATTAAGGATATGATAACTGAACTACCCTCTTTTGTCCGTGACAGTAGAGATATACTTCTAAAACTGTCTAACTTTATCCTGCCCCCTAATGCCATACTGGTGGGGATAGATGTAGAAAGTTTATATACGTCGATTCCCCACCAGTGGGGCATTCAAGCTACTAAGACTTTTTTGGACACTCATCATCCATTACTTGGAGCCCACAATGAATTCATTATAGAACTACTGGAGTTTATGTTAGGCAACAATTACTTTCAGTTTCTTGGGAAATATTACCAACAAATTAGAGGCACCAGTATGGGTGCCCCCTGGGCCCCTTCTTATGCCTGTCTCCACTTGGGACTTTGGGAGGAGGAGGTGGTGTACAAGTCCTCGATGTACCTTGACCACTGTGCGCTGTGGTTAAGGTACATCGACGACGTGCTCGTAATATGGGAGGGCTCAGTAGAACAACTTTTGGAATTTTTATCCTCATTAAACAACAATGAAAGGAATATTCATTTAACCTATTCCTATTCTGCTGACACCCTCTCATTTCTCGACCTAAAAATCACTAGATGTGGAAATAAAATAGAAACAAGTACTTTCAGAAAAGAAACAGCAGCTAATACCCTCCTCTTAGCCCAGAGTCACCACCCAAAATCGCTAATTAGGGGAATACCCACTGGACAATTTTTAAGGATTAGGAGAAACTGCTCGGAGGAGGATCAATTTCTAATTGAAGCACATGAAATGTACAAAAGATTTAGGAAAAGAGGGTACTCACGTAATTCTCTCAAAAAGGCTAAAAATAATGCATTTAAAACCAAACGCGAAAACCTCTTAACTACATTGAAGAACTCCCAGGAAACAGACCAATCACATTGTGACTTTCCCAGAATTATCACCAGATTTGGCTCGCAATGGACTCAAGTCCAGGAGATCCTAAACAAACACTGGCATATTCTTAAATCGGCACCCCTCATTGCTAATTTAATTAGCCCCCGACCATTACTTACGGCCAAAAGGGCACGTAATCTGGGGGACGCTTTGGTTCACTCAGAATATACCAGAACGATCAGTGAAAACTGGCTTACTGAGAGAAAACCCCCTCCAGGCATGCATGCATGTGGACACTGCAACATATGCAAATATGTGCATCACACTGATGTGTTCGCTGACCCAAGGGGTGGCAAAGATTATCGAATAAAACAATTTATTAATTGTTCAACGACACGTGTCATATATATGCTCACGTGTCCTTGTAATAAAAATTATATAGGGAAAACTAAACGTCAGCTCCGGATCAGGATCAGCGAACACATCAGTGGTATCAGGAATAAAACCAAGAACAAAGATGATGACAGACCTATTCCAGTACACTTTGCTAAATTTCATGACAGTAATCCAGCAGGCCTCATAGTCAAAGGTATCTATGTGCTTAACCTGCCCCCTAGAAGGGGTGATTTTGACACCATACTTCTACAAAAGGAGAAAATGTGGACGTACTACTTAAACGCTTTGGCCCCTGTGGGGTTAAATACTGAATGCAGTTTACAACCCTTCCTAGAAACATAAAGATGACTTTGCATTGGTGCACATAAAATTTCTATTTTAAACATTACCTCTGATAAATCACTCTTTCCATGGTTGACCCCTTTAAAATTGTTAAAATAATTTTTCCTTTTACTTTTCTCCACTTTTTCTCTATCTTTTTCTCGTAAACATTTAACTCTATTATCCTAATCATGTAATTAGAATGTATGCTTTGCTTGCTGAATGATTTACACTGAGGGGCCATGGTTGACATCTAGTGGATACAGGTAGTTCCTGCACCCTTTATTGCCTATTTAAACTCACTACACCTGACCCCTCCCAGCTCTGAGGAAACCAGCGTTCATTGGCTGGTGAAACGCGTCAGCCGTGTGACGTCAGCACGTCTCTGGGAGCCGCGCGCAATTTGATCTGACTCACCTCCACACGGACCTAACAGCTGATCCAACAGCTGATGCTGGCTTTCCCCGATAGTCACGTATCACTTGGCGGCAGTGGTGCTTCAGCGGTTCTATGGTGAGAAGCAGTGAGAGAAGATCCCTCGCCGATCTACACCCTAGATGAACCATACAGAGGCATCTGTCCACAGGGAGACCTCAATACTCAGGACTATCATAGTCTGACGACGGATACAGTGCGATTTGTGAGATTCCTTCACTTCACCCAGCACTTGCAACAAAACGTATGTCAGTTTTCCTATGTTTCCAATAATGTTGTCTCCAAGGACATTTATTCTGCTGCCTTTGTAGATATCTGCACAATCAGTTCTACTGCAACTTGGAAAGCGCTTACTATTTATTTATCAGCTGTGGTCTACGCAATCATTGAATGCAATGCTCCCTTGAGAGATCGCTCCATCTATGGTCCCATTTCATGATTGCTTGAATTGTCAGATCATCCACCCACTCACATTACCTCCATACTAGTGATATAGGACTGTTCCTGCACAATTGGACACTTCATACCAGAAAATTATTCCTACATGGCCATCTAATGTGCATGACTATCCAGAAAACACTTTATATCCAGTGTGCATGATGAGAATGTGTGGGTGTATGGCCGCGGCTCCCATTTGATTTTAATATCCCTGGTGACAACGTTGTCCAAATTTTAATATGTTTGTTATAACCGTCTGTCTATATTGCTTCAAACCTCACTTTTGTTACTATTATTAGGTAAAGAATTTTTGGTAATCAATAAAGCTGGTTTTGTATTTGACCCTAGTGTTCTCTGTTGACCTTCTTTAGAGAAATAATCTATTTTTCTCCCCCCTCTTTTTGTACTATATGTTTAAAAGGCCAACTTGAACTGCATTCAGGCCTTTTTTCCTGGATGATAGGTCTATACTCACCCGCGGAAACTAGCCATTATCGCTAAATTAATACGGGTTGATCCGGGCTAATACTCTTGTTTTTTTTCAGATATTCATTTGTAAAAAAAATTGAAAACCATTTATTATTTTTCTTGCACTTCTCAAATATGTGCCACTTTGTACTGGACTGTCGCATAAAATCCCAATAAAATACATTTATGTTTTTGGTTGTAATATGACAACATGTGGAAAATCTGGAGGGGTATGAATACTTTTTCAAGGCACTGTAAATGTATAGTGTATACTACAAAAAAATTGTGGTGTGCCGCTAAAGTTTTTGGGTTTGGCTTGAAGAAAAGGTGGCAACCCTACCCAAGACAGCAAGAAGGGGGCCCGCTGCAGAACATGTGAAAGGGTCCCACTGAGGGACTTGATAAATGGCCCATGATGGAAGTAAAGGGCTCCGGGCTCAGAGGGAAGAGGGGTTCAGGGGTCCCTTCATGGTTTCTTGTATCAGGGCCCTGAAGGTTTTAGCTACACCTCTGGAATTTCCCTTACTTTGGAGAGATGTTCTCCAACCTACTGTTACAGTATGTCTTTCTACAGACAGGAAGTGAAGGAAAATATCCCTGGACTGGGAGCAAAACAAATAAAATGTTCTGCTTTAGATATACTTTAATTTAGTTCTGGTATGATTATTTGAAATACAGAAATGGCTGGTAAAAAAAAGTTTCTGTATTTTACATTACTTTGGAATTTACAATACACAAAATACTTATTAAATATTCATAAAAAAAATGTCAGCTTGTGCATTAGGTGCTGCACGTTAATTAATCATAGTTGCTATACAGTTTGTGCTAGGCTATTTAATTTAGCCTTAGTCAAACATTTTATATTTTAATATGATAACTACTAAATATAAATTGTAAATTTGCTGAGAAAGTAATAAACAGACTTTCTGTAATCACCTTGTACAGTGAGGGAGAAAAAATATTTGATCCCCTGCTGATTTTGTACATTTGGCCACTGACAAAGAAGTAATCAGTTTATAATTTTAATAGTAGGTTTACTTTACCAGTTTATTTTAACTCCAAAGACATGCTGGTAGGTTAATTAGACCCTGTTTAACCACTAAGCCACCGCCCACCGTCATATGACGGCTGGACGGGACTTCTGTTGTTCTGGGCGGGCGTCATATGACGTCCTCGCCCTCCCGAGCCACTAGGGGGCGTGCGCGCGCCGCCGCCGGCGCGCACGCGTGCCCGCTGCGTCGTTCGGGACCCGGTGCGCGTGCCCGGCGGCCGCGATGTCCGCCGGGCACCCGCGATTGCCGGGTAACAGAGCAGGAGCGTGGATCTGTGCATGTAAACACAGATCCACGTCCTGTCAGAGAGGAGAGGAGACCGATGGTGTGTCCCTTGTACATAGGGACACCGATCGGTCACCTCCCCCAGTCAGTCCCCTCCCCCCACAGTTAGAATCACCTCCTTAGGTCATATATTAACCCCTCGATCGCCCCCTAGTGTTAACCCCTTCCCTGCCAGTCACATTTACACAGTAATCAATGCATTTTTATAGCATTGATCGCTGTATAAATGTGAATGGTCCCAAAAATGTATCAAAAGTGTCCGATGTGTCCGCCGCAATATCGCAGTCACAATAAAAATCGCAGATCGCCGCCATTACTAGTAAAAAATAAATAAATAATAAAAATGCTATAAATCTATCCCCTATTTTGTAGACGCTATAACTTTTGCGCAAACCAATTAATATACGCTTATCGCAATTTTTTTTACCAAAAATATGTAGAAGAATACATATCTGCCTAAACTGAGTAAAAAATTTGTTAAAAAAAAATAAAAAATTGGATATTTATTATAGCAAAAAGTAAAAAAAATTGTGTTTTTTCAAAATTGTCCCTCTTCTTTTGTTTATAGCGCAAAAAGTAAAAACCGCAGAGGTGATCAAATACCACCAAAAGAAAGCTCTATTTGTGGGGAAAAAAATGATAAAAATTTCATTAGGGTGCAGTGTAACATGACCGCGCAATTGTCATTCAAAGTGCGGCAGCGCTGAAAACTGAAAAATGGCTTGGGCAGGAAGGGGGTGAAAGTGCCCAGTATTGAGGTGGTTAAAAAAAAAAAATGGCCAAAATATGTTGTATGTGTATGTGTTTGTAAGCGCGTCGGGACCCTACGGGCCTAAGGACCGCGCTATACCGCAGATAGACACCAGCGGCAAAGTGCCCTGAGGAGATTCAGTTTGCATAGGTAGTGCTATACAAGTCACTCATTCATTCATTCAGACAGAATAACAACAAAAAAATCCAAAAAATGCATTTCAAAAAAGTTATAAATTGATTTGCATTTTAATGAGTGAAATAAGTATTTGACCCCTTCGCAAAACATGACTTAGTACTTGGTGGAAAAACCCTTGATGGCAATCACAGAGGTCAGACATTTCTTGTAGTTGACCACCAGGTTTGCACACATCTCAGGAGGGATTTTGTCCCATTCCTCTTTGCAGATCCTTTCCAAGTCATTAAGGTTTTGAGGCTGATGTTTGGTAACTCGAACCTTCAGCTCCCTCCACATATTTTATATGGGATAAAGGCCTGGAGACTGGCTAGGCCACTCCATGACCTTAATGTGCTTCTTCTTGAGCCACTCCTTTGTTTCCACGGCCGTGTTTTTTGGGTCATTGTCATGCTGGAATACCCATCCATGACCCATTTTCAATGCCTTCGGCTGAGGGAAGGAGGTTCTCACCCAAGATTTGATGGTACACGGCCCCGTCCATGATCCCTTTGATTCGGTGAAGTTGTCCTGTGCCTTAGCAGAAAAACACCCCCAAAGCATAATGTTTCCACCTCCGTGTTTGACAGTGGGTATGTTGTTCTTGGGGTCATAGGCAGCATTCCTCCTCCTGCAAACACGGCGAGTTGAGTTAATTTCAAAGAGCTCAAAACTGGTCTCATCTGACTACAACACTTTCACTCAGTTCTTCTCTGAATCATTCAGATGTTCATTAGCAAACTTCAGATAGGGCTGTACATGTGCTTTCTTGAGCAGGGGGACCTTGTGGGCACTGCAGGATTTTAGTCCTTCACAACGTAGTATGTTACCAATTGTTTTCTTGGTGATTATGGTCCCAGCTGCCTTGAGATCATTGACATAATTATCCTGTGTAGTTCTGGGCTGATTCTTCACCCTTCTCATGATCATTGAAACTCCACGAGGTGGGATCTTGCATGGAGCCCCAGACTGAGGGAGATTGACAGCTATTTTGTGTTTCTTCCATTTGCGAATACCCGCACCAACTGTTGTCACCCTCTCACCAAGCTGCTTGGCGATGATTTTGTAGCCCATTCCAGCCTTGTGTAGGTCTACAATCTTATCCCTGACATCCTATATTAGAAAGTGGTTGGGACTATATATCCCGTGGGACTTTAGATGAAACCATGACCTGATGTGGTCATGCGTTTCCATCCCTGTACTAGTCTAAGAGAAAGGAGGGTGGGACTTTAAATGAATTGCGTGAATGCTCAGAAACAAAAATCGATGAACAACTAGGAAAATTTTATTCAATTCATAAAAATGACATGCACAAAATATATATATCAATCATAAATGGAAAGAAATATTGGCAATAATAGCAACAATTATACATGATTATATGAATATAAAAATTCTCCATGGTACACCAATTGGATATTGTTATACAACCATATATTAAAGAGTAAAACATCCAAAGCCTCCAAAGGTTCCAAATAAAAATGAAAAATGCATGACGCTGGTAAAAAACGCGACAATGGTAGCTCTACGCGTTTCGTGGCTGTTGTGCCACTCGTCAGGAGCAAGCGCGTATCTTATCTAGGATAGAAAATATAAATTGTAAAAAATTGGTATGGTAAGTATATACATGAAACAAAGGTGGGGTGATAGAAAGCCCCACACAGAGTACATGCTTACGCATTCTGGTTTGTAGGGTGGTGGCAGGGAGCCATATACCGCCCGACCATTGGAGACGCCGCCCCCCGGGAGCTGAGGTGGATGGATCGACGGGGGCAGCCCACATGGCGCCATCCAGGGCAGGCATGGTCCCCCGAGGCAAAACCTGAAGTGAAAGGTAAGGGTTAGAAGAGAAACTGCAAAACTGCCAGAAAATAAAGAGCGGTGGGAAAGTGAGAATGCCAGGGTGATATAGCCCCAAAGGAAGAAAGTTGAACCCATGAGGGGATTTAAAGGAATCTAAGTTGAAACACCTGGGAAATGCTAAGGATGGAAGAGGGAAAAGACCAAATAACCAGAGGTGAAGATATGAAGAAAAAGGATGGACAAAGCATGAGAGGACATGATAGAAATACCTGGCGTGCTGTATGAAACAGTGTGAGGGGAAGAAGGCAGTGACCCCCAAACGAACGTGACATCCAGTGAAGTGAAAGCCTCGAGAGCCAGCACCGCCGAGGCTACGCCCATATAGGCGCTACCACGGGGACCGCCCACCAACGTCACGCCGCAAAACCAAGAGAGGGGCGGGCGGCAACGTCGATCGGGTACTGAACGTCCGACCCGCCGACGTCACCGCCACATCCCCGTGATATGCGGGATGAACACCATCCAATCAGACGTGTGAGCGTCCTTGAGGACGCGCATGTCCGATGGGGAGTGCGTGACACTGACGTGCAGTGGCGGCAGATCCACCCCCCCAGAAGGGGGAGGGGGGAGGAGCCGACAGGCACGTCACAGCTCCCGGAAGGGGGAAATCCAAAACAGCCGGCGGTGCATTGGGCCAAAGGAGCCACCACCAAACAGACAAACCATAGACGTAACAAGAATCTTAATTAAGTTGCAAATAAATACAATCCAAAATAAAGATGTCTAATCAAATAATAAGATCGAGCAATTAACTGAGAGGAGGCTTAAATGGAAAAGTATGTATGTACAACATCACAGATTTGCAAAACAAATGTGATGAGGTTAAATTACAGAGCATTGGTTACACGCATATTCCATCCCCGTTTTTTACCAGCGTCATGCATTTTTCATTTTTATTTGGAACCTTTGGAGGCTTTGGATGTTTTACTCTTTAATATATGGTTGTATAACAATATCCAATTGGTGTACCATGGAGAATTTTTATATTCATATAATCATGTATAATTGTTGCTATTATTGCCAATATTTCTTTCCATTTATGATTGATATATATATTTTGTGCATGTCATTTTTATGAATTGAATAAAATTTTCCTAGTTGTTCATCGATTTTTGTTTCTGAGCATTCACGCAATTCATTTAAAGTCCCACCCTCCTTTCTCTTATCCCTGACATCCTTGGACAGCTCCTTGGTCTTGGCCATGGTGGAGAAATTGGAAGCTGATAGATTGACTGATTGCTTCTGTGGACAGGTGTCTTTTATACAGGTAACAAGCTGAGATTAGGAGCACTTCCTTTAAGGGAGTGCTCCTAATCTTAGCTTGTTACCTGTATAGAAGACACGTGGGAGCCAGAAATCTTGTTGATAGGGGATCAAATATTTATTTCACTCATTAAAATTTGAATCAATTGATAACTTTTTTTAAGTGCGTTTTTCAGAATATTTTTGTTGTTATTCTGTCTCTCACTGTTAAAATAAACCTACAGTTAAAATTATAGACTGATCATTTCTTTGTCAGTGTGCAAACGTACAAAATCAGCAGGGGATCAAATGCTTTTTGCCCTCACTGTACGTTAGAGCCTATAAACAGTTTACATAGCTTTTATTGATTCATTAAAACGAGTCAAAACTAGTTAACATTTTATAATACTCACCAGAGAACATCATTAGGTGTTGTTAGATCAAATGCGCAACTTTCTAATCCATCCTTGAACTGGATGACCTTTGAATAGACCCAGACAGGGAACACAACAACGAAAGATGCTGCCCATAGAAGGATGTTTATACGTATAGTCTTTGATATTGTCCTCAAGCTTGTTAGGCGAAATGGCTGTACAAGAGCCATGTACCTGCAACGTTAAACAATGTAATTAGTAATATAATTCAGTGATAATGGATACACTCAAGCAAGTGTCTCACAAAATGCAAGAATTTTTTTCATCTACAGCTATACTTATATTGGGTACAATATGTTTTAAGCACTTTACCATGTCAAAGCAACAGTGTGAGCAAAAATAATCAGGCATTATTTAGATAATTACTCTTTATTTGTCATTTTGCTTTCAATAATGCCAGAGAGTGCCCCTGGTTCTCACAGAGCTTTCCAAAAATTTGAGTAGCCTAGCTGTTAGAAAGAACCTTATAGTGTCATAGAAGAAGGCCATGTTCCTGTAGGACACAATCAACCATTTAGAGCAAAAAAGGCAACTGTCACTCCATGGTTGACAGGGCTTAAATTTCTTCTGCTGATGCAGAACTTAGAGTAATGACAGACAATGTAGGCACCAATTAATTTAATAAAAAGGTTAGGGAAAACCTTGATAAGTGTTTGGTTTTAGTCCAGTTACACTGTGGGGGGTATTTACTAAAACTAATGCACTTAAGTTTGGTTCAGCTGTGCATGGTAGCCAACCAGCTTCTAACTTCAGCTTGTTCTATTAAGCTTTTGACAAAAAAATGGAAGCTGAATGGTTTCTATGCAGAGCTGCACCAGATGTGGCACGCTGCAGTTTTAGTAAATCAACCCCTGTATTTTAGAAAAAAGACCAACTTTCTAATTAATGTCTTTCTTCAAATTTAATAAAGTGTATCTAAACCCCCATAAAATGTTGGTTATCTCTCAAAATTAAGTAAAGACATGGGGGGGGAAACGTGAACAAAATTCTGGGTCCTGCACCTTACTCTCTTTTGGTGATAGTGTGATATTTGCAAGAAGGGCACAAAGAGGAATGGATTCTCCCTTATGCAGAGAAAAATACTCACACATAAAAGGTGCGCCAAGATAGATGCAAATTTAAGATTAGGGATGAGCCGAACAGCAAACAATATGTGGTGTTCGCGGCAAATTCTAAAGCAAATTCTAAAGCTGCCGGAACACCGTTAAAGTCTATGGGACACTAACATGAAAAATCAAAAGTGCTCATTTTAAAGGCTTATATGCAAGTTATTGTCATAAAAAGTGTTTGGGGACCTGGGTCCTGCCCCAGGGGACATGTATCAATGCAATGTGATTTTTTTAATGCTTAAAGTGAAACAATAAAAATTAAATATTCCTTTAAATATTGTGCCTGGGGGGTGTCTATAGTATGCCTGTAAAGTGGCGCATTTTTCCTGTGTTTAGAACAGTACCACAGCAAAATGACATTTCTAAAGGAAAAATTGTCATTTAAAACTGATCGCGGCTGTAACGAATTGTCGGGTCCCAATATAGATAAAACTCATTGAAAAAAGAGCATGGGTTCCCCCCCAGTCCATTACCAGGCCCTTTGGGTCTGATATGGAAATTAAGGTGAACCCTCTGCCAAATTAAAAAAAATGACGTAGGGGTCCCCCAAAATCCATACCAGACCTTATCCGAGCACGCAACCTGGCAGGCCGCAGGAAAAGAGGGGGATGAGAGAGTGCCCCCCCTCCTGAACCATACCAGATCACATGTCCTCAACATGGGGAGGGTGCTTTGGGGTAGCCCCCCAAAGTACCTTGTCACCATGTTGATGGGGACAAGGGGCTCATCCCCACAACCCTTGCCCGGTGGTTGTGGGGGTCTGCAGGCAGAGGGCTTATCGAAATCTGGAAGCCCCCTTTAACAAGGGGACCCCCAGATACCGGACTCCCCCCCCGCGTGAATTGGTAACGGGGTACAGGTACCCCTACCATTTCACAAAAAAAGTGTCAAAATAGTAAAAAAGACAAGAGACAGCTTGGGACAAGTTTTTATTGAAATTTAAAAATAAAAAAATAAAAATGTTCCACAATGTAAGTTCACACCGCCCGACAGACCGAAAAAGAAAAAGGAAAAAAAAGCCGCAACCGAGCCACCTCCAATGACGCATCTTTGCTGTGACAGCTCTTATATAACTGAGGGTGGGGCCACCCGGTGACATAACCGGGTGACCCCGCCCCCTCTGATGCCACGGGGGCTTCCCCATGGTTACCCTGTGGTGTCAGAGGGGGGCGGGGTCACCTGGTTACATCACCAGGTGGCCCCCCCTCATTTATAAAGGAACTGTCACAGCGAAGAAGTGTCAGTCGGCGGGAGCCTCCCATGGAGGCGGATCAGTTGCGGCTTTTTTTTTTCTTTTTCGGTCCGTCAGGGAAGCGTGAACTTACATCATGGGACATTTTTATTTTTTAATAAAGGACTTGTCCCAAGCTGTCACTTGTCTTTTTTACCATTTTGACACTTTTTTGTGAAATGGTAGGGGTACTTGTACCCCATTACCAATTCACACAGGGGGAGGCCGGGATCTGGGGGTCCCCTTGTTAAAGGAGGCTTCCAGATTCTGATAAGCCCCCCTCCTGCAGACCCCCACAACCACCAGGCAAGGGTTGTGGGGATGAGGCCCTTTGGCTACCCAAAAGCACCCTCCCCATGTTGAGGGCATGTGGCCTGGTACAGTTCAGGGCAGGCGCTCTCTCTTCCCCCTCTTTTCCTGTTGCCTGCCAGGTTGCGTACTCGGATAAGGTTCTGGTATGGATTTTGGGGGGGACCCCAAGCCAATTTTTTTTAATTTTGGCGCAGGGTTCCCCTTAAAACCCATACCTAAGTCTGGTATGGATTTTGGTGGGGACCCCTACGCAATTTTTTCTTTTAATTTTGGTTTGGTATTCCCCTGAATATTCATACCAGACCCAAAGGGCCTGGTAATAAACTGGGGGGATCCCATGCTCTTTTTTTCAATGAGTTTTATCTATATTGCTGAGACGTGACAATTCATTACAGCCGCAAGCAGTTTTAAATGACAATTTTTCCTTTAGAAATGTCATTTTGCTGTGGTACTGTTCTAAACACTGGAAAAATGTGCCACTTTACAGGCATACTATAGACACCCCCCAGGCATGATATTTAAAGGAATATTTCATTGTTTCACTTTAAGCATTAAAAAAAAATCACTGCTCCCCAAAAAACGGCCATTTAAAAAAAAAAATTTGCATTCATACATGTCCCCTGGGGCATGTCCCCCGGAACCCATGTTTTTATAGTAGTTATGTGTGGTTTAGTTCAACTACTTTGCCAGAGAGTGATGTGAAATGTGAAAGCGGGGTATACAACCGCTTTAATAGCAGAGTTTATCTGTGTTCCCGGCTCTATCTTTTTGGATTGCTATGTATAGTGGACTTGCAGCGCTCTTGAGCCTTAGCATCAATGGTCTTTCCTCATGTACAGTATTTATTTTTGTCTTGGATGTGGTAGCCCTGCTTCTGTGTGTTTTCTCTGGGTACTGTCTGTTCAGGCAACTCTCCTGTTTTCTCACAAAGGATTGTGGAATAATGGCAACTGGGGTGATTCCAGACACAGTGGAACAATTCCATATGGATTAACAACTTGCAGTTACTCATGCAGAGAATTGTCAAGACAAAATGTCTACAGTGTTCACAAGGGATGTGAGTATGATTTCAACCAAGTCTGCCTGCCACATGGACTATAAAAAATAGGTTGAAGCTATAAAAAGCGAAGTCATATTGTGGTGGAATTTGGCAAGGCTTAAGCAATATCTTAAAGAGTACACGATCCCTTGTACATTGAGATTTAAAAATAATCCATCTACTATATATTCTGGGACTTTTGTGCAAGATTGGAATTTATAGTATTATTAAACCAAGGACCCTGCATTCCCTATATCTGATCTCCCGCAGTACACAGAACATTGATATGCAATAGTTTTAGTAAATATAAACTGCTAAATCAGCAGTATATAACAGTCTTGTGACTTCTATCAATGTCTGGTTAAAGTTTGGAGGAGGAGTTTTCATTATCCTCTGACTGTCCAATGAAGCTGCATGACCCCTCTGTCTGGACAGTGCTGATTGGCCCTGTGCTGATCACGTGCACCCACCCAAGAAAAAAAAACTCTCTAGCAATACACACCAAACTGAGCATGTGCAGTCTGATTCCAAAGGCTCTTTCTTTATCAGCAGATGGATTGGGGACAGTAAAAGAATGGGAAGAATCAGCGAAGACAGGATCAAACATCCTTTTTACACAATGTGGAGGATTAAACCCTTAGGTTCCACAGTGTGTATTACAAGCATGCTTTACTGCATATACAGACTGATTTTACTGTAGTGGACTTAGTAACACTTTAATTTTGAGCAAGTGTTTATTTGAACTTGTGCAGTTAATTGTTACACACAAGGAACATTGTCTTGAAACTTTGTGTAACAATATTAAATAATACAATGAATCTTTTCCCAAGTGTCATAATTTATTTGTGTATTACGTGCACCAAGCTGCATACCACACTTGCTGATTTGGAGAAACAAATTATGCATACAAAGAGTTCCAAGTATCTCTGGGATGTGTTCCATTGAAAAAAAAAAAATCAAAGGAGAATAGATAAGGAAACAGGTGAATTTCAGCTCACCTGAGGTCTCTGACTCTCAATCAGAGACCTCAGATACTGGGGCCTTTCTGACTCTAGGGGGTCTGCTAACTTTGTTTTCTCTCATAATAGGGAGGATGGTGGGGGGGGGGGCAAAAAAATAAACCCCATAAAATTACTAGAGATTACTCCAAAAAGAAGAAGGTCAAAGAAGGAGAAGCCACAGGGGTAGAAGACCTTCCTTTGTAGTAATTAACCTTTGTAACAAATTGTATCATGTCTTCTGCGATCATCCGATATTTGTCTGGATATAAAATCATAAAACCCCCATCAAATCATTCTTTGCAGCTATTACCTTTTGTACCACCACCCCCTCCCTTTAGAATGTAAGCTCTACGAGCAGGGCCCTACTTTACCTTTTGTATTGAACTGTACTGTAATTGTGTTGTCCCCCTTATACATTGTAAAGCGCTGCGTAAACTGTTGGCACTATATAAATCTCGTATAATAATATAATAATAATAATAATAATATAAAATACACTTTAAAATTATAGTAGAAAAAAATTAAAAATTAAAAATAGTCAGTGTCATAATAGGCCTCTGTGAAACGCGTCAGCTGATCCTGTACATCCTGCATGATTGTCTTGTATTTCTGATGGTCCAATCTTTATAATAAAGACAAGTTTTCAACTTCATCCAGTGTGCGGCATCCAGATTTTCCTATTCAAAGCTTTGCTCTACTTAGCATTTAGCCAGCACCTGGGACTCTTCATCTCTGAAAGCTTCACATCAACCCCACACCTGGGTCAATGTCCACCTGAGCGGTGAAATACTCTCTCTGCTTCGAAAGCATTTCAGGGCAACCTACAAAGCAATGGCTCCTACACTTTTATTTTATTAAAAAATGTAATTGTGTTCCTTTTACTTCTACAACATCCACTAAAATAGTATACGTGTATCTATATAGTTTTATCATAATACAATACTCTTATGCCGCGTACACATGAGTGGACTTTTCAGCATCAAAGGTCCGACGGTCTTTCAGATGGACTTTCAACGGTGTTATGATGGACTTTCGGACGACCGGACTTGCCCATACACAAACAGACTAAAGTCCGTTCAAAAGTCCGTTGGTTTGAACATGATTACGTACGAAAGGACTAGAATAAGGAAGTTCATAGCCAGTAGCCAATAGCTGCCCTAGCATCCTTTTTTGTCCGTCGGAGTAGCATACAGACGAACGGATTTTTTGAGCGGACTCCAGTCCGTCAGAAAGATTTGAAACATGTTCCAAATCTAAAGTCCGTCTGATTTTCAATGGAAAAAGTCTGCTGAAGGTCCGATGAAGCCCACACATGGTCGGATTTTCCGACGGATTCATTCCATCGGACCAGTCTGGATGAAAAGTCCTTGTACACAGCATTAGAATATTCCTCCACACTATCAGTATAAATCCCTTGAAGTACGTTTTCAGTACAAAGTATTTTATATACTATTATAGACTATTCTTTTACATTTCCCAACCTATACTATTTCCCATACAATAAATGTAAAATTCTTATAATTTCTTAACCTTGACTCCACTTACCAGTCGCTATTACCATGATCATGTCATACTGTCAATATAGTCAATCCAGATATTTTATTAGATTTAATTCTGCAGTCTTCCCACTAAGTTTGCTAAACCCAAAAGCATTTCACTTTTTGTCCATCCCTGCACATACTATACTGTAGCTCATAAATGCTACAGCAGTCAGCATGGGTCTCTTCTGTCAGTCACTGCTATACTGTCTAAGTCAGTAGCCTTATTTTAAGTAGCCTGATTTTAATTACCATGATTTATTTTTGACCTCTCCTATGTCTTAAAACATGAATTATAAAACATCATATTAAATAAATGTGTCTACACACATACATCTTGCTTTTTTTAATAAGTACCCCCAACATATAAAAGAGAGTTCTTGGCCCACATCATGCAAATATCAAGATATAAATAACATAACTTATCTTATAAAGCATCAATACCATACATTATTAGCGAAATACTCATTACATTATATCCCACTTTTTTTCCTCAAAAAATTATAAAAACTATTTGTTTATAAAGATTGAACATTTTCTCAAAGTGGAACTCATAAAAATGTGATAAAAATTATGTTCATTAGCAAGAAAAATACATTCCAGATTAATTATTATGCTACCATTTTACTGAAGCCCAGAACCTCTGAGCAGCAGTAGAATTTCAGGCTGTCAGCAGACTGGCCTCTAGATTTTAATCAGTGCAAAAAAATAGAGCACAACTGAGCATGTGCAGAGCAGGGTGAGACAGTGGATTTTAAACAGTATGGGCATTTATTTTTACTGTGTTTCATAGCTATACCTGCAAAAGGGGTCAGCCTCAAGTGAACCAGCAGGACTTAATTTTCTGACCAAAGTTCCGCTTTAAGGTGTTCACAATAATAATGCTTATGGCATATATATAACAATCAAAAACAAAGGTAATTCTCTACATACAGAGTATCACATACAATTATTTAGTACATTTGAGATCATCTCTATTGGTTGATACCCGAGTAGTTTTCTAATGGTTTTATATTTGTAAAAAATATTTTTAACCCTTTGTAATAAAGACATTAAGTATTATTTTTTTTATATGTCCCTTACTGGTACCGTCAAAGTCCATCATATCATCTCAATCTCTTGAAAATCACATACAATCATTCACATAGAGACCATTTTACACCTCATACAAAAAACACAGACACACACACACGACAATACAGTTAACTAACTCATAGAAATATAAATCCTCCTATGAAATACTAATAACAAGCGTCACAAAATCAAATATATGAAACCGTTCTAATTGTATTTGTATGGCAGATACATACCATTTCCATATTCATCATACACTATGCAGAATTCAGCATCAGTTGCATACTTGTGACAATTCACTCATAGAGCTAACACACAGGGTCCTTCCACACCAGAGTCTTTACAACCACTACAAACTTATTCTAAACTCATTTTGAAGATGATCAGTCTCCCTCCATTAATCGCACATATAATACTCCCTAACAGTCTACAGAGATTACAAAGAAATGAACTTACATTTGTGAACTTTCATTAACAAAATGTCATCATCTTCTGTTTTCTATATAGCAATACACAGTCATTCCACCTAGCAAAGTATTCATAAATATGAACACAAATTTCTGACTATATACATAAATATACAAATATTCACAGAATGATTAAAACTGACAGGTTAGTAATTACTTATGGACAGCAGTGCTCAGCGTAAAGTCAGTAGGCACCGTACAAGCATACGTCGCCTTACAAAAACGCTTGTCTCAAGACATGCAAAACTGCCAAGCCCTGCTTGCCACAGCGATCAGAAATGTCTCAACCTGATCTTAACTCAGTACACAGACAACACAGACCATTATAACAGATACATATAAACATATATACACCTATATTACAAAGTTGATACATACCTTTTAACTAGACATGTGCAATTCGTTTCATAACGAATCAAAATTCAGCCGAATTTTGCATCTTTCGGACATTCGGATGCATCCGAATGTCCGGAAAAAAAAAAACGAATTTCAACTAATATGAAAGAAATTATAGCGAATATAATGAATGAATTCAACATAGTTCGGTAATTCGTTAAAGATCTAATGAAACAAAAGATCAACTCAAAGTAAATCTTACAGTCCAATCAGCTGATTAATTTTGTGCTGGAGGTTGGATTACTGGCAAAGTGCATTCCTAAGAACTGAGTGAGAAGGGTGTTGTATTTAAGCAGAGGAGAAGAGATATTTTCATTGTGTGTGTTAATAGATTCAATAAACAAACGACTTTCCAAACTACAAATCATTATAACGAATCAATATACATACACAAATATCGAATATGAACTAATATGAAAGAAATTATAGTGTATATAACGAATGAATTCAACATGATTTGGTAGTTCATTAAAGATCTAATGAAACAAAAGGTCAACTCAAAGTAAATATTACAGTCCAATCATCTGAATAATTTTGTGCTGGAGGTTGCATTACTGGCAAAGTGCATTCCTGAGAACTGAGTGATAAGGGTGTTGTATTGTATATGTATTGTATATGTATATGTTAATAGATTCAATAAACAAACGACTTTCCAAACTACGAATCATTATCACGAATATATATACATACATAAATATCGAATTTCAACGCATACAAAAGAAATTATAGCGGATATAAAGAATGAATTCGACATGATTCGAAATTCAGTATAACGAATAACAACACTCTACGAACAATAATGAATTATCCGAAAACAAATTAAAGTAACATAATGAATATAACAGAACAAAATTATGTATTTTACTAATGACAACGAACCAAAACTAAACGAAATTTCCCGTTGTGCACAAGTCTACTTTTAACTTTGTTAACAAATGTAGCTCCAAAACCTTTATCTTTTTTACCTGTCAGGACTTACCTTTCCTGACATTTCTAAACTCATGAGTATTGTTTTATACCACAACTTTTATGTTCTATGTTATCTTTTCACATACAATAAAAATGGTACATTTTTCTACTAGTAACTACATATCGGTACTCATCCTAAAAATATTTAACTTTCAAGGGGTCTGATAACCCCAAAGCCTGCTCCAGATTGAATGCCAATCCAGGAAACCAATATGCATGTAAAATTTAGGCAACACAAAAATCTCTTCCAAACTGGACTTGCCAATTTAGGGAACCAATAAAGGTTCTCCAGGGGTCACAAATTACCCCAAAACCTCATCCAGATTCATTATGTGTCTATAGAACCAATTCAGGTTCTTCCAGGAGTGAAACCCCAAGAATCTAGGGAACCAACATGCATGTAAATCTCAGGTTACATAGAGGGTAGCTAAACCTCTGCAGGGTTACCCTTTAATATTTTATAAGACCTAGCACCCAGAGTAGCTCATTGTCAAACAATGCATCTAATGCACTTACAGTTCAAAAGACCTAACCTGCTTCGATGGAAATACTGCCTGGTACAGCGATACCCAGCAACAATCATTCTCTCCCCCTACTGCTGAGAACACATGGACAACACAATGCAAAACTTGCAATAAAGGTGTTGAATCCATTGTCTCACCAGCATGGAGTTAAGTTAGACAGCAACTGGGGTATGCTGATCTCGCTGGGGCCTCCAAATTGATGTGGAAAAGTAACAAATGACTAGGCAATACATTTCCAATAAAGCAGGAGGTTTAATGAAAACAATAACAGTAAAATAACAATTACAAATAACAGTAAAAACAGTTGGTCCTTTCTCACGTATTTATCTGGGTCTTGGAGGCAGTAGCCCTGCTTTTGTGTGCTTTCTCTTATTTATCACTTTGGATACTCCCTAAAAGAATCTTTGATCCACCCGCATCAAGTTGATTCTAGAATAGGATCAGTAAGTACTAAATAAAAAGATGTAAACCTTTTCGGCAGCTTTGTCCACACACCAAGTAATTTTTGGCAATGTGGGAATAAGAGAGCCTTCAGCTTTCTGGCATTACTTAGGTGAAAAATCAAGTATTTAAAAGGCTGCTAGGTATAGGAGAGGGATACGGGAGCTTTACTTACACGTGGCTAGGCCTGGCCCCTCCACCTTTTCAATTTTGTTGAATAAAGTCACTTACAAACATTAGTAACACTTCCTAAAGCTTAAATGTAAGATGTTATTGATTAGGTATCTACTTGCAGATCTCTGCAGAAATTCTAAAGACTGCATATAGACTCAATTAATCAAAATCATAAATAATGGGAACTATAGCTAATACCATACAGTACAACAGGCATGAATAATAAAATTAGACAGTCCAAAACTGGATGGGTAGAACAGTCTGCAGTGGCTCAAGATGCAATCTACCCCTGCAGCAGCACCTAAGGTGGGTGCTTCTTTGTGTCTCTGTGCCAGACTGGTCTAGGTCACAGAACCCTACATCTTTTATCTCTCCACTGTTCCTTTATGGTATCACAGCTCTCCTAAAAACTTAGCTTTTCTCCTGTGTAGAGCTGTAAAAATAATGTCTAGATATTTTGCTGTGGTTTCACTGTGAGACACCAGGTTGATACTATTTCAGAAAATCATGTAATTATCTCAAAAGAAATTGCCTATAATGTGATCTAGATGTGATCGAGTTCACCATGACACCTTTACAGAAAGTATTTACTAATTAGTTTCCTGTTATTTGTGTTAAAGGGAGCCTTGGAACACAGCAGGAATAATTACAACAATTTTCCTATATAAATGGTTGAGTTAGC
Source organism: Lithobates septentrionalis (assembly GCA_037952835.1). Taxonomy (NCBI): domain Eukaryota; kingdom Metazoa; phylum Chordata; class Amphibia; order Anura; family Ranidae; genus Lithobates; species Lithobates septentrionalis. The sequence goes on along the minus strand of JBBDGP010001187.1, from coordinate 3,629,088 downwards.
CTCTGTAGTTTTATTACTATAAACACATCAAGCTATTTTTTTGTAGTTCATGTGATTACTATTCAAACACAGAAAATTAAATGATATGGCAACACAGGAATTATGGCTTTGACTATTACTTATTATTACTTACCGGTTTATTACTATTAATAAACTCATTTTGCTTGGATACAATTATGTCATAGTCTCTTTCATGATATTCTGTATAATGTTATGTCTTTCCATGTACTTTTAAGAGGTGTTGGTAAGGTTCTTTTTATTATGTCTTCTAGCTTTTGGAAATTTAAAAAATCTATCAGGTTTGGTAAATGGTGAAGAGATTTTTGGCCATAGAGCATCAGAACAAAGCTACTGGTGTAAGGGCTTTTAGGATAGCTTAGTTCAGAAGGGAAAATAATGATGGAATGGAGTCATTTTTTGATAGTACACCTACACTTTAAGAACCACTGTTAGACCCTCAAGGTCTCCCCTGCCTTTCAATGCAGCTACTCCAGCAGAGATTGTGCTGGAATAGCTCCATGCTTGGATATGCTAACTGAAGAATGATATCAGTGATCGCTGCAGTGTTGTAATACATATCACTTCTGGGGTCATTAGTCGCATGAGGAATCAGGGAATGAATGTTCCCCAAGTCCCTTCTGCTTTTACCAGGGAAGCAGTTTCCTATGGTCCCAGGCTTCCTGGTGGAACAGAAGAGCCAAGGAACCACCGCAGGTATTGCTGGCAGAAGCGTCGCCCGTTTGAAAGCCTTATAAAAATGATCACATTTATAAGAAAGCCCTTTGCCGACTCTTGAAGCTGGTATCAAACTCACAGCTGCAGAAACAGCTGTGAGCTTGATTTAACCACTTGTCTACCATGACGTTTATAAACGTATCTTGTAGACAAGTGGTAAACCAGTCTTATTAGCATAAACTGGAATCGGGTTTCTTTGCTTTATTTATATTTGTGCATGCAGCATAGACTTTATATACAGTATGTTATGATTTAGTAAGGACATTTATCCTTAAAAAAACCAGGTCATTCTTATCATGGTAGTGCTTTCTCTTTTATGCTGCAGAAAAATATATTATCATAGAATCTTACCATCTCTGTCTGATGAAGGCCAATAGGTAAAATACATTTTAAAAAAGTCAAGTCATGGATCCATGTATAGGCATACTTTAATAAAAAATAATTGAACAGTATTCCACCTGGTGGGCATGTCACAAATCAGGTGGTTTACGCGCAGGTGAAATTCCTGATGAATTTCAGCCAACTGAACACTAGCTGTGTATGACCGCCTCCCATGGCTACAGACTCTTTTGGCCTGTGTACCTGTTTAACCACTTGCCGACCGCCTCACGCCTATATACGTGAGCAGAATGGCACGGGCAGGCAAAATCACGTACCTGATACGTGATGCCTTCCCGCGGGCGGTGCCATAGGCGGTCGGCTCTTGTTCGCGGGCGATGAAAGGTCAGGGGGAGGCCATCCGTTGATGGCCACCCCCTCCCGATCGCTCCCAGCGAATCAAATGCTTCCTCTCCCTCTGTAATGTAAACAGAGGGAGAGGAAGTGATGTCATCTCTCCTGGAGCCGGTCTTTTCGTCCCGGCGCAGAGGAGAGAAGACATCCAAGTAAGTGCACCAACACTACACTTCCAGTAGAACACGCAGGCACACTTTTCACCCCCCTTCACACCCCGATCACCCCCCGATCACCCCCCTGTACCCCCTGTCACTCTGATACCAATAGCAGTTTTTTTTTTTTTTTGCATTGGTGTCAGTTTGTGACAGTTATAAGTGTTAGGGCAGTTAGGTTAGCCCCCTTTAGGTCTAGGGTACCCCCCTTTAGGTCCAGGGTACCCCCCTAACCCCCCTAATAAAGGTTAACCCCGTGATCACCCCCCGTCGCCAGTGTCGCTAAGCGATCGTTTTTCTGATCGCTGCATTAGTGACACAGGTGACGCTAGTTAGGGAGGTAAGTATATAGGTTCGCTGTGAGTGTTTTATAGCGACAGGGACCCCCATATACTACCTGCTAAAGGTTTTAACCCCTTGATTGCCCCCTAGTTAACCCTTTCACCAGCGATCACCGTATAAGTGTTACGGGTGACGCTGGTTAGCTAGTTTGTTTTTTGTAGTTTATTACAGTTTATTATCGTTTATTATAGTTTATTATAGTTTTAGGGCACCCGCCGTTTATTACCTTATAAAGGTTTAACCCCCTAATTGCCCGGCGGTGATAGAAGTTACGTTTTTAGGATCAGATAAGGTCTGCGTCGCCCCAGGCAGCGTCAGGTTAGCACCAGTACCGCTAACACCTACGCACGCAGCATACACCTCCCTTAGTGCTATAGTATCTGAACGGATCGATATCTGATCCGATCAGATCTATACTCCCCAGCAATTTAGGGTCCCCCAAAAAAGCCCAGATACCTGCTAGCACCTGCGTTTTGCTCCTCTGCCCAGCACTGCCCAGCCCACCCAAGTGCAGTATCGATCGATAACTGACACTTACAAAACACTAAGCACACATAACTGCAGCGTTCGCAGAGTCAGGCCTGATCCCTGCGATCGCTAACAGTTTTTTGGTAGCGTTTTGATACAGTCGCTGACAGTCAGGAGCTTTTTTGCCTGTGAGTCTCACTAGTGTACCCCTAAATTTAGAGCCCAAAATGGCAAATCGAAGGTACACTAGTGAAGAGGCCTACACGTTTCTGAGCATGACAGATAGTGAAGAGGAAGTCACTCATCTGTCAGATTCAGGCTCAGAATACGATCCTGTAGAGGACAGCGGCTCCATGACAGATAGCTCTGATGACGGAGTTGTGGTCCCTGCTAAGGTCAGGCGTACCAGACCCCGAACTTCTTCTTCTGTCCTTGAAGTGCAAGAACCGCAGGGCTCTCGTATGGAGCAGAGAAGTACTAGCGCCGCTATTCCTTCTGGTGAACTGGCAAGCACCAGCGGCCTAGTACACCCTGGTCGTACATCCAGCACTGCAGTATCACGTGGTGACGTGGCGAGTCCCATAAGTGCAGTTCAAGCTGGCGAGGTGGCAAGCACTAGTAGTGTCCCGCTGCCACCAAGAAGACGAACACAGGCCCGTCGTGCCCATAGTGCCCTTCCTGCTGCATTCGCCAATCCGAATTGGGAACCCACCACTTCTGCAGCACCCGTACTTCCCCCTTTCACTGGCCAACCCGGAATTCAGGTGGAAACAGTTGACTTTATGCCACTGGATTTTTATTCGCTGTTTTTCACCGAAGATCTCTATACATCTATTGTGGACCAAAGCAATTTGTACGCTGGTCAACACATCGCCACTATTCCCCAGTCCACCCTTGCCAGAGATTGGAAACCAATTACGGTTTCCGAATTTAAGATCTTTCTGGGCCTTTCCCTCCTCATGGGCTTGAATAAAAAGAGTGAGTTGCGGTCATATTGGTCCACTTACCCAATTTACCATTCGCCCTTGTTCTCTGCTTCCATGGCTAGGGCACGATACGAGCAGATTTTGCGGTTCATGCACTTCAAAGACAATGAACTCTGTCGTCCTCGTGGAGACCCTGCATACGATCGGCTCTACAAAATTCGGCCCCTCGTAAACCACTTCAACCAACGTTTTGCAGACTTGTTTACCCCCCATCAAGTTGTCTGCGTTGATGAGTCCCTGATTAAGTTTTCTGGCCGCTTGTCATTCAAACAGTACCTTCCCAGCAAGCGTGCCAGATACGGGGTCAAGATGTATAAGCTCTGTGACAGGGGCTATACATGTAGTTTTATGGTTTACGAGGGAAGAGATAGTCACGTAGAGCCGACAAACTGCCCTGACTAAATAGGAAGCGCTGGCAAGATAGTGTGGGACTTGGTGTCACCCTTATTCGGAAAGGGGTACCACTTGTACATGGACAATTATTACACGAGCGTGCCACTTTTTAGTCACTTGTTTGATCATCAGATTGGAGCATGTGGCACCGTGCGATCTAATCGCCGGGGCTTTCCCCAGCGACTTGTAGATTCCCGTCTTAGGCTGGGGGAGAGAGCCTGCTTGAAGTGTAATAACTTGCTCGCTATGAAGTGGAGGGACAATAAGAATGTTTTCGTTCTTACCTCCCTTCATGCAGACACGACGGTCCAAATTCCTACGGCGACTGGTGTTGTGGAGAAACCCCTCTGTGTCCACGAATACAACCTTAATATGGGAGGGGTGGACCTCAACGACCAGTTGTTGGCGCCGTACCTAATTGCCCATAAGGCCAGACGCTGGTACAAAAAAGTGTCTGTTTATTTATTTCAATTGGCTTTGCTGAACGCTCATGTGCTATACAGAGCTTCAGGACGGACTGGATCCTTCCTTAAATTCCAGGAAGAGATCGTCAGAGCCCTTCTGTTTCCAGACGGTGCTCTACCTCACCTTCCCCAACCAAATGCAGTAAGCCGACTGCATGAGAGGCATTTTCTTTATGCCCTCCCGAGTACCCCTACCCAACGAACCCCCCAAAAAAGATGTCGTGTCTGCAGCAAGCGCGGATTTAGGCGTGACACCCGGTATTATTGTCCCCTCTGTCCTGGCAGTCCTGGTCTTTGCATTGGTGAATGTTTTGAACGCTACCATACACTAGCGGAGTATTAGCGTAGGGTACAGCACTGCACAGACTAGGTCACACTTTCACAGGGTCTCCCAAGATGCTGTCGCATTTTGAGAGACCCAAACCTGGTACCAAAAAAACAAAAAAAAGTAAAAAAAAAAAAGAAAAAAACACAAAAAAATATATATAATAAAAAAAACAAAAATAGTTGTTGTTTTATTGTTCTCTCTCTATTCTCTCTCTATTGTTCTGCATTCTATACTGCAATGTTTTATTGTTATGTTTTTATCATGTTTGCTTTATAGGTATGCAATTTTTTTATACTTTGTTTTTTTTTGTTAACCACTTTTTTGTTTTCAGGTACGCCATTCAGCTGCAGAGCGGATTTATTTATCTTGACAGCAACAGTGTTTGCTCCCACGATACATAAAGCCGTGACTCCAGCGCTGTCGGAGGTGATTTCACCACCACAGTTACATACTTCAGCATATATGCCGAAGCGTGGGGGCAGTAGTGGGTGGAGGAGCGATTTGCTCCTGCCTTTTGCGGGAGGATGCCCCCATGCTTCGGCATGTATATATTTTAGGTAGGTACAGGTTGCGTTAAATGTTTTATTTTTTACTATGTTTTTTTTTATATTTTGCTTTGCAGGTATGGTAAGTATTACTGTTATACTGTAATGTTACTTTGTTTTTTGTTAACCATCATTTGCTTAGCAGGTACGCCATTCAGTTGCAGTGCGGATTTATTTATCTTGACAGCAACAGCGTTTGCTCCCACGATACATAAAGCCGTGACTCCAGCGCTGTCGGAGGTGATTTCACCACCACAGTTACATACTTCAGCATATATGCCGAAGCGTGGGGGCAGCAGTGGGTGGAGGAGCGATTTGCTCCTGCCTTTTGCGGGAGGATGCCCCCATGCTTCGGCATATATATATTTTAGGTAGGCACAGGTTGCGTTAAATGTTTTATTTTTTACTATGTTTTTTTTTTGTATTTTGCTTTGCAGGTATGGTAAGTATTACTGTTATACTGTAATGTTACTTTGTTTTTTTGTTAACCATCATTTGCTTAGCAGGTACGCCATTCAGTTGCAGCGCGGATTTATTTATCTTGACAGCAACAGCGTTTGCTCCCACGATACATAAAGCCGCGACTCCAGCGCTGTCGGAGGTGATTTCACCACCACAGTTACATACTTCAGCATATATGCCGAAGCGTGGGGGCAGCAGTGGGTGGAGGAGCAATTTGCTCCTGCCTTTTGTGGGAGGATGCCCCCATGCTTCGGCATATATAAATGGTGCATGTATGCCCATCATTAGAAGTGGGTGGATGAAGGGAGGTATTCTAATGGTGGGCATACCCACCGATCAATATTTTTTTTTCGTTCAGCCCACAGGCTGCATGAAAAAAAAGTTTACAATGTATGCCCAACAAGGACCAGCAACGTACTGGTATGTTGCTGGACTTTGAGTGGTTATACCAGAATGATGCCTGCAGGTTTAGGGTATCATCTTGGTATCATTCTTTTCAGCCAGCGGTCGACTTTCATGTAAAAGCAATCCTAGTGGCTAATTAGCCTCTAGACTGCTTTTACAAGCAGTGGGAGGGAATGCCCCCCCACCCCCACCGTCTTCTATGTTTTTCTCTGGCTCTCCTGTCCCAACAGGGAACCTGAGAATGCAGCCGGTGATTCAGCCAGCTGACCATAGAGCTAATCAGAGACCAGAATGGCTCCAAACATCTCTATGGCCTAAGAAATTGGAAGCTACGAGCATTTCATGACTTAGATTTCGCCGGATGTAAACAGCGCCATTGGGAAATTGGGAAAGCATTTTATCACACCGATCTTGGTGTGGTCAGATGCTTTGAGGGCAGAGGAGAGATCTAGGGTCTAATAGACCCCAATTTTTTCAAAAAAGAGTACCTGTCACTACCTATTGCTATCATAGGAGATATTTACATTCCCTGAGATAACAATAAAAATTATTAAAAAAAAATAAAAATGAAAGGAACAGTTTAAAAATAAGATAAAAAAGCAAAAAAATAATAAAGAAAAAAAAAACAAAAAAAAAAAACACCCCTGTCCCCCCCTGCTCTTGCACAAAGGTGAACGCAAGTGTCGGTCTGGCGTCAAATGTAAACAGCAATTGCACCATGCATGTGAGGTATCACCGCGAAGGTCAGACCGAGGGCAGTAATTTTAGCAGTAGACCTCCTCTGTAAATCTAAAGTGGTAACCTGTAAAGGCTTTTAAAGGCTTTTAAAAATGTATTTAGTTTGTCGCCACTGCACGTTTGTGCGCAATTTTAAAGCATGTCATGTTTGGTATCCATGTACTCGGCCTAAGATCATCTTTTTTATTTCATCAAACATTTGGGGAATATAGTGTGTTTTAGTGCATTAAAATTTTAAAAAGTGTGTTTTTTCCCCAAAAAATGCGTTTGAAAAATCGCTGCGCAACTACTGTGTGAAAAAAAAAAATGAAACACCCACCATTTAAATCTGTAGGGCATTTGCTTTAAAAAAATATATAATGTTTGGGGGTTCAAAGTAATTTTCTTGCAAAAAAAAATAATTTTTTCATGTAAACAAAAAGTGTCAGAAAGGGCTTTGTCTTCAAGTGGTTAGAAGAGTGGGTGATGTGTGACATAAGCTTCTAAATGTTGTGCATAAAATGCCAGGACAGTTCAAAACCCCACCAAATGACCCCATTTTGGAAAGTAGACACCCCAAGCTATTTGCTGAGAGGCATGTCGAGTCCATGGAATATTTTATATTGTGACACAAGTTGCGGGTAAAAGACAATTTTTTTTTTTTTTTTTGCACAAAGTTGTCACTAAATGATATATTGCTCAAACATGCCATGGGAATATGTGAAATTACACCCCAAAATACTTTCTGTTGCTTCTCCTGAGTACGGAGATACCACATGTGTGAGACTTTTTGGGAGCCTAGCCACGTACGGGACCCCGAAAACCAAGCACCGCCTTCAGGCTTTCTAAGGGCGTAAATTTTTGATTTCAGTCTTCACTGCCTATCACAGTTTCGGAGGCCGTGGAATGCCCAGATGGCACAAACCACCCCCAAATGACCCCATTTTGGAAAATAGACACCCAAAGCTATTTGCTGAGAGGTATAGTGAGTATTTTGCAGACCTCACTTTTTGTCACAAACTTTTGAAAATTGAAAAAAGAAAAAAAAAATACGTTTTTCTTGTCTTTCTTCATTTTCAAAAACAAATGAGAGCTGCAAAATACTCACCATGCCTCTCAGCAAATAGCTTGGGGTGTCTACTTTCCAAAATGGGGTCATTTTGGGGGGTTTTGTGCAATCTTGGCATTTTATGGCCTTCGAAACTGTGATCGGTAGTGAGGAGTGAAATCAAAAATTAACGCTCTTAGAAATCCTGAAGGCGGTGATTGGATTTCGGGGCCCCGTATGAAGCTAGGCTTCCAAAAAGTGCCACTCATGTGGTATCCCCATACTCAGGAGAAGCAGCAGAATGTATTTTGGGGTGTAATACCACATATGCCCATGGCATGTTTGAGAAATATATCATTTTGTGACAACTTTGTGCAAAAAAAAAAAAAAAAAAAATTGTCACGTTCCCGCAACTTGTGTCAAAATATAAAATATTCCATGGACTCAACATGCCTCTCAGCAAATAGCTTGGGGTGTCTACTTTCCAAAATGGGGTCATTTGGGGGGGGGGTTTGTGGCATCTGGGCATTTTATGGCCTTCAAAACTGTGATAGGTAGTGAGGAGTGAAATCACAACTTTCCGCCCTTAGAAATCCTGAAGGCGGTGCTTGGTTTTCGGGGCCCCGTACGCGGCTAGGCTCCCAAAAAGTCCCACACATGTGGTATCCCCGTACTCAGGAGAATCAGCAGAATGTATTTTGGGGTGCAATTCCACATATGCCCATGGCCTGTGTGAGCAATATATCATTTAGTGTCAACTTTGTGCAAAAAAAAAAAATTGTCACTTTCCCGCAACTTGTGTCAAAAAATAAAATATTCCATGGACTCAACATGCCTCTCAGCAAATAGCTTGGGGTGTCTACTTTCCAAAATGGGGTCATTTGGGGGGGTTTTGTGCCATCTTGGTATTTTATGGCCTTCAAAACTGTGATAGGTAATGAGGAGTGAAATCAAAAATTTATGCCCTTAGAAATCCTGAAGGCGGTGCTTGGTTTTCGGGGCCCCGTACGCGGCTAGGCTCCCAAAAAGTCCCACACATTTGGTATCCCCGTACTCAGGAGAAGCAGCAGAATGTATTTTGGGGTGTAATTCCACATATGCCCATGGCATGTTTGAGCAATATATCATTTAGTGACAACTTTGTGAAAAAAAATTGTCACTTTCCCGCAACTTGTGTCAAAATATAAAATATTCCATGGACTCAACATGCCTCTCAGAAAATAGCTTGGGGTGTCTACTTTCCAAAATGGGGTCATTTGGGGGGGTTTGTGCCATCTTGGCATTTTATGGCCTTCAAAACTGTGATAGGTAGTGAGAAGTGAAATTAAAAATTTATGCCCTTAGAAATCCTGAAGGCGGTGCTTGGTTTTCGGGGCCCCGTACGTGGCTAGGCTCCCAAAAAGTCCCACACATGTGGTATCCCCGTACTCAGGAGAAGCAGCTAAATGTATTTTGGGGTGCAATTCCACATATGTCCATGGCCTGTGTGAGCAATATATCATTTAGTGACAACTTTTTGTAATTTTTTTTTTTTTTGTCATTATTCAATCACTTGGGCCAAAAAAAATAAATATTCAATGGGTTCAACATGCGCCTCAGCAATTTCCTTGGGGTGTCTACTTTCCAAAATGGGGTCATTTGGGGGGGGTTTGTACTGCCCTGCCATTTTAGCACCTCATGAAATGACATAGGCAGTCATAAACTAAAAGCTGTGTAAATTCCAGAAAATGTACCCTAGTTTGAAGACGCTATAACTTTTGCGCAAACCAATAAATATACGCTTATTGACATTTTTTTTACCAAAGACATGTGGCCGAATACATTTTGGCCTAAATGTATGACTAAAATTTAGTTTATTGGATTTTTTTTATAACAAAAATAGAAAATATCATTTTTTTTCCAAATTTTCGGTCTTTTTCCATTTATAACGCAAAAAATAAAAACGGCAGAGGTGATCAAATACCATCAAAAGAAAGCTCTATTTGTGGGAAGAAAAGGACGCAAATTTCGTTTGGGTACAGCATTGCATGACCGCGCAATTAGCAGTTAAAGTGACAAAGTGCCAAATTGTAAAAAGTGCTCTGGTCAGGAAGGGGGTAAATTCTTCCGGGGCTGAAGTGGTTAAGAAACACTGCACCACCAAATGGGGGACATGTGCCAGGCATGGCACATGTTTCAACTTTCCCTGTCGAAGGACAGACAGGAGATTAGTGCCATTATTGCACACCACTATTTCTGGCTCAAGCTGGCATGACGTAAGCCACCTCTGGGCCTGCCCATGCAAAGCTGAAAGAACCTGTGCTCCCCTAGACAGATCAGCTGAAGCACTGCATGCATTTTTTAGCCTGACTCGTTGAATAGCCTCTTAGGGGGTATTGGTTCATAGGACAGTTCAGCAGAGGAGGGCAGAGAGGAGGAGAAGGGGTGGAGCTGACAAATCTCACATCATCACCTGTATGAAGACGTGGCAGTAAAACAAGCTCCAGCAGAGCCCTGTCCTGCATCCTTCTTAATTGCAAGCAGGGTTACCCAGTGTGCTCTGAACAAATATAGCATCCCTGACCATGCTTGCTGGAACATATGTCAGCAGTAACAAAGACCTTTCTGCTGACTGCCTTGCCCAACGATGTCATAACATTGCCTTCCACGTGATGGTACAGAGCTGGAATGGCTTTGCGTACAAAGAAATAGCGACTGGGAACCTGCCATTGTGGTACAGCAAATTCTGCAAATTCATGGAAGAGGGCAGAATCCACCAGACTGAAAGTCAGGAGTTGTAAAGCCAGCAGCTTGGAAAAGCTGGAATTTAGATGCTGGGCATGTTGGAGGCATGGAGTGAATTTTTTTGCACTGCAGCAGCTGGGGCAGAGAAATTTGCCTGCTATACTTTACAGCTGGCGGTGTGCTGCTGACAGACATGCCTGCAAGGACCTGTGACACCCTTTGCTTTACCATAATCCCTGTCAGTGGAGGCTGCTGAGAGGTCATGAGTAGGGGTGAGCTTCGAGTTCGAGTCGAACTCATGTTCGACTTGAACATCGGCAGTTCGCCAAATTCGAATGCCGCAGAACACCCTTTAAAAGTCTATGGGAGAAATCAAAAGTGCTAATTTTAAAGGCTTATATGCATGGTATTGTCATAAAAAGTGTTTGGGGACCTGGGTCCTGCCCCAGGGGACATGGATCAATGCAAAAAAAAGTTTTAAAAACGGCCGTTTTTTCGGGAGCAGTGATTTTAATAATGCTTAAAGTGAAACAATAAAAGTGTAATATCCCTTTAAATTTCATGCCTGGGGGGTGTCTATAGTATGCCTATAAAGGGGCGCATGTTTCCCATGTTTAGAACAGTCTGACAGCAAAATGACATTTCAAAGGAAAAGAAGTCATTTAAACTACTCGCGGCTATTAATGAATTGCCGGTCCGACAATACACATAAAAGTTTATTGATAAAAACGGCATGGGAATTCCCCACAGGGGAACCCCCAACCAAAATGAAAAAAAAAATGATGTGGGGGTCCCCCTGAATTTCATACCAGGCCCTTCAGATCTGGTATGGATATTAAGGGGAACCCTGGCCAAAATAAAAAAAAAATGGCGTGGGGTCCCCCTCAAAATCTTTACCAGACCCTTCAGGTCTGGTATGGATTTTAAGGGGAACCTCGCGCCAAAATTTTTAAAAAAACGGCGTGGGGTCCCCCCAAAAATCCATACCAGACCCTTTTCCGAGCACGCAACCTGGCAGGCCGCAGGAAAAGAGGGGGGACGAGAGAGTGGCCCCCCTCCTGAACCATACCAGGCCACATGCCCTCAACATTGGGAGGGTGCTTTGGGGTAGCCCCCCAAAACAGCTTGTCCCCATGTTGATGGGGACAAGGGCCTCATCCCCACAACCCTTGCCCGGTGGTTGTGGGGGTCTGCGCGCGGGGGGCTTATCGGAATCTGGAAGCCCCCTTTAACAAGGGGACCTCCAGATCCCGGCCCTCCCCCCTGTGTGAAATTGTAAAGGGGGAACAAATGTACCCCTACCATTTCACAAAAAAGTTTCAAAAATGTTAAAAATGACAAGAGATAGTTTTTGACAATTCCTTTAATTAAATGCTTCTTCTTTCTTCTATCTTCTTTCTTCTATCTTCTATCTTCCTTCGATTTCTTCCTCCATCTTCTTCTTCTTCTGGTTCTTCTGGTTCTTCCTCTGGTGTTCTTGTCCGGCATCCTCCTCCGCGGCGTCTTCTTATCTTCTTCTCCTCGGGCCGCTCCGCATCCATGATGGCATGGAGGGAGGCTCCCTCTGTGTGACGCTTCTCTCTTCATCTTTTTCTCTTCATCTTCTTCTCTTCATCTTCTTGTCTTCATCTTCTTTTCGGGCTGCTCCGCATCCATGATGGCATGGAGGGAGGCTCCCGCTGTGTTATGCTTCTCCTCTTCTGACGGTTCTTAAATAACGGGGGGGGGGCAACTCGGTGACCCCGCCCCCCTCTGAAGCATGGGGACTTGACGGGAACTTCCCTGTGGCATTCCCCGTGACGTCAGAGGGGGGCGGGGTCACCCGTTACGTAACCCTGCCCCCATGCAATGCTGTACCCAAACGAAATTTGCGTCCTTTTTTTCCCACAAATAGAGCTTTCTTTTGATGGTATTTGATTGCCTCTGCCATTTTTATTTTTTGCGATATAAATGGAAAAAGACCGAAAATTTAAAAAAAAAATGTTATTTTCTACTTTTTGTTATAAAAAAATGAATAATTAAATAATAATAAATAATAACTCAATTTTAATCATACATTAAGGCCAAAATGTATTAAGCCACATGTCTTTGGTAAAAGAATGTCAATAAGTGTATATTTATTGGTTTGCGCAAAAGTTATAGCGCCTACAAACTAGGGTACATTTTCTGGAATTTACGCAACTTTTAGTTAATGACTACCTATCTCATTTCTTGAGGTGCTAAAATGGCAGGGCAGTACAAGGCTCCCCCAAATTACCCCATTTTGGAAAGTAGACACCCCAAGGAAATTGCTGAGAGGCATGTTGAGCCCATTGAATATTTTATTTTTTTGTCACAAGTGATTAAATAAATGACAAACAAAATTACACAAAGTTGTCACTAAATGATATATTGCTCACACATGCCATGGTTATATGTGGAATTACACCCCAAAATACATTCTGCTGCTTCTAATGAGTATGGGGATACCTCATGTGTGGGACTTTTTGGGAGCCTACCCGCGTACAGGACCCCGAAAACCAATCACCGCCCCCAGGATTTCTAAGGGTGTAAATTTTTGGTTTCACTCCTCACTACCTATCAGTTTTGAAGTCCATATTATGCCAAGATAGCACCCCCCCCAAATGACCCCATTTTGGAAAGTAAACACCCCAAGCTATTTGCTGATAGGCATGTTGAATCCATGGAATATTTTATATTTTGCCACAAGTTCTATACATTCTGCTGCTTCTCCTGAGTATGGGGATACCACATGTGTGGAACTTTTTGGCAGTCTAACTGCGTACAGGACCCTGAAAACCAATCACCGCCTTCAGGCTTTCTTTTTTTAAATTGTTTATTTAACAGGTTTTACATATAATACAAAATAACATGTAATTAGCACATTCAATTACAGATAATGTAATTATACATTGTCATTGAAATATATACATAGTTGGGGTGAAATGTAAAAGCTAATGTAATCACCTAGATAGTGAGAAAGCCAACTAGGTAAAAAAGGAAAAGTGATTTTTATATGTACGGTTTGGTTGCAATGGTAAATACTCTCGCTATCTATATGGGGTACATAAGCAGCACAGAGGCACAAAAATAGAAGTGCCATAGTCAACGCCTTCAGGCTTTCTAAGGGTGTAAAATGGTGATTTCACTCCTCACTGCCTATCACAGTTTTGGAGACCATAATATGCCCATATAGCACAAACCCCACCCCAAATGAACCAATTTTGGAAAGTAGACACCCCAAGCTATCTGCTGAGAGGCATGTTTAGTATTTTGCAGATCTCGCTTTTTGTCACAAAGTTTTGAAAATTGAAAAAAAGAAAAAAAAATCCATTTCATTCTTCATTTTCAAAAATAAATGAGATCTGCAAAATACTCACCATGCCTCTTAGCAAATACCTTGGGGTGTCTACTTTCCAAAATGGGGTCATGGGGGGGGGGGGGTTTGTGCTATCTGGACATTTCAGGGCCTCCGTAACTGTGATAGGTAGTGAGGAGTAAAATCACAATTTTACGCATTTAGAAAGCCTGAATGCGGTGCTTGGTTTTTGGGGTCCTGTACGTAGGCTCCCAAAAAGTCTCACACATGTGGTATCCTTGTACTAAGGAGAAGCAGCAGAATGTATTTTGGGGTGTAATTCCACATATAATCATGCCATGTTCGAACAATATATCATTTAGTAAAAACTTTATGTAAAAAAATTTTAATTTTCCCGAAACTTGTGGCAAAATATCAAATATTCCATGGACACAACATGCCTCTCAGCAAAAAGCTTGAAGTGTCTTCTTTCCAAAATGGGGTCATTTGGGGGAGGGGGGGTTGTGCTATCCTGACATTTTATGGCCTCCGAAACTGTGATGGGTAGTGAGGAAGTGAAATCACCATTTTACGCCCTTAGAAAGCCTGAAGGCGGTGATTGGTTTTTGGGGTCCTGTACATGGCTAGGCTCCAAAAAAGTCTCACACATGTGGTATCCACATACTCAGGAGAAGTGGTAAAATGTATTTACATATTCCCATGGCATGTTTGAGCAATAGATCATTTAGTGACAACTTTGTGCAAAAAAAAAAAAATTAATTTTCCCGCAACTTGTGGCAAAATATAAAATATTCCATGGACTCAACATGCCTCTCATCAAATAGCTTGGGGTGTCTACTTTACAAAATGGGGTCATTTGAGGGGTTTGTGCTATCTTGGCATTTTATGGCCTTCAAAACTGTGATAGGTAGTAAGAAGTGAAATCAAAAATTTACACCCTTAGGAATCCTGAAGGCGGTGTTTGGTTTTCGGTGTCCTGTAAACGGCTAGGCTCCCAAAGTCTCACACATGAGGTATCCCCGTACTCAGGAGAAGCAGCAGAGTGTATTTTGGGGTGTATTTCCACATATAACCATGGCATGTGTGAGCAATATATCATTTAGTGACAACTTTGTGCAAAAAAGTGTAATTTTCCCGAAACTTGTGGCAAAATATAAAATATTCCATGGACTCAACATGCCTATCAGCAAATAGCTTGGGGTGTCTACTTTCCAAAAAGGGGTCATTTGGGGGGGTTTGAACTCTCCTGGAATTTTATGCACAACATTTAGAAGCTTATGTCACACATCACCCACTCTTCTAACCACTTGAAGACAAAGCCCTTTCTGACACTTTTTGTTTACATGAAAAAATATTATTTTTTTGCAAGAAAATTACTTCGAACCCCCAAACATTATATATTTTTTTAAATCAAAGGCCCTATAGGTTAAATGGTGGGTGTTGCAATTTTTTTTTCATAGTATTTGCTCAGCGATTTTTCAAACGCAATTTTTTGGAAAAAACACACTTTTTAAATTTGAATGCACTAAAACACACTATATTTCCCAAATGTTTGATGAAATAAAAAAGATGATCTTATGCCAAGAACATGGATACCAAACATGACATGCTTTAATGCTTTAAAATTGCACACAAACGGTCAGCGCTGACAAACTGCATACATTTTTAAAAGCCTTTAAAAGCCTTTACAGGTTACCATTTTATATTTACAGAGGAGGTCTACTGCTAAAATTACTGCCCTCGATCTGATCTTCACTGTGATACCTCACATGCATGGTGCAATTGCTGTTTACATATGACACCAGGCCGACGCTTGCGTTTGCCTTTGCATGTAAGCACGGAGGGGACATTTTTTAAATTATTTATTTTGCTTTTTTATTATATTTTTAAACTGTTCCTTTCATTTTTTTTTTAGCATTTTTATTGTTATCTCAGGGAATGTAAATATCCCCTATGATAGCAATAGTTAGTGACAGGTACTCTTCTTTGAAAAAAGCATCTGACCACACCAAGATCGGTGTGATAAAATGCTTTCCCAATTTCCCAATGGCGCTGTTTATATCTGGCGAAACCTAAGTCATGAAATGCTTGTATCTTCCGGTTTTCTACGCTATAGAGATGATTGGAGCCATTCTGGTCTCTGATCAGCTCTATGGTCAGCTGGCGGAACCACCGGCTGCATTCTTGGGTTCCCTGTTGGGACAGGAGAGCCTGAGAAAACCATGGAAGATGGTGGGGGGGAACGTTTCCTCCCACTGCTTGAAAAGCCATCTAGAGGCTAATTAGCCACTAAGATTGCTTTTACATGAAAGCCGACCGCTGGCTGAAAAGAATGATACCGAGATGATACCTAAAAGTGCAGGCATCATTCTGGTATAACCACTCAAAGTCCAGCAACATACCAGTATGTTGCTGGTCCTTGTTGGGCATACGTTGTAATGTTCTTTTTTTCATGCGGCCTGTGGGCTGAACAAAAAAAAGAGACTGATTGGTGGGTATGTCCACCATTAGAATACCGCCCTTCATCCACTTACTTCTAATGATGGGCATACATGCACCATTTTCTTTTAACTGTGATGGTGAAATCACCTCCTACAGCACTGGAGTTGCTGATTTACGTATCGTGGGAGCAAGCGCTGTTGCTGTCAAGATAAATAAATCAGTGCTGCAGCTGAATGGCGTACCTACTAAGCAAATGATGGTTAACAATAAAACAAAGTAAGACTTACCACACCTGCAAGGCAAATACAATAAAAAATAAAACATACTAAAAATAAAACATTTTTTAACACAATCTGTGCCTAAAAAATATATGCCGAAGCATGGGGGCATCCACCCCTAATGTTAGGAGCAAATCGCTCCTCCACCCCTGCCCCCCATGCTTCGGCATATATGCTCTTTTTTTTAACTGTGGTGGTGAAATCACCTCCGACAGCTCTGGAGTCACGGCTTTACATATCGTGGGAGCAAATGCTGTTGCTGTCAAGATATATAAACCCGTGCTGCAGCTGAATGGCGTACCTGAAAACAAAAAAATGGTTAACAATAAACCACAGTAAAGAGTAAAGTATAAAAGAATTACATACCTGAAAAGCAAACCTGATAAAACATGGTAACAATAAAACATTGCATTGTAGAATACGGTAAAAAAGAGCAGAACAATAGAGAGAGAATAGAGAGAGAGAGAGAACAATAAAACGACAACTATTTTTGTTTTTTTTAAATTTTATTTATTTATTTTTTTAACTTTTTTTTTTACACTTTTTTTGTAACTGTAACGGTTGTAGTGGTTGTAACTGTAACGTTTCCAGGTTCGAGTCTCCCAAAATGTGATGGCATCTTTGGAGACCCTGTGTAAGTGTGTCCTAGTCTGTGCAGTGCTGTACCCTACGCTAAAACTCCACTAGTGAGTGGTAGCGTTCAAAACATTCACCAATGCAAAGACCAGGATGATCAGGACAGGAGGGACAAAAATAGCGGGTGTCACGTTTTATACAGACACAACATTTTCTTTGGGGGGCTCATTGGGTAGGTGTACCAGGGAGGACATATGGAAAATGCCTCTCATGCAGCCGGCTTACTACATTTGCGTTGGGAAGTTGGGCCAAAGCACCGTCTGGAAACAGAAGGGCTCTGATGATCTCTTCCTGGAATTTAAGGAAGGATCCAGTTCGTCCTGAAGCTTTGTATAGCACAAAAGCATTCAGCAAAGCCAATTGAAATAAATAAACAGACACTTTTTTGTACCAGTGTCTGGCCTTACGGGCAATTGGGTACGGTGCCAACAACTGGTGGTTGAGGTCCACCCCTCCCATATTAAGGTTATACTCATGGACACAGAGGGGTTTCTCCACAACACCAGTCACCGTAGGAATTCGGACCTTTGTGTCTGCGTGAAGGGAGGACAGAACAAAAACATTCTTATTATCCCTCCACTTCACAGCAAGCAATCTATTACACTTCAAGTAGGCTCTCTCCCCCAGCCTAAGACGGGATTCTACAAGCCACTGGGGAAAGCACTGGCGATTAGATCGCACGGTGCCACATGCTCCAATTTGTTGATCAAACGAATGACTAAAAAGTGGCACGCTCATGTAATGTCCACATACAAGTGGTACCCCTTTCCGAATAAGGGTGACACCAAGTCCCACACAATCTTACCAGCGCTCCCTATGTAATCTGGGCAGTTTGGCGGCTCTATGTGACTATCTCTTCCCTAGTAAATCATAAAACTATATGTATAGCCTGTGGCCCTGTACCTGGCACGTTTGCTGGGAAGATGCTGTTTGAAAGACAACCAGCCAGAAAACATAATCAGGGACTCATCAATGCAGACAACTTGATGGGGAGTAAACAAGGCTGCAAAACATTGGTTGAAGTGGTTTACGAGGGGCCAAATTTTGTATAGCCGATCGTATCCAGAGTCACCCTGAGGACGACAAAGTTCATTGTCATTGAAGTACGTGAACCGCAAGATTTGCTTGTATTGTGCTCTGGAAGCACATAACACGGGCATATGGTGAATTGGGTCAGTGGACCAATATGACCACAACTTACTCTTTTTAGTTACGCCCATGAGGAGGGATAGGCCCAGAAAGGTCTTTAATTCGGAAACCGTAATTGGTTTCCATTCTCTGGCAAGGGTCAGCTGGGGATTAGCGGTGATGAATTGACCAGCATACAAATTGCTTTGGTCCATGATAGATCTATAGAGATCTTCGGTGAAAAACAGCGAATAAAAATCAAGTGACGTAAAATCAACTGTTTCCACCTAAATTCCAGGTTGGCCAGTGAATGGGGGAAGTACGGGTGCTGCAGAAGTGGTGGGTTCCCAATTAGGATTGGCGAATGCAGCAGGAAGGGCACTATGGACCTCTCTTTGTCTTCTTGGTGGCAGCGGGACACTACTCGTGCTTGCCACTTTGCCAGCTTGAACTTCACTTATGGGACTCGCCATGTCACCACGTGATACTGAAGTGCTGGATGTATGACCAGGGTGTACTAGGCCACTGGTGCTTGCCAGTTCACTAGAAGGAATAGCCATGCTAGTACTGACTTTCTGCTCCATATGAGGGACCTGCGGTTCTTGCACCTCAAAGACAGCAGAAGAACGTGGTCTGGTATAACCAACCTTTGCAGGGACCACAACTTCATCGTCAGAGCTATCTGTCAGGGTGCCGCTGCTGTATACAGGTTTGTATTCTGAGCCTAAATCTGACAGATGAGTGATTTCCTCTTCACTACCTGTCATGCTCTGAAACGTGTAGGCCTATTCACTAGTGTACCTTCAATTTGACATTTTGGTCTCTAAATTTACTGGTACACTAGTGAGACTCACAGGTAAAAAAGCTCCTGACTTAGCGACTGATTCAAATGCTACCAAAAAAACTGTTAGCATTCGCAGGGATCAGGCCTGACTCTGCGAATGCTGCAGTTATATGTGCTGTGTTTTGTAAGTGACCGTGATCAATTGATACTGCACTTGGGTGGGCTGGGCTGGGCAGAGGGGCTAAACGCAGGTGCTAGCAGGTATCTGGGCTGATACCGCTAACACTGCATTTTTTGGGAACCCTAAACTGCTGGGGATGCTAGAATATAGCTGATCAGATCAGATATTGATCCGTTCAGACACTATACTACTAAGGGAGGTGTATGGTGCGTGCGTCTGTGTTAGCGCTACTGGCACTGATCTGACGCTGCCTGGGGTGACGCAGACCCTGACTGATGCTAAAACTTATATCACCCACCTGGTGATCGGGGGGTTAAACCTTTATTGGGAAATATACGGCGGGTGCCCTGATGCTATAAAAAGCAAATTAACTAACCAGCATCACCCGTAACACTAATACGGTTATCACTGGTGACAGGGGATGAAAGGGTTAACATGACACTACTTGTATATCAAGACATCGCTTGTATATCAAGTCAGAATTTGATTAAAAATTTTGCTTGTCTTGCATAATAGGGATGGGCGAACGTATGCTCGGGCCAAACTTTGGTTGTTTGGTTGTTCTGCGAACAACGAACAATATGCGGTGTTTGGGGCAAATTCGAAAGCTGGTAAAGTCTATGGGACATTAACATGAAAAATCAAAAGTGTTCATTTTAAAGGCTTGTTTGCAAGTTATTGTCATAAAAAGTATTTGAGGACCCAGGTCCTGCCCCAGGGGACATGTATCAATGCAAAAAAAAGTTTTAAAAACGGCCGTTTTTTCGGGAGCAGTGATTTTATTAATGCTTAAAGTGAAAAAATAAAAGTGAAATATTTCTTTAAATTTTGTATCTGGGGGGTGTCTATAGTATGCCTGTAAAGTGGCACATTTTTCCCGTGTTTAGAACAGTCCCTGCGCAAAATGACATTTCTAAAGGAAAAAAAGTCATTTATTAGTACTCGCAGCTATAATGAATTGTCTTTCCAGCAATACAGATAAAAGTCATTGGAATGGCATGGAATCCCCCCCAGTCCATTACCAGGTCCTTTGGGTCTGGTATGAATATTAAGGGAAACTCCGAACCAAAATTTTAAAAAACATTGCATGGGGGTCCCCCCAAATTCCGTACCAGGCCCTTTAGGTCTGGTATGGATATTAAGAGGAACCCTGCACCAATTTAAAAAAAAAATGGCGTAGGGTTCCCCCTCAAAATCCATACCAGACCCTTCAGGTCTGGTATGGATTTTAAGGGGAAATCCATCCCAAAATTAAAAAAAAAATGGGGGTCCCCCCAAAAATCCATACCAGACCCTTATCCTAGTATGCAACCTGGCAGGCTGCAGGAAAAGAGGGGGGACGAGAGCCCCCCCCCCCCTGAACCGTACCAGGGCACATGCCCTCAACATGGGGAGGGTGCTTTGGGGTAGCCCCCTAAAGCACCTTGTCCCCATGTTGATGGGGAAAAGGGCCTCATCCCCACAACCCTTGTCTGGTGGTTGTGGGGGTCTTCGGGCAGGGGGCTTACTGGAATCTGGAAGCCCCCTTTAACAAGGGGACCCCCAGATCCTGGCCCCCCCATTTGAAATGGTAACGGTAATGTACCCGTACCATTTCACAAAAAAAGTGTCAAAATGTTAAAAAACCACAAGACACACTTTGGGACAGGTCCTTTATTAAAAAATAAAAATGTCCCACGAAGTCCATTCATCTTCTTCTTTAGTTCCGCCGACGGACCGAAAAAAAAAAACCCTGCAGGCCGCCACCAATCCGCCTCCATAGTTACATAGTTACATAGTAGGTGAGGTTGAAAAAAGACACAAGTCCATCAAGTCCAACCCATGTGTGTGATTATATGTCAGTATTACATTGTATATCCCTGTATGTTGCGGTCGTTCAGGTGCTTATCTAAAAGTTTCTTGAAACTATCAATGCTCCCTGCTGAGACCACTGCCTGTGGAAGGGAATTCCACATCCTTGCCGCTCTTGCAGTAAAGAACCCTCTGCGTAGTTTAAGTTTAAACCTCTTTTCTTCTAATTTTAATGAGTGGCCACGAGTCTTGTTAAACTCCCTTCTGTGAAAAAGTTTTATCCCTATTGTGGGGTCACCAGTAGGGATGAGCTTCGAGTTGGAGTCGAACAGCGAACAATTTGGGGTGTTCGCGGCAAATTCGAATGCCGCGGAACACCCTTTAAAAGTCTATGGGAGAAATCAAAAGTGCTAATTTTAAAGGCTTATATGCAAGTTATTGTTATAAAAAAGTGTTTGGGGACCTGGGTCCTGCCCCAGGGGACATGGATCAATGCAAAAAAAGTTTTAAAAACGGCCGTTTTTTCAGGAGCAGTGATTTTAATAATGCTTAAAGTCAAACAATAAAAGTGTAATATCCCTTTAAATTTCGTAGCTGGGGGGTGTCTATAGTATGCCTGTAAAGGGGCGCATGTTTCCTGTGTTTAGAACAGTCTGACAGCAAAATGACATTTAGAAGGAAAAAACCCATTTAAAACTACTCGCGGCTATTGCATTGCCGTCCGACAATACACATAAAAGTTCATTGATAAAAACGGCATGGGAATTCCCCACAGGGGAACCCCGAACCAAAATTTAAAAAAAAAATGACGTGGGGGTCCCCCTAAATTCCATACCAGGCCCTTCAGGTCTGGTATGGATATTAAGGGGAACCCCGGCCAAAATGTTAAAAAAAATGACGTGGGGGTCCCCCTAAATTCCATACCAGACACTTCAGGTCTGGTATGGATTTTAAGGGGAACCCCGTGCCAAAAAAAAAAAAAAAACGGCGTGGGGTCCCCCCAAAAATCCATACCAGACCCTTATCCGAGCACGCAACCTGGCAGGCCGCAGGAAAAGAGGGGGGACGAGAGTGCGCCCCTTCCTCCTGAACCGTACCAGGCCACATGCCCTCAACATTGGGAGGGTGCTTTGGGGTAGCCCCCCAAAACACCTTGTCCCCATGTTGATGAGGACAAGGGCCTCATCCCCACAACCCTGGCCGGTGGTTGTGGGGGTCTGCGGGCGGGGGGCTTATCGGAATCTGGAAGCCACCTTTAGCAAGGGGACCACCAGATCCCGGCCCCCCCCTGTGTGAAATGGTAAGGGGGTACTTACCCCTAACATTTCACTAAAAAACTGTCAAAAATGTTAAAAATGACAAGAGACAGTTTTTGACAATTCTTTTATTTAAATGCTTCTTCTATCTTCCTTCTTCTGGTTCTTCTGGCTCTTCTGGTTCTTCCTCAGGCGTTCTCATCCAGCATCTCCTCCGCGGCATCTTCTATCTTCTTCTCCTCGGGCCGCTCCGCACCCATGGCATGGGGGGAGGCTCCCGCTCTTCTCTTCATCTTCTTCTTCTCTTCTTCATCTTCTTCTCTTCTTCTCTTCTTCTCTTCTTCTCTTATTCATTTTCTTCTCCGGGCCGCTCCGCATCCATGCTGGCATGGAGGGAGGCTCCCGCTGTGTGACGGCGTCTCCTCGTCTGACAGTTCTTAAATAATGGGGGGCGGGGCCACCCGGTGACCCCGCCCCCCTCTGACGCACGGTGACTTGACGGGACTTCCCTGTGACAGGACGGGGAATGCCACAGGGAAGTCCCGTCATGTCCCGTGCGTCAGAGGGGGCGGAGTCACCGGGTGGCCCCGCCCCCCGTTATTTAAGAACTGTCAGACGAGGAGACGCCGTCACACAGCGGGAGCCTCCCTTCAGGCCAGCATGGATGCAGAGCGGCCCAGAGAAGAAAATGAAGAAGAGAAGAAGAGAAGAAAAGAAGAAGAGAAGAAGATGAAGAAGATGAAAAGAAGAGCGGGAGCCTCCCCCCATGCCATGGGTGCGGAGCGGCCCGAGGAGAAGAAGATAGAAGACGCTGCGGAGGAGATGCTGGACGAGAACGCCGGAGGAAGAACCAGAAGAGCCAGAAGAACCAGAAGAAGAAGATGAAGGAAGATAGAAGAAAGAAGAAGCATTTAAATAAAAGAATTGTCAAAAACTGTCTCTTGTCATTTTTAACATTTTTGACAGTTTTTTAGTGAAATGGTAGGGGTAAGTACCCCCTTACCATTTTACACAGGGGGGGCCGGGATCTGGGGGTCCCCTTGTTAAAGGGGGCTTCCAGATTCCGATAAGCCCCCCGCCCGCAGACCCCCACAACCACCGGCCAGGGTTGTGGGGATGAGGCCCTTGTCCTAATCAACATGGGGACAAGGTGTTTTGGGGGGCTACCCCAAAGCACCCTCCCAATGTTGAGGGCAAGTGGCCTGGTACGGTTCAGGAGGGGGGGCGCACTCTCGTCCCCCCCTCTTTTCCTGCGGCCTGCCAGGTTGCATGCTCGGATAAGGGACTGGTATGGATTTTTGGGGGGACCCCACGCTGTTTTTTTTTTTTTTGGCGCGGGGTTCCCCTTAAAATCCATACCAGACCGGGTCTGGTATGGAATTTAGGGGGACCCCCACGTCATTTTTTTTAAAATTTTGGCCGGGGTTCCCCTTAATATCCATACCAGACCTGAAGGGCCTGGTATGGAATTTAGGGGGACCCCCACATCATTTTTTTTTTAAATTTTGGTTCGGGGTTCCCCTGTGGGGAATTCCCATGCCGTTTTTATCAAGGAACTTTTATGTGTATTGTCGGACGGCAATGCAATAGCCACGAGTAGTTTTAAATGGGTTTTTACCTTTGAAATGTCATTTTGCTGTCAGACTGTTCTAAACACAGGAAACATGCACCCCTTTACAGGCATACTATAGACACCCCCCAGCTACGAAATTTAAAGGGATATTACACTTTTATTGTTTGACTTTAAGCATTATTAAAATCACTGCTCCTGAAAAAACGGACGTTTTTAAAACTTTTTTTGCATTGATCCATGTCCCCTGGGGCAGGACCCAGGTCCCTAAACACTTTTTATGACAATAACTTGCATATAAGCCTTTAAAATTAGCACTTTTGATTATTCATGTTCGTGTCCCATAGACTTTAACGGTGTTCGCGAATTCGAACAAACTTTTTTCCTGTTCGCATGTTCTGGTGCGAACCGAACAGGGGGGTGTTCGGCTCATCCCTAGTCACCAGTATGGTATTTGTATATTGAAATCATATCCCCTCTCAAGTGTCTCTTCTCCAGAGAGAATAAGTTCAGTGCTCGCAACCTTTCCTCATAACTAATATCCTTCAGACCCTTTATTAGCTTTGTTGCCCTTCTTAGTACTCGCTCCATTTCCAGTACTTCCTTCCTAAAGACTGATGCCCAGAACTGGACAGCATACTCTAGGTGCGGCCAGACCAGAGTCTTTTAGAGTGGGAGAATTATCGTTTTATCTCTGGAGTTGATCCCCTTTTTAATGCATGCCAATATTCTGTTTGCTTTGTTAGCAGCAGCTTGGCATTGCATGCCATTGCTGAGCCTATCATCTACTAGGACCCCCAGGTCCTTTTCCATCCTAGTTTCCCCCAGAGGTACTCCCCTCAGTGTATAGATTGCATTCATATTTTTTCCACCCAAATGCATTATTTAAAATTTTTCTACATTGAACCTCATTTGCCATGCAATTGCCCACCTCATAACTTTGTTCAGATCATTTTGCAAGGTTTCCACATCCTGTGGAGATGTTATCGCCCTGCTTAGCTTAGTATCGCCCGCAAATACAGAGATTTAACTGTTTACCCCATCTTCCAGGTCGTTTATGAACAAATTAAATAGGATTGGTCCCTGCATAGAACCCTGGGGGACCCCACTACCCACCCCTGACCATTCTGATTACTCCCCATTTATTACCACCCTCTGAACTCACCCTTGTAGCCAGTTTTCCATCCATGTACTCACCCTATGGTCCATGCCAACTGACCTTATTTTGTACAGTAAACATTTATGGGGAACTGTGTCAAATGCTTTTGCAAAATCCAGATATACCACGTCTACGGGCCTTCCTTTATCCTTTATCTATCCTTTATTCCTTTAAGAACGATTCTTCATGAATCCATGCTGATTACTGCTAATGATGCCGTTCTCATTACTAAAATCTTGTATATAGTCCCTTATTATCCCCTCCAAGAGTTTACATACTATTGATGTTAGGCTAACTGGTCTGTAATTCCCAGGGATGTATTTTGGGCCCTTTTTAAATATTGGTGCTACATCAGCTTTTCTTCAATCAGCTGGTACCATTCGAGTCAGTAGACTGTCAGTAAAAATTAGGAACAATGGTCTGGCAATTACTTGACAGAGTTCCCCAAGTACCCTCGGGTGCAAGCCATCTGGTCCCAGTGATTTATTAATGTTAAGTTTCCCAAGTCTAATTTTAATTCTGTTCTCTGTTAACCACTTAAGGACCAGCCTCGTTTTGGATTTTAGGTGTTTGCATGTTTAAAACAGGTTTTTTTGCTAAAAAATTACTTAGAACCCCTAAACATTATATATGGGTTTTTTTCTAACACCCTAGAGAATAAAATGACGGTCATTGCAATACTTTTTTGCACCGTATTTGCGCAGCGGTCTTATAAGCGCACTTTTTTGGAAAAAAATCACTTTTTTGAATAAAAAAAATAAGACAACAGTAAAGTTAGCTCAATTTTTTTTATAATGTGAAATATAATGTTACGCCAAGTAAATTGATACCCAACATGTCACGCTTCAAAATTGCGCCCACTCGTGGAATGGCGTCAAACTTTTACCCTCAAAAATCTCCATAGGCGACGTTTAAAAAATTCTACAGGTTGCATGTTTTGCGTTACAGAGGAGGTCTAGGGCTAGAATTATTGCTCTCCCTCTACCGGTTGCAGAGATACCTCACATGTGCTGTTTGACCACCGTTTTCATATGCGGGCGCTACTCGCGTATGCGTTCGCTTCTGCGTGCAAGCTCGTCGGGACGGGGGGTTTTAAAATTTTTATTTTTATTTTTATTATTTGTTTTACATTATTTTATTTATTTTTACACTGTTTAAAAAAAATATTGTATCGCTTTTATTCCTATTACAAGAAATGTAAACATCCCTTGTAATAGAAAAAAGCATGACAGGACCTCTTAAATATGAGATCTGGGGTCAAAAAGACCTCAGATCTCATATTTACACTAAAATGCAGTAAAGAAAAAAAAAGTCATTTAACAAAATGACATTGAAAAAAATATGCCTTTAAGAGGCGTGGGGGGAAGTGACGTTTTGACGTCGCTTCCGCCCAGCAGTGTCATGGAGACGAGTGGGCGCCATCTTAGCCTCACTCGTCTCCAGGCACAGAAGGGAGACGGACGCGATCGCCTCTGCCACTACCGACGACTCCGGTAAGCGGTGGAGGGTACGGATCGTGGTGGGAGGGGGGCCCTCTCCTGCCACCGATAAAAGTGATCTCACGGCGAACCCGCCGCAGAGACCACTTTTATCAGAAAGCTGGCCGCCGCACGAAAACAGGGATACCGGGGATATGGCAGCTAGCTGCTGCCATAACAACGATATCCACCTACAAACTTTGGACGTACATCAACGTACGGCGGTCCAGAAGTGGTTAACCATGGAGGTGCTTCCTGTAATGTGTCATGGGGATAAACACTGCAGTTTTGTATACTAAAGTGCCCCAATTCCCTCATGAAGACTGAGGAGAAGAATAAATTCAATACCTTCTCCATCTCCCCATCCTTTGTAACCAGATGTCCTTCCTCATTTATTTATTTCTATATTTTTATTTCTATACTTTCACAATTTCTTGGGATCTTAGCCGTCCTTATTGCCCCCTTACATTTCTTGTTGCATTCTTTATAAAGTCTGAATGCTGATGATGATCCCTCAACCTTGTATTTTTTGAAGGCCTTCTCCTTTGCTTTTATATGCATTTTTACATTGGAGTCAAGCCATCCAGGACTTTTGTTCGCTCTTTTAAATTTATTACCCAATGGGATGCATTGGCTAATGCCCTTATTTAATATGGTCTTAAAGCAAACTCATCTCTCCTCCATGTTCTTTGTTCCTAAGATTTTATCCCAATTTATGCCTTCTAGCAAGGCTCGTAGTTTAGGGAAGTTGGCTCTTTTGAAATTCAGTGTCTTTGTATTCCCCTTATGTTTCCTATTTGTGTGATTTATACTGAAGCCAATTGACCTGTGATCGCTGTTACCTAAATTGCCCCATATTTCCACATGCGTGATCAGGTCTGTATTGTTGGTAATCAGTAGATCCAGTAACACTTTATTTCTAGTTGGTGCATCTACCATCTGACCCATAAAATTGTCCTGCAAGACATTTAGGAGCTGGCGAGCCTTAGATGAATGTGTGGTTCCCTCCGCCCAGTCTATGTCTGGATACTATAATTTTGGTTCCGAATACAGGTAAAACACCCTAGGAAATAGGCACTACATCCCTGAACATGATTGTAGGTTACAGGAGGGATAAAGAGATTTTTACGGTGCAGGCAAACTAGACATGGAAAATTTTCTTAAAAAATTTTTTAAGAAAATTTTCCATGTCTAGTTTGCCTGCACCGTAAAAATCCCTTTATCCCTCCTGTAACCTATGTCTGGATAGGTAAAATCCCCCATTATGATAACACTTCCCATCCTTGCTGCTAATCCAAATTGTGATAGGAGATCTGTCTCCCCTTCCTCCCTCAGGTTAGGGGGCCTATAGCATACTCCCAGTATTATTTTCCCCTTAGCTTCATCCCTTTGGAGCTCTACCCATAAGGATTCCACCTCCTCCCTAGCTCCCTTAGTGATGTCATCTCTCATATTCACTTTTCATTATTCTTGATATATAGGCACCAGGTCTCTGAAATTCCCACAAAATCCAAATCCTCCTCATACAACAGTATCTCTAGTTCACCCATCTTGTCTGCCAGGCTCCTGGCATTGGTGAACATGCCACATAGTTTAGACCAGTCAAATATTATCCTGTTATTGGGTGTTCCGAGATTGCAACTATGACTTGCTACTATACCTACCTTGGGTTTATTTGCTTTGGTCAACCTACCACTAACCTTCCACTAATGCCCCCAATACTACCTACTGGAATATGTTCCATGCTGACTATCTCTACCTCTGGACCCTCCCCCCATTGCCTAGTTTAAAAACCCCTCTAACTTTTTGGCCATCTTCATTCCCAGCTGATCTGCACCCTCCTCATTTAGGTGCAGTCTGTGCCTTCTATAGTACCAGTTATCGACTCCTCCAGGAACCCAAGCCCCTCCTTACTACACCAGCTCTTCAGCCACTTGTTTACTTCCCTAATCTCCCTCAGCCTTTCTGGTGTGGCTCCATGGGAGGCTCCCACCATCTGACGTGTCCTCGCAGGTGACAGTTCTTATAAAACTGAGGGCGGGGCCACACAGTGATGTACCCGGGTGACCCCACCCCCCTCTGATGCATAGGGACTTCCCAATGACTTCCCAGTGTCATCAGAGGGTGGTGGGGCCACCCATTTATGTAACTGGCTGGCTCTGCCCCCTCCGGTTCCCCCAGGAAAGCCATAGGGAAGTCCCCATGCGTCAGAGGGGGACGGGGTCATCCGGGTATGGGCAAGGGTTGTGGGGATGAGGCCCTTGTCACCATCAACATGGGGACAAGGTTCTTTGGGGGCTACCCCAAAGCACCCTCCCCATGTTGAGGGCATGTGGCCTGGTACAGTTCAGGAGGGGGGCGCTCTCTCTCCCCCCTCTTTTCCTGCGGCCTGCCAGGTTGCGTTCTCGGATAAGGGTCTGGTATGAATTTTTTGGGGGGACCCCCGCACCATTTTATTTTTAATTTTGGCACAGGGTTCCCCCTATAGGGTCTGGTATGGATTTTGAGGGGGACCCCTATGCCATTTTTAACCGCTTCCCGCCCGCCGTACGACAAATGACGTCCTCGGATTTCAGCGGGTATATCTGCATGATGCCTGTAGCTACAGACATCATCCAGATATCATCTTTTAGAGCCGGCGAATCTGCGCACCATAAGAACGATCATAGTGGCTGTTCCACCGCTTGATCGTTCTTATGGGAGGCGAGAGGGGACACCTCCCGCCGCCCTCCGGTGCTTGTACCGACTCACCGCTACGATCGGTGAGTCGGTCACAGGATCCGCCAGCCCTGGATGTTTGGCATAGAGATTTCCGGCGGACCAGATGGTCACCGGAGTCTCTATGATCGTTTGGAGGTCGGGCGCGATGTTATGACGTCAATGTTTACATTCCTTGTAATAGAAATAAAAGCGATCAAAAAAATTTTGGGGGGAAAAAAGTCTCAAGCTAAAATAAATAAAGTAAAATTAACAATAAAATTTTTTTTTTAAAGCGCCTCTGTCCCCGTGAGCTTGCACGCAGAAGCGAAAACATACGTAAGTCCCGCCCACATATGAAAACGGTGTTCAGACCACACATGTGAGGTATCGCCGCGAACGTTAGAGCGAGAGCAATACTTTTGGCCCTAGACCTCCTCTGTAACTCAAAACATGTAACCAGTAAAAAATTTTAAAGCGTCGCCTAAGGGGATTTTTAAGTAGCGAAGTTTGGCGCCATTCCACAAGCGTGTGCAATTTTGAAGCGTGACATGTTGGGTATCTATTTACTCAGCGTAACTTCATCTTTCACATTATGCAAAAACATTGGGCTAACTTTACTGTTTTGTTTTTTTTCCAAAAAAAACACATTCGAAAAATTGCTGCGCAAATACCATGCGAGATAAAAAGTTTAAATGACCACCATTGTATTCTCTAGGGTCTTTGCTAAAAAAACATATATAATGTTTGGGGGTTCTATGTAATTTTCTAGCAAAAAAAATTGGATTTTTACATGTAGGAGAGAAATGTCAGAATTGGCCTGGTAGGCAAGTGTTTAAAAAAAAGGTGCAGGGTTCCCCTTAATATCCATACCAGACCTGAAGGGCCTGGTATGGAATTTGGGGGGACCCCCACACAATCTTTTTAAAAAATTTTGGTTTGGGGTTCCCTTTAATATTCATACCAGACCCAAAGGGGGGATCCCATGCCGTTTTTTCAATGACTTTTATTTGTATTGCCGGGACCCGACAATTCATTATAACCACTAGTACTTTTAAATGACTTTTTTTCCTTTAGAAATTTCATTTTGTGCAGGGACTGTTGTAAACAGGGGAAACATGTGCCACTTTACAGGCATATTATAGGCACCCCCCAGGTACGAAATTTAAAGGAATATTTCACTTTTATTGTTTCACTTTAAGCATTATTAAAATCACTGCTCCCAAAAAAGCAGCAGTTTTTAAAACGTGTTTTGCATTGATACATGTCTCCTGGGACAGGACCCAGGTCCCCAAACACTTTTTATGACAATACCATGCATATTAGCCTTTCAAATTAGCATTTTTGATTTCTGCCATAGACAATTCATTATAGCGGTGAGTACTTTTCAATTACTTTTTTCCTTTAGAAATGTCATTTTGTGCAGGGACTGTTCTAACCACGGGAAAAATGCGCCACTTTACAGGCATACTATAGAAACCCCCCAGGTATGAAATTTAAAGGAATATTTCACTATTATTGTTTCACTTTAAGCATTATTAAAATCACTGCTCCCGAAAAAGCGGCCATTTTTAAAACTTGTTTTGTATTGATACATGTCCCCTGGGGCAGGACCCGGGTCCCCAAACACTTTTTTATGACAATAACTTGCATATAAGCCTTTAAAATGATCACTTTTGATTATTCATGTTCGTGTCCCATAGACTTTAACGGTGTTCGTGTGTCCTGCCAAATTTTTTGCCCGTTCGGTATGTTCTGGTGCGAACCAAACCGGGGGGGTGTTCGGCCCATCCCTTTTAACTAGGGGGCAATCAGGGGGTTAAAACCTTTATTAGGTAATGTATGGGGGTACTTGAGGCTATAAAAAGCTGATGGTGAAACTAATCACCTAACTGACTAACTAGCGTAACCAGTGACACAAATACGGCGATAGATTAGTGACACTGACAACAGGGGGTGAAAGGGTTAACCAGGGGGTTAAAACCTTTATTAGGTAGTATATATGGGGGTACCTGAGGCTATAAAAACCTGACGGTGAAACTAATCATTTAACTGGTTAACTAGCGTCACCAGTGACACAAATACGGCAATCGATTAGTGACACTGGCGACAGGGTGTGAAAGGGTTAACCAGGGGGTTAAAACCTTTATAAGGTAGTATATATGGGGGTACCTGAGGCTATAAAAACCTGACGGTGAAACTAATCACCTAACTGGCTAACTAGTGTCACCAGTGACACAAATATGGCGATCGATTAGTGACACTGGCGACGGGGGGTGAAAGGGTTAACTGGGGGTGATCAAGGGGTTAAAACTTTATTAGGGGTTTAGGGGGGTAACCTAGACCTAATGGGGGCTACTACTAACTGCCCTAACACTTATTGAAGTCACAAATGACACCAATGCAGTGATCAGTGAAAAATCTGCAATTGGTGACACAGTGACAGGGAGTGAAGGGGTTAACTGGGGGGCGATCTGGGGGTGATCAGGGGGATGGAAAGTGTACCTATGTGTGCTAATGTCAGTGTGCTGTTGGTGTAACTCACATTTATATGTCTCCTCTCTCTCACTGGAATCCAAAATACCCCATGAGGAGAGATGACATCACTTCATCCTGCCTGTGTTTACACTTACACAGGCAGGGGAAGGTTTTTATTCATTGGGAGCCATTACCAGGGCCAGACCATAAATCATTGGTATTGCCCTGGAGACTGATCGCTCCTCTAAAGAACCCAACCGCCACAGGAACGGGGATTGCGCCCCCCGCCCACAACGAGGGCGGGACATACAGGTACACCCATTTGCCCACCGGTGCCATTCTGCCGATGTACATTGGGGGGCGGCTCTTGGGAAGGGGTTAAACCAGCCCTTTCAGTTTTTAGGAGTAAAAAGGTAGTAACAGAAGTCAGAAAGGCAGATCTGCTACAGACACACACCACGAGACATTGAAGAAAGCTGCCACATTTACACACATACAAAGAAACACATCTGATGTAATCTTCATCTTGAGAATATAATACATTATTAATGATATTTTTACATTTTATATTTTGATATTGTTCTTGTAATATTTTGCGATATTTATTATTAAATCAGTTTTTGAGTTTTTACACAAGAACTGAACACACTTTCTTGGAACTTTCCTCATCAATATGAATTATTGAAATATCAATATTAACCACTTGACGACCGCCTCACGCCGATGTACGTCGGCAAAGTGGCACGGACAGGCAAAATCACGTACAGTGTACGTGATTTGCCTTCCGCGGGTGGGGGGTCCGATCGGACCCCCCCCCGGTGCCCGAGGCGGTCGTCTTTTGTCCAGCGGCGATCGGTGATGAGGGGGAGACCATCCGTTCGTGGCCCCCCCCTCGCGATCGCCGCCGGCCAATGAGAATCTTCCTTTGCTGCTGTATGCTAAACAGCAGCAAAGGAAATGATGTCATCTCCCCTCGGGTCGGTATTTTCCGTTCCGGCCCGAGGAGAGAAGACATCAATGTGAGTGCACAACACACACACACACAGTAGAACATGCCAGGCACACAAAACACCCCGATCCCCCCCCCGATCGCCCCCCGATCCCCCCCCAATCACCCCCCCCCCCCCTGTCACAAACTGACACCAGCAGTTTTTTTTTTTTTTTTTTTTTTTTTTTTTTCTGATTACTGCATGGTGTCAGTTTGTGACAGTTAGTGTTGGGACAGATACTGTTACCCCCCTGTAGGTCTAGGGTACCCCCCTAACCCCCCCTAATAAAGTTTTAACCCCTTGATCACCCCCCCTCACCAGTGTCACTAAGCGATCATTTTTCTGATCGCTGTATTAGTGTCGCTGGTGACGCTAGTTAGTGAGGTAAATATTTAGGTTCGCCGTCAGCGTTTTATAGCGTCAGGGACCCCCCTATACTATCTGATAAATGTTTTAACCCCTTGATTGCCCCCTAGTTAACCCTTTCACCACTGATCACCGTATAACCGTTACGGTTGACGCTGGTTAGTTTGTTTATTTTTTATAGTGTCAGGGCACCCGCCGTTTATTACCGAATAAAGGTTTAGCCCCCCGATCGCCCGGCGGTGATATGCGTCGCCCCAGGCAGCGTCAGATTAGCGCCAGTACCGCTAACACCCACGCACGCAGCATGCGCCTCCCTTAGTGGTATAGTATCTGATCGGATCAATATCTGATCCGATCAGATACTATACTAGCGTCCCCAGCAGTTTAGGGTTCCCAAAAACGCAGTGTTAGCGGGATCAGCCCAGATACCTGCTAGCACCTGCGTTTTGCGCCTCCGCCCAGCCCACCCAAGTGCAGTATCGATCGATCACTGTCACTTACAAAACACTAAACGCATAACTGCAGCGTTCACAGAGTCATGCCTGATCCCTGCGATCGCTAACAGTTTTTTTGGTAGCATTTTGGTGAACTGGCAAGCACCAGCCCCAGGCGTCAGGTTAGCGCCAGTACCGCTAACACCCACGCACACAGCATACGCCTCCCTTAGTGGTATAGTATCTGAACGGATCAATATCTGATCCGATCAGATCTATACTAGCGTCCCCAGCAGTTTAGGGTTCCCAAAAACGCAGTGTTAGCGGGATCAGCCCAGATACCTGCTAGCACCTGCGTTTTGCGCCTCCGCCCGGCCCAGCCCACCCAAGTGCAGTATCGATCGATCACTGACACTTACAAAACACTAAACGCATAACTGCAGCGTTCACAGAGTCATGCCTGATCCCTGCGATCGCTAACAGTTTTTTTGGTAGTATTTTGGTGAACTGGCAAGCACCAGCCCCAGGCAGCGTCAGATTAGCGCCAGTACCGCTAACACCCACGCACGCAGCATACGCCTCCCTTAGTGGTATAGTATCTGATCGCATCAATATCTGATCCGATCAGATCTATACTAGCGTCACCAGCAGTTTAGGGTTCCCAAAAACGCAGTGTTAGCGGGATCAGCCCAGATACCTGCTAGCACCTGCGTTTTGCCCCTCCGCCCGGCCCAGCCCACCCAAGTGCAGTATCGATCGATCACTGTCACTTACAAAACACTAAAAGCATAACTGCAGCGTTCGCAGAGTCAGGCCTGATCCCTGCGATCGCTAACAGTTTTTTGGTAGCGTTTTGGTGAACTGGCAAGCGCCAGCGGCCTAGTACACCCCGTTCGTAGTCAAACCAGCACTGCAGTAACACTTGGTGACGTGGCGAGTCCCATAAGTGCAGTTCAAGCTGGCGAGATGGCAAGCACAAGTAGTGTCCCGCTGCCACCAGAAAGACAAACACAGGCCCGTCGTGCCCATAATGCCCTTCCTGCTGCATTCGCCAATCCTAATTGGGAACCCACCGCTTCTGCAGCGCCCGTACTTCCCCCATTCACATCCCCAACCAAATGCAGTCGGCTGCATGAGAGGCATTTTTATGTCCTCCCGAGTACCCCTACCCAGCGAACGCCCCCAAAAAGATGTTGTGTCTGCAGCTAGCGCGGATATAGGCGTGACACCCGCTATTATTGTCCCTCCTGTCCTGACAATCCTGGTCTTTGCATTGGTGAATGTTTTGAACGCTACCATTCACTAGTTGAGTATTAGCGTAGGGTACAGCATTGCACAGACTAGGCGCACTTTCACAGGGTCTCCCAAAATGCCATCGCATTTTGAGAGACCCGAACCTGGAACCGGGTACCGTTATAAAAGTTAGTTACAAAAAAAGTGTAAAAAAAAAAAAAATATGAAATAAAAAAAAATAGTTGTTTTATTGTTCTCTCTCTCTCTATTCTCTCTCTCTATTGTTCTGCTCTTTTTTACTGTATTCTATTCTGCAATGTTTTATTGTTATTGTTATTATGTTTTATCATGTTTGTTTTTCAGGTGTGTAATTATTTACACTTTACTGTGCTTTATTGTTAACCATTGTTAACCATTTTTTTGTCTTCAGGTACGCCATTCACGACTTTGAGTGGTTATACCAGAATGATGCCTGCAGGTTTAGGTATCATCTTGGTATCATTCTTTTCAGCCAGCGGTCGGCTTTCATGTAAAAGCAATCCTAGCGGCTAATTAGCCTCTAGACTGCTTTTACAAGCCGTGGGAGGGAATGCCCCCCCCCCCCCCCCCACCGTCTTCTGTGTTTTTCTCTGGCTCTCCTGTCTCAACAGGGAACCTGAGAATGCAGCCGGTGATTCAGCCAGCTGACCATAGAGCTGATCAGAGACCAGAGTGGCTCCAAACATCTCTATGGCCTAAGAAACCGGAAGCTACGAGTATTTCATGACTTAGATTTCGCCGGATGTAAATAGCGCCATTGGGAAATTGGGGAAGCATTTTATCACACCGATCTTGGTGTGGTCAGATGCTTTGAGGGCAGAGGAGAGATCTAGGGTCTAATAGACCACAATTTTTTCAAAAAAGAGTACCTGTCACTACCTATTGCTATCATAGGGGATATTTACATTCCCCGAGATAACAATAAAAATGATTAAAAAAAAAAATATGAAAGGAACAGTTTAAAAGTAAGATTAAAAAAGCAAAAAAATAATAAAGAAAAAAAAACAAAAAAAAAAAACACCCCTGTCGCCCCCTGCTCTCGCGCTAAGGCGAACGCAAGCGGCGGTCTGTCGTCAAACGTAAACAGCAATTGCACCATGCATGTGAGGTATCACCGCGAAGGCCAGATCGAGTGCAGTAATTTTTCCAGTAGACCTCCTCTGTAAATCTAAAGTGGTAACCTGTAAAGGCTTTTGAAGGCTTTTAAACATGTATTTATTTTGTTGCCACTGCACGTTTGTGCGCAATTTTAAAGCATGTCATGTTTGGTATCCATGTACTCGGCCTAAGATCATCTTTTTTATTTCATCAAACATTTGGGCAATATAGCGTGTTTTAGTGCATTAAAATTAAAAAAAGTGTGTTTTTTCCCCAAAAAATGCGTTTGAAAAATCGCTGCGCAATTACTGTGTGAAAAAAAAAAATGAAACACCCACCATTTTAATCTGTAGGGCATTTGCTTTAAAAAAATATATAATGTTTGGGGGTTCAAAGTAATTTTTTTGCAAAAAAAAAAAACTTTTTCATGTAAACAATAAGTGTCAGAAAGGGCTTTGTCTTCAAGTGGTTAGAAGAGTGGGTGATGTGTGACATAAGCTTCTAAATGTTGTGCATAAAATGCCAGGACAGTTCAAAACCCCCCCAAATGACCCCATTTTGGAAAGTAGACACCCCAAGCTATTTGCTGAGAGGCATGTCGAGTCCATGGAATATTTTATATTGCGACACAAGTTGCGGGAAAGAGACAAATTTATTTATTTTTTTTTTTTTTTTGCACAAAGTTGTCACTAAATGATATATTGCTCAAACATGCCATGGAAATATGTGAAATTACACCCCAAAATACATTCTGCTGCTTCTCCTGAGTACGGGGATACCACATGCGTGAGACTTTTTGGGAGCCTAGCCGCGTACGGGACCCCGAAAACCAAGCACCGCCTTCAGGCTTTCTAAGGGCGTGAATTTTTGATTTCACTCTTCACTGCCTATCACAGTTTCGGAGGCCATGGAATGCCCAGGTGGCACAAAACCCCCCCAAATGACCCCATTTTGGAAAGTAGACACCCCAAGCTATTTGCTGAGAGGTATAGTGAGTATTTTGCAGACCTCACTTTTTGTCACAAAGTTTTGAAAATTGAAAAAAGAAAAAAAAAAATGTTTTTTCTTGTCTTTCTTCATTTTCAAAAACAAATGAGAGCTGCAAAATACTCACCATGCCTCTCAGCAAATAGCTTGGGGTGTCTACTTTCCAAAATGGGGTCATTTGGGGGGGTTTTGTGCCACCTGGGCATTCCATGGCCTCCGAAACTGTGATAGGCAGTAAAGAGTGAAATCAAAAATTTTCACCCTTAGAAATCCTGAAGGCAGTGATTGGTTTTCGGGGTCCAGTACGCGGCTAGGCTCCCAAAAAGTCCCACACATGTGGTATCCCCATACTCAGGAGAAGCAGCTAAATGTATTTTGGGGTGCAATTCCACATATGCCCATGGCCTGTGTGAGCAATATATCATTTAGTGACAACTTTATGAAAAAAAAAAAAAAAAATAAATAAAAGTGTCACTTTCCCGCAACTTGTGTCAAAATATAAAATATTCCATGGACTCAATATGCCTCTCAGCAAATAGCTTGGGGTGTCTACTTTCCAAAATGGGGTCATTTTGGGGGGTTTTGTGCCATCTTGGCATTCCATGGCCTCCGAAACTGTGATAGGCAGTGAAGAGTGAAAGCAAAAATTTACACCCTTAGAAATCCTGAAGGCGGTGATTGGTTTTCGGGGCCCCGTACGCGGCTAGGCTCCCAAAAAGTCCCACACATGTGGTATCCCTGTACTCAGGAGAAGCAGCTAAATGTATTTTGGGGTGCAATTCCACATAGGCCCATGGCCTGTGTGAGCAATATATCATTTAGTGACCACTTTTTGTAAATATTTTTTTTTTTTTTTTTTTTTGTCATTTTTCAATCACTTGGGACAAAAAAAATAAATATTCAATGGGTTCAACATGCCTCTCAGCAATTTCCTTGGGGTGTCTACTTTCTAAAATGGGGTCATTTGGGGGGCTTTTGTACTGCCCTGCCATTTTAGCACCTCAAGAAATGACATAGGCAGTCATAAACTAAAAGCTGTGTAAATTCCAGAAAATGTACCCTAGTTTGTAGACGCTATAACTTTTGCGCAAACCAATAAATATACGCTTATTGACATTTTTTTTACCAAAGACATGTGGCCGAATACATTTTGGCCTAAATGTATGACTAAAATTTAGTTTATTGGATTTTTTTTAGAACAAAAAGTAGAAAATATCATTTTTTTTCAAAATTTTCGGTCTTTTTCCGTTTATAGCGCAAAAAATAAAAACCGCAGAGGTGATCAAATACCATCAAAAGAAAGCTCTATTTGTGGGAAGAAAAGGACGCAAATTTCGTTTGGGTACAGCATTGCATGACCGCGCAATTAGCAGTTAAAGCGACGCAGTGCCAAATTGGAAAAAGACCTCTGGTCCTTAGGCAGCATAAAGGTCCGGGGCTCAAGTGGTTAATACCGTGAAAATGAGAGTTTAACAGTGGCGAGCCTTAGCCATCTTCATTTTGTCTGAATATCGAACATTTTTTAATTAATTCTCCTTCCACTTGCCGAGAGGGAATACAGGCACAAGCATTGATTATGCAGTCAATCTTCCAGGAGAAATAAAAACAGAAAATTAACTTTCAGCATCATTGAATGAACCTGGATTCATAGAATCCTCAAAATTGGTGAGACATTTGCTCACGTGCAAAAAAAACTGTTGACGTAATTTCCCGCCAAGAGAGGGAACGCGTGTTACATAAAGGAAGTTTGTTCCAAATTGGTAAGTGATGAATTTTATTGATGAATTATCTAGTGAGAGCAAATTAGAATTCAAAAATCTGTCAAAATTTGTTAAAGATGATGAATTATGGTGTTGCATGTTCAATGAATGCTTACAGGCTAATATTAAGATACAAAAATCAAAATGTACTTTTAAGAAATTCAGCAAACAGATTAGGAATTTGATAAAGTTAATTAAAGTTTATGACACAATGATATTAGGAGTTCCTAAAAGGAATGTTGTTGGTACAAAAGGGAAAACAAAGACTCAGCAGGATAACAATTGTCCGATTTTGACTGAGCGAATAGATGATTTGCAAAGTGCAATTCACATAAAAGATATTCAGTTTTCTGAATTACAGAATAAAGTAAAAAGGATATGTGTAAATTCTAAAGCACAGTCAAGTAAGAGTTTAGAGCGTAATGATAGTGCAGACTCTAAACAGAAGTCTTTTGTACCAGATATGCGATCTATAGAGATTGATGACCAGGATCATGAAGGTTTGCTTAAACCAAAATTAATGAATAAAGATGCAGTGTGCACAAGTCTAGACAGACAAAAGCAAAATGGCAATCAGAGAGTTGCCACGTGTAAGGCCAAACCAAGATATGGTGAGATACACATCACAGACAGAACCAAAGTTTCAGAGCAGACAGGAAATGTTACTTGCTTACATTGTTAGAAATGTGGCCATGTACAGAAAGAATGTTTAAAATATAAATTAGATTCACAAAGAAAAACTTTGGAATTAGAAAATGAGGACATTTCTGAGTAATTTATACATCCTTCTCCAAACAAAGAGTCGATTGATTTGCCTTATGCCACAGAAGTCAAACAGATCAGTACACTGCCTGTTAATGACAGTTCAATCAATATGGCGAGCAATGCTGTCAATGAGAGAGATGGATTACTTCCATTGTCAAAATCGGGATTAAAAAAAGTATTGACTTCTCCAACTCCAAATTATGTTGCTCCAATTTTAATAGATCCTTTAATGTACAGTAATGTTGGAAATGTTTGTACATCAGTTGACATGTCTTCAGATTATAATTGGCCACATACAGAAACCAATCTTGTATTGGAACAATTGGTTCGATCACATAAAAGTCTTTGGAGTCAGACCAAAATTGATACAGGTTTGTTTAAAGATATTAAAATAGAAATTGAGGGAAGACAACCTAAACCCCAAGTTCAGTATAAGTTGCCGCAAGAATCAATAAGTCCAATTTCTGACATTGTACAAGAATTTTTACAACAAGGAATATTAAAGAAGGCACAATCAGTGGTAAATATTTTTATTTGGCCTATCAAGAATGCTGATGATTTGTTATCTTTATCAGTTGATTTAAGATCACTGAAAAAATGCATTACAAATAACAAACCTATTGTTCCTAATTTAAATTTAATGTCACACATGGATTCCAAGGCCAAAGTATTTTCAGTACTGGAAATCACCAATAGTCATTTTTTCAGTACCATTAACTAAAAATTGTCAATATAAACTTGCCTTCACCCTTTATAAAGAAACATACGCATTCACGAGAATAATTCCAGGATTGGATATTAGTGACGGTTTAGTACACAAGTGTTTAAAGAAAGTATTATCAAAATTTCCTAGACCAGAATGTATTTTTCAGCATGTGTACACGTTTTTGTTGTCTACACAGAGTATAGAGGGACATGTCACTCTTTTGTCTGAGTTATTTACTCTGTTGCAAACAGCAGGGCTGAAACTGAACACAGAGTCAATTCAGTTGATGTCAAGTAGAATTCCTTTTAAGCAAATTAGTCATGGACAGAGACAGTAATCACAGGAAAAAGTTAGAAACCTTTCTGCTATTCCAATTCCAACATCTTACAAGGCACTATATCAATTTTTGAGTGATGTAAATTGTTGCAAAGAGTTTTTACAGAAATATGATGATAAAGTTAAACCATTATTTTATTTTTTGATACAAAAAGATGTTGTGTTTGATCAGTAGGGTCAAACCCAGACAGATGCCTTTGAAATGTTGTAAAGGGACCCACAGATTGCTCCTTCATTGAATACAATTGAAGTTTGTTTGTCAATGCCTGTTGTTTTGCATACTGATGTATCTGAGAATTCAATTTCAGTAATTTTGTCTCAATTAAAAGAAGGTGATCAGAAAATAATAGTTTTTTTCTCCAGAGGTTTGACAAATATGGAAAAGACCTTTGACACACTTATGAAGCAAATGTTAAGTGTTTATTTTGCAGTCAAGGTAACGGAAAAGATTGTGAGATCTAGTAAGATCATATTACAGACATCTGATCTTGCACTAAAACTTCTTTTAGAGAGAATTAATTCAGGAGACAAATATTGCCCATTTTTTAAAACTTTACAATTTAATATATACAGGTAGATTTGGTAACAGAACATTCTCAGCTATATTCACAAAATTATGTTTGTACAAATTGTCACGGAATGTCCCAAACTCCACTTGAGTGCTTCCATCAGTATACCACTTCCTTGTAGTCTGGATACAGATATCAGATATTCCAAACGCTTCCAAGCACAAAACAAGGCGACACTTGCTTCACTGCTAACATGGACTATATCTTTATTAGAACCACAATACAGTCTTATATACAGTAGAAGATGAGGTTCCCCCCTCCTGCTCATATTACTCTAACAATACACCTGTAACCATATTAACCTAATTAACATGAGCTAGTTTACTAAATCATTTACCCAAACCAG
Organism: Lithobates septentrionalis; assembly: GCA_037952835.1. NCBI lineage: Eukaryota > Metazoa > Chordata > Amphibia > Anura > Ranidae > Lithobates > Lithobates septentrionalis. The sequence continues at coordinate 3,587,759 of JBBDGP010001187.1, read as the reverse complement.
ATGACTCAAGCCATGACCTGTAGGACACAGACTTGTGGGCACCGAGCTTCACACAGTAGTATAAACACAATAGCAGGAGCTAATTACAATTAACAATACAAACAACAATCTCCCCCCTCCTCAGCCTAGTCATCAACAACTATAGTAGGATTAGACTGTTCGTCTCCTAGCCAGTCCTGGAGGCTAATGTGATCAGCTCACTCAATAAACAGGATGAGTTCATAATCAATCAAACCAAGAATAGTCTCTACATACATCCTGGGAGATATTGTGGACAAATATTACTGTCCCATTTTAAGTAGTCCATGATATATTCTCTAACTCACCCTGTGCCAGGATAGCACAGGGTGACTTAGCCATAAGAGGTGTATGGGGAGCTGGAACAAGGGCATCCCCTACCTTTCAAGCAATTCTGAGTTCTACGGGCCCTCCCGTCACACAAATGTTTTCAGAAAACCTGTAAATGGTATTTTTAGAACAAGTGCAGAGAGAGGCTTTGAGCCAGTGTTTGTTAATGTTATTTAGAGTCGTTCAGCAGGTATTTCTATGTGTTACACAAAGAATGGTTATGCTATTCAGCAAAAACTCTACAGAAAATTCGGATTTGTAATATGCCAAAAATGACAGTACAGCATGCATTACTCTAAATCTTAAAGAGGAGAAGAGAATGGATACAGTTTGCTTCAGTCTTCTGGGTTGTTTTGAAACCTTTCTTTGTTTGTGAAAACAAGGTTTCGAATCATGACAAAAAGGAGAAATTGCATCCTGTTATAGTTAAAATACACAGAATAATAGCAATAGTAGAGGCCAGTCTAAGAAAAATAGAACAAAGTAAGGTAAATAGAAATGTTATTACTAAAATATGTCTTTCATGGCATGATAAAACTCAAGGATTGTGATATTATTATTATTTTAATACAGGTTATATATAGAGCCAACAGTTAGCACAACTCTTAACAAAATGAAGGCAGATATTACAGTTACATTACAATTTGGTGATATGTAAAATGAATAAGTAAATGAAGGTATATTTTGTATTAGTAAATTCAAAATAATGATACTGCATTCTGTTTCAGGATCTGACTTGTAAGTCACCAAAAGAAGAAAAATTTTAAATTTCTAGACCTTCCAGATGAAAACAACCACTTGAAGCTTAAGAATATCAGTTCTGGGAGAAGATTTGACACAAGAGATTCATTCGTTATAATTATTGTTGTCTTTTTTAATGTTCAGTAAAGTTTTTACAACTTTACAGAGTGCAGGAAGAAGAATATGAAGAAAAAAACATAAGACCTCTAATAAGAGAGAAACTTCTAAAAACAATTGACTTTTGACTACTGATGAAATAATTTATCCATCAGATATATTGCAGTTTTTATATATATATATTTTTGTGATGTGATATGTTTATCATATCAAGATTAGATATTTTTTACACATCAATTTTTACAATCACATATAGTGTATTTTCAGAGTTGAAAGGGTTAAACATCCTTACTATAGAGTCACTTTAGTTAGGAGGAACATCTGGTGTTAATTAAGATAACAGTAATTTTTTTTCTAAAGTCATATAGACAAGTTAGGATTAACTTTACAATGTAAAATGTAATTATTTTTTAAATCATCTCACATATATGAATGAATTGAAGTTAAGAAACATATTTTAAGTTCAAATTTTGACAAAGATTATTTGAAAGGTTGTATGGATTATAGATGTATGCTAAATACAATTTGGAGGGAAAGTATGAAACATATATTTCTGAAGTGACATCCGTATTTCAAAGTATTGCACAACAATGTTACATTTATGAATTTATGAATTTTAAGGTGATTAATTATTTGGTAAAAGAAAACTAAAATAAAAAGGGTGAAAATAGCAAAAGGTTTATTCATTTCATTTTTTCCTTACATAGAATCACAATTTACAAATATATTCAAATCAATTATCTTAAGATCAAAAAGTATGTATGGATATGAATGAGAAATGGTTGTAAATAGATTTAGATAAGAAAATTATTAAGATTGTTTAATCAATCATTTTGAGAGGAAAATGTTAGAAAGTTTTCTTTAATCTAACTACCTAATATTCATCCTTTAACAAATATTAACAAATGAATGAATGGATTAGATCTTACAGAATAATTGAGTTAAATATATCTATATATATATATATAGATCTATATATATCTATATCTATCTATATATCTATCTATATATATATATATATATATATATATATATATAGATATCTATCTATCTATCTATCTATATATATATATATATATATATATATATATATATATATATATATATATATATATATATATATAGATATATATATATATATATATATATATATATATATATATATATATATATATATATATATATATATATATATATATCTATCTATATATATATATATAGATAGATAGATATATATATATATATATATATATATATATATATATATATATATATATATATATATATATATATATATATAATTATATCTGTTAGTTATGGAAAAAGTGAAATTATTTAGATTTTTATACTTGTAGAATTATACATATTGTTATAAGCTCATAAACATTTCTTTGAAGAGCTAATTAGGAATCTTGCATTGGTTTCCTTCACCTTCCCCCAACTGTGAGAAGGAAGGCTTCATAAGGTGTAACAGTTTATGTTTTAGTTAAGATTTTAGGTTCGTTATAAAAAAACTATAATTTTTCTTGTAGTATTAGATTAAGAAAGTTAGAAAATTTATATTGTATACGGTAAATGGTTTCACAGACAGTTTTTGCCCACTCCTCAGGAATGTCAAATCCCACCATTACGTGAGGAGGAAAGCCCGCGATTTTCTGTAGGACTATGAGAAAGCTCAGAGAAACTTTAAACCAGCCCTTTCAGTTTTTAGGAGTAAAAAGCTAGCAACAGAAGTCAGAAAGGCAGATCTGCTGCAGACACACACCACGAGACATTGAAGAAAGCTGCCACATTTACACACACACAAAGAAAAACATATGATTTAATTTTCATCTTGAGAATATAATACATTATTAATTATATTTTTACATTCTATATTTTAATATTGTTCTTGTAATATTTTGCGATATTTATTATCAAATCAATTTTTGAGTTTTTACACAAGAACTGAACAGACTTTCTTAGAACTTTCCCCATCAATAGGAATTATTGAAATATCAATATTAATACCGTGAAAATTAGAGTTTAACATTACTCTTCCATAATGGCTGTCTCTGGAGTACATCCTGCCTCCTTGGGGTTGTGCCTCACTTTCCTCCTCTGCTCTATCCAGCACACAAGTCGTGTGAGGGACCTCATCATCATCCCCTGCATCCTCATCATCAGTGGAGCCAATTTGGTGATACGCTGCAGCTTGGGGAACATGACTGCTAATTTGTTCCCAACTCTCTGTAGGTTTATGTTCCTACCTTCCTCAGCCTCAGAACCATCATCAGAAGCTAGTAATGCCTGTACATCGTCAATGAGCAAGTGGCTGACACTGTGTTCAAATAACTCAGCTGATTCCTCCATGCATGATGCTGGGGCTATGGCAGGAGTAGCTGTGGACAAGGAGGCAGATAAAGCCACTCTGGCAGCTGCGGTGGACTGCAAACTAGTCTCTGCTTGGGTGATAGAGAATGAGGATGGTTTATTAAGCCACTCCACTACCTTCTCTGCATGCTGCGGCTGAATAGCACGGGCAACATCACTAAACAGAGAAAATGGTGCCCTGAGAGAGGACGGACTACATCCAACTTCTGGCCCCCTCAGAAGTGGCATGTGAATGTCTGCCTCTCCTTTTTGGCCTCCCAGACATGATGGGGGGCTTATTAACGAAATGTAATAGAGACAGGGAAATGTGTCATTGGATACAATTTAATCAATGGAAAGTGGTAAAACTGCACTGGTGCACTACAATATACTGCAGTAAAACTGCACTGACACACTTCAATATACTACAGTAAAACTGCACGTACGCACTACACTGACACACTAGCACAACCTTTAAATATACTGCAGTAAAATTGCGCGGATGCACTACACTGACACTACAGTAAAACTGCATGGACGCACTACACTGATGCTGCACTATCACACTACACTGGCGCTCTACACTCACAGTGGAATCACAATAGCACACTATAGCACACTAACTTGCTAGTAGCAATAAACAGAGCCCTGTTCTATCTATCTCCACTCCAATATCACACTGCAAAAGGCTCCTCTGATAAGGAACCTTTTATAGTGTGAGGTGGGACTATGAGCAATGAGCCATGATTGGGCTAAGTCATCATGACTTTTCTCCAATCATGGCTCTGACAGTGCTCTGTGCCCTAATTGGCCAAAGCCTTTACTGATTCAGCCAATCAGGGCTTAGAATGCACTGTGCGGCACTCAGTGCATTGTGTGGCATTCTGCAGGCTGAACAAACAGTCGAACGCCCTGCCAATTCAGATGTTCGCCGAATGGGCGAACAGTCAATGTTCGGGCTGAACTTTTGCTCGACTCAAACTGTTCACACAACTCTACCTGACATTCTGTAAAATGTGTTCTTTAATAGGAAAATGGGCTTACTGTGACATTCACCCTCTTTATAAAATGGTAAATGTTACCTTCTGTGCACATTTACCTGAAATTCACTGAACACATTTTAAAATAAAGTTCTCAATTAGCTACCCCATATCTGCAATAGCCTTATCTGTTGTAGCATTTATAGAAGGCCCTGTGTCATTAAAACTGTAGAAAAGAGCATGAAAGAAAAGTGAAGTTGTAGCCAAAAGCAATATATAGGGTTTCAGCTTTCACTTTATGAAAAAATGAAACAAAAGTTCTGATTGTCGTGTATAGAAAGCAATCAGCGCCACCCTACCAAAGTGTTAAGTGCAAATTATATAAACCTGTGCAAAAATACAACCAAATAACCACAGCTGCTGTACACTTCTAGTAAATCCACCTCACCATACAGCGTGATATTTATTTAAGATAAGTGCAGTGCTGTTAATCTCTCAATCTCTCTGAATAAATATTATTATCAAAAATGCAAAATATTATAAGCCAATCATATTAAATAATTAATGAATACAATTACATATAATAAATCTCCTATTGACCACTTAAAGCGGAGTTCCACACAAAAATGGAACTTCCGCTTTTCGGAACCCTCCCCCCCTCCGGTGTCACATTTGGCACCTTTCAGGGGGGAGGGGGGTGCAGATACCTGTCTAAGACAGGTATTTGCACCCACTTCCGGCATAGACTGCCATGGGAGTCTATGCCTCTACCCGTCCCTTCGCGCTGTCTCCTGGGAACACACAGCTCCCAGGAGAGAGCGGGGACCACTTACGATGCGCAGCGCAACTCGCGCATGCGCAGTAGGGAACCGGGAAGTGAAGCCGCAATGCTTCACTTCCTGATTCCCTCACCTAGGATGGTGGCGGCAGCTGCCGAGAACCGAGCGGGTTCTCGGCGTCGCCTGCCGACATCGCTGGACCCTGGGACAAGTAAGTGGCCATGTATTAAAAGTCAGCAGCTGCAGTATTTGTAGCTGCTGGCTTTTAATATTTTTTTTTTTTGGCGGTGTGGGTGGACCCCCGCTTTAAGGGCCGGGCCTCTTTTTTAGATGTGTTGTTTACAACTTAAAAACAGTTTTTTTTGCTAGAAAATTACTTAGAACCCCCAAACATTATACATTTTTTTCTAACACCCTAGAGAATAAAATGGCGGTCTTTGCAATACTTTCTGTCACACCGTATTTGCGTCTTACAAACGCACTTTTAAAAAAAAAAAAAATACACTTTTTTTTAATTAAAAAATAAGACAACAGTAAAGCCAAATGTTTGTTTATATTGTAAAAGATAATGTTACTCCGAGTAAACTGATACCCAACATATCACGCTTCAAAATTGTGCCCGCTCATGGAATGGCGACAAACTTTTACCCTTAAAAATCTCCTTAGGCAACATTTTAAAAATTCTACAGATTGCATGTTTTGCATTACAGAGGAGATCTAGGGCTAGAATGATTGATCTCGCTCTACCAATCGCGGCAATACCTCACATGTGTGGTTTGAACACCGTTTTCGTATGCGGGCGCTACTCACGTATGCGTTCGCTTTTGCACACGAGCTCGGCGGGACGGGGAGTGTTTAAAATTTTTTTTTTTTTTCTTATTTATTTTACCTTTTATTTTTTATTTTTACACTGTTTTAAAAAAAATTGTGTCACTTTTATTCCTATTACAAGGAAAACATCCCTTGTAATAGAAGAAAGCATGACAGGACCTCTTAAATATGAGATCTGGGGTCAAAAAGACCTCAGATCTCATATTTACACTAAAATGCAATTAAAAAAAAAAATTGTCATTTTAAAAAAATGAAAACAAAAAGGACCCTTTAAGAGCTATGGGCAGAAGTGACGTTTTGATGTCGCTTCCGCCCTGCAGTGTCATGGAGACGGGTGGGGGCCATCTTCCCCTCACTCGTCTCCATGCACAGTCACGGGAAGGATCCGATTGCCTCCGCCACTGCCGATGGCTCCGGTAAGTGGCGGAGGGCACCGGATCGCAGCGGGGGGGCCCTCTCCCACCGCCGATAAAAGTGATCTTGCGGCGGATCCGCCACAGAGACCACTTTTTCTTGTACCGGACCACCAGCCGAACATCCAGCTCCCAAGCTAGCTGCTGCCATAACAACGATATCCGTCCTCAAAGTAAGGATGTACATCGGCGTGCGGCGATCCAGAAGTGGTTAATTATAGTTCATATATAAAATAATGGAAATTCCTTGATTGTTGTGAATTCTAATTCATGTGTCATCCACCACTGTGCTCCTCACCTTCTCTACAGACAATGCCAAAACGTGAACACCATCACCAGCCCAACATATCACGCATCAAAATTGTGCCCGCTCATGGAATGGCGACATATATATAATAATTTTATGGACTTTTACATATATAATAATTTTATGGACTTTTATTAATGTGCGTTTTTAAACGTTTTTCAGATATACATATGAGTTTTCTCCATATATGTATTGGAATGTGAGCTATGGTTTTTTCACATATTTTTTCCAGTTAAATGCGCCTATACTTGTACTCTTCTACTGATTTTAACCACTTCCTGACCAGAGCACTTTTTACAATTTGGCACTGCGTCGCTTTAACTGACAATTGTGCGGTTGTGCGATGCTGTACCCAAACAAAATTTGCGTCCTTTTTTTCCCACAAATAGAGCTTTCTTTTGGTGGTATTTGATCACCTCTGCGGTTTTTATTTTTTGCGCTATAACCAAAAAAAAAGCTGCTCACCTCAACAATGAGTCAGGTACTGTAGACTCAGAAACAATTTCTTTACTTTCGCTCCACTATTGTCTTACTTCTCCACATCCGGCCTGCTACTCTGACATTGTCTTCACATTTGACATTATTAAAATACTACTGAGTTTGTTCATTCACCTAATTTATTGGTTCTACTGATTTTAACGAGAAACACACAAAGAAAAAGGCGCCTGTGGGTGCAGACGTAAAAGCACTTTATTATCAAACACATGTAAGAACAACTCACAATTTAGAAGTAATCAGACAGCATGTAATAGAGACATCCATCAGGGGGGTGACCATCAGATCAGTCAAAACACTCTGCCTGCCTGCTGCATGCTCAGCCTCATATGGGGGGTACCGCTGGATGGTAAGCCGGCCGCGGTGGAGACGAACACCAAAACGAGGCCTGGAGCGCAGATGGACAGTGGGTGAGGGGAGATGATGTCACTGGCAAGCGATGCGTTTCACAAGCGTACGGGCTGTGGTGACGTGACAGCCACACTCCTTCATCAAGCTGGGGATGGATGAATGTGAAGGCCTTAAGAATGTCAAGGAGGGGGAGTGGCCAGAAACGGAAAATGCTGTGATAAGTCTAGTGAATCTGCTGGTATATTAGCTGATAGAATGGCACTTGTGTCAGCAATGTGTGTAAGAATCTAAAGGAAAGAAAATGGCCAGGGACGGAAAACGCTGTAATAGGTCTAATGAATCTACTGGTCTATTAGCTGATAATATAGCACTTGTATCAACAATGTGTGATAATAGATTAAGAGACAAAGCATAGGGGGGGCCGGAAGGAAACAAAAAGTGAGACCAAAAATGACACTAACAGTACTGCATTATAATGCAGCAATGGAAGTATAGCTAAGCAACGAATGGTGTAAATGTAATGCATGCATGTGTATTACAAAAAAACGCATGAAAATGACTGTAATTGAATGGATGGGAATAGCACCTTTTTGGCAAGGGGGGGGGGAGAGAAAAAAAGGGAAAGAGAGGATTATTGGGGATTATGCACAAGGCATGTATAGTGCAAAAAGTCCATGATAAAATAATAATCATAAAAAATAACTAGAAAAGGTACAATTTCTGGGGAAATTGTGAAAAGTGTTCTTGCCTCTACATCTGGAGTGAGCGGAGTAACTGGGGGGAGTGCCTGGAGTAACTGTTGTGTGGTTGGAGTAACTGTGGAAAGGTTGAACTGGGCAGAGGGGCAGAGTAACTGTGTGGAGTGTTTGTAGTGAGTAAAGATAGTAAACATTACACTAACCAATTGATTGATCAAATTTAAAAAGTGCACAAGTGCTAATGATGTAGAAGGTAGAAATATCAGTAAATGACTTTGTCGGACACAGACTAAAGGGTTACCAGGATTTATTCCGCCCCAGCCAAAGCATAGCACCTGACGGACTCGCGTCCCAAAATCAAGTGTGTCAAAAACAGTTTACACAGTGTACATATAATTTCAATATATTGCATCACAAGCGAACTGGCGGTATATTTCCTGTTATACATTGTATTAACATTTTGAACAGTCAACTTTTTGAACTTTTTGGATACAAGGCAATTCATTAAAGCATATACTTTAAACCCTTACAAATTTTCAGTTTCTATGCAGTTTTGCTCCTTGCTGTTTCTTTGTCTTACTAATCAGCAAGCAGGCTATAGCTCAGGAAGGAGAGGGTGAGTGTGATGAGGACAGTGTGATAGGGCGAGCTGACGTGCTGCATCTACCGTCTGCAGGACGGGTGACCGTTTTAGCCAGCCGGCTTCTTATGCTACACTGTAAGTGTTATTTTAATTCTTTTAATAAACCTCAAAACCAGGATTACGCTATGTTGTTTCCCTCTCTTTTCCCGGGGTACCCCTAAATGAGAACAACCCCCCAGCTAGGAGTCTTTTATTAATCTCCATGATAAGAGTGATTTCCTGTGACTTGGTGGACTAGTGGTATCATCACCCTTTGGCTGTATGAAGTGGCATGTCGTTTCCTACAAGCCCATCCAATGAAAGGCCCTGACCGGGTTAAGGTCGCAAGCCCCCTTGTGCTTGCCGTTTGGTAAGCGCGCATTTTATTTTCAGCTACCACCGTGGTGCGGTGGAGGAATTTTTTCTATTTTATATTTCCTGCTTTAAAAAAATGGGGTCTGAGCCTATGTATTTTCACAACATTTATTTGGACTTTATTCACTGTGTTAGGACTGTCCAGTGAACACTTATTGATTTAGGTTTCAAGAACTGTGTTAGTTATTTATTTTGGGTTCTAACCAATTAGTCCCATTCAACACTGGTACTAGTATTTACTCCTATTTACAGCGCTGCTATATTTGTTATATTGTTGTATTAGTGTGTGTATCTCACATAGAGTGGCTGTTTTTGTTACTATGTAGTTTTTTTGTTTTTTTTTCACTAAGTTATTTTTATCACTATTTTGGTTATCCCCTATTTGGTCATTCACAATATTTCACGAACAGGGACCCTTTTTGGGTGCACTACAGCGCGGTATTCCTCTTACTATATGATGAGGACAGATGTCTGTGATGGATGGGGGGGAGTAAGTGAGTTCAGTGTCTAACAAGTACACCGAACATGAAATATAGAGAATGATGTTTAGCTAATTGTAAATGGTCCCACATAACTATGGCCATGTAAACTGACCCTCATTGCCACTTTATTATCTATTTGATGACCACTGTCTCACAACCACTGTTTCCTGGCAACACTCATGCCCTGTTTATGCAGGCTCTAAGCGTGTTCACAACCACTGCTCAAAACACAATACACAGGATCATGATATCTGTAATAACTGTGCGGTACTCCTGACTGGAGACACTGCTGCACCCTGGAGATGTAAATGTGATCCAACAGTGTGTTTTTTTCTGTGGTGGCTGCCCAGCCACCACAGTATATCCTCTTGAGTGAAGAAGGTCAGATATTGGCTTCTTTTCTCTGCACAGAAAATCTTCATTGAAATCTCCACAGAGTATTATAGGTTGGCAATCCATTATTTCCAAAGATTCCAAGAGGCCCAGCAGGTTAGTAAGGAATTGGCCAATACTGTAATCCGGTGGCCTGTAAACGACAGCGATCAAAGCTTGTACAGGGGACTCCAGTTTGACAACCAAGAATTCCAAGTCAGTCACATTGTGATGATACTGCTTTTCATAGGCCTTGAAATGGTTTCTGACATACAAGGCGACACCTCCACCACTTTTACTTGCAATGTCAGGAAGGTTTGTGTACGAGAGGTGTCTGTTGCGTTTGAACAGGTTGTAGCCCTCCAGCTGGAGACTTTCAGCAACAGAAGAGCCTGAGAGATGAGTTTCAGTGAAACATAAAACATCTCCAAGTGTCAACTCATGGTGAGATTTGATATCTTCAATGTGAGCTGGTAATCCTTCCGTGTTGTGATGGATAATTGTTAATGTTTGCTGTTTGTCTGTTGTCTGTAGAAACTTTAAGAGGGGCATAACACTTTCCAGTGATGCTTTCTTCATTGAATCCAGGGAAGCTGTGATTTCAGGATCAGCAAAGATCTTCTTCTCATCAAAGTCGGTTATGTACAGTCCTTGTAGTGTAGTCGTTCTACTCAGAGCAACATAGGCCATTCCCGGTTGGAAAACCCGTTTCAATGAGACCACTGCCGACTGTATCGACATCCCCTGACACTTATGAATCGTACATCCAAAAGCCAACTTCAGGGGGAACTGCCTGCGAACAACTCCTTTCTGTCTCAGGTTTTCCTCTACCCTTTCTATGTACACCAAGTTGTCAGCATCACAAGACAACTTGTTACGGTATCTCTGTCCTGCATTTGGATTGTCCAGCACAAGCCCAAGCTTGTTTACCGTAGTAGCACCATTCTCAGTCTGGATGATTATTCTTGCAATCTTGCCAAATGTCCCATTAACAAGCCCGTCTTCTACATCAATGTTTCTTGTGATCATGATACGGGCACCTTCAGCTGCTTGCAGTGTGTCAATCAGATTGTCTTTGTGTCCTTTGAAAGGTTGGTGTTGCCTCAGCATCACTCCTGTCTTAGGGTCTTTTCTGTAATCGTCGGCATCTATGTTGGTGACGTTTGAATGGAGAACAGACACAGTTGCAGCATTATGTTTGTGAACCTCTTTGTTGGTGGCAAATATGTGTAGCACGTCATTAGGGCAGTGGGTGGGATCTGTAAAAGCCTGAGCAAGCAGAGCTTTGTCATCATTGCTTAAGGTGCCAGTCTTCTGCTTGACTCTGATTCTATTCAAAAGCTCAGCAAATGAAATGTCATCCTTCTGTCGCATGATCTCTGTCAGCGTGATCATCTGAAAGTTGTCTTTCCAGACGTCATTGGTATTTTCCTCAAACACGCAGAGTGGCTTACTTTTTCCCAGCGGGGGGACCTGGTAAAAGTCTCCTACTGCTAGTACTGACATACCACCAAAAGGTTTCTTACTGCCTTTGATTTGCTGTAATCTCCAGTTGATGTAGGCAAACAGGGGCTTTGAAATCATTGACACCTCGTCAATAACAATGATCTCCGCATTTGACAGCTGTGCCCTCACTTCATCTATTAGATTTCCAAGTCCTTGGTAGGGTGGCTTCAAGCTTCTTGGCAACTTCAGCAGAGAATGCAAAGTGTTGCCTGAAATGTTGAAAGCTGCTGTTCCTGTAAATGCAGTTAGTAAAACGCTGGGCATGGATATGTCTGCTTCCTCACGTAGTCTGGTAAGTTTACAGAGTATCTTTGTCGCCTCAGCATAGATGCACTTTATCAGGTGTGATTTGCCTGTCCCTGCACCACCAGTGACAAAGTAATAGAATGGGTCAGGATTTAGGCCACGCACACGGTTAGTGCACCAGTCACAAACTGAGTAGAATGTCTGAGCTTGTGTCCGGTTAAGGTTTCTGTACATTTTCCGAAGGAAATCAGGGCACATTTGTGGGGCCTTCACAGTAAGCGCAATTCCACCTGTTTGTTTGTGACGTGTATACTCCGGAACATCATCTTGTTCATTCTCATGAAGTGGCTCCCCTTCTTTGCGTTCCTCTATACATTCCAACCTATCCAACTCAGCTTCTGGGGCAAAGGTGTTCCAAGCATCTTCAACAGGGCCGTTTTTTACAAAGTCATCCAAGACTTGTTCCACAATTTTGTTGTGTTGTTCGAACTTCTTTTGGTTGCTGGTAATAATTGCAGACACTGCTCGGATTGCTTCTTCTCCTGGTAAGCTCACACAGGCGCCTTTGTAAAAATCCTGGTGTGTTGGGAACCTTACAGTTTTCAGTGATGACTCTGAACGGTGGGGGAGGTAGAGTTTAAGCAGTCTGCCGTAGTAGTTCTCAGGGTCCTTCTTCTCTGAGAAGCGTGCGTACCTGATGATTGCAGGCTTCCCTCTCGTGCGTTTTTGAATCATTCCCATTTCATTCAATAGGCTGACACGCTTGCTGTCTTCCTTTTGCTTGCCATCTTCCTTCTGCTTGCCATAGACAACCCTGTAATGGGATGCAAAGTCTGCCAGACACATGGACTCAAACTCTGGTGTTTCGGGCCTGGCTCTGTATTTGTCGACAAAACTCATCATCCACACATTAAGAGAATCGGCTGGTTTGTTCTGCAATGCACTGAGCGGGAGACTCATTTTCAGTGCGTTGTCACCAGTTGGCAGAAAAACAACCTCACGTGAGCAAGACTTCATTTTCAGGCTGCACGTATGGGCCACAGACTCCTGGGCGCTGACCTCTCTGTGTTTTGAATAAGCCTGAAGAACCTCTTTCATTTCTTCTCGTTCTGTCGCTGTTTCTGGGCTCATTTCTTTGACTATTGTTTTGAGATAGTCACTCAGCTCCTGTTCTGGCTTGGATATGTAGGACAACATGTACATGATGCAACCATACTCATCAACAATGTACTGGATGTCCATGTTGGCGTTCCAGGCCGTCAGCAAATGTGGATTGTAGTTGTTCACCCAGCAGTCCTTGACATCACGCTTCATTAGAATCACGCTTGAGGAGGTCAATGCCTGAATGTACGAGTTGTACTGATTCAAAGTCATATCACACTGTGCCAGTAGCTGTGACATGTCTTCAAGCTGCACTTTTGGGTTATTAAGCAAATCCCAGACTGGTTTTAGTTTGTTTTTGGCTGCTTGTGGTTTCATTGCAAAATCTCCTTGTTCTTCTGGCATCGGGTAAGTTATCCTCGTTTTTCTAATAGGTGGCTTTGGAAATCCAAATCTGCATACTCTGTTACCTTTCTTGCATGATTTTGAATGAGATCTGCTGTGCATTTGAAGTTCTGTTACAAATCTGTGAAGTAAGGCCTGTTTGGCTTCATCAGGCAGCTGGCATGAGATGTTATGATCTATAAAGGCACACACCTTGTCATCACTGTCTTGTCCAAATATAGGAGCTCCTGCTACCCAACAGAGACAATGTATATGAGGGCTCCCTCTCGCCTGAAATTCAACCCGGTAAAAGTAATCAATAACTTCACCAATTGGCTGTGCAGGACCCAACAGCAGCTCTCGCATCAGGGCATCAACTCGTTTGTCAAACATGCGCATGGTGGTCACTGGGTTGCCTCGAAGAATGTCACATTTTTTAGCCCAGTCTAGCCCCACAAAATCCACCTTTTGACCTTGTTGTGCCTTTATTGCCGTTATTACCTCTGGCCATCTGAATTCTGCAGCAGAGAAGGTAAGAAAAAATGTTGGCTTACCCAATTGTCTGACCATGGCTAGCAAATTCTTCAGATTTTTATCCCAGTAAGCTGGACTCCCTCTCAGTGGTTGCATGAACCTTGTGGCATCTCGGTTTCGCACCAACCTCTCAACTTCACATTTGTCCTGTAGCAGCTTGTTGGATATTTTCCGTCCATCCCTGGTATTGGGTTTTCCTTTCCTTAACTGGATGGACATGCTGCTTTTGGCCATGTGTGTTTCTGTGACAAACTGCGCAAAGAAGAGGTAGCTTGTGTCTCTTGCAAAACGAGTATCAACACAAAAAAGCCTTGCATTGAAATACATGCTCGGGGACAGTTTGACTTGTCTTGCCTGGTCCAATGTATTCTGTCCAGTAGGGAACTGAACAGGGAAAGCCATTGCCTCAAGCCTAGGAACTTTAAAGAAGCTGACAGGTGTGTTTCCTTGTGCAGGTGCAATGCTGAATATCCCATCACCGTGTGTCAGTGCTTCCTCTCCAAGGTCAGATGGCTGCAAACAACTGTCTAGGCCAATTCCAGGTCTTAGTGTATCCTTCTCATCCTCTGCATTAGGAGGTTGTTGGTCATGGCCTTCCTGTTGCTCAGAAGCAGCCGGTAAACATGCAGACTGTACCTCTGATGGATCACAATTTTCAATGCGTTCAAGTATCTCCATCATTTCAGTTTCGTCACAACTGTCGAGTTCCATCCCACCATCATCATCATCATCATCATCATTATCATCATCATCATCAGCGATTGTCTCATCCACTCTAATTGAAATGTCACTGTAGTCGGGGTGTGTGTCAATGAGTTTTGACAGACCTGCTACTAAATTTCCCATGTTGACATTATGAAACAGCTGGTGGCCTTTGTAAGTCAGACGTCTTTTCAGCTTCACTCTGTGTAACTGGGATGTGCTGTGCGATCTTGGTAGAGTATTGACCGTGGTTTCCACCTCGGATGGCACACACACTACAGCGCCATGTATAGCTGCCTGTCGACCTTTGGGAAGTGTAATGATCTTGGCAAATGGCAGTATTTTGGCCAAAAGTTGTCTTTCCAGCACATTCAAATCACAGAGCTCTGGGGGGAATGGGCGCCAGCTCCATGTTGTTAGCCACAGCGATGGAAGATTTGTGTCCTGCTTTTAAATGTGAGTCACAGTTGTGACAAATCCATTCTTTGGTCCTTTCATCTGGTACGGTGCATTGTTCAGGTCCTTGACAGTGATTGTTGCACACATGGACATATTTCCCTGTCAAACAGGCAGCAACAATGTGTCGATTCTTCTTGTAATTGCTGTGAATGCAATGTTTCACTTGGTTAGGGAAAAGGGTGCGATGACACATCGTGCACACAAATGTTGGCCCAGCTTTAATGCATTCATGGAAAGTGGATATAGCTGTCTGCATTAGGCTGTTGTCCACTGGTTGACTGCATTCCTGCATGACACGAGTCCATCGTCTGTATTTCATTCTTATTTTGAAGGCACATTGCATCTTATGGGTTATGCGAAAATCGGCTTGAGTGTGACGCTTCATTTTCATGTAACTCATGCAATGTTGCAAGTGACGTTTTCTGAAAGCAGGATCATTATGATATTTTCTGGTGATGTATTGCTTCTGCTTCAAGTTGAAATCTGCATTTGTCGCATATTTTCTGGTGATGTACTGCTTCTGCTTTAAGTTGAAATCTGCATTTGTCGCATATTTTCTGGTGATGTACTGCTTCTGCTTCAAGTTGAATTCAGCATTTGTCGCATATTTTCTGGTGATGTATTGCTTCTGCTTCAAGTTGAAATTGGCATCTGTTGCATATTTGCGAATGATATATTGCTTCTGCTTCAACTTAAAATCAGCATCTGCTCTGTATCGGCTGGTGATGTATGTCCTTTTCTTATTGGTGACAGACATCTTTGTAGCCTTGAAATCACGCCTTCTTTCATTTCTGTGCCTTGTCTTCAGTTTTTGCCTTCTCTGTGCATTTAATTTGGAAAATGCCTTACTGTCCTTCCATATGCCCTGTGAGGATTTTGCATCAAGTGACCGTGGAGAATGTTTGCTGGCTGGGAATCCAGTGTGTGTTGCATCTTTGGTCATCTGTGTCACTTTGTTCTCAACATGCTTTGCATTATGTGGTTTGTCAGATTGCACCGGTGGGGACAGCAAACCATCTGACAGACGTCTTGCATGATGAAATGAGACTGGCATGAAGTCATACTGCAGTCCATCAATAGGGCCTCTGGTGTCTGTAAGGAGCAATTCATACAACTTATAAATCCTTGCCCCCATATCACTCAAATGTGTAAAAGTGATCATAACAGCTTTTCCTTTTCCAGTGGCAGGAAGTCCATCCTTATTTCGACTATGAGAATCAAACAGTCCATATCTCCCAGACTTGTCTCTGAACAATGCAATGCAATATGGCACTACTATAAAAAGTGCACGTGTAACATCTGCATTGAGGCACTGAAGTCTTGTGGAGAGGTCAACAAACCAACCTTGGTTGTCACCGTCTACCGTGGCTCTCATACATCCCGATAACACTGGAGATTTAACAACGTTATACTCATATTTGTCAGTGTTGAGTCTGAGGGGCAATTTTTCCATTGTCAAGTGCTGATGCTGATAGACATTTCTTTGTTTTAGCTGTTTTATTGTTGAGCCATACAAGCTGTTGCCCTTCTTCAGTATTTGATCAAGATCACCCTTTCTCACATCATCAAGCTCACTGTGGTATGCCAAAAATGTCAGAGCCATGCATGTACACTGTTTGTTCCTTAACCTTCCATAGCCATGATGACCCTGATGAAATGATGCCTGCACAGAAATCTCACTTGGTACACATGGTTCTTGCATGCCATGGTTTTCAGAAGTGCCCATCACACTGTCACTGTGCTCTTGAACTTGACACTGAGTTGAACATGAAAATGACACCACAGGTTCACTATGTACCTCCTGGGCACATTCACTGTCACAAACCTCCATATCCACTATGCTGCTGTGGGGCTCCGGATCCAGTGTAGTCCAGCGTATCTTTGCAGCTTTAGATCTCTTTCCTTTAGATGGCATGATGATATTTGTGGAAGGAGCTATAATTCCCCTCAGAGCTTTGTTTGAAGTGCTATAATTCCCCTCAGAGTTGTGTGGGAGGAGCTATAATTTACCTCAGAGCTGTGTGGGAGGAGCAATAATGCTATAATTTCCCTTAGAGCTTTGTGGGAGGAGATACAATTCCCCTCAGTCTTGTGTGGGAGGAGCTACATTTCCCATGAGAGTTGTGTGGGAGAAGCTATAATTCCCCTCAGAGCTGTGTGGGAGAAACTATAATCCCCCTGAGTTGTGTGAGAGGAGCTATAATTCCCCTCAGAGCTTTGTGATTTTTTTTTTCAAAAATGTTTTATTTTTTCAAAAATGTTTTATTTTTTTCCAAAAATGATTTTGTTTTGTTTTTTTTGTTTTTTTTAATGATTTTTTTTTTTATGATTTTATTTTTTCAAAAATTATTTTTTTTAATGATTTTTTTTCAAAAATTATGTTTTTTTTCAAAAAAAAAAAATTTCAAAAATGATTTATTTCTTTTTCAAAAATGATTTTTTTTTTCAAAAATGATTTTTTTTTTCAAAAATGATTTTTTTTTTCAAAAATGATTTTTTTTTTACATTTTTTTTTTGATTATTTTTTTTTTCAAAAAATATAGTAGTAGTATAGTAATAGCACACCAATCGGGAACAATCTGCACGTTTCGGTATATTACTGTCTATGTAGTTCAAAAGCTGTGGGAGGAGTTAGGGTGGTATGATCATGGGGTTGTCAGCTTTTGTCACCTCCCACTCTAATTTTGAACATTTCGCCATTCATTCCTATGGGACCAATTTCGCCGCAAAAACGACGATATTTCGTGAACCATTCGGCGAAAAAAGTTCCACAAAGTAATAGCACACCAATCGGGAACAATCCGCACGTTTCGGTATATTACTTTTCTATGTAGTGTAAAAACTGTGGGAGGAGTCTACAAGCATTATCAAGTCTAGCAGAGGAAGGTATGACTACATGCAGTTGGGGGATCTCAGCATCTTGTGTTTACAACCACTGTTTCCTAGCAACGCTCATGTCCTGTTTATGCCTCACAAATACTGCTCAATACACAGGAGAATGATAGATGTAAAAACTGTGCAGTCATTTAAATGGCCATATTTTAAAAACTATAAATCCTACAGTGAAGATCTTTATATTGTGAGAATCACAAGACCCAGACCTAGATTTTGATACATAGTATGTCTCTGAAATATTAAAATTGAAGTCACGGTCGCAGTTTAGAAATTGCGCTTCAAATTTGAAGGGGCTAGAGTGTAGTTTCAATGAATGTCAATGGACGGTGTGAGTTGCAAACAAATGGTCATATTGTGAAAACTATCAGGACTATGGCTTAGCCGTGGACATGTTTAGTGGCAGCAGGGATAGCTGAACGTTTTGATATAAGATTTGTGTAGGTAGGATTGAAAATGAGGGAGTGGCGGCAGTTTAGAAATCATAGTCTGATTTTTCAGCTTTTGTCACTTCCCACTCTAGTTTCCCCATTCATTCCTATGGGACCAATTTTGCCGCAAAAACAACGATATTTCGTGAACCATTTGGCAAAACGTTCCACAAAATAATAGCACACCATTCGGGAACAATCCGCACGTTTTGGTATATTACTTGTCTATGTAGTGTAAAAACTGTGGGAGGAGTTAGGGTGGTAAATTTGGCTATAATAATAATAACTAGAAAATGCATTTCCTGGGGAAAATGCGTGGGAATGCTGAATTGCTAAAATGGCCCCCAGCAAAATTGCCCCCATCATATTGCCATCAAAACTGTCCCATCATATTGCCACCATCAAAACTGCCCCATCAGAATTGCCTCATCAAAACTGCACCATCATATTGCCACCATCAAAACTGCCCCAAAAAATATTTTTTTTTTTCAAAAATTTTTTTTTTCAAAATTTTTTTTTTTTCAAAAATGATTTTTTTTTCAAAAATTTTTTTTTTCAAAAATAATTTTTTTTTTTCAAAAATGATTTTTTTTTTTTCAAAAATAATTTTTCTTTTCAGAAATATTTTTTTTTTTCAAAAATATTTTTTTTTTTTCAAAAATAATTGCTGAATAGCTAAATTGCTAAAATGACCGCCATCAAAACTGCCCCATCAGAATTGCCACCATCAAAACTGCCCCATCATATTCCTCTATTATAATCAGTACATGGTGTGTCTGTCCCCTCCCCCGGGCTCTGTAATTAAAGCTGAGATGCTCCAGCCACCTCCCCCCCTGTGTATAACAGAAGCTTTGGTAACCATGGCAACAAAACATACACAGTACACTCTGATTAATGGCTAAAATTTCCTGAAATGACCTCTAAACAAAAAGCTTTTTCTCAAAAACTGTAAAAGATATCAAACTGAAAAGATATAGCCAGATAGCTGAATATTTTGTGAACATTTTAAAGTTTGTTTGGCGTCTCTAGGTGAAAGTATGAAGGAGCTGAAACTTTTGGGAGCGGAAGAAGATTTTAAGTTTCTCAAGCATGCTCCCATTGACTTCAATGTTAAAAAAAAGTGATAAAAAGCTTAATATTTTAAAAAGTATAAATGGTAGAAAAAAAGTTGAAAAAGAGCACACCTCAGCTAAAAGAGACGAACATTTTGATAGTTGAATGGTTTTAATAGCTGAAAGTATGCAGAAGTTACGCATTACCGAAAAACGTACGGAATAAAATTAAAATTATTAAAAATAACTAGAAAATGCATTTCCTGGGGAAAATGCGTGGGAATGCTGAATTGCTAAAACGGCCCCCAGCAAAATTGCCCCCATCATATTGCCATCAAAACTGTCCCATCATATTGCCACCATCAAAACTGCCCCATCAGAATTGCCTCATCAAAACTGCACCATCATATTGCCACCATCAAAACTGCCCCATCAAAAAATATTTTTTTTTTTCCAAAAAAATTTTTTTTTTCAAAAATTATTTTTTTTTTCAAAAAATTTTTTTTTTTCAAAAATTTTTTTTTTCAAAAATTTTTTTTTTTCAAAAATGATTTTTTTTTAAAAAAAATATTTTTTTTTTTTTCAAAAATATTTTTTTTTTCAAAAATAATTTTTTTTTTCAAAAATATATTTTTTTTTTCAAAAATATTTTTTTTTTTTTCAAAAATAATTTTTTTTTCAAAAATATTTTTTTTTTTCAAAAATGATTTTTTTTTTTTTCAAAAAATTTTTTTTTTTAAAAATAATTTTTTTTTTTTCAAAAATATATTTTTTTTTTCAAAAATATATATTTTTTTTCAAAAATAATTGCTGAATAGCTAAATTGCTAAAATGACCGCCATCAAAACTGCCCCATCAGAATTGCCACCATCAAAACTGCCCCATCATATTCCTCTATTATAATCAGTACATGGTGTGTCGGTCCCCTCCCCCCGGGCTCTGTAATTAAAGCTGAGATGCTCCAGCCACCTCCCCCCCTCTGTGTATAACAGAAGCTTTGGTAACCATGGCAACAAAACACACACAGTACACTCTGATTAATGGCTAAAATTTCCTGAAATGACCTCTAAACAAAAAGCTTTTTCTCAAAAACTGTAAAAGATATCAAACTGAAAAGATATAGCCAGATAGCTGAATATTTTGTGAACATTTTAAAGTTTGTTTGGTGTCTCTAGGTGAAAGTATGAAGGAGCTGAAACTTTTGGGAGCGGAAGAAAAATTTAAGGATTTCAAGCATGCTCCCATTGACTTCAATGTTAAAAAAAAGTGATAAGAAGCTTAATATTTTAAAAAGTATAAATGGTAGAAAAAAAGTTGAAAAAGAGCACACCTCAGCTAAAAGAGACGAACATTTTGATAGTTGAATGGTTTTAATAGCTGAAAGTATGCAGAAGTTACGCATTACCGAAAAACGTACGGAATAAAATTAAAATTATTAAAAATAATAAATAAAATCGAATAACAATAGTGGGACTGCTAAAGCATTCCCACTAACTAGAAAATGCATTTCCTGGGGAAAATGCGTGGGAATGCTGAATTGCTAAAACGGCCCCCAGCAAAATTGCCCCCATCATATTGCCATCAAAACTGTCCCATCATATTGCCACCATCAAAACTGCCCCATCAGAATTGCCCCATCAAAACTGCACCATCATATTGCCACCATCAAAACTGCCCCATCAAAAAATATTTTTTTTTTTCAAAAATATTTTTTTTTTTCAAAAATATTTTTTTTTTCAAAAATATTTTTTTTTTCAAAAATTATTTTTTTTTTCAAAAATATTTTTTTTTTCAAAAAAATTTTTTTTTTCAAAAATTTTTTTTCAAAAATGATTTTTTTTTTCAAAAATAATTTTTTTTTTCAAAAATATTTTTTTTTTCAAAAATAATTTTTTTTTTTTCAAAAATAATTTTTTTTTCAAAAATATTTTTTTTTTTTAAAATAATTTTTTTTCAAAAATATTTTTTTTTTTCATAAATAATTTTTTTTTTTTTTCAAAAATAATTTTTTTTTTTTCAAAAATATTTTTTTTTTTTTCAAAAATATATTTTTTTTTTCAAAAATAATTGCTGAATAGCTAAATTGCTAAAATGACCGCCATCAAAACTGCCCCATCAGAATTGCCACCATCAAAACTGCCCCATCATATTCCTCTATTATAATCAGTACATGGTGTGTCTGTCCCCTCCCCCGGGCTCTGTAATTAAAGCTGAGATGCTCCAGCCACCTCCCCCCCCTGTGTATAACAGAAGCTTTGGTAACCATGGCAACAAAACACACACAGTACACTCTGATTAATGGCTAAAATTTCCTGAAATGACCTCTAAACAAAAAGCTTTTTCTCAAAAACTGTAAAAGATATCAAACTGAAAAGATATAGCCAGATAGCTGAATATTTTGTGAACATTTTAAAGTTTGTTTGGTGTCTCTAGGTGAAAGTATGAAGGAGCTGAAACTTTTGGGAGCGGAAGAAAAATGTAAGGATTTCAAGCATGCTCCCATTGACTTCAATGTTAAAAAAAAGTGATAAAAAGCTTAATATTTTAAAAAGTATAAATGGTAGAAAAAAAGTTGAAAAAGAGCACACCTCAGCTAAAAGAGACGAACATTTTGATAGTTGAATGGTTTTAATAGCTGAAAGTATGCAGAAGTTACGCATTACCGAAAAACGTACGGAATAAAATTAAAATTATTAAAAATAATAAATAAAAAAACGAATAACAATAGTGGGACTGCTAAAGCATTCCCACTAATAAATAAAATCGAATAACAATAGTGGGACTGCTAAAGCAATCCCACTAACTAGAAAAGGTACAATTTCATAATTGTATGAAATTTACAATTTCAGAAATCATAGTCTGATTTTTCAGCTTTTGTCACTTCCCACTCTAGTTTCCCCATTCATTCCTATGGGACCAATTTTGCCGCAAAAACAACGATATTTCGTGAACCATTTGGCGAAACGTTCCACAAAATAATAGCACACCATTCGGGAACAATCCGCACGTTTTGGTATATTACTTGTCTATGTAGTGTAAAAACTGTGGGAGGAGTTAGGGTGGTAAATTTGGCTATAATAATAATAACTAGAAAATGCATTTCCTGGGGAAAATGCGTGGGAATGCTGAATTGCTAAAATGGCCCCCAGCAAAATTGCCCCCATCATATTGCCATCAAAACTGTCCCATCATATTGCCACCATCAAAACTGCCCCATCAGAATTGCCTCATCAAAACTGCACCATCATATTGCCACCATCAAAACTGCCCCAAAAAATATTTTTTTTTTTCAAAAATTTTTTTTTTCAAAATTTTTTTTTTTTTTTCAAAAATGATTTTTTTTTCAAAAATAATTTTTTTTTTTCAAAAATGATTTTTTTTTTCAAAAATAATTTTTTTTTTCAAAAATAATTTTTCTTTTCAGAAATATTTTTTTTTTTTCAGAAATATTTTTTTTTTTTCAAAAATATTTTTTTTTTTTCAAAAATAATTGCTGAATAGCTAAATTGCTAAAATGACCGCCATCAAAACTGCCCCATCAGAATTGCCACCATCAAAACTGCCCCATCATATTCCTCTATTATAATCAGTACATGGTGTGTCTGTCCCCTCCCCCGGGCTCTGTAATTAAAGCTGAGATGCTCCAGCCACCTCCCCCCCTGTGTATAACAGAAGCTTTGGTAACCATGGCAACAAAACATACACAGTACACTCTGATTAATGGCTAAAATTTCCTGAAATGACCTCTAAACAAAAAGCTTTTTCTCAAAAACTGTAAAAGATATCAAACTGAAAAGATATAGCCAGATAGCTGAATATTTTGTGAACATTTTAAAGTTTGTTTGGCGTCTCTAGGTGAAAGTATGAAGGAGCTGAAACTTTTGGGAGCGGAAGAAGATTTTAAGTTTCTCAAGCATGCTCCCATTGACTTCAATGTTAAAAAAAAGTGATAAAAAGCTTAATATTTTAAAAAGTATAAATGGTAGAAAAAAAGTTGAAAAAGAGCACACCTCAGCTAAAAGAGACGAACATTTTGATAGTTGAATGGTTTTAATAGCTGAAAGTATGCAGAAGTTACGCATTACCGAAAAACGTACGGAATAAAATTAAAATTATTAAAAATAACTAGAAAATGCATTTCCTGGGGAAAATGCGTGGGAATGCTGAATTGCTAAAACGGCCCCCAGCAAAATTGCCCCCATCATATTGCCATCAAAACTGTCCCATCATATTGCCACCATCAAAACTGCCCCATCAGAATTGCCTCATCAAAACTGCACCATCATATTGCCACCATCAAAACTGCCCCATCAAAAAATATTTTTTTTTTTTCAAAAAAAATTTTTTTTTTTTCAAAAAATTTTTTTTTTTCAAAAATTTTTTTTTTCAAAAATTTTTTTTTTCAAAAATGATTTTTTTTTTAAAAAAAATATTTTTTTTTTTCAAAAATATTTTTTTTTTCAAAAATAATTTTTTTTTTCAAAAATAATTTTTTTTTTCAAAAATATATTTTTTTTTTCAAAAATATTTTTTTTTTTTCAAAAATGATTTTTTTTTTTTTCAAAAATAATTTTTTTTTTCAAAAAATTTTTTTTTTAAAAAAAATTTTTTTTTTTTCAAAAATATATGTTTTTTTTCAAAAATATATTTTTTTTTTCAAAAATAATTGCTGAATAGCTAAATTGCTAAAATGACCGCCATCAAAACTGCCCCATCAGAATTGCCACCATCAAAACTGCCCCATCATATTCCTCTATTATAATCAGTACATGGTGTGTCTGTCCCCTCCCCCCGGGCTCTGTAATTAAAGCTGAGATGCTCCAGCCACCTCCCCCCCTCTGTGTATAACAGAAGCTTTGGTAACCATGGCAACAAAACACACACAGTACACTCTGATTAATGGCTAAAATTTCCTGAAATGACCTCTAAACAAAAAGCTTTTTCTCAAAAACTGTAAAAGATATCAAACTGAAAAGATATAGCCAGATAGCTGAATATTTTGTGAACATTTTAAAGTTTGTTTAGTGTCTCTAGGTGAAAGTATGAAGGAGCTGAAACTTTTGGGAGCGGAAGAAAAATTTAAGGATTTCAAGCATGCTCCCATTGACTTCAATGTTAAAAAAAAGTGATAAGAAGCTTAATATTTTAAAAAGTATAAATGGTAGAAAAAAAGTTGAAAAAGAGCACACCTCAGCTAAAAGAAACGAACATTTTGATAGTTGAATGGTTTTAATAGCTGAAAGTATGCAGAAGTTACGCATTACCGAAAAACGTACGGAATAAAATTAAAATTATTAAAAATAATAAATAAAATCGAATAACAATAGTGGGACTGCTAAAGCAGTCCCACTAACTAGAAAATGCATTTCCTGGGGAAAATGCGTGGGAATGCTGAATTGCTAAAACGGCCCCCAGCAAAATTGCCCCCATCAAAACTGTCCCATCATATTGCCACCATCAAAACTGCCCCATCAGAATTGCCCCATCAAAACTGCACCATCATATTGCCACCATCAAAACTGCCCCATCAAAAAATATTTTTTTTTTTCAAAAATATTTTTTTTTTTTCAAAAATATTTTTTTTTTCAAAAATATTTTTTTTTTCAAAAATTATTTTTTTTTCAAAAAATTTTTTTCAAAAATGATTTTTTTTTTTCAAAAATAATTTTTTTTTTCAAAAATATTTTTTTTTTCAAAAATAATTTTTTTTTTCAAAAATATTTTTTTTTTCAAAAATATTTTTTTTTTTCAAAAATATTTTTTTTTTTAAAAATAATTTTTTTTCAAAAATATTTTTTTTTTTCAAAAATAATTTTTTTTTTTTTCAAAAATAATTTTTTTTTTTTCAAAAATATTTTTTTTTTTTTTTCAAAAATATATTTTTTTTTCAAAAATAATTGCTGAATAGCTAAATTGCTAAAATGACCGCCATCAAAACTGCCCCATCAGAATTGCCACCATCAAAACTGCCCCATCATATTCCTCTATTATAATCAGTACATGGTGTGTCTGTCCCCTCCCCCCGGGCTCTGTAATTAAAGCTGAGATGCTCCAGCCACCTCCCCCCCCTGTGTATAACAGAAGCTTTGGTAACCATGGCAACAAAACACACACAGTACACTCTGATTAATGGCTAAAATTTCCTGAAATGACCTCTAAACAAAAAGCTTTTTCTCAAAAACTGTAAAAGATATCAAACTGAAAAGATATAGCCAGATAGCTGAATATTTTGTGAACATTTTAAAGTTTGTTTGGTGTCTCTAGGTGAAAGTATGAAGGAGCTGAAACTTTTGGGAGCGGAAGAAAAATTTAAGGATTTCAAGCATGCTCCCATTGACTTCAATGTTAAAAAAAAGTGATAAAAAGCTTAATATTTTAAAAAGTATAAATGGTAGAAAAAAAGTTGAAAAAGAGCACACCTCAGCTAAAAGAGACGAACATTTTGATAGTTGAATGGTTTTAATAGCTGAAAGTATGCAGAAGTTACGCATTACCGAAAAACGTACGGAATAAAATTAAAATTATTAAAAATAATAAATAAAAAAACGAATAACAATAGTGGGACTGCTAAAGCATTCCCACTAATAAATAAAATCGAATAACAATAGTGGGACTGCTAAAGCAATCCCACTAACTAGAAAAGGTACAATTTCTGGGGAAATTGTGAAAGTGTTCTTGCCTCTACAACTGGAGTGGGCGGAGTAACTGGGTGGGGTGGAGTGGCTTGAGTAACTGTGAAAAGTGTTAAAAAGCTTAATATTTTAAAAAGTATAAATAGTAGTTAAAAAGTTCCATCATTCGCTGAAAGAGCTGAACATTTTTTTCAAAAGTAATTTTTTTTTTCAAAAATGAATTTTTTTTAATCAAAAATGATTTTTTTTTCTTCAAAAATGATTTTTTTTTTCAAAAGTAATTTTTTTTTTCAAAGGTAATTTTTTTTTTCAAAAATGAATTTTTTTATTTCAAAAATAATTTTTTTTTCGAAATTATTATTTTTTTTAAAGTAATTTTTTTTTCAAAAATAATTTTTTTTTTCAAAAATATTTTTTTTTTCAAATATATTTTTTTTTCAAAAATAATTTTTTTTTTTAAAGAAATTTTTTTTTCAAAAATATTTTTTTTTTTCAAAAATAATTTTTTTTTTTTCAAAAATATTTTTTTTTTCAAAAATATATTTTTTTTTTTCAAAAATGATTTTTTTTTTCAAAAATTATTTTTTTACTTTTTTCAAAAATTTTTTTTTTTTTTCAAAAATATTTTTTTTTTTACATGGGGCGGTCATAATGTTTTGGCTGATCATGGGGTGGTCATAATGTTTTGGCTGATCATGGGGTTGTCAGCTTTTGTCACTTCCCACTCTAGTTTTGAACATTTCGCCATTCATTCCTATGGGACCAATTTCGCCGCAAAAACGTCATTTCGTGGACCATTCGGCAAAACATTCCACAAAGTAATAACACACCAATCGGGAACAATCCGCTTGTTTCGGTATATTATTTGTCTCTGTAGTGTGAAAACTGTGGGAGGAGTCTACAAGCATTATCAAGTCTAGCAGATGAAGTCACATGCATTTGGGGTGTCTCAGCATCTTGTGTTTATAACCACTGTTTCCTAGCAACGCTCATGCCCTGTTTATGCTTCCCAAATACTGCTTCATCAAAACTGCCCCATCAGAATTACCCCATCAAAACTGCCCCATCATATTCCTCTATTATAAATCAGTACATGGTGTGTCTGTCCCCTCCCCCGGGCTCTGTAATCAGCTGAGATGCTCCAGCCACCTTCCCCCCTGTGTATAACAGAAGCTTTGGTAACCATGGCAACAAAACAAACACTAACAGTACACTCTGATTAATGGCTAAAATTTCCTGAAATGACCTCTAAACAAATGGCCGTATTTTAAAAACTATACATCCTACAGCGAAGATCTTTATATTGTGAGAATCACAAGACCCAGACCTAGATTTTGATGTATAGTATGTCTCTGAAATATTAAAAATGAAGGCACAGTCGCAGTTTAGAAATTGCCCTTCAAATTTGGAGGGGGCTAGAGTGTAGTTTCAATGAATGTCAATGGACGGCGTGAGTTGCAAACAAATGGTCATATTGTGAAAACGATCAGGACTATGGCTTAGCCGTGGACATGTTTAGTGGCAGCAGGGATAGCTGAACGTTTTGATATAAGATTTGTGTAGGTGGGCTTGAAAATGAGGGAGTGGCAGCAGTTTAGAAATCATGTTCTGATTTTCCAGCTTTTGTCATCTCCCACTCTAGTTTCCCCATTCATTCCTATGGGACCAATTTCGCCGCAAAAACGACGATATTTCGTGAACCATTCGGCGAAACGTTCCACAAAGTAATAGCACACCATTCGGGAACAATCCGCACGTTTCGGTATATTACTTGTCTATGTAGTGTAAAAACTGTGGGAGGAGTTAGGGTGGTAAATTTGGCTATAATAATAAGAATAATATATATGTGAGATAACAGTAAGTGGTCTTGCTATGCAAGAACACTTAATACTAGAAAATGCATTTCCTGGGGAAAATGCGTGGGAATGCTGAATTGCTAAAACGGCCCCCAGCAAAATTGCCCCCATCATATTGCCATCAAAACTGTCCCATCATATTGCCACCATCAAAACTGCCCCATCAGAATTGCCCCATCAAAACTGCACCATCATATTGCCACCATCAAAACTGCCCCATCAGAATTGCCCTATCAAAACAGCCCCATCATATTGCCACCATCAAAACTGCCCCATCATATTGCCACCATCAAAACTGCCCCATCAGAATTACCGTATCAAAACTGCCCCATCATATTCCTCTATTATAAATCAGTACATGGTGTGTCTGTCCCCCTCCCCCGGGCTCTGTAATCAAAGCTGAGATGCTCCAGCCACCTCCCCCCCCTGTGTATAACAGAAGCTTTGGTAACCATGGCAACAAAACAAACAGTACACTCTGATTAATGGCTAAAATTTCCTGAAATGACCTCTAAACAAATGGCCGTATTTTAAAAACTATACATCCTACAGCGAAGATCTTTATATTGTGAGAATCACAAGACCCAGACCTAGATTTTGATACATAGTATGTCTCTGAAATATTAAAATTGAAGGCACGGTCGCAGTTTAGAAATTGCCCTTCAAATTTGAAGGGGCTAGAGTGTAGTTTCAATGAATGTCAATGGACGGGCGTGAGTTGCAAACAAATGGTCATATTGTGAAAACTATCAGGACTATGGCTTAGCCGTGGACATGTTTAGTGGCAGCAGGGATAGCTGAACGTTTTGATATAAGATTTATGTAGGTGGGCTTGAAAATGAGGGAGTGGCGGCAGTTTAGAAATCATGTTCTGATTTTTCAGCTTTTGTCCCCTCCCCTGGGCTCTAATCAGAGCTGAGATGCTCCAGCCACCTCCCCCCCTGTGTATAACAGAAGCTTTGGTAACCATGGCAACAAAACACACACAGTACACTCTGATTAATGGCTAAAATTTCTTGAAATGACCTCTAAACAAAAAGCTTTTTCTCAAAAACTGTAAAAGATATAAAACTGAAAAGCTATAGCCAGATAGCTGAATATTTTGTGAACATTTTAAAGTTTGTTTGGTGTCTCTAGGTGAAAGTATGAAGGAGCTGAAACTTTTGGGAGCGGAAGAAAAATTTAAGGATTTCAAGCATGCTCCCATTGACTTCAATGTTAAAAAAAAGTGATAAAAAGCTTAATATTTTAAAAAGTATAAATGGTAGAAAAAAAGTTGAAAAAGAGCACACCTCAGCTAAAAGAGACGAACATTTTGATAGTTGAATGGTTTTAATAGCTGAAAGTATGCAGAAGTTACGCATTACCGAAAAACGTACGGAATAAGAAGAAAAATAACTAGAAAATGCATTTCCTGGGGAAAATGCGTGGGAATGCTGAATTGCTAAAACGGCCCCCAGCAAAATTGCCCCCATCATATTGCCATCAAAACTGTCCCATCATATTGCCACCATCAAAACTGCCCCATCAGAATTGCCACCATCAAAACTGCCCCATCATATTGCCACCATCAAAACTGCCCCATCAGAATTACCCCATCAAAACTGCCCCATCATATTCCTCTATTATAAATCAGTACATGGTGTGTCTGTCCCCTCCCCCCTGTGTATAACAGAAGCTTTGGTAACCATGGCAACAAAACAAACACTAACAGTACACTCTGATTAATGGCTAAAATTTCCTGAAATGACCTCTAAACAAATGGCCGTATTTTAAAAACTATACATCCTACAGCAAAGATCTTTATATTGTGAGAATCACAAGACTCAGACCTAGATTTTGATACATAGTATGTCTCTGAAATATTAAAATTGAAGGCACGGTCGCAGTTTAGAAATTGCCCTTCAAATTTGAAGGGGCTAGAGTGTAGTTTCAATGAATGTCAATGGACGGTGTGAGTTGCAAACAAATGGTCATATTGTGAAAACTATCAGGACTATGGCTTAGCCGTGGACATGTTTAGTGGCAGCAGGGATAGCTGAACGTTTTGATATAAGATTTATGTAGGTGGGCTTGAAAATGAGGGAGTGGAGGCAGTTTAGAAATCATGTTCTGATTTTTCAGCTTTTGTCCCCTCCCCTGGGCTCTAATCAGAGCTGAGATGCTCCAGCCACCTCCCCCCCTGTGTATAACAGAAGCTTTGGTAACCATGGCAACAAAACACACACAGTACACTCTGATTAATGGCTAAAATTTCTTGAAATGACCTCTAAACAAAAAGCTTTTTCTCAAAAACTGTAAAAGATATCAAATTGAAAAGCTATAGCCAGATAGCTGAATATTTTGTGAACATTTTAAAGTTTGTTTGGTGTCTCTAGGTGAAAGTATGAAGGAGCTGAAACTTTTGGGAGCGGAAGAAAAATTTAAGGATTTCAAGCATGCTCCCATTGACTTCAATGTTAAAAAAAGTGATAAAAAGCTTAATATTTTAAAAAGTATAAATGGTAGAAAAAAAGTTGAAAAAGAGCACACCTCAGCTAAAAGAGACGAACATTTTGATAGTTGAATGGTTTTAATAGCTGAAAGTATGCAGAAGTTACGCATTACCGAAAAACGTACGGAATAAAATTAAAAATAACTAGAAAATGCATTTCCTGGGGAAAATGCGTGGGAATGCTGAATTGCTAAAACGGCCCCCAGCAAAATTGCCCCCATCATATTGCCATCAAAACTGTCCCATCATATTGCCACCATCAAAACTGCCCCATCAGAATTGCCCCATCAAAACTGCACCATCATATTGCCACCATCAAAACTGCCCCATCAAAAAATATTTTTTTTTTTCAAAAATATTTTTTTTTTCAAAAATATTTTTTTTTTCAAAAATAATTTTTTTTTCAAAAATAATTTTTTTTTTCAAAAATTTTTTTTTTCAAAAATTTTTTTTTTCAAAAATTTTTTTTTCAAAAATGATTTTTTTTTTTAAATATTTTTTTTTTAAATATTTTTTTTTTTCAAAAATATTTTTTTTTTTCAAAAATAATTTTTTTTTTCAAAAATTTTTTTTTTTTTCAAAAATAATTTTTTTTTTTCAAAAATATTTTTTTTTTTTTCAAAAATATTTTATTTTTTTTCAGAAATATATTTTTTTTTTCAAAAATATATATTTTTTTTCAAAAATAATTGCTGAATAGCTAAATTGCTAAAATGACCGCCATCAAAACTGCCCCATCAGAATTGCCACCATCAAAACTGCCCCATCATATTCCTCTATTATAATCAGTACATGGTGTGTATGTCCCCTCCCCCCGGGCTCTGTAATTAAAGCTGAGATGCTCCAGCCACCTCCCCCCCTCTGTGTATAACAGAAGCTTTGGTAACCATGGCAACAAAACACACAGTGCACTCTGATTAATGGCTAAAATTTCCTGAAATGACCTCTAAACAAAAAGCTTTTTCTCAAAAACTGTAAAAGATATCAAACTGAAAAGCTATAGCCAGATAGCTGAATATTTTGTGAACATTTTAAAGTTTGTTTGGTGTCTCTAGGTGAAAGTATGAAGGAGCTGAAACTTTTGGGAGCGGAAGAAAAATTTAAGGATTTCAAGCATGCTCCCATTGACTTCAATGTTAAAAAAAAGTGATAAAAAGCTTAATATTTTAAAAAGTATAAATGGTAGAAAAAAGTTGAAAAAGAGCACACCTCAGCTAAAAGAGACGAACATTTTGATAGTTGAATGGTTTTAATAGCTGAAAGTATGCAGAAGTTACGCATTACCGAAAAACGTACGGAATAAAATTAAAATTAAAAATAAATAAAATCGAATAACAATAGTGGGACTGCTAAAGCATTCCCACTAACTAGAAAATGCATTTCCTGGGGAAAATGCGTGGGAATGCTGAATTGCTAAAACGGCCCCCAGCAAAATTGCCCCCATCATATTGCCATCAAAACTGTCCCATCATATTGCCACCATCAAAACTGCCCCATCAAAAAATATTTTTTTTTTTCAAAAATATTTTTTTTTTTTCAAAAATAATTTTTTTTTTTCAAAAATAATTTTTTTTTTCAAAAATAATTTTTTTTTTCAAAAATGATTTTTTTTTCAAAAATATTTTTTTTTTCAAAAATAATTTTTTTTTTCAAAAATATTTTTTTTTTCAAAATTTTTTTTTTTTCAAAAATATTTTTTTTTTTCAAAAATATTTTTTTTCTTCAAAAATATTTTTTTTTTCAAAAATTTTTTTTTTTTCAAAAATAATTTTTTTTTTCAAAAATGATTTTTTTTTTTCAAAAATATTTTTTTTTTCAGAAATATATATATATTTTTTT
Source organism: Lithobates septentrionalis (assembly GCA_037952835.1). Classification (NCBI taxonomy): domain Eukaryota; kingdom Metazoa; phylum Chordata; class Amphibia; order Anura; family Ranidae; genus Lithobates; species Lithobates septentrionalis. The sequence continues at coordinate 3,555,368 of JBBDGP010001187.1, read as the reverse complement.
TCAAAAATATATTTTTTTTTTCAAAAATAATTGCTGAATAGCTAAATTGCTAAAATGACCGCCATCAAAACTGCCCCATCAGAATTGCCACCATCAAAACTGCCCCATCATATTCCTCTATTATAATCAGTACATGGTGTGTCTGTCCCCTCCCCCGGGCTCTGTAATTAAAGCTGAGATGCTCCAGCCACCTCCCCCCCTGTGTATAACAGAAGCTTTGGTAACCATGGCAACAAAACACACAGTACACTCTGATTAATGGCTAAAATTTCCTGAAATGACCTCTAAACAAAAAGCTTTTTCTCAAAAACTGTAAAAGATATCAAACTGAAAAGATATAGCCAGATAGCTGAATATTTTGTGAACATTTTAAAGTTTGTTTGGTGTCTCTAGGTGAAAGTATGAAGGAGCTGAAACTTTTGGGAGCGGAAGAAAAATGTAAGGATTTCAAGCATGCTCCCATTGACTTCAATGTTAAAAAAAAGTGATAAAAAGCTTAATATTTTAAAAAGTATAAATGGTAGAAAAAAAGTTGAAAAAGAGCACACCTCAGCTAAAAGAGACGAACATTTTGATAGTTGAATGGTTTTAATAGCTGAAAGTATGCAGAAGTTACGCATTACCGAAAAACGTACGGAATAAAATTAAAATTATTAAAAATAATAAATAAAATCGAATAACAATAGTGGGACTGCTAAAGCATTCCCACTAACTAGAAAATGCATTTCCTGGGGAAAATGCGTGGGAATGCTGAATTGCTAAAACGGCCCCCAGCAAAATTGCCCCCATCATATTGCCATCAAAACTGTCCCATCATATTGCCACCATCAAAACTGCCCCATCAGAATTGCCCTATCAAAACAGCCCCATCATATTGCCACCATCAAAACTACCCCATCATATTGCCACCATCAAAACTGCCCCATCAGAATTACCCCATCAAAACTGCCCCATCATATTCCTCTATTATAAATCAGTACATGGTGTGTCTGTCCCCTCCCCCGGGCTCTGTAATCAAAGCTGAGATGCTCCAGCCACCTCCCCCCTGTGTATAACAGAAGCTTTGGTAACCATGGCAACAAAACAAACACTAACAGTACACTCTGATTAATGGCTAAAATTTCCTGAAATGACCTCTAAACAAATGGCCGTATTTTAAAAACTATACATCCTACAGCGAAGATCTTTATATTGTGAGAATCACAAGACCCAGACCTAGATTTTGATACATAGTATGTCTCTGAAATATTAAAATTGAAGGCACGGTCGCAGTTTAGAAATTGCCCTTCAAATTTGAAGGGGCTAGAGTGTAGTTTCAATGAATGTCAATGGACGGTGTGAGTTGCAAACAAATGGTCATATTGTGAAAACTATCAGGACTATGGCTTAGCCGTGGACATGTTTAGTGGCAGCAGGGATAGCTGAACGTTTTGATATAAGATTTGTGTAGGTGGGCTTGAAAATGAGGGAGTGGCGGCAGTTTAGAAATCATGTTCTGATTTTTCAGCTTTTGTCCTCTCCCCCGGGCTCTGTAATCAGAGCTGAGATGCTCCAGCCACCTCCCCCCCCTGTGTATAACAGAAGCTTTGGTAACCATGGCAACAAAACACACACAGTACACTCTGATTAATGGCTAAAATTTCCTGAAATGACCTCTAAACAAAAAGCTTTTTCTCAAAAACTGTAAAAGATATCAAACTGAAAAGATATAGCCAGATAGCTGAATATTTTGTGAACATTTTAAAGTTTGTTTGGTGTCTCTAGGTGAAAGTATGAAGGAGCTGAAACTTTTGGGAGCGGAAGAAAAATGTAAGGATTTCAAGCATGCTCCCATTGACTTCAATGTTAAAAAAAAGTGATAAAAAGCTTAATATTTTAAAAAGTATAAATGGTAGAAAAAAAGTTGAAAAAGAGCACACCTCAGCTAAAAGAGACGAACATTTTGATAGTTGAATGGTTTTAATAGCTGAAAGTATGCAGAAGTTACGCATTACCGAAAAACGTACGGAATAAAATTAAAATTATTAAAAATAACTAGAAAATGCATTTCCTGGGGAAAATGCGTGGGAATGCTGAATTGCTAAAACGGCCCCCAGCAAAATTGCCCCCATCATATTGCCATCAAAACTGTCCCATCATATTGCCACCATCAAAACTGCCCCATCAGAATTGCCCCATCAAAACTGCACCATCATATTGCCACCATCAAAACTGCCCCATCAAAAAATATTTTTTTTTTTCAAAAATATTTTTTTTTTTCAAAAATAATTTTTTTTCAAAAATTATTTTTTTTTTCAAAAATTTTTTTTTTCAAAAAATTTTTTTTTCAAAAATTTTTTTTTCAAAAATGATTTTTTTTTTTAAATAATTTTTTTTTTCAAAAATATTTTTTTTTTTTTTCAAAAATATTTTTTTTTTTTCAAAAATAATTTTTTTTTTTCAAAAATAATTATTTTTTTTCAAAAATGATTTTTTTTTTTTTTCAAAAATAATTTTTTTTTTTCAGAAATATATTTTTTTTTTCAAAAATATATTTTTTTTTTCAAAAATAATTGCTGAATAGCTAAATTGCTAAAATGACCGCCATCAAAACTGCCCCATCAGAATTGCCACCATCAAAACTGCCCCATCATATTCCTCTATTATAATCAGTACATGGTGTGTCTGTCCCCTCCCCCCGGGCTCTGTAATTAAAGCTGAGATGCTCCAGCCACCTCCCCCCCCTCTGTGTATAACAGAAGCTTTGGTAACCATGGCAACATAACACACACAGTACACTGATTAATGGCTAAAATTTCTTGAAATGACCTCTAAACAAAAAGCTTTTTCTCAAAAACTGTAAAAGATATCAAACTGAAAAGATATAGCCAGATAGCTGAATATTTTGTGAACATTTTAAAGTTTGTTTGGCGTCTCTAGGTGAAAGTATGAAGGAGCTGAAACTTTTGGGAGCGGAAGAAGATTTTAAGTTTCTCAAGCATGCTCCCATTGACTTCAATGTTAAAAAAAGTGATAAAAAGCTTAATATTTTAAAAAGTATAAATGGTAGAAAAAAAGTTGAAAAAGAGCACACCTCAGCTAAAAGAGACGAACATTTTGATAGTTGAATGGTTTTAATAGCTGAAAGTATGCAGAAGTTACGCATTACCAAAAAACGTACGGAATAAAATTAAAATTATTAAAAATAAATAAAATCGAATAACAATAGTGGGACTGCTAAAGCATTCCCACTAACTAGAAAATGCATTTCCTGGGGAAAATGCGTGGGAATGCTGAATTGCTAAAACGGCCCCCAGCAAAATTGCCCCCATCATATTGCCATCAAAACTGTCCCATCATATTGCCACCATCAAAACTGCCCCATCAGAATTGCCCCATCAAAACTGCACCATCATATTGCCACCATCAAAACTGCCCCATCAAAAAATATTTTTTTTTTTCAAAAATATTTTTTTTTTTCAAAAATTATTTTTTTTTTCAAAAATTATTTTTTTTTTCAAAAATATTTTTTTTTTCAAAAAAAATTTTTTTTTTTCAAAAATTTTTTTTTTCAAAAATTTTTTTTTTCAAATTTTTTTTTTTCAAAAATATTTTTTTTTTTCAAAAATAATTTTTTTTTTTCAAAAATAATTTTTTTTTTTCAAAAATAATTTTTTTTTCAAAATTTTTTTTTTTTTCAAAAATGATTTTTTTTTCAAAAATAATTTTTTTTTTTTCAAAAATAATTTTTTTTTTTTCAAAAATATTTTTTTTTTTCAAAAATATTTTTTTTTTTCAAAAATAATTGCTGAATAGCTAAATTGCTAAAATGACCGCCATCAAAACTGCCCCATCAGAATTGCCACCATCAAAACTGCCCCATCATATTCCTCTATTATAATCAGTACATGGTGTGTCTGTCCCCTCCCCCCGGGCTCTGTAATTAAAGCTGAGATGCTCCAGCCACCTCCCCCCCCTCTGTGTATAACAGAAGCTTTGGTAACCATGGCAACAAAACACACACAGTACACTCTGATTAATGGCTAAAATTTCCTGAAATGACCTCTAAACAAAAAGCTTTTTCTCAAAAACTGTAAAAGATATCAAACTGAAAAGATATAGCCAGATAGCTGAATATTTTGTGAACATTTTAAAGTTTGTTTGGTGTCTCTAGGTGAAAGTATGAAGGAGCTGAAACTTTTGGGAGCGGAAGAAAAATTTAAGGATTTCAAGCATGCTCCCATTGACTTCAATGTTAAAAAAAAGTGATAAAAAGCTTAATATTTTAAAAAGTATAAATGGTAGAAAAAAAGTTGAAAAAGAGCACACCTCAGCTAAAAGAGACGAACATTTTGATAGTTGAATGGTTTTAATAGCTGAAAGTATGCAGAAGTTACGCATTACCGAAAAACGTACGGAATAAGAAGAAAAATAATAAAAAAACGAATAACAATAGTGGGACTGCTAAAGCATTCCCACTAATAAATAAAATCGAATAACAATAGTGGGACTGCTAAAGCATTCCCACTAATAACAGTAAGTGGTCTTGCTATGCAAGAACACTTAATAATATATATGTGAGATAACAGTAAGTGGTCTTGCTATGCAAGAACACTTAATAATAAAAATAAGATATATAAATAGAGGTACAGAAATATACCTCCACATGCAGATTGCAGGGGGTATAGAGAGAGAGATAATGACCAGTAGTACGTCTAATATGTCTCTACTACATGCACAAAATGTATCATATTATATGTTATATATGTATATATACATAATAAAAACAATGTATGGTGAATCAATGCATAAATATAAGTATATATATATGCGTAGATATGCTTTTACGCATCTCAGAATTTAGAACCTGGTTTCAGTTCCCTTTTGAAGGCAGCCCTGTGTGTGGATCTCCTGCTCCATCATCTGGATTTTGGACTTTATACCACAATTTTTTTCAAAAATAATTTATTTTTTTTTCAAAAATAATTTTTTTTTCAAAAATATATTTTTTTTTTTCAAAAATTATTATTTTTTTTTTTTTCAAAAATAATTTTTTTTTTTTCAAAAATAATTTTTTTTTTCAAAAAAATTTTTTTTTCAAAAATAATTTTTTTTTTTCAAAAATATTTTTTTTTTTTCAAAAATATATTTTTATTTTCAAAAATAATTGCTGAATAGCTAAATTGCTAAAATGACCGCCATCAAAACTGCCCCATCAGAATTGCCACCATCAAAACTGCCCCATCATATTCCTCTATTATAATCAGTACATGGTGTGTCTGTCCCCTCCCCCCGGGCTCTGTAATTAAAGCTGAGATGCTCCAGCCACCTCCCCCCCTGTGTATAACAGAAGCTTTGGTAACCATGGCAACAAAACACACACAGTACACTCTGATTAATGGCTAAAATTTCTTGAAATGACCTCTAAACAAAAAGCTTTTTCTCAAAAACTGTAAAAGATATCAAATTGAAAAGCTATAGCCAGATAGCTGAATATTTTGTGAACATTTTAAAGTTTGTTTGGTGTCTCTAGGTGAAAGTATGAAGGAGCTGAAACTTTTGGGAGCGGAAGAAAAATTTAAGGATTTCAAGCATGCTCCCATTGACTTCAATGTTAAAAAAAAGTGATAAAAAGCTTAATATTTTAAAAAGTATAAATGGTAGAAAAAAAGTTGAAAAAGAGCACACCTCAGCTAAAAGAGACGAACATTTTGATAGTTGAATGGTTTTAATAGCTGAAAGTATGCAGAAGTTACGCATTACCGAAAAACGTACGGAATAAGAAGAAAAATAATAAAAAAACGAATAACAATAGTGGGACTGCTAAAGCATTCCCACTAATAAATAAAATCGAATAACAATAGTGGGACTGCTAAAGCATTCCCACTAATAACAGTAAGTGGTCTTGCTATGCAAGAACACTTAATAATATATATGTGAGATAACAGTAAGTGGTCTTGCTATGCAAGAACACTTAATAATAAAAATAAGATATATAAATAGAGGTACAGAAATATACCTCCACATGCAGATTGCAGGGGGTATAGAGAGAGAGATAATGACCAGTAGTACGTCTAATATGTCTCTACTACATGCACAAAATGTATCATATTATATGTTATATATGTATATATACATAATAAAAACAATGTATGGTGAATCAATGCATAAATATAAGTATATATATATGCGTAGATATGCTTTTACGCATCTCAGAATTTAGAACCTGGTTTCAGTTCCCTTTTGAAGGCAGCCCTGTGTGTGGATCTCCTGCTCCATCATCTGGATTTTGGACTTTATACCACAATTTTATTATACATATATAATAATTTTATGGACTTCTATTAATGTGCGTTTTTAAACATTTTTCAGATATACATATGAGTTTTCTCCATATATGTATTGGAATATGAACTATGGTTTTTTCACATATTTTTTCCAGTTAAATGCGCCTATACTTGTACTCTTCTACTGATTTTAACCACTTCCTGACCAGAGCACTTTTTACAGTTTGGCACTGCGTCGCTTTAACTGACAATTGTGCAGTTGTGCGGTGCTGTACCCAAACAAAATTTGTGTCCTTTTTTTCCCACAAATAGAGCTTTCTTTTGATGGTATTTGATCACCTCTGCGTTTTTTATTTTTTGCGCTATAACCAAAAAAAAAGCATAAATTTTGAAAAAAAAAGAATATTTTTTTCTTTTTGCTATAATAAATATCAACAAAAATGTTTTTATATTCTTTTACATATTTGTAGTAAAAAAATCGCAATAAGTGTATATTAATTGGTTTGCGCAAAAGTTATAGTCTCTTCAAACTATGGAAAAGATTTATGGCATTTTTAGGGCATTTTTAATATTTATTTTATTTATTTATTTTTTAATAGTAATGCCAGTGATCTGCGATTTTTAGCGGTACTGTGACATTGCGACGGACAGAACGGACACTTTTGACACATTTTTGGGACCATTGACATTTATACAGCGATCAGTGCTATAAATATGCACTGATTACTGTGTAAATGTCACTGGCAGGGAAGGGGTTAACACTAGGGGACGATCAAGGGGTTAACTGTGTGTTCCCTGGGTGTGTTCTAACTGTATGGGGATAGGACTGACTAGGAGAGGAGACAGATCGTTGTTCCTACTTAGTAGGAAGCGGGCACGAGCGCGCCCTTTGGCAGCTCTTAAAGGGAAACCTGTATATGTACCGCAGTAAATCTGCGTGAGCCAGTCGGGAACCGCTTAAAGAATCCATAAATACCTATTCAATATATTAACCATATACACCATTATTATTAAGGCAGTCAATTACGACCACTATCAACCATTATTTATTAATAAAGCAGTTTAAGTCAAAGTCTACATTAAGACCCCTAGGTGCCAAGACCTTGTTCTCATATACCCAAAATGACTCATGTTGACTGAGGGTTCTTATAAAATTGCCACCTCTCCAATGATGGTTGACCTTTTCTACCCCCCAAAATTGACTGCCTTATTAATTTTTTTTATATTCTTTATTTTATTATAAATAATTCACAGAGATAGAATAACATCACCATTATCAATCACATTCCATATTTAAATCACATGCTACTCCCTTCCCTTCAATTCTCCCTTCCCCCAAACAAAAAAAAAGAAAAAACCCCACCCCCTAATATAATAATCCCTTCCTCTTCACCTCTCCTCCCTCCCCTCTCTATACCTCCCTCATTAGCATACTCATCTTAGCTCTTAAATTCAATGTAGTTTCGCCAAATCTTTTAATAAATCCCCTGTGTGTCTTCTGTCATATGTATTAATTCCTCCATGGACCTCACCCATTCCACCCTTAATACCCACTCCTTCATCTTCGGGGCCTCCTGGGTTTTCCATAGACAAGGAATCAGACCTTCAGCTGCATTCGGGAGATATGGGACTAGGATATTTCTGTAATGAGGCACCGCATCCCTAGTATCATGAAACAAGCATACCCAGGGATCTTTCTGGATCCGTTCACCTGTTATATGAAAAATTGCCTCTATAATTTCTTTCCAGTAAGGTTATATTGTAATGTAGTCCCACCAAAGATGCGCAAAGGTCCCCGGGGCATCACAGCCTCTCCAGCAAATTGTAGGGCTCTCTCCCCCATATCTGTGTGCCCTTTGGGGGTCACATACCACCTCACCAACAGTTTATAACACATTTCCATTGTCTGGGCATCCCTTGCAGTAGAACATGCTACTCTTAATATCTTATTCCTAAGTTCCTCATCTCTAAGGGGTCCGATTTCCTCTTCCCATTTCCCCAGGTAAGATGGATATTCATATTCTGCTTCCCTAATTAGTATTTTATATATTTTGGATATGCTTTGATTTAAACTTAAGGGGGAGCCAAGCAGTTTCTCAATTAACCTCAATTGTCCCTTTCCCCATAGTGGTTGTGGTAGTGATTGCGTAAAATGTTGTAATTGTATACAGTATATCTCCATTTATCTAATGGTTTATTGCCCCATTCACGTGTAATTTCTGCATAAGTGTATAATCTATTTCCCTTAATCACATCTTGCAATAATATTACCTCCTTTTTTGCCCACCTAGTGAAGTATATGTCTCTTCTTTCCCTGGCTTAAAATAATTTGTATCTGTTAATGACATTAATGGTGAGTTGTAATCCCAGTGATATCTCCTACCTAATCCATCCCATATCTTCAAAGTGTTTCTCATTAGTGGGTTTGTGCTGGGACCTAAGTCTCAAAATTGTGGTGGTATCCAAACCAACTTCCCTATATCTGTTTTACTTTGTGAGATTTCTACATTTACCCAGCTTTTCTCCTCTTTGTTATAGATCCAATCTACAATTCAAGAGAGAGATCGCTTGATAATATTTTTTAAAATCTGGTGCTGCTAGCCCCCCCTCTCTTTTTCTTTAACTAATGTAGCATACGCTATCCTGGAACGTTTGCATGCCCATATATATTTTAATACCATTGATTTTAATTTCCTAAAATAATCCTGGGGTAGTGCTATTGGGATCATTTGAAAAATATATGTCAGCATCGGTAATATAAACATCTTTACTGCATTTATTCTCCCTGTCCATGAGAGAGTTTTATATCTCAGAATATTCAATTGGTCCTTGATCTTATTAAGCATGGGGATATAATTAGCCTTAAACATGGCACTTAAGGATGATGTAAATTTTGTACCAAGAAACCCCAGCTCCTCCTTACACCATACAAAAGGAAATTTAGGTTGAATTGCCTGCTGCTCTTCCCTCAATTTAGTTATACTCAAGATCTCAGATTTAGCCATATTTATTTTAAAGTTTGTTAGTTTCCCATACCGACTCAGCTCCTTTAAAACTATCAGGATTGTTGCCCTGGGATTAGAAATATAGAAAAGCAGATCATCTGCATACACGGCTACTCTATACTCTATTACTCCTACTCTGATTCCTTTAATATCCGGATTTTAATGGATTGCAGCTAATAGGGGTTCCAATGATTTTATAAACAACATTGGAGAGAGGGGGCACCCCTGTCTTGTCCCGTTGAATAATTCAAGGGGAGAAGACAGGTTTCCATTTATTCTCATTCTAGCCATTGGGTGATAATAAAAGGATGAGATCCATCTCATCATCCTCTCGCCCAGCCCTAAATATCTCAATGTTTCAAACATGAAGCCCCATTCTACCCTGTCAAAGGCCCTTTCGGCATCTATTGACATAAGAACAACTGGGGTCTCCCTTCCCATTACTTCATGTATCAGGAAGATGGACTTCAGAGAATTGCCCCTCCCCTTCCACCCTGTCACGAACCCGACCTGGTCATTATGAATCCACCTTGGTAGCAGAGGTTTCAATCTTTCTGCTATTATTTTGGTGAAGATCTTGATATCCGATCTTGATATACGACATTGGCCTATAACTCCCTGGGGATGCTGGATCCTTCCCTCCTTTTAAAATAAGGGTTATATATGCCAATAATGACTCCTCTCGTAGCATCTCTCCTTCTGCCAGTGCGTTCAGATAATCGCACAACTTAGGGACCAAAAACTTTGAAAATCTTTTATAATACAAAATGGAGTATCCATCGAGGCCCCGGGCTCTTTCCCAGGGTCATATTCTTTATTGCTCTATCCACCTCTTCTTGTGAAATTGGGGCTTCAAGATATTCAAGCTCCTCTTTAGATACCCTGGGAAGGTCTAGGCCCCATAGATACTCCTGAGCTTCAATCTTCCACTTCTCTCTGTCTTCCCCTCTCTGACTCACGTTATATAAGGCACTACAATAGGAATGGAATATGTTTGCACTTTCAGGGGAAGAATACACCATCTCTCCCTTGTCGTCCCTGATTTTGAGAATAGAGGACCTGTTCTTTTTTTCCTTTACTCTTCTAGCCATCCATTTCCCTGATTTGTTACCCCATTGGTATATTTCCCTATTTACTGAATGAAAAGCACATTTTCTCTCCTGTTCTAACAATTCCTCTAACGCCTCTTTTACTGTAAATTCTTGCCTTTCTGGAATACCTTTGGGTCCCGTTCTTTGTTTTAATTCCTGTATCTCTCTATATAAAAGGGCCATCTTTTTTCCCCTTTCTTTCTTTTTCCCCGTTCCAATCCCAGTCAAGATTCCTCTTACAAAAGCCTTATGTGTTTCCCACAAAGTTGACTTAGGGATTTCTACTGTGTCATTGGCCTCAAAGAAGGCCTCCAGCTCCTGCTCAATCCTTTTGATTATTTCAGGGTCTTAAATAAGGGAGTCATTCAGTTTCCATTTTTCCCCCACCAAGGGGTCGCCTGATATTTGCAATTGGATTGTAACTGGGGCATGATCAGACAGGGTAATTGCTTTGATATCCGCTCCTTTAAGGCATGGTACCAGTTGGTGTTCTATTAAAATATAGTCAATCCTTGAAAATGACCTATGTACAGGGGAGTAAAAAGTGTAATCTTGTTTCCCTGGGTGTCTAATCCTCCACGCATCCATCAGCTGAAAGTCCTGCAGCAATTTTTTTATTGCCCTTTGCCTTTGAGCCATGGATCAAGAGGAGCCCCCTGAAGTATCTACCCTTGCGTCTATGCTCCAATTTAAATCTCCTGCAAATATTAATTTACCCTCTTTAAAGGCATCAAGTTTTTTTCAGTGTTCTCTTTATAAATTTATCAGGGTCCTTATTTGGGGAGTAAATATTTGCGATTGTACACACCATATTGAACAGTTTCCCCTTTATAAAAGGGAACCTTCCCTCCGTATCGACCAGACGCTCCTCCGCCATAAATACCATCGCCCTGTCAAACCCAATGGCCACACCCCTTGAGTGCTGTTATGTTGTGTCTCCATAGAACCACATAGGAAACCGGTGTGACGTTTGCAAAAAAGAAATTGAATTGTAACGTTAATCTACACCCTGAAGAATGTGCAATATATGTTTCCTGAAGACACACCACATTCGCTCCCAACAAATGCAGCTCTTTATTTACTTTAAGAGTGTTTAGTCCCCTCACATTGTAAGTGACTAAGTTTACCAAAACCATGGTTCAATACAGGGAGCATCCTCTTATCTGGAGGAGGCAGCGAGAGAGAAGAGAGGAAGAGAAGAGAGAAAAAAAAGAAACCCCCCCATACCAGAACCCCTCCACCTCAAGAGCCCCCTCCCTCTGGAAGAGCAAACCTAAAAAAGGCTGGACAGATTCCCACTTTCTGTTCAGTATATGGAACCGGCCAGCATCATCCTGATGTCACCTCATCTCCATATCTTCCAAGGGGCTCCTGCCGCTGACACCTCTAGGCCCCCTGCCAGTCCCTCTGACCCCTGCCCCTTTACCCCCACTCACCCCCCATCCCTACTCTTTGTTTACATTTCTCCTTCCATGTTTCCCCACTCTTTTCCCTAGCAGTGAGAGCTTCCACTATATAGGACCTTCTCCCCCTCCCCATCTCCTCCCCCTCTTTTGCCCCCCACATTCCATCTCAAGTTGCTTTGAGGGGTTAATACTCTTTCCACCTCCCCAAAACTGGTAGAGGGGGGTAAAAGGTCCAGTTTATGACAGAAATCCATCAGCTCTTCTGGGAATCTCAAGACTGCAGTTCGGCCATCTTTCTTTCCTTTGAGACAAGTTGGAAAACCCCATTGATATGATATATTCAATGTCCTCATAAGCTCAGTTAAAGGTTTATGGAGTCTCCTTCTCATTAAAGTCTCTGTAGATAAATCTGAAAAAATCTGTAGCTCAACTCCTTCATGGAAAATTCCTGTTGAATTCCACATTTTTTACATCATTTTAGATTTTTCTTCTACATAGTGAAACCTCTCTATCACATCTCTTGGGCTCTCTCTCCTTTGGGTGGAATATCTTGTGATCCTATGAACTCTATCCACTTTCAATATCTCTGTCGTTTCTCTCTCCAATAAGGGGTTAAACAGCTCCTGTATCACTTTTATCAGTTCCTCATTGCTAAACCTCTCTGAGAGACCTTTTATTTGTAGATTTTTACATCTGCTCCAATTCTCTTGGTCTTCCAATTTGTATAGAAGAGCTCTATTTGTTCTCTGCAAGGATTTAATCTGTTCATTTATATCCTCTGATCTTTGATCATGATCGTCCAATCTTTCCTCTACTTCTTCTACCCTTCCTAGGATTTGCCCAATGTGTGACCTTATTGCAGCAATATTGACAATAAATTAAAACTGCAACAAGAGGGAAAAAGGAAAAAAAAAAAAGCAACAGTTCATGGGCTTCTCTGGGGTCCCTCAGTAAAGTCCGATGGCCACTGGCTGTTACACTTCACAGGGGATATATATATGCATATATGTTTACTGACTATTACGGTTCAGTAGCATAACTTTAAAAGTTCTTTTTAGCCTTCACACATTAAACCTTTGAGCCCGACAATAACATATTAGAATGACATTTGTTTCTCTTCTCTTCTTACATTCATATCATACCAGAAGCGGGAAAACAAAAAGGATCGATTTCCAGGCTAGGTACATTAAGTGAAATAGGTGATAGCGGAGGCATCCCAGGATACACTCTAGGTCTCCTGCTATTCAGCCACATTACTAGGTGGAGACATAGGCTTAAAACCAGTCTATTTCAGTTTAGTTAAGAGCATTAACTGAGTTCTTGTTATTGTATAAGCGTACATTTTCCTACCACGCTCCAGATAGTCTCCTACCCCTCCCTTTTAGTGGCCTGCAGCGATGACGTCTCTCATGGGAACGGTCAGTCTTGCTCCATCACCTCCTCCTTCCCATCAGCACGGGGGGTCTGTACCTCAGCCCCTAGTCTCTCCTCATCCACCAATCTCCTGAAACACCAACAGCAGTCTCCAGTTCAGAGCTGCGATGTCACAGAGTCACTCCACCGGCCAAAGAAAAAAAAAATCTCCTCCAGTATCTAAGCCATGGGGTGGTGATACCGGGAAATCCAGGGACAGAGAGGGACACGGAGTGGGAGAAGGGCCCCGGACAAACCCCGCTATGCTGAGTCAGGGACTGAGCTCCACAGTCCGATACGCGGAGCTCCAGAGTGGGCGTTCTGGATGGGGAAGGTGCCGTCAGCCAGCGCTGATGCCTAAGCGTCTCAGCATGCTAGCTCCAGGCGAGGCTTCTGGCTTGAACCTACGTGTCAGCGCTCCTCCCCATCCCCCTGCTGACTGCCTTATTAATAACGGTGAATATATTGAATAGGTAGTTAGGAATTCTTTAAAATCAGTAGGACCAATAAATTAGGTGAATGAACAAACACAGTACTTTTTTAATAATGTCATTTAATAATTTTAAAATAATTGTATTGTATTTAATAGTTCATTTTATTGATTACTAATTTTAATAAATAATAAAATGTTCCACAAATATAATTAATTTGTTTTGTCTACAGAAAGAATGAATAAAATGCTAATAGTTAATAATAACAGTTAATAGTTAATAAGAGACAAGTAAAGGGTTAAAATGTGATTAGAAGTATCGTAATGAAGTGGTATGTATTTAAAGTTGATCTAAGTGTATTTCTTGTTTAGAATGTAAACTGGGTGGTCACTGCGGCAGTCGGGATGAGTGGGGCGGAAAGATTGATCTATAAATAGTGCGTAGAATCATTTGTTGGGGACATGGAATTTCCATAGTGGTGGATCTGGAGAAATTACACTTCCGTGGTCCACGGGAAGTGGGTGTGCTCACATATGCTCTAGACTGCCTGGGAGAAGATCGGGAGGTAAACTTGACAACATCAAGGTATTAAAGGGCTTGGGTGAGGCAGCCTGCCCATCTACTGAGGAAGCCCAATCAGAGGGCGATACACGTGTAGAGGGGAGGAGCCAAGCCCGTGACGTTACGCAGCCACTGCAGTGAGCGAGTGGTCGCATTATAACTGTATCAAGCCAATTTTCATTGAATATCCTGTAATTGTGTTTTTTATTGGGGCATTTTAATAAATATTGCAAATGGAGAGCACTATGTATCCTCTGTTATTGCATGAATTTGGAGCCATATCCTAAGAGGAGATATCGAGCGTTATTGCTGGAGTGGAGGAAGAAGAGAAGTAGCAGGAATTTGTATATGAGGGATCATTATCACGATCCATGTGATTCTTCCAGGAGGCTGCTTATTTGAAAGTGGACACAGAGTAGCAGGTCGGATGTGGAGAAGTGAGACCATATTGGAGCGAGAGTAAAGAAATTGTTTCTGAGTCTACCTGAGTCATTGTTGAGGTGAGAAGGTATAATGGCTGCTGATGGTGTGCACATTTTGGCATTGTCTGTAGAGAACGTGAGGAGCACAGTGGTGGATGACAGATGAATTAGAATTCACAACAATCAAGGATTCACAGAATTTTATTTCCACTAATTTGTATGTGAACTATATTTAACAGGAGATTTATTATATGTAATTGTATTCATTAATTATTTAATATGATTGGCTTATAATATTTTGCATTTTTGATAACATTTATTCACGTGAGAGATTAGCAGCGCTGCATCTTAAATAATGAAAAGTTCTGATTGCTTACGTCCTGTACTTTAATTCATATTTTCATCTCTAGAGTTTTAATTAATCAAACTCTGTATCTATGTATACCAGTGTATGTTAACACCAACTATGAATTTATCTTAGAGTATTTGCTCCTTTTTGGTCTCCAAAATATTCAATTGAACATGTTTTTGTTATATCTGTTTAATAAGTGCAAAATAAAAACCTGTTGATTTTATTAAAAAAATCTTGTAAATTAATATCTTGTGGACTGGGGGTGGGTGGTGACAAGAGCTATGAGGCCTTTATAATTCATCATAAATTAAGTAGAAAATGACTGAAAACCGATGCATTGGAATTTAAAACCAAAAATACACTGTTGTCATGTCAAAGTTGAAGGTACACTATATTTCTTTCCACATCAGCAGATAGTTTTCTGTACTCACAGACTGTTTAAAGGGATAAAGCATAGGGGATTGTGCATGTAATGCAGAGAAGCATGAAATATGTATTTTTTTATTCTGCCTTGGCAAACACTTTAAGTACATAAACAACCAGTACTACCCTGGGAGTTCATGCTTGATGCGCGCATTTAAACTGCCCATTTATAAAGCACAGTGGTGCAAATGTCCTTAGTGCTGTGGTACATGTCAATAAATAGAAAAAGGTATGGGGGGAACCCGGTCAGAGTTATTTGACCTGTCTCTACTCTCTATACCATGGGCTGTATTTTATATATGAAGTGTAAGTGCAGTGTGGCTTAACCAGCGCAGGGTCTAGCAGAATCTATTCTCCTTAATAAATTTCAAATTAATATATACCATAAGTTTTAAGTTTTCCAATGGTGTGACAAATTTATGTATACTGTATACATCTGCCCCATGGTGCATGTTTTTTTCAGGAAAAACTGCAACGTAACTGCAACCTCCATGCAGGCACTAAAATAGACATGTCAAACAGATTAAATAGTTGGTGGAATTGAGAGGATGTCAAGGGGGACTCCCAGAATTAATATACTAAAGGCAAACAGGCTGTTGACTTTGTAAGGGAATTTTCCCTTAGCTTAATGAATGTGATGAAAATTCATTTTGCTAAGAATAGCCGGTCATACACAAGGAAGATTTAAAAAAAAAGCATTTTTGTTTGTAAGTGAAAGAAAACTTGATAGATCACAAGCATCTAAATTTATTGTGTAAACTGTCCACAGACATGGCAATGACAGTCCTCGCCTTAGGATTACCCCTCTAACACATTTCATCCAACCAGGGCTTAATCGTAGAAATAAGGACCCCATTTCTATGATTAAGCCCTGATTGGGTAGAACTCTTTAGATGGGCGGCCCTAGGGCAGGAACTGCCATTGCCATGTCTGCGGACTGTTTCTACAAAAAAAGGATGCTTTTGATCTATCCAGTGTGTGCCACCTTTTTCTGTCACTTTCAGTTACAGAGCGTGGATGGCTCAGCCTGCTTCCTGCACCTGAAGTTCGAATGGAGTTGGGGAGTAGTAACTTGGGGCAGGGAAGTCCTTTTTAATCTAATGTATTTTTGTTTACACACGATTGGTTGATGGAAGTAAGCAGAGCTTCATTTCAATCACTAAGCTCATTTGAAATTCCTTTGCAAATGAACAGTCTAAATGTCTTTAGAAAATCCACCTCTTTATGTCTGCTGTATGCCAATTGAGGGGTGCACCTACTTAATTCCAGAAAAAGAATACCACTTTGGTTTGTATAGTGAATGCCATGCCAAATCAATTTAGTTTTGAATAGAGAGGAAACATTTTAAAACTTCTGTCAAACTTCTGTCAGCTGTGTGTAAAGGAAGGGAAGCTCTGACAGTTGAATAGTTAATCATCTTCTGCAGCTGAAATCCCTGAATACCAGGAATAGAAAGTAATTAATGTTGTGAAGGTGTGCTGACTATGTGTAAAAAGTAGAGAAAACGCACAGTGAACACTACAGAAAAATAATAAAATATTAGCCAGTATAGAAAAAGAATGGGGGTGTAAATATACACAATGTGTAGTTACCGAATGTAAATAATTGTGTAAATTTACACCCACTTTCTTTTTCTACACAGGCTAATATTTTATTATTTTTCTGTAGTGTTCACTGTGGTGTTCCCTACTTTTTACACATAGTCAGCACACCTTCACAACATCAAGGGTTTTTACCGATCGGAGCGTGTTGTCGGAAATTCTGACCGTGTGTGGGCTCCATCGGACATTTTCCATCGGATTTTCCGACACACAAAGTTGGAGAGCAGGAGACAAAAATTTTCTGACAACAAAATCCGATCGCGTCAATTCCGACCATGTGTGGCCTGTTCCGATGCACAAAGTGCCACGCATGCTCATATGAAATTCCGACACGGAACAGCTCATTCTGGTAAACTTAGCGTTCGCAATGGATACAGCACTTTCGTCACGCTGCAATGTTAAAAATGGTTTAATACAGCGCACTCTCTTCTTCTTCTTTATAATGGGACAAGAATTAAGTAGTTTTGCTGTTCATATTCACACACACTTCTCACAAACTAATTTCTTTACTATTTTTCGGTATTCCCTCAATATATTTTGATACATTTTGATATGTCACATCTGACATAATCTTTTTTTTTTTTTTTTGGTTTTTAAGGCCGATTAATTTTTTTAGGGTTTGTATTTTTTTCAAGGCGTATTTTTGGTTTTTGTGATTTTTATTTGTACTCGTGAAAATTTTTGTGTGTGTTTTTTGGGTCAAGTTACCACAACACCATTAATATGTTGTTCTATTTAAACTGTAGGAGATTGTTTGGTGTTGTTGTCCCTTGTTAATTTCACATTTTATGCTAGAAATGTACCTGAATCGTCACCAACAAACTGTCATTTTTGGATGAAAACACACACAGGAGAGTAGAATTTCACCAAAAAAAACCTTTTATTAAGGGGTCACAACTAAACAAAGAGGGAGGCAACGCTGGAGAAACTGCAGAAATGGGTGAAGCCTTGGACCCCCTGGGCAGACATCAATAATTTTCACGCAAAATTGTTGACCTGAGGAGTCCATATCTAAGGGAGGGCAGTCTGGTCCAGAAGTAAAAGCAGCAGATGACATCTGTGTCCCCAGGCTGTGGTCATACGAGAGACTGCAGCTTTTGTCAGACCAGACTGAACCCAGGCCATCACTCTCTGGTCTTCTTTCCATGCTTCCTTCCACGCTGTGGCTGTAGTGGTGGAGTTGTGGCAGCAGGAGGAGAAGGAGGATGGTCCAACTCAATCACGTCGGTCTTGGGTGTTAGTTCCCCACTCACCCTCTTACTTAGGACTTTATACAGAAGGTCCTCACATAGTTTGCGTGGACCCTCCTGCATGCCCTGCAGTTTTGTGGCAGCCATGCAGGCAAAGGCCTCTTCAGGAGTGGGGAAGGCTCGGGGGGACGCAGAAGCCTCCTGAATCAGCCTGAGCGCTGAATCCTGCACGGGAGTCGTCTTCCTCGCCCTTTTGTATGGAAGGCGGAGGGGAGGAACCTGCGATTCAGTCAGGCTGCGACTTGTCCCAGGCTTCTCTTGGCTGACACTTCGCCCCGCCTCCTCCTGGCTGCCACTAATCCCCGCCTCCTCCTGACTGCCACATTCCACAGCCTCCTCCTGGCTGAGGTCTTCCTGTGTATGAAAAAGGGACATAGTTTTAGTTTTTTATTCATCAATCACACACAATTTTCACCTCCTGACTGTTGCAACTTGAATGTTAACAAATATAACAGACTAGCATTCTGAGCCCAGCATTTTTCATTCTTGTCCCAATTATTTTTGCCCACTACTGTCTATTGATATGTAAAACACTTTTTTCAATCAGCAATTAGTGATTAATTATAACATCTAGCAAACATAATTTCTTTATTGATCAGAAATCTGAAGAGGAATGCTATACCTGACTCCAGCTGGGCTCCTCCACTTCTTCCTGGCTGGAAGGCCCAGGTTGGACATCGGAAGCCTCAGCTGGGATGGAAGGAAGCGTGGAAGGAAGAGTAGAGAGTGATTCCCTGACTTCAGTGTGGTCTGACAGAAACCACAGTCTCTCATAGTACCACAGCCTGGGGACATAAACGTCATCTGCTGCAGCTCCGGATCTCTGGGAATCCGTGACCTTCTTGCGCTCCCTAAGATAAGTGCTCCTCAGGCCACCAATTTTGGTTTTTAAATAAGGGATGGTTGCTGTGGGGACCACCGGCTTAACCAACTCCAGCAGTTTCTCCAGCGCTGCCTGCCTCTTTTGTTTATTGTTGTAATGCGGGTGTCTCACCTGCCACAGACAGGGCAGCTCCCTGTACTTGTCTATGAACAGGGTTAGGAAATTGTGGTCGTTGAAGCCATCCATTTTCTCTGCAAGACACAACACAAGACAAACCCTCATGTCAGGCCAAACTCTCCTAATCTTGTTAAAATCTAGGCTTCTATTTCGAAGCAGTATAGGCCCAAGTTTAGATCTTACCTTCGTTATCACGATCGGCGCTTTCGATGCTCCTTCCTCCACTCACAGATCGTACGTAATACGCACGCGTGTTACGCTTTATACACACTGCGCATGCGTGTAGCTCCGCTCGCCCCTGACATTCTTTCGAGTCTATTCCCTGCCCCTTTTCGTTCTGCGCAGTGGTGGAAGAGCACATGGCGGATAAACAGCAGGTGTGTGCTAATTACAGGAACGAGGAGGAGGAGGAAGGGCCGGAGCCGGAAATATCCCGATCCAGAAGAAGATTTAAGGCCTCAAATATGTCCTTTGGGGAGATGTTGCAGATGGTGGACATCCTGAAGAAGGCCGACTATGACGGGAAGTATAAACCTTACCCCAACCCCAATGTCAGAAAGGCCAAGATAATTACGAAAGTGGTCAAGAGTCTGCACCGGAAATTCGGGGTACGACGATCGAAAGATCAGCTCAGGAAGCGGTGGTCGGACCTCAAATTACAAGAACATGAGCAGTACAGAAAGATCCGGAGAGTGCTGCTAAAAAGTAAGTAGTTGTGCTGTGTTCCTATTCTTTATGTTTATTACGTTCGTGCTGCTCCATGTGCTTTTCTTATTACAAGTGTAAATTTTGAAATGGCAACTTTCATGTTCATGGGCCCATTATTCGTTCGTATCAAACATTTTTCTTTCGGCCTCTAAAACACCATTGTTTAGGCCATATGCATTTGGACACATTTTTGACGTTTTTTACTTGTCATAAACTAATTTGGTTGTGTAGATGGCTTTGTTACTAGAATGAAATGCAAACTAGATTCTGTGTAAGGAGAGGACACTCAGCAGCTGTTTTCACATCTGGACACTGGAGCACTATAGTGTGGGACACCAGAACACCATTTTTATTAGGGGGCCACACAGATGCTCCAGTGTATACTATGGGGGGTCTCCATCTGTGAAGCTTGTACCAAACAGGTAAAGTATTGAAGCTTTCCAAAGGACACTGCAAACGCTACATTTTTGCACTTGGCCAAAATAGACAATTGTACCCCACTTCCAAGCAATGTTTCCTATTTATAGTTCTGCCATCAAATCACTGTGTGCTAAGTATAGCATTTGTGAAAAAAGACTCGGAGGACACCCCTCATCCGAGGAGACCAGAGACCCCCCACCTCTGGAAGAAGGGGAAATTACCCCAAACCAAGAAGTGCAGGAGGATGAAGAAGACGTGGTGGAACTAGTCACCACAACAGGTGAGTGTCTGCAACCACAGGCTCAGGTAAGAGATGGATGTCGGCATATTTTTGATACCTGTTTTTGTTTGGTTTCTCTCTTTTTAGGTGATCGTGATGTTGTGGATCGAGATCCTTTCACATCAGAAAGTGCCCAGATCCTGATCGGGGAGATCATGGGGTGTAATTTACATTTGGAAAACCTAAAGAAAAACATCAATGATGTTATCCAAAAAAATAAGAACATCATTGATGTTTTGGGGCGAGTTTAAAACCCCTCTCAAACCCTTGGTTTTTTGGTGTGCTCCAATTTTCAAAATGTTTGCAAGATTTGTAGAAAAGCCTAATTTGTAGGATGCACACAGTGTGCCAACATGTGCTATCTGCCATCACGGGAGATCAATGGACGCGTTTTGGGGTTGCAACCCCTTCTTCTATAATAAAGTAGGTGAGGGGAAGGGGTTTCTCCCCCAAAACACGTCCCTTGATCCCCCCGTGATGGCAGGTGGCACATGTTGACATTGGTAAATTTGTGTGCATGCTCCAAATTTGCCTTTTCCTGGGGTGACTTCATCCCATCTGAACGCAATATCAAACACAGTTCTTAAATACTCATGTCTGATATTACCTTCAAGTTATACCAAATGTGAACTTTTTAAGTTCAAGATTTGTGTCTTTCTTGTTGGTTTTACACATGCCTGTTTTATCTTAAATAAATGGACCTTTATCTGGTTTATAATGCTACCCCAAAAATTTATAAACAACAAACCTGTGGGTTTGTTATATAAACCTTTTCCAAATGCACATGTGATTGTGCAGGTATTAAAGAGATTGTTAATCAAGAATGTGTGGATTATTGTGTCAACGCTAATAAAACACTTTGTTGGTGATGTAATTGGTGATTTCTATGAAAATGGGGGTTATTTCCTAAGGGCAAATCCTCGTTGCACTAGAAGTGCAGTTTCAGTGCAGTTGCAAGTGCACTTGTAGTGCAAAGTGTCTTTGCCTTTACTAAATAACACCCAACAGTGCTTTGTATAAGGTTACATAATCACGCCATTTTCTGGACTCAACACATTTCTGTCAGGGTCAGCTAAAACAAACACAAGCAGTAAATGTCCACAAAGAATTTCTTTTTTTTGCTTTTTTATTTGAAAAAGGCTTCACAAATTTGAAGGCATATTGATGGCCCCCCTACCAGCAAAGAACTCCAGGTATCGTAACCGGACATCACGGGCACTCAGGATGCCAGGATGGCCGCTTTCAAGCGCCGTCATTCTTGTTTGAGGTATCACTCCAGCCTCAGGCCCAACTGAGCCAGCATAGTTGGCCAAATCTTTCCATAAAAAGTTATGGAGAATACAGCACACCATGATTATATGATTAAGTTTATACTCCGCCATATGGATAGGTGTCAGAAATAGGCGGAACCGACTGGCCAGGATTCCAAATGTGTTCTCCACCACTCTTCGGGCTCTGGCCAGCCGGTAATTAAAAACCCTCTGTTCCGGGGTGAGGGTCCTCATAGGGAATGGCCGCATAAGGTGGTCCCCCAGCACAAACGCTTCATCAGCAACGAACAGAAATGGGAGTCCTTCAACATTGTCCTCTGGAGCTGGCAAGTCCAAGCTGCCATTCTGGAGACGCCTGTAAAACTCCATCTGGGTGATGACTCCACCATCGGACATCCGGCCATTCTTCCCCACGTCCACATACAAGAAGTCTTAATTAGCCGACACCACCACCAACATCACAATACTGTTGAACCCATTATAGTTGAAATAGTAAGACCCCGAGTTGGGTGGTGGGATGATGTGGACATGTTTCCCATCAATTGCTCCTCCACAGTTAGGAAAGTCCCACCGCTCGGCAAAGTAGGAGGCCACAGTCTGCCATTCCTGTGGCGTGGAAGGAAACTGTTGAGGAAAAAATAAAATAATTTATATTTTTGCTCACAAACATGGCAAGCAGATTAGGCACAAACATTCTGGGGCAACCTCCAGATAGCATTTATTAAGGGGAATTGAACAACACCAAAGTATAAGGTACACCTATCATATTCCCCCTCCCCCCCTCTCATGGGCCATTTCGAACATTATGGGGGGGTGTGGAAATCTTGGACAGGTAACCCTCTTCACTTCATTGAGAGATGAATGCCTAAATACAGGGTATTACTTGGAACAGCCCCTCCTTAGTTACACTATTGGCAGCCCACTGGACAGGTAAGAAGTGTCATAATACAAAGATATAAATACACACTGTACACATTTGAGCACATTTGAACATTCTGCTATTACCTGACTCAAGATAATAATGGATCCTAAAAATTCAAACGGTACCATTTGAAAGTATACAGGCAGGCTCTTGAACTACATGCTTTGGGGAATTCATCCATAAATCAGAGCACAAAAGAGATGGGTATAATGTGTATGGGTTTGGCAAAGTCAGCAGATAGATGATTGAGGATAGATAGAGAATTGGGATCAGCTGACTTAGCAGTTGGGGGAGGGAGGGTTACTAAAAATGATTTGGGGACACCACAAAAAATAAGCCTCTGCCACTCTGCTTGAATTTAAAACTAAAATAACATTTCTAAACATTTTAAGTAGTGTTTGGGGTAAAGCACTACTATGGAGCTGATAAAATACATTGTTTTAAGTGACTACATACGGTGAATATAGGGCCCGTAGAGCATGCTGGGGAGGTTAGTGAAGGACAATCTGTATGAAGGACCTAAAAAATTAATTACATAAAAATCCAGCATGCATGAGGACAAAGGGGACATTCACAGCATATTACAATCATGGTAATTAGGGAATGAGGAAAGAAATACAAGATATTAGCAAACATTAAATACAATAAAATGTGATATTAAAGGATAAAAATCTTACCTTCATATACTCCTTCTGCAGGACCTGTATGATGGCAGAACAGGTCTCTGGGATGATGATACCCAGAGCCTGGGGGGAGATGCCTGTCGAGAACTTCAAGTCCTGCAGACTTCTCCCTGTGGCCAAATACCGCAGGGTAGCGACCAGCCTCTGCTCCGGAGTGATGGCTTGCCTCATGCAGGTATCCTGCCTGCTAATATAAGGGGTCAGCGAAGCCAATAAACTGTGAAATACGGGGTCCGTCATCCGGAGAAAGTTCCTGAAATCATCAGGATTATTCTCACGGATCTCACGGAGCAAAGGCATATGAGAGAACTGGTCACGCTGAAGCAACCAATTCTTGGTCCATGAACTCCTCCCCACCCTGTTCATGGACTGGACTTGTGTCAAGGGCAGGACCCCAACACCAAGCCCCCGCACAGCACGAACTCTAAGAGGAGTACGCATACGCAACATGGCTAGAAAACGGTCGGCTGCTCAGAACGAAGTAACAGAACGCACTGAAGAACAGCAAGGCCTGTGAAGAGCGACCTGAAAAACAGTAACGAACGAACAAGAACACAATGACTAAGTCACGCGGAACTTGCTTGCACGCACTAAAGAGCAGATGCAAACCCACAAGCACAAACTGAACAGCAGAAAACGATCTGAAAACCACAAGTCTGAAAAAGCGTGATTCGTCTCTCACCAAACTTTTACTAACACGAGATTAGCAAAAGGAGCCCAAAGGGTGACGCGCTTGGTTCTGAACTGGCCTTTTCTAGTCTCGTCGTACGTGGTTGACGTCACCGCGTTGTTGGTGATCGGAAATTCCGACAACTTTGTGCGACCGTGTGTACGCAAAACAAGTTTGAGCCAACATCCGTCGGAAAAAATCCTAGGATTTTGTTGTCGGAATGTCCGAACAAAGTAAGACCGTGTGTACTGGAGAACAGCCAAGGGAACATTTATTTTTTTAAACTTAAACTACTGATGGCCACGGAAGAGCAAGGAGATCACATGCAACCTATTAAAGCAGAAGTAAAGTTATCTAAATGAAAAAAAAATCCTCTCCCTGCAAGGTAAAGTCATAATACGTTAGTTTGCATCGCATACTTACTTTGAAACTAAGCACTTCAGCAGCGAGCTGTCCACGCTGCAGAGGCTTCCATCTTCACTCGGTCTTCCTTCCGGGTTCATGGGCTCTGGTCCTTTGCCCTCTGGGTGATCTATTTACACTGCAAGGATTTTAACCGCTTGCTTACTGGGCACTTAAACTCTCCTCCTGCCCAGACCAAGTTTCAGCTTTCAGCACTGACGCACTTTGAATGACAATTGCGCGGTCATACAACACTGTACTCAAATGAAATTTTTATCATTTTTTTCACACCAATAGAGCTTTCTTTTGGTCATATTTAATCAATGCTGGGGTTTTTATTTTTTGATAAACAAAAAAAAAGATGGAAATTAAAAAAAAAAATCATGTTTCATAGTTTGTTATAAAATTTTGCAAACAGAAAATTTTTCCCCTTCATTGATATGCGCTGATTAGGCAGCCCTGGTGGGCACTGATAGGCTGCACTCGTGGTTACTGATAGGCTGCACTGATGGGCACTGATAGGCACAGATAAGGCGGCACTGATGGGGACAGATAAGGTGGTACTGATGGGCACAGATAAGGCGGCACTGATGGCCACTGATAAGATGGCACTGATGGGCCCTGATGGGTGGCACTGATGGGCACTGATAGGTGTTACTGATAGGTACCACTGATAGATGGCACTTATGGACACTGATAGGTGGCACTGATAGGTGGAACTGATGGGCACTGGTAGGTGACACTGATGGGCACTGGTAGGTGACACTGATGGGCAGCACTGTTGATGAGGCATTGATTGTTGACACTGATAGGTGGCACTGTGGGCACTGATAGGTGATACTGTGGGCACTGATGGGTGGCACTGTGGGCACTAGTAGGTGGTGCTGGTGGGCACTGGTAGGTGGCACTGTTGTGCCCTGGAAGGTGACACTGGCAGGTGGCACAGGTTAGGCACAGATGAGCTGGCAGGAGCTCTCCTTGATCGGGACCGATGTCCCTCTGAGAGCCGCCGGTGATCTGCTTTTTTTTCCTCCTCACCCTATCAGCGCGAGGAGAAAAAATAGCCGATTACCGGCTCCGTTTACATCACATGATCAGCTGTCATTGGCTGACAGCTGATCATGTGGTAAGGGGTCCTTACTCCGATCTGTAATCAGCCAAGTCTCATAGACTCACTGATCACAGAGCGCATCATGCTCACCCTACAGGGGGTGCGCAGGCCGCTCGGGCACAGGAGGACGTCTATTGATGTACTCCCGGTAAAGTAGGTCCACACTGTAGCTGTCATTCGGCTATAGCGCGGATCTGAAAAAGTTAAACTTTGTTGCAGTTTCCTACCTTTTATTATTCTGAAGAAATCACTGTTTGTTCCTCTGTGCCCCTCTGCTGAGTGAGCCTAATGGAAGTGGTTTCATAATTATAAACCAGCTGCTACAGAATCAGGGCTCTAATGAGGAAAATTGCAGGATCTGCATCCCTTTAGATGTTATTTCCCAATGGGGATATCTCACCAAAAAAAAAAAAAAAATGTTGTAGGGGATGCCAATATATATATATATATATATATATATATATATATATATATATATATATATATATATATATATATATATATATATATATCTATATATATATCTATATCTATATAGTATATTTGTATTACTTAACAGTTTCAAAATT
This sequence comes from Lithobates septentrionalis, assembly GCA_037952835.1. Taxonomy (NCBI): domain Eukaryota; kingdom Metazoa; phylum Chordata; class Amphibia; order Anura; family Ranidae; genus Lithobates; species Lithobates septentrionalis. The sequence continues at coordinate 3,529,111 of JBBDGP010001187.1, read as the reverse complement.
TCAATGTAGGGTTTTAATTTAAGTAATTTAAATCATTAAATTGCATTATACTGCAACACTGTCAAGCACGCATTTATGCGGATTTAAAAATAAATTATAATTTTACTACATAAATGTTTATATGCCAATTTGTGTTTTACTAATAGTATAATTAACATGTTTTTCATGAAGATAATTAAGACAATCAACCCCATTATTTTAAAGAATTAAAGTAACCATAAGCAAAATATTCAAACTTACTTTGTGCAAGTTGGTGACAGCACATCTATTATAATACAACTGGACATTACATCACTGCAGAACCTTTCCTATAGCTTCAAGACCTTGTGTGACAGAAAAAGGTTTGTCCTGCGACCTCCCTGTTTCTAACTTAGCGATCAGAGAGCACAGCACCACCTGTCACATAAGCTCCCTAAGCTACAAAATAGTTTATTTATACCTATCATCATACTTCATAAGTTGTTTAATTGAAATGGAAACTCTGTGGTCAAGATTGTATATATACTTTAAGGAAAGCACATGCAGAATGATCATTTTCTTTTCTCCATGTGGTAGCTGAAGGCAGGGCTCACCAGCTAGTCTGAACATGAGTCAGTAAAGAAAGAGGAGGAGGGAGTGAGGAAGTGCAAAATGGGAACAAGAGGTGTGTAGTGACATAGAGATCAGTGTGCTGATAAAGGGTTTAAAAAGAGCATTTTTTAGACAATGGATTATAAACATTAGGTACAGTTCAGAAGACGCATACTTTAAAGGGGTTGTAAAGGTAAAAATGTTTTCACCTTAATGCATTCTATGCATTAAGGTGAAAAAACTTCTGACAATACCGCCGCCCCCAGCCCCCCCGTTTTACTTACCTGACGCCTCGAAAGTCAGCTTCGCGTTCCCGACAGCTATTCCTCCGCTCACCCTGGCCGCTGATTGGCTACAGTGGATGGATTGGAAGCAGCGCAGCCATTGGCTCGCGCTGCTGTCAATCACATCCAATGATGCGGCGCGCTGGGGGGCGGGGCCGAGTGATACAGTGAGCGGCTATAGCCGCCGGCTGTATCACGGGAGCGCGCCCGCAAGCACTAACCACCATGCGAAGGAGCTCGCATTAAGGTGGTTAATGCTTGCGGGGAGGAGCTGAAACAGCCGCCGAGGGACCCCAGAAGAGCAGGTTCAGGGCCACTCTGTGCAGAACGAGCTGCACAGTGAAGGTAAGTATAACATGTTTGTTATTTTTTTTTTTTTTTAAATTTACCTTTACAACCCCTTTAAAGGTAATTTCAAGCTGTAGGTTATAGAATCTACATAGATTGTTCAATGTAGGCTTTATGGTGACTTTATAAGCAGCTTAAAGTGACACTAAACCCTGGCTTTAAAAAACATAATCTTTTAAAGGTTAACTCCACTTTCATTGAAAAAAAAATAGCAAAAAATAAATAAAATAAAAATAAATACAGTAATGTTGCATACAGTATATAGCACCAGATTTTAATTGAATGTTGTTAAGAATTACATTTCCTTTTCAATCTGCAGGCTGTAAATTTCTGTAAAAAAAAAAAAATGTGATATGGCAAACTGGAGGTGTTCCATACATTATTGCTATATGGAATGCCCGCAGAAATTTCTTTTTTTGCTTGTGTGATTGGCTCAGTGATTTTCCCAAAAGTCTAAAGTAAGATACAAGTTAGATTTTAGGCATCCTCTGCAACAAAAAAAAAAAAACATTTTTGGTGAGATGCTCCCAAAAGGGTTAATCAATTCTAATAGGATGCTGACACAGAAAATTTGCTCATTAGAACCCTGCAAGTGCAATTATGAAAAAGTCACTCTTATTTAGAATTGGTATCCAAAAACACAAAGTAGAACAAACTGTTTTTCTTTAGAGCGACAACAGGTAGGAATCTACAACAAAGTTTGTAAACCACTTGCCACCAAATCACGTACCTTTACTTCATTTGCTTCAAGTGGTTTTACCAGGGTGGTGCCTGCAGCTGCTTAATTTTTAAAGCATCCCATCCTTTCATACTCGCGTGCCAAGACAAATGCATACTTAAGTCGCGCCTGTAAATGTAAACTGTTCAAACTACACACGTAAGGTATCGCCACAAACATTAGAGTGAGAACAATAATTCTGGCACAGGACCCCCTCTTTAACTCTAAACAGGTAACCATTAAAATTTTTCAAACTGTTGCCTATGGAGATTGGATTAAGATGGACTAGGAACATGGACTATGGGATATGTAGTGTGCATAGAGCAGTGCACATTCCAAATAAATGGAACTGAGGGGGGAAATGAGAGGTTTTGTAGCTCACAGATGATGTTACATGGAAACAGAATAACACAGTAAAAACAATTTAATGAAAAACAGATTACAGGGCAATTAAGTAGTGGATGTGTATGGATTATTTTTGGAGAATAATGATATCTTTTAGTGTCATGTTAACTACTTCAGTTTACTTTTTTCTAACCTATTTCCATAGTAAAAAAAAAAACAATCCTCCTAAACAAACATTTAACAGCAGGTAGACAGCACCATTTTGTATAAGCTGAAGGTGGCTTCTTTAAACAATGTGCACATGTGGTGAGTAATGTGCCTTGAAAATAGTCATTTACTGTAGACCTGTGACATGTATTGTCTACCATGATTACAAACACCTATATTTGTTAGAATGGCAAACTGGTATTAAAATGCCTCTTTTTCCTTTATTTAAACTTTCTCAATTTCAACATGTACCAGGAAAAGAACCAAAATAATAGAACCAAAAGGAAAAGAATCTAACCTTGTCTTTAATTATCATGGTTGGAAGCATTCAACTAAATCTTTATTTTCTTTTCACAAAATGAATACATATAACACTGATTTACCTACATAGGCATGTTTGTAAAATTACTATAGAATCTTGCAAATAACATTTTATTTACCTGTCCAGGCTCATGGCTGTCATAATGGCTGTGCATGCAAACTGATTGCATGTATCCAAGGATGTAATTATAGTACAAAGCGGGCTTCCGAACACCCACTCTCCTCCTCGGGCCCACTGATGGATTAGAAATGGCATTCCGATAATGTGGACAAGATCTGCCACTGCCAGATTACACATATAAATATCAGGTATTGTTTTTCTTCTAGATCTAGCATAAACAAACAAAAACATTTATACATTTTTGATTAGCGCATTTCCAAAACAGAATGGAAGAAAATACTGTTTAAAGATTATAGATTTGAAAATTTATTTAATGGAATTTTTTAATTATTTTGAAGTCCAGGGAGTTTTATATATATATACACTACCGTTCAAAAGTTTGGGGTCACCCAAACAATTTTGTGTTTTCCATGAAAAGTCACACTTATTCACCACCATACATTGTGAAATGAATACAAAATAGAGTCAAGACATTGACAAGGTTAGAAATAATGATTTGTATTTGAAATAACATTGTTTTTACATCAAACTTTGCTTTCATCAAAGAATCCTCCTTTTGCAGCAATTACAGCATTGCACACCTTTGGCATTCTAGCTGTTAATTTATTGAGGTAAGCTGGAGAAATTGCACCCCACGCTTCTAGAAGCAGCTCCCACAAGTTGGATTGGTTGGATGGGCACTTCTGGCGTACCATACGGTCAAGCTGCTCCCACAACAGCTCAATGGGGTTCAGATCTGGTGACTGTGCTGGCCACTCCATTACCGATAGAATACCAGCTGCCTGCTTCTGCTGTAAATAGTTCTTGCACAATTTGGAGGTGTGTTTAGGGTCATTGTCCTGTTGTAGGATGAAATTGGCTTCAATCAAGCGCTGTCCACTGGGTATGGCATGGCGTTGCAAAATGGAGTGATAGCCTTCCTTATTCAGAATCCCTTTTACCCTGTACAAAGCTCCCACCTTACCAGCACCAAAGCAACCCCAGACCATCACATTACCTCCACCATGCTTAACAGATGGGGTCAGGCATTCTTCCAGCATCTTTTCATTTGTTCTGCGTCTCACAAACGTTCTTCTTTGTGATCCAAACACCTCAAACTTGGATTCATCCATCCACAACACTTTTTTCCAGTCTTCCTCTGTCCAATGTCTGTGTTCTTTTGCCCATCTTAATCTTTTTCTTTTATTGGCCAGTCTCAGATATGGCTTTTTCTTTGCCACTCTGCCCTGAAGCCCAAAATCCCGCAGCCGCCTCTTCACTGTAGATGTTGACACTAGTGTTTTGCAGGTACTATTTAATGAAGATGCCAGTTGGGGACCTGTGAGGCGTCTGTTTCTCAAACTAGAGACTCTAATGTGCTTATCTTCTTGCTTAGTTGTGCAACGCGGCCTCCCACTTCTTTTTCTACTCTGGTTAGAGCCTGTTTGTGCTGTCCTCTGAATGGAGTAGTACACACCGTTGTAGGAAATCTTCAATTTCTTTGCAATTTCTCGCATGGAATAGCCTTCATTTCTAAGAACAAGAATAGACTGTCAAGTTTCAGATGAAAGTTCTCTTTTTCTGGCCATTTTGAGCGTTTAATTGACCCCACAAATGTGATGCTCCAGAAACTCAATCTGCTCACAGGAAGGTCAGTTTTGTAGCTTCTGGAAGGAGCTAGACTGTTTTTAGATGTGTGAACATGATTGCACAAGGGTTTGCTAATCATCAATTAGCCTTCTGAGCCAATGAGCAAACACATTGTACCATTAGAACACTGGAGTGATAGTTGCTGGAAATGGGCCTCTATACACCTATGTAGATATTGCACCAAAAACTAGACATTTGCAGTTAGAATAGTCATTTACCACATTAGCAATGTATAGAGTATATTTGTTTAAAGTTAGGACTAGTTTAAAGTTAGCTTCATTTAAAAGTACAGTGCTTTTCCTTCAAAAATAAGGACATTTCAATGTGACCCCAAACTTTTGAACGGTAGTGTATATATATATATATATATATATATATATATATATATATATATATGTATTCCTTTTGTGTGTTTGAGAATTAATATGACAAATACCTTTATATGTATATCTATATATAATAGCTATATATAATATATGAGCTTATGAATAGTCCATTGTTCTCATGGTCCCCCCTCCCCTTATAAACAGTGTATAAATATTATGTTTTTTACCTTGCACGTGACTGGGTGTTTGGAAAAGTTACATAATTTTTTACTTAGCTTCACCTCATTCATTAAACCAAGTGAAAATTCACTTTCCAAAAAAAAAAAGAAAATATTTCTAATCTTTTATCTTTTAAAATATTTCTAATCTTTTATCAAATCAAGGTCTCTAACTTTTACCACCCTCCTTTCCATTTACTTTAACCCTTTTACAAAGTGAATGCATATACACATACGTCAAATTCATATATAAAGTCAGAATGTTCCCATGAAAAACAGAAAGAAAGAAACAGGTTCACATTTTCTAGTACACACCAAAGTAACATAATGAACTTCTAAATAAAGAAAAAATGTTGCGCTGTCAAAATAGTGGTATATATTATAAAGTCTTTGCTCAATGTATTATCAGAGGATATGAACCATTAAAGTCCTTCACATAATCCAACACAATGGGGGTCATTTACTATAGCGCCAGGAAGTACTGGGCACTGTGGCAAATAATAGCTCCCATTTTAGCCAAATAAAATTTCATCAGGCGAATGTGCGAATGAAAATTAGCGCTATTGTTGAGAAACATACATTGGTAAATTCCAAATCGGCGCTAATTAGCGCTTCCGCGTATATGCAAATGCCAAAAAAAAAGTTATATAGTACTGCACTGTAACCATGATCCATGTATGTGAAAGAAACATTTTTATGTGAGATGTGCTCTACCTCGTGTGCATCTATTGATGTATGTTGCAATTAGTATTCCTAGTTTTTTTCCTTCTTTTGCTAACGAATGCAGTTATGAATGATTATTACATAGTAATGTCTGCTATTCTGTAAAGTTACATGTATTAAACATTTAGGTTACCTATTTGTTTTATGTTGTTTTTTATTTTTTAATTTAGGTGACTATAAAGCTATAATTATTTATATTCATTCTTTAATCATACTACACTATTATGCAGGTCTCGTACTTAGCACAATGGCTTAGTGGTCTGCTCAGATGTCTCCACAGCACTCACTGTACAAGTTCAAATACCATCCACCAGCTGTGTTTATTTTTTCAGTGCACAAGCGAATTAAAATAAACAAACAAAAAAATGTAATCTGTTCGTTAGTGTGTGGTGTTTGGAATTTCACACCATAATAGTATTGAATACTTACATATCATTGCATGCATTTGAAGAGTTAATAGAATAGAATCAGCCAAACTTAAAGTGCATTGGCTAATTGGCATTCACCTATTTTCAGCATATGCTGCTTTGGCTAATTGGCTAATTGGCTAATAGTCATTTGTCTTTTTTTTCACCAATTCAATCTTTTAGTATTTCTCTGTGGGATTTAAACCCATGAGTTCTTCAAGGTAGAAGTGCTGAACACTAGCCTATTGGGCAGAGCACAGTCATACATAGAAAATACATTCACTAGTGTTTGATGTTTCTTCTCCCTGAGCTGTCTTTCCTGCTGCCGCCATCTTCTCCCGCTGATGTGTTCTTCTGTGCAGCACATCATAATAAAATAAAAGCTGCTCTTCTTGTGGCGGTCTTCTGTGGCCATCCGATAATGTCACCCGGAGAGTCCGCTTCATGGCTTTGTAAGAGACGCCACACAGCGGGTGACAACACAGCGGAGGAAGACCGCCATGGAAGAAGAGCAGCTTTTTTTTTTTTATTAGTGGGTAACCAGCGGTGCGGAAGAACACAGCAGATGGAGAAGATGGCGGCGGAAGGGGAGACGACTCTGGGAGAATACAGCTCGGGGAGAAGATGGAGGAGGAAGAGACAGAGTTTGGAGAAGATAGCTCAGGGAAGAAGACAGCTCGGAGCTATTTTACAGTAAAGGACTTGTCAAAAAACGGCTATTGATTTTTTTGCATTTCACTGCTTTTTTTGGTGAATGGGTAGGGGTAAAATGTACCCCATACCTATTCACATAGGGGGGCAGGATCTGGGAGCCCCCTTGTTAAAGAGGGCTTCCAGATTCTAATAAACCACCTGCCCACAGACCGACAACCACTGACCAGGGTTGTCGGGAAGAGGTCCCCTGTCCCCATCAACATGGGGAAAAGGTGCTTTGGGGTATGTGGCCTGGTAAGGTTCAAAAGGGGAGGGTGCTCACTCGTCTCCCCTATCCTGACCTCCAGGCTGCATGCTCGGATAAGGGTCTGGTATGGATTTTGGGGGGGCCCACATCAAATTTATTTTACATTTTGGTGTGGGGTTCCCCTTAAAGTCCATACCGAAGGGCCTGGTATGTACTGGGGGGACCCTATGACATTTTTTTCCTTGAATTTTGGAATTCCATACCATAATATTATTGAATAAGTACATACCATTGCATGCAGAGTTAAAATATGGAATAAACCAAGCTGATGTGCATTGGCTTATTATGCTTCTGAGTAGAATGCACACTTCCAGGAGGTGATGCTGTCAGTGGGATTTGAACTCATGGCTTGAACTTTTGGGGGCAGCAGGGTATACCGCTATGCTACAGAGCTTCTTTTGACGGCTGTGGCTTCAGAAGAGCAGAGAGAATTCTTTGCATAGCAAGAATCGTGAAACGCTTTTTTCAAGATCGCAAAGGGGAAAAAAATCATTAATCGTGCAGCTCTAATAAATATGGATGGAAATCATGGGGGACAACTTTTTATGTGACTCCGAGGTCCAAAGCTGCATGAAAAGTCACCCAAGTGTGAAAGTAACCTAATGAGATTAATTGATAAATGCTTTAAATAAGGCCCCATTTGCACTTGTGTGACCCTAAAATTGCACAGCTTTGCCATGACTTGAAGCAAGGTCTGTGTAATCTTGTGGTGTATGGACCTCAAATTGCATCAAAGTCAAACCAAGGTAGTGCAGGGACGAATTTGCTTCACTTTCAGTATGCACAAGTGACAATAGGGCTAAATTAAAAGGTGTTATCCTTGAATCTCATTCACACTGCTGCAACCTGAAAGTCACACTATTTTGCTGCCACTTTGCCGCTGCAACTTGGCCCCAACTTCTGGGAATGCCTGTGTAATATTGTACCCGATATACCTCAAGTCACATGAAAGTCACACCAAAGTAGTACCGAGACTACTTTGAAGTTGGTGCGACTTAAAGTAGCACAGATATGAATGGTTATCATTGAGAATCATGGGGTACAACTTGTCATGCAACTCAGAGGTCTAAATTTGCTGGAAAATTCGCCCAACTGTGAAACAAGTCATAAATATTTTAATAAAAGGAGCTCTCATTTATACTCGCATAGTCCTTACTGATTTACATCAGCAGAACAAATGCAGGAGTTGATGTGTGCACATGGGAAGGAAGCAAATGTGTGGTGATGCCAAACAAATAAATGAACCCCACCCACACCAAATCCAACTACCAAACAGGGGCGGATCCAGGGGGGGGGCAACGGGGCAATTGCCCCCCCAGAAAATAGTACTGACTCCAAGGCTTTCTCCCTCCGCCACCTCAACAGTTTTGCGTTACGAGGCTTCTAAATGCAGCTGCAGGGACTTTATTTCTGCTTCCCCTGGCTCTCCCAAAGTCCCAGGTGGCCTAAAATATATTCCCTGGGCCCCATCAGTTCATTTAGAGGGGGCCAGTGGCATCACTATGGGGGTCTGGAAGTGATGTGACACCGGGGCCGCTGCTACACACTGGCAGATTTGCAGCACAGCGGTGCGAGTGTCACTTCGCTTCCCTGTCAGGCGGAGTGATCTCCACCCGACAGGAGCTTCCTAGTCCCGGCTGGTGTGACGTCACGATTCAGAGGCGGCAGGATTGAAGACAAGATGGACCTGTAGCCAGAGCTCAGTGCACTGCAAGTGAGTTAGCACTTAGCTAAGGAATTGTTATGTTAATTAGCTACGGTGGGCATTGTTATGTTAATTAGCTACAACGGGCATTGTTATGTTAATGAGCTACGGCGGGCATTGTTATGTTAACAAGTTAAAACCTTGTGAAGAGGTTAACGCTTTGGGGAAGGGGAGGGGGGTTAAATAATTTACAATGGTCATTGTAATATGGCACATGGAGGGGGTTAATGTACTCACTGATGTATTACTGACCAGTGGCAATTAACCCCTCTGTGCAGCATTAATGACAGTGGCACTATCAATGTTAATTAATCCCTTTTATGCTACAGCATGAAGGGGTTTATAAACACTGCCACTAGTGCCACTAATGCAGCACAAAGGGGTTAATTAATTGCCACTGGTCAGTAATACATCAGTGAGTACATTAACCCCCTCCATGTGTCATATTACAATTACCAATCATCATCATTATCATCATGATAATCACACAGTACAGGTGCATTGAGCCACAGCACCTGTATTGTGTGATTATCATGATGATATAGAATGACAGAAAAATTCATCTTTAGGCTTCATTTACACAGGGCGTGCAGCAGACATGCATCTAACATGCAGGGCTGTCTTTTACTGGCTTGGGGATGCATAAAGTGTTACATGCATCCCAATGCCAGCATCCCATTTATTTCTACTGTGACACACAGCCGCTATATCCCAATATGTCATGTGTGTGGATCCCAGAATGCAGGCAAGGTTTACTCAAGGACCCGCACCAGCATGTCATATTGGGATATAGCGTATGTGTGTCTCAGTAGAAATAAATGGGATAAAACCACCCCGCTAGCGGCCAAATAGCGGCGCTAAAACGGCGCTAAAAATAGCGCCGCTTTACCGCCGACGCCCGCCCCAGTGTGAAAGTAGCCTTATTTTCTGGCAGTGCCCCTCCTGAGACTAGACTCTGGATCCACCCCTGCTACCACATCCACCCCAAATTGATTAAGTACAAGTACATATCCTACACTTACCCGGCCAATGAGCAGCACCTCGTCTTTGCTAAAGAGAGCTCGCCATGTGCACCTAGATGGAGATTCTGACCAGCACAGGAACTTCTGGGTGCATACAATGACTTATTTCCAGGTCAGAAGGTGAAACCACACTTTTGATTGCAGCTGCGAATATTTGATCTCAACCACGATTAGTATTTTTTATTTTCTGATATGCAAATCTGTATTTCTATATATATTTGAAGGTAAACTTAAGGGAGTTTGATAAGAAATCGGGTCTCTGGGTTAGCAGCAGGTGAATTACAAAGACAAAAGGCCCAGATTTAACCCTGGTTCACACTGACAGAGGGAGGAAAGAGTTCAGCTGAACTCACACAATTTCATTCCTGCAAGTCAGTCCCGACTGTGGGGGCAACATCAGAGACATCGGTGCAGGTTTCTGCACCAATATCAATACAAATCGCACCAATTAGAACCAGAGCTGACACATTCAAACACTGCCTATCCACCAGCTGAATTCATTACCTGCAATTCTCCACAGCTGTTTATATATAAAGATTCCACCTTTATCACTTACTTGCAGGTGTGCTGAAGCCTAGGTTTACATTGGAGCGATTTGAGAGATCAAATTGCATGACAAGACACAGCACAATAGCGGCAATGGCACTGTTCCCATCGATGCAACACCAATTTTGTGGCGCCGCACCAATTTGCTAAAGTAGTTCCTGCACTACTTTTACCGATTTCAGGTGCCACTTCAATAGTCATTTGTGTATGAAGCCACACGGTAGTCTATCAAGTCGCACCTGAAATCACACTGACCTTGCTACTTTGAAATCATGCTACTTCAAGTAAAGTAGCGCGATTTCAAAGTAGCATCAATGTGAACCAGGGCAAAGAGATGCACAAATACATATTGAAATAAAATATAAGAGATATTGCACTTTCCCAAAACCACCACCCACAAAAACTAAAAAGAAAGAAAAGTAGAAGAAAAAAAAAACACACACACACACACCACAACAAAAGCTCAATAATGTACTTTTATTTTACCAGCAGAAAAAAAAATTACATTTACTAGCTTCAAAAAAATTTGGACAGGATATATGGTGCTACATTTAGCAATGGGATTTTAAGGGCCCTGCTCATAGGAGCTTACAATCTAAAATTAGACAAAACCTTAGAGTGGACACAGCTTTAATTTCAGTGTATAAGGGCAACACATCACATTGTTATCTGCAAGATTATAGAAACATACTTAACAGTCATTCTTACAAAGCATTCCCACATAATATTACAAAAGACATATTCAAAACACCCACCACCAGCCCACAATCCACACATACATACATTGGTGACCATGTTCTGCTGGAAGCTGCATTTCGGTGTGCACGATTAAACGAGATAAAAAAAAGAGTAGGTCAGCAGATGCTTCCAAACGATGTTTGCATGATCAGACAGGAACAATACACGCACAACATTGACAGCATGGCTACATAAACCCACTTTTGATTTTAAAAATGCACAAGAATTTCATCAAATCTCCCAATACCATTCCTTCTCCCTCACAACAAAAAAACCTGACCTTCTCAGGCTAAACAAACTCCCCTACTGCAGGCCTTTATATAAGAGAGGTTGTATTGTTAGCACACTGACACACCCAAGAGAAGTACACGCCCACCAGTATCTTTCAATCTGTCTCTTCATGTATGTCTAAAGTGATTGCACCTGATGAGCAGGAACACATAATAGTATTCGCAACTGTGTTAGCCCTTGGCTATGTGCATCAAATCTCCAACTACAGGACAAAGATCAAAGTCCATTTGCATCCACATAAACAAAGCAACAGTTTTCTAAGCATATGTACCTGTGCAGTGTAAACCCTAAAATTTTAAATGTCCAAGTCCCTGGGCATGATTAGTGCAAATAAACAGTAACATCAGTCCCTGGCTGCAATGAGCTTCCAATCTAAAGACCAAAATTAACTTTCTTACATTAGAATCTATTTCGACAGGAGACAAATAAGATGCCAGCATGTCTTTGGATTGTGGTGAGAAACCCACACAGGGAGAACATATAAACTTCAAAACAAGGATTAGCATGTTGGGGAATTGAACCAACATCCCAGGTGCTGCTAGATAGAACTGCTACCCACTTAGCCACCAGGCAGCCCCACACATGTTCTCTGCATGTCTGTGGTGTGAACCAGCCCTAAGTCCATAGCCATGCTCAGTGTCACAAGCAATATACAATATATTGGCCTAAGTATTGGGACGCCTGCCTTTAAACGCACATGAGCTGTAATGGCATCCCAGTATTAGTATTGGGTTCAAAACTCATTTGGCCCACCCTTTGCAGCTATAACAGCTTCAACTCTTCTTGTCCACAAGGTTTAGGAGTGTGTCTATGGGAATGTTTGACCATTCTTCCAAGTGCATTTGTGAGGTCAGGCACTGATGTTGGACGAGAAGCACTGACCTACAGTCTCCTCTCTAATTCATCCCCAAGGTGTTCTGTTGTGTTGAGGTCAGGAGTCTGTGCAGGCCAGTCAAAAGTTCCTCCACCCCAAAATCACTCATCCATGTCTTTATGGACCTTGCTTTGTGCACTGGTCCAAATGACTTGGTGGAGGGGGGATTATGATGTGGGGTTGTTTTTCAGGGGTTGGGCTTGGCCTCTTAGTTCCAGTCAAGGGAACTCTTAAGGCGTCAGCATACCAAGACATTTTGGACAATTTCATGCTCCCAACTTTGTGGGAACAGTTTGGGGAAAGCCCCTTTCTGTTCCAACATGACTGCACACCAGTGTGCAAAGCAAGGTCCATAAAGACATGGATGAGCAAGTTTGGGGTGGAGAAACTTGACTGGCCTGCACAGAATCCTGACCTCAACCCAATAGAGCCACAGAGCTGCCACATGTGAGAGCCTCCTACACATAACTACACATAAATACACATAAAAACACATAAATACTGCATTTTAATGGACATACAGGTGATGGAATTACATTACTCAAGAGTTATTCTTCTTGATTTATTCTGTGATATTTGGTGTTTTTTTTGTGGGTGAGAGTAGAATATTACCCTCAAATTTTTGGGAATTACATTTTGATTTCTGATGTTGGTACACATATCACATTTTTTGGGCTCAAATTATGAATATTTAGAAATAATAAAAAGCACAAAAAATTGTGATTCATTTTAAATTTGCATCAGCAATGGTATTGTTTGTGGATTATAAAGACACCTGTGTGAGTTTGGGGTAAAGATAGTTGTGAGATTGAGAGTAACAAGTGAAAGTGACAGAGAAAAATATATTTTACCAAAAACATCAAAACATTCCACATTGTAGCATTCTTAAAATCAAAATATTTTAAGTAGAAGCAACAATGTTGCAAAGGAAAATTTATTTCACAGAAAGATTCATTCCATCTCAACATTAAAAGGTTTTTTTGTGAAAGTTAGAATTGTTCCATTAGAATCAATGACTGAAACTTCATTTGGACTAAAATAGAGCAGATTTTAACTTCCAAAAAATGCTCTCTAATTAGCTCTCATTTTGGTATTTACTATAGTGCAGGCTAAAAAAGACACTTGAGTTAAAATGAGAGTTATTTTCAGGTCTGAGCATGCTCAGTTGTGTTGGCACCTAGTTGTCCAAAACGGGGAATTTTTCACTTTTCAGACTTTTAAAGATATTTCAGTGTAGAAATCACTTTTTCACACAGTTTAAAAGCAGATTATCATTAAATAATATACCGCATATTTCAGTACCATTTAGGAAATTATATCATGCTCTAAATATTATTTCCATGTGCAATTCTCCAGGTTTTAGCAGAGTAAGGGTTTGGGCGCTATTTGGTTTCAGGGAACTATAGTAAATTCGATTTTGGGAGTATTTTCTCACCAGCGCTATAGTGAATACCACTTTAGCATTAATTAGCGCTAGTAGCGCTAATTTGCGCTAAATTACCGCAAATTAGCGTGAATTAGCGCTAATTTGCGGCAATTTGCGCAAATTAGCACCGTGGCGCTATAGTAAATGACCCCCATTAAAACACATTAAATGTTTAAAGCGATGAAAGTGTCCAAACACCCGGTAATCCTTAGGTGAGAAAAGGGTGGTTTCCTTCCAATTAACGACAGGTGTATCACCTCGTGCTCCCCAAGAGATAGATAGGACAAAAATATCTTCTTACCAGCTAATATTCTACAGATTAGAAATTGTCAGTTCCTGGCTCTGCTGTTGTTACTAAACAATGCTCAACATATTAAGTAAAGAAATGAAAGATCTCACCAAATGTGATACAGCTAATCTTTTTCTTCCTGAGATCATTTTTGCATTTTTGAGATAATGTCTACCAGTTGTAATATCTAAACTGGTACTACAAGATATCCTTGTTTTTTGTTTTTTTTTACATTCATTCATTTTAATCTAGTTCTGACTATCAGTCAACTATATTTCCATTGTACTCGGCATTAGGTATTCAATAATGGATATTTTAGAAGTTTTGCAAATTATAAATCATATACAAATGGTACATGGAATTCAGTGTCTTTGGTTATTCCAAAATAAAATAGATTTTTAGAGATTAAATTAATGAAGCTAGAGATACTTATAACCAATGTACCCATGTCAGGAGACACTTGAGTTCTGATGCACCAATATGTTGCAAGATCATGCACATACCCCTGCCAATAAATCTTGCGTGATATTATTTTTGCATCTAACCTGGGATATGTTAATACACATTTGCATATTGTAATGCCAGAAATCATGGAAACCCAAGGAATAAAAGGGAAGGAAGTACTTCTTGGGGATCACTGGTGGACTTTGAGGTAGTTAAACAAAAACAGTTCTTGAGAGCCATGGTAAGCAGAGGGATCCTGACTACCTACCAAATTAAGCAAAATAATCTAAAATAAAGTCAGAACACCAATGTCTGGGAATATTTTACAGAGGTTATTTGTGTTTATTTATAAAAGTTTAATATTTTACCTACACAGCTTGGAATACATAAAAAATAACACATTGTTTCTAACGCAAAATGTAATTAATAATGGAATAAAGGCAACTTAACATTGATACAGCCTAAATGGGCTGATTTCTCACAAAAAGTGACAGGCCTTGTCCGTGTCAAAAATCTACCCATTCAGTGAATTTGTCTGATTAAGGGGGAAAATGAGTTAGCACTCCTCACTTTGGCCTAATTTTGCCTTTTATGTAAATTTAGGACACGTTTAGGCTGCCTCATTGATCAGTTGTCTGTTTTAGATCACAGGTTAAACATTAGATGAATTTTGCTTTACAAGCTGTATGTGTAACTTTCTTAAATATTTTTTGGGATGGGCTATGATTTGATTTAATTCAAGCTGAACTAGGTGGTCTATGCAGCACATATGTATGTTATATTTCTTTTGGGTAAGCAAAATGTTAAACTTTTAAAAATGAAAAATAAGCTTCCTTAAATTTTTTTTTTTGTAATTGGTGTTCCATTATGGTTTCAATTTAACATTTTGCATGCTGTTGCTTAAATTTTCTGCTCTGCAAGTAACTGTCACAATGTTATCTCTGATAGTTTTCTTGTTAAATGTTAAAACAATTTTTCCCTCAGAAAAAATGATCTGTATTAGACAAAGTATATGTTTTAGTACAAGTCCAATGTACTGTAGAGCAGTGGTTCTCAACCCTGTCCTCAAGTACCTCCCACGGGCCATGCTTTGGGAATTTCTCTTAGATAAAATAGCTGTCCAAAATACCAAGCCATTGACTCTAATTTAAAGCAACTGTGCAAGATAAAGGAAAAACCTGCAAACATGGCCTGTGGAGGGTATTTGACGACAGGGTTGAGAACCACTGCTGAAGAGTATTTCCTACAAATTGAAGCACTTGTAACTGCTTCTAAGTAAACCTACATGGACTAATCACTGCTAATAATGTCTTAAATTATACTGTTAGTGATAACTTTGTTTTTTAATACACAAAAGTACTAAGGGCAGATGTTTTGCGGATGACAGTGGTTGAAGAGATTCTTCAGACCTGCCACAATTTTCTGTGCAACATATCCAAAGCTTTTGAATTATACACTCACCTTATAATATCTTCACATCCTTTTCTCTATAGAAAAGGAAAATATATGCACCTGTTAGAAATTTGCTAATCCTGGACAAATTGTCAGAGTTTATGCTCAAATCAAGCCAGGATGTGTTTTAGTAAATTACCCTACGAATATTTATTCCAAAGTGCTTACCTTTCTAGCTCAATCAACTGTAATTCAAATAAAGTGAATTCTAGTAATGTAATAGTATTAAAAGGAATGATGTTCCCAACTGCCAATATAACCTTTTTAAGTACAGTTGCAGTAAAAATATTTCAAGACAAATTATTCTGCAAAGTCAATTACAGGTTGGTGAAAAATATTTATGAAATATTTTCAGTTTTCCATTTACAGATGACTTCCCTTTGTGAGCCTAAGTCTATATTTAGCCACAAATGTATATGTTCTGGTAAGGTTGTTTACTTCATTGCTCTTAAATAAATCTCAGCTTTGCCACATTCTTTTTAAATAAGTTTCTAATCCGGAAAGGAGATTTAGGTTGCAACACAGGCCAATGACAGAAACACTTTTTTGAGAATATTAAGACACAGTTAACAAAACAATTGAAAAGTATAATCAATATACTTGGCACAAGCTCTAGAAGAACACATACTAAACAAAAGGAAGTCATCTCCTTTGAGTTTGACTTTTTGAGTCCATTATGGTCATTGAACCTATCCATATTTCATCTTGAAGATAATTGTCTTTCAAATGTAGTTTTTTTACAGATGGAGAGGGGAAGAATAGCTGGTTCTATATGTGTATGGTCTTAAACAAGGCTATGAATTCACTTTCCAGCACTGGCAGAATGAGACTCTCTAGTGCACATGTGTATTCATGGGTAAATATGGCCAGCTTGTGGATGATGGCTATGCTTAGTGGGTGTTTTCTGTAACATAGCTTACTTTAGATAATCAACTAGCAAATAAATAAGTGAAATCTAGTTCATTATGAAGAAAATATAGCACAAGAATTTTATCAAAAATAAGTTACATAGTAGGTGAGATTGAAAAAAGACACAAGTCCAACAAGTGCAACCTATGTGCGTGATTATATGTCAGTATTACATTGTATATCCCTGTATGTTGCGGTCGTTCAGGTGCTTATCTAATAGTTTTTTGAAACTATACATGCCCCCCGCTGAAACCACAGCCTGTGGAAAGAAATTTCACATCCTTATCGCTCTTACAGTAAAGAACTCTCTATGTAGTTCAAGTTTAAACCTCTTTTCTTCTAATTTAAATGAGTGGCCACGTGTCTTGTTAAACTCCCTTCCATGAAAAAGTTTTATCCCTATTGTGGGGTCACCAGTGTGGTATTTGTAAATGGAAATCATATCCCCTCTCAAGCGTCTCTTCTCCAGAGAGAATAAGTTCAGTGCTCGCAACCTTTCTAACTAATGTCCTCTAGACCCTTTATTAGCTTTGTTGCCCTTCTTTGTACGCGCTCCATTTCCAGTACATCGTTCCTGAGTACTGGTGCCCAGAACTGGACAGCATACTGCAGGTGGGGCCGGACAAAGGTCTTGTAGATTGGGAGAATTATTGCTTTAGCCCTGCGCCTATCATCTACTAGGACCCCCAGGTCCTTTTCCATCCTAGATTCCCCCAGAGGTTCTTCCCCTAGTGTATAGATTGCATTCATATTTTTGCTACCCAAATGCATTATTTTACATTTTTCTACATTAACCAATTAAGGACTGAGCCTCTTTCTGAGATTTGGTGTTTACAAGTTAAAAACTGTTTTTTTTTGCTAGAAAATTATTTAGAACCCCCAAGCATTATATATATTTTTTCTAACACCCTAGAGAATAAAATGGCGGTCGTTGCAATATTTTCTGTCACACTGTATCTGCGCAGCGGTCTTACAAATGCACTTTTATGGGAAAAAATACACTTTTTTAAATTAAAAAATAAGACAACAGTAATGTTAGCCCAATTTTTTTATATTGGGAAAGATAGTGTTACGCCGAGTAAATCGATACCCAACATGTCACACTTCAAAATTGCGCCCGCTCGTGGAATGGTGACAAACTTTTACCCTTAAAAATTTCTATAGGCGATGTTTAAAAAATTCTACAGGTTGCATGTTTTGAGTTACAGAGGAGGTCTAGGGCTAGAATTATTGCTCTTGCTCTAACAATCATGGCGATACCTAACATGTGTGGTTTGAACACCATTTTCATATGAGGGCGCTGTTCACGTATGTGTTCACTTCCGCGCGCGAGCTCGGTGGGACGGGCACGTTTACAATTTAATTTAATTTTTTTTTTATTTATCTTATCTTAAATTTAATTTTTTTACACTGTTCTCTTAAAAAAAAAAGTGTCACTTGTATTCTTATTACAATGAATGTATTAGAAATAAAGCATGACAGGACCTCTTAAATATGAGATCTCAGTCAAAAAGACCTCAGGTCTCATATCCTTGCTGCTAATCCAAATTGTGATAGGAGATCTGTCTCCCCTTCCTCCCTCAGGTTAGGGGGCCTATAGCATACTCCCAGTATTATTTTCCCCTTTGTTTCATCCCTTTGGAGCTCCACCCATAAGGATTCCACCTCCTCCCTAGCTCCCTTAATGATGTCATCTCTCACATTATTCTTGATTAGGGATGAGCTTCGAGTTCGAGTCGAACTCATGTTCGACTCGAACATTGGCTGTTCGCAAGTTCGCCGAACAGCGAACAATTTGGGGTGTTCGCGGCAAATTCGAATGCCGCGGAACACCCTTTAAAAGTCTATGGGAGAAATCAAAAGTGCTAATTTTAAAGGCTTATATGCAAGTTATTGTCATAAAAAGTGTTTGGGGACCTGGGTCCTGCCCCAGGGGACATGGATCAATGCAAAAAAAAGTTTTAAAAACTGCAGTTTTTTCAGGAGCAGTGATTTTAATAATGCTTAAAGTCAAACAATAAAAGTGTAATATCCCTTTAAATTTCGTACCTGGGGCGTGTCTATAGTATTCCTGTAAAGGGGCACATGTTTCCCGTGTTTAAAACAGTCTGACAGCAAAATGACATTTCGAAGGGAAAAAAAGCCATTTAAAACTACCCGCGGCTATTGCATTGCCGACAATACACATAGAAGTTCATTGATAAAAACGGCATGGGATTTCCCCACAGGGCAACCCCGAACCAAAATTAAAAAAAAAAAAATGATGTGGGAGACCCCCTAAATTCCATACCAGGCCCTTCAAATCTGGTATGGATATTAAGGGGAACCCCAGCCAAAATTTAAAAAAAAAATGAAGTGGGGTTCCCCCTATATTCCATACCAGACCCTTCAGGTCACCGGGTGGCCCCGCCCCCCATTATTTAAGAGCCGTCAGACGAAGAGACGCCGTCACACAGCGGGAGCCTCCCTCCATGCCAGCATGGGTAAAGAGCGGCCCGGAGAAGAAAATGAAGAAGAAAAGAAGAAAGAAGGGAAGAGGATGAAGAAGAAGATGAAGAGAAGAGCGGGAGCCTCCCCTCATGCCATGGGTGCGGAGCGGCCAGAGGAGAAGAAGATAGAAGACGCCGCAGAGGAGATGCTGGACGAGAACGCCGGAGGAAGAACAAGAAGAGCCAGAAGAACCAGAATAAGATGAAGGAAGAAAGAAGAAAGAAGAAGCATTTAAATAAAGGAATTGTCAAAAACTGTCTCTTGTCATTTTTAACATTTTTGACAGTTTTTTAGTGAAATGGTAGGGGTAAGTACCCCCTTACCATTTCACACAGGGGGGGGCCGGGATCTGGGGGTCCCCTTGTTAAAGGGGGCTTCCAGATTCCGATAAGCCCCCCGCCCGCAAACCCCCACAACCACCGGCCAGGGTTGTGGGGATGAGGCCCTTGTCCTCATCAACATGGGGACAAGGTGTTTTGGGGGGCTACCCCAAAGCACCCTCCCAATGTTGAGGGCATCTGGCCTGGTACGGTTCAGGAGGGGGGGGGCGCACTCTCGCCCCCCCTCTTTTCCTGCGGCCTGCCAGGTTGCGTGCTCGGATAAGGGTCTGGTATGGATTTGGGGGGACCCCACGCCGTTTTTTTTTTTTTTTTTTGGCCGGGGTTCCCCTTAATATCCATACCAGACCTGAAGGGCCTGGTATGGAATTTAGGGGGTCTCCCACGTCATTTTTTTTTTTTTAATGTTGGTTCGGGGTTGCCCTGTGGGGAATTCCCATGCCGTTTTTATCAATGAACTTCTATGTGTATTGTCGGCAATGCAATAGCCGCGGGTAGTTTTAAATGGCTTTTTTTTCCTTCGAAATGTCATTTTGCTGTCAGACTGTTCTAAACACAGGAAACATGCGCCCCTTTACAGGCATACTATAGACATCCCCCAGCTACGAAATTTAAAGGGATATTACACTTTTATTGTTTGACTTTAAGCATTATTAACATCACTGCTCCTGAAAAAACGGCCGTTTTTAAAACTTTTTTTTGCATTGATCCTTGTCCCCTGGGGCAGGACCCAGGTCCCCAAACACTTTTTATGACAATAACTTGCATATAAGCCTTTACAATTAGCACTTTTAAATATTAATGTTCGTGTCCCATAGACTTTAACGGTGTTCGCGTGTTCGAGCAAACTTTATTCCTGTTCTCATGTTCTGGTGCGAACCGAACAGGGGGGTGTTCGGCTCATCCCTATTCTTGATATATAGGCATACCCCTCCCTCTTTATTACCCTCTCTATCCTTGCGATAAAGGGTATACCCTTGAATGTTTGCCAGCCAATCATGAGAGCTGTTGAACCAGGTCTCTGAAATTCCCACAAAATACAAATCCTCCTCGTACAACAGTATCTCTAGTTCACCCATCTTGTTTGCCATGCTACTGGCATTGGTGAACATTAGGGATGAGCTTCGAGTTCGAGTCGAACTCATGTTCTACTCGAACATTGGCTGTTCGCAAGTTCGCCGAACAGCGAACAATTTGGGGTGTTCGCGGCAAATTCGAATGCCGCGGAACACCCTTTAAAAGTCTATGGGAGAAATCAAAAGTGCTAATTTTAAAGGCTTATATGCAAGTTATTGTCATAAAAAGTGTTTGGGGACCCGGGTCCTGCCCCAGGGGACATGTATCAATGCAAAAAAAAGTTTTAAAAACGGACGTTTTTTCAGGAACAGTGATTTTATTAATGCTTAAAGTCAAACAATAAAAGTGTAATATCCCTTTAAATTTCGTAGCTGGGGGGTGTCTATAGTATGCCTGTAAAGGGGCGCATGTTTCCCGTGTTTAGAACAGTCTGACAGCAAAATGACATTTGGAAGGAAAAAACTCATTTAAAACTACCCGCGGCTATTGCATTGCCGACAATACACATAGAAGTTCATTGATAAAAACGGCATGGGAATTCCCCACAGGGCAACCCCGAACCAAAAAAAAAGAAAAAAAAAATGATGTGGGGGTCCCCCTAAATTCCATACAAGGCCCTTCAGGTCTGGTATGGATATTAAGGGGAACCCCAGCCAAAATTTAAAAAAAAAATTGACGTGGGGTTCCCCCTAAATTCCATACCAGACCCTTCAGGTCTGGTATGGATTTTAAGGGGAACCCCGCGCCAAAAAAAAAAAAAAAACGGCGTGGGGTCCCCCTAAAAATCCATACCAGACCCTTATCCGAGCACGCAACCTGGCAGGCCGCAGGAAAAGAGGGGGGGACGAGAGTGCGGCCCCCCCTCCTGAACCGTACCAGGCCACATTCCCTCAACATTGGGAGGGTGCTTTGGGGTAGCCCCCCAAAACACCTTGTCCCCATGTTGATGAAGACAAGGGCCTCATCCCCACAACCCTGGCCGGTGGTTGTGGGGGTCTGCGGGCGGGGGGCTTATCGGAATCTGGAAGCCCCCTTTAACAAGGGGACCCCCAGATCCCGCCCCCCCCCCTGTGTGAAATGGTAAGGGGGTACTTACCCCTACCATTTCACTAAAAAACTGTCAAAAATGTTAAAAATGACAAGAGACAGTTTTTGACAATTCCTTTATTTAAATGCTTCTTCTTTCTCCTTCATCTTCTTCTGGTTCTTCTGGCTCTTTTGGTTCTTCCTCCAGCGTTCTCGTCCAGCATCTCCTCCGCGGCGTCTTCTATCTTCTTCTCCTCGGGCCGCTCCGCACCCATGGCATGGGGGGGGAGGCTCCCGCTCTTCTCTTCATCTTCTTCTCTTCTTTATCTTCTTCTTCATCTTCTTCTTCTTCTCTTCTTCCTTCTTCTCTTCTTCATTTCTTCTCCGGGCCGCTCCGCAGCCATGCTGGCATGGTGGGAGGCTCCCGCTGTGTGATGGCGTCTCTTCGTCTGACGGTTCTTAAATAACGGGGGGCGGGGCCACCCGGTGACCCCGCCCCCCTCTGACGCACGGTGACTTGACGGGACTTCCCTGTGACGTCACGGGGAATGCCACAGGGAAGTCCCATCATGTCCCGTGCGTCAGAGGGGGGGGCGGGGTCACCGGGTGGCCCCGCCCCCCGTTATTTAAGAACCGTCAGACGAAGAGACGCCGTCACACAGCGGGAGCCTCCCACCATGCCAGCATGGCTGCGGAGCGGCCCGGAGAAGAAATGAAGGAGAGAAGAAGGAAGAAGAGAAGAAGAAGAAGAAGATGAAGAAGAAGATGAAGAAGAGAAGAAGATGAAGAGAAGAGCGGGAGCCTCCCCTCATGCCATGGGTGCGGAGCGGCCCGAGGAGAAGAAGATAGAAGACGCCGCGGAGGAGATGCTGGACGAGAACGCCGGAGGAAGAACCAGAAGAGCCAGAAGAACCAGAAGAAGAAGAAGATGAAGGAAGAAAGAAGAAGCATTTAAATAAAGGAATTGTCAAAAACTGTCTCTTGTCATTTTTAACATTTTTGACAGTTTTTTAGTGAAATGGTAGGGGTAAGTACCCCCTTACCATTTCACACAGGGGGGGGGCCGGGATCTGGGGGTCCCCTTGTTAAAGGGGGCTTCCAGATTCCGATAAGCCCCCCGCCCGCAGACCCCCACAACCACCGGCCAGGGTTGTGGGGATGAGGCCCTTGTCTTCATCAACATGGGGACAAGGTGTTTTGGGGGGCTACCCCAAAGCACCCTCCCAATGTTGAGGGCATGTGGCCTGGTACGGTTCAGGAGGGGGGGCCGCACTCTTGTCCCCCCCTCTTTTCCTGCGGCCTGCCAGGTTGCGTGCTCGGATAAGGGTCTGGTATGGATTTTTAGGGGGACCCCACGCCGTTTTTTTTTTTTTGGCGCGGGGTTCCCCTTAAAATCCATACCAGACCTGAAGGGTCTGGTATGGAATTTAGGGGGAACCCCACGTCAATTTTTTTTTAAAATTTTGGCTGGGGTTCCCCTTAATATCCATACCAGACCTGAAGGGCCTTGTATGGAATTTAGGGGGGCTCCCACATCATTTTTTTTTTTAATTTTGGTTCGGGGTTGCCCTGTGGGGAATTCCCATGCCGTTTTTATCAATGAACTTCTATGTGTATTGTCGGCAATGCAATAGCCGCGGTAGTTTTAAATGTTTTTTCCTTCAAAATGTCATTTTGCTGTCAGACTGTTCTAAACACGGGAAACATGCGCCCCTTTACAGGCATACTATAGACACCCCCCAGGTATGAAATTTAAAGGGATATTACACTTTTATTGTTTGACTTTAAGCATTATTAAAATCACTGCTCCTGAAAAAAAGGCCGTTTTTAAAACTTTTTTTTGCATTGATTCATGTCCCCTGGGGCAGGACCCAGGTCCCCAAACACTTTTATTGACAATAACTTGCATATTAGCCTTTAAAATTAGCACTTTTGATTATTCATGTTCGTGTCCCATAGACTTTAACGGTGTTCGCGTGTTCGAACGAATTTTTTTCCTGTTCGCATGTTCTGGTGCGAACCGAACAGGGGGGTGTTCGGCTCATCCCTAGTGAACATGCCACATAGTTTAGACCGGTCGCATATTATCCTCTTATCGGGTGTTCCAAGATTGCAACTAGTACTTGCTACTATACTTACCTTGGGTTTATGTGCTTTGGTCAACCTACCACTAATGCCCCCAATACTACCCTCTGGAATATGTTCCGCGCTGACTATCTCTACCTCTGGACCTTCCCCCCCATTGCCTAGTTTTAAAACCCCTCTAACTTTTTGGCCATCCTCATTCCCAGCTGATCTGCACCCTCCTCATTTAGGTGCAGTCTGTCCCTTCTATAGTACCGGTTATCGACTGAGAAGTCAGCCCAGTCCTCCAGGAACCCAAACCCCTCCTTTCTACACAAGCTCTTCAGCCACTTGTTTACTTCCCTAATCTCCCTCTGCCTGTCTGGTGTGGCTCGATGTACCGGTAGTATTCCTGAGAATACTACTTTGGATTTTCTTTTCCTCAATTTAGCTCCTAAGTCCCTAAAATCGTTCTTTAGGACACTCCATCTGCCTCTGACTTTGTCATTGGTGCCAACGTGCACCATGACAGCTGGGTCTTCCCCAGACCCTCCAAGTAATCTGTCCACCAGATCCGTGATTTGCCGAACTCGAGCTCCCGGTAGACAAAATATTGTTCGGTGCTTCAGGTCTTTGTTACAGATTGGCCTCTCTGTCCTTCTAAGAATTGAGTCCCCTACCACCAGAATCTGTCTTTCCTTTCCCTTTGCTATCCCCCACTCTCACTGGAGGAGTTCTTCCCCCGGCAGCTAGGAGAGTCCCTCAGATCCAGCAGTGCTGGTCCCTGACTGGTTTCACCAATGTCACTCAATGGAGCATACTTATTGGGATGCTCTAGTCCTGGATCGGCCTCCCTGACACTTCCCCCTCTGCCCTTCCTGACTGTCTCCCATCTACTCTTTGCTAATGCCTGTACCTCTTTGTCTCCACCCACCTCTGTGCTGGCCCCATCCAGCACCTGCCGTGTACGTTCCTGGCTCTCCTTTAGTATGGAGGGACTTCTCAGTGCTGACAGTTGCTTCCCCAGATTCAGAGCCTGGGCTTCCAGGGAAACAATGCGCTTACATTTTGCACAGCAGTATTCACCCTCAATCGGATTATCAAGGAACGCATACATGCAGCAAGATGTACAACGAGTTGCCTCTCCACACCCACCGGGCATCGTACCTATTAAAGTTAATCAGAATTGGGGATTATACCTTGTCCAAATTACCTAACAACTAGCTTCCTGACACTAATACTCAACAAGACAATACACAGGTACTCAACAATACAATACACAGATACACGCAGACCTACATGCACTCGCAGACCTTTGTGCACTCACAGAACTATGTGCACTCGCAGACCACTCACAGCCCTACGTGCACTCCCAGACCACTCGCAGACCTACGTGCACTCACAGAACTACGTGCACTCACAGACCACTCGCAGACCTATGTGCACTGGCAGACCTACGTGCACTCGCAGACCTACGTGCACTCGCAGACCTACGTGCACTCACAGACTACTCGCAGACCTACGTGCACTCGCAGACCTACGCGCACTCGCAGACCACTCACAGATCTACGTGCACTCGTAGACCACTCACAGAACTACATGCACTCGCAGACCAGTCGCAGACCTACGTGCACTCGCAGAACTATGTGCATTTGCAATATACAGTACACAATACACAAGTACTAACAATCCAAATCCAAATTGTGAAAGATCTGTCTCCCCTATAGCATACTCCCAGTATTATTTTCCCCTTAGTTTCATCCCTTTGGAGCTCCACCCATAAGGATTCCACCTCCTCCCTAGCTCCCTTAGTGATGTCATCTCTCACATTCACTTGTACATTATTCTTGATATATAGGCATACTCCTCCCCCTTTTTTACCCTCTCTATCCTTGCGATAAAGGATATACCCTTGAATGTTTGCCAGCCAATCATGAGAGCTGTTGAACCAGGTCTCAACAGACCTACGTGCACTCGCAGACCCACGTGCACTCGCAGACCACTCGCAGACCTACGTGCACTCGCAGACCTACGTGCACTTGCAGACCTATGTGCGTTCGCGAACCTACAGTAGGTGACCGGGATATTGTGTCAATCTCGCCGCTGTTATCGGGCAAGATTTGACACCTGCGAGCCCGTTGCAGGATCCAGCACCGAGCTGGCTTGCTCATCAGGAAAGGAAAACAGTTGGGGTCTTCTTCAGACTTCTCTACTCTCTTCGGCCTCTTCTCCCGGGGGCCGGTTCTTCTCCCGCTCTCCGGATCTTTTGCCGGGCTCCTCCGCTATCTTCTGCCGCTCTTTTGCTAGCGGTGGCCCGGTCTTCTCCGCCGTCTTGTTCCTTTTTCTCTTCTTCCGATGTTGATATGATGCTCTCTCCCGCTGTAATGCTGTGTGAGCGGCGCACAATGACTTATATAGGCACGGGGCGTGGTCACAGGGTAACCCCGCCCCTTATGATGTCACTGTCCCATTATGCCTCGGGACTGTAACATCATAAGGGGGCGGGGTCACTGGGTGACCACGCCCCATGCCTATATAAATCATCGCTCAGCGCTCACACAGCATTACAGCAGGAGAGAGCGTCGTGTCAACATCGGAAGAAGAGAAGAAGGAACAAGATGGCGGAGAAGACCAGGCCACCGCTAGTAAAAGTGCGGCAAAAGAGCAGAAGATAGCGGAGGAGCCCGGCAGAAGTTCCGGAGAGCGGGAGAAGAACCGGACACCCGGAGAAGAGGCCAGAGAGCGGGAGAAGAACCAGACACTGGGAGAAGAGGCCGGAGAGAGCGTAGAAGTCGGAAGAAGACCCCCGAAGTCGAAGAAGACCCCCCGGAGCTGACTAATAAATTACTTTAAACACCTGTGTAGTGTGTTTTTTTATTAACACATTCGCCCCCAGGTGAATGGGTAGGGGTACGATGTACCCCATACTCATTCACATAGGGTGGGGGGCCGGGATGTGGGGGCCCCTTATTAAAGGGGGCTCCCGGATTCCAATAAGCCCTTCGCCCACAGACCCCAACAACCAACGGCCAGGGTTGTCGGGAACAGGCCCTTGTCCTCAACAACATGGGGACAAGGTGCTTTGGGGTGGGGGGCCACAGGGCGCCCCCCTGCCCCAAAGTGCCCAACCCCCATATTGAGGGCATGTGGCCTGGTACGGTTCAGGAGGGGGGGCGCTCGCTTGTCCCCACCCCCTTTCCTGACCGGCCGGGCTACGTGCTCAAATAAGGGTCTGGTATGGATTTTGGGGGGACCCCACGCCGTTTTCTTCGGCGTAGGGGTTCCCCTTAAAATCCATACCAGACATAAAGGCCTGGTATGCCCCTGGGGGGAAAACCCATGCCAGTTTTTTATTTAAAATTTGGCGCAGCGTTCCCCCTCATGATTCATACCAGACAGCTGTCAGCACTGCCTGTCGCTCATCGCGAAAGGAAAAAACTGTTTTCCTTTCCCGATGAGCGAGCCAGCGTGACATGCACAGTACCCTGTCCTTGAGAACCAGCACGATGGGATCGAGCTGGAAACACATTCCCGAGGTCAGGTACTGTATGTGCACTGGCAGACCTACGTGCACTCGCAGACCTACTTTCACTCGCAGACCTACGTGCACTCGCAGAACTACGTGCACTCACAGAACTATGTGCACTCGCAGACCACTCACAGCCCTACGTGCACTCCCAGACCACTTGCAAACCTACGTGCACTCACAGACCTATGTGCGCTGGCAGACCTACGTGCACTCGCAGACCACTTGCAGACCTACGTTCTCTCGCAGACCTACGTGCACTCGCAGACCAATGGCAGCTCTACGTGCACTCGCAGACCACTCGCAGACCTATGTGCACTCGCAGACCACTTGCAGACCTACGTGCACTCGCAGACTTACGTGCACTCACAGACCACTTGCAGACCTACGTGCACTTGCATAACTACGTGCACTCACAGACTACTCGCCGACCTACATGCACTTGCAGACCTACACGCACTTGCAGACCACTCGCAGACCGACGTGCACTCGCAGACCACTCACAGACATACGTGCACTTGCAGAACTACGTGCATTCGCAGAACCTACGTGCACTTGCAATACACAGTACACAATACACAAGTACTAACGATCCACACACACTACTCAAACAAATCTCAGGTACTCACACTACACAGGTACTATGACCCTTGTTATAACCTCCTGTTTTCAACTCTGGTTTTTAACTCACCATTTAGACCAGTTCCACTGGTACAGAGTTCCAGCAGACTCAAAGATGAGCAGGCTCACAATGAGTTCTGCACAAGGTTATATAGGCCTCAAGCACCTGTGACCAAAGAACCACTCCCCTTAATTAGTAGGCTGAAGGAAGCAAAGAAAAAAAAATCTGTTTAAAAAGTGTCCGAAAAAGTGTTAAAAAGCTACAAGAAAAAGCCCCAAAAAAGAAGCTAAAAATGCAACCCAGCAATCACCAGCAGTCAAAAAGCAAGACTTGTTCACTCTCCACTCAAGGTCCCCACTGTTTAGCTTCCAACCAGCAGTCTGGCAAAGTTCCTCACAGCCTCATTGCTAACTATTCTTTTGACCCGTATGAGCTGACTCCTTATAATCGGTCGAAAAACATGGCGGTGATGAAAACTGTCATAAAGTAGTAGTTGATTTCTATCTGTTGGTTTGACATACAAATCGGATTCTATCTGATTTCTGTCAATGTAAATTCTGGTAACCAAAAATGGAACCGATTCACCCCTATGTTCATTTTGTGTTGTATCTCTGGACAGAAATAGTTCAACATCGCATCAAAGGCAAGTAAGGATTCAGTTTTGCTCCTATGGGTCAAAAGAATAGTTAGCAATGAGGCTGTGAGGAACACAAGATGAAAGAGATGAGTCTTAAGTTCCATGAACAAGGATATCCCACTAAAATTATTTCACAAGAACTCAGGAAAATAGAGCAGGAAGTAATGGATATAGTTTTAGCAAGACATAAACCACAGATGATGCGATTACCTTTTTTAATGCAATTTCACAGCTATAGCGAGCATGTGTTTAGAATCATTAGGAAGTACTGGCCCCTTTTGAAACGTTCCCATCCACAGATTGAGGTCTTTCAACAAACACCATTAAAAGCCTTTAGAAGGAATAAAACGTTGCGAGATGCACTGGTTAGATCTGAATATAGACCCGGGTAATATACATAAAAAATGACGTTTCTGGGCAAGAAAAGGAAAGGGTGTTTTCCCTGCCTGAATTGCATTCAGTGCAAACTTATGTTAAAATGTGACCATTATATCCATCCCAGGAATGGGGATAAGGTTGTGATAAAAGGTTTCTTCACATGTCAATCGTCTTACGTGATTTATATCCTCACTTGCCCATGTAAACTATTATATGTCGGTGAAACCAACCAAAAAATTAAGCACAACATCACAGCACCATAAGACATAAACAGCCAGGTCTGCCTGTATCCAGGCATTTTCTAGAAAAAGGACATCAAGACTCAGACCTGAGATTCAAGGTGCTTGAGGAGGTTCTTCGAGACAAAAGAGGGGGTGATAGGATATTAAGACTTATGCCCTGTACACACGATCGCACATTCCAACAACAAAATCCATCAGATTTTTTCCGACGGATGTTGGCTCAAACTTGTCTTGGCTCAAACTTGTCCAACACAAAGTTGGTTGGAAATTCCAAATGTCAAGAATGCGGTGACGTACAACACGTATGACGAGCCGAGAAAAGTTAAGTTCAATAGCTTTTCTGCTTGATTCTGAGTATGCGTGGCATGGAAAAAGTCAGATGGAGCCCACACACGGTCAAAATTTCTGACAACAAGCTCCGATTGCACATTTTCCATCGGAAAGTCCGATCGTGTGTACAGGGCATTAGACAGAGAGAAGTTTGGTAGATCAACAAATTACGATCCCTATATCCGGAGGGAATTAATACGGATTACGATCTATACTTATTTCTATGAATGATCAGTTAGCGATTATATTGCATGCTTCTTTCCAGATAGAATCGAATCTTGATGAACGGGAGACATGGGATACATCATAGAATAATGAATGAAAATGGGATGGAGTCACAAGCAGATTTTTTGATCATTTCAGGATAGAGTTGTTTATTGTACACTAATGTATGATGTAAATGAATGATTAGGTGCACATGTAAAGTCATTTATTATACTATTGATATGCATTTTGATACCAAGAATCAGATTAGAATCCCCTTTATCTTAGTGTTTTGCTTTTGTAGCATTCTTTTTTTCATGCATAACCCTGTTTGAGATATTGTTGCAGTTTGATGTTAGATGATAGATATTCGGACTTATGATATTGGAATTAGTTTAGTGGTTTTGTGTAGGTATTTATCTTGCACCTGTATAGGGTTAATTTTTTCTGATGTGCTTTCAATTGGAAGCATGGGACACACCTGTGGGGCAACACCCACCAATGTTGGGATTTAAAGTAGGAAGGTTTTTGATAGAATGTTACACAAAGCTAGACAGCCTGAGGAAGTGCAGGGATGCTCACAACTGTATGGTAGCTGCTGCAGTTTTTTTACGACTTGATGACTTGAAGATTACAGTAAAATATCTGCATTTGGGGACAATTCCCTTTGTCGTTTTTTTATCGGATATCGGTGGAAGACAGGGAGCCCACCTTGACATTGCTCCAGTTGAACCAAGATAAGAGAGGGAAGCAACCCACCCAAAGTTTTGATATATATATATATATATATATATATATATATATATATATATATATACCGGGCTGCAGTGACACAACAGACAAGCGGCTCAGCCTCTACCACTGCAGCACTGCTCTGTATAGAGTCTCACGGCTTGTATCAGGTATCCATCCAATGTTGGTTCACGCTGTCTGCTCTTTCCCATCCCTGAGGAAGTTTTTTTCACTGACTATGGTTTTTACATGTTTATCATTCTGATCCTAATAAAATTCCTTGTTTTGATGCCAATTGCACCATTGGAGTCATTTACAGCTGACTTAGCGGTATTCCGCTTTTACTCACAGGAGTTTGCATGTAGCGCTTTTCGTGGGATTCAATTTGGTTGCTTTTGGTTTTATATTTAGTACCACTCCTGGTGCTGAACTTCCACAAAGCTGCTTCATGATCACTCAATCAGTTTACAGACATTTGCATGGAGAGATCTCCTGGCAGGATCCTATAGCTCCAGACTTTGTTGGGTTTTTATAATTTTTATATACAGTACAGTCTTCGTCTGTAATTATTAGGTATTTTGTGGAGATTACTACAATACTACAATAATATCTACAGTATGAAACGCCAATAAAATATCAACTCGGGCCATTCTTTGTTGTATATAATTTCCTTTTCTAACCAACTCAAGAGGTTAGCCACACTGGGTGCATACTTTGCCCCCTTGGCTACCCATTTTGTTTTCACATAATATTCCTTATCTTACCAGAAGAAATTGTGGCTCATAGCAAGTTCCAAACCTTCTAGGATATAGCTTATCTGTTTCTGTTTAGGCACCAATTTAGTTTACAAAGCATATTTGAGTGTTTTAAGTCCATCTTGTTGCCTTATATTTATATATAAATCAAGACATTAATAATGGGCAATATATGTTCACCAATAAATGTTTTTTTTTAACATCAAAATAAGATTCCTACTCTCTTGACATGATTTGTTTATGACTACTAATGGGTGAAGGAAACCGTCTAAATATTCTCTCAATTGAGAAAAAAAGGAATTTATTCCACTAACTATGGGTCTTCCTGGGGTTCATTCTGATTTTTATGTATTTTGGGAACATGATATATCACAGGAGCAATTAGTGCCTCTGGTATTATATAATATTCACTCTTTATTACCTATTTTAATTAGGGATGAGCTCGATGTTCGGGTCGAACATAAGTTCGACTCGAACATCGAGTGTTCGCCCGTTCGCCAAACAGCGAACATCATGGGGTGTTTGTGGGAAATTTGAGCACTGTAGAACTCCCCATAATGCACTGCAAGATCGCAGTGCATTGCTGTATGGTGATTGGCCAAAGCATGCACCTGACCTGCATGCTTTGGCCAATCACAGAGCACTCTGCTCAGAGAGCCATAATTGGCCAAATGCAGGGTGCATAATTGGCCAAAGGCAGGGTGGCTCAGGGGGACTAACACTACATATATAATATGAAAGGCTGCTTACATGGCGGCGGTGTGTAGTGTTGTTGGCGTGGACAGAGAGATAGCTTGAGTTAGATTAAGCAGGCGGGTTATTCAGTTAGTGGCAGTGTATTTCATATATATATATTAATACTCTGCATTTAGCATAGACCAAATATTCAGTGTTTACTCGATATTCAGTCAGTGCAAGCAGCGTATTAATATATATATATATATATATATATATATATATATATATATATATATATATATATATACACAGTCTTTTGTGTACACAGTATCTAATACAGTGTGTACAGTTTCTACTACACTTCTGGTGGTGAACACAGTATAAAATACAGTGCAGCAGTTGTACAGTTTCTAATACAGTGCAGGCGATGTACACAGCATCTAATACAGTATGTACAGTTTCTACTACACTTCTGGTGGTGAACACAGTACACAATACAGCGCAGCCGTATGTACAGTTTCCATTACAGTGTAGGCAGTGTACACAGAATCTAATACAGCGTGTACAGTTTCTACTACTTTTCTGTTGGTGTACACAGTCTTTAATACAGTGTGTACAGTTTCTACTACACTTCTGGTGGTGTACACAGTACACAATTCAGTGCAGCCATAGCACGGTTTCTAATACAGTGCAGGCGGTGTACACAGTTTCTAATGCAGTGCAGGCAGTTTACACAGTATCGAATACAGTGTGTACAGTTTCTACTACTTTTCTGGTGGCGTACACAGTATCTAAAAAAGTGTGTACAGTTTCTACTACACTTCTGGGGGTGTACACAGTGCACAATAAAGTGCAGCCGTAATACAGTTTCTAATACAGTGCATGCAGTGTAAACAGTATCTAATAAGTGTGTACAGTTTATACTACACTTCTGGTGGTGTACACAGTACACAATACAGTGCAGCAGTTGT
This sequence comes from Lithobates septentrionalis, assembly GCA_037952835.1. Taxonomy (NCBI): domain Eukaryota; kingdom Metazoa; phylum Chordata; class Amphibia; order Anura; family Ranidae; genus Lithobates; species Lithobates septentrionalis. Next base: position 3,496,167 of record JBBDGP010001187.1, on the reverse strand, counting down.
ACAATTTCTAATACAGTGCAGGCATTTTACACAGTATCTAATACAGTGTGTACAGTTTTTACTACACTTCTGGTGGTGTACACAGTACACAATACAGTGCAGCAGTTGTACAGTTTCTAATACAGTGCAGGTGGTGTACACAGTATCTAATACAGTGTGTACAGTTTCTACTACTTTTCTGGTGGTGTACACAGTATCTAATACAGTGTGTACAGTTTCTACTACACTTCTGGTGGTGTACACAGTACACAATACAGTGCAGCCATAGTACAGTTTCTAATACAGTGCAGGCGGTGTACACATTATCTAATACAGTGTGTACAGTTTCTATTACACTTCTTGTGGTGTATACAGTATAAAATACAGTGCAGCCATTGTAGAGTTTCTAATACAGTGCAGGTGCTGTACACAGTATCTAATACAGTGTGTACAGTTTCTACTACACTTCTGGTGGTGTACACAGTACACAATACAGTGCAGCAGTTGTACAATTTCTAATACAGTGCAGGCGGTGTACACATTATCTAATACAGTGTGTACAGTTTCTATTACACTTCTGGTGGTGTATACAGTATAAAATACAGTACAGCCATTGTAGAGTTTCTAATACAGTGCAGGTGGTGTACACAGTATCTAATAAAGTGTGTACAGTTTCTACTAATTTTCTGGTGGTGTACACAGTATCTAATACAGTGTGTACAGTTTCTACTACACTTCTGGTGGTGTACACAATACAGTGCACCTGTAGTACAGTTTCTAATACAGTACAGGCGGTGTACACAGTATCTAATACAGTGTGTACAGTTTCTACTACACTTCTGGTGGTGTACACAGTATAAAATACAGTGCAGCAGTTGTACAGTTTCTAATACAGTGCAGGCGGTGTACACAGTATCTAATACAGTGTGTACAGGTTCTACTACACTTCTGGTGGTGAACACAGTACACAATACAGCACAGCTGTATGTATAGTTTCTATTGCAGTGCAGGCAGTGTACACAGTATCTAATACAGTGTGTACAGTTTCTACTACTTTTCTGTTGGTGTACACAGTCTTTAATACAGTGTGTACAGTTTCTACTACACTTCTGGTGGTGTACACAGTACACAATTCAGTGCAGCCATAGCACGGTTTCTAATACAGTGCAGACGGTGTACACATTATCTAATACAGTGTGTACAGCTTCTACTACACTTCTGGTGGTGTACACAGTATAAAATACAGTGAAGCCCTTGTACAGTTTCTAATACAGTGCAGGCAGCATACACAGTATCAAATACAGTGTGTACAGTTTCTACTACTTTTCTGGTGGTGTACACAGTATCTAAAAAAGTGTGTACAGTTTCTACTACACTTCTGGTGGTGTACACAATACAGTGCCGCCGTGTACAGTTTCTAATACAGTCCAGGCAATGTACGCAGTATCTAATACAGTGTGTACAGTTTGTACTACACTTCTGGTGGTGTACACAGTACACAATGCAGTGTAGCCCTTGTACAGTTTCTAATACAGTGCAGGCAGTGTACACAGTATCTAATACAGTGTGTACAGTTTCTACTACTTTTTTGGTGGTGTACATAGTATCTAATACAGTGTGTGAAGTTTCTACTACACTTCTGGTGGTGTACACAATACAGTGCAGCCATAGTACAGTTTCTAATATAGTGCAGGCGTTGTACACAGTATCTAATACAGTGTGTACAGTTTCCATGACACTTTTGGTGGTGTACACAGTATATAATACAGTGCAGCCGTAGTACAGTTTCTAATACAGCGCAGGCGGTGTACACAGTATCTAATACAGTGTGTACAGTTTCTAATACAGTGCAGGCGGTGTACACAGTATCTAATACAGTGTGTACAGTTTCTAATACACTACAGGCGTATTATATATATATATATATATATATATATATATATATATATATATATATATATATATATATATATATATATATATATACTCTGCATTCAGTGTAGCCCATATATACAGTGCATTCAGTGGTGTTTCTAATACACTTCAGGCGGTGTACACAGTATATAATACAGTGTAGTGTTGCAAAAAAAAAAACATCATGTCCGGAAGGCCGCCAAGGAGAGGCAGACACTCACAGGCCACTAAAAGAGGGCAAGCAGCCTCTGTGTCTACAGTCAACAGTGGTGGTCGTGGACATGGTACATCCTCTGCAGGTGGCCGTTGGGGACGCTTGCCTTTTTTTGCTGCTGCTGGCCGTGTTATTGAGCCACAACATGCAGAAGAGTTGGTGGAGTGGATAATGAAGCTGTTCTCATCCTCTGTCACCCAGTCGCAGAGCAGTTTGCCTTCCAAAGCAGCTGCCAAAGTGGCCTATTCCACCAGCTCCTTGTCCACAGTCACTCCTTCTGTAGCCCCACCATCATGCACGGAGGAGTCCCCAGAATTATTCAACCACAGTGTCGGGTACATGCTGCTGGAGGATGCGCAGCGATTTGAAGGCTCCGATGTTAGTTCCCAGGTTGAGGAAGGGAGAAACATGAGCTTAGAGAGAGGGGGTGCCACAGAAGGACAAGAAACTGGCAGTCATGTTCCCCCAGCTGCAGCATACTGCCAAGTTTGCTCCAGTGATGAGGAGGGAGGTGATGATGACATCACTGACTGTACTTGGGTGCCTGAGAGAAGAGAGGAGGAAAATGAGAAGGAGGAGGCACAACTCAAATGAGGCAGCGTGTCCTCTAGGGGGCAGCTTAAGGGCAGATACCCTATTGCATCACACCGCAGAGCTCTGCAGGTGCAGGGCGCTCCTGACTCCCCACTGACTTTTAAAAGTTCCTTGGTGTGGGCCTTTTTCGACACATGTGCAGCAGATCGCACCTTTGTTGTTTGCAACCTATGTCTGAAGCAGATCAAGCGTGCCCAGAACATCGGCCACTTGGGCACCACAAGCTTGACCAGACTTATGACAACCTGCCATGCAGTCCATTGGCAACAGCACTTGAAAGACCCACATCAAAGAAAACGGTGTACTTCTCCTTGCTCCTCATCTTTGATCTCCAACCCTACTATACCTCCAGTCCTCTCAGAAACCTGCACTGAGAGGAATGAAGGCATAGCAATAGGTGTCCCAAGTACTCCCAAGCCAATCTGCTAGCAGTATACCACCAATTGATTTTAGCAGGCAAATTTCCCTACCCCAGTTGCTGAACCGTAAAAAAAATTTGGTCCCAGCCATCCACATGCTCAGCCAAACACACAGGAAGAAGAGGAGGAAGAGGATTGTGTCAGCATTAATGTAGAGGATAAAACTCAGCAGCAATCTTCAAGGGATGCTTTTCAGTCCCCAGAAACCCAAGGAGTTGTACATGGCTGGGAGGAGGTAGTTACGGATAATGTGATCCAGAGGACTCAGAATCGATTGCCTCTGCAAACTTACGCTGCATGGCCTCCCTGATTCTGCAAAGCCTGCGAAAGGACCCTAGGATTTGTGGTATCAAGGAGAGGGATCGTTACTGGCTGGCAACCTTTCTTGATCCACATTATAAGGGTAAAGTTGCAGAACTCATCCTGCCTTCGCAATGGGAGCAGATGATGAAACATCCTCAGGAGGCCTTGAAAAAAAGGTTTGTGTAATGCATTTCCAGACCCTGGGAGGTTACCATTTCCTGTTGCTGGACAACATGTTGCTGAAGCTTCATTCAGTCAGAGAAGAGGGGTGGAGAAGGTGGTTGGCTGATCGATGCCTTTATACAATATTTCAGTCCTCAGCACCAAGGTCTGTTCAGTTCAAGCAACCATCGCCAGCATCTGCATTATATGGTGCAGGAATATCTAGGGGCAAGAGCAGACTTGGAGACCTTTCCAACAGAGCATCCACTGGGTTACCGGGTCTTGAGGATGGACCACTGGCCAGAACTTGCTCAATATGTAATTGCACTACTGGCCTGTCCTGCATCCAGCGTGCTTTCTGAATGCACATTCAGTGCTGCTGGAGGGTTTGTAATGGATCAAAGAGTGCGCCTGTCCACAGACTCAATTGATTGATTCATTTTTATGAATGTGAGCCTGTCTTGGATCAGTAGCTATGAAGCACCTGAATTTGCTATGAATTTGCTATGGATCTGGTATTCCTTGAAGACTGTCTATGCTGGCTATCCTATTCCTCCTCAGTCTTGATGATGCTAGCTTCCAACAATATTTTTGGTTTAGGGCACCACCACCACCACCCAAGGCCCAATTTGTCCGTCCCTGTTTAACAGGGGCATGTAATTAATATTTTTGCTCTAATATTTCACAACATGGCCCATTCCTGCATCCAACAAGAGTAACTGTGAGGGGTTACAGTGTTCTGGTGCCACCAAAACCAAAGGCCCAATTTTCTGCCCTTGTTTAACAGGGGCATGTAATACTATTTTTGAAACAATAGTTAAGCTGGGCCCCTTCCTGCACCCAACAAGATTAACTGTGAGGGGTTACAGTGTGATGGCGCCACCAAAACCAAAGGCCCAATTTTTCTGCCCCTGTTTAACAGGGCCATGTAATTTACATTTTTGATATAATATTTCACAGCAGGGCTCATTCCTGCCCCCAACAAGAGTAACTGTGAGGGGTTACAGTGCTCTGGTACCACCAACACCTAAGGCCCAGTTTTTCTGCAGAGTATATAGGGCAGGCTGTATAGTATATAAACTGCTGTTCAGAGTATAGTGCCTGGGGGCCTGGTGCAGGGCTCCCCTTAATATCCATACCAGACCTGAAGGGCCTGGTATGGATTGGGGGGCATCCACGCCATTTTTTTTTGGTATTTGTAACGAGCCCCTGCTCACTCGGTTCCACTCTCCTGACACTCCTCTGTGGCTATTGAATCAGATTGCAGATCGCAACGTCTGAAGGTTCAGTCATCCGATGCTCCGGGAATCAAACTTTATTTAATAAAAAGGCATTACACTATTTTGGATTTCTTTGGTATTTTTTTATATCGGCTTGAAGTTAAGTGGAGAGAGATACTGAAAGTACTGGACCAGAAGCACAGGAGAAGGAGGTATGGATTTGGAGATTTAAAACAAAGCACATTAAGACCTTTTTATTAGGTTAGGGTCACAATTGTGGTGAGTGTTTGGCACTGGGGAAGAGTGGAGTGGCACAGTGGAAATCACCTATATTGAAGCTTGTCTTCACTTTGCACTGGAGCATGAACAGCAATATACTTTTCACAGGAGTAACAGTCTGCAAACATTGGGGTGTTTGTAATTAGCTACTTATGTAAGGATGTTTATCTACACTGTATTAACCACTTGATCGTGCAACATTGTACCCAAACAAAATGTATATATTTTTTCCACATAAATAAAGCTTTCTTTTAGTGGTATTTGATCACCACTGGGTTTATTTTTTTACTATATAAATAAATAAAAACAAACCTTTAAAAAAAAAAAAAATAGATAGATAGATATATATATATATATATCGTATTTATCGGCGTATAACACGCACCGGCGTATAACACGCACCCCAAGTTTAGGAGAGAATTTTAAGGAAAAAAAACTTTTAGGAGGGAAGTTTAAGGAAAAAAAACTTCAATTAAAATGCCCATCAATGCAGCCTTATCTGTCCATCTGCAGCCTTTTCAGTGTCAGTGCAGCCTTGCCCCAGTGCAGTCTTGTCAGTGCAGCCTTGTCAGTGCAGCCTTGTCAGTGCAGCTTTGTCAGTGCAGCCTTGTCAGTGCAGCCTTGTCAGTGCAGCTTTGCCCCAGTGCAGCTTTGCCCCAGTGCAGCCTTGCCCCAGTGCAGCTTTGGCAGTGCAGGTTTGCCCGTGCAGCTTTGCCCCAGTCCAGCCATGTCAGTGCAGATTTGTGATAGATTTAAATATGGCGCCGAGACTGCAGGGATACTTCGGAGCCGAGATACACATATCTCTGACGAGAGCCGAGATGTTACCGCGTGCCGAGTGTTCTCGGCTTTTTTCGGCGCCGCTCACAGTCACGCCCAGTCCCGCCCTATGATGGACATAACACAGGTCCAGGGGCGGGACTGGGCGTGGTGGCGGCGCCGAAAAAAGCCGAGAACACTCGGGTATGTGTATCTCGGCTCCGAAGTATCCCTGCAGTCTTGGCGCCATATTTAAATCTACCCACGGCTGTGTATGTCGGCGGCGAACGCGGCAATTGCCGCGATCGCTCCGATAAAACACAAAATCGGCGGGGATCGGCCTATAACACGCACCCACGATTTTCCCCTGGGTGCGTGTTATATGCCGATAAATACGGTATATATATATATTCTACTTTCTGTTAAAAAACAAATCCAATAAAATCAAATTTCTTCATAAATTTGGCCAGAATATATTGTGCTACATGTTTTTGGTAATAAAAAATCCAGATAAGTACTGTATATAATAATTGGTTTGTGTTAAAGTTATAGTGTCTACAAACTTTGGTATATATACTTGAATTTAAACACAGCTATAAATGTTATACTAGTAATGATTATGATCAGTGGCTTATAGTGTGACTGTGATAGTGTGGCAGCCAATCTGATGCTAACTGACATTGGCTGGGAGGGATAATAACTGACACTGACATCACTAGTGACACTAATACAGTGATCAGTGATAATACTGTACACTGTACTAATGACACTAATGGGTGATGGAGTGATCAGAAGGGGTATCAAGGGGTTGAATGTGTGCCTAACAGGTGTATGTGTGCTGCTTTTACTCACATGTTCTGTGTTTTGTGTGTTTGTAAACACAGAACTCTGTGCTGTGATTGGCCACAGCCAATTAGCAGGTATACAGCAAAAATCATAGGCTGTGACCTGCTGACAAACTCATGCTGTGTTCACTCACAGCACAGATCAGCAGGGGGCGCACATGCATACCCAAAAAACAGGAAGTGGATCGCACCTTACCAGTACATTTCCATGCCTGGCTGTGCCACCCACTAGCAGTAAATATACTGTTAGCAAATGGCAAGTAGTTAAAGGACACAGTTTATGTAATGTTATGTGAATAACTGTGAATAAAAAGTTCTCCAGTGCTCAAACACCTCTCCTCTGCCTCTCTTTTTATAGTTTGGCATATAATGCTTAGACAAATTACTTCCATCTAATATGTTTTCTGGTCTTGTCTTGTGGAACTTCCCATATAGTAAACAAGAAAGGAAAAGGGGGCTCCAATAGTGTAAAACCTTATTACTAAACTGTATTTAAATTAAAAACACACTCACAAGAAGCTAAAACAGTCCAGCATTACTAAAGTAACTCAGCCTGCATGATGTAGTGAGCCAGAAGGAACATTGAAGTGTGGTTTAGGTTTCATCCGATGTCTGCTGCATCACTTCCAATACATTACTTCCAGCACCACTGCTGATGTTACATCTGATTGCCACTCGACCAGCGCCCTGTCCAGCAGCAACCAGTCATATATTGTGGTATATATTGATGCAAGTCTCCTGATATTTTGCACACATTCAGTATGTACCTGAAAGAGCAGCAGAAAGAGCACAAGGACCAGGAGAATTAAGTGTTTTACTAATGTAATTGTGGATTTAATTGAGCATGGGGTGCACAAAACCCATTCATGTAAATAAAGTAAGAAAAGTAGCTCCTTAAAGAGACTCCATCATCAGACCATTGATTTGCACCACAACCTTCCAATAAGATTTTACAAATATTAAACATATTTTAGGTGTGTAATTAACCTGTAAAAGCCTCCACTGTGTAAACATTCAAAAACCCTGAGACTGCTGCTGGGTGCTGCCATCTTGGAATTGATATCAATGGTTCCAGGACTCTTAGAGCTGTTACTCAAAAGGCACCCTATGGCATTACCTTTTGCTCCTCCCTCGACTGTATTACAAGGTTATTCAGGGAGGTGAAAGGAAACAGATTAGCTGCCAGCATAGAGACACCCCAAGAAGAGTTGAAAATGCGCACATTGCAAATGAATAAAAATAATTGATATAAAAGAATTACAGTGCAAATAGACATTTAAAATACTTTTTAAGGGTTTCTTTAACATCAATTCCAACAGAATCTTGCAATAAACCTATGATGAATATTAAGAATTCTGATAGAATTAGAAGATTTCTTTCTATGTTTTATATGCTGTGTGATATTTTCAGTTTTCACCTTCCATTGACAGTTGTAAACAGACAGGGTGAATTACCGTATTTATCGGCGTATAACACGCGCCGGCGTATAACACGCACCCCAAGTTTAGGAGGGAATTTTAAGGAAAAAAACTTTTAGGAGGGAAGTTTAAGGAAAAAAAACTTACATTTAAATGCCCATCAATGCAGTGTTATCGTGTCCATCTGCAGCCTTGTCAGTGCAGCCTTGCCCCAGTGTCCAGTGCAGCCTTGTCAGTGCAGCTTTGCCCCAGTGCAGCCTTGTCAGTGCAGCTTTGCCCCAGTGCAGAATTGTCAGTGCAGCTTTGCCCCAGTGCAGCCTTGTCAGTGCAGCTTTGCCCCAGTGCAGAATTGTCAGTGCAGCTTTGCCCCAGTGCAGCCTTGTCCCCAGTGGTCAGTGCAGCCTTGTCCCCAGTGTACATTACATGATCTCCGCCGACATACACAAGTTTAGTGTGTAGTTTTAAATATGCGATATTTTAAATATCAGCTGAACGAGCGCCGCCGAGAACACAGTGACTGGGTGGAGCCGAGATACACATAGCCGAGGGTTCTCGGCTCTTCTCTGTGCCATTCACAGTCACGCCCAGTCCCTATGATGGACATAACAGAGGTCCAATGGCGGGACTGGGCGGGACTGTGAATGGCGCCGAGAAGAGCCGAGAACCCTCAGGTATGTGTATCTCGGCTCCGCCCAGTCACTGTGTTCTCGGCGGCGCTCGTTCAGCTGAACGAGCGCCGCCGAGTCCCTCCGAACTCCGCGGCGCCATATTTAAAAATACACGCTATGTGAATGTCGGCGGCGATCGCTCCGATAGATCACAAAATAGCGGGGATCGGCGTATAACACGCACCCACGATTTCCCCCTGATTTTAAGGGGAAAAAAGTGCGTGTTATACGCCGATAAATACGGTAGTTATATCCCTTTGTTCATCAAAATGGTAGTGAATTGAACATTTGAAAAACTAGACAACGAACAGCAGGATAAAGCAGGTGGAAGCTCCATTGCACCTCTCTTTGACATGAACACACAGGTAGAGATATGGGAAAATTTGCTTTTTTGTGAATTGAATTATATTGTTACCATTGGTCTGGGGGAGCTACCCAGCAAACTGTCTTAGTTTTACCTTAGTAATTGAGTGCTCTGTTGGCTTCTATTATTCAATCTTGTGCAAGCACAAATATTTTTTGTTTTCTGTTTTTTGTTTTCCTTATATGTGAATGGGTATTCTTTGCAAAGTGAAATTGAAACACCTTTGCTAAGCTCTGGGGAAAATACCCTTGCACTGTGCAACTTTCCATGTAGGGTGAACAACCTTCTTGCCCTTACTAAATCTTGTTTCTATGTGTACCTTCTTGGATTATTCCCATTATATTAGTGGATACCATGTCCAAAAGGAATGGTGTTGAGACCATGTATACATTCCTTGAGCATCCATTCGAGGGTGAATACTGGTGTGCAAAATGTGGGCAGGTTATTTCCTTGGAATCCAAAGTCCTGAATCCAAGGAATAGACATGTGCACCCTGAAATATTTTGTTTCGCAATTTTCGTTTTGTCCGAAAAATAAATGTATTTAGTTACTACCGAAATTTGTTTTTATTTATTTAGTTTAGTTAAAAAATGCATTCATACAAATATCCAAATTAAGTAAGGTCGAATCTGTCAATTGAAGGCTTATGGTGTCTGTTGGATGTTTTAAGAAGATTCGACGAAGCAGCTAAACTGTACGACGCCATGATCGTACATTTCCGGTCAAATGCTCCGCCTACAAGCTATAGTGGAATTCTAATCTTGTTTGACTAGTAATAATTATAATTATTAATTATTATTACTAGTCAAACAACATTCAAATTCTGATATAGCCTATGGGCGGAGCATTTGATAGGAAATGTCTGCTTGCGGTGATCGTTATTTTTAGCTGCTTCGTTGAATCTTCATCTTTCTATAATGTCAAATCTTTTCTCTCTATGTCGAATAATCTTGGACTAATAGAGGTTAGGCACATTGGACTGCAGGTTCGATAGACACAGATCGCTATTGTCACCGTCATGTCGAATCTTCTATCTATATCGAACTGTTGTCGCAACAATATGAAAATGTAATGGATATTAAAATAAAGCATTTTTTTAATTTGGATCTTTCGGATTTCATATTCTGCACATTTGTTAAAACTAACACAAAAATCCCCCAATTTTGAATAAAAATACATTCGGACAATAACGAATGCACATGTCTACTAAGGAAACAACTGGCAACACTGCAAAGCATAACCAACCTGAAAGCGAGTTTGGACTGTACCTGTCAGGTGCTGGCAGGAGCCATTACAGAGGTAGGTGGTGATATGAGGGTGCAGGCACCAGAGCAGAGTTGTTGGTGACAGTTAGATGGGGTAGAGGGAAAAGCATTAGAGGGGCCAGTCTTGAGCTGATACATCCCAAAAAAATACACCTGGTTTTGTGGTCTTGGCGATATCAGTCAAGGAGTGGCATTGTTCATGCATGGTGACTCCCCTAGTTGCCAGGGGAACAACTCCTTCAGTCAATATAGGGGCAAGGCCAGAGAAAAAGATAGAGAGATACTGGTGGCAGGGAATTCATTTAATAGAAAGATAGATATAGCAATCTGTCACAAAGACCATGATTGCGAACAGTGGGTTGTTTACTGGGTGGTCAGATTCGACACGCGGTGGATTTGATGGGCAGATTGTTAGGTGGGGCTGGGGAGGAACCAGCTGTCCTGGTACACATTGGTACCAAAAGCAAAGTTAGAGAAAGATGGAGCGTCCTACAAAAATTACTTCATGGACTAAGGGACTATAATAAAAAAAAGACCTTCAAGGCAGTATTCTCAGAAATTCTGCCTATACCTTGAGGCACACCAGAGAGGCAGCAGGAGATTACAGAAATTAACAAGTGGCCGGGGAACTGGTGCTGGAATGAGGAATTTGGGTTTCTGGAGAGCTGAGCTGATTTTTTGGTCAGTTACCGAAATGGGGAGGGTGCAGCTCTGTTGTGAGAGATGATGGCTAGTTAGAGGAACTTTTAAACTAGGTGAGAGATGGTGGGGGGGAGATCAGAAGAAGGGATAGCTGGAAGTCAGCAAAGGTCAGAGGATGCTACTGGAGCATTAAAGCTAGAATACCTAAACCCAAGGTGAGTAGGTTGGCAGATTCTAATTGTGACCTCAGAACAACTAAGGAGGAAAAAAAAAATAGGAGGCATCATGTACACATATGCTTAAAGCCTGCCTAAAAAAATAGAAGAAATGGAGCCACTGGGCTTACATATGCAGCCTTTGGTATTAAACCTGCCAGGATATGTCAGAGACACAAGTGTAATTTTATCACAAGTGTCCTCCGTACACTGGACTCATGGGTTTCAATGGGTCACTTTGGATGTTTGGGCCCTATATTCCTCGATCCCCTACAGTGCTGGAGTTAGTGTCGTCTAACATCATTTGTCTAAATATAGCTCTTATTCATCAGAGCTTTCTTCTCTTGTCAGTCAAATTTTTATTAATTCATAATTCATTTATTTTGACAGCCAATTTTGACATTGATGGGGGCTTAATTCTCACCCTCCATAGCAATTTTTTACATGGGGTGGTGTTGTTTTCTCCTCACAGTCCTTTTAAGCAATTCATACACTGTTTTCTAAATTGATGACCTGCTAATGGTGTCGGACACAAAGACTGAGGCTTTGGATAGATTTTTGGATTACATCAATAATAACCAGCTTCATCTTCTTGTCATTAATGAGCGTCATTCTGCTTTCATTAACTTTTTGGATGTCACATTACGGCGCGATTTGAGAACAGGGGAAGTTTCCACTTGTAATTATCACAAGCCCTGCTCTGAAAATATCACTCTTTTTGCCACTAGTTGTCATCATCTTGCAGGATCTGCTCTATGGACTCAGCATTTAATGAGGATTGTAGTCTCATTAGTACTCACCTTAGACAGAGAGGTTTTACTAAGTGGTCCATTAAAAGAGGTATGGGTATTGCCACTAATAGGAATAGGGAAAATCTCCTGGTTAGTGGCATAAGGGTTAAAAGAAATAGAGACATTAATAGTGAAGATTCTTCAGCACAGCCAGTTACATTTGTAACCGCATACTCAAAGGAATAGTGACAGGTAATTGAGATCATTAAAAAAAAAATTACCTGTTTTGTATTCTGACAAGCAGCTTTTTTGGTGTTACAGCAAGGGTGAAGATTTGTGAGTAGCCATGCTCCCACTTTAGGCAGCCTACTTTCAACTAGTTTATTTGTTTCTGATAGCAAAACTGTATCCACTTGGTTGACATGTTTTGGTTCTTTCCCCTATGTTCGTAACATGTAAATATTGTCATTTGATTTTCTGTTCTAAAACCTTTGAGTCCACTGCTACAGAAGAAAATTTTGATATGAAACATTATTATAAACTGTGGTATAAGTTTTGCTGCTTACTTGATAGTATGTATTTCATGCTGTTTACATAACGTGGGCTGCGCAACATGTCCTCTTAAAACTAGGATAAGTGAAAACTAAAGTGATTCTAACAACCCTAATGCTAAATATATCTCTAATGCCTTTTAGCATTTTAGAAAGCAGCATGGAGGAAATGTCAGTACATTTAGGTTTCATAGAGCACATTACTTATAATGTGATCACCATCATAAGCTGCTTGAAAGAGAAGCCTGGTGTCTTTTTAGGGATTAAAGCTTCGTGGGACCTTTATTTGCACCTCTGGTGTTTCTTCCCTGCTGTCTCTTTGGCATCAACTTTGTCTCCTGGCACTCGTTTATCTATTTTTGTTATAAATATTTTTTTATAGTTTTTAATAGTTGGTATTTTTTTATTTTTGGTGCCTCATTTTGCTGTTTTAAGATGTAAGATATGTGCGTTTAGGTTACAATTTTTTTCTTTTTGTTTTTTCCTGTCCGGGTGTGAGGGTGCTGTATAGGGTTAATTTCCCTGTCTGATCTTGCCTTAGGTACAAGGTGATGTCTATTTATTTGTGCTGTTCCATGCTTTAATTTGTTACAACTACAGTAAGGGCCACAAAGGGGCTTGAAAGTTAATTTTGCTCTGTAGTGGATTCCTCCTATAATGTTTTGATGAATGTTTAATAAAGATTCTATAGATTTTTCTTTTTCCAATAAAAGTTTTTTTTATTGTTGCACAGATAAAGTATAACAGAACATAACATCCAGAATACCAATGGAGTCCTATAATTGAACTATAAAAATTGGAATGACAAATACGACCTACATCAAAAGAGTATCAAGTCAAATAAGCTTCCATACGGAATACTACAACAGAACACAATCATGCAGATAAAAAAAAAAGGTCTGTGTACCGGGCATCGTCCAGGGCCCTGCCCCCCACCAAACACCCCTAAAGGGAACACACTGGGTCCGGTGAGGAGCAGGGTCCCGACCCCTTTGACCCGCTCTCTTCTAAGGGGGTCTCCCATAGGCGAGGAAATTGATCCTCGGCTCCTGGGATATCGAGTTCTGGAGATATCTCAGATAGAAATGTGGGCTAGGAGCCAAATCACCATTGGATCAAGATATAACTCAGGATCTTAAACAGAAATAACTAAGCCAGAGTCGTTTTATGAGGACAATAGAGAGTCCGTGGGAAGTCTCCATGCCTTGGCGATAGTCAGTTTAGCCCCTGTCAATATAAACAATATCAGTCTGCGAGTGAGTTTAGGGATGCACAGTGCTAGACCGTTAAGCAAGGCTATTGTAGGTGTCTGGGAAATAGTGCAGCCTGTAACCTTACGGATAAGGTGAAAGACTTTATTCCAGAACCCCCTGATTCTGGGGCATTCCCACCATATGTGGGGCATGGTACCTAGGCCTTGGCATCCTCTGAAATACAGAGGGGATGAGGAAAAATACATATGGGCCAAACTGGTTGAGACTAGGTACCATCTCGTCAAAAGTTTGATGTTGGCCTCTAGGAGAAAGGTGCTGTAGATGCCTTTGAGAGATCTAGAGTAGGAATCGTAACAGTCCTCCACTTCCCAGGTGGTCTGGAGATCCTTTTCCCGGTAAATCATATATGGTAATTTGTTAGGATTTGTAGCAGGTGACTTGTAAATTACAGATATCCTTCCCCTCTGCTCCATGGCTTGACCGCACCAGCATTCGTAATTTGTGAACCCCGGGGGATTAGGTTTGTTAGACCATAGGGAGTGAATAAAGCGAGAAATTTGGTGAAACCTAAACTTCTCAGTAGTGGAGAGCTCAAGCTCATTTTCAAAATGTTTAAGGGGTAGGGGGCCTGTGCAAGAGAAGAAATGGCCAATGCGGTAGACCCCCTTATCCAGCCACCTTTTAAAAGCTCTGATGTCCATGCCAGGTTGGAATAGAGCGTTATGAAATCAATGAGCTAAAGGTTGATACTCAGAGACCATTGAGGGAAGCTTCCTTAGCGTATCCCACAAGGAGAGTGAGTGTGAGAGGGTCGTTGCCAGAATGGGAGGTCTGCTTTTGGAAGGGCACCATAACAGAAAATCTAGAGTGAACTTAGGCGCTGAGTGTCGTTCAATGGCTATCCAGTCAGGTTTTTCAACCTTAAGGTAGATGGTAGACAACTGAGCTAACCGTGTGGCTTGATAGTACCATAGAAAATTTGGAAGGCCCAGCTCTCCTTGAGAGGAAAGGTTTAACCTCCTTGGCGGTATGATTCTTTCTGATTTTAGGTGCTGAAAGCGGTACAATTATTTTGCAATGAAATTTGGCGTTTTATATTGTAGGTATTTAATTATTAACAATAACACACTTAAATCTGTCCAAACAAGAGTCTAGTAGATATCCCGGGTATGATAAAGTTTGAAACACAAAAACATAAATTATAATATAATAAAAAAAAATAATAATTATAAAAAATAAAAATAAATAGTAATAAAATAAATTTCCACACGATTCACTATCGCTCAATTCTGCAAGTGTTCTAATTTACTATCACAGTTTTCTAGCTGGTCTAAAGCCATTTTTGACGTAAAGGGACACTTTTTGGTTGCTATGGACAATCTCCAGTTTCCAGGCAGAAAGAACAGTATATGCAATATAAAACTGCATGCAGGGCATGGGCCAGAGCACTGGGGACAAATGGGATGTGAAATGATTTCATACAGTACTGTAATCTGTAAGATTACAGTACTGTATGTGTTATGATTTTTACATTTTTTTGAATTTGCCGCCAGGCTCCGCCCCCGTGCGTCGCGACGCTCGCAGGGAACGGAGCCTGGCACGGAGAGGCTTCGGAGGAGGACGGAGCCCTCGGACAGTGCGGGGGACATCGCAGGATCCCGGGGACAAGGTAAGTAAGGAGGCACCAGGATCCTGCGATGTAATCCCGAGTGTGGCTCGGGGTTACCGCTAATGGTCCTGAAATGTAACCCCGAGCCACACTCGGGAAAACCGCCAGGGAGGCTACAAGAGTGTGGTGGGAAAGACGAGGTCCTTTCTTGTTCCAAATAAATTTAGTGACTTTGCCCTGAAAAGCTTTCAGATGGTCTCTCCTAATCGGAATAGGGAGGGAACGAAATAGATATAACAACCTGGGTAATAGAGTCATCTTGACTGAGTAAATTCTACCTGGATTCTACAGATTTTTAACTGCATTTTGTCTTGTTGTCGAACTTTTATCTATTTAGTGTGGCTAGAATACATAAACCCAAGGTGAGTAGATTGGCAAAATTCAATTGCAGCCTCAGAACAACTAATGAGGAAATAAGATGTGCATATACAAAATTAGGAAGCATGTACACAAATGCTTGAAGCCTAGCTAATAAAATGGATGACCTGGAGCTGATGATATACAAGGGGGATTTTGACTTTGGGGGAATATCAGAAACTTGGTTTGACAGCTCACATGACTGCCTTGCAACTGTCCAGGGGTATTCGTTGTATCAAAGTCACTGGGAGGATAGAAGAGGGGGAGGAATGTGCCTGTTTACAGTATCAAGAATGATTTGCTAGTAAACATGAGGGGCAATATTGCTAATGGGAAAAGGAATGAGGTGGAATCCTTGTGGCTGGAGCTTCAAAGAGAAGAAATAAATAGGAAATTATTAGAGGATGTATGCTACTGGCCCCCTGATATCATTCATCATAATAGACTTGGATCTTCATTGCTGGAGAATGTGATTTATGATGGGTTTACCTTGTGTGACATATTTTTGAGGGGTTGTCATGACTTTGTCATGGTTTCAGTGTTTAATTTGACTCATGAATAAGTAAACAGTGGTACTATGTACCTCTTACTTATTCCCATGGGGGGGGGGGGGAGATATCTAAGGGCTCCCTTATTTTATAAATCACCCCATCATACCGCCATATCCACTGGGCCAGGAAAGTGGGGAAAAACAACAAAGTGCAAAATTGTGCAATAAACAAATAGTATTAAGTGCTCTACTCTTTTTTTACATCTACATGTGCTGGATATATCCAAAAACAAAAGAACCAAAATGAGTAATAAAGGTATTAAATATTGACCTTTATTACTGGCTGACCCTAAGATTCAAAAACACATTGATGCCAAACCTGAAATCACATTTAAACGGTCAACTATCTTGTCATTAGCCCATAAGTCCCACCTAAAACTATCCGTGCCACAACAACAGGGACATGTAGATGTGGCATGTTTAATTTCTGTCTTTATATCCAACAGGGCCATCAAGTTAAACTCCCTAATAGAAACATTTCATATAGAGTAACTTGTCAAACTCCAGGCATTGTTTATTTGATGAAAGGAATCAGTTATCTCCAAACATTAAATGGAAACTCCCATAAGTCGTCACATGGGGACTTCATCATGACTTTAATTTAGATATTATCAAATTTACTTCCCTGGAACATATCCCTATTTAGTTATAAACTGTTCTTAGGAGTCCTGCCCCATAGCATCTGTAGAATTGCAATACCAGGTACATTTGAAAAAAGTGTTAAACATTTTTCTTGATAAATTAATGACTCTGGCCCTTTAAAAAATAAAGTATTGTTGAGTTGCAATTTAGTGACGCAATATTTGGTTAGGGAAGCTAATTGTAAATGGATTATTAGAAAAACTAACAGTGGAGCCCAGTAAGTTTGGTGGATGGAGTTTTCAGATGGCCATACAGATGCCCAGGACATGGTGGGGAGCTGTCCTGTGACCGCCATACCAATACTGTCCCAGCCTGGTGTTAGAGGCATTAACCTAGTCAATGCTGGTGATGCATTGCCTACCTCCTCCACAAGGTGGCGATGCGCTGCCTAAGCATACTAGGTTAGAAGTAAATCTATATGGCAAACTGTGATTGTCCATTTGTGTTTGACCCTTCCTTGATTTCAGGTTTGGGAACAAGGCTTGGATTGAGATCTACCCCTCATTTTCATTCATGACCCGTCTCCCGCAAAAATACGTGATGGGACCATTAGCATCTGCATGCTGCTCGTGATGTCACACGCCAAGCGACATGGGGGGGATATAAGGCCGGCTAGCGGCCATTTTTTAGGTGCCACGAAGACGCAAACAAAGTTGGTACCTTCTATTGATTCAGTAAGTAGATATATGGCTAAAACTACTAAGCGCAAACTATTGATGGATACATTATTGGACGGCTAATTATTAGCCTGAAGGGGAGTGTCAGGAACCATGAAACAGACTGAGACAGAAAATGCAGTAAAATTCAAACCTTTTAATAAAATGGTAAAAATGGTAAAATTGGTAAACATAGTCAAAACATAGCCATTGTTCGGTAGCCAAATCGGGTAGTCAGAACAAGCCAGGAAATCAGGAAGCCAGAGATCAGCATAGTCAGAAGCAGCAGCCAGGATCAGGAACCAGAAGGGACGTCAGTCAGGCAAGTCTTCAACAGGAACACAGCAGAGAGTCTCTAGATATGTTGACCAAGGCAAAGGCATTGAAGATATGAATCAAGCAGTTTAAATAGCCAGAAGGGGCTGTGTCACGTACCTTACAGCGGAGCCCGAAATGATGAGGGTGGCCTCTTGCACGGTTCGGTCCAAGCACCCCTGGTGGTGGGTACAAAGAGTGCGAGGGCAATTAAAGGGTGCAGGTGCCTGCAGGCAGGAGGCTGGAACTTGCAGATACAGGAACCTCTGCTGAGAAGATGTGGAAACTGATCACCAAACTTGTTCAGTGGGAGCCATATCAGGATCAACTGCAGAATCAGGAACAGGCAGGAGTCGGCAACTGGCTGGCAATGGGGTACCAAGTCAGAAGGCAAAACCGTAGTCAGAAACAGGCAGAGGTTGGCAACAGATGGGCAGCGGGGTACAGAATCAGGAGGCAGAGCCGTAATCATACGTTCAAGCCAAGGTCAGTATTGCAGGTAGAGGCAGGTTCAGCAGGCAGGGGAAATCCAAGAGAATGGTCAGAAGATAGCCCGGTTTTCAGGAACAAGGTCAATCAGGCAGAGTAACAACAGGAACACAGGAACAAGCTGAAGACAATCCAGCACTGATGCTAGCAGACTCTCTGTTTATATAGGGTGCTGTGTGCCAGGATTTGTGCCAGCGTACACGCGTGCACGCATGCGCATTAGCACCTTAGCACATTGGCGCATGCGCGTTAGCACATTAGCGCTTTGGCACTCGCGGATGCACGTTAGCGCGCGCGTGTGTTCACATAGAGGTGCCATTGTGCATGCCCACCCTGGATCTCATTTGTCTGTGGCTACGGTTCCGTGCATGCACATTGGCATTAGCAGAATGAGGATTGGCAGCTGCTTCACGGAGACGGGTGCTTGCTGTGTGAGTTCTCTGACAGGCTGGCTGTGGGCTTGACTGATGAGCAGGAGATGATCAACAGGTGAGCCACTGTGGAACAATGAGTACTGGCAAATAACTGACAGCTGAGCAACCTGAGCACAGAGAAGGAAGGGTTGAGAGCCTCAGCCCTCAACCACCATAAGGATAACTGTGTTGCCCTGGGAGTTTTGTAACTCCACAATAAAATCCATAGACCAGTGGGTCCAAGGCCCTCTCCACTGGGTATGGGTTGAAGGAGGCCCAGTGGAAGGTATCGTGGTGTCTTACTCTAAGCGCACATGGAATAAGCGGTTACCAAGGCCGGTTACATCAGCGCGGAGACTAGGCCACCAGAATTGTTGAGAAATAGCCTAAATAAATTGATTCTTTCCTGGGTGGCCATGCGCCTTGGGAAAATGCTAAGTCTGGAGCAAAGCAGTGTGGAGATTCTCAGGGACAAAGCAGCGGTTCACCAGGTTTCTTGGGAGGAGACTGGATCTGAGTGGCACAAATGCTGTTACCCAAAGGTGAGGTGAGACTGGTATGAACAGTAGCCAGAATGCGATCAGGAGGTATTACAGGAACAGACACCGACTCAATCTTGAAAGCGGAGGAAAACTGTTGCAACAATGCGTCAGCCCTTACATTATTAGTACCGAGTAAGAATGGGTCTATGTAATTGAAGTTTGACAGAAAAAGAGCCCACCACGCTCTTCTGCGAGATAAGCGTTTAGCCTCAGACAAGAATGTAAGCTTCTTATGGTCAGTTAAAATGAGGACCGGCACAGTGGTACCTTCGAGGAGATGCCTCCATTTTTTAGGAGCTAAAATTATAGCTAACAATTCTCTGTCCCCATCTCGTAATTGCATTCTGCAGGAGACAATGTCTTAGAAAAGTAGCCACAAGGATGCATAGCGCTATCAGAGGTAGGACGTTGAGACAGAAGGGCGCCCACTCCAGTCTCAGATGCATCAACCTCAAGAATGAAGGGAAGAGTAGGATCAGGATGTGCCAGCACAGGAGCAGAAACAAAGGCAGCCTTGAGAGACTCAAAGGCTTTAATGGAAACCGGAGACCAATTCTGTGGGTTACCGTCATTTCTTTTTATATCAGTCAGGGGTTTGAAGTTCTGAATAAATTTCCAATAATAATTGGCAAAGCCAAGAAAACATTGTAACGGACATAGGTCGAGGCCACTGTAGAACTGCAGATAATTTCTCTGGGTCCATCGAAAAACCGGCAATAGAAATGTCATAACCCAGAAATCTAACCTGTTTACGATAGAACTTGCACTTCTCCAACTCACAATACAGGTTGATTATCTCTCAACCTCTGTAGCACATGGGAGACATCCGTGTGGTGGCTCTCTAGTGATTTAGAATATATGAGAATATCATCGCGATAAACCACCACACATCGCTGCAACATATCTCGGAGGGAATGACTTGAAATTGGATTATCTCATGGTGAAGATCCCCTAGGCCATAGTCAATGGCGCAGTCCTATGAATCACATGGGCAGGCTGTAAAGGTCACCCATCAATAGCATTAATGTCAAGTGAAGTGGCACAAAGCTGCAGTGGAATAGAGTGCTTAGACACAGGCTTAGAAGCAAAGAAGAAAACTAATGCGCAAAACCAAGACGAGCTAAAGCAGCTAAAGATGACTAAGAAGCCGCCACACATACGGCAGTGTTCCCACACAGAAAAACAATAAGGTAAATAGAGATATTCAAAAATAGTCTAAAAGTGCATCAAGATAAAAAAAATCACAAATTTAGAAAACATTTAAAAAAAATAGCATTAGATAAAAAAAGTCGCATGCAATAACAAAAATTGCATAAGGTGCAAAAAAGTGCAGAAACGCTATAAAAATAGCCACAAGTCGATCCAATTAATGTAATACAGTTCCAAAGTGAACAAAGTGAATCTTCATAAAACAGTTTGTGTAAAAAAAATAGATGAAAAAAGTGCAAGTGCAAACAATGATAGGTGACATATTCCTCTTAATAACCATACTCCGTGTTGCGCCACACGTTTCCCCCAGCCTCTCACCTCTAGCAAAGACCCCTAGGGTCAAGTCGAGCCTGCAATCAGGAGGCGGATGAAACACCATCAATCGATCAGTCTCCTCTGATCGTCACAGGTCTGGCAAATCTCCAAATGGAAGGCCTCAAGTTCGGCAAGTTGGGTGGAGGCATGCAATAGAAAGGAGTATCTGACTTATCTTAAGGGGAAGCGTCAGGTGTCATCACTTCTGGCCGCGGCCGAGACCGGAAGTACTGGGATCTGTGCTGTTCATTTTATGGTGTATATGTAAGTTACTATGTTGTTTTGAATAAACCTGTTTTGAATACTGCACAATGGGGATACTTCTTTCTATTGCATGATTTGCCAGACCTGTGACGATCGGAGGAGACTGATCGATTGATGGTGTTTCATCCACTTCCTGATTGCAGGCTCGACTTGACCCTAGGGGTCTTTGTTAGAGGTGAGAGGCTGGGGGAAACGTGTGGTGCACCACGGAGTATGGTTATTAAGAGGAATCCGTCACCTATCATCGTTTGCACTTGTACTTTTTTCATCTATTTTTTTACACAAACTGTTTTATGAAGACTCACTTTGTTCACGTTGGAACTGTATTACATTAATTGGATCAACTTGTGGCTATTTTTATAGCGTTTCTGCACTTTTTTGCACCTTATGCAATTTTTGTTATTGCATGCGACTTTTTTATCTCATTCAATTTTTTTAAATTTTTTTTTCTTAATTTGTGATTGTTTTTATCTTGATGCACTTTTAGACTATTTTGGATTTATTCACCTTAATTTGGATTTGTTTATATTTTTGCTGTCATATTTCATGAATTTTTACTCTCATTTATCCAATGTCACTTCTTGTGAATTTAATGGATGTTTAGTCACTTTATTTATGTGATTTTGCTCTTTACGCATATGCACTTTACTTTAGAATTGGATTATATTTATTTCTTCACATTTATACACTTTGAGTTAGTGCCACATATCTCTATTTACCTTAGACACAGGCCTGCAGCCCCAGAGTTGATTAGAGCCTGTGTATCGATGGACAACTCAGACCATGAAAGGGTAACCGAAAATAGAGGCTTATCCTTCAAGGTAACTGGGGACGTAACAATGCCACCTAAGATCTGTCCCCTACAGGACCTCAGGTACAAGCGTTTTCCATACGGGTAGGACAAGAAGTGACCTGCCTGGCCACAATAAAGGCACAATCTCTCCCTCTTCCTAAAGGACCTCTCATCTGCAGAGAGACGTGTGAAGCTCAACTGCATGGGTTCTATATTACTGGAAGACTCGGTATCAGGAGGCATGGGAGGTGAGGGAGGCAAGGGCGGGACTGCAAAGTTCTGGAACTAAGTCAGTCTGTGAAGATGAAACCATGCACTTGGGCTTCGCGTGTCTCTCTGCGGATGAGAGAACCCTTAGGAGGGAATTTATTGTGGCCATACAGGTCACTTTTTGAAGTCTTGTCCTACCCGTCCAGGGAACGCCTTAACCTTGAGTCCCTGTCAGGGACAGACCTTAGGTGGCGTTGTTTCGTCCCGAGTTATCCAGAAGAATAAGCCCCTGGTTTCGGTTACCCTTTCTTGGGCTGAGTCGTCTGTCGGGAAACAGGCTCTAATCAAGTCTGGGGCTGCAGGCCTGTTCATTGATGCTGCCTTTCTATCGAAACACTCGATTCCACTGCAGCTGCGTGACACTCCACTTGCCATTTAGGCTCTTGATGGGAGACTTCTACAGTCTGCCCATGTGACTCATGAGACTGTTCCGTTGTCCATGGCTATAGGGGTTCTTCACCATGAGATAATCCAATTCCAAGTTACTTCCTCACCTAAGTTTCCACTGGTTATTCGTTATCCTTGGTTACGGAGGCACAAACCCTCTTGATTGGCTCCATGCTGAGGGTCTCTCCTGGTCGCCATAATGCAGTAAGACATGCTTCCAGAAGGTAGCCAAAGTCCTGTGCACCTCTTTGCTCTCCTCCCTGCTGGAGAAGTACCTCAATTTTAGTGATGTCTTTGACAAAGGTCAAGCCGGTAGTTTGCCTCCACACTGGTCGCATGATTGTGCAATTGACCTTCAAAATGGTGCCATACCCCCTCGTGGCCGGGTTTACCCTTTGTCAGTCTTATGCCCTGTACATACCGTCGGACTTTCTGATGGAAAAAGTGCGATCGGATTGTGTTGTCGGAAATTCCAATCGTATGTGGGCTTCATCTGACTTTTTCCGTCGGAATTTCCGACACACAAAGTTTGAGAGCAGGATATAAAATTTTCCGACAACAAAATCCGATCCTTTAAATTCCGATCGTGTGTACACAAATCCAACGCACAAAGTGCCACGCATGCTCAGAATACATTAAGAGACGAAAGCTATTGGCTACTGCCCCATTTATAGTCCCGAGGTACGTGTTTTACGCCACCGCGTTTAGAACGATCAGATTTTCCAACAACTTTGTGCAACCGTGTGTATGCAAGACAAGTTTGGGCCAAAATCCGTCTGAAAAAATCAGATGGATTTTGTTGTCGGAATGTCCGATCAATGTCCGATCGTGTGTACAGGGCATTAGAGGATAATGTAATGGAGGAGTATGTTGCAGACGCACTTTCTCAAGGTTTCATCCGCAAATCCTCGTCCCCTGCTGGTGCTGGTTTCTTCTTTGTGTAGAAGAAGAGTGGAGAACTGAGACCTTGTATTGATTATAGGGGTCTCAATCATTTCACGATTCTGTTGATTACGAAGTTATTAGTTATAGTTTTCTCAAAGCTTGATTTGAGAGTGGCATACAATCTTGTGAGGATTAAGGAGGGCGGCAAGTGCCTCATAATGCCTTTTGGCCTTTGTAACGCCCCGGCAGTTTTCCAGGAATTTAATGATGATGTCCTCCGAGATTTTTTGCAGTTATGTGTGGTGGTTTATCTCGACTATATCCTCATATTTTACAAGTCCTTGGAGAGCCACCACACAGATGTCTGTCGTGTGCTTCAGAAACTAAGAGAGAACAATCTCTATTGTAAATTGGAGAAGTGTGACTTCCATCGTGAACAGGTTAAATTTCTGGGTTATGTCATTTTCACTGCTGGTTTTTCGATGGACCCCGAGAAACTTTCAGCAGTCCTACAGTGGCCCCGACCCGTGGGTTTACGTCCTCTGCAGCATTTTCTTGGCTTTGCCAACGGTTATAGGAAGTTTATTCGTAACTTCTCATCTCTGGTCAAGCCCCTGACTGATATAACCAGAAAGGACAGTAACCCACAGAGTTGGTCTCCGGAGTCCATTAAGGCCTTTGAGAAACTCATGGCTGCCTTTGTTTCTGCTCCTGTGTTGGCACATCCTGATCCTACGTTACCTTTTATCCTTGAGGTTTATGCTTCTGAGACTGGAGTTGGCGTCCCTTCTGTCTCAACGTCCTACTTTTGAGAGCACTATGCATCCTTGTGGCTACTTTTCCAAGAAATTGTCACCTGCGGAGTGTAATTACGAGATTGGTGACAGAGAGCTGTTAGTAATCATTTTAGCCCTGAATGAATGGAGACATTTCCTCGAAGGTACCACTGTGCTGGTTCTCATTCTCACTGACCATAAGAATCTCACATTCTTGTCTGAGGCTAAACGCCTTTCTCCAAGAAGGGTGTAATGGGCTCTTTTCTTGTTCAGTTTCAATTACATTGTCTCATTCTTACCCGGTACTAAGAATGTAAGGGCTGACGCTTTGTAACGACAATTTTCCTCTACTTCCAAGATGGAGTCGGTTCCGGTTCCTGTGATTCCTCCTGATCGTATTCTGGCTACGGTTCGCACCAGTCTCATTTCTCCTTTGGGTGACAAAATTCTTGGTGCTCAGGTCCATGCTCCTCCTGAGAAACCTTGTGAGTGCTGCTTTGTCCTAGAGAGTCTCCGTGCTGCCGTTCTCCAGACTTACCATTCTCCCAAGGCTGCTGGCCACCTTGGGAAGAATCAACTCTTTTGGGCCATTTTCCAAAAATTCTGGTGGCCTAGTCTACGTGCTGATGTAACCGCCTTCGTAGCTGCCTGTTCCGTGTGTGCTCAGAGTAAGACTCCATGACACCCTCCAGTGGGCTTCCTACAACCCATACTCAATGGAGAGAGGCCCTGGACCCACCTGTCTATGGATTTCATTGTGGAGTTACCCAGCTCCCAGGGCAACACAGTTATCCTTATGGTGGTTGTCGGGTTCTGGAAAATGTCCCATTGTATTCCACTTAAGAAGTTGCCCACTTCTAAGGAACTGGCTTCCATTTTTGCTCAGGAGATCTTTTGCTTACATGGGCTACCCAAGGTGACTGTCTTGAACAGGGGTAGTCAGTTTGTGTCCCGGTTCTGGCGAGTCTTTTGTGCACAGTACACAGCAGAGAGTCTTTAAATATGTTGACCAAACTGAAGGCATTGAGGAAATGAACCAAGCAGGTGAGCCACCTGGCAATTAACTGATAGATGAGCAACCTGAGCACAGTGAAGGTAGGGCTGAGAGCCCAGCCCTGACAGGGAATATGGATTAAATTGGGTATACATTAGCTACTGTGCTGGATGTATCATTGAAACAGATAATATAATATTAATTAAATTGAGATATATCCATCTCCCAGAATGTATATGTTCTTTCAAGAGAACCTCTTTGAAGATGTAAAAATTTAAAGATATAGTTTCCTTTTTTATGAGTGAATATGTGTATTAGAAATATGGATAATTCTGATATCCAGGTAAAGTTAGCTAAATTAATGTTTAACCACTTAATAACCGGCCCATAGCCAAATGACGGCTACCAGGGTGGTTTTTTAACTCTGGGAGGGCGTACAGTGACGTCCTCACAGAATTCCGCTCTCGCGGCCCCCTGGGGCGCACACCCGAGAACATCCGTGACCGCCGGGTTTCACCCAGGCCAATTCTGACATTTCTCTCCTACATGTAAAAATCATAATTTATTTGCTAGAAAATTACATAGAACCCCAAAACATTATATATCTTTTTTTTAGCAAAGACCCTAGAGAATACAATGTCGGTCGTTGAAACCTTTTATCTCACACGGTATTTGCGCAGCAATTTTTCAAACGCCTTTTTTTGGAAAAAAAACAGTTTTGTGCTTTAAAAAAACAAAACAGTAAAGTTAGCCCAATATTTTTGCATAATGTGAAAGATGAAGTTACTTCGAGTAAATGGATACCTAACATGTCACCTTTCAAAATTGCACATGCTCGTGGAATGATGCCAAACTTCGCTACTTAAAAATCTCCATAGGCGACGTTTTAACATTTTTTACTGGTTACATGTCTTGAGTTACAGAGGAGGTCTAGTGCCAAAATTATTGCTCCCGCTCTAACGTTCGCAGCGTTGCCTCACATGTGTGGTTTGAACACCAATTTCATATGTGGGCGGGACTTACGTATGCGTTCGCTTCTGCATGCGAGCAAACGGACAGGGGCGCTTTAAAACATTTTTTTTATTGTTCATTTTACTTTATTTATTTTAGTTTGACACTTTTTTCCCAAAAAAATTTTTTGATCACTTTTATTCCTATTACAAGGAATGTAAACATCCCTTGTAATAGGAATATGGCATGACAGGTCCTCTTTACAGTCAGATATGGGGTCAATAAGACCCCACATCTCACCTCTAGGCTGGGAAGCCTGAAATAAAAAAAAAAAACAACCCTGGCTTCGATCGTAACAATGAGTCGGTAGAAGCACCGGAGGGGGGGGGACATCCCCTCTTTCCTCCCGTAAGAACGATCAAGCAGTGGAACAGCCGCTATGATCATTCTTATGGTTTAGGGAATCACTGGCTGAAAAAGCTGATATCTGAATGATGCCTGTAGCTGCAGGCATCATTCAGATATCCCTGCACAAAGTCAAGGACGTCATATGATGACGGCCGGTGGGCGGGAAGTGGTTAAAAATTGCAGAGTATTGTGGAGTATTGAGGGGTATTGCAAAGTATTGCAGAGTATTGTGGAGTATTGCGGGGTATTGTAGAGTATTGTAGAGTTTTGTAGAGTATTGCAGAGTATTGCGGAGTATTGTGGAGTATTGTGGAGTATTGCGGGGTATTGCAGAGTATTGCAGAGTATTGTGGAGTATTGCGGGGTATTGCAGAGTATTGTGAAGTATTGCGGGGTATTGCAGAGTATTGGGGGGTATTGCAGAGTATTGCAGAGTATTGCGGGCTGTTGTAGAGTATTGCAGAGTATTGCAGAGTTGTGCAGGGTATTGCAGAGTATTGCACAGTATTGCAGGGTATTAGAGTATGGAGGGATGGCTGAGCATGGATGGATGGATGGCTGGATGTGACTGCAATTGTCACAGAATGGATGTGTAGTGCCCACAGTGCTGCTGCCATCCGATCTCTCCCCCTCTCCTCTCATACTGTACCGATCGGTACACAGAGGGGAGGGAGGGAGTAATTTGACGGAGCAATCACATGGTAAACGGCCGCGATCAGTAAGAAATAGGCGGAACCGGCTGGCCATTATTCCAAACATGTTCTCCACCACTCTTGTGGCTCTGGCCAGCTGGTAATTAACTGGTTCAATACAGGGCATCTTCACCCTCTGCCTTCCCAGGCCAATTTTTAGTTTTCAGCGCTGTCGCACTTTAAACGTCAATTGCGCGGTCGTGCGACGTTGTACCCAAAAAAAATTGACGTCCTTTTTTCACCACAAATAGAGCTTTCTTTTGGTGGCATTTGATCGCCTCTGCGGTTTTTATCTTTTGTGCTATAAACAAAAGAAGAGCGACAATTTTGAAAAAAACACAATATTTTTTACTTTTTGCTATAATAAACATCCCAATTTTTTTTAAAAAAAACTAATTTTTTCCTCAGTTTCGGCCGATACGTATTCTTCTACATATTTTTGGTAAAAAAAATCGCAATAAGCGTATATTGATTGGTTTGCGCAAAAGTTATAGCGTCTACAAAATACGGGATAGATTTATGGCATTTAAAAAAAAAAAATATTCATTTATTTTTTTAGCGGCGATCACGATTTTTTTTCGTGACTGCGACATTATGGTGGACACATCGGACACTTTTGACACATTTTTGGGACCATTCACATTTATACAGCGATCAATGCTATAAAATTGCATTGATTACTGTGTAAATGTGACAGGCAGTGAAGGGGTTAACCACTAGGGGGCGTGGAGGGGTTAAGTATGTTTCCTAGGGAGTGATTACTAACTGTACGGGGAGGGGACGCTCAAGGGGAGGAGACCGATCAGTGTTCCTCCGTTCTGGGAACACAGATCGCTCTCCTCAGAGCTGACAGGCTGTGGATCTGTGTGTTTACACACACAGATCCACATGCCGGCCCGGTTAACGGGCAATCGCGGGTGCCCGGCGGACATCACGGCCGCCGGGCACACACACCGGGTCCCGAGCAACGCGGCGTGTGCGCGCTCCCGGTGGCGCGCGCACGCCCCCTAGATGGCCGGGAATCCCAGGACGTCATATGACGCCCACCCAGGATGGGAGATCCCATCTGTGGACGTCATATGACTATGGGCGGGTAGGGAAGTGGTTAAAAACCCTCTGGTCCGGGGTGAGGATGGCCGCATAAGATGGTCCCCCAGCGCAAACGCTTCATCC
Organism: Lithobates septentrionalis; assembly: GCA_037952835.1. Lineage (NCBI taxonomy): Eukaryota > Metazoa > Chordata > Amphibia > Anura > Ranidae > Lithobates > Lithobates septentrionalis. The sequence continues at coordinate 3,467,661 of JBBDGP010001187.1, read as the reverse complement.
GCAATAAAGACGAATGGGAGTCCTTCCGCATTGTCTTCTGGAGGTGGCAAGTCCAAGCTGCCATTCTGGAGATGCCTGTAGAACTCCGTGTGGGCTGATGACTCCACCATCTGACATCCGGCCATTCTTCCCCACGTCCACAGGAACTCGTAAGTAGCTGACACCACTGCCAACATCACAATACTATTGAACCCCTTGTAGTTGTAATAGTATGACCCCGAGTTGGGTGGTGGGAGGATGTGGACGTCTTTCCCATCAATTGCCCCTCCGCAGTTAGGAAAGTCCCACCACTGGGCAAAGTGGGAGGCCACAGTCTGCCACTCCTGTGGGTTGGAAGGAAACCGTGGAGTCAAACAAAAAAAAAATTAACCATTTTGCACATAAACATGGAAAGCAGATTAGACACAAACATTCTTGGCCAACATCAGTATAACATTTATTTTAGGGAGTATTTAAAGACAAAGGTATAAGGTCCACCTATCAGCCCCCCCCCCCCCTCCTCTCATGGGCCATTTAAAAGATTTATGGGGGGAGATGTTTTGGACAGGTAACCCTCTCCACTTCATTGAGAGATGAATGCCTAAATAATGTGTATTACTTTGGCCAGCCCCTCCTTACTTACACTATTGGCAGCCCACTGGACAGGTAAGAAGTGTCATAATACAAAGAGATAAATACACACTGTACACATTTTAGCACATTTTTACATTCTGCTATTACCTATCAAGATAATAATAGGGTACAAAAACTTTAAACAGTACCATTTGAAAGTATTCAGGCAGGCCCTTGCACTACATGCTTTGATGAATTCATCCATAAATCTGACCACAAAAGAGGTAGGTATAGTGTGTATGGGTTTGGCAAAGTCAGCAGATAGAGGATTGGTATCAGCTGAGTTAGCAGTTGGGGGGAGGGAGGGTTCCAAATGATTTTGGGACCCAAAAAACAAAGCCTCTGGCACTCTGCCTGAATTTAAAGCACACATCACAATTTTACACATTTTAGGGGGTATTTAGGGTAAAGCACTACTATGGAGCTGACAAAATACATTGTTAAGTGACTACACGAGGTGAATATAGGCCCAGGAGAGCATACTGGGGAGGTAAGTGAAGGCAAATATGTATGAAGGACAAAAAAAAATTACATAAAAATCCAGCATGCATAAGAACAAAGGGGACATTCACAGCATATTACAATCATGGTAATTAGGGAACGAGGAAAGAAATACAATATATTATCAAACATTAAATACAATAAAATGTGATATGTGTTAAAGGATAAAAATCTTACCTTAATATACTCCTTCTGCAGGACCTGGATGATGGCAGAACAGGTCTCTGGGATAATGATCCCCAGAGCCTGGGGGGAGATGCCTGTCGAGAACTTGAGGTCCTGCAGACTTCTCCCCATCGCCAAGTACCGCAGGGTGGCGACTAGCCTCTGCTCTGGAGTGATGGCTTGCCTCATGCAGGTATCCTGCCTGCTGATATAGGGGGTCAGCAAAGCCAACAAACGGTGAAATACGGGGTCCGTCATCCTGAGAAAGTTCCTGAAATTGTCAGGATTATTCTCATGGATCTCACGGAGCAAAGGCATGTGACAGAACTGTTCACGCTGGAGCAACCAATTCTTGGTCCATGAACTCCTCCCCACCCTGTTCATGGACTGGGCTTGTGTCAAAGTAAGGACCCCAACACCAAGCCCCTGCACAGCACAAACTCTACGATGAGTACGTATACGCAACATGACTAGAAAAAAACGGTCAGCTGGTCAGAACGGAGTAACAGAACACACTGAAGAACAGCAAGGCCTGTGAAGAGCGACCTGAAAATCAGTAACGAACGAACAAGAACACAATGACAAGTCAATGGTAACTCGCTGCACACACTGAAGAACAGATACAAACCTACAAGCACAAACTGAACAGCAGAAATATGATCTGAAAACCACGAGTCTGAAAAAACGTGAATCGTCTCTCACCAAACTTTTACTAACACGAGATTAGCAAAAGGAGCCCAAAGGGTGCCATGCTTAGTACTGAACTGCCCTTTTATAGTCTCGTCGTATGTGGTGGACGTCACTGTGTTCTTGGCGTTCAGAAATTCCGACAACTTTGTGCGACCGTGTGTATGTAAAACAAGTTTGAGCCAACATTCGTCAGAAAAAATCCATGGATTTTGTTGTTGGAATGTCCGATCAATGTCCAACTGTGTATACAGGGCATTATACTTCACACTGGGGTTGATTTATTAAAAGCAAATAGCCTGTGCACTTTGCAAATGCAGTTGCACTAATTTTTCACAGAGCTTAGTAAATGTGATAAAGCTCTGCTGAATTCCAATATACAATCATGTGCAAACAAAAATGCTTTTTTATTTATTTTCCTTGACCTGATTAGGTATTCTTTATGAAGTGAATCTTTACCACATTTACATTTACTAAGAAAAAAAGAGTATAACTGCAAAGTGCACAATCTACAGTATTTGCCTACAGTAAATCCACTTGAGTATATTCCTATTTAGTTTGCACTGTTTATGATTGGATGAGACAGAGTAAGAAAAAATGACAGCTGCTTGGAAGCACATCATTTTCAAACAAATTTTATGGTACAGTGTAGAGAGGATCATAAACCTGCAATTTGTGTTCATTTGACATCTCATAGAATTATGATAAAATTAAGTAAACCATAGCATAGAGCGAAAGAGCCATTTGTTTTACACCCTGCTAATTTAATTCTGTAACAGAGAAGTTAAGGAGTGTTCCTGTCTATTAAATGAATCTGTGATTCTGAATAATTTAACTTAACATTAAGAAAATAAGTGTGCAAAATACATTAGGTACAACATGCATAGCACAACAGAATTTAAAGGACAGAAATATAGGAACTGCCTTTGCTTAAATTTGTTTGAATATGCATGGTCCAGTGTCATGCTCATCTCACCTCCCACACAGATCTGAAACAAGTATGACCATGTTTGACAGCTAGTTTGTGCATACTTGTCCCAGGTCTGTTACTCACAAGGTAGTGAAGGGAAGGATGTGGACAAGTGGACAACTCTGGAGCATTTACAAAAGCAAGGCAACATTAACAACTCTCATATTTTTATTCTGCAATGCATACATCTAATAGACTTTTCACAAGAAATGAGTGCTACATACCTTTCCACACATGGCTGTGGTTAGTGAGAATATTTTTACTCTGTTACTTATGTCAGCAATACTTTACATGTTCCAGGAATACATCAGCGTCTTGTGGCTGCACACATTTACAGGATTTACCTAGATTGTCACTACAGTTGTCAATCCGCATGGCTTCATCCTTCTGGTTGTGGCTAATCAGCATGGTGCTTCTCTCCTGGGTGGCCAAATTAAACTCAGTGCAGCTCTCAGCTCACTGTTCAAGAAATACTTCTTGTAGCTAGCTGCTGTGCCCTGTTTCTCAGTAGTGGATTCTGCTAGTATCCCTCTCCTGAAAACCCTACTTTTTGACTATCATGTTCCAACCTTTCCTTGTCCGCTGTCTGCCCAGACCTTAAGTTTGTTCCTGGTTGTCCATGACTGCTGCCTGCCCTTGAATTGTATAACTTGAGGTCCCTCATGCCTAGAGCAGAGTGAACCCAGGGGCTGTGACCATTGAATACCAGCTTGCCTCTAGACTCCACACTTTGGGGGATTCTGCACCACCTGCTCTCCTTTGGGGCTGTCCTTAAGTACCATGGTGAAGTACAGATCCTGCAAAGACTTAATTCTATAGTTCCAGTTTCTATCTACTTTCAGTGTGCTTTGATCTCCTGGGAACCTGCTGTTGGCTTGCAGCACTCAGATACATCTACGTAAGGTATCCAGCACAATGTAGCAAAAGGTTACATGCTTGTGAAGATGCTATTCAGATAGTCACCAGCAAAGCTGCTATCTTGACAGGACATTTATAACTGAATTCATCATAAAAACTGAAGGGATTATTATAGTTCTGGAAACATGAAACCATCTCTCCCCTGCCTTGTTTAAAAAATAGGAAATAAGATATTACGTTTCATTGATCACGCCCTAAGATCTGCGGGTGTGCAAAGAATGGGCATCAGACCAGTGCTCTCTGTCCTGTCATACCCTGTCATTAAGCGTAGAGGGAAAACATGACAGGAGGTGTTAAGAGAAGCCCTCTTGTCAGCTCGGCCTTCATCAGGTTAGTGACAATAGGGCAATTTCTGGATAAATGTAATGTCTCACAAAGATGCCATTTTTTTTAACAGTGTTTATACAACACATTTATATTCAATGGCTCCCCCTATGTTCATGGTCAGTGGAATCCTGCCTCTCCCTGCTGCATGCTCATATGACTGTGAGGAAGACACTGGGCAAAATGGCAATCCCAGTATTTTTTTTATGTTGTTTTTGTGTTATGATGCATTGCCCTCTGTTTAACCCCATAATAAGGTGAAACGGTTGACAGGTAGGCAGACGGCACAGAGATGGTAAGAAGTGAAGAGTTTTAACCACTTGACGACCGCCTCACGCTGATGTACGTCGGCAAGGTGGCACGGACAGGCAAAATCACGTACAGTGTACGTGATTTGCTTTCCGCGGGTGGGGGGTCCGATCGGTCCCCCCCCCCGGTGCCCGAGGCGGTCACCATTTCTTCCCGGGCGATGAAAGGTCAGGGGGAGGCCATCCATTGTTGGCCACCCCCTCCCGATCGCTCCCGGCGAATGAAAATGCTTCCTTTCCCTCTGTAATGTAAACAGAGGGAAAGGAAGTGATGTCATCTCTCCTCGAGCCGGTCTTTTCGTCGCCGCGCCGAGGAGAGAAGACATCAAGTAAGTCTGCACAACACTACACATTCAGTAGAACACGCCAGGCACACTTGTCACCCCCGATCACCCCCCGATCACCCCCTGATCACCCCCCTGTACCCCCTGTCACTCTGACACCAATAGCATTTTTTTTTTTTTTTGCATTGGTGTCAGTTTGTGTCAGTTAAAAGTTTTAGGGCAGTTAGGTTAGCCCCCTTTAGGTCTAAGGTACCCCCCCTTAGGTCCAGGGTACCCCCCTAACCCCCCCTAATAAAAGTTAACCCCTTGATTACCCCCCGTCACCAGTGTCGCTAAGCGATCGTTTTTCTGATCGCTGTATTAGTGACACAGGTGACGCTAGTTAGGGAGGTAAGTATATAGGTTCGCTGTCAGTGTTTTATAGCGACAGGGACCCCCATATACTACCTGCTAAAGGTTTTAACCCCCTGATTGCCCCCTAGTTAACCCTTTCACCAGCGATCACCGTATAAGTGTTACGGGTGACGCTGGTTAGCTAGTTTGTTTTTTGTAGTTTATTACAGTTTATTACAGTTTATTATAGTTTTAGGGCACCCGCCGTTTATTACCCTATAAAGGTTTAACCCCCTAATTGCCCGGCGGTGATAGAAGTTAAGTTTTTAGGATCAGATAAGGTCTGCGTCGCCCCAGGCAGCGTCAGGTTAGCGCCAGTACAGCTAAAACCCGTGCACGCAGCATACACCTCCCTTAGTGCTATAGTATCTGAGCGGATCGATATCTGATCCGATCAGATCTATACTCCCCAGCAGTTTAGGGTTCCCTGAAACGCAGTGTTAGCGGGATCAGCCCAGATACCTGCTAGCACCTGCGTTTTGCTCCTCGGCCCAGCCCTGCCCAGCCCACCCAAGTGCAGTATCGATCGATAACTGTCACTTACAAAACACTAAGCACACATAACTGCAGCGGTCGCAGAGTCAGGCCTGATCCCTGCGATCGCTAACAGTTTTTTGGTAGCGTTTTGATACAGTCGCCAACAGTCAGGAGCTTTTTTGCCTGTGAGTCTCACTAGTGTACCCCTAAATTTAGAGCCCAAAATGGCAAATAGAAGGTACACTAGTGAAGAGGCCTACAGGATTCTGAGTATGACAGATAGTGAAGAGGAAGTCACTCATCTGTCAAGTTCAGGCTCAGAATACGAACCTGTAGAGGACAGCGGCTCCATGACAGATAGCTCTGACGACAGAGTTGTGGTCCCTGCTAGGGTCAGGCGTACCAGACCCCGAACTTATGCTGTCCTTGAAGTGCAAGAACCGCAGGACTCTCGTATGGAGCAGAGCAGTACTAGCGCCGCTATTCCTTCTGGTGAACTGGCAAGCACCAGCGGCCTAGTACACCCTGGTCGTACATCCAGCACTGCAGTATCACGTGGTGACGTGGCGAGTCCCATAAGTGCAGTTCAAGCTGGCGAGGTGGCAAGCAGTAGTAGTGTCCCGCTGCCACCAAGAAGACAAAGACAGGCCCGTCGTGCCCATAGTGCCCTTCCTGCTGCATTGGCCAATCCGAATTGGGAACCTTCCACTTCTGCAGCACCCGTACTTCCCCCTTTCACTGGCCAACCCGGAATTCAGGTGGAAACAGTTGACTTTATGCCACTGGATTTTTATTCACTGTTTTTCACCGAAGATCTCTATAGATCTATTGTGGACCAAAGCAATTTGTACGCTGGTCAACACATCGCCGCTAATCCCCAGTCCTCCCTTGCCAGAGATTGGAGACCAATTACGGTCTCCGAATTTAAGACCTTTCTGGGCCTTTCCCTCCTCATGGGGTTGAATAAAAAGAGTAAGTTGCGGTCATATTGGTCCACTGACCCAATTTACCATTCACCCTTGTTCTCTGCTTCCATGGCCAGGGCACGATACGAGCAGATTTTGCGGTTCATGCACTTCAACGACAATGAACTCTGTCGTCCTCGTGGAGACCCTGCATACGATCGGCTCTACAAAATTCGGCCCCTCGTAAACCACTTCAACCAACGTTTTGCAGACTTGTTTACCCCCCATCAAGTTGTCTGCGTTGATGAGTCCCTTATTAAGTTTTCTGGCCGCTTGTCATTCAAACAGTACCTTCCCAGCAAGCGTGCCAGATACGGGGTCAAGATGTATAAGCTCTGTGACAGGGCCACAGGCTATACATGTAGATTTATGGTTTACGAGGGAAGAGATAGTCACGTAGAGCCGACAAACTGCCCTGACTACATAGGAAGCGCTGGCAAGATAGTGTGGGACTTGGTGTCACCCTTATTCGGAAAGGGGTACCACTTGTACGTGGACAATTATTATACGAGCGTGCCACTTTTTAGTCACTTGTTTGATCAGCAGATTGGAGCATGTGGCACCGTGCGACCTAATCGCCGGGGCTTTCCCCAGCGGCTTGTAGATTCCCGTCTTAGGCTGGGGGAGAGAGCCTGCTTGAAGTATAATAATTTGCTCGCTATGAAGTGGAGGGATAAGAAGAATGTTTTCGTTCTCACCTCCCTTCATGCAGACACGACGACCCAAATTTCTACGGCGACTGGTGTTGTGGAGAAACCCCTCTGTGTCCACGAATACAACCTTAATATGGGAGGGGTGGACCTCAACGACCAGTTGTTGGCGCCGTACTTAGTTGCCCGTAAGGCCAGACGCTGGTACAAAAAAGTGTCTGTATACTTATTTCAATTGGCTTTGCTGAATGCTCATGTGCTATACAGAGCTTCAGGACAGACTGGATCCTTCCTTAAATTCCAGGAAGAGATCGTCAGAGCCCTTCTGTTTCCAGACGGTGCTCTACCTCACCTTCCCCAACCAAATGCAGTAAGCCGGCTGCATGAGCGGCATTTTCTTTATGCCATCCCGAGTACCCCTACCCAACGAGCCCCCCAAAAAAGATGTCGTGTCTGCAGCAAGCGCGGATTTAGGCGTGACACCCGGACTTATTGTCCCCTCTGTCCTGGCAATCCTGGTCTTTGCATGGGTGAATGCTTTGAACGCTACCATACATTAGTTGAGTATTAGCGTAGGGTTCAGCAATGCACAGACTAGGCACACTAACACAGGGTCTCCCAAGATGCCATTGCATTTTGAGAGACCCAAACCTGGAACAAAAGTTACAAAAGTTAAAAGTTACTAAAAAAAAAAGTGTAAAAAAATAAAATAAAAAAAAATTAAAAAAAATAAAAACACAAAAAAAAATATAAAATAAAAAAACCAAAAATAGTTGTTGTTTTATTGTTCTCTCTCTCTCTATTCTCTCTCTATTGTTCTTCTCTTTTTTACTCTATTCTATTCTGCAATGTTTTATTGTTATTATGTTTTACCATGTTTCCTTTTCAGATTTTGCATACTTTACCGTTTACTGTGTTTTGTTGGTAACCATTTTATTGTTTTCAGGTACGCCATTCAGTTGCAGCGCGGATTTATTTATCTTGACAGCAACAGCGTTTGCTCCCACGATATATAAAGCCGTGACTCCAACGCTGTCGGAGGTGATTTCACCACCACAGTTACATACTTCAGCATATATGCCGAAGCGTGGGGGCAGAAGTGGGTGGAGGAGCGATTTGCTCCTGCCTTTTGCGGGAGGATGCCCCCATGCTTCGGCATATATAAATGGTGCATGTATGCCCATCATTAGAAGTGGGTGGATGAAGGGAGGTATTCTAATGGTGGGCATACCCACCGATCAATATCTTTTTTTCGTTCAGCCCACAGGCTGCATGAAAAAAAAGTTTACAATATATGCCTAACAAGGACCAGCAACGTACTGGTATGTTGCTGGACTTTGAGTGGTTATACCAGAATGATGCCTGCAGGTTTAGGTATCATCTTGGTATCATTCTTTTCAGCCAGCGGTCGGCTTTCATATAAAAGCAATCCTAGCGGCTAATTAGCCTCTAGACTGCTTTTGCAACCAGTGGGAGGGAATGCCCCCCCCTCCCCCACCGTCTTCCATGTTTTTCTCTGGCTTTCCTGTCCCAACAGGGAACCTGAAAATGCAGCCGGTGATTCAGCCAGCTGACCATAGAGCTGATCAGAGACCAGAATGGCTCCAAACATCTCTATGGCCTAAGAAACCGGAAGCTACGAGCATTTCATGACTTAGATTTCGCCGAATGTAAACAGCGCCAATGGGAAATTGGGAAAGCATTTTATCACACCGATCTTGGTGTGGTCAGATGCTTTGAGGGCAGAGGAGAGATCTAGGGTCTAATAGAGCCCAATTTTTAAAAAAAAGAGTACCTGTCACTACCTATTGCTATCATAGGGGATATTTACATTCCCTGAGATAACAATAAAATTAATTAAAAAAATATAAAAATGAAAGGAACAGTTTAAAAATAAGATAAAAAAGCAAAAAAATAATAAAGAAAAAAAAAAAAAAAAAAAAAAAAAGCACCCCTGTCCCCCCCTGCTCTCGCGCAAAGGCGAACGCAAGCGTCGGTCTGGCGTCAAATGTAAACAGCAATTGCACCATGCATGTGAGGTATCACCGCGAAGGACAGAACGAGGGCAGTAATTTTAGCAGTAGACCTCCTCTGTAAATCTAAAGTGGTAACCTGTAAAGGCTTTTAAAGGCTTTTAAAAATGTATTTATTTTGTCGCCGCTGCGCGTTTGTGCGCAATTTTAAAGCATGTCATGTTTGGTATCCATGTACTCGGCCTAAGATCATCTTTTTTATTTCATCAAACATTTGGGCAATATAGTGTGTTTTAGTGCATTAAAATTTAAAAAAGTGTGTTTTTTCCCCAAAAAATGCGTTTGAAAAATCGCTGCGCAAATACTGTGTGAAAAAAAAAAATGAAACACCCACCATTTTAATCTGTAGGGCATTTGCTTTAAAAAAAATATATAATGTTTGGGGGTTCAAAGTAATTTTCTTGCAAAAAAAAATTATTTTTTTCATGTAATCAAAAAGTGTCAGAAAGGGCTTTGTCTTCAAGTGGTTAGAAGAGTGGGTGATGTGTGACATAAGCTTCTAAATGTTGTGCATAAAATGCCAGGACAGTTCAAACCCCCCCCAAATGACCCCATTTTGGAAAGTAGACACCCCAAGCTATTTGCTGAGAGGCATGTCGAGTCCATGGAATATTTTATATTGTGACACAAGTTGCGGGAAAGAGACAAATCTTTTTTTTTTTTTTTTTTTTTTTTTGCACAAAGATGTCACTAAATGATATATTGCTCAAACATGCCATGAGAATATGTGAAATTATACCCCAAAATACATTCTGTTGCTTCTCCTGAGTATGGGGATACCACATGTGTGGGACTTTTTGGGAGCCTAGCCGCGCACGGGACCCCGAAAACCAAGCCCCGCCTTCAGGCTTTCTAAGGGCGTAAATTTTTGATTTCACTCTTCACTGCCTAGCACAGTTTCGGAGGCCATGGAATGCTCAGATGGCACAACCCCCCCCCAAATGACCCCATTTTGGAAAATAGACACCCCAAGCTATTTGCTGAGAGGTATAGTGAGTATTTTGCAGACCTCACTTTTTGTCACAAACTTTCGAAAATTGAAAAAAGAAAAAAAAAATACATTTTTCTTGCCTTTCTTCATTTTCAAAAACAAATGAGAGCTGCAAAATACTCACCATGCCTCTCAGCAAATAGCTTGGGGTGTCTACTTTCCAAAATGGGGTCATTTGGGGGGGGGTTTTTGCCATCTTGGCATTTTATGGCCTTCAAAACTGTGATAGGTAGTGAGGAGTGGAATCACAACTTAACGCCCTTAGAAATCCTGAAGCCGGTGCTTGGTTTTCGGGGCCCCGTATGCGGCTAGGCTCCCAAAAAGTCCCACACATGTGGTATCCCCATACTCAGGAGAAGCAGCAGAATATATTTTGGGGTGTAATTCCACATATGCCCATGGCATGTTTGAGCAATATATCATTTAGTGACAACTTTGTGCAAAAAAAAAAAAAAAAAAAAAAAAATTGTCACTTTCCCGCAACTTGTGTCAAAAAATAAAATATTCCATGGACTCAACATGCCTCTCAGCAATTACCTTGGGGTGTCTACTTTCCAAAATGGGGTCATTTGGGGGGGTTTTGTGCCATCTTGGCATTTTATGGCCTTCAAAACTGTGATAGGTAGTGAGGAGTCAAATCACAACATTATGCCCTTAGAAATCCTGAAGGCGGTGCTTGGTTTTCGGGGCCCCGTATGCGGCTAGGCTCCCAAAAAGTCCCACACATGTGGTATCCCCATACTCAGGAGAAGCAGCTAAATGTATTTTGGGGTGCAATTCCACATATGCCCATGGCCTGTGTGAGAAATATATCATTTAGTGACAACTTTGTGCAAAAAAAAAAAAAATTGTCACTTTCCCGCAACTTGTGTCAAAAAAAGAAAGTATTCCATGGACTCAACATGCCTCTCAGCAAATAGCTTGGAGTGTCTACTTTCCAAAATGGGGTCATTTGGGGGGGGTTTTGTGCCATCTGGGCATTTTATGGCCTTCAAAACTGTGATAGGTAGTGAGGAATGAAATCAAAAATTTATGCCCTTAGAAATCCTGAAGGCGGTGATTGGTTTTCGGGGCCCCGTACGCGGCTAGGCTCCCAAAAAGTCCTAAACATGTGGTATCCCCATACTCAGGAGAAGCAGCAGAATGTATTTTGGGGTGTAATTCCACATATGCCCATGGCATGTTTGAGCAATATATCATTTAGTGACAACTTTGTGCAAAAAAAAAAAAAAAAAAAAAAAAAAAGTGTTACTTTCCCGCAACTTGTGTCAAAATATAAAATATTCCATGGACTCAACATGCCTCTCAGCAAATAGTTTGGGGTGTCTACTTTCCAAAATGGGGTCATTTGGGGGGGTTTTGTGCCATCTTGGCATTTTATGGCCTTCAAAACTGTGATAGGTAGTGAGGAGTCAAATCACAACATTATGCCCTTAGAAATCCTGAAGGCGGTGCTTGGTTTTCGGGGCCCCGTATGCGGCTAGGCTCCCAAAAAGTCCCACACATGTGGTATCCCCATACTCAGGAGAAGCAGCTAAATGTATTTTGGGGTGCAATTCCACATAGGCCCATGGCCTGTGTGAGCAATATATCATTTAGTGACAACTTTTTGTAAATATTTTTTTTTTTTTTTTTTTGTCATTATTCAATCACTTGGGACAAAAAAAATAAATATTCAATGGGTTCAACATGCCTCTCAGCAATTTCCTTGGGGTGTCTACTTTCCAAAATGGGGTCATTTGGGGGGGTTTTGTACTGCCCTGCCATTTTAGCACCTCATGAAATGACATAGGCAGTCATAAACTAAAAGCTGTGTAAATTCCAGAAAATGTACCCTAGTTTGTAGACGCTATAACTTTTGCGCAAACCAATAAATATACGCTTATTAACTTTTTTTTTACCAAAGACATGTGGCCGAATACATTTTGGCCTAAATGTATGACTAAAATTGAGTTTATTGGATTTTTTTTATAACAAAAAGTAGAAAATATCATTTTTTTTCAAAATTTTCGGTCTTTTTCCGTTTATAGCGCAAAAAATAAAAACGGCAGAGGTGATCAAATACCATCAAAAGAAAGCTCTATTTGTGGGAAGAAAAGGACGCAAATTTCGTTTGGGTACAGCATTGCATGACCGCGCAATTAGCAGTTAAAGCGACGCAGTGCCAAATTGGAAAAAGACCTCTGGTCCTTAGGCAGCATAAAGGTCCGGGGCTCAAGTGGTTAAAGCAGCATGAACAAGATGGCATTGGCCTTAATTGTTCCAAGTCACATCTGTGTCCTCATAATTTGGTCATCTGATTTCCAATGCACAACCAGATTTTGGGGTTTGTGTTTCTAGTATACGGTACTTTTTAAAAGTGTAGTAAATAATCTGATTAATTTGTTTGTAATTAATATGGTTAAGGGAAAAACAATTCTGCTCAGACGTCTCTCTCTAAAAAACATAATATCTATCATGGAAATCTAAAACAAAAAGTGTTCTGCAAATACTAAACATGGAACTCAATGATTATATTATATATATATTATACCTTATAATAGTGACCAACACTAAGATATTTCCAACTAATCCAGTGGAACAGATAATTCCAATAAAAGATGGAAGAATAACTCTTTCTGCTGTATTAATGAGATGGTTTTCATTCCTCATATTCCATGATTTATTGAGTAGGTCATTGGTATTATTCCAAGAAGTTATTTGAATTTCATTCATTGTTATGCTCTTCTTTTTTTGTTAATCTGCAAAAAGGAAATAAATATTTAGTTCACCCTTGGTTAACTTTTATTTAATACACCTTACTTGTCACCAAGATGCAATTTAAAACCTAAAAAAGGACCTACAAAAAGAAAAATAATAGTCTGCTAAATTAAAAATAAAAAAAACTTTTGATGAAATACACATCTTCAATCCTGAAGCAGTCCCCTGCAGTACTTTATTTGCAACTATATGTTCTCAGTCTTCTGGATTTACTGGTGGCCAGTATCATCCAGCCTCCTTTTAGTCCAGCCTCTCATGGACCTACATCCAGCCTGTGATTGGACAATGAAGGAGAAGCAGCAATCTGATTAACTCGTCTCTCTTTACTCTGTTTCTCTTCATAAAAGTATGCTCCTCATCAGCTCATTAACTGACTGGGCCCTTGTGCTGCTTCTTCTTCTCCCACTCTGTTGTACAGGGATTGCAAGGGGCTGATAACAAGTCAAATTCAGGCACAGATCTGATTAAAGTTATGTGTTTTATATCTATCTAGAAATTTGTCTTTTATTTCAATCTAAAGTTATGCTTTAATGACTAAAGGACATTTATTTACACCCTTATCAAGATTGCATTATTACATTTTGTGATTGATCTACTCCCAATGCATTTTTTTATTTGAAGTTCACCCATGGTTGTTCATGTGTACCTTCCTGTGTTTCAGCAAGAGTGTGCACACATATAAGTCATTCTGTGGGAGGTTGCAGATGCAGGGGTGTGTGCTGGGGTTTGCATGTGAAAAAACCCCCGGTTGGTGATTGCTGTAATATGACAGCCGTTAATTGCTACAAAAACACTGCTTTGTTCAAAGAATCCATCACTCTCACTATTAGGGGGCAAAAAGAAAAAGGCAACGACACTGCATGAAAACGCTTTGTAGCCATATGAAAAAAAAAGTAAAAAAAAAAAACCAAAAAAACGCACAAAACATAAAAGCCTTCGGACTAAGCCCTTTGAATAGAATCATTCTATCATAAAAGCACAAACTAACTATTTTAATGAAGGGCGTACATGAATCAAAGGAACACTGGTTTCAACACTGCTTAACACATACTTTTTCCTCCCTGGTGTCTGCACCCTCATATTTTGTTGATAGTAAGGGACTTTGAGTGAAGAAGCAGTATATGTGATGGTTGGATACCAGTGGCGGTTGGTGTTTTTTTCTTTTGGGGGGGCGGCAGACTGACACCATCCTTGGGAGGATGATCAAGACTTCAAAGCCCCGCACTTACCCTTACTTTAGGAAGCGGGCATGCGGGCATGCGGGCAGCGTGTTTCTTCCTGTGGATCACGGCGGCTTCCGCCGTGCATCTCCCTCCTCCTAGACGTCCAATAGGATCACCTGTCCTTTTAGCCAATTGGGAAACGGGTATCAGACCCTCACTTCCTGATTGGTGAAGAGGCGATTCAGTGTCAGAAAAGTAAATATTAATTTCCTTTACTAACACACCTGGGTGGGCTCTGAGCGCAATGCTCTGTGCCACAAGCCCACCCTCTTTTGAAGCCTATTAGAGCCTCTGGCTCTAATCAGGTGCTTAAACAAAAAACTGCCACTGTAATTCATGCGCCTGGCACCATGAAAGGGGCCGGACGCATGAATAGGGGGTGCCTGCTGCAATGAAAAGTAGAGGCGGTGCCTGTGCACCCTTAATGCACAGGTCGCCTCTGTTGGATACTGTTGGACAACATTCAAATGTGCTACAGATATGTGTGCTAACTATAAAGGCAGAAGACTAGAGGAGAGTGGTATGCATGAAAATAGTTCTAGCAAAAAGAAATGTATTGTCTACTGTAACCAGGCAAAATGTAATTTTTATTTTTGGACTGGAAAAGGAAAAGCTTGTTTAGCTGTACTTGTGGATCACAGTTCTGCACTCCTGTGACCTGTTTTCAGCAGACAGTGGGCTGAATCCTCCTGTCGGGTGACATCACAAAGCCAGTCCAGGCTCGGGAAATATCGCAACCATATGGTCGGGATCTGCCCACATGCTTGGAGCAGCAATTGGCTCAGCCTCTCAGCAAATCGATGAGAGCCTAAGCCGGCCGTTCCTGTCTCCTCTACGGCCCAGCGCTCCAGCGAGCATGGAGGGGGGGCAGAGCAGAGAGCCAATGACTGACAGTCCCCAGCTCTCTGATCAGGGAGCTCTGACAACTGAGTGATTGGCAGTGTTTGATCACTCGATCTCAGTCTTAGAGCCACTGCTGGGGACAGATGCAACCACCTAGGTAAGTATGATTCCCCCCACAAAAAATTCCCATACTTTTCTTTTAAAGTTTGAAACTGATTGCTTCAAGCAGCAAGACATTTTCTCCCAAAGTATAAACGCTTACTGGTATGTGGTGGATTCAACACAATAGTACTGAAAACCATATGTGTGTTCTTCTTGGTAGCACTCTGCCAGTGTTACTAGCTCATAGATTACTACACATAGAAATTATGAAAGTCTGTCTGTATTAAATAAGACAGGAAAACACTTAAAATCAGTATGTTTTAGGTGTCCCAAAATCATAACTAGACAACCCCTGAATGATATCATAAAAGCATCACTTTTATTTGTCTGAGTGTAAAAACATATCTAAAATGCAGATTCCTAAATTAGATATGGAGGACCTACAATATAGATCCTGTTGTGGCTATGGGACAGGACGTGAAGGAAAATCTCCCCAATGAGAAAATAAAATGTACTCTATCCGAAATGGAAAAAAAATGTTGTCTATAGTTCTACTTTAAGCTTTTAAAGTATGAAGAAAAAAACACATGTAGTGGTGGTAGTTTTTTTACGTATTTCTCAGACCTTATAGACCATCATAAATTTCCCGAAAATACAAAGTTTAGTCTGAACCCCATTAAAGGGATAATCTTGAAAATCAATTTTGGACATTTAGGCTAATAGGCAAGGTATTATCAAATAAAAGGTATGAGGAGGTGAGTAGTGGCATAGGGGACATATACAAATGCAAAAACAATTTTAAGAATTATAATTTAGAGGGAAGAGGTCTCAAATTTACACAAGGGTTAAATAGGAAAAATGCCAATTCTTCAAATTATATTTTAAGTAGTTCTAAAGGAAGAATGTTTTTACCTTAATGCATTATATGCATTAAGGTAAAAAAACCTTCTGGGTGCAGCTCCCCTCCCCTCCCCCTCAGCCCCCCCCTTATACTTACCTGAGTCCCATCTCGATCCAGCGATGTGCATGAGAGCAGTGGCTCTCCAGGGTTCTCTCTCCTTATTGACTCACACAGCAGCGGGAGCCATTGGCTCTTGCTGCTGTCAATCACAGCCTGTGAGCAAATGAGGAGAGAGCGGGGGCAGGGACAATGTCCACTCACAGGAGCTTGGCTTTGGAGTGAGCCTGCTTAAGTGCCCCCATAGCAAGAAGCTTTCTATGGGGGCACTTGGTAGGGGGGAAGAGTCAGGATCGCCATCGGGGAATCCAAAAAGAAGAAGAGGATCAGAGCTGCTCTATACAAAACCATTGCACAGAGCAGGTAAGTATAATATGTTTGTTTTTTCTTTTTCTTAAATGAATAGCTTTAGAATCACTTCAGCTATATGTGGCATTATAGCTTTTAGCTATATGTGGTATCATTCTTCCAGTCAGGGACGTCGTATTCCGGCTTCACATAAATCGCATGTATACTATACTACATTTTTTTGACTTTTACATAAATCTGTGGCTTACATACAGCATTCCATCTGATTTATTTCAAATAGAAAAAAATCTTTATTAAGT
This sequence comes from Lithobates septentrionalis, assembly GCA_037952835.1. NCBI lineage: Eukaryota > Metazoa > Chordata > Amphibia > Anura > Ranidae > Lithobates > Lithobates septentrionalis. Next base: position 3,450,889 of record JBBDGP010001187.1, on the reverse strand, counting down.
TGTTAATGCTGCAACTTCTGACTTTTTTTAGCAGTAATAAGACAGAAATGAGCATTGGAAGTAGCAGTCACATAAGATCTGAAATCTATTATAAGGTTTGTAATTCCAAAAAAAACTGAAGCTCTCTACTTTCTAACAATTGCCAAACAATGCAAAACATGTTTTATTGGGTAGCTTGTCTTCTTTAGATGTAGTACCACACCGTATGATCTAGAAAGTTTAATAACATTTAAACACAAAATGGCCAAAAGCACTTCAAAACCACAACCCTTCATTTCTAGAGAAGCGGTTGCCATGCTGAAATAAAAATTACAGTGCAATATTGTGATGGTAGATCTTCTCAGTGAATTTAGTCCACTCCAGAAGTCCTTCTTTAACCACTTCATATCCGGGCCATTTCTGACACTTCGCTCCTACATGTCAAAAATCATCATTTTTTTGCTATAAAATTACATAGAACCCCCAAACATTATATATGTTTTTTTAGCAGAGACCCTACAGAATACAATGGCGGTCATTGCAACTTTTTATCTTGCACGGTATTTGCGCAGCAATTTTTCAAACGCGTTTTTTTTGGAAAAAAAACAGTTTCATGCTTAAAAAAAAAAGAAAACAGCAAAGTTAGCCAAATTTTTTTGCATTGTGTGAAAGATGAAGTTACGCCGAGTAAATAGATACCTAACATGTCACGCTTCAAAATTGCACACGCTCGTGGAATGGCGCCAAACTTTGGTACTTAAAAATGCCCATAGGCGACGTTTTAAAATTTTTTACTGGTTACATGTTTTGAGTTACAGAGGAGGTCTAGGGCCAAAATTATTGCTCTCGCTCTAACGTTCGCGGCGATACCTCACATGTGTGGTTTGAACACTGTTTTCATATGTGGGCGGGACTTACGTATGCGTTCGCTTCTGCGTGCGAGCTCACGGGGACAGGGGCGCTTTAAAAATTTTTTTTTTTTTTTGTATTGTTAATTTTACTTAAAATTTTTTATTTTGACACTTTAAAAAAATATTTTTTTTTTTGATCACTTTTATTTCTATTACAAGGAATGTAAACATCCCTTGTAATAGGAATATGACACGATCAGTCCTCTTTACAGTGAGATATGGGGTCAATAAGACCCCACATCTCACCTCTAGGCTGGGAAGCCTAAAATAAAAAAAATAAATAAAACGATCGCCGCTTCACAACCGAAGCGGCGCCGTTTTTTTGAATGCAGAGGCCGGGCGTGACGTCATAACATCGCGCCCGGCCTCCGAACGATCATAGAGACTCCGGCGACCATCTGGTCCGCCGGAAATCTCTATGGTGAACATCCGGCGCCGGCGGATCCGCTATCCGACTCACCGATCGCTGAGGTGAGTCGGTAGTAGCACCGGAGGGCGGCGGGAGGGGGGGGTGTCCCCTCCCGCCGCCCGTAAGAACGATCAAGCGGTGGAACAGCCGCTATGATCGTTCTTATGGTGTACGGAATCGCCGGCTGAAAATGCCGGTATCTGAATGATGTCTGTAGCCTCAGACATCATTCAGATATAAGCCCTGAAAGTGGAGGCCGTCATATGACGGCCTCCGGATGTCAAGTGGTTAACCACCTCAATACCAGGCACTTTCACCCCCTTCCTGTCCAGGCCATTTTTCAGCTTTCAGCGCTGTCGGTCTTTGAATGACAATTGTGCGGTCATGCAACACTGCACCCAAATGAAATTTTCATAATTTTTTCCCCACAAATAGAGCTTTCTTTTGGTGGTATTTGATAACTTCTGTGGTTTTTATTTATTGCGCTATAAACAAAAGAAGAGGGACAAGTTTGAAAAAACAATATTTTTTACTTTTTGCTATAATAAATATCCAATTACTTTTTTTTAAACAATTTTTTTCCTCAGTTTAGGCCGATATGTATTCTTCTACATATTTTTGGTAAAAAAATTGCAATAAGCGTATATTGATTGGTTTGCGCAAAAGTTATAGCGTCTACAAAATAGGGGATAGATTTATAGCATTTTTATTATTTTTATTTTTTTTACTAGTCATGGCGGCGATCTGCGACTTTTATTGTGACTGCGATATTGAGACGGACATATCGGACACTTTTGACACATTTTTGGGACCATTCACATTTATACAGCGATCCGTGCTATAAAAATGCATTGATTACTGTGTAAATGTGACTGGCAGGGAAGGGGTTAACACTAGGGGGTGATCGAGGGGTTAAATGTGTGTCCTAGGGAGGTGATTCTAACTGTGGGGGGAGGGGACTGACTGGGGGAGGTGACCGATCGGTGTCCCTATGTACAAGGGACACACCATCGGTCTCCTCTCCTCTGACAGGATGTGGATCTGTGTGTTTACATACACAGATCCACGGTCCTGCTCAGTTACTGGGCAATCGTGGGTGCCTGGTGGACATCGTGGCCGCCGGGCACGCGCACAGGGTCCCCAGTGAAGCGGCGGGCACGCGCGCCCCCTAGTGGCTCAGGAAGGCGATCACGTCATATGACGTCCGCCCAGAACGAGAGCTGCCTCGTCCCACCGTCATATGACAGTGGGCAGGCAGCTAGTGGTTAAGGGCTTGCTGGCCCACTTTTATGAATAAAGCAGATCAGTTAGAACAAACAGTAAAAAAAACAGTTTTTCCACACAGGGGTTTCCACCATCAACACAAACATAAATTGCTTTAGTCTTGTGGCTTTCTCTATCATTGCCGCGGCTCAGGCCTTGGTCCTCCAAACCATCAAACACAGTACCTCAGTGCTCCAGTACACACTTTGCAACTTCCAGCCCCTTGCTGCTTTGTGACCATCTGCTCCTTCACTGTACAGACATACACATTCTGGCTGTCCCATGCAGCCTTTGTGACTCTTGATAAATGATTGGGGTCCTCCTGAGCCTACACAGAGACCTATATTATAAAGGCTGTGCACACCTGCACACTCAGTCTGCTGATTACTGGCAAGACCCTGGGTTTGAGACTCCTTCTCTCCCAAAGTCTCTGAGCTCCAACCACTGATTCGGGATTTACAAAACCCAGAGAAAGATAAGTAACCACCACCTTTCTCTTCTCTGAACTGATATTCTGGAGTCCTGAACTCTGCATATGTAAAAATAAATAATAATTGCAAAGTGGAAGGAAAATGATAAATGCTTTTCAAATTATTTTAAAGTGAAGTTCCACCCCAAAAAAAAAAAAAAAAAAATTAGTAATGTTTAAAAAATAAATAAATAAAAAACATTTGGAGAATTTTTTTTTACCTCACCTCTAAATGCCTGTTGCTAGGGGGTCCCTCGTAATCTGCCTCCTTCGGTGCCTGGGCTCCTGACGTCACTTCCCTCGGCGCAGGAAGGGATATTGCCTCTCCACCCTCCCTCTTGTCAATCATCTGGGACACGTGACCGGTACCAGATGATTGCGGGGCCAGTGACAGCGCGTGGCGCGGCTAGCGCATGTGCAGTGGGTACCCGGCTGTGAAGCCACAGCCGGGCGCCCACAGTTAAAATGCCGGCGCCGCCAAGTGGAGGGGGGACGAGCGGGGCTTTGATCCCCCCCATCGCTGGACCCTGGGACAGGTAAGTGTCCGATTAAAAGTCAGCAGCTGCAGTATTTGTAGCTGCTGACTTTTAATTTTTTTTTTAAATGTGAACCCCGCTTTAACATAAATATCTGAAAAGTGTGGTATGCATTTGTATTCAGCCCCCTTTACTTTGATACCCCTAACTAAAATCTAGTGGAACCAATTGCTTTCAGAATTCACTTAATTAGTAAATAGAGTCCACCTGTATGTACTTTAACCTCAGTATAAATACAAGTGTTTAGTGAAGCCCTCAGAGGTTTGTTAGAGAACCTTAGTGAACAAACAGCATCATGAAGGCCAAGGAACACACCAGACAGGTCAAAGATAAAGTTGTGGAGAAGTTTAAAGCAGGGTTAGGTTATAAAAAAATATCCTAAGCTTTGAACATTTCACGGAGCACTGTTCAATCCATCATGAAAAATGGAAAGAGTATGGCACAACTGCAAACCTACCAAGGCATGGCCATCCACTTAAAGTGACAAGCCAGGCAAGGAGAGCATTAATCAGAGAATCAGCCAAGAGGCCCAGGGTAACTCTGGAGGAGCTGCAAAGATCCACAGCTCAGGTGGGAGAATCTGTCCAGAGGACAACTATTAGTTGTGTACCCCACAAATCAGGCCTTTATGGAAGACTAATAAGAAGAAAGCCATTGTTGAAAGAAAGCCATAAGAAGTCCCATTTCAGTTTGCGAGAAGTCATGTGGGGGACACAGCAAACATGTGGAAGAAGGTGCTCTGGTTAGATGAGACCAGAATTTAACTTTTTGGCCTAAAAGCAAACCGCTATGTGTGGCGGAAAACTAACACTGCACATCACCCCAAACACAATATCCCCACCATGAAACATGGTAGGGGGAGCATCATGTTGTGGGGATACTTTTCTTCAGTAGGGACTGGGAAGCTGGTCAGAGTTAATGGGAACATGGATGCCAAATACAGAGCAATCTTAGAAGAAAACCTGTTAGAGCATGCAAAAGACTTTAGACTGGGGCGGAGGTTCAACTTCCAGCAGGACAACGACCCTAAACATACAGCAAAAGCTACAATAGAATGATTTAGATCAAAGCATATTCATGTGTTAAAATGGCCCAGTCAAAGTCCAGATCTAAATCCAATTGAGAATCTGTAGCAAGACTTCAAAAAAAGTTGCTGTTCACAGACGCTCTCCATCCAATCTGACAGAGCTATTTTGCAAAGAAGAATGGGCAAAAATGTCACTCTCTAGATGTGCAAAGCTGGTAGAGACATACCCTAAAACAGTGGTCATCAACCCTGTCCTCAGTGCCCACTAACAGGCCAGGTTTGCAAGATAACTGAAATAAATCACAGGTGATATCATTTGCTGCTCAGTGATTGCAGTAGTCTAGTCTGCATCTCCCCAAGGTAATACATACAACCTGGCCTGTTAGTGGGCCCTGAGGATAGGGTTGATGACCACTGCCCTAAAAGACTTGCAGCTGTATTTGTAGTGAAAGGTGGTTCTACAAAGTATTGACTCAGGGTGGCTGAATACAAATGCACGCCACACTTTTCAGATATTTATTTGTAAGAAACAATTGGAAGGCCATTTATCATTTTTCTTCTACTTCACAATTATGTGCCACTTTGTGTTGGTCTATCACATAAAATCCCAATAAGATACATTTAAATTTTTGGTTGTAACATGACAAAATGTGGAAAATTTCAATGGGTATGAATACTTTTTCAAGGCACTGTATATCAGCCATTGCCTCTGATCACCACCACATCAGTACAATGTCATCAGACCAGTGCTGCCAGTCACCACAGTGTCCTAAAGAACCACCACACCAGTCACAGTGTCCATAATCACCATCGCACCAGTCGCAGTGTCCCTGATCACCACCACAAAAGTACCAGTGTCCTTAATCACCCTCACACCAATAACAGTGTCCCTGATCAACACCACACCAGTCCCAGTGTCCCTGATCACCACCCCACCAGTCCCAGTGTCCCTAATTACTGCCACAACAGTCACAGTGTCACCAAAAGTCACCATAAGGACTTGTTCACATGTGTGATGCTCTCTGAAAGGCCATTCATGTTTGGATGGCTCTTCAGAAAGCAATTGACAAGTGGTAAGGATTCATTGTATCACCTTCTGACAACCTATAGAAAAAGGGGAGGGAATTGAGAAAAATTCCCAAAAGCAATTCTTCAAAGAGGAACAGGCAATTTTTCCAAAAATATAAATAATTTTATTGTACAAAATTCAGTTAACACTAATCAAATAAACAATACCACCAACAATTCATTAAAATTAGACAATGTTTTCTACAGACTCAGATGGCCACTACACACATATGTACACCCCCCAGAGACTGGCTTTGATAGTTCCTCAACGTCATTAATTTTTCTTGGAAAAATATAAATAGTACTCCTCCAGGAAATGGTATATTAATGTTCAATGCAAGTCAAACTGGAACAAAAAATCCTTCCATGAATATGTATAACCATGATATTGGATAATTATGAGTGCAGGTAACTGCAATGGACAAATAGAAATTTCATGAGCAGTTCATGGTATCCTGACACATTGGAAGGACCGGACATTGGAAATTACCATGTAGGAGAGTGGACAGGTAATATAGTGTGGGAAGTTCCTTTGTTGAGCTTGTAGCTACACGGCTGCAGATTCAAGCCATACACCATCTATGTTGGCGGGTTGGTACATGTCTAGGGTGCAGGCGAGTGTATGTATGTATACTATCCTCTCAGCTGGGAGGTATAAAACCGTAGATCTCGCCGCTTTCCCAAAGACCACCACAACCTCTGCATGGATGAAAGGCTGACACTGCGTTTGTCGAAAGCATAGGATCACTTCCTGCAATTCCTCAATTCCTCCTGTTCTCTAGAGAGCAAGCCGTTAGTGCTTCGGTCCCACGGAAAGTAAAAAAGCTTGCAAGGCCGTCAGAGGATTCCATTGGCTCTACCGAGTGTTACAGAAATGTCCAAAGGGGGTTCGTTGGTTTGTGGGTGGGGCTGAGTCCTCGCTACAGAGAGCATAATGGCGTCATGTGACGCGTTTCACTCGTGACCCGAGTTTCTTCAGAGCATCAGTTGAATGGGTTTTGGGTTGTAATTCTAAGTATGCCCTTGCTGTGTGTAAAAAATATCCTAATAAATTGACAACTTTGTGTAAAGAAAATATTTTCTTTCTGCATTTTCCAAAAACTTGAAGACTCACAATGCCTTTTAAAAAATACATTTTTTTTCCAAAATGTGTTCATTTTGTGGATGTTTTTACTGTCCTGGTGCTCCGGGGGCCTTGAAAAATTTGATAGGTATAGATGAAATGAGATGTGTGATTTATGGCTCCAGAAAGTTTGAAGGTTCTCCTTGGATTTTGAACCCCTCTATGTGATTAGGCTGTAATAAAGTCCCAAACTAGGGATGAGCTTCGTGTTCGAGTCGAACCCATGTTCGACTCGAACATCGGCTGTTCGACCGTCCGTCGAATTGCGAACGTTATGGGCCGTTCGCGCCAAATTCGTGTGGCGCGTCACGGCCCATAATTCACTGCGGCAACGCAGTGCATTGCTGGCTGATGATTGGCCAAGCATGCACTATGACCCGCATGCTTGGCCAATCACAGCGCCGTCAGTAGAGAGAGCTGTAATTGGCCAAAGCCAGGGTGGCTTTGGCCAATTATGGATCAGGGGATTTAGTACACGCCCCACACTATATAAGGCCGCCTGCACGGCGGCCCTGTGTAGTGTGTTCCGGTGTGCTGATAGAGAGAGAGACAGACAGTGTCATTTGATTTGAGTTAGATAGATTAGGCTAGATCTGTTCCTGCTATTTACATTTAGTGCAGTGCGTCCTGCTCACAGTGTTCAGCTAGATCCGTTCCTTCTATTTACATTTAGTGCAGTCAGTGCGTCCTGCTCACAGTGTTCAGCTAGATCCGTTCCTGCTATTTACATTTAGTGCAGTGCGTCCTGCTCACAGTGTTCAGCTAGATCTGTTCCTGCTATTTACATTTAGTGCAGTGCGTCCTGCTCACAGTGTTCAGCTAGATCCGTTCCTGCTATTTACATTTAGTGCAGTGCGTCCTGCTCACAGTGTTCAGCTAGATCTGTTCCTGCTATTTACATTTAGTGCAGTGCGTCCTGCTCACAGTGTTCAGCTAGATCCGTTCCTGCTATTTACATTTAGTGCAGTGCGTCCTGCTCACAGTGTTCAGCTAGATCCGTTCCTGCTATTTACATTTAGTGCAGTGCGTCCTGCTCACAGTGGTCAGCTAGATCCGTTCCTGCTATTTACATTTAGTGCAGTGCGTCCTGCTCACAGTGTTCAGCTAGATCTGTTCCTGCTATTTACATTTAGTGCAGTGCGTCCTGCTCACAGTGTTCAGCTAGATCCGTTCCTGCTATTTACATTTAGTGCAGTGCGTCCTGCTCACAGTGTTCAGCTAGATCTGTTCCTGCTATTTACATTTAGTGCAGTGCGTCCTGCTCACAGTGTTCAGCTAGATCCGTTCCTGCTATTTACATTTAGTGCAGTGTGTCCTGCTCACAGTGTTCAGCTAGATCCGTTCCTGCTATTTACATTTAGTGCAGTGCGTCCTGCTCACAGTGTTCAGCTAGATCTGTTCCTGCTATTTACATTTAGTGCAGTGCGTCCTGCTCACAGTGTTCAGCTAGATCCGTTCCTGCTATTTACATTTAGTGCAGTCAGTGCGTCCTGCTCACAGTGTTCAGCTAGATCCGTTCCTGCTATTTACATTTAGTGCAGTCAGTGCGTCCTGCTCACAGTGTTCAGCTAGATCTGTTCCTGCTATTTACATTTAGTGCAGTCAGTGCGTCCTGCTCACAGTGTTCAGCTAGATCCGTTCCTGCTATTTACATTTAGTGCAGTGCGTCCTGCTCACAGTGTTCAGCTAGATCCGTTCCTGCTATTTACATTTAGTGCAGTCAGTGCGTCCTGCTCACAGTGTTCAGCTAGATCCGTTCCTGCTATTTACATTTAGTGCAGTCAGTGCGTCCTGCTCACAGTGTTCAGCTAGATCCGTTCCTGCTATTTACATTTAGTGCAGTGCGTCCTGCTCACAGTGTTCAGCTAGATCCGTTCCTGTTATCTTCCTACTGACAGGCAGGCTTGTCTGGTTACAGTATATAAAGCTACCTGAAGAAAATTACAGGTGTTCTATCCCAGCTTAGTGCAGCTACAGGCCATTAGTATGTCTGGAAGGCCAAGAAGGAGAGGCAGACAGTCACAAGCCAATAAGAGAGGGCAAGCAGGCTCTGTGTCTAGTGCTGGTCGTGGAGACGGTGCATCCTCATCAGCACGTGGCCATGGGACACGCTTGGCCTTTTTTTCGGCAGCTGGCCGTGTTGAGCCGCAACATGCGGAAGACTTGGTCGAGTGGATGACCAAGCCGTCCTCATCCTCCTCATCCTCTCTCACCCATGCCCAGGGTGCTTTGTCTGGCAAAGCAGCGGCCTCTTCCCCCATGTCCTCCTGAGGATTCCCTCGAACTGTTTGACCACAGTGTTGGGTACATGCTCCAGGAGGATGCCCAGCGTTTGGAAGGCTCTGATGATGATACTGAGCTCGATGAAGGCAGTAACATGAGCACGGACAGAGGGGGTGCCCAAGAAGGACAGCAATCTGGCAGTCATGCTCCCCCTGCTGTAGCATACTGCCAGGTTTGCTCCAGTGATGAGGAGGGAGGGGATGATGAGGTCACTGACTCAACGTGGGTGCGAGGAGGAGGAGGAGGAGGCGGCACATCACCAATGAGGCAGGATGCCCTCCAGGGGCCAGCCTAAGGGCAGCACATTGACTGCATCACACCCCAAAGCTCCACATGTGCAGGGCGCTGCAGTCTCTGCGCGTTATTCAAAAAGTTCTTTGGTGTGGGCCTTTTTTGAGACGAGTGCATCAGATTGCACCGCTGCTATTTGCAACATATGTCTCAAGCGTATCTCGCGTGGCCAAAACATCTCCCGCTTGGGTACCACATGCTTGACCAGACATATGTTGACCTGCCATGCAGTTCGTTGGCAAGCATATCTAAAAGACCCACACCAAAGAACAAAGAGGATCTCTCCTTGCTCCTCATCAGCTGAGATTTCCAACCCCACTAGACCTTCAGTCCTCTCTGAGACCTGCAGTGAGAGGAATGAAGGTGTAGAATTAGGTGTGTCACAGCCAAGTACTTGTGGGCAATCTGCTTTTGGTACACCGACGTCAGATTGTACCAGGCAAATTTCCCTGCCCCAGCTGCTGCACCGCCGAAAGAAGTTTGCTCCCAGCCATCCACATGCCCAGCGGTTGAATGCTAGCTTGGCAAAATTGCTAGCACTTCAACTGCTGCCTTTTCAGTTGGTAGACTCTGCCCCCTTCCGTGAGTTTGTGGAATGTGCGGTTCCTCAGTGGCAGGTACCCAAACGCCACTTTTTCTCACGGAAGGCGATTCCGGCTCTCTACCGGCATGTGGAAGGCAATGTCCATGCCTCGCTGGACAGGGCCGTCAGCGGTAAGGTGCATATTACCGCTGACTCATGGTCCAGCAGGCATGGACAGGGACGTTACTTAAGTTTCACGGCGCATTGGGTGACTCTGCTGGCAGCTGGGAAGGATGCAGGACAAGGTGCAGTAGTGTTGGAGGTTGTTCCGCCACCACGCCTCCAAAATGCTGATTGTGACACACCTCTCTCCTCCACCCCCTCCTCTTCTTCTTCCTCCATGGCCTCTTCCTCGGAACCAGCGGTGCTCCGTAGGCGTTCAAGGGGCTACGCAAGTACGCAGGCCAAAAGATGCCATGCGGTGCTTGAGCTGGTGTGCTTGGGGGACAGGAGCCACACTGGGGCAGAGGTTCTGTCAGCTCTGCAGGGGCAGGTTCAGAGGTGGTTGACGCCACGCCAACTTAAGGCAGGAATGGTGGTTTGCGACAATGGCACCAACCTCCTCTCTGCCCTCCGACAGGGACAACTGACCCATGTGCCCTGTTTGGCTCACGTCCTTAACTTGGTGGTGCAGCGGTTCTTGGGCAGGTACCCGGGCTTACAGGATGTCCTGAGGCAGGCCAGGAAAGTCTGTGTGCATTTCCGCCGGTCATATAATGCCAGTGCTCGGCTGACGGACCTCCAAAAGGAGTTTAACCTGCCCAAGAACCGCCTAATCTGTGACATGCCCACCAGGTGGAACTCAACGTTGGCCATGCTGCAGCGGCTGCACACGCAGCAGAGGGCCATCAATGAGTACCTGTGCGACTATGGCACCAGGACAGGGTCAGGGGAGCTTGGTTTTTTTCCCCACGCCAGTGGGCCATGATCAGGGATGCATGCACTGTCCTGTCACCATTCGAGGAGGCCACGAGGATGGTGAGCACTGACAGTGCATGCATCAGTGACACTGTCCCCCTTGTCCACCTGTTGGAGCACACGCTGCGTGGAATAATGGACAGGGCACTTGAGGCAGAACAGAGGCAGGAAGAGGAGGACTTCCTTAGCTCTCAAGGCCCCCTTTATCCAGACAGTGTTCCTGCATGCCCGCCGATCACACAGGAAGAGGACGAGGAGGAGGAGGAGGAAGATTGTGTCAGTATGGAGGTGGAGCCTGGCACTCAGCATCAGCAGTCTTTAAGGGATCAGTCCCAAGGAACACATGGACTTGTACGTGGCTGGGAGGAGGTGGCTGCGGACGTTGTTGTCCTTAGTGACCCAGAGGACTCCGGACCGAATGCCTCAGCAAACCTACGCTGCATGGCCTCCCTGATCCTGCAAAGCCTGCGTAAGGATCCTCGTATTCGTGGTATCAAGGAGAAGGACCAATACTGGCTGGCAACCCTCCTTGATCCACGTTACAAGGGTAAGGTTGCGGACCTTATCTTGCCATCGCAGAGGGAGCAGAGGATGAAACATCTTCGGGAGGCCTTGCAGAAAGGTCTGTGCAACGCATTCCCAGAGACTGGGAGGTTACAAACTCCTGTTTCTGGACAATGTGTTGCTGAGGCTTCGGTCAGTCAAAGAAGGAGCGGTGGAGAAGGTGGCCGTCTGACCGATGCGTTCAGACAATTTTTTGGTCCGCAGCCCCAAGGTATGATCGGTTCCAGCAACCATCGCCAGCGTCTGTTTTACATGGTGCAGGAATACCTAGGGGCAAGATCAGACTTGGACACCTTTCCCACCGAAAATCCTCTGGGTTACTGGGTCTTGAGGATGGATCACTGGCCAGAGCTTGCACAGTATGCAATTGAGCTACTGGCCTGTCCTGCATCCAGCGTTCTTTCGGAACGCACATTCAGTGCTGCTGGAGGCGTGGTAACCGATCACAGGGTGCGTCTGTCCACTGACTCGGTCGATCGGCTGACCTTCATAAAAATGAATCAGTCTTGGATCACCACCAGCTACCAAGCACCTGATGCTGATGTAACTGAATAATTTTTTTCAGATCCCTTCAAAGACTGCCTATGCTGATGCTGAGTGACTATCCCTGAGTAATTATCCTCTTCCTCCTCAATCATCACGCTGATAGCTTGTAAGAACATTTTTGGTTCTGGGCGCCACCACCAGTGCCTAAGGCACAATTTTTCAGCCCCTGTTTAACAGGGGCGTGTAATTACAATTTTTGATGTAATACTTTGCAGCAGGGCTCGTTCCTGCATTCCAACTAGAGTGTCTGTGAGGGGTTGCAGTGTTGTGGCACCAGCACCAGTGCCTAAGGCCCAATTTTTCTGCCCCTGTCTAACAGGGGCGTGTAATTACAATTTTTGATGCAATACTTTGCAGCAGGGCTCGTTCCTGCATTCCAACTAGAGTGTCTGTGAGGGGTTGCAGTGTTGTGGCACCAGCACCAGTGCCTAAGGCCCAATTTTTCTGCCCCTGTCTAACAGGGGCGTGTAATTACAATTTTTGATGCAATACTTTGCAGCAGGGCTCGTTCCTGCGTTCCAACTAGAGTGTCTGTGAGGGGTTGCAGTGTTGTGACACCAGCACCAGTGCCTAAGGCCTAATTTTTCAGCTCCTGTTCAACAGGGGCATGTAATTACAATTCTTGATCTAATATTTCACAGCAACACCTAAGGCCCAAATTTCTGCTGAGTATATAGGGCAGGACCCTACTTTCAAACATCTAACTTACAAACGACTCCTACTTGCAAACGGAAGGAGACAACAGGAAGTGAGATGAAATCTACCCCTAGGAAGGGAAATTCTCTCCTGTAAGAGTTAATATGGGAAAACAATTTCTCCTTTCCACTGATGCTTTCCAATCCTTGTTCCACAAAAAAACCCAAATTTTCAAAAAACATTTTTCATTGGGACAAAAAAGTGAGGTGAAATCTTCTGAAGAGGAGGAAAGACAGCAAAACAAATGTCACAGGGGTGATAACTGTTCCCTATGTTTTCCAAAAAGCTTAAAAAAGATTTTTTGGCTGGAGCTAAACACGTTAAAAATGTACCCGTTCAAAATTACAAAGAGATTCTACTTAACAACAAACCTACAGTCCCTGTCTTGTTTGCACCGCCTGTATACTGCTGTTCAGAGTATATAGGGCCTTTCCTTATTTTAATTTGGGTGCGGGGTTCCCCTTAATATCCATACAGGACCCAAAGGGCCTGGTAATGGACTGGGGGGGTACCCATGCCGTTTGTCTCACTGATTTTCATCCATATTGCCATGACCCGACATGACATTAAACCCGCAAGCAGTTTTAAATGAGATTTTTTCCTTTAAAAATGACATTTGGTGCAGGGACTGTTCTAAACATGGGAAACACGCGTCACTTTACAGGCATACTATAGACACCCCCCAGGTACGATATTTAAAGGAATATTTCACTTTTTTTTTTTTACTTTAAGCATCATTAAAATCACTGCTCCCGAAAAAACGGCCGTTTTTAAAAGTTTTTTTTGCATTGATACATGTCCCCTGGGGTAGGACCCGGGTCCCCAAACCCTTTTTCGGACAATACCATGCAAATTAGCCTTTAAAATGAGCACTTTTGATTTCGAACGTTCGAGTCCCATAGACGTCAATGGGGTTCTAACGTTCGTGCGAACTTTCGGTCCGTTCGCGGGTTCTGGTGCGAACCGAACCGGGGGGTGTTCGGCTCATCCCTATCCCAAACATGTGGTATCGCCACACACACACACACGGAGTTGCAGAATGTGTTTTGGGGTGTAATTCTGAATATGCCTATGTTGTGTGTTAGGAAATATTGTATTAATTGACAAGTGTCTGTATAAAAAACTAAATGCAGACAGCAATCATTGGGAAATATGCCCTGTGAAAAAAAAAACACATGCAAACTGTTTTCAGTGCAGTGCATGTAGAAAGGGACAGGCTGTGAAAAAAAATCAATACCAGGAAATATGCCCTGGGATTACAAGCTCTACATTAATCTGTCCCTATGTAATTTATTAGCAGCCCTTCCTGTGCTTCCCCTTCCAAATGAGCTACAGTGTAGCTGTTTTGGAATAAAGCCAAAGAGATCATTTTGTGTATTAACACTTAAATATATATGATTTTATTATGTTTTTAATCATGAGATAATCATGAGATAAATACAATTGTTACATTATACAAGAATACATTTTCTACATTACACAGCCCCCCACACCTCTGGACCCCTTTACATTACACAGCTTCCCCCACACCTCTGGACTCCTTTACATTACACAGCCCCCCACCCCTCTGGACCCCTTTACATTACACCCCCCCACACACACACACCTCTGGACCCCTTTACATTACACAGCCCCACACCTCTGGACAACTTTGCATTACACAGCCCCTACCCCCTGCAGCTCTGCCCCTTCCTACCTTATTCGGGCATGAGGAGTGGGTGATGCGGAGGAGTTGCGGGGCACAGAGTGGGGGGTGAGGGGGTGGCACTGGGTGGGTGGGCTGCCACAGTTGGCTTTCCTGGGTTGGCTGGCAGGTGATTGCTTGCTAGGTGGTCCTGGTGACCGTTCATCTGCTGGTTGACTTGGGAGGCGTTGGCTCTGGAGGCTCTTGCTGTCTGTTCGGCACTGCTGTATCTCTCTCCTGTTCTGCCTCCTGCTCCCTGCTCCGCTCTCCTGTGTTGTTGAGTGGCGGAGGCATACTGGCAGCCAGCCCTGGGTGTCTCCTCAAGCGGTGCCGGCTTTACACCCCCCAATGTGTGGCACCTGGGGCAGACTGCCCCCCCTCCCCCTCCTGTTTGTGCACCACGGGTTTCATACAAAGATTATCACCCTGAAACCAAAGTTCAACCTCAACACCCACTCCCTACATGTGTGTGAATTTTTGAAGGACCACACCTGATCGCAATCTGGAGAGGTTTATACATATAAATTAAGGATTGTGGTCGGTGGTCCCACAGCTATGATTAAGCACCACTAACAGTGTGAAACGCGTCAGTTATTTGCATCTGTAACCTGTACCTCTGTTGGTGTATGGATCACGATTTACATAAATAAAGGTACGGCTGTCCACCTCTCTTTTCTTCCATTGATTGTCTATGCTAAACCAGCACAATTCACCTCTCAAGCAAGGATTGTGTGAATGTGGGATCATCACCTGGAGCAGTCATTTTCTTTGTATCCTTTAAACAGCATGCTGTTTGGGGAAACTCAGAGTAAACTCAAAGCTTCTGCTGAGTGCCTGAGAAGGTACTGAAACCATTCAAAATAAAAAGAAGACAGCAAAAGAACTAGTATTTTTTAGGAGAAAACACCTGTTATGGGCTTTATACTTTAACAAAAATCGAAACTGAAGCACCACACCACTGCTAAAAGTCTAGATACAACTTTATTTTAAAAAAAGTCAGAGGGATAATCCAAAAAGTAGCCAATGCATTTTGGGGGTTCAAAGACATCCCCTTCATCAGGGCTTGAAAACGATGTGAATAGATTAGAGGTAAACTGGACTTTTAAACGGTAACTCCACATTCGTGGGAAAAAATAGCAAATAGAGAAAAAATAATATCGCATATAAAATTTTTACACAAGTCATATTGTAACTGAATGTTATTAAAAAATACCTTTCCAAAAAATAAATTTTCTGGTTTATGTAATTGCACCTAAAAAATCCCATGCTAACTACTTTTAGGAATTAATGAATGTGGTGCAAATACAATATCCTTCCTCTACCCAGATACAAGTTTACCTAGACCCTCATCTAGGATAAGTGTCTAGTATAAAGAGCACCCAGGCATGTTATTTAAGGACCGGAAGGATTTGCCACCTTAATTACCAGGCCATTTTTTTCGATACGGCACAGCGCCGCTTTAACTGAAAATTGCGCAGTCGTGCAATGCTGTACCCAAACAAAATTGACGTCCTTTTTTCCCACAAATAGAGCTTTCTTTTGGTGGTATTTAATCACCTCTGTGGTTTTTATTTTTTGCGCTATAAACAAAAAAAAGCGCAACAATTTAAAAAAAAATAAACAATATTTTTTACTTTTTGCTATAATAAATATCCCCAAATGAAAAAAAACAAACTAATTTCTTCATCAGTTTAGGCCAATATGTATTCTTCTACATATTTTTGGTAAAAAAAATCTCAATAAGCGCTAAGCGGAAATTGATTGGTTTGCGCAAAAGTTATAGCGTAAACAAAGTAGGGTATAGATTTACACATTATTATTATTTTTTTTTACTAGTAATGGTGGTGATCTGTGATTTTTAATGGGACTGTGACATTGTGGCAGACAGATTGGACACTTTTGACTCTTTTTTGGGACCATTGACATTTATACAGCTATATTTATGCTATAAAAATGCACTGATTACTGTGTAAATGTCACTGGCAGGGAAGGGGTTAACACTAGGGGCGATCAAGGGGTTTCAGAATGGGGATTTGTGTGTTTACATACACAGATCCCCATTCTGGCTCTCATGTCCACGATCACAGGTGGCCAGTGGACATCGCAGCCGGCAGCCACGTGCATTGGGTCCCCCGCCTGCAACTGTGGCAGCGTGCATGCCTGCTATAGCTCTTAAAGGAGCCAACTTACAGGTACGGCGATTCGCGGGAACGAGCCAACCTGTTGCCATATAATGACGGTGACTGGTCGGCAAGTGGTAAAATAATTTAGCATTTTTATTAGGGATGCACCGATAATGATACTGGTATCGGTATTGGTGCCGATACTTGGCATTTTTGGGGGTATCGGTACTTCTGAAAATTCACCAATACCAGAAACCGATACCGGAAGTGATGTCAGCTTGGGCGGAGCTCGGGAACCGGATAAGGTTGCGGCCTCTCCACACGGTGGTGAGTGCTGTTTCCCTCATGACAGACATGTGTTTTGCTGCTGCTGCGCCTGCAACTGGCTGCCCCACATGGCGAGCGTCCTCCTTACACCATGTCCCCTCATGGCGGCCGGTGAGTGCTCTTCTCTATTTCTAACTGTTGCTTGCTTTCTTCTTATGTGTCCCACGGCCGGTGATTGCTGTACACTGCTTACATCATCATTTGCCTAACATGGCGGACGGCCTGTGTTATACTTAAGTTAGTTTTGTCCCACATTGTCTCTCTCTCTCGCCTAACATGGCGGCCGGCCTGTGTTACACTTAAGTTAGTTTTTCCCACATTGTCTCTCTCTTGCCTAACATGGCGGCCGGCCTGTGTTATACTTAAGTTAGTTTTGTCCCACATTGTCTCTCTCTTGCCTAACATGGCGGCCAGCCTGTGTTACACTTAGTATGTCCCACATTATCTCTCTCTCTCTTGCCTGACATAATGTCCACTGTCCAGCATGGCGGCTGGCCTGTGTTTGTGTGTGTTACATAACTTAATGTCCCACATTGTCTCTGTTGCCTAACATGTCCATCATGGCGGCAAATGACTGCTGCTGTTACATAAATCATCATTGTCTCTTGCCTAACATTTTCCTGCATGTGCCTTTCTGAGACCATCCTCTGCTTTTTGTATTGTAGAGATACCGACCGTTGTACCCGACAGATGGATGTCATCATCCCCCCTGGTTTACTTGGCCATACCAAGATGCTGGATGCAGCAGGAACAAACAACAAGCACCGGTGAGAGCGGCTTCATTATTCTAAAATATAGTAGGTGTCATCATGTGTGAAAAAATCAGAAAACAAAACATTTAGGCTCAAAATTTTTTCCCCATTTTCCTCATTTTTTCCCCCGTAAGGTGGAGAGACTTACTTATTTCTGGCTTTAAGTGCAATGCAAACGGATGCCACTACCAGCAAAATGTCAGCTGTCTGGAAGTTTTTTAAAATTGATGAAACCAACAAATGCATTGCAGACTGCAACCTCTGTTCTGCCAAAATATCCAGAGGAGGTTAGAAAGTTAGTTCTTATATTACCAGTAATCTCATAAAACACCTCAAAATGAAACATTGAAACACAAGACTGAGCATGGCGAATTTACAGCTGTCACTAGCTCTTGCACTCAGCAGCTGACACTGCAGCAAACCCTTGCCAGACGTGAAACATTTTCCATGGATAACCCAAGGGCTAAAAAAATTTCTAAATTAGTTACCCAATTCATCGTTCTTGATGATCAGCCACTATCAATAGTTGACAATGTGGGTTTTCGTCGACTTATGAATCTTTTGGAGCTAAAGTACGAAATTCCCAGCCGCCGTCATGTCACAGATGTCATGTTGCCGCAATTACACAACACAGTGAAAAAACACATTACCAACATGCTACAGGAGAACATAAAGGCTATCAGTTTCACCACGGACATTTGGAGCAGTAGTGCGTGTCTGTAATTAGCTTAGCTGCACAGTGGATTGATGCCAATTTCACTTTGCACCAAGTCATGCTGCACACAAAGAAATTTCAAGGCTCTCACACAGGCCAAGCTATAAGAAGCATACTAGAAGAAATGCTTGACACTTGGGTGATTCCCAAAAGTTCTGTTCATGTGGTAGTCCGTGATAATGGCAGAAATATGATAAAAGGTGTACAAGATGCTGGTCTTCAGAGTCTTTCATGTGTGGCACATACACTGCAGCTGGCTGTCCCAGAGGGGCTTTTATCACAGCGCAGCATTATGGAGGCTGTGGGAGTTGGGCGCAAAATAGTTGGGCACTTTAAACATTCAAACCTGGCATATTCTCGGCTGCAAGATATTCAGGTCCAGCTTGGTCAACCCATTAAAAGACTTCAGCAAGATGTTCAGACTCGCTGGAACAGCACTTTTTACATGCTGCAGTCTCTGATAGAGCAAAACCGGGCCATTGGAGTAAATGTGTCAGAACATGAGCTGCCTGCAACGATCACTGCAAATCAGTGGAATCTCATGGAGAAAAAAGAAAGAGAAAAAAAACTGCGCTATATGATGTATAAATGTGGCATAAAAAATTGGTATATACAGCAGCAATTCTAACAATAAAACACCAATTGTTACTAGAAAATTAAAAAGCAAAAAGAATCGCGCTAGATAAATGACAAATTGTGCATACATTATAAACAGTGACACAAATGAGAGGGCACAGTTAAGTGACACACAATATAGGTGTAGATAAATCTAAATAAACCCTCGTATAAACTTTTTTTGAAAGGTCCAAAAGGTGAACTAAAACTGCAATGAAAGAGGTGGCCCCAAACCACCAATATAAATGAAAGTCCAAGTGTTTAACGAATATTCATCTGTGAAAAAAAGCAGTCCACCACCAAGAACAGAAGGGGTCACTCCTTACCGAAAGGCCACAATCCCCCACTACAGAGGATCATAGCTCGCAGATACAAATGACACTGGCAACGGGAACCCACATCGGCATCCACTAGGGGTCGTCACAACGTCAGCAGTAAACTCATGGAGGGGGCGTACCATAAAACAAAAATGGAACTTGCATAGTGTAAAACCATAAAAGACTTTATTCCAAAACTCATAAATGAACACTTACAGTATCTTCCAGAAAAAAGAGCCTTAAGTCCGGTCCATTGGCCGTGTGGACTCGGACAAACCCGTCCTACTGGAATGGAGCACAGATTGGAGGTGACATCAGCACGTCGTCTAGCTCCGTCCTACGCGTTTCGTGACATCATCACGTCGGCATGTGAGTTGTTCAGATTCTTTTGCCTTGGATGTAATTCCTGCAGTGACTGTGCTACAGCGATTATTATCTAAAGAAGTGGATGAGGACCGCGGTGTTAAAATGATGAAGAACACATTGCTTGGTTCTTTGCAGAAACGGTTCTCTGACATGGAGCAAAATCCACTTTACTGCATCGCTACCTTACTCGAGCCAAGGTAATCAATTATTGCTGGCTGCTATTTTGCATTGTTTTTTTTTTGAATATTGATGATATGATTTTGTTTTTTGTTTTTTGGATGAAAGTGATATTTTACAGTGTCATTATCACTTGCTTGCATTAAAAAAAAAAATGTAATGCAAGTGATAACACTGTAAATCTCACCTTCATAAAAAACACAAAACAAAATCGATAATGACAAACAGACTTACCTTCTCTGCCTCTGTGTAATGGTTTTGCACAGAGCAAGCCAGACAACTGTTTTTGCTGTGTCCCCCCGCTGTCACCTGTCCTTCTAGCAGTGTCCCCACAGCTCAAAAGAGCTAAAACACCTGGAGAAGCAGCTGCTTTGAGCTGTGCATGAGGGCTTACTGCAGCCTACATGCCAACCTAACACACATCCTTGCCATCCTGGAATGTTCTGTCTGTGAAATGTGTTTCTATTACACATGTGTAAGTTGAACTGAAAACAAACACATGTTGTGTTTTATTTGGTTTTTGAAATTTTATAAATAATGTCTTGTGTTGTGAGTTGACTGAGGTACTGTACTGTTCTTGCTTCTCCTCATGCCTAAACATTGTGAACTTGCAATGTACATGTCATTGATGACAGTGACATTATTTTTTATATAACATGTTCTGTGCAATTTGCAATTCAGGGTCGGTTCACACTGGGGCAACACGACTTCAGCGCGACTTTGTACCGCGACTTTGTACCGCGACTTTGTACCGCGACTTCAACGCGGCTTCAGCGCGACTTCAGCGCGACTTCAGCAAATTACAAGGCGACTTGAAGTCGCCTCCATCACAGGCGACTTCGGCTGTGGCCAATCACGGGGCAATCAGCTCTCTGGGAGGGAGGGGGGAGGGAGGGGTTTTCCCTGAAAAGTGGCTTGACTTTACAGAGAGATCCGACTTGGAGGCAACTTCCATTGATTTCTATGGTACAGGTCGCCTACCAAGTCGGATCAAAGTAGTACAGGGAGTACGCTCTGAAGTCGGAGCGACTTCAGTAGTGTCTATTAAGACGCTAGCGTTCACTCCCATCGAAACTATTTCTGGGGCAACTTGGGGCGACTTGAGGGCGTACAAGTCGGATCCCAAGTCGCCCCAGTGTGAACCGACCCTTAACAGCTTTGTGACCAGCAAATAAACATGTTTTCTTTCATAATCTTTTAACTGTGTTTCAATTCCTCATATTATGGTGAAAATGTGTAATTTCTCATTATTTTTTAAAAAATGGTCACATGACCAAAATCAATCGGTAATTGGCATCAGCGAGTACATGATGTCAAGAGTCGGTACTCGTACTCGGTGTCAAAAAAGAGGCATCGGTGCATCCCTAATTTTTATTGTTAGTCCTAAAGCATTTTTTTTTTTAAATCCTGCTCCTTGCCAAACAGATGTTTTTACAAATGTATTTTTCTTTGGTACATGTCCCTAAGGACATTGCCCAGCCTGCCTCCCCCCACCTAAACTTGAATCAAGTTCTGGGAACCCGCCTCAAATTGAACTCAGGTACAATTGGCTAATTTCTAATTAATAGATGGCATTTTTCAGATACCCATGTTAGTGAATGCAGCAAAGGCACTTACCCTGCCCTCCTGAAACTTACCAAGCTATAAATCACAGAGCGGTTTTATTTGCTATCTTCTCACCTGATTCCATTTAAGCACAGTCAGAATTCTTAAGCCCTGATGAAGTGGGAGTGCATTTGGCCCCTGAAACACATTGGCTCTATTTTTCTGTGAGTAACTTTTATTGTTGGATTGCCCTGCACTGTTGTTTAAGCGGTGATGTCACTGCTATCCATGCCCCTTTGTTTAACAGTAGCTAGGATTCCTCATGACGTCACTGGTTCCTATGGAATCCATTAGTGCAAATCCCTAGGAACCACTGATGTCATGGGAAATGCCCACTCCTGTTAAGTAAAGGGGATATCACCATTATCCCCACCTCTTGCCTTGTACAGCTGATGACAGCTTGGGGAGTAGGGATGAGCTTCGAGTTCGAGTCGAACTCAAGTTACAAACAAGTTGTAACGTGGCTGTAACGAGTTCATCCTTGCTCGGACACCCAATTGATGCCAGTTTTCTACGAGGCTGCAAACCCAGCAAAGAGCCTCTGTTCCTCTCCTGTACAGATCTGGAAGTGCAATTCTTTAGTTTACTATTCAACTGTTGTCATAGGTTTATTAGGAAGGTATCATTAGTAGGCATATAGACTAGAATAGTGCATAGATTGATTATTTGCAGAAACTCATAGCAACCAGACTTCATCTGCCATTAGTATAGAGTACAGAAGGATAATTTCTGGTGTACTTTAATCTTTGCCTTATGAAGTAAGGGTCTTTATGTTTAAGCACATACAGTATTACTCCAAAATGCCTTAAAGGGAACCAAAGTTTGAAATACGCAAACCAGTCCATTTCTCTGGAAAAGAGGAAAAAAGATACTAATTTTCCAGATAATGGTATTGAAGTGATATTTAACATTGTATAGGAAGTAGAGAATAGGTTACATTTTCATTTTACAGACGATACACATGTATATTTCTTTTAAACATAGAAGTATGTTGCAAATGTAGATATTTTCAATGAAACATTAGCTGTAGATAGCGTGTAAATGATAGTCAGTCATTTATTTCAACTTCAAGATCAACTGAGATGATTACAGTATATGTGCAACACATGCATTTATTTGATAGATATAGCTTGTAAATCAATCAAGGACACACTGGTACATTTTACTACACTGTGCTTTATAGTAACCCTTTCATCCTTTTTGAGTAGAGAGAAGAGGGAAGTTGATTGGTTACTTCAGATTATTGCTTTTCTACATTATTAAACAAGGAGTATTTAGTAAAGCAATGTCTGTCTGTAAAACAAAAAAAATATTTTTCTTATTTAATTTTTTCAACCTGTGTACTGGGAGCAATTTTTCTGTACATCTCCATTCCATATTATACATCCATAATTAAACCTACCTACACACACTCACACACACTTACTTTTCAACAAGACTGTAAGCACTTTATGCCGGTCAGGACAGCTGACTACAATGTGAAACGCTGTGCGAGATGCCATATAGTACTTTATATGTATATGTACTGTTCTGCCTGGACAAGTGCTGCTGGCCTTTTTTGTTTTGCTTTGAATTTACTATGTATATTTTTTACGCTGTACGTTTATGTGGAACCTGTGTACTTCAACAAAGATTGTTGAATAAAAAAACAAAAAAAAACAAAGAATTCTGGAGTGACATCTAGAGGATCCCTAACTCTTGCGCATAGGCATAAGAATTTGCGAGTGACAACTAGTCGTTCCTTGACTCGCTAACATATCTGCGCACTTGTTCATGCACATTAGCGTGAGCATGCCTGAATATTTGGCGCCCTCTTGCCTATTTAAACTGGCTCCATAGACTAGAAGATTGCTGAGTGGTCATCAGCTTCTACTGTCTGTGACCTGAACCTGTGCTTGTTCCTGTGTATACCCGGCCTTTGACTCTGCCCGTTCCTGATACCTTATTGCTGACCCGGCTTGTGACCTGACTCTGCCTTTTGCCTACTGTGACAGACCTAGCCAGGACAGAGGCTTTTGGAGGGGACTGAATGCAAGCCTCTTGTCCACCGATCATGGGCCCTGGCATTTGGGGGAATGGTGCTCTCTGTGAGCTATATGCCTGGGGACCCTGGAGGTGGTATTACTTTGGATTCAGGTCTATGTCCCCCCAAGACACACAGACTCTGGGAACCCTTTATATGCCATATTAGAATAGTGACTGATTCATACTGTTTGGAATCATACTGTTAGATGCTAATGTCATCAAGTTCAGTCACCTGTCTGTTATCTGCTATAATGTGTTTATTGTAAATAAGTCTAGTGTGGGCTCTAAGAGTCTTTTCACCAATTGTTGTTTGTGTTAATTAACTCTGCTACTGTGTGAAGCTCGGTGACCACAAGTCTGTCCAAAAGGTCTCAGTCACCTAGGCTGGATAAAGGATTAGATAATTAGCTCATGTTGATTAGGTTAGGTTTTAGTCATCCTGCTGTATATATTTGTGTGAGATCTCAAATAAAAGGCTATTCCTGATGTACTCCAAGACTGGTGTTGTCTGGTTCTTGGGGGTTCCTACAGCCAGATCCATTGGACTCGTGTTCCAGGACTTAGGAAGCGATATACTGACGGAAGCACTCAAGCGAAGTGTGCAATGTTACGTCACACCTACTATTCTGGTGTCTTCTCTGCTCGCCTGTTATTAACCCTGGCTTATCCCTGACTCTTCTCTGGATCAGATTCTGTACCTCTGCTGCTTGGCTATTAGCGACTTTTGCCTGCCTGACCACCTGAGACCCTGCTCACCAGCTTGGTTGCTTCCTGCTGTCCTGCACCTGTTGCTGTGTACCTGCACCTGCCAGTCCACCCGTCTGCCTGCTGTTCTGCACCTGATGACATGTATCTGAATCTGCCAGTCCATGAGCATGCCCATTGCTTGTCAGCTGCTGAAAGTACCTTCTGTCCAGAATCTCCAACCAGGCACTCATGCCACTCTGTGCCCTGTTATATCATGTCACCTCCTTCAAGAGAAACAGGACAGGAGGTGTAAAGGAAAGCCCTCCTGTCAGCTCAGCCTCAACCAGGTATGTTATACATCCACACTAGGATAGGCTATGGTGAGTGGAGGTTTTATGCTTAAGAGACTATGCATAAGAGGGGGCTCAATGCAATTATTATTATTCTTGCTGTAGGATGTGCTACAGAAAAAAAAGACGTTCACAAAGAAAAAAGATTGATCACCAGCAAATGACTTTGATGGCTGTCACTCCAAAGCACATAAACCCCACAAAAGGTTCCCCAAAATACGTAACAGAAACTTGGAGGGGTCTGCATGCTTTTTTTAACAAAGAAGCTGGCAATGACAGCTGTCAAAATAACTTGCCGCCAATTTTAAAAAAAAGTCTTTGTAATGCCCCGTACACACGGTCGGACATTGATCGGACATTCCGACAACAAAATCCTAAGATTTTTTCCGACGGATGTTGGCTCAAACTTGTCTTGCATACACACGGTCACACAAAGTTGTCGGAAAATCCGATCATTCTGAACGCGGTGACGTAAAACACGTATGTCGGGACTATAAACGGGGCAGTAGACAATAGCTTTCATCTCTTTATTTATTCTGAGCATGCGTGGCACTTTGTGTGTCGGATTTGTGTACACACGATCGGAAATTCCAACAACGGATTTTGTTGTCGGAAAATTTTATAGCCTGCTTTCAAACTTTGTGTGTCGGAAAATCCGATTGTCCTATCACACATTTTCCGTCGGAAAATCCGACCGTGTGTACGGGGCATAAATGTTAGTGCTGCTGCAGTACTTTCTGTATTTCGCAATATATATAATATATGTTCCTTCATAGGTAGGATAAGAGTTAGATAAGGGTAGGATAAGGGTACCCCCCAGGCATGTTATTTAAAGTATTTGGACATTTTTAATGTTCTGCTTTAAGCATGTAAAAAAATTCATTGCTCCTGACCAAATAGATTAAAAATGTTCCCCAGGGCAGGGCCCGCCCCCATGCTCTTTTTGTTACACTAGTTGCCTTTTAGCCCAGAAAATGGGCCTATTGTTTGACAGATTCAACTCCCATTGATTTCAATAGGGTTCGGGTTTGGCATGTGAATTTCTTTAAAGTTGACAGAACCCCTGCTGAACTCAGTCCAGGGCAATTTGGCTCATCAATAAAAGTAATCTTCAGAGCATCACTGAATCACTGATTGTACCAAAATGTACCTGCAATCTTGCATGCATCCACTGTGAATTGGATACAAAGAGTTTAAAAAATGGGCGGAGGCTCGTGAACAGCAACTGAGCATGAACACCTGTTAGTCCCACTGCTCGACCCGCGGACATATAAGCCATCAGCTTAGCTTCTTGAAGAGCCTGCTTCTCTCTCACCCAGCAGACCCTACTCCCTGACCCCCCCTGGGGATCACTATGGGGAAGAAGATTGCAACCCGCACATCCAGCGCTAAAGCCGCTGATCGCATGGAGTACAAGGCCTTCCTGCCAGCGACCAACTAAGAAGCTCCAGACTCAAATTTGCCTCCCCCCCTCCTGCTGCTCTCAGGAGACATGGACCTTCACTCGAATGCTGAGATATCTGCAGAAATCCCTGCCAACTAGCTGCAACAGCCTCTTAGGGTTGCAGAGCTCCTGGCTAGATTTAAAACCATGCTACAGAGTGAACTTTACACTGCCATTTAAAATTGCCAACTGCATGAACACGCTGGAAGACAAGATTTAAATTTGACAACACATTTGGCTAAAGAAATAGGAGAATTGAGGAACTACATGAACACACTGGAGGACAAGATGGACACTGAAATTACCGTTATCAAAAGCCACGAGCAGACCTCAAAGGAGAGCTAGCTGCAGCCATGTTGCATCTTAAGGATTTTGAGTATCGATCCCGCAGTGGAAACCTGTGGCTCCAGGAGCTCCCAGAAACCATTGTCACATCCACCTATACAACACTGTCCCAAGTAGGGATGAGCTTCGTGTTCGAGTCGAACCCATGTTCGACTCGAACATCGTCTGTTCGCCGAATTGCGAACGATATGGGCCGTTCGCGCCAAATTCGTGTGGCGCGTCACGGCCCATAATCGCAGTGCATTGCTGGCTGATGATTGGCCAAGCATGCACTATGACCCGCATGCTTGGCCAATCACAGCGCCGTCTGAACAGAGAGCCGTAATTGGCCAAAGCCAAGGAGGCTTTGGCCAATTATGGCTCAGGGGATTTAGTACACGCCCCACACTATATAAGGCCGCCTGCACGGCGGCCCTGTGTAGTGTGTGTTCCGGCGTTCATAGAGAGAGAGAGACAGACAGTGTCATTTGATTTGAGTTAGATAGATTAGGCAGAACAGTCAGTCAGTTAGCTGCACTTACAGTGTATTGTGTATATATATGCATCCCAGGTGTTGCATATATATATATACACTGTATTCAGTTTAGCTAGATCCGTTCCTGTTATCTTCTTACTGACAGGCAGGCTTATCTTGTTACAGTATTTACAGCTACCTGAAGAAAATTGCTGGTGTTCTTTTGATCCTATTAGTACCACAGTCAGGCAGCTATACTATTTACAGTTAGTGCAGTGCGTCCTGCTCACAGTGTTCAGCTAAACCTACAAGTTAGTGGGGTGCGTCCTGCTCACAGTGTTCAGCTAAACCTACAAGTTAGTGGGGTGCGTCCTGCTCACAGTGTTCAGCTAAACCTACAAGTTAGTGGGGTGCGTCCTGCTCACAGTGTTCAGCTAAACCTACAAGTTAGTGTGGTGCGTCCTGCTCACAGTGTTCAGCTAAACCTACAAGTTAGTGTGGTGCATCCTGCTCACAGTGTTCAGCTAAAACTACAAGTTAGTGTGGTGTGTCCACCTCACAGTGTTCAGCTAAACCTAGAAGTTAGTGCGGTGCGTCCTGCTCACAGTGTTCAGCTAAAACTACAAGTTAGTGCTGTGCGTCCTGCTCACAGTGTTCAGCTAAACCTACAAGTTAGTGTAGAGAGACCTCTGCACAGTGTTCATCTAAAGCTACAAGGTAGTGCAGTGCGTCCTGCTCACAGTGTTCAGCTAGATCCGTTCCTGTTATCTTCTTACTGACAGGCAGGCTTGTCTTGTTACAGTATTTACAGCTACCTGAAGAAAATTGCTGGTGTTCTTTTGATCCTATTAGTACCACAGTCAGGCAGCTAGACTATTTACAGTTAGTGCAGTGCGTCCTGCTCACAGTGTTCAGCTAAACCTACAAGTTAGTGGGGTGCGTCCTGCTCACAGTGTTCAGCTAAACCTACAAGTTAGTGGGGTGCGTCCTGCTCACAGTGTTCAGCTAAACCTACAAGTTAGTGGGGTGCGTCCACCTCACAGTGTTCAGCTAAACCTACAAGTTAGTGCGGTGCGTCCTGCTCACAGTGTTCAGCTAAAACTACAAGTTAGTGCTGTGCGTCCTGCTCACAGTGTTCAGCTAAAACTACAAGTTAGTGTGGTGCGTCCTCCTCACAGTGTCCAGCTAAACCTACAAGTTATTTTTTTGCGAGCTCTGCACAGTGTTCAGCTAAAGCTACCTGTAGAAGGTTGGTGGTGTTTTCCTGATCCTATCACTACCGCAGGCAGCTAAAAAAGCTACAAGTTAGTTTTTTGCGAGCTCTGCACAGTGTTCAGCAGGCAGTTGATTTTGCTAGCTGCAGTATCAGTATATATATATATATATATATATATATATATATATATATATATATATCCCAGCTTAATGCAGCTACAGGCCATTAGTATGTCTGGAAGACCAAGAAGGAGAGGAAGACAGTCACAAGCCAATAAGAGAGGGCAAGCAGGCTCTGTGTCTAGTGCTGGTCGTGGAGACGGTGCATCCTCATCAGCACGTGGCTGTGGGACACGCTTATCCATTTTTTCAGCAGCTGGCCGTGTTGAGCCGCAACATGCGGAAGACTTGGTCGAGTGGATGACCAAGCCGTCCTCATCCTCCTCATCCTCTCTCACCCATGCCCAGGGTACTTTGTCTGCCAAAGCAGCGGCCTCTTCCCTTGGCTCAATGTCATCAGTGACTCCTTCCCTAGCCCCACCATGTCCTCCTGAGGAGTTCCTCGAACTGTTTGACCACAGTGTTGGGTACATGCTCCAGGAGGATGCCCAGCGTTTGGAAGGCTCTGATGATGATACTGAGCGTGATGAAGGCAGTAACGTGAGCACGGACAGAGGGGGTGCCCAAGAAGGACAGCAATCTGGCAGTCATGCTCCCCCTGCTGCAGCATACTGCTAGGTTTGCTCCAGTGATGAGGAGGGAGGGGATAATGAGGTCACTGACTCAACGTGGGTGCCTGATAGGAGAGAGGAGGAGGAGGCGGCACATCACCAACGAGGCAGGATGCCCTCCAGGGGCCAGCCTAAGGGCAGCACATTGACTGCATCACACCCCAAAGCTCCACATGTGCAGGGCGCTGCAGTCGCGCGTTATTCAAAAAGTTCTTTGGTGTGGGCCTTTTTTGAGACGAGTGCATCAGATTGCACCGCTGCTATTTGCAAAATATGTCTCAAGCGTATCTCGTGTGGCCAAAACATCTCCCGCTTGGGTACCACATGCTTGACCAGACATATGTTGACCTGCCATGCAGTTCGTTGGCAAGCGTATCTAAAAGACCCACACCAAAGAACAAAGAGGACCTCTCCTTGCTCCTCATCAGCTGAGATCTCCAAGCCCACTATACCTTCAGTCATCTCTGAGACCTGCACTGAGAGGAATGAAGGTGTAGAATTAGGTGTGTCACAGCCAAGTACTTGTGGGCAATCTGCTTTTGGTACACCGACGTCAGATTGTACCAGGCAAATTTCCCTGCCCCAGCTGCTGCACCGCCGAAAGAAGTTTGCTCCCAGCCATCCACATGCCCAGCGGTTGAATGCTAGCTTGGCAAAATTGCTAGCACTTCAACTGCTGCCTTTTCAGTTGGTAGACTCTGCCCCCTTCCGTGAGTTTGTGGAATGTGCGGTTCCTCAGTGGCAGGTACCAAAATGCCACTTTTTCTCACGGAAGGCGATTCCGGCTCTCTACCGGCATGTGGAAGGCAATGTCCATGCCTCGCTGGACAGGGCGGTCAGCGGTAAGGTGCATATTACCGCTGACTCATGGTCCAGCAGGCATGGACAGGGATGTTACCTAAGTTTCACGGCGCATTGGGTGACTCTGCTGGCAGCTGGGAAGGATGCAGGACAAGGTGCAGTAGTGTTGGAGGCTGTTCCGCCACCACGCCTCCAAAATGCTAATGATTGTGACACACCTCTCTCCTCCACCCCCTCCTCTTCTTCTTCCTCCATGGCTTCTTCCTGTGCTTTGTCCTCGGAACCAGCGGTGCTCCGTAGCCGTTCAAGGGGCTACGCAAGTACGCAGGCCAAAAGATGCCATGCGGTGCTTGATCTGGTGTGCTTGGGGGACAGGAGCCACACTGGGGCAGAGGTTCTGTCAGCTCTGCAGGGGCAGGTTCAGAGGTGGTTGAAGCCACGCCAACTTGAGGCAGGAATGGTGGTTTGCGACAATGGCACCAACCTCCTCTCTGCCCTCCGACAGGGACAAATGACCCATGTGCCCTGTTTGGCTCACGTCCTTAACTTGGTGGTGCAGCAGTTCCTGGGCAGGTACCCGGGCTTACAGGATGTCCTGAGGCAGGCCAGGAAAGTCTGTGTGCATTTCCGCCGGTCATATAATGCCAGTGCTCGGCTGGCGGACCTCCAAAAGCAGTTTAACCTGCCCAAGAACCGCCTAATCTGTGACATGCCCACCAGGTGGAACTCAACGTTGGCCATGCTGCAGTGGCTGCACACGCAGCAGAGGGCCATCAATGAGTACCTGTGTGACTATGGCACCAGGACAGGGTCAGGGGAGCTTGTTTTTTTCCCCCACACCAGTGGGCCATGATCAGGGATGCATGCACTGTCCTGTCACCATTTGAGGAGGCCACGAGGATGGTGAGCAGTGACAGTGCATGCATCAGTGACACTGTCCCCCTTGTCCACCTGTTGGAGCACACGCTGCGTGGAATAATGGACAGGGCACTTGAGGCAGAACAGAGGCAGGAAGAGGAGGACTTCCTTAGCTCTCAAGGCCCCCTTTATCCAGACAGTGTTCCTGCGTGCCCGCCGATCACACAGGAAGAGGACGAGGAGGAGGAGGAGGAGGAGGAAGATTGTGTCAGTATGGAGGTGGAGCCTGGCAGTCAGCATCAGCAGCAGTCTTTAAGGGATCAGTCCCAAGAAACACATGGACTTGTACGTGGCTGGGAGGAGGTGGCTGCGGACCATGTCGTCCTTAGTGACCCAGAGGACTCCGGACCGAATGCCTCAGCAAACCTACGCTGCATGGCCTCCCTGATCCTGCAAAGCCTGCGTAAGGATCCTCGTATTGGTGGTATCAAGGAGAAGGACCAATACTGGCTGGCAACCCTCCTTTATCCACATTACAAGGGTAAGGTTGCGGACCTTATCTTGCCATCGCAGAGGGAGCAGAGGATGAAACATCTTCGGGAAGCCTTGCAGAAAGGTCTGTGCCACGCGTTCCCAGAGACTGGGAGGTTACAAACTCCTGTTTCTGGACAACGTGTTGCTGAGGCTTCGGTCATTCAAAGAAGGAGTGGTGGAGAAGGTGGCCGTCTGACCGATGCGTTCAGACAATTTTTTGGTCCGCAGCCCCAAGGTATGATCGGTTCCAGCAACCATCGCCAGCGTCTGTTTTACATGGTGCAGGAATACCTAGGGGCAAGATCTGACTTGGACACCTTTCCCACCGAAAATCCTCTGGGTTATTGGGTCTTGAGGATGGATCACTGGCCAGAGCTTACACAGTATGCAATTGAGCTACTGGCCTGTCCTGCATCCAGCGTTCTTTCGGAACGCACATTCAGTGCTGCTGGAGGCTTTGTAACCGATCACAGGGTGCGTCTGTCTACCGACTCGGTCGATCGACTGACCTTCATAAAAATGAATCAGTCTTGGATCACCACCAGCTACCAAGCACCTGATGCTGATGTAACCGAATAATTTTTTTTGAAATCTCAAATCCCTTCAAAGACTGCCTATGCTGATGCTGAGTCACTATCCCTGAGTAATTATCCTCTTCCTCCTCAATGATCACGCTGATAGCTTGTAAGAACATTTTTGGTTCTGGGCGCCACCACCAGTGCCTAAGGCCCAATTTGTCAGCCCCTGTTTAACAGGGGCGTGTAATTACAATTTTTGATGCAATACTTTGCAGCAGGGCTCGTTTCTGCGTTACAACTAGAGTATCTGTGAGGGGTTGCAGTGTTGTGGCACCAGCACCAGTGCCTAAGGCCCAATTTTTCAGCCCTTGTTTAACAGGGGCGTGTAATTACAATTTTTGATGCAATACTTTGCAGCAGGGCTCATTTCTGCATTCCAACTAGAGTATCTGTGAGGGGTTGCAGTGTTGTGGCACCAGCACCAGTGCCTAAGGCCCAATTTTTCAGCCCATGTCTAACAGGGGTGTGTAATTACAATTTTTGATGCAATACTTTGCAGCAGGGCTCGTTCCTGCGTTCCAACTAGAGTGTCTGTGAGGGGTTGCAGTGTTGTGGCACCAGCACCAGTGCCTAAGGCCTAATTTTTCAGCCCCTGTTCAACAGGGGCATGTAATTACAATTCTTGATCTAATATTTCACAGCAGGGCCCATTTCTGCACCCACCAAGAGCGAGTGAGGACTTACAGCGTTGTGGCACCAGCACCACCACCACCACCACCACCAAAGGCCCAATTTTTCTGCCCTTGTTCAACAGGGGCATGTAATTACAATTCTTGATCTAATATTTCACAGCAGGGCCCATTTCTGCACCCACCAAGAGCGAGTGAGGACTTACAGTGTTGTGGCACCAGCACCACCACCACCACCACCAAAGACCCAATTTTTCTGCCCTTGTTCAACAGGGGCATGTAATTACAATTCTTGATCTAATATTTCACAGCAGGGACCATTTCTGCACCCACCAAGAGCGAGTGAGGACTTACAGTTTTGTGGCACCAGCACCACCACCACAACCAAAGGCCCAATTTTTCTGCCCCTGTTCAACAGGGGCATGTAATTACAATTCTTGATCTAATATTTCACAGCAGGACCCTGTGAGGGCTTACAGTGTTTTGGTCACAACAACACCTAAGGCCCACATTTCTGCTGAGTATATAGGGCAGGCCCCTACTTTAAAACATCTAACTTACAAATGACTCCTACTTGCAAATGGAAGGAGACAACAGGAAGTGAGATGAAATCTACCCCTAGGAAGGGAAATTCTCTCCTGTAAGAGTTAATATGGGAAAAACATTTCTCCTTTCCACTGATGCTTTCCAATCCTTGTTCCACAAAAAAACCCAAATTTTCAAAAAACATTTGTCATTGGGACAAAAAGTGAGGTGAAATCTTCTGAAGAGGAGGAAAGACAGCAAAACAAATGTCACAGGGGTGATAACCCTTCCCTATGTTTTCCAAAAAGCTTAAAAAAGATTTTTTGGCTGGAGCTAAACACGTTAAAAATTTACCCGTTAAAAATTACAAACAGATTCTACTTAACAACAAACCTACAGTCCCTGTCTTGTTTTCACCGCCTATATACTGCTGTTCAGAGTATATAGGGCCTGGTGGCCCCACACCTTTCCTTATTTTAATTTGGGTGCGGGGTTCCCCTTAATATCCATACAAGACCCAAAGGGCCTGGTAATGGACTGGGGGGTACCCATGCCGTTTGTCTCACTGATTTTCATCCATATTGCCAGGACCCGACATTACATTAAACCCGCAAGCAGTTTTAAATGAGATTTTTTCCTTTAAAAATGACATTTTGTGCAGGGACTGTTCTAAACACGGGAAACACGCGCCACTTTACAGGCATACTATAGACACACCCCAGGTACGTTATTTAAAGGAATATTTCACTTTTTTTTTTTTACTTTAAGCATCATTAAAATCACTGCTCCCGAAAAAACGGCCGTTTTTAAAAGTTTTTTTTGCATTGATACATGTCCCCTGGGGTAGGACCCGGGTCCCCAAACCCTTTTTAGGACAATACCATGCAAATTAGCCTTTAAAATGAGCGCTTTTGATTTCGAACGTTCGAGTCCCATAGACGTCAATGGGGTTCTAACGTTCGTGCAAATTTTCGGTCCGTTCGCAGGTTCTGGTGCGAACCGAACCGGGGGGTGTTCGGCTCATCCCTAGTCCCAAGTACTGGTGCTAGCCATTCCCATCAAACAGTTAGAATTTGACCGTATCGACCTGGCTATGGGCCCCCTGTGAGACATTATCATCAAGTTCACATATTACCCCATGAAAGAAACATTGCTATCAGCTTTACAGTACAAGCCAGACCTCAGCTTTCAAGGTTATTCATATCAATTGTTTGAGGACTTGTCCCCCATAAACATTCAAAAGTGCAGGCAATTGAATACCTTTACATCGGGTCTCCTTAATTGGCAGATCAAGCCAAATGTGATTTCCCCTTCAAACTAGCTTTTGACTACCAGGACCGTAGCACTCTGTGAGCACCCAGAAAGAGACCAACACCACACTTGAGTCCTGCACCTTCTCCCCACAAGCGATGGTACTGCTAGCTCAGTGAATTCCACCACCTCCAGATCCTCAGCCAAATGTCTGGGACATCTGTGGGAAAAGGCAATGGGGCACAAACACTCCCTTCCACGTACCCCACTATGTCTGGTTTTCCTTTCCCGTACCCTGGATAACCTCCTAAGGGGTAAGCCATGGCTTTGTTCAGCTTTGTGTATGTGTTATGCTATGAGGGGTTGGCCACTCACCTAAATGTACTGACCTCTAGACTATCAAGTCTAGGGAAGTTGCTGTCATTCAGAATGGTTATCATGTTCTAAAGACAGACCTGGCCTGTTGTCAGCCAACCTTCAGTTCACAGATCTCCTCTTCATGCCGCATATGCCAACTACTTTGGGTACCTATTACCCCGGCCCTCTTACTCCTGGAAGAGGTCACTTAGCCTGGTTTCCGCTATACCCAAACACCAGTGCCCAGGTTGCTGAAGGTTTCTTTCTTTGCAAGCACAAATATTTAGCAACTTTACTGTTTATTAGTGCTGGTTAACGCACGGTTCCATTCTGGATTAGTAATATGTTGCTACCATTACTTTATGATTATCTTGATATGTGGTGGTGGCCCCACAAGAGGGATAAATCAACTAGAATATAAACTAATAATATTACTAAAATAATATTGCCTGTAACATGACTTCCACAGATCCAATATCAGTGTAACCATCTATTCACAGAATACTCAGAGCTTCAACTCCCCTGTTAAGAGAACCAAAGTATTCTGACATCTGAAATTGAGAAACATAGATGTTGTTTGCTTACAAGAGACCAGGTTTTCTGCTTTGTCCTCTTCTCGCTATTTATCCCACATTTTCCAGTTCTCTATACTGCATCAGCATGTTTGACCTGGCTTCCTTGACTAGGCTTGCTTATCTCCAGTCCTGACCCCGGCTTGCCTTAACCTGCTGCCAACCTCTGCCTGTCTACTGACCAATCTCAGCTTATGCCATATATCTGCGATTGACTCAGCTTGTCTGACCCTGCTCCAGTCTTGCTCCATCCTGCTCCATCCAGTTCCTGGTGATGCTGTCATACCTACTGCAACCTGCTGCTCACCATCCAGCCTGGTCTGGTGACTCATCAGCTGCACATCTCCACCGTCAACAAAGCACTCCTACCTCACTGCGCTCGGGTGGCCACTGTCACAGCTCCAGTGGCCCCTGAGCCAGGGCTGTAAGAGAGGTCTCCTTCTACACGTCAGGCTCTGTTGCAGGGTACCTGACAATTGCCACGCCCTGTATATCATTGGCAACTGAATGACTCCTTACTTAATACACAAGCCACCCTCCTTCAGGTCCACTCTCACATTCAGTCTTATTTTACTGACAACATGGGCTCAGTCTCTTCCCTGATTTCTCTTTGGGAAGCCCAGACGGCCACACTCTGGGGTCACTTAATTCAGATAGCCTCCTCAAGAAAAAAAAGAGAAGGACCATAAGATACAGGACCTCAGATTTAGCCCAGTGGCTGCTGAGGCCTTATGGAAATCCCATCCTTCGGTCACAAATAGAAAAGCTTGCGACTCTCTAGCAATAGTACTGGATCTCTTTCTCACCAAAAATATTGAGAAGGCCTTATGGTGGTCTTAACATAAATACTGTTCTAGCACAAACAAACCTGGGACCATGCTGGTGAGGAGACTTAAAGGAGTTGTAAAGTTGGGAGGTTTTAGAATGCATTAAGATAAAAAGCCTTCTATTTGCAGCACTTTTCCACTTTTCCTTCCCCTTCTCTCCCCCCCCCTTTTTCCCCTTTGTCCCCTCCCCTCCCCTTCCTCTTCTATCCTCTCCCCCTTTCTTTCCATTTCTTTACCCTTCCTCCCTTCCTCTTTTCTTCTTTCTCTTTCCCTCCACTTCTTTCGCTCACTAACTGTTCACTCATGATTTCGAAGGTCCCCACTGCCGTGCCCACCCTGGATATCGCCCCTTGTATCCCCGCGGGGCTGTCCGCCTCAGCTCCCGGCCGGAGATCCGCCCGGACCGCTTGTGGTGCGTTGCCACTACACCATTGACACAATTAACCTCCACAATTAAGCCTCGGTTTAGGAGGTCCTACATTTTACCTCCAATCCTAATTTTTTTACTTTTTTTACCTTTTTCTTTTTACCTTTTTGCTCACTTCCCTTACCATATATTTACAGATCGAACACGCGCCTGCTCCTGACGAGTGGCACTTTAAGCCACAAAGAGCTACTGGTTGCCGTGTCCTTATTCAATTTACCAGATTATCTAAGCTATTATGTATTATGAACCCCCACAGGTCTAGCGAGAACGTAGGTCCTGCGGGCAATACATATGAAGCATTTTTAATCAATTTCCCATGTGGTGAACTAAGATATTTTGTGTGGTTATTCCATGAGAAACCAATTTTTATTGCTATCACCTTACCTACTGTTACCATTGTTACTAGTGTCACATGTATATATGTATGTATTGTGCTATGTGCCAATATGCATCATGTATGTTACTTTATATCTTTATTACCATAATCATGTATGGTTATTATTCAGCCTTTAATAAACTATTATTAACAAAATATCTTTTTATGTTCACTCACTTACCTTCCTTGCAGCTACGTGCTTCACACAAAGTCCCACCCTCCTTGTTAATTAAGTTCCTGTTAATTAACCCCTTCTTCTATTTGCAGCAGCCGCCTCAGCACTCCCTAATACTTATCTGAGCCCCATCTCTGTCCAGTGATGTCCACACGTGTCTCAGCTGTCCGTGACTCTCCCTCCTGATTGGCTGAGACACAGCAGTGGCGCCATTGGCTCCCACTGCTTTCAAAGTCAGTCAGACAATCAGAAGAGAGAGGGGGCAGTGCGGGGCCACATCTCCATGTCTGAATGGACATTGGGAGCTGTGACTTGGCTCAGTGGCCCCCATAGCAAGCTGCTAGCTGTGGGGGCACTCAACAGGAGGGAGGGGCCAGGAGCACAGAAGAGGCACCTGAGAAGAAAAGGATCTGGGCTGCCCTGTACAAATCCACTGCACAGAGCAGGTAAGTATAACAGTTTGTTATTATTATTTTATTTTTTTTAAAAAGGAGACTTTACAATTACTTTAACTCCATAGCAAAACCCTATAAGCCAATTCAGCTGCATGCCCATAGTGGAGACCTTACATACAAAACCAACATTAGTTCCACCTTTGCAGACTTTCTAGCTACTCTGTATGGCACACCTACCCCCTTTTCCACAGAAGCATCTGATCTTTTCTTTCAGGACTTGCGACTGATTCATCTATTCTTGAATCAGCATACAAAGTCCTCTTGAGGTGGTATTGGGTCTGTGTCCAAGGCTGTGGGCAGCGTGGGGACATACTATATAGTGTACATAGTGGTCCTGCCCACAACTGCTGTTATTTTGGTCAAGGGTTTTTGGCTCACTTCAAACTCTATTCCATTTTATGATCCATAGAGATGCTAAATTAGCAATGTTGCACTGTCCAATCCTGGGCCTTTGTCGCCACCAATTAAAATTGGCAACCTGCTGACCATAGCCAGGACATAGAAAAAAAACATCCTTCCCTTTCCAGGAAGTGAAAGATCGCATGACCATGACCCTGATTATACTCAATGAAATGTTTAGCATTCTAAATGATACCCACTCAAAATTCCTGAAGCACTGTGAACCCCACCGTTCTCTTCTTTAATCCATTTAGTTTAAGCAAATTTTAACATGCTGTCTGACGAGTCTGTGGAGACATCTTTTCTACTCCCTCCTATGTTTTACTTTCTTTTCTTCTTAACTACTTTGGTTTGCTTATTCACTAATGAGCCCTTCAAGTTTCCCCACCCCAGGGAGACTTGTTCCCACGGAACGCACTGCCATCTGCGGTGACTATAGAAACACATTGCATTTTTCTATAGCAGTATCCCCTACCTTGTACAAATGTAAGAATGTTTCAATCTAACTTTATATGAACATAGATAGGGCTGCAAGGGCTGGCACAGTGATAATAATGGTGAATTTTAACTACCCTGAAACTGGCCGGAGTTATGGCACCACTGGAACAGTTTAAGGGCAAAGCTGTATAAACCTATTACAAGACAATTTTATGGTACATTTTACAGAGGCCCCAACTGGAAATTATTCTCTGCTGGACTTGGTAATCTCAACCCATGCAGCGCATATTAATAATGTTCATATAAAAGTACATCTGGGTAACAGTGACCATAACATGATTTAATTTAATGTTAGCTGTAAACAACAAGCACATACTGGAAAGATAACATTTAACTTTAAGAAAGTACATTTTCATTAGACTGGGAAGAAATATTGGCAATATTGAACATAAAACAGAAATGGGGATTCTTTATAACTACTGTATGTGTGAATACACTGCAAAATATATCCCCATGGCAAAAAAGTTTAAAAAGCTAAAAATAAAACCTAAGGTATACATATTAAGAAAAGAGATTTAAAAAAATATAAAAATGAAGGAGCACTATCATCATTTAAAAGTTAAAAAGAATATAACAGAATATGAAAAAGGAAATCAAGGCCACAAGTCTACAGGCTTGGAAAAATCACTTTGTAAATGGATAGAAAACTGGCTAAAAGACTGTATTCAGAGAGTAATGTATAATGATTCATACTCTGAATGGTCTAAGGTTATTAGTGGTGTACCCCAAGGTTCAGTGTTGGAACCCTTACTTTTTACTATATTTATAAATGATATAGAAAAAACAAAAAGTGTTGACTGCGCTAACCCCTATCTTGTGTTCCTAAATACACCACTTATGTTATACCAAAGAGTAAATAAAATATTATGAGACAGTGAAAAATTATCATATGGACAAGTTTGGTGGCGACTTATGGGCACATGAAAATGTGAGTTTTTTTAGTCTTTTTTAACCCTTTTAAAAAAATAAATGGTACATAAATACTGCACAATGATTACTGTTCATTTTTTATGAGGACAGATACCTCTTGTACCTATTTACTGGGAGCAGCATAGACCAAAACCCTGAACGGAGTGGTTATCCCTTTTAATGAACCAAAGGCGTGTTGATACCAATATCTGGTGAGTGGCCAATCCATATGGTGGTGGTGTTGTCACTAAATTGGTGGATCAGTCACATGGAATCACAGATGTAGGATAAAAGTGCACAGGAATAGTTCATTCAAAGTGGAGAGATTGCAGCAGGATTTATTAATTAGCTGGCACATTTAAACCAGCAGCAACACTGGACACTAAATGATTTATCATTATTATTATATACTATATATATTATATATATTTTTTTCTATATTTTTTTCTTCATTGATTTGATTTATTCCTTCAACATTGATTGGGGGCTTGAGTGATGTTATTTTGGTGTATCATTTAATGATTTGAGGATTTATACATTTGATATAGGCACTGGCATATTGCACATATGATAATTTTTCACTGTCTCATAATATTTTATTTACTCTTTGGTATAACATAGGTGGTATATTTAGGAACACAAGATAGGGGTTAGCGCAGTCAACACTTTGTTTTTTCATCTTTTCCACCCAAAGGCGGAACGTATTTTTGACTGCAGCAAACAAAAAATAATTTCTCACAGCAGTTAGGCTATATTATATTGTAATTTAATAAATGTTGTTGTGCCGGTGGCCCACATATTTGCTTTAATAAATTATATAGAGTCTAGGATTAAATGTATAATTAACAGAAATCTGCCTGGATGTCAAACCACTCCCTCAAACTGAGCTCTTAATATTTCCTCCTCCACGTGCCCCTTCCCCTGACTTTTCTGTCAAGATCAATGGCGCATCTATTAGTCTGTCCCCACATGCAAGGGTGCTAGGGGTAACCTTAGACTCTGAACTGTCCTTTCAGGCCCACATCCAATCCATGTCCAAATCATGCCGCCTTAGCCTCCACAACATTTCCAGAATATGCCCCTTTTTAACTAATGACACCACCAAGCTTCTAATTCACTCCCTGGTTATCTCTCGCCTCGACTACTGCAACTCCCTCCTCATTGGATTACCTTTACATAGACTATCCCCCCTTTAGTCCATAATGAAAGCTGCTGCAAGACTCATCCACCTTACTAACCATTCAATGTCTTCCACCCCTCTCTGTCAATCCATCCACTGGCTTCCACTCACCCAACGAATAAAATTCAAAGTACTTACAATAATTTACAAAGCCACCCATAACTTTGCCCCAGCTACATCACTAACCTAGTCCCAAAATACCAACCAAGCCACTCTCTTCGGTCCTCCCAAGACCTCCTGCTCTCTAGCTCCCTTGTCACCTCCTCCCATGCTCTCCTCTGGGATTTCTCCAGAGCTTCTCCCATCCTTTGGAACTCCCTACCCCAATCGGTCTGACTGTCCCCTAATTTATCCATCTTTAAAGGATCCCTGAAAACCCTTCTCTTCAAAGATGCTTATCCTGCTTCTAACTAAAACACTGTTTTACTTCCTCCATCAGCTCATCCCCCACAGCTATTACCTTTTATATCAACTGACCCTCCCTTTTTGAATTGTAAGCTCTAATGAGCAGGGCCCTCTGATTCCTCTTGTACCAAATTGTAATGTAAGCGTAATGTCTGCCTTTATTTTGTTAAGTGCTGCGCAAACTGTTGGCACTATATAAATCCTGCATAATAATAATATTAATAATAATTTCAGACTTTGCAGATGACATCAAGCTATGCAGTGGAAACACATCCTTTCAGGATGTCTCCAACTTACAAGCTGACCCCAAAGCACTGTTTAATTGGGCGACTACGTGGAAAATTAGGTTTAACTTTGATAAATGTAAAGTTATGCACTTGGGGGCTAAAAATATGCATGCATTATACATATTAGGGGGAGTGCAACTGGGGGAATCAAAGGTGGAGAAAGGTCAGGTGTTCTGGTAGATCATAAGCTTAATTATAGCATGCGATTCCAAGCTGCTGTTTCCAAAGCAAGCAAAATCCTTTCTTGTGTTAAAAGAGGTATGGACTGCAGAGAGAGAGATATCATTTTTTGCCTGTACAAATTATTAGTAAGAACTCATCTAGAATGTGAAATTCAGTTTTGATCACTAGTTCACAAAAGGATATTGGGGGGAACTGGAAAAAGTGCAGAAAAGGGAAACCAAATTGATAAGAGGCATGGAGGAGCTCAGCTATGAGGAAAGATTACCAAACTGAATGTATTCACTTATGAGAGGAGGAGATTAGGTGGGGATATTATCAACATTTATAAATACATGATTGGCCCATAAAGTAAATTTTGGTGTACAGTTATTCACTTTAAGGTCATCACAGAAGACAAGGAGCACTCTTTACATCTAGGGGAAAAGAGATTTAACCTCCAAATATGGAAAGGTTTCTTCACAGTAAGAGCTGTGAAAATGTGTAATAGTCTCTCTCAAGAGCTGGTTCTAGCCAGCTCAGTAGATTGTTTTAAAAAAGGCCTGTATTCTTTCCTTATGCCTAGGTTCACACTTGTGTAATGCGGGAACCAGCGAGATTACAGCGCCGATTCCCGCATCACATTTCTCCCACAGGCAGTTCACACTGCCCTCTGCAAACCGCTGCAGGCGTCAATACATTGTTAATTACACCCCCCAGATTGGTCCACAGATCGCAGTGTGAACTGTGAACTCGCACAGAAAATCGGATCGCATAGGTGAGAATGCCCATTTGTTTCGATTTCAGATTTCCGATTTAAGTGCGGGGGTAAAAAATTCCCTGCACTTTTTTTTCTGGGAATCTAATACGAGTTTAACCATACAACTGTATGGCTGAACTCGCATCACACAGACATTGCATGTGATCGGCACCTGCGGTGCTGGTGCGAATCACAAGCAATGTCTGAGATAGCATATGTGTGAACTTAGGCAAAAATATAACTGGATACTAATATTTATAGGTAACGTTAATAGAGGTAATATTCGATTGCCTCTTGGGGGATCAGAAAAGATCCCCCCCCCCCCCCCGATGTAGCAAATTTGATCATGCTCTATTATTTTATTTTTTTTGCCTTTCTCTGGATCAACTCTGGATATAGGATTGAGTATATGGAGGTTTTTGATCTGTGTGTGTTTTGTTCTTGTTTGTTTTTTCTGTTGATTGAACCTGATGGATTTGTGTCTTTTTTCAACCAGATTAACTATGTATGTAATTATGTATGTAACATTTTGAGAAATGTTTTCATAGCCCTGCATGGGCAAACCCGCTCTATTATAAGAAAAAAATTTAAAAAGTTGAAAAGCCATTAAAAATGTTGTTATAATAACCCAATGTGTGAAACGTAAAATGCAGAAAAAAAATCCTTTTTTTTAGTAATTTATTAAATGAAAAAGAAAAGAGGACCAATATTTGTAGCCAACAATCAAACAGGGGAAATATTGGCAAAGAATTATTTTTAATATGGCAGAACACCAAAAGATCCAGACACTCAACCTGGGTATGTGCCAGTTGAATCATTATCAGATATGGCCATACACACTTTTTGGCCAAACTGAAAAGTCCATCTGTTTGGTATACTCTTCAATATTTTTAATTAACAAGTTGTGGTCATCAGATACGGATTGAATGCACAAATTACATGTGAAGATCAATTTTGTCTTCCAATAGCTGTAAAACATCATAATCGGCCATCCTGTGCTACAGGGGGGTCGCTTAATTAAAGTTAGAATTTTAAGGTGCAACATGTTTAATATTGTCGGAAATCTTTTCCTCTGAACTGTAAAAAGGTACTTTCTTGTAATCATCCTCTGACTTTCCTGTAATCTTCTTCTGTTTGAATGTATCTATATTACTTACTTCTATTGTTTCTCACATAACAACCATGGAATTCTTGAAGAACAGCACCAGTATATCTTTGTCTTTTCCTTTCTAACCTCTGTTGTAATAACTATCACTCAGTCCCTTAACTTTTCTTGTCTGACTAAATTGAGGTTTTCAAAACCATTATACTGCTGTAGCATGTGCCTACCATTCTCAGTGGGTGTCAAAGCAAAGAAGAGCTCAGCATAGAAACAACACTTTACATTTTAATACTAAATGAATGTAAACATCTATATGTCCTCCCCTTGAAAATGTTTTGCACTTAAGTATCTGTTGTGCATGTAGCTGAGCCAACATAACCAAACATTTATTGAACACTAAATAAAAGATTTTAATTGCACTCAAATCGTCCGTGAACAATCGAGCCATGCTGCTATATACTTATACATACATTACAAGATACTTCTGCTGATTTCATGACACACAGGTCACATTTGTTTCCTGACACTTTAATATACTGTTACCATATGTTACAGCCTCTCCAAAGTGATAGCATAATGCATTTGTCACTCAGGTTCAATTACATTGAAGATATGCTGTGGAAACGTAAATAAAATCCATATGAGTATAAAAATGAAAATCTTGTCAGCAAAGTCAGCAAGAATATTTCTTTAAAATCTAGTCTTTTTTTTAATCAAGACTATCTACCAAAACAGCCCTGTGCTGACCAAGCACAGGGCTGGTTTTAGACACACACACACACTCATTAGAGAAAAACAGCATATACATAATTTCAGAAGCTGTCTTTGCCAATAAAGATAGAGGAAATGAATATCTGTGTTGAAATGCCTTTTAGCAAGTAAAATGGCTTATCCTAGAATATGGATGTTGTCATTACATTTGATGCAATGTAGCCTACTCTTGAACTTAGAGGAGATAAAATAGAACTGTAACTGAATATTTACCTACCATCTTACATAGTGAAAGTCATTTGCTAGAGTGCTGTTTTAAAAAATATGTAGGAAGCATTTAAAAAAGTCAAGTAAAGCATATTATACTGTATAAATATAGCGTTACACCCACAGGAGCCAATGGTTATGCTAGGTCCTCTGTTCTTGCCGTGACTCTGACAAAGGCCTTTGCCCCACTGACACCTCAGGGTACATCACTGTAGCAGGTGTATTTTAGCAGTTTCTTAATACCTTAGGGTCACACTGAAATTATACTTGGGACTTTGTAGCAAATAACAGAGTATAGTGTCAAGTAATTGTTAGATAAGACAGAGTGTAACAGTGAATGAAAATATAAAAGCATCCACAAGACACCAAGGTTTTCTTTAGATATTTGAGGTACTGATGTGAACTCAAATCTTACCAGCATAAACTGTACCCAACTCACTAAATGAGCGGCAAAAGGCAACCAAGATAGGTATCAACAAAGCTAGAGGCTATGTTGCCAATGGCCTATTACTATGAGGGAGCTATGCCTAGGCCTCTTGTACAAGAAAATTGCAATGGAATGGTAACTACCCTCAAGAGCAACAGTCCCCCAACTATGTACAGTCCTCACAATTAGTCTTCTGACAGCTATATTGGGGCTTTTCAAGACGTTGGTACACTTAATGGTATTGGATAATCCTGAACCCAGTGAGATTTTTTTTAAGAAGACAATGGGCTCCTTGGAATTTTGAAGTAGGAGGGGCCAGATAGTGAGCTAAGGTTCTGTGATATAAGTTCTGGCCAAATAGGACTAGCTGTGCTTACTAGTGGACAAGTGATATATTGAGCAAACGGTGATCAAACTTCACAAAGGATCTGCACAGTGTAAGCATAGGGTAATAATGAGTCAATAACCCACTCATTAACTCAGTCAGATCTGTTGTAGCAGTCTTTGCCAATTAAAGGTGGCTTCCTTTAGTGGCCTGGTGAATGGTGGTCTCACTGGTGCTTGATCAGTCTGTCTGGTAGGAGTACTAGATAGCTGTGCAGGCTGTGTGCTCTGAATCCCCCAGTAGCAG
This sequence comes from Lithobates septentrionalis, assembly GCA_037952835.1. Classification (NCBI taxonomy): domain Eukaryota; kingdom Metazoa; phylum Chordata; class Amphibia; order Anura; family Ranidae; genus Lithobates; species Lithobates septentrionalis. The sequence goes on along the minus strand of JBBDGP010001187.1, from coordinate 3,406,191 downwards.
GTGAACAGGCCTCAGAGTGGGGTCTGGTGACAGCAGAAATGCAGCTGTAGTGAATGGCTCTCCAGATGGTGCAGACCTGTCAGATTTACAGTCAACAACTGGTCTCCTCTCTCTCTCTCTCTCTCTCTCTGCGACGGCTCCTTACCCTCGGCACTGGCTGACCGTGATCTCCCAATGATGCCCGCTCTTTCCCAGGCCTTTTCATTTATACTTCACCTTTTATGGCTCCTCCTGCCTCCAAGGCCTCTGGGTAATTGTAGTTCCAACCCCCATTAGCACAATATCCTGAATGCTGTTAAAAAACAATACTTCCCAATATCCTTTGCTTCCAAGGATGGTTGAAGAAAAGGTCAGCATCTCAATGCAATCTTGTGTTTAAAAAGAAGAATTGCATGACTGATATAGTCTATGAACGTCCAGCATAACTCTGTAACAGCATGCCTGGTTACATAAAAATGTATTCCCACTTGAGACTTGCAAAGTACAAAGGTTCCAAAGTTTCACATATTCTCCCTCCCATTTATCTCTAACAAAAAAGTATGTACTCCACAGTTGGTCACTTACCTTCTGCTTCTGATTGGTTGGTTATGGTTTCCAAGCAGAAGTAGGAGGGCAGGAGGGTCCAGAAAACTTCATCTTGGCTATCCAATAAACATACATTAGGACAACTGTTAAGCAAGGCATGCAGAAACAAGTTAGACACCCAGTGACACCACAGCTTATATAGAAAGCAGCAAAAGATTTAAAGGAAAAGAGTCCTAGAAATTATAGAGGCCCATAGGAACTTTGGGACCCCAAATAATTGTCCAGTTTGCTCTCAAAACTGCTATGAACATTCATGAAAAGATGTGGGATCATACATAAGAAGACATTTTTCCATTCTATTTGCAAAGGGTTCTATAAAGCTGGTCAAAGGCAGATCTCTCACGAAAAATTACACAACTAGTATATTGTTACCACAGACCAAGATAGTAGACCATTCAGTGTTGCTACATTTAAATGGCCACAGAGCCTCTTATTAGCAAAACGGAACAAAGTATTAATAAATGCAAGTAACTAAAACGACATGTACAGTATAGTAAGAATACCAGGAATATGGTATTTGAAGGCATATTGCACAATAAACAAATACGAAATCACACAGATTTCAGTATTTACAACTGCAGATCAGGGATGGGATTTACGTTCGGGTCGAACATGAGTTCGACTCGAACATTGGCTGTTCGCCCGTTCACCGAACAATTTGGGGTGTTCGTGGCAAATTCGAAAGCCGCGGAACACCTTTTAAAAGTCTATGGGAGAAATCAAAAGTGCTAATTTTAAAGGCTTATATGCATGGTATTGTCATAAAAAGTGTTTGGGGACCTGGGTCCTGCCCCAGGGGACATGTATCAATGCAAAAAAAAGTTTTAAAAACGGCCGTTTTTTTGGGAGCAATGATTTTAATAATGCTTAAAGTGAAACAATAAAAGTGTAATATTCCTTTAAATTTCATACCTGAGGGTGTCTGTAGTATGCCTGTAAAGGGGCGCATGTTTCCAGTGTTGAGAACAGTCTAACAGCAAAATGACATTTCTAAAGGAAAAAAAGTCATGTAAAACTACTATCGCTAGCACCGGTTATAATGAATTGTTGGTCTGGCAATACACATAAAAGTTCATTGATAAAAACGACATGGAATTTCCCCACAGGGGAACCCCGAACCAAAATTTAAAAAAAAATGCGTGGGGGTCCCCCTAAATTCCATACCAGGCACTTCAAGTCTGGTATGGATATTAAGGGAAACCCCGCACCAAAATTTAAAAAAAAATGCCATGGGGGTCCCCCTCAAAATCCATATCAGACCCTTATCCGAGCATGCAACCTGGCAGGCTGCAGGAAAAGAGGGGGGATGAGAGAGCGCCCCCCTCCTGAACCGTACCAGGCCACATGCCCTCAACATTGGGAGGGTGCTTTGGGGTAGCCCCCAAAGCACCTTGTCCCCATGTTGATGGGGAGAAGAGCCTCATCCCCATAACCCTTGCGCGGTGGTTGTGGGGGTCTGTGGGCGGGGGGCTTATCGAAATCTGGAAGCCCCCTTTAACAAGGGGACCCCTAGATCCCGGCCCCCCCCTGTAAATTGGTAATGGGGTACAAATGTACCCCTACCATTTCACAAAAAGTGTCAAAAAGGTTAAAAACACAAGAGACGGTTTTTGACAAGTCCTTTATTAATTTCTTCTTCCATCTTCTTTCTTCTGGTCTTTCTTCTGTGTTCTTCTTCTTCCTGCAACTTTTTCTTCTCAATCTTCTCAATTCTTTTTCCGCTCCTCTCGTCCCGCAGCTTCCTCCGGCTTCTTCTCCACTCCGTCCGCACGATCCGCCTCAGTGGGAGTCTTCCGCCATGTGACGCTTCGGTTCTTCTGACACTTCTTATATAACGTGCGGGACGAGAAGAGCGGAGGAAGAAGAAGATGGAGAAGAAGAAGATGGAGGAAGAAGAAGATGGAGGAAGAAGAAGAACACCGAAGGAAGACCAGAAGAAAGAAGATGGAAGAAGAAGCAGAAAGAAGAAGAAATTAATAAAGGACTTGTCAAAAACCGTTTCTTGTGTTTTTTAACCTTTTTGACACTTTTTTTGTGAAATGGTAGGGGTACATTTGTACCCTATTACCAATTCACATGGGGGGGTGGGATCTGGGGGTCCCCTTGTTAAAAGATTGCGATAAGCCCCCCGCCCGCAGACCCCCACAACCATCAGGGTTTTTTTAAAATTTTGTGCGAGGTCCCCTTAAAACCCATACCAGTCTGGTATGGATTTTGATGGAGACCCCCACTGCATTTTTTTAAATTTTGGCACGGGGTTTCCCTTAATATCCATACCAGACCTGAAGGGCCTGGTGTGGAATTTAGGGGGACCCCCGCGCATTTTTTGAAAAATTTCGGTTCAGGGTTCCCCTGTGGGGAAATTTCATGCCGTTTTTATCAATGAACTTTTATGTGTATTGCCGGACCGACAATTCATTATAGTCGGCACTAACGTTAGTAGTTTTACATGACTTTTTTTCCTTTAGAAATTTAATTTTGCTGTCAGACTGTTCTAAACATGGGAAACATGCGCCCCTTTACAGGCATACTATAGCTACCCCCCAGGTACGAAATTTAAAGGAATATTACACTTTTAGTGTTTCACTTTAAGCATTAAAATCACTGCTCCCGAAAAACGTCAGTTTCTAAACTTTTTTTTGAATTGATACATGTCCCCTGGGGCAGGACCCAGGTCCCCAAACACTTTTTATGGCAATAACTTGCATGAGCACTTTTGATTATTCATGTTCGTGTCCCATAGACTTTAACGGTGTTCGCGTGTTCGAACACATTTTTTGCCTATTCGCATGTTCTGGATGCGAACCAGACCGGGGGGTGTTCAGCTCATCCCTACTGCATTAAGAGAGCATACAAGGACGAATCTGATTTTGAGTTTAAAGACCTTATAATCCTACAAAGCGTCCAAGACTCTTTTAAAATATCAAAAGGAAAATTGGCTAAAATGCACCTTTATAAATCCTGGGAGAAAAACACTATGTTGAACAATCTTCAGTTGTGTGATGAATCTTCCTAACCCCTCTCATCTAACAAACTAACCTTAACCTGCAGTTCATCCAGAGGAAGACAAAAACCTTTTGCAAAGTGCAAAGTATGCAAAGTTGCAAAGTATGGAAGGAAAAGGATTCTTAAACTGAATCATTTTCTGGTTTATGTTGTTTTCTAATTACATCTACTGTATTATTAACCATTATATTTTGTGTACTAAGAAACACATTCAACCCATTCAGAACTAGTTCCTGTGAAAGACCACATTTTGCTAGCTCTTACAGAAAGCATATTTTCTATATACCGTGGCAAAATTTATTTTGCTCCAGTCATAAACAGTACCCCTATGTCCTTTGTGGTTATCTTAAATTGAACTACTTTCCACTGAGTTTACTATAGGGTATTTCCTGGTGCCTCCATGGCAGCATACCTGTGATAAGCTCTGCCCCAGAGTCCTCCCCTCAGGATAGTTAATACATTATAAAAGTGACAACACTATCCCCCAATAGCATTCTCCTTTTTTTCCTCATACCTGATGGATAGTGTTAGTGCATGTCTTTTCCTCCGCCATGTGCAGCTTCCATCTAGGTTCAAGCCTCTCCCAGATGTGGTCCCCTATCTTGGGCTGCTAACAGCGCTGATAAGAGGGGAGCCCCTTCTGAGGGTCTTTTGGGGCCGTAGCAGCTTCCATCTTGAAACGTCAGTCCTGCATATTGGGCTAAGCTGGCTTTGCACGGTGGGGACAGGTAAGGGCTTCCTTTTCCTAAGCCTAATGTATAATATGACTTTATCTCCTTTTGTCCTGTTTTTCCTGTCATCTGTCCTCTGGCAGCCTGTGTGCGGCGAGCGCCAGGGTTTGAATGCGCCGCTGAAGGGGCGGAATTCTAATCTCTGATTAGCCTCCGATTGGCCGATCAGTGCTGCGGGCTGTCCGGAGCATGCGCGGGTGGCTGATGCTTGTGGCACCATCTTTCTTGTGGGTAAAGCCCTGTGGGCTTTCCCTCACTTGAGACTGAATCATCAGGGGGTGGAGCGGGGAAGGGGGGGACGGACGGGTTTGCCTTACCTTTCCCTATTTAAATGTTCAGAGCACTACTTAGCCTTAGGCTCAGTCTTATCAAGTCCTGCCCTTGGAATGCTTCTGTAGCCTCAGTATTGGTCGTATATGGTGAGTTATTTCTGATGTTTTAACCACTTTAAGACCAGCCTCGTTTTGGATTTTAGGTGTTTACAAGTTTAAAACAGGTTTTTTTGCTAGAAAATTACTTAGAATTACTTAGAACCCCCAAACATTATATATTGTTTTTTTTCTAACACCCTAGAGAATAAAATAGCGGTCATTGCAATACTTTTTTTTGCACCGTATTTGCGCAGCGGTCTTCTAAGCGCACTTTTTTCGGAAAAAATTCACTTTTTTGAAAAAAAAAATAAGACAACAGTAAAGTTAGCCCAATTTTTTTTTTATATTGTGAAATATAATGTTACAAGTAAATTGATACCCATCATGTCACACTTCAAAATTGCGACCGCTCGTGGAATGGCGTCAAACTTTTACCCTTAAAAATCTCCATAGGCGACGTTTAAAAAATTCTACAGATTGCATGTTTTGCGTTACAGAGGAGGTCTAGGGCTATAATTATTGCTCTCACTCTACCGGTCGCGGCGATACCTCACATGTGTGGTTTGACCACCGTTTTCATATGCGGGCGCTACTCATGTATGCGTTCGCTTCTGCGCGCAAGCTTGTCGGGACAGGGCGCTTTAAAAAAATTTTTTTTATTATTATTATTTATTTTACTTTATTTTATTTATTTTTTCACTGTTTAAAAAAAAAAAATTGGATCACTTTTATTCCTATTACAAGGAATGTAAACATCCCTTGTAATAGAAAAAAGCATGACAGGTCCTCTTAAATATGAGATCTGGGGTCAAAAAGTCCTCAGATCTCATATTTAGACTAAAATGCAAAAAAAAAAAAAAAAAGTCATTTTAAAAGTCAAAAAAAATTGTGCCTTTAAGAGAAGTGGGCGGAGCTGACGTAATGACGTTGCTCCGGCCGTCACATGGTATGGAGACGGGTGGGGGCCATCTTAGCCTCACTCGTCTCCATACCTAAGCAGGGAAAGGACCCGATCGCCTCCGCCCCTACCGACGGCTCCGGTAAGCGGCGGAGGGTGCGGTAGAGCGGCGGGAGGGGGGTGGCACCTCTCCCGCCGCTGATAACAGTGATTTCGCGGCAAACCCACCGCAGAGACCACCATTATCATGTACGGAACCGCCGCCCCTTGATGAAGATGAAGGAAGATAGAAGAAAGAAGAAGCATTTCATTTTTAACATTTTTGACAGTTTTTTAGTGAAATGGTAGGGGTAAGTACCCCCTTACCATTTCACACAGGGGGGGGGCCGGGATCTGGGGGTCCCCTTGTTAAAGGGGGCTTCCAGATTCCGATAAGCCCCCCGCCCGCAGACCCCCACAACCACCGGCCAGGGTTGTGGGGATGAGGCCCTTGTCCTCATCAACATGGGGACAAGGTGTTTTGGGGGGCTACCCCAAAGCACCCTCCCAATGTTGAGGGCATGTGGCCTGGTACGGTTCAGGAGGGGGGGCGCACTCTCGTCCCCCCCTCTTTTCCTGTGGCCTGCCAGGTTGCGTGCTCGGATAAGGGTCTGGTATGGATTTTTGGGGGGACCCCACGCCTTTTTTTTTTTTTTTGCGCGGGATTCCTCTTAAAATCCATACCAGACCTGAAGGGACTGGTATGGAATTTAGGGGGAACCCCATGTCTTTTCTTTTTTTAAATTTTGGCCGGGGTTCCCCTTAATATCCATACCAGACCTGAAGGGCCTGGTATGAAATTTAGGGGGACTCCCACGTCATTTTTTTAAAAAAATTTTGATTCGGGGTTTCCCTGTGGGGAATTCCCATGCCGTTTTTATCAATGAACTTCTATGTGTATTGTCGGCAATGCAATAGCCGCGGGTAGTTTTAAATGGGTTTTTTCCTTCCAAATGTCATTTTGCTGTCAGACTGTTCTAAACACGGGAAACATGCGCCCCTTTACAGGCATACTATAGACACCCCCCAGGTACAAAATTTAAAGGGATATTACACTTTTATTGTTTGACTTTAAGCATTATTAAAATCACTGCTCCTGAAAAAACGGCCGTTTTTAAAACTTTTTTTTGCATTGATCCATGTCCCCTGGGGCTTTTTATGACAATAACTTGCTTATAAGCCTTTGAAATTAGCACTTTTGATTTCTCCCATAGACTTTTAAAGGGTGTTCTGCGGCATTCGAATTTGCCGCGAACACCCCAAATTGTTCGCTGTTCGGCGAACTTGCGAACAGCCAATGTTCGAGTCGAGCATGAGTTCGACTCGAACTCGAAGCTCATCCCTACTCTCCACCCTCTCCAGGACAGACAGCAGCAAAGAGGCCTCAGGTGAGAAAACGTTTATTTTCTCATGATAAATACTGTCTTTTCTGTGCGGTGTTGAGGGGCCGGTTGGGGGAGTGCAGCCACAGAAGGTAACACGTTTCCTATTTGATTTTGCCTGCATTTTGTCTCTGCATGATTACTGAGAATATTAAAGGTACCTATTATAATTTAAAGCATGCTAAAGAATGATCATTTTAAGCGCTTGCCTTTTTCTCCTTGTCTCCAGAAATGACAATGTATATATATATATTTTGTGAAGGGATGTATAAGTGCAGGTACCACAATTTCTGAAGAGTGAATAGAAGTTGGTGGTGGTGTTGAATTTTTTTTTTTGTGTATGTTTTTTTTGTATGTTTTTTTTGAGCGTTTGTGGTCCTAAGGCGGATAGATATTGCCTTCAGCGGATAGCCACAAATGAGGTGAATGACCTGCTGTTTGTTCTCTGGAATAGGGAGTCTAGATAGGCACTAGCCTATTACCACTCAGAAGGAGACGTCCTTCTGAGAGTAGAACGAGCGAGATATCTCAACTCATGTACTGGGCTGCTGGTACACAGCCATAAAGATAAACGGTGGAGCTCTTAGTCCCAGGGTTCCAAATTATTGTCATTTCTGAAGAGATTAATGAGAAATTGTGATAAATATGGGAAATTTGCTTGCAAAAAAAAATGTTTTGCCTGTCATGAATACATTTGGGTTAACAAGAGATAGGGCAAAAAAGTTATTGAAAATAGCAAAAACAACAGGGCTAAGTATTGCTAAATTGCAACCAAGTGCTCCTATCATCAGAATGATGGTGAGTGGAGACCCAGATGCCCTGAAAAATCATGTGAAATGGTGTAAACTAACAAAAAAGGAGTATAAGAAGGACCCAACTAAATGGTGGCCGCCGGAAGGGTTCCCTTAATACACCTACAATTGATGCATTGTTTAATCTGCTTTTTAAAATGTCTGATTGTGGGTGGATAGAATGTTTAGCAGCCTGGGAAGAAGTATCCAGGAAGGATATAAAACTCCCCTATAAAATATGCTCAGAGAAAGCTATTTACATGTAGAAGATGCCCAGGGTAATTATACCGCAACAATAGGAAAAATTTATGTCCCTTTGAAACCCAATGAAATTAGGGCAATTATTGTTGATCTGCCCAACTTAGAAAAATGTCGAAAGAAATGGTATAAAAAGTTATGTGATGTGGATAGAGAAAACACAACAAGCTACATCTGGATCTTGATTGATTGTGCTGTGCCAGAAAAGTATGTGGATATATGGAATGTATTTGCAAGATATGCAAACATTGATGGATGTTGTTCAAAAGAAACGTGAGAATGTGTTAGATTACTGGAATAGATTCAAAGATGCTATTCAGAAGCATACTGATTGGATTCCGGATGATGAAAGTGACATGAAGCGACCAAAGTATGTGAATGTATTGGTGGGTGGAATGCTGCCTGAGTTACAGAAAGAAATAGAACTTCGTACAGTGGGATGGAGAAAGAAACCTGCCCCTGAGTTAGTTGAGATTGCTCAAATAGCTTACGAAGTGTTACAAAAAAGGAAAGACAAGGTAGAAAAGAAGGAGAAAACAAAAATGATGAATATAACTACCAGAAGTTAAGGAAAAAGTCCCAGAGCCCAAGGGGGTACCAGTATCTACAGTGCAGGTAACACCTCAGGGTGTACCTGTAGCGGCCCCACCTTACCCACCTTCGGGAGTAGTATATATCTCTAATTATGAGGCACCACGGCAAAAGCGTGGCAATTGGAGACAAAATGAGGGACAACGCATAAACCCTAGAATTCAGTCCCGATATCAACATATCATCCCAAATAGAGTAAGACTCCCAACCCTGCAGCCTCGTGCCTCCCCCACTTGCTACAAGTGTGGATTGAGTGGGCATATAGCCAGGGACTGTAGGGGGCGCTAGGATAAGGTGGGATGTGGTGACAATATAGATGACCCATTTTATCAAGCTTTAGCTGTAATTGAAGTTGATTCTGTTGATGAGCCAATGGTTGAAATAAATGTAAACGGTATTGATTTGTGTGGTCTCATAGACACAGGGGCTTCGCGGTCCCTTTTAAATGTCTTTTGACCCCAACTTACCAGTTTCCAATGAAAGAGTTTCTTTGGTTGGAGTAAGTAATAATATGATCTCAGCAAGGGTTACACAATCTGTACCGGTGACATTAGGAGAGCATTCAACAGAACACTCATTTGTATTGTCTCCGCATTCCCCCTGTAATTTATTAGGATGAGATTTACTTTCTAAAATGGGGGTAACCATTGCTTTATCTCTGGGTAAAACTGTCATTGACATACCGCATAGGTTAAAAGAGGAAGCAACTGATCTGTTGTTCATGCCTTTATTAATGTATAGACAAGTGTAGCGCTGTGAGTTTAAAAAACTTATAAAAATATAAGAATAAAGAATAAAGAAAAACGTCTATATCAAACAGCTGTTTGATATATATGTTTGATATAGACGTTTTTCTTTATTCTTATATTTTTATAAGTTTTTTAAACTCACAGCGCTACACTTGTCTATACATTGAAATTTTGACAAAATCCTTATTTGTTGTGTGAGCTGCTTTCCCGTGGGGTAAGCGCAGGGTTACACTCTTTTCTTTCATGCCTTTATTAGTAGCTGATATGGAGGGAGGAATTCCAGAAGAGGCCAAACAAATAATTGACCCTTCCATATGGGTAACAGGAGCAAACACTCCTGGCCTTATGAAAGTTGCCCCTGTGTGGTTAAATAGAGACCCTACACTACCAGTACCTAGACTACCTCAATACCCCTTATCTCCTGAATCAGTTGAAGGTATTAAGCCAGTAATAGAGGAGTTACTACAGGAGGGTGTTCTTACTCCTTGTAGGAGTTCTGCTAATACTCCTATTTATCCAGTTCCCAAACCTATAAATGCAGGAGAAAGAAGCTATCGCTAAAACTAATGCATATTGAATTTTACAGAATCGGAGAGTTTAATAAGTATGGAGATAAAAATAAATAATAATGAATGTATAACAAGTTCCCATACCGGGAAAAGCAGCACTGCATATGGAAAGTATTACGGTGCAGGTCTTAGCTGTTTAAACTAGAAGGGAAAGATGAGCTAAGTCTAGCAGAACTAAGATGTATGTTAGAAATGCCCCAAGAGTGGGGGCTCAGGTTCAGCAGATAGTGGAGTATGGTGATTTGATTATAATGAAAATTTCATTCCTTCCCTGAGCTTGCTGTCTTGAATTTGGGACAAAATACAGAACCAATGATTGATGTGTCAGTTAATGGTTTATCTATCCTGTGTTTAATAAAGGCGATTTAAAGAGTTTGTTAAATATATGTGATGCCAATGTTGCCACTTCGAATCAGCAGGTAATTTTGGTCGGGGTAAGTAATAATGTAATTACTGCCAAAGTTACTGAACCTCTAAAAGTAAGAATGGGAGGTCAGTGTCATAAATGTTCTTTTGTTTTATCGCCATACTCCCCTGACAGTCTACTAGACAGAGATATACTAATAAATATAGGAGTAACTATAGTTTTAACTACTGAAGTAAAGGGAGACTTTAGATTTGCTCCTTATGCCAGCAATTTATTAACCCCAAGCACAAGGGGCTATTGTAAATATTTATAGTGACTCAGCCTATGCTGTAGGCATAGTGCATAGTTTTGCGCAACTCTGGCAAGAGAGGGGTTATCTGACAGCAGCAGGAACCCCTATACAGCATAAAGAGTTATTTGTTAGATTATTGGCAGCGATCCAACTGCCTCTTAAAGTTGCAGTAATTAAATGTAAAGCACATACTAGAGCAGACGATAGTATATCACTTGGGAATGCTTTGGCTTAAAGGTATGCTAAAGATGCTATACATTCTTATGAGCCAACTACAGCGCTTCCAACATTCCTGCTGACAGATCTTCAAGTAGATCTGAACATCCTATCAGCCCTGCAGGCAAGCTCGCCTCATACATCCTTTTGGACCACAAAGGGAGCTGTTTGTGGAGCAGATGGTATATAGAGATTAAAAAACAGACTGGTTGCTCCTCCGACATTGTTTCCTTCTTTGTTTGTTTTGAGCCATGGGCCTTGCCATGTCTCAACAGGAGGGATGTGTCGGGTGGTAGCCAGAGATTGGTGGGCTCCAGGTTTTTCTGCATATGCTGCTAAACAGGTTACTGAATGTTCTATATGTCAAATGCATAACATTGGGAAGTCAGTGCCCACTCCCATGAGGCATATTCCACATACTGAGGAGCCATTTCAAATTGTGCAAATTGACTTCTCGGATATGCCCCCTTGTGGTCGATTTAAGAATCTTTTGGTTTGCATTGATCAATTTTTGAACTGGCCAGAGGTTTGGCCCACGTCCAAAAATGATGCCAGAACTGTGGTAAAATGTTGAGGGAATTGATCCCAAGGTTTTGTATAGGGTCAATAATTTCCTCAGATAGAGGTACACACTTTGAAAATAAACTCACGGCAGAAGTAGTGAACATTTTGGGTATAAAACAGCAATTGCATACTCCTTACAGACCTCAGGCTAGTGGGATGGTGGAACGCAGCAATCAAACCCTGAAGAGGTATTTAGCCAAAATAACTGCTAATGGACAAAGCACATGGGTAGAAGCGTTACCTATAGCCTTGGCGACCATTAGGACTACCCCTAAAGAGAAACATGGACTGTCACCTTTTGACATATTGTTTGGGCGACCGCCCAGGAGACTACATTCATCTGTTGTGCAGCCAGAGACCGTGACTTTAATAAATGGTCAAGATTCCATGATTCCATTCCATGTTCGCAAATTGGCAAATGTGTTTTCTGATACTTTTTCCAGAGCCAAAGCAGGACAACCTGTGTACACGAGTGAAGGAACTCATGGACTAAAGTCAGGAGATTGGGTGTATATCGAGAATCACACACCCCGGACTACTTTGTCCCCTAAGTGGAAAGGACCATTTCAGGTCATTCTTGTGTCCCCTACTGCAGTGAAGCTGAAAGACTATAAGTATTGGGTGCATGGTTCACACTGTAAGAAGTCTGTGGTTCCAAAAGAGAATATAAGCCGGTCTGCTACTGGCAAGAATTGTTCTGTACCTTTACCTTCCAGGTCTCCTCCACTGACTCGTGCGCGAGCAAGAAAACTGTAGAATGAATCTCCTAGGGCCTAAGATGAATGTGAAGCTCTGGAGTGTTATCCTCTGCGGTGGAGTGGTGGTATGGATTACAGTCATGGCATATGAATGGACATACAAGAAAGAAAAGGGTAAGATACAAGACACTTTTATTTTTAATGCTACTGTAATGGAAGAAATGTCACAACGTGGACCGGTTTCAGATGCTGATCTGAGAGCACGGAGGGAAGCTGCACAGGAATATCATGCCAAACTAGCAGAGCCTTTCCATAACTCTTTTGTATCTATGCACCTGCAAGCTGCCAAGAAACTGAATATCACTAATTGCTGGATATGCACACATGCACCTTTTTCTCATAAGACTATACCCTTGTTAGGAATACCTAGCACTTTAGCTGAAATAGAGGACAGTGCACGCTTTGGTGATGTCAGTAGAACAATGATTGACAGAGTTATTTCACTTCTACTGTTCACAAATGCTCCATTGAGAAAACCAGCAGTTTGCATTAACTTTACTCGAACTTATACACCTGAGTTACTTTCCAAGGGTTACCAGAGTACTACCCGACTGATTGGGAACTCCAACTGCATGGATAGTGCCGATATCAAGTATTGGTTTGATGGTAAGGATGTTGTGTGGAGTACTGACAGATATCAGGAATTACATGATTACATACATCGTCAACATTCCTGGCAGAATAATATGAAGCTATTGATGTGCCTACAAGGATATAATTTCAATAAAGCTTGTGCTGCCCCACCAGGTTATTATTTCATAAGTGGAAAGAAAGCATATTCTTGGGTTCCTTTGAATTCTAATGGGGTTTGTTACTTTGGAGGAGTCATACCTGCTACTTGGTATATTGAGGATGATGACTTTCAAGAAACACAGCTCCACAAAATACCTGTACACTTTCGTAAAAAAGACTCTGTGCACCTTGTTAAAAGGGATCTCACTGATCAGTCAGCTTCAGGAGAAGATGAAACCCCAGGAGGACAAGAAGAAGAAGAAGACTCTGAAATGAATGTGAAAAATGACGATTCTCCTGATAGGCCTACATTTTATCCTAAGTCAGATGATAACTTCACAAATGTTGAATCACATGACAGAGAGATTAAACCATTGTTTTCTATTCCTTGGGTAAATAGATGTTGTATTAAAAAGGCTTTCAGTTTCATCATTGATTTGGCAGACCTGATGGATAACATTACTGCCTTGTATGATAGAAACTTTATAGCCCTTGCTATAGAATTGAAGATGATCAAAAAAGAGGTTTTGCAGTACCGGTTGGTGCTGGATTATCTCACGGCCAGTCAAGGAGGAATATGCACCATAGTGGGAACTACTTGTTGTAACTACATTGGAAATGATACTAAGACTGAAGATGCCATCATTTTGCATGTAGAAAAGGTACAACAAATGAAGGTTAATTTTCGCAAAGAACATACCGAAACTGCTTGGGTTGAAGGTAGCTGGCAAAGCTGGCTTTCCTGGCTCAATCCCCTCAACTGGTTTTCTGGTATTGCAGGATGGTTTTCTGGAATTTTGCATGGTATTTTATACGTTGTAGGAATTATAGTCCTCATAATCCTAATAGTTAAATGTGCACCTATGTTATGCAAATGTTGTTTGAAGATAATCACACGTGCTGGTACTAATATTGGTCCTTCTGAGCCCTTAAGGTCTCGAGTCAGAACTGCTCATGAGATGGTGGTCCGTATACCTGGAAATCAACCTAAAGACGCAGAAGAAGCTTAAAAGGGATACCGAAAGAATTCTAAACACAGGAGGGACTGTGAAGATATGAACTATATGAACCATACCTTTCTATGTATCCAGAGTTCCTCTTCAACATGAATTTGTATTTCTGATAATTCTTATTATACTTGTTTTTCTGTAAAATGTTTCTGAATTCTTTTGGTATTGCAACACATGTGGCTGACCAGTTGATAATAAAATGTTCTGCCAATAACCTGACACAATTCTCTGAAAGGATGTGATATGGGATGTTGACATAGAAAGTCCCTGTCTAAAAGTCAAATTGACCTTACCCAAATAATTATTCTTCCCTTTCTGTCAAAATAATTCGTTAATTAAAAATTAATGATAGCCAGGTCAAGCTGACCTAAAAACAACTGGCAAGAAACTGTGTTGACATACTTGGTGAAAATGCGTACTTGTGACGTGTAATTTTGGGCTTTTTGCCCCACATAGAATGTAATGCTACAAGTTACTATAAATATTTGACTCGCATTGTAATCTAGATAGCTCTCCTGACGTAAAGGAGAGGGGTTCTCTGTATGTACGGAGCATATTCTGAAGTAAACATACATGAGACGAATGCAGCTCTATTGGCGTTGATGTCCTTTATTTCAAGGTTCAACTTAACAGAATCCGGGAGCCCCCTTCAATAAGGGGTCCCCCAGATCCTGGCCCCCCACCCTATGTGAATGAGTATGGGGTACATCGTACCCCTACCCATTCACCTGGGGAAAAAAATGTCAATAAAAAAACACACTAGACAGGTTTTTAAAGTAATTTATTAGTCAGCTCTGGGGGTCTTCTTCTGACTTCGAGGGTCTTCTTCAGACTTCTCCGTTTTCTCCGGCCTCTTCTCCCGGTGTCCCGTTCTTCTCCCGCTCTCCGGCCTCTTCCCCCCCCTCCGGTTCTTCTGCCGGGCTCCTCCGCTATCTTCTGCTCTTTTGCTAGCGGTGGCCCGGTCTTCACCGTCGTCTTGTTCCCTCTTCTCTTCTTCCGGTGTTGACACAACGCTCTCTCCCGCTGTAATGCTGTGTGCGAGGTGCGCACGACTTATATAGGCATGGGGCGTGGTCACCGGGTGATGTCACCCGGTGACCCCACCCCTTATGACACCACAGTCTGAATCTGCATGTCTGGATGTTGAAAGGGAGAAATTGAAAGGACTCTTTTGAAGACCAGAAAACTCTCCACGAATTATGTTTATTCAAAAATCTGGAATAAGTTCAAATTGTTTGTGACAGACAAGTGTTCGGATCCCACAATGCCGTCCACTGCACTTCTCTTTTTGATTTTCTACAAGCTGGCCTGGACCTTGGTCTCAGTCTCAGTTCACTTAAGGTTCAGGTGGCGGCTATATCGGCAGCCACCCAGAAAAGATGGACAGAAAACTCGATCAATTCTTCAGGGCAGTCAAAAAAATCCAGCCTCCAGTAAAACGTTCTTTTCCTGCTTGGGATTTGCCCTTTGTCCTGGACTGTCTGATGTCTCAGCCTTTCGTCCCAATAGAATCCGCTTCCCTATGGGAAAACGGTCTTTCTAATTGCAGTGACTTCAGGAAAAAGGGCCTCTGAATTACAAGCTTTGGGGGCAGAAGACAAGCACATATCTTTCTTTCCGGATAGGGTGGAACTGCGGACAGTACAGGGGTTTGTCCCAAAAGTCTCTTGTTGGTCTACTCTCTCAGAAGCCTGGGCACTTCCTACCTTTCCGGATCCACTCTCAGGTTCACTACAAGAATTGGACATTTCCAAGGTGCTAAGATCCTACCTGCAAGCCACAAATCCCTTTAGAGCATCAAACAAATTGTTCATACTTACTTGGGGCAGGAATAGAGGGAAGGAAGCTTCATCAAGAACTATTGCCTCCTGGATTTGCAAGCTTATCCAAAAAGTGTATAGGGCTAGAGGGATGGATCCTCCAGCGGTGAAAGCCCACTCAACGAGGGCAGTCTCTTCATCATGGGCGGCAAGGGCTAATGCTAATGATTGATCCAGGGGCACTCACTTCAGTGGAGTTTGGAAGAAGGGCGATTGAGTCAGCTCTCGTGTTTCCTTAATAAAATTTTCTTTATGAGCATTACCCACCCTGTTGTTAGCTATTTATTTTATCACAGGTATGCTGCCATGGAGGCACCAAGAAAACAGAATATTGTATCATACTTACCGTAATTTTCCTGGTGCCTATCCATGCCAGCATACATGCCCTCCTGTGGTATTCGATATAATAGGAGAATGCTATTGGGGGTGTGGTTGTCACTTTTATAATGTATTAACTACCCTGAGGGGAGGACTCCGGGGGGGAGCTTATCACAGGTATGCTGCCATGGATAGGCACCAAGAAAATAAAATTATGGTAAGTTTGATACAATTTTCCGTTTTATACATGGTTGCCATATCCTGCATTGGTCACATCTTCTCATGGGATAATACATTCAGTTTAGTTCATCTTTCCTCATAGCTGAGGTCATTTATTTCCCTTTATTAATTTAGTTGTATCTCTCTATATCTTTCCAGTTCTACCACATTCTTTTTGTAAATTGGTGTACAAAACTAAACTGCATACTCAAGATGAGGTCTTACTTATCTTTCTATAATGCTTTGTATAGAGGTTGTGCTCTGTCAATAGCAAAGTGAGCGAAGGAGCAAAGGCATAACACAAGACTTGGTATCTGTCATATATACAGTACCTCTCCAATCTAGAGAAAAACAAAAATAGAGCTCCTGCAGTACATCCAAGGGCACACAAATACAACAATTAAAAGAATTTTCATCTAAACATATGGTTACTGCTTTAAAGCCAGGAGAACAAAATATTAAGGCATCCAAAAGTGTAAAAATCAAAGTTCCTGGTGCTGTGCTTTCTCATTCCAGAAGCTGCAGATTGGCATTACATGTTGTCATTAGGCTGATTATCTACTCAAAGACCAAATCCTTCTGCTCTGATTTACTCAGATTTGCTCATTATTGATTATATGATAGACATGTGTGGTTAATTTTGTTCTGTATTAAAATTTGGATGAATTTTCGTTTTTCAGAAATTCTGGTGTATCCGAATTTCCAAAATATAATAGTACCAAATTTAAATGAATACGAAAAAACAGAAAAAAAATTTGGACGAAATTCCAATTTAAATTGTTTTCAAATAGTTTTGGAATAGTTTTCGAATTCGATAGTTTTCAAATTTGAATAGTTTTTAAATTCAAATAGTTTTCAAATTCAAATAGTTTTCAAATTTCCAAAGAGAATAAAATAGAATAGAATTCAAATAGTTTTCAAATTTCCAAAGAGAATAAAATAGAATAGAAAATAAAGGAATAGAATAGAAAAAAAATAATAGAATAGAAAATAATATAACAGAAAATATAAGACTATAATATAATAGAGTAAAACAGAACAAAATAAAATAGAGAATAAAAGAACAGAATAGACTAGAATATAATAGAAACAAATCAAATAGAATAGAATAACATGAAAAGAATATAACGATCTTCTGAAAGTCAAATTTGAAATAGACTACATTTGAATTTGAATACATAAGAAAATAATAGAAAATAAAAAAAAGAATAGAATAGACTATAATAGAATAGAAAATAAAATAATTTAAAAAAACAATTGAATAGAAAGAATATAACAATTTCACAAAATTCAAATAGAATCAATTCAAATTTGAATAGAATAGAAAAAAAATAGATTAGCATAGGATAGAAAATAACAGAATAGCATTGGAAAAACAGAATAGAATAGCATAGAATATAAATAATATAACCATCTTCCGAAATTCTGATTCTTAATAGAATAAATTTGAATAGAAAAGAATAGCATAGAATATAAAATAAAATAACATAATATAATAGAAAATAATAGAATAGAATAAACAAATAGAAAAAGAATATAATTAAAAAACAATAGAATAGAATAGAATAGAATAGAAAGAATTTCCCAAAATTCAAACAGAATCATTTTGAATTTGAATAGAATAGAAAAGAATAGATTAGAATAGGAAGATAGTTATATTCATTCTATTCTATTCAATTTTAGCTTTACTATTGTGTTATTTTCTATTCTATTCTACTCCATTCTTTTCTATTCTATTCAAATTCAAATTTATTCTATTTGAATTTTGGAAATGGTTATATTATTTCTATTCTATTGTTTTTTTTTAATCCTATTTTTTTCTATTCTATTCAAATTTCAGAAGATGGTTATAATCTTTATATTTAATTTTATTCTTTTTTATTCTATTCCTTGCTATTCTATTCCATTCTATTGTGTTCTTTTATTTTCTATCCTACTTTGTTCTGTTTTACTCTATTATATTCTAATGTTTTTTTTTCTGTTATGTTGTTTTTTATTTTATTATATTTTTTCTATTCTATTCCTTTATTTTCTATTCTATTTTATTCTCTTTGGAAATTGGAAAGTTTTCGAATTTGAATAGTTTTCAAATTCGAAAACTTTTCAAATCAATCCCAATTCAAATTAGAAAATTTGAATCGATTTGAATACGAATAAACAAAACAAATTCTGAAAGAGAATTAAATAGATTAACCGCTTAAGCCCCGGAGCATTTGGCTGGCCAAAGAACACTTTTTGCGATTCGGCACTGCTTTGCTTTAACTGACAATTGCGCAGTCATGCCACGTGGCTCCCAAACAAAATTGACATCCTTTTCTTCCCACAAATAGAGCTTTCTTTTGGTGGTATTTGAACACCTCTGCAGTTTTTATTTTTGCGCTATAAACAAAAAAAGTGCAACAATTTTGAAAAAAATGCATTATTTTTTACTTTTTGCTATAATAAATATCCCCAAAAATATATTAAAAAAAACATTTTTTTTCCTCAGTTTAGGCCGATACGTATTCTTCTACATATTTTTGATTGAAAAAAAATTGCAATAAGCGTATATTGATTGGTTTGCGCAAAAGTTACAGCATCTACAAAATAGGGGATAGTTTTATGGCATTTTTATTAATGATTTTTTTTTCTAGTAATGGTGGCGATCAGCGATTTTTATCATGACTGTGACATTATGGCGGACACGTCAGACAATTTTGACACATTTTTGGGACCATTGGCATTAATACAGTAATCAGTGCTATTAAAATTGCATTGATTACTGTAAAAATTTCACTGGCAGTGAAAGGGATAAAACTAGGGGGCAGTGAAGTTTATAATGTGTGTCCTAGTACGTGTTCTAACTGAAGGGGGGATGGGACTGTGCAGGGAAACTAATAGATTACTGTTCATACTCTGAACAGACGATCTGTCAGTTCACTCCTCAGAGAACCAGAAACTGTGTGTTTGCACTTGCATCGGCTTGAAGAGCGAACGATGGGCATGCGCATGCGCCTCCGGCGGTGCGCAAGCGCCCCCTAGTGGGCGTTTATCTTACCGACGTAACATAACGGCGATTCGCGAGGCCAAGCCATGTTGCCGCAGTGCAACTGCGGCGGCTGGTCGGCAAGCGGTTAAGCTAATTTAACTAAGCAAATTTATGTACATAACGAATCAAAACAAAGTGAAACAAAACAATTTTTTTCTTTCATTCTGCACGTCTTCTATCTGATGCTTTGACCTGAAATACAAAACTTTACATTTAGCAACATTAAACATTATTTTTCATTTAGTAGCCCAATTCAGCAAGTGCATCAGTGATTATTGCAATCAGCTTGTGAATCAATATTCTGCTTTTAATTCTTTTGGGCCGTTTGTGTAATTTTTACATTAAAGCAAGGGAACCAACTCAGTAGTATATTAATGTGCAACTACTAATGCGAATGCTGCATACTAAAAACAAAAAAACAACAACTTACAGTTACAAGAAAACCATAAAAGACATACAGAGTGCTACAAATATGCATATATACACATTTGCACTATCTACCCTTTCCTAGCAAATGCAAAAAAATCACTTTGCTTTCATTATAGCTGGTCCACGATCTCCTTATCAAACAGGAAAACGGGCATTTAAGTGATCGCAGGAAAATGGGTTCTTTATCTTGGCCAACTCTTACTTTCTCTTATATAGGAAAAAATACCGCGCTAGTGGAACTTATGCATCAAACTGGAGCAGCTGCTAGAGTGAGATACAGGCACAGAATTGTAATAGAAAAAGTGTAGCAGCGTGTGTGGATGATTTATTCATTTTCTTCACTCCATTTATCAATACCTACACTTGGTTTATGGACTTTGAGCACACCTTGTTTCCTACTAAAGGACATTTTCAATTCTGATTATTTATAACATTAGGATTATGTTTGGTTTAAAAATGAATAACTTTTGTTATTTCATCACTGATTTATTAACAATTAATTTATTTATTTTTGTTTTGTTTAGCCCTGCTACACTTTTTCTCTTACTTTCTCTTGTAGTGCAGTTTTAGCATTGCCCCATGTTGACATTTTTGGTTTGTGGTGCAAGCCTTTTATCTAAAAAAGTTGTTAGCCATTCCTACATGGGGATAGCCCTTTTCACTTTCTTTCTATGTCAGTTTTTATAAAATGAGTATTGCTTCCTTCAGACCCTTGATGGCAACACTGTACCCTAAATGAAATTTATGGTCAACAGTGTCAACTTGTAATGACTCTTATTGACACAGTTACAATTAAGCAGGGGGCTCAGTGTTTAAAATGAGCTCCCTAAAACAATTGGAACAGCTAAAAATGTGCACTTTCTCACCCAATAGTTTATATTTCACACATATACCACCTTAATATTATAAGTATTATTTTAAGCATATATCATAACATTATTTTCCTAATGAATCAAGGACAGTGCAATTGTCATACACCTGCTTGATTAAATGGCATGTTAAATGTACTGTATGCTCCCATCAGGAAAGTGAACTATGTTGTTTTCAAAACTCACAAGTCTGTGTGAGTGTCTGAAAATCATATTGATAGTTTTTAGATTGACTTTTTTAAATTTATAGATCCTAACTTACAATCTACAGAACCCCCAGTTAGAAAAATTTGAAACAATATTTTCACTAAAAATACAATATTAGTGGACAAAAACAGAACATAACTTACAAGATTCCTATTAAATCTAAAAGATAAAACTGTACTGAATCATGCATCAATCGCGGCAAAGTGCATTGTGTGAAGCTTATCGCCCAAAAAGAGCAGGAGCTTCTTTGGGTGACAAGTTTTGTGTGATGCTGTTTGCCACCATTGGTGCATGATTCTGTTACTCAACAATAGTGGCAAAATCACACCGCATTTCAGCTGTTATTAAAAGTGAATAGCACCAGATAGTGTTTTTCCACGATTGCAGTGCCATTTGGAATTTTGATGATTCCGCCTGTGATCCCAAATCGCCAGATGTGAACAAGGCCTTTTAAATCAATTACAGGGTCACTTTATATTGTTACATTGCACCATTGTCATTCTAATCTGAAAATGCCCACCTCAGAGATTTTTTGATATGAACAAATTTCTCACTTCCTTCGGTCTCTGGGACCAGAGGGACTAGTGGATCCTGGGGTGACCCCCTATGAAACTTGGTGTTCCCAGGACGCAGGTCAGAGAGGTGGAATTTCTGTTATCTATAGGCTACTATTGGACACCGCTGAGAAATTGCCTTATATGCAGGCCTAGGATTTGAAGTTGGCCTCAGAAAGAGATGTGGACCACTGGCATACTAGCCTTTTCAGCATATAAGGGTGTGTTGAATTTTTCTCTGGGAGAGGCGAATGTATATGTTTTGACCGGATGGTATGTGGTCCCTTCCTGTCTCTCGAGGCTTTCGAGGTTGTCATTCAAATGCCACTATTTATACCTGATGGAAACACCCTGAGCTATGGGGCATCTGGAACTGGGTTTTTTTCCTTGCTTTCCTTGCTTTATTAAACAAAGCCGTAGAGAAAATTTCCTGCTCAATACAAAGATTGATTTTCTTTATGCTATTGGCTGCAAAGGTTACCATATCTCGCTTGTGGAAATAACACTCAGTTTCAATATCTATGTTTAGGCACAAGGTGTCTTGGATAATGCTTAATGAACAACTAGCCAACAAAATTTATTATACTTATAAACATTTTGAAAGAGTTTGGAGCCCATCGACCAGCTATGTTCATATTGATATACAGTATGTCACAAACGTGAGTACACCCCTCACATTTTTGTAAATATTTTGTAAATATTTTATTATATCTTTTCATGTGACAACACTTAAGTAATGACACTTTGCTACAATGTAAAGTAGTGAGTGTACAGCTTGTATAACAGTGTAAACTTGCTATCCCCTCAAAATAACTCAACACACAGCTGGCAACAAAAGTGAGTGTCAGAATTGGCCCCAAAGTGTCAATATTTTGTGTGGCCACCATTATTTTCCAGCACTGCCTTAACCCTCTTGGGCATAGAGTTCACCAGAGCTTAATAGGTTGCCACTGGAGTCCTCTTACACTCCTCCATGAAGACATCACGGAGCTGGTGGATGTTAGAGACCTTGGGCTCCTCCACGTTCCATTTGAGGATGCTCCACAGATGCTCAATAGGTTTTAGGTCTGGAGACATGCTTGGCCAGTCCATCACCTTTACCCTCAGCTTCTTTAGCAAGGCTGTGGTCATCTTGGAGGTGTGTTTGGGGTCGTTATCATATTGGAATACTGCCCTGTGGCTCAGTCTCCGAAGGGAGGGGATCATGCTCTGCTTCAGTATATCACAGTACATGTTGGCATTCATGGTTCCCTCAATGAACTGTAGCTCCCCAGTGCCAGCGGCATTTGTGCAGCCCTAGACCATGACACTCCCACCACCATGCTTGACTGTAGGCAAGACACACTTGTCTTTGTACTCCTCACCTGGTTGCCGCCACACACGCTTGACAACATCTGAACCAAATAAGTTTATTTTGGTCTCATCAGACCACAGGACATGGTTCCAGTAATCCATGTCCTTAGTCTGCTTGTCTTCAGAAAACTGTTTGCAGGCTTTCTTGTGCACCATCTTTAGAAGAGGCTTCCTTCTAGGACGACAGCCATACAGACAAATTTGATGCAGTGTGCAGCGTATAGTCTGAGCACTGACATGCTGACCCCCCACCCCTTCAACCTCTGCAGCAATGCTGGCAGCACTCATACATCTATTTCCCAAAGACAACCTCTGGATATGGGATGGGAAAAGAGCTCTGCTAAGTGACCTGCTAGGGGTGCCTGTCCTCTGATTCTGGTGTAAAGAGGAACTCTGGGAACTCTAAACTCTTAAACCACTTTGAGTATCTCGGCATGCGGTGCATGTATCTGCACGCACGTTGGAAGTAGTGGGGGGGGACCAGGTCAACTTTTGCATCGGGGCCCACAAGTTTCAAGCTACGCCTCTGACTGTAGGATAACCATCATGAAGTTCATCATATTAATGTAATATCGCAACACTAAGCAGAATGCAATCCCCAAGCACTGAAAATTTGAACATAAAGCATATCCAGTGAGTTTATAACCTATTGAAAATGTAGATAGCACTTTTCAAATTTTAGACCAATAATGTCCAAAAAATCCAGAATATGCTCTATGGAAAACACCTACCATGTAGTCACCAGATCATGCTAGTCTGGTCAAACAACTCAATAGGTTTACCATCTTAAAAAAGCATATTGACTTCTTTATCAAACCCATAGTGATTTAAAACAATGATCCAAAGATAAGAAGGACAAGGAACCTCTTTTGCTTTGGTTCCAGTGCTAACATTCATGTTGTCTTTGTACACAAAAATGTACGTTAAAGGCTTCATCCAGTATTTTTGCTACCTGGTCAGTTGTAAAAAATTCAAGTACTAAATTCTTCACGAATCCTGCCACTTTCCATTCACCAGTACTTGATCTTGCATTAAAATACCCTTTGACTCCATAACTTGATAAATTGTCACATATGTAAACCATTCAAAGTTGATACTGGAAATGCCCTCATCCATCCATAGGGTAAGGTCAATGTACATTTCTATAAATGAATCCCCCCCTCCAAAAAAAGTGATGGTTGCTGTTTAACCTGTTTAAAAAGGAGGTCCCTAACACCAGCTGCAGCTAAATCTATTTATTGGTTGTGCATTTGACTATGTGCACAAGCCATGGGCAAATCATAAACATTTAAATTCAACTTGCCCAGGAGGTATTTTAACTGATACAATTCAACTTGCCTACTATACATCTTCTACCTTAACTGCCATATAATATAAATATAAAATTTCATTACTCAAGAAATTCTCAAGAAATATTTTTCCAACACTAGGCTTTTGGTCTTTTCTAGCAATAAAGCAATTCACATTTTTTTTATTTTTTTGTCTCAGTTGAGATGGGAATCACCTGAACTTTCTATCTGCAGAAGCCATAAAAAAGTACAGTAGAAAGCTGAATTTTTTTTAAAAACGTAATGAATGAAAGTGCCCCTCTATTAAATGTATATTTGCAAAATAAAAGGTCTTGTATGAATAACAAAAATACAATATAAACTAGTTAACTTTAAAAAGAAAATAAAGCACAATGTCCAAAACATTTTTCAAGTCCAATATTATAACAATTACATCTCAAGGGGACATTGTCTCCTTAGTATGAAGCTACATGTGTTTGTAGGCATTCTGCCTGCATAGAAATGTAATGAATCTTCCTTACTACTGATGTCAGCTGGCTAGATTGGCATAACCTGAGCAATTGCTAGTGTTATTAAAAACCTGCATGGTGAAGTGCCTTTATCTGTATATACATTACAAAAAAAGCATGGCATGATTCTGAAAATCTGTTCATATTTCTAAATATAAAAACTTATATCAGTGGCATACCTAACGTATTTGATACCCGGGGCAGACCTGTTTATATCTCCTATACACTACATCAAAATTATTTTTAGTAATAATCATTAAATGTACCCCTTTTCTACTAGGGAAATTTTGTTTTCAAAAGATTTTTATTAGCAATAAAAAGGAAAAATACACATACATTGAAAATGAAATTTCCATTTCCTTCAGGGTAATATACATGTAATGACAATACAAGTACAAAGTGATCTTTTCATGTTACACGATAATAAGAACAAACCTCATGCTTTCTTGAATTACACTAAGTGCTAAAAAGGGGGGGGGGGGGGTTAAACCCTAGAAGGTTGGATGAGTTAAAAGAAGAACAAACATAGAAGTAATAACTCTGGTCAGAAACGGTCAGTCTTGAAGCCTTAGGAGGAACCATGGATTCCATTTAGCATTATATGCAGGAATGGAATCATGTAAGGTATGAAAAATTTTCTCAGATATCATCATACAATCAATACGTGAGATAATTTGTGCGAACGGGATCACAGAGGATTTCCAGTGAAGAGCTGTGCACCAGACCATAGCTATACAGATAGAGTGAATTAACCTTAAAAGGGGTTTTGTTATATCAGGGATATCTTGAAAGAAAATGCAATGGAGAAAGGTGAGGCTGACGGGCTGTCCTGCTAGTTTATCCACCAGCTTCAGTACTTCTCTCCAAGTAGGTTGAAGTTTTTCACATTCCCAGAATATGTGAAAGTATGAGCCCGAATGTGTGCAACCCCTGAAACACCTGGGAGAAGTTTGTGGGTATATCGCGTGGATGCGGGTTGGGGTATAGTACCATCTTGTAAGTTTTATGGCTGTCTCCCTAATGGTCAAGGATTTAGAGCATTTGCGTATGTTTAACCAACTCCTATCCCAGTCTATAGCGTCCTGATCTAGGTTTAGTTCTTGATCCCATTGAGATCTCCACGCCTGAAACGACTCCGGGTGGTCATAAGCCGGGGGGAATCTATAGTCGCCTAGAAAGGAAGCTCCCTGAGGGGTGTGAGAAATAAGGTTGAATTTATTCTTATATGAGTTCCAGAGTTTCAAACCCAGGGATACAACCATATATTTGGAAGAGATGTCAGGGAGGGAGGGGATAGAGGACCACATGATCCCAGGAAGAAATAGGGGAGTAATAGAGTCCTGTTCGAATTTGCCCCACGGGACCTTGGAGTTTTTGATGTTCCATTGGGCTTGTTGTGCATATCTACTAGCTATGTAATATAGCCAAATACGAGGGACCCCCAGTCCTCCTCTTTTAGAGGAACGGTATAGAGTGTCCCTAGCAAATCTAGAGGGTTTGTCTTTCCAAATGAATTTATTAAGTTGCGCTTGGAGTGATAGCAGGTAGGCCTTAGATACTCTGATTGGAAGGGATCTAAAAAGATAGAGTAGCCTGGGGAGGATCACCATTTTGAGGGCTGTAATTCTACCCATGAAGGAGATATGAAGCTGGGACCACATTTTCAGGGTTCTTTTCAGTTTGGAGATCATGGGAGGGTAGTTACATTCAAAAAGTTTGTGGAACTCTCTGCCCATAGAAAATGAAAGGTATCTTTAAGATGTTGGAGCTCACTTAGAGAGAACCCCACCGGGAGGGCAACCGATTTTGAAACATTGATCTTGAGGCCGGAGACTCCCGCAAAGTAGGACAGGGTTTGTAAAAGATTTGGTAGGGAAATATGGGGATTAGTTAAGAACATGAGGACATCGTCCGCATACATGCAGAATTTGTAGGAAGAGGCACCTTTGGTATAACCTGATATATCTTGGTTAGTGAGTATTGCGATGGGTAGGGGTTCCAGGGCAAGGGCAAAAATCAGGGGAGAAAGTGGGCACCCCTGCCTAGTGCCCCGACCCACTGAAAAGAAATCCGAACAACAGCCCGGAATCTTAATGCGAGTTTTGGGGTTAATGTAAAGGGCACGGAACCCATGTAAAAATTCATTGCAGAAGCCCATACGTTGCAGGAGAATGGAAAGGTAGCTCCAGGAGACGCTATCAAATGCCTTATGTATGTCTAGGCTAAGCAAAAAGAGTTTTCTGGAGGACAGATTCACATCCTGAATTATGTTAGTAGCCAAGCGGATGTTATCGGTTATGAATCTGTGGGGTATAAACCCTGATTGGAAGGGAGAAATAAGGGAGGAAATAATGGATGCCAGTCTGTCAGCCAGAATCCTACTAAAAATTTTTAGGTCATTATTCATGACCGATATTGGCCTATAATTTTGGGGAAGTAGGTGATTTTTATTAGGTTTAGGGATCAAGGACATATTTGCCAATAGGGATGAGCTTCGTGTTCGAGTCGAACCCATGTTCGACTCGAACATCGGCTGTTCGACCGTTCGTCGAATTGCGAACGATATGGGCCGTTCGCGCCAAATTCGTGTGGCGCGTCACGGCCCATAATTCACTGCGGCATCGCAGTGCATTGCTGGCTGGTGATTGGCCAAGCATGCACTATGACCCGCATGCTTGGCCAATCACAGCGCCGCCTGAACAGAGAGCCGTAATTGGCCAAAGCCAAGGAGGCTTTGGCCAATTATGGCTCAGGGGATTTAGTACACGCCCCACACTATATAAGGCCGCCTGCACGGCGGCCCTGTGTAGTGTGTGTTCCGGTGTGCTGAGAGATAGAGAGAGAGACAGTGTCATTTGATTTGAGTTAGATAGATTAGGCAGAACAGTCAGTCAGTTAGCTGCACCTACAGTGTATTGTGTATATATATGCATCCCAGGTGTTGCATATATATATATACACTGTATTCAGTTTAGCTAGATCCGTTCCTGTTATCTTCTAGACTATTTACATTTAGTGCAGTGCGTCCTGCTCACAGTGTTCAGCTAGATCCGTTCCTGTTATCTTCTAGACTATTTACATTTAGTGCAGTGCGTCCTGCTCACAGTGTTCAGCTAGATCCGTTCCTGTTATCTTCTAGACTATTTACATTTAGTGCAGTGCGTCCTGCTCACAGTGTTCAGCTAGATCCGTTCCTGTTATCTTCTAGACTATTTACATTTATTGCAGTGCGTCCTGCTCACAGTGTTCAGCTAGATCCGTTCCTGTTATCTTCTAGACTATTTACATTTAGTGCAGTGCGTCCTGCTCACAGTGTTCAGCTAGATCCGTTCCTGTTATCTTCTAGACTATTTACATTTAGTGCAGTGCGTCCTGCTCACAGTGTTCAGCTAGATCCGTTCCTGTTATCTTCCTATTGACAGGCAGGCTTGTCTGGTTACAGTATATAAAGCTACCTGAAGAAAATTACAGGTGTTCTATTTGATCCTATTAGTACCACGGTCAGGCAGCTAGACTATTTACATTTAGTACAGTGCGTCCTGCTCACAGTGTTCAGCTAGATCCGTTCCTGTTATCTTCCTACTGACAGGCAGGCTTGTCTGGTTACAGTATATAAAGCTACCTGAAGAAAATTACAGGTGTTCTATTTGATCCTATTAGTGCCACGGTCAGGCAGCTAGACTATTTACATTTAGTACAGTGCGTCCTGCTCACAGTGTTCAGCTAGATCCGTTCCTGTTATCTTCCTACTGACAGGCAGGCTTGTCTGGTTACAGTATATAAAGCTACCTGAAGAAAATTACAGGTGTTCTATTTGATCCTATTAGTACCACGGTCAGGCAGCTAGACTATTTACATTTAGTACAGTGCGTCCTGCTCACAGTGTTCAGCTAGATCCGTTCCTGTTATCTTCCTACTGACAGGCAGGCTTGTCTGGTTACAGTATATAAAGCTACCTGAAGAAAATTACAGGTGTTCTATTTGATCCTATTAGTACCACGGTCAGGCAGCTAGACTATTTACATTTAGTACAGTGCGTCCTGCTCACAGTGTTCAGCTAGATCCGTTCCTGTTATCTTCCTACTGACAGGCAGGCTTGTCTGGTTACAGTATATAAAGCTACCTGAAGAAAATTACTGGTGTTCTATCCCAGCTTAGTGCAGCTACAGGCCATTAGTATGTCTGGAAGGCCAAGAAGGAGAGGCAGACAGTCACAAGCCAATAAGAGAGTGTTGAGCCGCAACATGCGGAAGACTTGGTCGAGTGGATGACCAAGCCGTCCTCATCCTCCTCATCCTCTCTCACCCAGGGTGCTTTGTCTGGCAAAGCAGCGGCCTCTTCCCTCAGCTCAATGTCATCAGTGACTCCTTCCCTAGCTCCACCATGTCCTCCTGAGGATTCCCTCGAACTGTTTGACCACAGTGTTGTGTACATGCTCCAGGAGGATTCCCAGCGTTTGGAAAGCTCTGATGATGATACTGAGCTCGATGAAGGCAGTAACATGAGCACGGACAGAGGGGGTGCCCAAGAAGGACAGCAATCTGGCAGTCATGCTCCCCCTGCTGCAGCATACTGCCAGGTTTGCTCCAGTGATGAGGAGGGAGGGGATGATGAGGTCACTGACTCAACGTGGGTGCCTGATAGGAGAGAGGAGGAGGAGGAGGAGGAGGAGGCGGCACATCACCAACGAGGCAGGATGCCCTCCAGGGGCCAGCCTAAGGGCAGCACATTGACTGCATCACACCCCAAAGCTCCACATGTGCAGGGCGCTGCAGTCTCTGCGCGTTATTCAAAAAGTTCTTTGGTGTGGGCCTTTTTTGAGACGAGTGCATCAGATCGCACCGCTGCTATTTGCAACATATGTCTCAAGCGTATCTCGCATGGCCAAAACATCTCCCGCTTGGGTACCACATGCTTGACCAGACATATGTTGACCTGCCATGTAGTTCGTTGGCAAGCGTATCTAAAAGACCCACACCAAAGAACAAAGAGGATCTCTCCTTGCTCCTCATCAGCTGAGATTTCCAACCCCACTAGACCTCCAGTCCTCTCTGAGACCTGCAGTGAGAGGAATGAAGGTGTAGAATTAGGTGTGTCACAGCCAAGTACTTGTGGGCAATCTGCTTTTGGTACACCGACGTCAGATTGTACCAGGCAAATTTCCCTGCCCCAGCTGCTGCACCGCCGAAAAAAGTTTGCTCCCAGCCATCCACATGCCCAGCGGTTGAATGCTAGCTTGGCAAAATTGCTAGCACTTCAACTGCTGCCTTTTCAGTTGGTAGACTCTGCCCCCTTCCGTGAGTTTGTGGAATGTGCGGTTCCTCAGTGGCAGGTACCCAAACGCCACTTTTTCTCACGGAAGGCGATTCCGGCTCTCTACCGGCATGTGGAAGGCAATGTCCATGCCTCGCTGGACAGGGCGGTCAGCGGTAAGGTGCATATTACCACTGACTCATGGTCCAGCAGGCATGGACAGGGACGTTACCTAAGTTTCACGGCGCATTGGGTGACTCTGCTGGCAGCTGGGAAGGATGCAGGACAAGGTGCAGTAGTGTTGGAGGTTGTTCCGCCACCACGCCTCCAAAATGCTGATTGTGACACACCTCTCTCCTCCACCCCCTCCTCCTCTTCTTCCTCCATGGCCTCTTCCTCGGAACCAGCGGTGCTCCGTAGTCGTTCAAGGGGCTACGTAAGTACGCAGGCCAAAAGATGCCATGCGGTGCTTGAGCTGGTGTGCTTGGGGGACAGGAGCCACACTGGGGCAGAGGTTCTGTCAGCTCTGCAGGGGCAGGTTCAGAGGTGGTTGACGCCACGCCAACTTAAGGCAGGAATGGTGGTTTGCGACAATGGCACCAACCTCCTCTCTGCCCTCCGACAGGGACAAATGACCCATGTGCCCTGTTTGGCTCACGTCCTTAACTTGGTGGTGCAGCGGTTCTTGGGCAGGTACCTGGGCTTACAGGATGTCCTGAGGCAGGCCAGGAAAGTCTGTGTGCATTTCCGCCGGTCATATAATGCCAGTGCTCGGTTGACGGACCTCCAAAAGGAGTTTAACCTGCACAAGAACCGCCTAATCTGTGACATGCCCACCAGGTGGAACTTAACGTTGGCCATGCTGCAGCGGCTGCACACGCAGCAGAGGGCCATCAATGAGTACCTGTGCGACTATGGCATCAGGACAGGGTCAGGGGAGCTTGGTTTTTTCCCCCACGCCAGTGGGCCATGATCAGGGATGCATGCACTGTCCTGTCACCATTCGAGGAGGCCACGAGGATGGTGAGCAGTGACAGTGCATGCATCAGTGACACTGTCCCCCTTGTCCACCTGTTGGAGCACACGCTGCGTGGAATAATGGACAGGGCACTTGAGGCAGAACAGAGGCAGGAAGAGGAGGACTTCCTTAGCTCTCAAGGCCCCCTTTATCCAGACAGTGTTCCTGCGTGCCCGCCGATCACACAGGAAGAGGACGAGGAGGAGGAGGAGGAAGATTGTGTCAGTATGGAGGTGGAGCCTGGCACTCAGCATCAGCAGCAGTCTTTAAGGGATCAGTCCCAAGAAACACATGGACTTGTACGTGGCTGGGAGGAGGTGGCTGCGGACGTTGTCGTCCTTAGTGACCCAGAGGACTCCGGACAAAATGCCTCAGCAAACCCACGCTGCATGGCCTCCCTGATCCTGCAAAGCCTGCGTAAGGATCCTCGTATTCGTGGTATCAAGGAGAAGGACCAATACTGGTTGGCAACCCTCCTTGATCCACGTTACAAGGGTAAGGTTGCGGACCTTATCTTGCCATCGCAGAGGGAGCAGAGGATGAAACATCTTCGGGAGGCCTTGCAGAAAGGTCTGTGCAATGCGTTCCCAGAGACTGGGAGGTTACAAACTCCTGTTTCTGGACAACGTGTTGCTGAGGCTTCGGTCAGTCAAAGAAGGAGCGGTGGAGAAGGTGGCCGTCTGACCGATGCGTTCAGACAATTTTTTGGTCCGCAGCCCCAAGGTATGATCGGTTCCAGCAACCATCGCCAGCGTCTGTTTTACATGGTGCAGGAATACCTAGGGGCAAGATCAGACTTGGACACCTTTCCCACCGAAAATCCTCTGGGTTACTGGGTCTTGAGGATGGATCACTGGCCAGAGCTTGCACAGTATGCAATTGAGCTACTGGCCTGTCCTGCATCCAGCGTTCTTTCGGAACGCACATTCAGTGCTGCTGGAGGCTTTGTAACCGATCACAGGGTGCGTCTGTCCACCGACTCGGTCGATCGGCTGACCTTCATAAAAATGAATCAGTCTTGGATCACCACCAGCTACCAAGCACCTGATGCTGATGTAACCGAATAATTTTTTTTGAAATCTCAGATCCCTTCAAAGACTGCCTATGCTGATGCTGAGTGACTATCCCTGAGTAATTATCCTCTTCCTCCTCAATCATCACGCTGATAGCTTGTAAGAACATTTTTGGTTCTGGGCGCCACCAGCAGTGCCTTAGGCACAATTTTTCAGCCCCTGTTTAACAGGGGCGTGTAATTACAATTTTTGATGTAATACTTTGCAGCAGGGCTCGTTCCTGCATTCCAACTAGAGTGTCTGTGAGGGGTTGCAGTGTTGTGGCACCAGCACCAGTGCCTAAGGCCCAATTTTTCTGCCCCTGTCTAACAGGGGCGTGTAATTACAATTTTTAATGCAATACTTTGCAGCAGGGCTCGTTCCTGCGTTCCAACTAGAGTGTCTGTGAGGGGTTGCAGTGTTGTGGCACCAGCACCAGTGCCTAAGGCCCAATTTTTCTGCCCCTGTCTAACAGGGGCGTGTAATTACAATTTTTGATGCAATACTTTGCAGCAGGGCTCGTTCCTGCGTTCCAACTAGAGTGTCTGTGAGGGGTTGCAGTGTTGTGGCACCAGCACCAGTGCCTAAGGCCTAATTTTTCAGCTCCTGTTCAACAGGGGCATGTAATTACAATTCTTGATCTAATATTTCACAGCAGGGCCCTGTGAGGGCTTACAGTGTTGTGGCCACAGCAACACCTAAGGCCCAAATTTCTGCTGAGTATATAGGGCAGGACCCTACTTTCAAACATCTAACTTACAAACGACTCCTACTTGCAAACGGAAGGAGACAACAGGAAGTGAGATGAAATCTACCCCTAGGAAGGGAAATTCTCTCCTGTAAGAGTTAATATGGGAAAACAATTTCTCCTTTCCACTGATGCTTTCCAATCCTTGTTCCACAAAAAAACCCAAATTTTCAAAAAACATTTTTCATTGGGACAAAAAGTGAGGTGAAATCTTCTGAAGAGGAGGAAAGACAGCAAAACAAATGTCACAGGGGTGATAACCCTTCCCTATGTTTTCCAAAAAGCTTAAAAAAGATTTTTTGGCTGGAGCTAAACACGTTAAAAATGTACCCATTCAAAATTACAAAGAGATTCTACTTAACAACAAACCTACAGTCCCTGTCTTGTTTGCACCGCCTGTATACTGCTGTTCAGAGTATATAGGGCCTTTCCTTATTTTAATTTGGGTGCGGGGTTCCCCTTAATATCCATACAAGACCCAAAGGGCCTGGTAATGGACTGGGGGGGTACCCATGCCGTTTGTCTCACTGATTTTCATCCATATTGCCATGACCCGACATGACATTAAACCCGCAAGCAGTTTTAAATGAGATTTTTTCCTTTAAAAATGACATTTGGTGCAGGGACTGTTCTAAACACGGGAAACACGCGCCACTTTACAGGCATACTATAGACACCCCCCAGGTACGATATTTAAAGGAATATTTCACTTTTTTTTACTTTAAGCATCATTAAAATCACTGCTCCCGAAAAAACGGCCGTTTTTAAAAGTTTTTTTTGCATTGATACATGTCCCCTGGGGTAGGACCCGGGTCCCCAAACCCTTTTTAGGACAATACCAGGCAAATTAGCCTTTAAAATGAGCACTTTTGATTTCGAACGTTCGAGTCCCATAGACGTCAATGGGGTTCTAACGTTCGTGCGAACTTTCGGTCCGTTCGCAGGTTCTGGTGCGAACCGAACCGGGGGGTGTTCGGCTCATCCCTATTTGCCAACAGCATTTCGTCAGGAAACCTACCCCCTTGTAGGACCCAGTTAAACAATTGTACCAAGCTGGGGGAAAGAAGGTTGGCAAATTTTTTATAGTATATGGCTGAAAAGCCATCAGGACCAGGGGCTGAGCCAATCTTCAAGGTTTTGATCACTTTAAGAACTTCTGAGGTTGTAATGGGAGCATTGAGTTTCTCTATTTGTGTGGGAGAAAGAGAAGGTATAGGGATGTTTTGGAACCAAGTGTCCTCTGCAATTGTGGGTGGGGTTTGGATTGGTGCTAAGAGGGAGGAGTAGAAGTGCTCGAAAATTCGAAGCACCTCCTTGGGGTGGGAGGTGGGTAGACCCATCTCCGAGGACAGTTTGTAAACATGTGTGGGGCGGGAGGACTGGTTGAGTTTTCTGGCAAAAAGAGTTTAAGTGGTATTGTTATGCAGTAAAAATTTAGCTTTAGACCATCTAAAGGCTTTTTCGGTCTTGGAGGATAGGAGAGAGTCTAGTTCCAGACTGTTTTGGTCTATTGCCCTGTACACACGGTCGGACTTTGTTCGGACATTCCGACAACAAAATCCTAGGATTTTTTCAGACGGATGTTGGCTCAAACTTGTTTTGCCTACACACGGTCGCACAAAGTTGTCGGAATTTCCGATTGACAACCACGCGGTCACGTACACCACGTACGACGAGACTAGAAAAGACCGGTTCAGAACCAAGCGCGGCACATCTCGTGTTAGTAAAAGTTTGGTGAGAGACGATTCACGCTTTTTCAGACTCGTGGCTTTAAGACCGTTTTCTGCCATTCAGTTTGTGCTTGTGGGTTTGTATCTGCTCTTCAGTGCGTGCAGTCAGTTCGTATCAGAGTTTTCTGTGTGATCTTGCCTGCTCGTTGCTGTTTTTCAGGTCGCTCTTCACAGGCCTTGCTGTTCTTCAGTGCGTTCTGTTACTTCGTTCTGAGCAGCCGACCGTTTTCTAGCCATGTTTCGTATGCGTACTCCTCGTAGAGTTTGTGCTGTGCGGGGGCTTGGTGTTGGGGTCCTGACCTTGACACAAGTCCAGTCCATGAACAGGGTGGGGAGGAGTTCATGGACCAAGAATTGGTTGCTTCAGCGTGACCAGTTCTCTCATATGCCTTTGCTCCGTGAGATCCGTGAGAATAATCCTGATGATTTCAGGAACTTTCTCCGGATGACGGACCCCGTGTTTCACCGTTTGTTGGCTTCGCTGACCCCCTATATTAGCAGGCAGGATACCTGCATGAGGCAAGCCATCACTCTGGAGCAGAGGTTGGTCGCTACCTTGCGGTATTTGGCCACAGGGAGAAGTCTGCAGGACTTGAAGTTCTCGACAGGCATCTCCCCCCAGGCTCTGGGGATCATTATCCCAGAGACCTGTTCTGCCATCATACAGGTCCTTCAGAAGGAATATATGAAGGTAAGATTTTTATCCTTTAATATCACATTTTATTGTATTGAATGTTTGCTAATATATTGTATTTCTTTCCTCATTCCCTAATTACCATGATTGTAATATGCTGTGAATGTCCCCTTTGTCCTCATGCATGCTGGATTTTTATGTAATTATTATTTTAGGTCCTTCATACATATTTGCCCTTCAATAACCTCCCCAGCATGGTGTCTCGTGCCCTATATTCACCTCATGTAGTCACTTAACAATGTATTTTATCTGCTCCATAGTAGTGCTTTACCCCAAACACCCCCTAAAATGTTTGGTAATGTTATTTTTGATTTAAATTCAGGCAGAGTGCCAGAGGCTTTTTTTTGTGGTGTCCCCAAATTTTTTGTAACCCTCCCTCCCCCAACTGCTAAGTCAGCTGATCCCAATTCTCTATCCTCAATCATCTATCTGCTGACTTTGCCAATCCCATACACACTATACCCATCTCTTTACTGGTCAGATTTATGGATGAATTCCCCAAAGCATGTAGTGCAAGGGCCTGCCTATATAATTTCCAATGGTACTGTTTAAAGTTTTTGTATCCTATTATTATCTTGATAGGTAATATCAGAATGTCCAAATGTGCTCAAATGTGTACAGTGTGTATTTATATCTTTGTATTCAGACACTTCTTACCTGTCCAGTGGTCTGCCAATAGTGTAACTAAGGAGAGGCTGTTCCAAGTAATACCCATTATTTAGGCATTCATCTCTCAATGAAGTGAAGAGGGTTACCTCTCCAAGAGTTCCCCCCCCCCTATAATGTTAGAAATGGCCCATGAGAAGGGGGGAGGGGGAATATGATAGGTGTACCTTATACTTTGATGTTGTTAAATTCCCCTTAATAAATGCTATCTGGAGGTTGCCCCATAATATTTGTGTCTGATCTGCTTGCCATGTTTCTGTGAAAAAATAGTAATGTTTATTGTTTTTTCCTCAACAGTTTCCTTCAATGCCACAGGAATGGCAGACTGTGGCCTCCCACTTTGCCCAGCGGTGGGACTTTCCTAACTGCGGAGGGGCAATTGATGGGAAACACGTCCAAATCGTCCCACCACCCAACTCGGGGTCGTACTATTATAATTACAAGGGGTTTAATAGTATAGTGATGTTGGCGGTGGTGTCGGCTAATTACGAGTTCCTGTATGTGGACGTGGGGAAGAATGGCCGGATGTCCGATGGTGGAGTCATCGCCCAGACGGAGTTCTACAGGCGTCTCCAGAATGGCAGCATGGACTTGCCACCTCCAGAGGACAATGTTGAAGGTCTCCCATTTGTGTTCGTTGCTGATGTTGCTGGGGGACCACCTGATGCGGCCATTCCCGATGAAGACCCTCACCCCGGAACAGAGGGTTTTTAATTACCGGCTGGCCAGAGCCCGAAGAGTGGTGGAGAACACATTTGGAATCCTGGCCAGCCGGTTCCGATTATTTCTGACACCCATCCATATGGCGGAGTATAAACTGAACCATATAATACTTGCCTGCTGTGTTCTCCATAATTTTTTAAGAAAACATTCAGCAAACTATGTTGGCTGAGTTGGGCCTGAGGCCGGAATCCAAAATCCATCAACACTGACGGCGCTTGAAAGCGGCTGTCCTGGCTTGCCCTCCCTGAATGCCCGTGATGTCCGGTTACGATACCTGGAGTTCTTTTCAGGTAGGGGGGCTATCAATATGCCAGACAATCTGTGAAACCTTTTTCAAATAAAAAACAACCAAAATAAATTCTTTGTGGACATTTACTGCTTGTGTTTGTTTTAACTGACCCTGACAGAAATGTGTTGAGTGCAGAAAATGTCGTGATTGGGTAACCTTATAAAAAACACTGTTGGCTGGTACTTCCTAAATGCAAAAACACATTTCACTACAAGTGCACTTGCAACTGCACTGAAACTGCACTTGTAGTGCAAAGTGTATTTGCCCTTAGGAAATAACCCCCATGTTTGCATAAAACAGGAATTACATGACCCCAAAAGTGTTGTAGTGTTGAGACAATAATCCACACATTCTTGAGTAAACAACTTTTTTTATACCTGCACAATCACATGTGCATTTACCAAAGGTTTTTAAAACAAACCAACATGTTTGTTGTATAACAATTTTTGCTGTAGCATTATCAAAAATCGAAATGTCCTTTTCTGATAAAACAGGCATGTGTAAAACCAACAAGAAAACCAAAAAACTTGAACTTACAAAGTTCACATTAGGTAAAACCTGAAGGCTATATCAGACATGAGTATTTAGGAACTGTGTTTGATATAGCGTTCAGATGGGGGGAAATCACCCCTGGAAAAGCCAAATTTGGAAGATGCACACCAAGTTCAGAATGTCAACATGTGCTATCTGCCATCAGGGGGGATCAAGGGATGTGTTTTGGGGAAGCAAGCCCTTCCTCACCGCTACTTTATAATTGAGGAAGGTGTTGCACCCCCAAAACGCGTCCATTGATCTCCCGTGATGTCAGATAGCACATGTTGGCACACTGTGTGCATCCTCCAAATTTGGCTTTTCAAAACATTGCAAACATATTTAAAAGATTGGACCACAATCCAAAAAGGTGATTTTGTGGCCTTTTAAATTCGCCCCAAAACATCAATGATGTTTTTATTTTTTTAATAACATCACTGATTTGTTGCTGTATGTTGTGCAATTCGAGATTACACCCCATGATCTCCCCGATCAGGATCTGGGCACTTTCAGAAGTAAAGCGTTCTGGATCCCTCACATCATGATCACCTAAAAAGAGATAAAGAAAACAAAAACACGTATCAAAAATCTGCCACCATCCATCTCTTTTACCTGAGCCTGTGGTCGCAAACACTCACCTGTTGTGGTGCCAATCTCCACCACATCTTCTTCTTCCTCCTGCTCTTCTTCTTGGGTTTGCGGTATTTCACCTTCTTCCAGAGGTGGGGGGTCTCTGGTCTCCTGGGATGAGGGGTGTCCTCCGAGTCTTTTCTCCCCTATGTAAAACAAAAATGGTATATATAGCACACAGATATTTGATGGCAGAACTATAAATACAGAACGAGGATTACGTTGTGACGTCACCCGCGGCCACTGCGCATCTGCATCATTGCTCGGAAGATCTCCACGGCTTCTGATTGTTTTCGTGCACTTGTCAAGTGCTTCTTATGTGAGTGCTACCATTTTTTTATATATAATAAAGAGTCATATGTTACGGAGAGCACTATTTTTCTGCTGTTCTTTTTTATATATTGCCAAATCGGAGTATCCTATGCCGAGTCCCTGACGGATGCCTCTGCATGCTGTTTACCATTTGGTTTTATGAAAAGGCTCTTTCTGACCCTCTGTAGTTAAAGGGTCCACGCCATCAGGTGAGAGGCCATCTTTTACCTTGGTGGTGGGATTTCTCTGAATCACCCCTTTGCTAAGCAAGTGTCCTGCTCGGATATGAAGATGATATCAGGATTATTCCCATGGACTTATTGATTTCACACTGTGGTGGATTTCAATTTTAGTTTTGTCTATCTGTTTTTGGTTTTAGCGCTGCACTGTCTGCTGTGTTGAATTTTGACCCTAGTGTTCAGCTGCTGCATTACGTTATTTACCACTTCGTGCTGATTTATTTTTCTTTTTCAGAACTATAAATAGGAAACATTGCTTGGAAGTGGGGTACAATTGTCTATTTTAGCCGAGTTCCAAGATGTAATTTTCTTATTGCCCTTTGTCAAGCTGCAATACTTTACCGGTTTAGTACAAAGTTCACAGATGTAGCCCCCCCTATAGTATACACTGGAGCACCTGTGTGCCCCCCCTAATAAAAATGGTGTTCTGGGGTCCCACACTAGTGCTCCAGTGTCCAGATGTGAAAACAGCTGCTCAGTGTCCTCTCCTTACACAGAATATAGTTGGCATTTCATTCTAGTAACAAACCCATCTACACAAACAAATATTTGGCATCCAAGTAGGCCCAAAAAAATGTGGGAAAATGCATATGGCCTAAACAATGGTGTTTTAGAGGCCCAAAGAAAAATGTTTGATACGAACGAATAATGGGCCCATGAACATTAAAGTTGCCCTTTTAAACGTTACAATTACTAAAAGCATATGGAGCAGAACGAACGGAATAAAGACAGAAAGAATAGGAACACAGCACAACTATTTACTTTTTTGCAGCACTCTTCGGATCTTTCGGTACTGCTCTGGCTCTCTCAACTTCAGGTCCGACCACCGATTCCGGAGCTGATCTTTAGATCTTTGTACCCCGAAATTCCTCTCCAGACTCCTGACCACTTTCGCCATGATCTTGGCCTTTCGGATGTTCGGGTTGGGGTAAGGCCCATACTTCCCGTCATAGTCGGACTTCTTCATGATGTCCACCATCTCCAACATCTCCCCAAAGGACATATTTGTGGCCTTAAAACGTCTCCTTCTGGATCGGGACGTGTCCGGATCCGGGCTTTCCTCCTCCTCGTTCCTGCAATTAGCACGCACCTGCTCTAACTCCGCCATCATGCTCTTCACCCACTGCGCCGAACGAAAAGGGGCGGGGAATAGACTAGAAAGAACGTCAGGGGCGGGCGGAGTTACACGCATGCGCAGTGTATATAAAGCGTAACACGCGTGCGTATTACGTACGATCTGTGAGCGGAGGAAGGAGCATTGGAGGCGCCGATCGTAAGAACGAAGGTAAGAGACAAACTTGTGCCTATACTGCTTCTACATTGAGGCCTATATTGTAACAAGATTAGGAGAGTTTTGTCTGACATTAGGCTTTGTCTTGTGTTGTGTCTTGCAGTGAACATGGATATGGTACTCAAAGATAATGACTTCATGTCAGTATTCATAGATATGCTAAGGGAGCTGCCCTGTCTGTGGGAGATTAACCACCCCCATTTCAAGAACCAAGCAAAGAGGAAGGGAGCACTGGTGCAATTGTTGGTAATTGTGAAGCAGGTGATCCCCACGGCAGACATCACTTATTTAAAGAAATTAATTGGTGGCCTGAGGAGCACATATCTGAGGGAGCACAAGAAGGTCCTGGATTGGCAGAGATCCGGAGCAGCAGATGACATCTATGTCCCCAGGATGTTGTCCTACGACAGGCTGCATTTTCTGGCAGGCCAGACTGAACCCAGGCCATCCCTCTCCAGTCTTCCTTCCACGCTTCCTTCCCCCCCCGCTGAGGCTTCTGTCGCCCAACCTGGGCCTTCCAGGCAACATGTGGAGGAGCCCAGATTGAACCAGGTATAGCATTCCTCTAAATATTTCTGCTTGTCCAATCAATGATGTTAACTAGATGTTAGTTGGGAGTACTAATTTAGGATTGTGATTGATGATGCAAAACATAAAACCATGTCCCTTTTTCATACACAGGGAAGTCTCAGCCAGGAGGTGGCCGGGCCGAGCAGGCTGGCTGATATCAAGGTCCCTCCACCCCCCCTGGAAACAGAAAGTGGCAGGAGGAGGAGTGCCCTAGAGGAGGCTACCGGAGGAGTCTTTTGGAGGGCTACAGAGGTCCTGGGAGCACGACAGACCGTGGAGGAGGACATTGCTGCCGTCATTGCATATAAAATGCAGAGGATGGAGGAGGGCCAACAAGTAATGTGTGAGGCCCTCATATCGGAGGCTCTGGAGAA
Source organism: Lithobates septentrionalis (assembly GCA_037952835.1). Taxonomy (NCBI): domain Eukaryota; kingdom Metazoa; phylum Chordata; class Amphibia; order Anura; family Ranidae; genus Lithobates; species Lithobates septentrionalis. The sequence goes on along the minus strand of JBBDGP010001187.1, from coordinate 3,365,567 downwards.
AGGTATGAGGGGCCAAATTACACCTGAGACACACCTTTGTGATGGTCCTCCTCCTCCTCCTGCAGGTCCTCCTCCTCGTCCTCCCTCTCCTCCAGGTCCTCCCAGTCCTCCTCAAGGTCCTACTCCTCCTCCTGCCACATCTCCAACTGCACAGCCACAGCCCGGAAGGAAGCGTGAAAGGAAGACCAGAAAGTGAGGACCCTGGATCCAGTCTGGTCGGCCAAAAAATGCAGCCTCTTGTGGTACCACAGCCTGGGGACACAGATGTCATCTGCTGCTATCCGAGTCTCTGCGAATCCCGGACCAGACTGCCCTCCCTTATATATGGACTCCTCAGGCCACCAATTTTGATGTTGAAGAATTGTTGTCTGCCATGGGGGTCCCAGGCTTCACTAATTTCTCATGTTGATCCAGTGTTGCCTTCCTCTTTGTTTGGTTCTGATACCTTAATAAAGGATTTTTGTTTGGAATTATACTCTCCTATGTGTTTTACTTCAAAAATGATGGTTTGTTTGTGAGGATTCAGGTACATTTCAAATATACAATGTGAAATGAACAAGGGACACCAACAACAAACAATCTCCTTGAGATTAAATAATAAAAGATATCAATGGTGTTGGGGTAACTTGACACACAAAACACACACAAAAATATTCAGGAGTAAAAATAAAAATAACATTGAACAAAGATCAGCCTTGGAAAAAATCCAAACATTACAGAAAAAAAAAGGCGTAAAATAAAAAACAAAAAAATATATAAAAAAAAAAACTGTCAGATGTGACAACTAATAACAATATATTGAGGGAATCCCAATAAAAAAACACAAAGAAAAGTTTATGAGAAGTGTGTGTGAATATGAGCAGCAAAACTACTTAATTCTTGTCACATTATAAAGAAGAAGAGAGTGCGCTGTAATAAACCATTTTTAACATTGCAGCGTGACGAAAGTGCTGTATCCATTGCGAACGCTAAGTTTACCAGAACGAGCTGTCCCGTGTCGGAATTTCTTCTGAGCATGCGGTGCACTTTGTGCGTCGGAACAGGCCACACACGGTCGGAATTGACGCGATCGGATTTTGTTGTCGGAAAATTTTATCTCCTGCTGTCCAACTTTGTGTGTCGGAAAATCCGATGGAAAATGTCCAATGGAGCCCACACACGGTCGGAATTTCCGACAACACGCTCCGATCGGACATTGTCCATCGGAAAATCCGACCGTGTGTACGGGGCATAAGAGTTTTCTGGTAGACTCCAAGCACAACGTGGCGGTGTTTTTATATAAGCGATCCAATTCCATTGTGAGGTCAAGAATTTTTTGTCTATGCATTTTATTGTGGGAAGAGGCGATACTGATAAGTTTTCCCCTTATAACTGATTTATGGGCAGACCATACCATAGAAGGTGGGGTTTCTGGAAGGGCATTAAATGAGAAGTACTCCTCAATTGACTTGGCTGTCTCGGATTCTGCCACTAGGTCAAAGAGCAAAGCCTCGTTCAGTCTCCAGGTGTGTGGGGTGGGGGCAAGACCGATAAAATTCGTAGTGAAAGAGGTGACCTGGTGATCCGATCAAACGCAAGGGTGGATCGTGGCTTTCGAGGAATTGGCTAAAATGATGGGGGTAGTATAAATATAGTCTAACCTAGCGTAACTCTTATGGGGGTGTGAGTAAAAGGTGTATTCTTTTAGTCCCATATTGTGCGTTCTCCAGGAATCTATTAGCTGGTGATCAACCAGACCTTGTGTTAGAGACCTGGGGAAGGCCTTGGAAGTGGTCGTGGAGGAGGATCTATCCAATGTTGGGTTAGCTACTAAGTTGAAGTCACCCCCAATTATCATGTGAGGCGAGTTCAAGGAGACCAATTTGTCAAAAAAGGATTTAAAAAAGGCTGCAGGTGCATCATTAGGGGCGTAAATACTGGCTATGGTTATTTCTTTGTTGTGGATTATCCCCTTAATAATGACAAACCTGCTATCCTTGTCTCTATAGCAGTGCTTTACCTCCATAGACAGGGAGGCGTGTAATAAGATGGCGGCACCTCTGCTTTTGGTTGAATGGAGGGAGTAAAATGATTGAGGGAAATTCCTGTGAAGGAATTTTGGGTGTGAGGAATGTGAGAAGTGGGTTTCTTGCAGTAAAAGAATCTTGGCACCCAGATGATTGTAGAGATCAAAGGCTTTGCGTCTTTTAATGAGGGAATTGAATCCCTTCACATTATGGGAAATACATGTGATGACCATGATGTGTCATAATCGAACTATCACAACAGAAAAGGTGCAAGATAAACCTTGTGGGGGAAGTAGGCTGAATTTGTGATCTGGAGTGTATGAAACCAAGCAGGGGTACCGCCATTACAGCATTCAATATGTGGCACGTGTAATATATGCTGAAACAGAATAAGAGATCATGAATCCTAGACATATAAGTCCCATTTGCAAAAGGTAGGAAGGACCAGTATTTTAGGCTGTAAACTGACTGACCAAAAAAAGGAAAAAGAAAAATTTCATAAACACATAAAACTAAAAAAGGAAAAAAATCGAGTATCAGAATACTAGAAAAGGACATAAAGGTAAACGTCCAAACTGGATCAGGTAGAGTAAAAATTGTAACAAAACTTTACCTGATAAAAAGAGTTCACAAGCGAGACAACTAGGTCTCGTACCCAGCAGAGCTGTAACAACCCGTTAGTGGGGATACAGAACGTGATACCTGTAGGGCTAACAAAAAAAATAAAATGAGCGCCCAAAGTAATAAAAGAAAAAAGAGGTTTGCTGGGTGGGGAGAGCATAGCACGGCTCCGAGGGACAGTTACCATCAGTGGGAAGAGAGACTTTGCGGTGCAGAACGTCACACAAGATCAATGAGTGATAGTCTGCATAAAATTTTCAGCGTAGTTGATCAGCGAGGCCCTCTCCAATTTCGTAGCGGATCCTCCTTCTGTCTCTCCTGGGTGGTGGGGTTTGCCAAATGGGAGCTGGACGGGGTGTCAATGGAGGGCGACGTATCACAGCAGCATCCAGGAGCCAAGCTTCACCAGGATTTCTTGACCCTCTTGTAGAGAGGAAGCGGAGAAAGTGGTACCGTTATGGGGAACCAGCAATTTAAACGGGAATCCCCATCTGTATCGGATATGAGCAGACTGGAGCACAGTGGTGACTTCTTTCAGGCCTCTGCGTCTGTCCAAGGTAGCTGGGGAGATATCCGGGTAGATCTGAATAGTGTGATTATCCAGGGTAATCCGTTGATTATTGCTGGCAGCCCTCAGTATTTCCTCCTTGGTGAGAAAGTCCTTCATACAGAGGACCACATCACGGGGGGGCTTGAATCAGGTGGTTTAGGGCGCCCTATGGATGCGGTCACACTTGAAGGATGCAGACTCATAGTCTGGGAGAAGTGACTTAAATAAACGGATCACCGCTGGGATTAATTCTGTCTCTGACTCAGGGATACCTCTAAGCCTTAAATTGTTGCGCCTGTTTCTGTTGTCGAGATCTTCGACTTGGGCCTGAATTGCATTTAGGGCTAAGGCAAGAGATTCATGTTCACGGCTGAGGTCGTTATAGGCCAGGGCTAATTCGTCATGTTTGGTTTCAAGGAGCTCAGTACGTGAGCCTAAAGCAGCTATTTCTTTTGACAGGGTATGGGAGGTTTTATGCAGCTCCGTTTGGAATTTGGATGCAAGTTTGGTGTACATGGCCTCCAGACTGCTATCCAAGTCTGCCTTAGAGAGGGTGGAGTGGTACTCACTTGTGCTGTTCTTGTTAGGAGAGGGGTCCGGCTGAGACGGAGTAGATGGAGCTGGAGAATCCTCTCTCCCCGCGGCGCCATCTTGGGACATGCTGTAACGTTCCCGCGTGCGGAGGAGATAGTGGGTTAAGGTCCTCAAAATAACTCAACACACAGCCATTAATGTCTAAACCACTGGCAACAAAAGTGAGTACACTCGCGTAAGTGAAAATGTCCAAATTGGGCCCAATTAGCAATTTACCCTCCCCGATGTCATGGGACTCGTTAATGTGACAACGTCTCAGGTGTGAATGGGGAGCAGGTGTGTTAAATTTGGTGTTATCGCTCTCACTCTTTAATACTGGTTACTGGAAGTTCAACATAGCGCCTCATGGCAAACTCTCTGAGGATCTGAAAAAAAGAATTGTTGCTCTACATAAAGATGGCCTAGGCTATAAGAAGATTGCCAAGACCCTGAAACTGAGCTGCAGCACGGTGGCCAAGACCATACAGTGGTTTAACAGGACAGGTTCCACTCAGAACAGGCCTTTGCATGGTCAACCAAAGAAGTTGAGTGCACATGCTTAGCATCATATCCAGAGGTTGTCTTTGGGAATTAGACGTATTTAAATTTACACTGTTATACAAGCTGTACACTCACTACTTTACATCGTAGCAAAGTGTAATTTCTTCAGTGCTGGAAAGGTGTAATAAAATATTTACAAAAATGTGAGGGGTGTACTCACTTTTGTGACATACTGTATATATATATAGATCTATATATATATATATATATATAGATCTATATATAAATAGAGTTCAGTCAGTGTAGATTATATATACAGTGCATGCAGTGTAGTATATATATATATATATATATATATATATATATATATATATATATATATATATATATATATATATATATATATATATATATACATACACACACATACACAGTGCATACAGTCTAATATATACAGTGGGGATGGAAAGTATTCAGACCCCTTAAATTTTTCACTCTGTTATATTGCAGCCATTTGCTAAAATCATTTAAGTTCATTTTTTTTCCTCATTAATGTACGAACAGCACCCCATATTGACAAAAAAACACAGAATTGTTGACATTTTTGCAGATTTATTAAAAAAAAAAAAAAACTGAAATATCACATGGTCATAAGTATTCAGACCCTTTGCTCAGTATTTAGTAGAAGCACCCTTCTGATCTAATGCAGCCATGAGTCTTTTTGGGAAAGATGCAACAAGTTTTTCACACCTGGATTTGGGGATCCTCTGCCATTCCTCCTTGCAGATCCTCTCCAGTTCTGTCAGGTTGGATGGTAAACGTTGGTGGACAGCCATTTTTAGGTCTCTCCAGAGATGCTCAATTGGGTTTAGGTCAGGGCTCTGTCATGGAGTTGTTGTGAAGCCACTCCTTCGTTATTTGAGCTGTGTGCTTAGGGTCATTGTCTTGTTGTAAGGTAATCTTCAGCCCAGTCTGAGATCCTCAGCACTCTGGAGAAGGTTTTTGTCCAGGATATCCCTGTACTTGGCCGCATTCATATTTCCCTCTATTACAACCAGTCGTCCTGTCCCTGCAGCTGAAAAACACCCCACAGCATGATGCTGCCACCACCATGCTTCATTGTTGGGACTGTATTGTACAGGTGATGAGCAGTGCCTGGTTTTCTCCACACATACCACTTAGAATTAAGGCCAAAAAGTTCTATCTTGGTCTCATCAGACCAAAGAATCTTATTTCTCATCATCTTGGAGTCCTTCAGGTGTTTTTTTAGCAAACTCCATGCGGGCTTTCATGTGTCTTGCACTGAGGAGAGGCTTCCATCCGGCCACTCTGCCATAAAGCCCCGGCTGGTGGAGGCCTACAGTGATGGTTGACTTTCTACAACTTTCTCCCATCTCCCGACTGCATCTCTGGAGCTCAGCCACAGTGATCTTTGGGTTCTTCTTTACCTCTCTCACCAAGGCTCTTCTCTCCCAATAACTCAGTTTGGCCGGACGGCCAGCTCTGGGAAGGGTTCTGGTCATCCCAAACGTCTTCCATTTAAGGATTATGGAGGCCACTGTGCTCTTAGGAACCTTAAGTGCAGCAGAATTTTTTTGTAACCTTGGCCAGATATGTGCCTTGCCACAATTCTGTCTCTGAGCTCTTCGGGCAGTTCCTTTGACCTCATGATTCTCATTTGCTCTGACATGCACTGTGAGCTGTAAGGTCTAAGCGTCGGTTCACACCGGGGTGACACGACTTACAGCGCGACTTAGCAAGGCGAGTTTAGCACGACTTCAGCGCAACTTTGAACGAATTACAACGCGACTTAAAGTCGCCTCCATGACAGGCGACTTTGCCTGTGGCCAACCATAGCTAAGCAGCTCCTGTGACATCATTCTTGTTCCTGTTCTCTTTCCTGGTTCCCTGTTCCCTGTGTTCTCTGTTTTCTGTGACCACAATGTTCACTTTGCGCTATTTAATGACAGCTGTCATAACAGCTGGTGTGGCAGTAATGATGGAAGAAGAAGAGGAAGAGAGGAAGCGAAGGATGAGGATTAGAAGAAGACGTCGCTACTGGATCCATCCTATTATTGCTAATAGAGATAACAGAGGCCAGTTCTGGGCCATGTATGAGAATTTGCGTGTGTTTGAGGACAAGTTTTCAACTATACCCGGATGTCGATCGCAAGGCAAGTACATACTCTATATGTGGATCTACACATTTGAACTAGCCTATTTGTCATATATTTTGTTTAACCACTTAAGCCCTGTCCCATTTTGCTGATCAAAGACCAGAGCACTCTTTGCGATTCGGCACTGCATCGCTTTAACTGACAATTGTGCGGTTGTGCGACGTTGCTCTTAAACAAAATTGACGTCCTTTTTTTCCCACAAATAGAGCTTTCTTTTGTTGGTATTTGATCACCTCTGCGGTTTTGATTTTGTGCGCTATAAACAAAAATAGAGCGACAATTTTGAAAAAAATGCATTATTTTTTACTTTTTGCTATAATCAATATCCCCCAAAAATATATAAAATACATTGTTTTTCCTCAGTTTAGGCCGATACGTATTCTTCTGCAATACTGTTTGTGCCAAAATTATAACGTTTACAAAATAGGGGATAGTTTTATGGTATTTTTATTAATAATTTTTTTTAATAGTAATTAATTATTTTTGTGACTGCGACATTATGGCGGACACATCGGCCAATTTTGACACTTTTTGGTTGCATTGTCATTTATACAACAATCAGTGCTATACAAATGCACTGATTCCTGTGTAAATAACACTGGCAGTGAAGGGGTTAACCACTAGGTGGCAGTGTAGGGGTTTAGTGTGTCCTAGGGCCGTGTTTCTAATTGTGGGGGGGCGTGGCTGTGTGTGACACGTCACTGATCTCTGCTCCGATCACAGCAGAGATAAGTGACAGTGTCACTAGGCAGAACGGGGAGATGCTAGTTTACATTAGCATCTCACCGTTCTTCCTCCCCATGAGACTATCACGGGTATCGCGGTAATGTGTGGGTGTAGCTCCAAATGGCTGATATTTCTTATTTTCAATATAGTAAATTAGCTTTTTTATTCATTTTACAGTTTCGATGAATTGCTTCGTCTGGTTTACATCCATCTGGAGTGACAGAATACATCATATAGGAGGAGTATCTCACCAACTGAAAGACTAATTATTACACTAAGGTAAACTATCTATTTTTTGATGCACATTAGTAACATATTTGCAACATTATAGTAAAGTCAAGCCTGCGCTCATTTGTCTGGGCTTCTCCAACGGGTCACATGAGTGCAATTCTTTTGCACTCCTGCACCCCCTTTTCAGTGGAGAGTGATCAGAAGTCCACTTTGTGCAGACGTCACCAAGATCAGTTGAGGCAGCGCATCATCCTCACTTCCAAAGTTCTTTATCCACCAGCTGCCTGGACTGATGGCAGTGCCAGCCACTCAGCAAGCTGCTCTCCGCCCCTCCACATCTCAGCGCTCCAATGAGCGTTGAGGAGCAGAGCAGGAGAGCAGCTGACTGACAGTCAGAAGCTCTCAGCTCGGGGAGAGAACCGAGCCATCGACAATGTTTGTTGACTCAGTTCTGTGTGAAGAAGCGGCAGTGGACAGTTGCAGCATTGGTGCGAAGCTACATCCACCTAGGTAAGTATGATTATTCCAAAAAAAATCATACCGTTGAATAAATTTTGCAAAATTTAGCACACAAACATCCATTAATTTTAGAATAACAAACATATTTTAATATTATAATATATATATATATATATATATATATATATATATATATATATATATATATATATATATATATATATATATATATATATATATATATATATATATATATATGAAACATATCTAAAACATAAACTTTTTTGTCTTTTTTATTTACAATTGTTCGTAAACTGGTTCGTAGACAGAGGTTACAGAGCTGGTGGAGGGCCTTGGGGATGGTGTTGGTGGGAAATTGTTGGAATGCTGACTGAATTGTTGGTACCCTGGTGCGCCAATTGTTGATGGAATTGGGGGTGGAGATGGATAGGGGATTGGTGGATGGGCAGGATTTATGGCATTGCCATACTCATTAGAGTATGGACAGAAGCGAGGGGGATAGTAGGGGTGGGTTCTGGGCGGTGGAGGGTTAGGGTATGTATAGTAGGGAACGGATGGTGGTGGTGGTCCAAACATGGATGAGGTGGGAATTGATGGCTCATTGTGCATACTGGCTATAAGGAGATCCATCACTGCCTTCTTGACAGCATGCTTGCGCTCCTGGGGAATTTTCTGAAGCATTCCTGCGACCATTAAACCAAAACCATGATCTTCTGACTGTAGATCCTCTAATTTATAGTTCATTCTTTCGACAAGTTCTGCAAATCTGTCCATATTATCACTGTGCCTTCCCCTTGGTGGTCTGCTACTACGCTGGCTTTTGAGTCGGATAGGCTGAGCCGGCTGCTGTATGTTTGATGAAGCCTCTCCTTGGTTGCTCTCCTGTGCTGCCGCAGAATCTTCCAAAAGAGAATGATCCAGTGACATTGACCCTCCTGCTTCTTGGGATGCTGCTTCTTGAGTTGCAGCCTCTTGCGATTCCTCCTGCCCTTCATCACGCACTTCCCAACTGGATTGTGTTCTGCATTAAACATAATATACAGTTAAGGCACCCCCTTATTTATAGAATTGTATAGTTTCATTTTACAAATATGAAAGATGTTATCTCACTCTCTCAGATCCAAAAAAGGCCTCAGAAACTCCAGTTCGTCTGCGTTGATGTAGGGTACCACCCTTTTAGTTGCAGATCCACTCCTGGCATCATTAATTTTTCAGAGGTACCTCTTAAAGCAGTCGCGCAATCCCTTCCATCTAATTTGTAATATCGATACTGCAAAACATAAATAGGAACATAATGATTATGTATTTTGTCTTTCAGATACCTGGCAACCGGTCATTCCCTAATTAGCCTACATTATGAGTTCATGGTGGGCAGGTTGACAATCAGCGGCATCATCAAAGAAACCTGCCAAATCTTATGGGATGTGCTTAACACCATAGTCATGAAGAGGCCTACACCAGAGAATTGGTGGGATATTGCAAAACTATTTTGGAGTCGGTGCAATTTCCCAAATTGCATTGGAGCTTTAGATGGGAAGCATGTGCGTGTTATAAAGCCTGTTGGTAGTGGAAGCATGTACTTCAATTATAAAAAATATTGTTCTTTTGTACTGCTGGCCGTGGCAGATGCAAACTACTGCTTCACCTATATAGACATAGGATCCTACGGTAGTAGCTGCGATTCACAGATTTTTGCTAATTCCTCTTTTGGTGAAAGGCTACGGGATAATCCGTTACATATTCCTGAGAACTGTCCTTTTCCTGGCACAACTGAACACCCAATACCCTATGTGTTCATCGCAGATGAGGCTTTTGCATTGGGGGAACACTTAATGAGGCCTTATTCCAATAGGAACCTGACCACTCCTAAGAAAGTGTTCAACTATCGACTAACAAGGGCAAGAAGGGTGGTTGAATGCAGTTTTGGTATTCTTGCCAATGAATGGCATTTGTTACATACGCCTATTGCATTAAACATTGAAAATGCAATTACTGCTGTTAAAGCAGCTTGCGTGCTGCACAATTTTGTCTGGATACGTGATGGGTACCGTTTCGAGGATTCCCTTATGCATGACATGGAAAGTGCACACCTCATTGCTACAAGGGGATCCAGCGATGGTGCCACTGTTCGGGAGCAATTTGCTTCTTACTTTCTTTCACCGGCTGGTGAATTAGAATGGCAAATGGACGCCATTTCATAACTGCATTGTTTAAATATATATTTTGCTGCTGTTACTTTTTCTGTAAAGTTTTAGAGCCTGCAGTTTATTGAGTTTCTAATTTTGTCATGCTATGTTACTGTCGTTAATGTTTTAAATACTATTTTTTGGTTACATTTGACATAAACTGTGATAATAAAGCAATCATTATTTTGGCTGATATTGATCATTCATTATCTACATTTATTAACAATAGAAGTATACATCATTGAAATACTGCCCCTGGGTTCTCCGTAGGCCCCTTTAACACGGGCGGTGGGGGCATCGGCGGTAAAATGCCGCTATTTTTAGCGGCGCTTTACCGTCGTTTTAGCAGCGTTATTCGGCCACTAGCGGGGCGGTTTTAACCCCCGCTAGTGGCCAATAAAGGGTTAAAACTGACCACAAAACGCTGCTACAGCAGCGCTATGCCGGCGGTATAGCCGCGCTGCCCCATTGATTTCAATGGGCAGGAGCGGTGAAGGAGCGGTGTATACACCGCTCCTTCACCGCTCCAAAGATGCTGCTTTTAGGAGTTTTTTTTCCCTCCTTCCAGCGCACCGAGGGCTTTCACACTGGAGACATAGCAGCGGCAGTTTCAGGTTGGTTTGCAGGCGCTATTTTAAGCGCAATAGCGCCTGCAAACCGCCCCAGTGTGAATGGACCCTTACTCTGGTCCTCCAGTTGTTCCAGAAATACACTTCCCATGATGCCTAGTCAAGTATGTCAGTGCCTTGCACAACACATGGATAACAGACATAAATGAAATAAAAGGTTAAACTTACATTTGTCACTACGTTCGGTCATCATCAATGTGTCCCAATTATCGATAGTCAGTCGACAGATCTCCAGCCAGGCACTATCCCTCTTATTTTGATCCTTGTAGTTTGGATAAGTCTTGTCATAGATACAGGGATGCTGCCTCACAAGTCTTATTAAGGACTCATTGTCAACTGCCTCTCAGTGATGGACTTCCCTGTGGGCTCTGGTTGACATTGTGTATACAGGTTGTTCACACTAGTAGTATACACAGAGATCACGGCATCCAGGAAGTACTCTGTGGGAGGGACGGGGCTGCCTGCAATGGGGAGTACCTGGGTAAAACCTTTTCTTCTTCCTGTGAAGTCGCTTCACTATAGACCACGATCTGACTTGTAGGCGACTTCCATTGAAATCTATGGGTACAAGTCGCCTAGAAGTTGCCTTGAAGTAGTACAGGGACCTTTTCTGAAGTCGGAGCGACTTCAGTAGCGTACATTAAGATGGCTCTCATTCACTTGCATGGAATTTCTGATGTCAAGCAACTTGGGGCGACTTGAGGTCTGACAAGTCGGATCCGAAGTTGCGGTAGTGTGAACCGGCGCTTAAGGTGTGTGGCTTTCCTAAACAAGTCCAATCAGTATAATCAAACACAGCTGGACTCAAATGAAGGTGTAGAACCATCTTAAGGATGATCAGAAGAAATGGACAGCACCTGAGTTAAATATATGAGTGTCACGGCAAAGGGTCTGAATACTTAGGACCATGTGATATTTCAGTTTTTCTTTTTTAATAAATCTGCAAAAATGTCAACAATCCTGTGTTTTTTTGTCAATATGGGGTACTGGGTGTACATTAATGAGGAAAAAAAATGAACTTAAATGATTTTTAGCAAATGGCTGCAATATAACAAAGAGTGTAAAATTTAAGGGGGTCTGAATACTTTCCGTCTCCACTGTATATATATATATATATATATATATATATATATATATATATATATATATATACAGTGCAGTCAGTGTACAGTATATAATACAGTGTATTAACTTGGTTAAGGGGAACCCTATGACAGAATTAGAAAAAAAAACAGCATGCCCCCCAGTCCATACCAGTTCCTTTGGGTCTGGTATAGATCTTAAGGGGAACTGCATGCCGAATTTTAAAAAAAATCCATGCCAGACCTTTACCTGAGCAGGCAGCCTGACATACCAGGATAAGGGGGGACAAGTGAGCACCCCCCTCCTGAACCATACCAGGATGCTTGCCCTCAGCATGAGGAGGGTCCCCCCAAAGCACCTTGTCCCCATGTTGATGGAGACAAGGGCCTCATCCCCACAACCCTTGCCCAGTGTTTGTGGGGGTCTGCGGGCAGATGACTTACCAGAATCTGGAAGAATCCCCCAGATCCCATCCCCCCTATGTGAATGGGTATGGGGTACCCAAAAAAAGTGTCAAAAAGTAAAAAGTGTGCGCTTATGGACCCGAAAAATTGAAAAAACAAAAACAAAAAAGCTCTACCTCGATGGGAGGCATCTCGCCGACTTCTGTCTTTTCACAGTGACAGCTGTTATATTGGCAAGGGCAGGGCCACCCGGTGAAGTAACCGAGGGACCCCGCCCCTTCTGACATCATGTGCCATCAGAGGGGGGCAGGGTCATGCCCTTGCCTTTATGACAGCTGTCACAGTGAAAAGACAGCAGTCGCTGAGCTTTTTTTCTATTTTTTGGGTCCGTCAACGCCATGATTGAAGAAAGATGGGGTATTACATCAGTGGCTCGGCTCCCTCCTCCTTCCCCCCCGCCACTGGGCCAGTAGGAGAGTGTAGTGGTACCTAGCACATGCGCAGTAGGGACCCAGTGTGAAGCCGTAATGCTGCACTGCCAGGTTCCCTTACTGGCATTGGTGGCGACAGCTGATGGAAACATCAGCTGCGGTGCTGACATCACTGGACTCCAGGACAGGTAAGTGTCCTATTATTAAATGTAAGCAGCTGCAGTATGTGTAGCTGCTGGCTTTAATTTTTGCAGGGTGGGCGGGCCTCCGTTTTAAGTGCTAATTTCTGAGAATATGGAGTATAGCGAACAAGCAGAATTCAATCTATTGAGGTCAGACTCCGATAGGTTGTTATTGGTTACTGGACTTACAAATTAGCACCTAATAACAATATCTCTCCACTGAATAAATCCAATAATTTGTTGTTTTCCAAAATCAGGAAGACATGCATGAGTGCACCTGACCTTATCAACTTGACTCACTGTAATTCCATGGTGTTACATAAACAATGTGAGTGCATGGGTACCTGCTGCCTCTAGCTGTAAATTAGCAACTTCAATACTAGACACATTTATCCCCTTCCTGCCCAGGCAAATTTTTTCAGCTTTCAGCTCTGTCGCACTTTAAATGACAATTGCGACAATCGGTCAGGCAACACTGTACCCATATGAAATTTGTATCTTTTTTTTTTTTACCTAAAAAGAGCTTTCTTTCAGTGGTATTTATTCACCACTGGTTTATTTTATTTTCTTCTAAATAAACAAATAAAATAAACCAAACATTAAAAAAAAAATGTTTTTCTTTGTTTTTGTTTTGCAAATAATCTTTCTTCATAAATTTAGGCTACAATACTTTGGTGAAAATAGCCCAAGTCAGTGTTTAAAGTGGAGTTCTACCCACTTTTTGAACTCCACATCATCTGCTTCAGACCCTGACATACTTTCTTCAATTGACATTTTGTTTTTTTCAGCTATTTCTTAACCTTATTTTGAAATCATTCTTCTTCACTTCCTGTCTCTCCCATCCACGGCTAAGTACGCAATATCCAGCTGCGCACTGGCCAGTGCAGTGGGTCATCGGCTATTCTCCTCATCGCCATAATACAAAGCTGTTGTGATGGCAGCCATAGAAGTTTCCTGCCCTGCGAGTTTGTTAGAATGCGCATGCGTGGGAATGGGCGGTGCATGTTGGTTATTCAGCAGCACCGTATCCCGGAAGACTATCCTAGTGGGCTTCGCATGCCCACTAACAAGATGGAAATGCTCAAGACATAGAAATCTAAGGTTAGATTTTAAAAGAAAATAATAAAGATAATTGATGATAATAGTGTATGCTGCATTACATTAGGATACTAACAGCACATGGCTTTAAAAAAAAAAATGGAATATGTCGGTGGAACTCTGGTTTAATATTTAGTCTGTTGGAAAGTTATAGTGTCCACAAACTATGGTATACATAACTGAAAATCTGGATCAATCCTGATTTACTGATGGCCTATCTCATTTCCTGTGGCCAGAAAATGTCAGGTACAAATGACCCCTTTTTGGAAAGAAGACAGTCCAAAGTAGGCATGGTGAGTTTTTTGATGTTGTAATTTTTTTTGTCACAATTTTTTGGAAAATGAAGAAATTAAAAAAAATGTGGTTATTTTTTACATACTGTCACCAATGCAGTACAGCATCATCATATAACTGGCGTGGCAGTGATCAAGGACACTGACTGGTGACAGTATGTAAAATATAAATAAAATAAATACTTTACATTTTTTTACAATGTTTTTTACATACAGTGCCCAGAGCAATACAATGTTACCATAGAAACACTGTACTACTCTGGGGAGACCAGGATTTTTTTTTACACACTATGATTGCTTATAACTGTGCATTTTACAACCATTTTTTTCATCACAATAGTACAAAATGTATAGTATGAAACAAAGCCATCCTTTGTGTACAATTGTCATGTAATCTGCTCTGCTTGGCCACAGCTATCACATGATACTGGCAGTGGGCCAGTACAGTGATCTGTCATCGGCTGTGTCCATCGGCTGTGTCCGATAGACAAAGCGGGTGTCAGACCACGCCAGAGTGGAAAAAAAGTGGAAATGAGGGACCATAGTGGCCCCCCGATAGCAAACAGAGGGAAAAGCTGCAACGTAATGAGATCAATTGCAAATAACTTTATTGAAAAATTGCATAAAAGTTAAAATTAAAGATCCCACGTATGTGGTACAAGACCACACAGGTGGGGTCCGTTCCTCCGCAATATCTGCTAACAATATAGAACAAAAATAATAACAGACTGTGAAAAAAACAACGTTGAATAATTAAAAATAGACGCTAGTAGAGCAACCCTCCTCTAGGTCCCCGAGCTAAAGCTGCTAAATATGCTAGCAAGCCTGATGCTGGATGACATGAAGCAATGTCCACCTTGGTTTGCAAAATATATAGAGATATTGTCACGTACCTTGTGGACGAGCCCGACTTGCAGGGGATGGCCTCTCTTGCAGCTCCGACTCGAGGGCCCTGGTAGGGTATACAGGAAGCACAAGAGTCAGGAGTGGCACGAGTGCCTGGCAGGATCAACAGCAGGAGGTAGGTCTGGAACTCTGGAAACACTGTGCAGTGGAGATTAAGCTGATCTTGTAGGTAGACTGTAACACTGGTGCAGCAGACTGGAACTGGATAGCAGGCTGGAACACACAGGACAGCAGACTGGAACACTGGTGCAGCAGACTGGAACCACACAGCAGACTGGAACTGGATAGCAGGCTGGAACACACAGGACAGCAGACTGGAACACTGGTGCAGCAGACTGGAACCACACAGCAGACTGGAACTGGATAGCAGGCTGGAACACACAGGACAGCAGACTGGAACACTGGTGCAGCAGACTGGAACCACACAGCAGACTGGAACTGGATAGCAGGCTGGAACACACAGGACAGCAGACTGGAAGGTCAGACAAGCCGAATCGATAGCCAGGCGGACTGTAGATGAGCCAAAGGGTCAGGCAGAAGAGTGGTCAGACAAGCGGATGCAGGCAGAAAGCAGGGATGGTCGGAGACAAGCCGGGATCAGATGCAGGCAGACAGCTAGGATAATCAGGAACAAGCCGGGTCTGGTACAGGAAACAGGAAGTGTTCTCAGGAAGTGCACACGTAACGCTGTAGAGCAGACAGCAAGATTCTCATGTGACAGATCAGTTTAAATAGCCCGCCTGGTGCACGCGCGCATGCGTGCGACTGTCCGCACAGGGCATCTGATACTGACAGGACTTTCCTGACAGATATATATATACCCTGACCAGGGCTTGAATAGTCTCAGTATGTATTTCAATATACATGAATGGGATATTGTGGTGCTGCTTGTTTAAGACAGTGGATATATCACAATGATAGCATGAAACACGTCGACAAGTGATGCCATAGACGCTGGGGGCTCCCCCCTCTTTTGTTCCTGAGCAAGCCCATACTGTTTTCAGCACGGTGATTCTTTACATGGACATTCTATGACAGAAGCGCTGACGTGGATTCTTGAGCTAGTGCCCTTTACTGGTTGTATACCAGTGGAGTGATCAGCACATCTAACCTGGATGTAATCGGGTCCCTGCCCTTCAGCATGAACAGCTGACTTCTCTGCCGGAAGCAAGGGACTTATTTTGATGCAAGCTAGTCTCGCTATACCGGATCCACACATGCTCGATTCATGGAAGAAGACTGCTGGCCAATCCGCACAGCCTAAGGATGGGTAAGAAAACTTCATGGACTGGTTCAATCTTTGGTGCATGCCTTCAAACTAACCCACTCCATATAGACTTTTGGCTGACTAGCGCCTTATAAAATACAGTCACGGTATTTAAATCACCAGCATCCATCTGTCTCCAGCATTCAGTGAACCTCATTGGATCAGGCACATGATATATCTAATCATCCAAGAGATCATTATGCTCAATGACACACTGCATGTA
This sequence comes from Lithobates septentrionalis, assembly GCA_037952835.1. Classification (NCBI taxonomy): domain Eukaryota; kingdom Metazoa; phylum Chordata; class Amphibia; order Anura; family Ranidae; genus Lithobates; species Lithobates septentrionalis. Next base: position 3,349,000 of record JBBDGP010001187.1, on the reverse strand, counting down.
TATCGGCTTCATGTCCATATTGGTAGAACTATCATTGTGATATATCCACTGTCTTAAACAAGCAGCAACACAATATCCCATTTGTGTATATTCAAATACATACATGAGACTATTCAAGCCCTGGTCAGGGCATATGTATCTCTAGTTACGATTTGGGACACTGTACAGTTGTTTTGCAAACCAAGGTGGACATTGCTTCATGTCGTCAAGCCTCAGGCTTGCTAGCATATTTAGCAGCTTTAGCTCAGGGACCTAGAGGAGGGTTGCTCGACTAGCATCTATTTTTAATTATTCAACGTTGTTTTTTTCACAGTCTGTTATTATTTTTGTTCTATATTGTCAGCAGATATTGCGGAGGAACGGACCCCACCTGTGTGGTCTTGTACCACATATGTGAGATCTGTAATTTTAACTTTTATGCAATTTTTCAATAAAGTTATTTGCAATTGATCTCATTATGTTGTAGCTTCTCCCTCTGTTTGCTATCGGGGGTGGGGGGGCGCTATGGTCCCTCATTTCCCCTTTTTTTGCAAGCCTTTTTCCGACTTGGGAGGCAGCCCGTCTTATTGATGAATCGTGCTGGTCTATTGCTTGTTATACTGGACACGAGCAGATTCATAAGTGGTTCTTTTTATTATTCTATGCACGCCAGAGTGCAGCCTGTGGGACGTGTGCAAGGAGCGATCCTGGGAGGACATCCTATGATGTCCTCCCAGGGTAATAGGACTCCCATCCGGCCTATAGTAAAATGTTGGTTTAAATAAAGATTTTTTTATTGAGGTTAGTAAAGTATATATTGCATTCTTATGGTAACTTTCTAAACATATTTAAAGATAAACAATCTTGAAAGCTGTACATATCAAACATCTAAAATAACCATTTTGTTCTGATTATAGTGTGAGCTATCCAAAATGACTGGTCATTGCTATACATTTCACAAATAAAAAACCTGTATTGTTTTATTACTGCTGCCTAATGTGCAACACAATATAGTTTATGTGGCGTACATTAATTATAGCTTCCATTGTACAGTGGAATATTTTCATGGAATTTGTTTACTAGCTACAGTTATCATTTGACTTTTCTCTAATTGACCCTTATATTCTAGCGCATGTTACCAATGCAGATGGATACACAGAAAAAAGTATTTTTCTCAGTGGGCATTATTTATATTTAGTGAAAAGCTACAATCTTTATGTTTCCTGAACATTTTCAGTGACTTAATAGTTAGACAACCAGTGTGGAGGAACCAGAGTTCCTCCTTCAAAACAGACTCATTATAATAATTATTAGAATTACACAAAGCTTGTTTGTTCTATATATTTGCCAAAAATCAAAATAACATAAAAGCATGTTAGTACTATCTTTGTGTTTAATAATGTCCAAAGTTGTATTTATTCTATTGAATTTAACCTTCTGTTACAAAATTTAGGGTGTGTGAGTTCATCCCACTCCAGAACATTTTTTCTGATGGAAAACAGAGACTTACAATAGAGTATTCATTGAATGCTGTCTATAAACTCTACTAGCAGCTGCAATTATTACAATTATTTGAGCTGGCCCTTTTGTTGTCCCTTATGGAACATGTTTGTTGACACTGTAGTGCAAAATCAATTTTGCAGACTGTTTATTGCAATTTAATTGACTTGTTTGCAGCGTAATTCAATCTTAGCTTTTAGTAATAATATGTATTTCCATGCATCCATTGTGAAACTTTGTGAATCTTTTTTATACTTGTCATACTTATCAGCTAGTTTAACTTCTTCAAGTGAATGGCTTAAGCCGGCCAAAGACGAATCAAAATTTTGGCCGGTTCAGAAGGAACCAGCCAAAATGTGATCTGCCTATGGGCAGGCTGGTTGTACTGAAGTCGATCCATCTAGCCTGTCATGTTTTTTTCACCTGATCACTGCCGGTGACTATTTGATCATTGTATTCTGCCGGTGGGGAAGGCTCCCCACGCTTCCCGTCGGCAGAACACAATAGTGCTGTGGGAGGAATTCCCCCATCAACACTGATTGGGTTGATGGATAAATCAAGCAATTTTCTTTCCTTCTAGCCATAGTGCAACATCTGTTTTCCTGTTTTTTCCAGGAAAAATTGAAATTAAAAATTAAAAAAAAAAAATTCAATGTGTAGTAGTTTTACAAATTGAAAGTAATTTTGTTACACTGGGAAGGCAAAATGCAGTGTATATAAAAGTATTATGCTTGAAATAAAAGTACAGCTTATTCAGTAAATAAACTAAATGTACTTAAAAAAATGTTTTATTACAAATTGAATAAGGAGGACTGTATATGTTAAGAACATTTCAACTACACCTCATACATTTTCCTCATAATAATTTATAAGCTTCCTGACAATATGTATTTTCAGTTATTGCCAATGGTGATCCAGAAGAATACAGTATATTGCAAGCTTGATCAAGGTTCTCCTGATTTTCAGATGTCATTTTCTCTACAAATGAAGGTATTATGTATTTTTGATAGGTAGTGGTTTGCAACACTTTCTTACTTGAAGATGCTGCTGGTGCAGAAACACTTTGTGATGATCCAGAAGCAGCAGTTTCCAGTTTCTGGAAAGAGAACCCTGGAGGGAAAAGCTACTAGCATAGCATCTTCCTTATGGTCTTCACCATTTAATTCCATAAATATTTTTAATGTCTTTATGGCACCTCTAGCATGCATGGGTGTGTTTTGTTATGCTGGTAGCATTTAGAAAATAATATTTCCTCTCACAATATTTGCAAATTTGCTCTCAGCAGAAATTGCACTCTGGAAATGTTTGTAAACTCTAGATGTTGGTCTAGAGAAGGAAAAGAAAAAAACAATTTACTGACCAGACTATAGGTAAACACTATGCTGTGATGGTGGAGAACATTAATAGGAATCATTTAAAAGTTAAAAAAAGATAAACTAATTTGTCAGACAAATTTACCCTCTTACTTGTCAATTAAAGCCTGTGAGGTCAGAAACTATCATCTACTTTATCCCAACAATCACAAAACGGTAGGAGGTACAAGATGGAGCCCACAAGAAAACTAAACTGGAGCCTATCCCCTGCTGTGCTTCCTAGTGGCAGAAATGCACATTTCTCTTGGTTGAGAACTGCATTGAGAAGCACAATGTTACTTGAACTGCATTCCAGAATTTGCTTGTCTTCAGCTGAGAGAAGTTGCAATAATTTAAGACGGTACGAAAAAATTCTCAGAAATGTTTCATTAACGTCTTCATGGTATATAGTGTAAATACCATGTCATAGATATATTACTTATCATTGTAAAAGAAAATATTCCTCACTTTTTTTTTCCTTGTCAAAAGAAGTTTATTGAGTATACAATGTTATAAAGATACATAAAGTAAGTTTACAAGGATCTATAAAGTAAGCTCATTGTTTTACAGTAGGGTTTATATAGGTAAATATCATGGAATTTCAAATATTAAACATCGGGTTCACGTAAACCTAAATTAAAGATATATATGATTTCCTTAGTTACTTTTGTAGGTATTTAAATGATTTATACCTACTATACATATTGTTTACAAGTAGAGTGTATATAGGTCAAATAAATTCTGATAATGAGCTTTAATCGTAAGGTGGAGAAAAGGAAAGAGAAAGAAGAAAAAGGGTTGAAAGGTAGAGGTATGGTCCACAAGGTTGTCCCGCTCGTCAGTTTATTATTCTTTTTAGTTCTCTTTGAAGCCTTAGAATGGGTGTCTCTGTAAGTCATTTAATCTGTTACCATGGCAACAGGACAGAGTCATTGAAGTTTGACAGGAACTGTTGTTTTATCCAAGGATGCCAAAGTTTTTCAAATTTTGGAATTTGATTTTGATCGATGGCTACCATCTTAGCATGGGACATTGTATTATTCATTCTGTGAATTGTTTCTGCTAGTACCAATGTAGGAGATTTCCATGCCTTGGCCACTGTTTGTTTTGCAGCCGTTATTAGTTGGATCATAAGTTTGAATTGAGAGAGTGTTAACCATTCTGGTTTTAGATTAAGTAAAGTTAAATATGGATCTGGTTGTATTATTTTTTTAAATATTTTAGATGCAATCACGAAGACTTCCTTCCAGAAGGTTTGGATTACTGGGCACGTCCACCATATGTGTAAATATGTGCCTATTTCTGGGCATCCTCGAAAACAAAGAGCTGAGGTATTAGGTGAATATTTTGCCACTCTAGCGGGTACAAGGTACCAGCGAGTTAGGACTTTATAATTTGTCTCCAGTGCTAAGATGTTGGGTGAAGATGACTTAGATGTGAGCCATATGTTAGACCAGTCCGTGTCTTCTAAAGTTAGTCCCAGGTCCTCCTCCCACCTCTGAACGTAAGAGGGTCTATTAAGATTTGCTACTCCATATAATTGATTATAAAGTGATGAAATTGTACCTTTAGCAAATGGATCTTTTGTACAGATTGATTCAAAAATGGATAATTGGGATAATGGTGTATCCCCCTTTAGGAATGGTGTATAGAAATTTTTGATTTGGAGATATCTAAATATCTCAGAGTTTGGTAGATCATATTTTTCTCTAAGCGATGGGAATGAAAGGAATGATTTAGATGCTATGAAGTCATTTAGTGTCTGAATGCCTGATGTTGTCCAAGCTTTAAAAGAATTTGGGTAGATCCATGCCGGATAAAAGGCCGGATTTCTGATAAAAGAAAGGAGAGGATTGTGTGGAGATTGTAACTGATATTTGGTTTTTAGTTTATCCCAGAGAGATAAGAAGTGTTTAGTTATGGGATTATGAATTTTAAAGCGGTCTTTAGGATCAAGCCATAATAAATTTGATATTAATAGAGGGTCATTTTCTGAAGCCTCTATAAATACCCATAATGGGATTTCCTGTTTTGCATGGTATTTGGACAGACTGGCCAAATGTGCTGCTCTGTAGTAGTTAGTAAAATTAGGGTATCCCAGGCCTCCTTTATTTTTGGGAAGATGTAGTGTGTGTATAGGTATACGTGGTTTAGAAGAGCCCCATATAAACGAAGTTGCTCTTTTTTGTACTATTCTCAAAAAATAGGAAGGAATTGGAATAGGGAGGACTCTGAATAGATAAAGCAATTTGGGTAGAATAGTCATTTTGATTGCATTAATCTTCCCTATCCAGGATAAAGGAAGTTGTGACCACTGTTTTATTAGATTTGTGATCTGTCTTAATACAGGAGGATAATTGGTTGAGAATAAGTCAGAATGAGATGCTGTTAAATGAATTCCAAGATATGGGATTGATTTTTCTGCCCATGTGAATGGGAGTGCAGCCCTAGCCGGGATCAATTCCATGTTTGTGAGTGAAATATTAAGCACTAGGCATTTCTTAGGATTAATCATAAGGCTGGATAGGGCTGCAAATCCATCAAGAGCTGGTATTAAGTTAGGACCAGAGACCTGTGGTGATGATAGAAAAAGTAATATATCGTCTGCAAATATACATAGTTTGTGTGTAATACCTCCTACTTCAATGCCAGTTATAGTTTGGTTTGTTCTGATGTATTGGGCCATGGGTTCGAGTATAAGGGCAAATAATAAGGGAGATAATGGGCAACCCTGTCGGGTACCTCTTTCGATATTAAAGGCTTCAGATTTGTATCCAGCATATTTTATATAGGCTTTGGGTTTATTATATAATGCTTTGATCCATGTTAAAAAGTGGGGTCCAAAACCCCATTTTTGTAATGAATATTGCATATATTGCCAGGATACTGTGTCAAATGCCCTCTTAATATCGAGAGATAGAAAACATAAAGGGATTTTCCGTTTTTTAGCAATATGTGCCAATAACACTGCCCTGCGTATATTATCGCCTGCCTGTCTATTTGGCATGAAGCCTACTTGATCTCTATGTATTAATTTTCCTATAATGCTATTGAGGTGTTTTGCTATTATTTTTGCTAATAATTTAATATCGAGGTTTAACAGAGAGATAGGCCGATAATTCACACAGGAAGTATCATCAGAAAGGGGTTTTGGGATCATACAAACAATTGCCATTAGTGTTTCTTGCCGAAAAGAATGTCCATCTAGAAGTTTGTTAAAAGTTTCAGTGAGAATGGGAGAGAGTATTTCTGAGAATGTTTTATAGTATAAAGCCGAGTAGCCGCCTGGGCCTGGTCTTTTGTTAAGTTTTAGGTCTTTTATGGCGTTAGCAACTTCATCTATAGTTATAGGCTCATCCAAACTGCTTTTTTGATTCTGAGATAACTCAGGTAAGGTTATTTTTGAGAAGAAGGATTCAGCCTCTGTAGGATTAAATTCATTGTTTGTCTTGTATAAAGTTGCGAGATGTGAGTGAAATTTATGGACTATTTTAACTGGATTACAAGTGTAAACATTTTTTGATAATTTCAAACGTATTGGTTTGAAAGATTTGTTAGTTGAATTTAATGCCCGAGCCAAATATGTACCTGGTTTGTTTGTATTCATGTAGAAATTGTGTTTGGAGCGTTTGAGGGATTTATCAACTGACTCAGTGAGAAATAGATCGTATTCCAATCTAGATTTTTCCAGATGAGATTTTGTACTCTGAGATGGATTATCTTGAAATGATATGTAGGCTGCATTAAAATTGAGTTCTAGTTTTTTTACTAGATTTTTGCGTTCCCGTTTAAATAGTGCCATTTGTCTTTGTATTATACCACGCAAGACAGGCTTATGAGCTTCCCACAGTGTTATTGGGGAGATGTCTGTTGTATTATTAATTGATATGTATTCCTTTAAAGCTTGTTCAATGGCCATCTGATGTAGTGGGTGTTTGAGCATTATGTCCGGTAAGTACCACGTTGGGTCATGCGCTTTTGGTATGGCTGAGGCTATAGTAGTGTATACTGCATTATGGTCAGACCACGGAATCGGAATTATATCTGATGCAATAATTTCTGGTATCATTCCTATTGTTAGAAAAATATGATCTATTCTGCTGAAGGTTTGATGAGGGTGCGAGAAATAAGTGAATTTCTTTTTCATTGGGTTACTTTCTCTCCACGAATCTACCAGATTGTATTTGGAAAGAAGTTGAGAAAAAGGTAATCTAGAGGTTATTTTGGATGGTGTAAAAGGTGATTTATCTAGAAATGGGAGGAGGACCTGGTTCGAATCCCCACACATTATCACTGTTCCTATTTTGTGTGTATTAATCACTTGTAATATGTGTGAGAGGAATGGTGTAGGTTGTTTGTTAGGAGCGTAGTAGGAAATCACTGTGATTGCTGTATCCATTATATAACCCATGAGTATCAGGTATCTACCTTCTGGGTCTTTAATTTCTGATGATAAGGTGAATGGTGTGGATCGGTGAAATGCAATTAGAGTTCCCCTTTGCTTGGTACAGGCAGAAGCCGTGTAAATTTGTTGATAAAAAGGAGAAATAAATTTTGGAGTAGAATCTTTGGTGAAGTGTGTTTCTTGGAGGCATACTATGTGAGCCTTCTTGTTGTGGAAAGTACGGAAGGCTTTGGTCCTTTTTTGAGGGACATTTATTCCCTGAACATTCAGGGAAAGTATATTCAGTGGTGCCATGGCAATAGATCAAATAGTTTTGACTTACTTTTTGTTATGCAGAGCTGACTGCGCAGATCAACCTGTGTGGACTGAAGAGATGAATAGATAGAAAAGAAACCAGTGAATTCTGGAGTAAAGAGTAAACAAAAAAACATATGAGATTAGATGATACATTGTATAAATTATTTTTTGCAAGTAATCACAATTTACCCGTGAAAGAGAATAAATATCTCTCTCAGGGGAATAAGTGCCTTCGTCACACTCCCACATAATATGGTTGGGAGAATGAGGAGGGCTAATGGGGGTACACGGATCTTCCGCTTACAGGAGAGAAGTGCTATGTCAAAAGACATCAAAATGATGTTTCATTAATTGGAGTGCAGAATATAGTTTTGTTGAAATAATTTATTCCAGGGTGGTTGTATATGGTTAGTCTTGCCCTAGGGCTAAATAATTCAGTTAGAAAGGTACTGTTAATAACTTTGGTATTGATGAAGATAGTTTGAATTATTTTGGGATTTTAACCCTTTTAGAGTAAACAATTACATATTTTATTTATATGTAACTGTTTGGATATGTTAACTCATAAAATTGAGGTTGTATTGCTTCAGATTAGAATAAACAAAAACATAGTTCTGGGAACTAGTTAGGTAATATATTTGTTTTAAGAAAAGAAAGAAAAAGCTTCCATTACTTCTGGATTATTGAACATATTTGTCCTAAAAAGTAATAAATCTATTGTTATTACCTGATAATATATAACTGAACAAGAATTTCCTTATTTCACTTATATATTCTAAGGCTATATGAATCAGAAGTAATAAGAAATATAACTGGAATGTAACATGATCCCACACAGTGTGTGACTATCAGAATGCAGTTACATTCAGTTATAAATACAGGTTTTTTATAGAGAACCATCTCTTAGTATAATAAATGAAGAGATATCAGGAATTAGGATGTCAGTCCATTGAATCTTCTTGGTCCATGGATGATGTGGCATAACGGCCTCTTTTGTGAGAATGATGATTCCCATTTTGTTCTGAAATTTTCTGGGTGCTGCCTGAAGGTGAAGATGATGCCATTCTTCTGCGTGCGGGAGTGTTGCTGCTTGTGGGTTCTGTCAGATTTAATTTTAAAAGGGTTTGTTGTAGTTCATCTGCTGATCTGCTTCTGTAAATTGTACCTTGGTAGTTAAATCTGACTGAAAAGGGGAAGCCCCATTGATACATAATGTTGTGGCGTTGCAGTTCCATTAGTTGGGGTTTCATGGATTGTCTTTTAGTAATAGTAAGTTGGGATAGATCAGCAAAAATTTGATAATTGTGTCCTTGAAAATTAAGTTCCTTCTTTTCTCTTGCAGCAATTAGTATTTGTTCTTTTGTTCTGTAATAATGAAATTTTGTGATTATATCACGTGGGGGTCCATCTTTCTTTTTGGCTGTGAGGGCTCTGTGTACTCTGTCCAGTTCTAAACGTTCAATAGGGATATCTGGCTTTAGTTCTTGTAATAGAGCAGTAATAGTAGATTGCAGGTCTGTCACAGTTTCAGGTATTCCCCTTATGCGCAAGTTTGAACGTCTGGCTCTATTTTCGTAATCTTCGAGCTTAGTTTGAAGTATTAAATTCTCTTTTTTTAATTGTTCCAATTCTGTTATATTTTCTTGGGTTGTAATTTAAATTTCATCCATTTTTATTTCTAAGGCTGCGGTGCGGTTTCCCAGCTCTCTTATTTCTTTGGTTAGGCTTTTTGTTATTTGGTCTGAGGTTTGTTTTAAAGCCTTATGAAGCATCTTTTCAAATTGTAATAATATTACTGGGGATACTGAGGAGGCTTGTGGAGAAGTTTGTGAGAGGATTTGTTCTGTATCTGACTCAAATGGAGAGTCTTGCTGTGACATTTTCTGTCTGTGAGAGCGCCCTGATGCTGTATCTTGTGAGGTGACTGGAGCTGCTTCAGCTGCAGTGAGTGCCTGTGAGCTCTTTGTGAGGTGATTTTTATTTCTGCCACGGTTTCCTCCCAGTACCATATTTCCTGCCCAAACTTTCACAGTTTGTTCCCTGGGGCAAAAAGGTTCAAATGGATACCTTTTGAGCCTGCAGGCTCCGCTTTGTCCTTCTCTTCTCTCCTCAGCAGTGTGGAGCTCTAACAATGCATGTCTGCTCCGCTAGGCTCCGCCTCCTGCCCTCCTCCTCACTTTTTTTAAATAATTTTTCTGGGCCTTCCCATCTCTATAAATAATAAATGAATAATAAATGGAAATAATAAAAGTCCTACTCTTGAAAACTAAATGATAGTGTCCCTTTTTAAAATGTGACCCAAAAGCATGTGCTCTTCAGTGCTCAATCTTGATATGCTGTCCACGTGAATCCCGCATAGAAAATATTGGCACACACCACCAATCCCTACTGTGCAGTGGAGGAGATGAGGTAGTGCTATTACATATATTCCCTTAAGGAGGAAGGGATCAGTATGAACATATGGTGGTAACCAGGTCCCACCATTGAAGGTGAAAGCCCCCCTTTTTTATTAATGGAGTGTGTGCCAATATTTTCCATTCAGGATTCATGGGAAACAGTAAATCAAGACAGAACACTGATGAGCACATTTCCTACTTTTGGGTCACATTTTAACCACTTCCCGACCAGCCGCCGCAGTTGTACTGCGGCAGGTTGTCTCTCCTGCGCAAATCGCCGTGATTGTATGTTGGGCACGTACACGGCGATCTGTGGGCATGCGTGTGCCGCTGGAGGCATGCTCATGTGCCCATTAATTAGTGGGGGAGCCAATCAGCAGGTGCACTAGCCACCCACGATCGCTCAACAGAGAGGCAGAACGGGGATCTGCCAGTGCAAACAAACTGGTTTAACTGGTGTTAACTGTTAACTGGTGTTAACAGTGTGTTTTTTTAGCACTGATCACTGTATAATTGTCACTGGTTCCAAAAAAGTGTCAAAAGCATCCAATTTGTCCGCCCCAATGTCACAGTCCTGCTAAAAATCGCAGATCACCACCATTACTAGTAAAAAAATAAAATAATAATAAAAATCCCATAAATCTATCTCCTATTTTGTAGACGAGATAACTTTTGTGCAAATCAATATACGCTAATTGGGATTTTTTTTTTACATACTGGCCTAAACTGAGGAAGACATTTTTTTTAGGATACTTATTATAGCAAAAAGTAAACAATATTATTTTTTTTCAAAATTGTCACTCTTTTTTTGTTTATAGCGCAAAAAATAAAAACCGCAGAGGTGATCAAATACCACCAAAAGAAAGCTCTATTTGTGAGAAGAAAAGGATGTCAATTTTGTTTGATCAAATACCACCAAATACCACCTCTATTTGTTGGAAAAAAAGGACATCAATTTCATTTGGGTACGATGTCGCATGACCGCGCAATTTTCCGTTAAAGCGACGCAGTGCCATATCACAAAAAATGACCTGGTCAGGAAATGGGTAAATCCTTCTGGGCTGAAGTGGTTAAAAAAAGGACAGCATTGTAAAATTTTGAAGAGTAGGACTTATGATTTTCATTTATTATTGTGGGATGATGGCACTGATGTAATTTTTTTCATTAAGATAGTTATTGATTTATTGAGCATATATTATGTTTTCAACACTAGTGAGCACTGCACTTAATTTTTGTTTGTTTTGGTTTATTTTTGTAATGCAATATTTTTTGAATAGTCTGTGCAGCATAAGGTGAAGAATGTTTGTTGTCAAATCCATATAGCTTACATATATAACACATGAAGTGCTAAAGAGGTGCAAGTACATGTTAACAATGAAGATACTGCACATCACTATACACCCTTGCATATTTCTAGCAAACTGTTACATACAAACAGGGATTCTTGGTTTTACATATATTTCAAAACATGTTTAAGCTGGCCAAATGCATTAAAGTGACCCCTTTCTAGCAAGTCCCCAATCTGCTGTGAAAAATGCTAAATACTTGCTTAAAACATATTTTATGGACATATAGGGATCGAGTTACTAAAGGCAAATAGACTGTTGACTTTGCAAGGGAAGGTGAACTTTTAAGGATATTTGCCCCAGAGCTTAGTGAATGAGAGGATCATCATCATGTGCAAACAAAAATACATTTTTTTTCCTTGCACATGATTGGGTATTCTTTGCAAAGTAAAAACTTAACTTCATTCATGGGCTAGCGCAAAGGGATTGTCGTGAACAATAAAGAGACCATACACCAACTATTTTCCAAATATTTATTTGTTAAGAATTTTAACATTGGCCATGGTGTTATTCAAGGGGAAACCTGATAATAATAATGTAATAATACATTTTTTATTGAAATATGAAGCCATCCTGGCTAAAATACATCAACACAAGATTACACAATGTCCATCCAGACAATGCTGGATGACAACTCCCCCACTAAATAATACCATGTCTATATAAGAACTATAGGAAGGGTGGGTGGGAGTCCTGGTTTGGTCCGAAAGGTCAGTGGATAATGTCCAGAATCCCCTTTTATGTGCTCTGGTAGAGTGGGCTTTGTCTACCTGCCAATTCTGTCCAATCCTCTGCTTGTCGCTTGAAGGGCAACCGACAATGTGTTGCCTGTTGCTGTACAGTAGGGATGAGCTTCAAGTTCATGAGTTCGACTCAAACATCGGCTATTCGCCAGTTCGCCGAACAGCGAACAATTTGGATTGTTCGCGGCAAATTCGAAAGCCGCGGAACACCCTTTAAAAGTCTATGGGAGAAATCAAAAGGCTTATATGCATGGTATTGTCATAAAAAGTGTTTGGGGACCTAGGTCCTGCCCCAGGGGACATGTATCAATGCTAAAAGAATTTTTAAAAACGACAGTTTTTTCGGGAGCAGTGATTTTAATAATGCTTAAAGTGAAACAATAAAAGTGTAATATTACTTTAAATTTCGTACCTGGGGGTGTCTATAGTATCCCTGTAAAGGGGAGCATGTTTCCCGTGTTTAGAACAGTCTGACAGCAAAATGACATTTCAAAGGAAAAAAAAAGTCATTTAAAACTACTCGCGGCTATAATAAATTGTCGGTCCGACAATACACATAAAATTTCATTGATAAAAACTGCATGGGATTTCCCCATAGGGGAACCCCGAACTGAAATTTAAAAAAAAAAATTGTGGGGGTCCCCTCAAAATCCATACCAGACCCTTCAGGGTCTGAAAATCCTTTGCAAATTCCTGTTGCCAAATGGTTGACCCATTAAAGTTGCATAAAAAGGAATCCCAGACTTCTAGTCTTCCTTAATACTTTTGGAGATGCAAACACATGAAAATAGGTTCTTTAGGCCTCTAGTGGCCAAAGCAAACTGTCTGGAAAAGATTCTGGCTATTGGGATAACTCGAGCTGCGAAAGCAGAGACCCAATAAAGATTGGGCTTCTTTCAACAATACCTTACGTTTAAACATAAAGAGTGAGATCACTGCTCTCATTCTTTGTAATTTCTCCAGGGGCAATCTAAACTCCATTAACGAATAGTCAATTGTAATTTACAAAAATTCAATAGTGGTAGTAGGAAAAACGTTTTTTCATGTGCAAGCGGAACTCCAAAGGATTTACAGATTTTAAAGATTTTTTCTAGTGATACAAGACATATAGGGCAGTCAGCTGGGCCCACAAACAAAAAGTCATCTAAATAATTCAGAAAACCTTCTGCAGGATACATTTCTGTCAAAACCCAATGTTAAAACTTAGAGAAGACCTCAAAATAAAAACATGATAATGAAAAGCCCATGGGCATGCATTTATCAAAATAAAAACTGCACTGGAATTGGAAACCATTGAAATCAAAACCTTTTGGATGCACTGGAAGCAAACTGAAGGCAGATTTGATGTCTGCCTTCACTAATAATGCACACCCAAATCGCATCAATTGAGCCAGTGCTTCATCAAAGGAGGAGTAGGAAACTGGAGCTTCCACATCCAACACATCATATTTAAGTGATGAATCTGATGAAGCCAGATAGGATATATAGTGTATTAATTGAAAGCTACCTTGCTCTTGTTAATAGGGAGAGCCTGAAATTTGGAGACGGCAGGAGAGGAAAATGCCCAGCTACTCTTCTTTCGGTAACTTCTTTAGAGATTTTATCCGGAACAATAGTGGAATGAATATATACAGAATGTATGTTTTTTTACCCATAAATATTTAAAACACTGATAGCGCTTACAAAATCCAAGAGTCTTTAGACTTGATGCACAGTCCCCTTTTGATAAAATAGGAAGCAAAAATGCAAAAAAGAGATTAAAGGTGATCCACTCAAGAAGAAAAGAATTTGAGGCAAGTTATAATTCATTGATCCAGACGATTAACCATCTCCGCGACACTTGTATGACAATCCCCCAAAGGAAGTTCACTTACCAGATATTACTGGATATACTGCATATCTTTGGGTGTGTTGTTGTCAGCAAGGCTCTGTGAATCTTCATCCAATACTGGTGAGCCGATAGCGTGATTCAGTAGTGTGGGTTGCTGCGTGATCAGGCCCTGACTAATTTCCTCATTGCTTTCGTCAGAGGGCGTGGCCACACAGTGCAACTCCCAACTTTCTGCACTGTGTGGCCATGCCCTCTGATGAAAGCAATAAGGAAACTAGTCGGGGCCTGATCACGCAGCAACCCACACTACTGAATTACGCTGTCGGCTATCCAGTTTGCCTCACCCGGGAACACCGATGTAGCGGTGTAGAGGTATATCAGGAGGGAGCGACTTCATCATTATAATTATTTTTATGCTTTTAACATGTTTTTATTGTAAGTGTACATCTATGAGGAGTTACTGAATAAACACATCTTTTTGAAAAATTACACTATGTGCACCCCCTTTTTTTTCTGCTTGTAACGAGCAATATATAGATGGAAAGATGCAGTGATTGCTGATTATAGCCACCTGACATCCGTACACCTACCCACCAATATTGGATGAAGATTCACAGAGCCTTTCTGACAACAACACACCCAAAGATATGCAGTATATCCAGTAATATCTGGTAAGTGAATTTCCTTTGGGGGATTGTCATACAAGTGTCGCGGAGATGGCTAATCATCTGGATCAAAGAATTATAACTTGCCTCTTATTCTTTTCTTCTGGAGTGGATCACCTTTAATCTCTTATTTGCATTTTTGCTTCCTATTTTATTTAAGTGGACTGTGCATCAAGTCTGAAGACTCTTGGATTTTATAAGCGCTATTATGCCCCGTACACACGGTCGGATTTTCCGACGGAAAATGTGTGATAGGACCTTGTTGTCGGAAATTCCAACCGTGTGTGGGCTCCATCGGACATTTTCCATCGGATTTTCAAACACACAAAGTTTGAGAGCAGGATATAAAATATTCCGACAACAAAATCCATCGTCGGAAATTCCGATCGTGTGTACACAAATCCGACGGACAAAGTGCCACGCATGCTCAGAATAAATAAAGAGATGAAAGCTATTGGCCACTGCCCCGTTTATAGTCCCGACATACGTGTTTTACGTCACCGCGTTTAGAACGATCGGATTTTCCGACAACTTTGTGTGACCGTGTGTATGCAAGACAAGTTTCAGCCAACATCCATCCTAGGATTTTGTTGTCGGAATGTCCGAACAAAGCCCGACCGTGTGTACGGGGCATAAGTGTTTTAATAGTTATATTTGGACATATTTTTTGATATATTGATTTCCTATTATAGTAGCAGTTTGTAGATATTGTATCTTTACCGTGAGTGCTGAGGAAGAGATATCTACCATTGTTTGATCATTTCTCATTTGTTTGTCAGTTTGTGTTTTACCTTAGTGCAGCCTTTCCCATTGAAGGAAGGAACGAAAAAACCTTCCTTGCAACCATTAATTAATAGATCTGCCATCTTGCAATCTGGGTAGCGATCTAACCAAGGTAACATTCTTGTTAGGTTCACTGGGGTCCTGGCTTTTTGCAATAGCATCCCGTGGGTGTGATGAAGAGAGGCTGCTGCTGCTTTCCGAAAACATTTGCTAGCCGGATGGTTCCTATTGCAGTAAGAGCACTTGTGTCTATATCTGCAATTTGATCAAAATTTGCATTGTCCTTCATTGAAGGCAAAACAAAATCCTTTAAGAAAAGTAGTTTGTGGGCTAGCCATCGTTCTTGTTGCAAAACGAGGCTTCTGCGGTAGCATGAGGATCAACCACAAGCCTACGTCCTTTGACCCCAAACGTAAAGAGGTGTGGACTGACAATCTTTGCCTAAAATTTTTGTCATATGTGAACTATGCAGTACCACCAAAATGACGAAAGGCTTTAGCAATTATATCCAAGTGCTGGAATAAGCCTGAGCATCTCTCAGGGCAAAGCTCTCCCAGCACCGCTGCATAAATGCAAAAAGCCTGCAACCAGTTCTGAAAAGTTTTGGGGATAGCCCTCCTCCTATCCTCCGCTGTACGGTCCTTGCTTTCTTTTCAGATTTTGCCAGGAATTCTTTTGACACAGGTAATAATGACAACATGACAATGAAATTACCCCAAAAATGTGTGTAGAATGTGGGACTTTAGAGGTACACCCAACATATGAAGAACACTATCGTTTAAAAATTATGTAAATATTTATTGAAACAATTTAAGAAAAAAGCAATAAAATGTGAAAAGACAGAGGCACAGTCTCATGGTGCAAAGTTAAATATAAATGCTAACCCTAGCAAGGGCATGTTACAAAATGATTATATAACGGATATTGTTTCAGTCTGGGAAAGTTTGTCAGAACCTGCCCTACATGGAAAATTTTATAGATAATGGGCTCCTGTCTAGAACTCCTGCTAATATTCAAAAAAATGTTAACCCTTCTCTTGCTTTGAGGCTCACTCCTTCTGTAGTTGGTGAAACTTTTTTTAAAGAGGTCATGCCTTGTGAAGTCTCACCTGTGGGGTTTCACCTAGCTAATTCAATTAAAGAAAAGATTTGGAGGGGGTAATTTCACTGACAAGCAGAATGGGTAGAGATCAGTTTTCCAAAAATACTTAAAGGTTTTTTTGTGTACCAACATCCCTAAAGATAGTAAAGCAAAAATGTGTGTAGAATGTGGGACTTAAGAGGTACACCCAATATATTAAGAACACTATCGATTAAAAATTATGTAACTATTTATTGAAACAATTTAAGAAAAAAGCAATAAAATGTGAAAACAGTTTACATTCATAGTCAAAGGTGAACATCCATAACCAAATATTGACAGATGAAGAGAAAAACTGTAATCACATAGATCTAAGCGTAGCCACGTCCACAAATTTCAACATGTTTCGCCAGAAAGGCTTCATCAGGAAAATGGACGAGGATATTTGATTATTCAAAAGCAATACACATGATAAGAACAACCTTGGGTGTATAAAGAGAAAACAAAAAATGAATAGTTACATAAAAATAACACATTTAACATTTATATTTATGCATATTAGTAGCTCTTTAGCTTGCACAACCATGACTCCATCAAAAAAAAAAAAAAACCCAATCCCAACCCAACCCTAACCCAACCTTACACCCACCACCTCCATAATCCCCAAACTAACACAAACACCACCCCTACATCAAGTCCATACCTCAATAAGAGTTCCGGGGAAGTCGCAGGGTCCAGGGTGTCGGGTAAGAGGAGAGGAGGGGAAGGGGAACCCTCAGAATTCACTGCCCCTGTAGTCCAGAAAAATTGCCAGATCACCCGTAGGGAGGGATGTGTGTTTTTATAAATAAAAGACCACCCAGAAAAGAAGAAATGATAACGATATCTGCAATATATATCATAGATAGTAAAAAACATATTACGGATGAGGGGGGGCACAAGTCCACAGCAATACCTAGTCAATGGACCGTACTCACCATCACCTAATAAAACAAATAGATATTTATATTGGGAGCTCATGCGGACTGATGGCACGGTACCAAATATGGAAATGCATCTATGCGAGAATCCAAAAAGACCACAGCTACTTCATAGTAGGAATGAGCCGAACACCCCCCTGTTTGGTTCGCACCAGAACATGTGAACAGGAAAAAAGTTCGCTCGAACACGCGAACACCGTTAAAGTCTATGGGACACGAACATGAATAATCAAAAGTGCTAATTTTAAAGGCTTATATGCAAGTTATTGTCATAAAAAGTGTTTGGGGACCTGGGTCCTGCCCCAGGGGACATGGATCAATGCAAAAAAAGTTTTAAAAACTGACGTTTTTTCAGGAGCAGTGATTTTAATAATGCTTAAAGTCAAACAATAAAAGTGTAATATCCCTTTAAATTTCGTAGCTGGGGGGTGTCTATAGTATGCCTGTAAAGGGGCGCATGTTTCCCGTGTTTAGAACAGTCTGACAGCAAAATGACATTTCGAAGGAAAAATTTCATTTAAAAACTACCCACGGCTATTGCATTGCCGACAATACACATAGAAGTTCATTGATAAAAACGGCATGGGAATTCAACACAGGGAAACCCCGAACCAAAATTAAAAAAAAAGAAATGTCTTCCTTCATCTTCTTCTTCTTCTGGTTCTTCTGGCTCTTCTGGTTCTTCTTCTGGCGTTCTCGTCCAGCATCTCCTCCGCGGCGTCTTCTATCTTCTTCTCCTCGGGCCGCTCCGCACCCATGGCATGGGGGGAGGCTCCCGCTCTTCTCTTCATCTTCTTCTTCATCCTCTTCTCTTCTTCCTTCTCCTCTTCTTCATTTTCTTCTCTGGGCCGCTCCGCATCCATGCTGGCATGGAGGGAGGCTCCCGCTGTGTAACGGAGTCTCCTCATCTGACAGTTCTTAAACAACGGGGGCGGGGCCACCCGATGACCCCGCCCCCCTCTGATGCACGGTGACTTGACGGGACTTCCCTGTGACGTCACTGGGAATGCCACAGGGAAGTCCCGTCATGTCCCGTGCGTCGGAGGGGGCGGGGTCACCGGGTGGCCCCGCCCCCCGTTATTTAAGAACCGTCAGACGAGGAGACGCCGTCACACAGCGGGAGCCTCCCTCCATGCCAGCATGGATGCGGAGCGGCTCAGAGAAGAAAATGAAGAAAAGAAGAAGGAAGAAGAGAAGAGGATGAAGAAGAAGATGAAGAGAAGAGCGGGAGCCTCCCCCCATGCCATGGGTGCGGAGCGGCCCGAGGAGAAGAAGATAGAAGACGCCGTGGAGGAGATGCTGGACGAGAACGCCGGAGGAAGAACCAGAAGAGCCAGAAGAACCAGAAGAGGAAGAAGATGAAGGAAGATAGAAGAAAGAAGAAGCATTTAAATAAAGGAATTGTCAAAAACTGTCTCTTGTCATTTTTAACATTTTTGACAGTTTTTTAGTGAAATGGTAGGGGTAAGTACCCCCTTACCATTTCACACAGGGGGGGCCGGGATCTGGGGGTCCCCTTGTTAAAGGGGGCTTCCAGATTCCGATAAGCCCCCGCCCGCAGACCCCCACAACCACCGGCCAGGGTTGTGGGGATGAGACCCTTGTCCTCATCAACATGGGGACAAGGTGTTTTGGGAGGCTACCCCAAAGCACCTTCCCAATGTTGAGGGCATGTGGCCTGGTACGGTTCAGGAGGGGGGGCCGCACTCTCGTCCCCCCCTCTTTTCCTGCGGCCTGCCAGGTTGCGTGCTCGGATAAGGGTCTGGTATGGATTTTTGGGGGACCCCACGCCGTTTTTTTTTTTTTTTGGCGCGGGGTTCCCCTTAAAATCCATACCAGACCTGAAGGGTCTGGTATGAAATTTAGGGGGAACCCCACGTCATTTTTTTTTTTTTAATTTTGCCCGGGGTTCCCCTTAATATCCATACCAGACCTGAAGGGCCTGGTATGGAATTTAGGAGGACTCCCACGTAATTTTTTTTTTTTAATTTTGGTTCGGGGTTTCCCTGTGTTGAATTCCCATGCCGTTTTTATCAATGAACTTCTATGTGTATTGTCGGCAATGCAATAGCCGCGGGTAGTTTTAAATGGAATTTTTCCTTCGAAATGTAATTTTGCTGTCAGACTGTTCTAAACACGGGAAACATGCGCCCCTTTACAGGCATACTATAGACACCCCCCAGGTATGAAACTTAAAGGGATATTACACTTTTATTGTTTGACTTTAAGCATTATTAAAATCACTGCTCCTGAAAAAACGGCCGTTTTTAAAACTTTTTTTGCATTGATCCATGTCCCCTGGGGCAGGACCCGGGTCCCCAAACACTTTTTATGACAATAACTTGCATATAAGCCTTTAAAATTACCACTTTTGATTTCTCCCATAGACTTTTAAAGGGTGTTCTGCGGCATTCGAATTTGCCGCGAACGCCCCAAATTGTTCGCTGTTCGGCAAACTTGCGAACAGCCAATGTTCGAGTCGAACATGAGTTCGACTCGAACTCGAAGCTCATCCCTACTTCATAGTTTCTGAAACGATATGTGTATATATGCACCTGCATCAATATCTTGTATAAAAGACATATATATATATATATGTGTAGTGTCTCTAAATCCTTAAGAGCACATGCTCACCTCAAAGATATCACACCGCTGTGTAAGAGACTGCATCACATTCCTACTGGTACAGCTGGAGAAAAAGCCCAAAGGTAATAAACCTCAATGGGTAGTCAGCTCCTATGTTCCAAATGGAGCAAGGAGATGGATGATGACAATCAAAGAAAAAGAAACAAGAAAACAGGCACCCAAAGCAGTGCTTAGTTCCCAATTAAGTATACCGCAAGATGCTAGACCAGCTATCAATCATTGTAGTTTTACCTAGTGCCGGCGTCCGTGTTCAACATGAGCTCCCAGGCTGCTAACACAGGCATCAAAATGTGTGGGGTTTAAATATCCCTCCCCATGGCGCCAAAGTGCAGCGCATGATGTCACGCCTCACCGGCGTCAAGCGGACGCAAAAGGGAGGTCCAAGGTCCATGGACTGAGTATCCGGAACCGGATACCAAAACCCGGAAGTGAATGGTGCTTCTGGTGGTCAAAAGCAGTACTATAACCCACATTGGGAACAGTACTGGACCAAGAAGATGGAAAGCTTGGGCAGATGGTATATATTGGCTTTGGTCACAGTTAAACCGGAATGACATGGATCAAAAGGATACCTCAAGGTGGGCGTGGAGCGGGGTGGCACCCCCCTGAAGGGGGTGTAAGCCAACACTATTCCACACCCTTGGGCATCCATATGGGGATCTAAAGGCACTGAACTGGGGAAGTAAAAATGAGGGAACAAACAGGCAAAAAAAAAACCACAACCCACAACCCACATAAAGCTTAGATGTGGTCATGATTGTGCATCACAATATTTAATTTACAATGTTGCACACATTATTTGTATCTACATGTAGAGGGTTATATAAGATATCACAACTGACTCAGTATATATTGCTTTCCCTATTCCAAAACAAAATTCTAAATAACAAAAGTCAACCTTGGGCCGGACAACCCACCGGGAACTAATTATGGTATGGTATATGTCTAAAAGTCCCATAATGTTCAAAAGTAATGAGTGATTCGAAAATGAAAAGGATAGATAGTAAAAAACGAAACCAAAACTATAGTCAGTGTACCCAAATAGATAACCACATTCAGGGATCAAGCCTATGGTCAATATGCCCAGATAGATAACCCTATTTAGGGAACATTTTCTCAAAAAGACATGAATAAACATGTCCAGATGAGGGATATAGTTCACAAAAAAGGCTTATAGCTAATCCCCTCATTGAGGCCAGGGGACCGAGTGGCCTGTAAAGAATAGATCCATCTCGTCTCCAATTGAAGGAGTTTATTATCAATATCCCCACCCCGTTCGTGTTCGGGAAGGTGTTCAAGACTGAAAAAGCCAATAACTTTTAGATCGAAATTGTGGTATAGCCCCACATGACGGCTAATTGGTGTTTCCATCCTATGTTTAGAAATCAGGGACACATGGTCCCTGATTCTGCAGAATAGTGGGCGCTTTGTTTTTCCCACGTAAAATGCCCCGCAACGACATTTCATTAAGTATACAGATTTGAATAATCAAATATCCTCGTCCATTTTCCTGATGAAGCCTTTCTGGCGAAACATGTTGAAATTTGTGGACGTGGCTACGCTTAGATCTATGTGATTACAGTTTTTCTCTTCATCTGTCAATATTTGGTTATGGATGTTCACCTTTGACTATGAATGTAAACTGTTTTCACATTTTATTGCTTTTTTCTTAAATTGTTTCAATAAATATTTACATAATTTTTAATCGATAGTGTTCTTAATATATTGGGTGTACCTCTTAAGTCCCACATTCTACACACATTTTTGCTTTACTATCTTTAGGGATGTTGGTACACAAAAAAACCTTTAAGTATTTTTGGAAAACTGATCTCTACCCATTCTGCTTGTCAGTGAAATTACCCCCTCCAAATCTTTTCTTTAATTGAATTAGCTAGGTGAAACCCCACAGGTGAGACTTCACAAGGCATGACCTCTTTAAAAAAAGTTTCACCAACTACAGAAGGAGTGAGCCTCAAAGCAAGAGAAGGGTTAACATTTTTTTGAATATTAGCAGGAGTTCTAGACAGGAGCCCATTATCTATAAAATTTTCCATGTAGGGCACGTTCTGACAAACTTTCCCAGACTGAAACAATATCCTTTATATAATCATTTTGTAACATGCCCTTGCTAGGGTTAGCATTTATATTTAACTTTGCACCATGAGACTGTGCCTCTGTCAAGTTAATGTCATTATCAGCAACATTTAAAAAAACAGCATTTTGTACCCCTTCAGTCTCTGTAGTAAAAGCACCAACTGTATGTGGCCCTTTCAGATTTTTAATATACTAGACAAAGAATTAACCATAACATTCAATTCAGAGATTTTGTTAATGGATAGCATCTCACAACCAGGCAAATTCACTGTCTGCTCATTGCTGACCACTGCAGGGGCTGGCTGAGTAACATTAAGCCAGCCACTTTTCTTTGAAGTGCATTCCTGTGATGAACACTACTAGCTCCCTCCTTGCCTCCAGGCTGTGGAGAAGCATCTGTTCTTTTTTCTTCTTTTTCCTTCCCATCTGTTGTTGTGGACTGCGCCTGTGTGCAGCTGTCTCCTCCATTGTTTCAGGGGCTGGCAGACATGTCGGGCAGGGCCGAGCTGTGACCTTTCTCCAGACTGCGCAGAAGCCATACCTCACCTTCCGAACTTTCAGCCCTCTCAATGAGGCGAACGGTGCTTCATCCCGCCGAGTCACGGTCTGGTCCTAAAGGTCAGTCATAAAAGGCAGAATCCCCTTTTAAGTGCTCCGGTAGCATGGGCTTTGGCTACCTGCCAATTCTGTCCAATCCGCTGCTTGTCGCTGTGCAGGGCAACCAACCAATCTGTTGCTTGTTGCTGTGGCAACCTGTGGAGAAAGTACAGGAAAAGACATCCATCCTTTGAGATATCCCATGAGGGTCCAGCATATTACTATGGACCTGACATTATGCTATGGGGTAAATTCCCTTTCAAAGTGAAAAGTCTTTTTGTCTTTAGTAAATTAACCTCATAGTGCCAGTATGGGGTAGATAGACACGGCCGGAGGAGAACTACAGACACAGGTCTGGTCATTGACTTGCACTATACAAAAGAAATGGGGAAATGTCTGTGCTCAAATACAAAATAGCTTACATATAACAGATGAGGTTGTAAAGGGGGGTGACCACATGGTGACACTGAAAATACAGAATTAACCCTCTAAACGCTGCAATACCCCCTCACAGCTTTCTAGCAAACTTTTTTTTTATAAAAACAGGGATTCCTGGTATGCATGCATTGCAATATTATTATTATTATTATTATTATTATTATTATTATACAGGATTTATATAGCATCGACAGTTTATGCAGCGCTTTACAACAATAGGACAGACAGTACAATTACAATACAATTCAATACAGGAGGAATCAGAGAGCCCTGCTCGTTAGAGCTTGCAATCTAGGAGGGAGGGAAGTTATACAAAAGGATAATAGCTGTGGGGAATGAGCTAATGGAGAAAATAGTGCAGTTGTTAGATGGAGGCAGGATAGGCTTCTCTGAAGAGGAAAGTTTTCAGGGATTGCCTAAAAGTGGATAAATTTGGAGACAGTCTGACAGATTGGCGTAGGGAATTCCAGAGGATGGGCGAGGCTCGGGAGAAGTCCTGGAGGCGGATATGGGAGGAGGTGATGAGGGAGCTAGAGAGCAGGAGGTCTTGGGAGGAACGGAAAGGGCGAATAGATTGGTATTTTGAGACTAGGCTAGTGATGTAGCTGGGGCAGAGTTGTGGATGGCTTTGTAACTTATTGTTAGTATTTTGAATTTAATTAGTTGGGCAAGTGGCAGCCAATGGAGGGATTGGCAGAGAGGTGTAGCAGACACTGAGCGGTTTGTAAGGTGGATGAGTCTGGCAGCAGCATTCATGATGGACTGAAGGGGGGATAGTCTATTTAATGCCCCTGTTGAAGACCCATCGGTGGAAACGCGTAGGGCCATTTCATTACTCTCCACATCCTTGAGCTCTGAACCATCCAGATATCCGTACATCTGCCTCGTGTGGCATACTGCCTATATGACTATGTCGCTGACATTAGAGTCCACCGGTTCCGGTAAAAGCATTTATATGGCATTCAATTGTTGATGGTTTTTCCATTTGGGTTTGCCTCTAAGGACGGAGTCGTAATCCCATTTACACCGCTCTTGGTCTCTGTTCATTTGGTGTTGGATCATTGTGTTGGACATTTATTTTCCAGTCCTTTTCACATCACTTATTATTAGAGGTTTAGGCTACTTTCACACTGAGGCGTGCGGGCGTTGGTGGTACAGCGGCGCTAAGTATAGCGCCGCTTTACCGTCGTTTTAGCAGCGCTAGCAGGGCGGTTTTAACCTCCCGCTAGCGGCCGTAAAAGGGTTAAAACCGCCCGCGAAACGCTGCTGCAGCGACGCTTTGAGGGCGGATTTGCAGAGCTGCCCCATTGTTTTCAATGGGAAGGGGCGCTTTAGGAGCGGTAAATACACCGCTCCTACAGCGCTCTAAAGATGCGGCTTGCAGGACTTTTTAGACCGCCCTGCAAGCGCACCGCTCCAGTGTGAAAGCCCTCGGAGTGCAGCTCTTTCGGGGCGCTATTTTTAGCACTTTAGCGCCTGAAAAGCGCCTCAGTGTGAAAGGAGCCTTATTATTGTTTACAGATGGACTTTTTTCTGTATATGGACTTTTGAGTTTAACATTCACTTGACACATTTATCACAATTTCTGTGTTTATTTATTAGCGCTATATTTTTTACTATTTAAAGGTAAGCCAATGAGGAGGGAGTTGAAGTAGTCGAGGCGAAAGATAACCAGGGAATGAATCAGGAGCTTTGTGGTATCATTGTTTAGAAAGGGACGTAGTTTAGAGGTGTTGCAGAGGTTAAGGCGGCAAGCTTTGGAAAGTGATTGGATTTGGGGCCGAAAGGAGAGTTCAGAATCCAGGATAACACCTAGCACCCTGACATGTGGGGATGGGTGGATGGTTGTGCCATTGCTCTTGACAGATATGTCAGGGGAAGAGGCACGTGGGGAAGGAAATATTATAAGCTCGGTTTTGGACAAGTTGAGTTTGAGGAAGTGGACCCAGATATTTAATTTTTTGTAGAGTTATTCCCGGTTTAATACTGAGTATGCAGTTTATCACCCAGAAGGATACTCTGTATTCAAAGTCATCGGATCATTTTTCCCCAGCTCAAGAAGCAGAGCTCCATGTTTTAGCAAAGCCTGTGAGCTATAAAAAGAATGTATATTTATATAGATAGTCGAGATATCGAGAGCTTTTGGTTCCATTTGAAGGGCCAGAAGTTTGTTTCTACTTCGGCAGGTAAACCAACCAAGCATGCTAAGTTAATTTGATCGGCTGTTTTCAGCCTTCCAGGTTCATGCTGAGGTAGTATATTAACTTTAAAGCTCACACATGGAAGCAGACCAGGTGACTAAGGATGCTGCATTTACAGCCCCGGACACTTGATGGGTCTGTGCAACTCACAGATTCCACCCTAGTTCTGGCCCAGTATAGCTGGGATTAATAATTCAACTTTAAGGACACCAGAACGAAAAGAACAAGTGGTCCACATGGGCAACTTCTTATGAAACAGGACTTTGGAAAAGGTGATCATTTATGTCTGCCAGCCACTCTTTTCCCACCAGCTTGACACATGGACCGTGTCATTATATACAAGCAGTTATGGCTGCCTTAGTAAATGAGCGTGGGATAGAGCTAGGGTTCTCCACAGTTGTTTTTATAACATACCACTTCTTGTTTTACCTGTTACCAAAGGTGTTACTAAAAGCTGAACATTCCTTCCAGAAAAAAAAAAAAAAAAGATATCCAGATGCCCAAGTCAGGATCTTACGAGTCTGTCTGTATGGACATGTTTTCTGGATGTCCAGTAGCAAATGCTACTGCAAATGCCACAGTAAAAAGTGTTATCAGAAGTAGTTTGTAAGTACAGAGTGCCAGAAAGTACAGCGAGTAACAGAGGAAATCATTTTTATAGGAGAGTCCGTACTAGAAGTTTTGAGGTTTTATTTTTATACTCCCTACTGTCTACAATGTAGCGGACAAAGTAGAGTAAGAAACTAGAAAACTTTTGCCTGAATGTTTTCTTATATTTTATCAAGCCCCTAAGGGGGATGTTGAACTCTCTCCCTATGGGATTTGGTTTGGGAGTGTGTTACTTATATTTTGTCTCAGCAGTTCCCAATTTCAGATCCTAAAAGTTTGGAAGGATCTAAAACTAAAGCCAGGTGACTTGTGGATTGTTAAGAGACATTTATATATAAGGAAATGATCGGAGAATAAATACAGCATGTATTTCATGTACAGTTTTTGCAAAACTTGAAGGAAAAGTCACCTGGATCCACACCAGACACTGCAAAAATGACTAAATTAAAGAAATCTCTGTGTTTGATTTGTTCCCCTCTTGTGATCACAGTCTAGGGTACTTTTTGATTCAATTTAATTGTAAGGGATATATGTCACACACTGTTGCTGGTATGTTGGCCCATTCCTCCATGCAGATCTCCTCTAGAGCAGTGATGTTTTGGGGCTGTCGCTGGGCAACAGGGACTTCCAACTACCTCCAAAGTTTTTCTATGGGGTTGAGATCTGGAGACTGGCTAAGCCACTCCAGGACCTTGAAATGCTTCTTACGAAGTCACTCCTTCGTTGCCCGGGCAGTGTGTTTGGGATCATTGTCATGCTGAAAGACCCAGCCACGTTTCATCTTCAATACCCTTGCTGATGGGAGGAGGTTTGCACTCAAAATCTCACGATACATGGCCCCTTTCATTCTTTCATGTACACGGATCAGTCATCCTGTTCCCTTTGCAGAGAAACAGCCCCAAAGCATGATGTTGCCATCCCCATGCTTCACAGTAGGTATGGTGTTCTTTGGTTGCAACTCAGCATTCTCTCTCCTCCAAACACGGCGAGTTGTGTTTCTACCAAATAGTTCTACTTTTGTTTCATCTGACCATATGACATTCTCCCAATCCTCTTCTGGATCATCCAAATGCTCTCTAGCAAACCTCAGACGGGCCCGGACATGTACTGGCTTAAGTAGGGGGACATGTCTGGCACTGCAGGATCTGAGTCCCTGGTGGCGTAGTGTGTTACTGATGGTAGCATTTGTTACGTTGGTCCCAGCTCTCTGCAGGTCATTCACTAGATTCCCCCATGTGGTTCTGGGATTTTTGCTCACCGTTCTTGTGATCATTTTGACCCCATGGGGTGAGATCTTGCGTGGAGCCCCAGATTGAGGGAGATTATCAGTGGTCTTGTATGTCTTCCATTTTCTAATTATTGCTCCCACAGTTGATTTCTTCACACCAGGCTGCTTGCCTATTGCAGATTTAGACTTCCCAGCCTGGTGCAGGTCTACAATTTTGTTTCTGGTGTCCTACGACAGCTCTTTGGTCTTCACCATAGTGGAGTTTGGAGTGTGACTGTTTGAGGTTGTGGACAGGTGTCTTTTATACTGATAACAAGTTCAAACAGGTGCCATTAATAGAGGCAATGAGTGGAGGACAGAGGAGCCTCTTAAAGAGGAAGATACAGGTCTGTGAGAGCCAGAAATCTTGCTTGTTTGTAGGTGACCAAATACTTATTTTCCACCATAATTTGCAAATAAATTCTTTTAAAAATCAGACAATGTGATTGTCTGGATTTGTTTCCACATTTTGTCTCTCATAGTTGAGGTATACCTATGATGACAATTACAGGCCTCTCTCATCTTTTTAAGTGGGAGAACTTGCACAATTGGTGGCTGACTAAATACTTTTTTGCCCCACTGTATATATACCGTATTTATCGGCGTATAACACGCACCCCAAGTTTAGGAGAGAATTTTAAGGAAAAAAACTTTTAGGAGGGAAGTTTAAGGAAAAGAAACTTACATTAAAATGCCCATCAATGCAGCCTCATCAGTGTTCATCTGCAGCCTTGTTAGTGTCATTGCAGCCTTTTCAGTGCAGCTTTGCCCCAGTGCAGTTTTGTCAGTGCAGCCTTGTCAGTGCAGCCTTGTCAGTGCAGTCTTGTCAGTGCAGTCTTGTCAGTGCAGCCTTGTCCCCAGTGCAGCCTTGTCCCCAGTGCAGCCTTGTCAGTGCTGTCTTGTCAGTGCAGTCTTGTCAGTGCAGCCTTGTCCCCAGTGCAGCTTTGTCAGTGCAGCCTTGTCAGTGCAGCCTTGTCAGTGCAGTCTTGTCAGTGCAGCCTTGTCCCCAGTGCAGTCTTGTCAGTGCAGCCTTGTCCCCAGTGCAGCCTTGTCAGTGCAGCCTTGTCCCCAGTGCAGCCTTGTCAGTGCAGCCTTGTCAGTGCAGTCTTGTCAGTGCAGCCTTGTCCCCAGTGCAGCCTTGTCCCCAGTGCAGTCTTGTCAGTGCAGCCTTGTCCCCAGTGCAGCCTTGTCCCCAGTGTCCATGCCTACCGCCTGCTGCCGCCGCCGCCGACATACACATGCTAGTAGTTTTAAATATGGCGCCGCGGAGTTCGGAGGGACTCGGCGCCGGCGGAACTGAACGAACGCCGCCGAGATACACATAGTCGAGTGTATTCGGCTCTTTCCGGCGCCGCTCACAGTCCCACCCAGTCCCGCCCTATGATGGACATAACACAGGTCCAATGGCGGGACTGGGCGTGACTGTGAGCGGCGCCGGAAAGAGCCGAATACACTCAACTATGTGTATCTCGGCTCTGTGATTTCGGCGGCGCTCGTTCAGCACCGCCGAGTCCCTCCGAACTCCGCGGCGCCATATTTAAAACTACTCGCTATGTAAATGTCGGCGGCGATCGCCGACATTCACATAGCGATAGCGGGGATCGGCGTATAACACGCACCCACGACTTTCCCCTGATTTTAAGGGGAAAAAAGTGCGTGTTATACGCCGATAAATACGGTATATATATATATATATATATATATATATATATATATATATATATATATATATATTTGAAAAGTAGTTTAGCCATGTTGAAGTCATATTTGTCTTTTTGTACATCTTCCATTCTATGTAGAATTGTCTGTGTTTACATGTGCTGATAAGTCAGCATGCCAACAATTCGGCTAGAGAGCCATTCTGTCCACAGGAGTGTACAGCCAGTACTCTGTAAATATGTCTTATCAATCATTTGTTTTTCACAATGAAAAGTCATTTTGTAATGAAAAAGCTGCTCGACTATTATTTTCTCCACAATGGAGTTTTTGCCTCTTTGGCCAGGACTACCTTCACCTAAGCGTGTGGAGTTTCCAGGTTAAAGGTGATAGCAGGTAAGGTGATCAAAATATTGATCAAAAGAGGGGAGACTGTAATGGAAATTTGTAAGTTCTGTATATAATTGTATTCTATTTTGGATGTATTGCACACTGCCCTCACTGTGCACACGGCACTAATAATGTTTTCAGTGCATGTTTACATTCTTTCGAGTCCTGATTAGAATTAGCCTGCCTATGTAACGCCCCTTGTTACCATAAACGTACAATTGTAATATTAATGTGATACCTACATAATCATGTGTGTAAAAACCTTCAATTGCATCATAATGAAGCAGAACAGTTATTTGGAAAGATGGTGAGCGTATCTTTTGTGTCTGTTCCCTACTGCAGTAGTTATTATTAATTTTGAACCACTAATTAATAGGAGGATAGGAGTTGCCTATCATCAATTTAACCAAGTCACACTTAACTATTCAAGGTGCATATTAGCATGGCAGTATCACATTTTACATCAACAGTCCACTCATTTAATACTTATCCTGTGTTGTGATGCACATTATAAAGAATAATTCAGAACAATTCAAACTTATCGCTTTTATATTGATTCAGGACAAGTAAGCTCAGTTCTTTTAGGAGGTGGAGACTTGTCACATGCTTCAGTTAAATGTTTACAGGTTGTTATATTTTGCATGGGATACTAATAATACGAATTTTACACACCTACTAGCCAAGAGATCATCAATCTCAACCTCCCTAGATACACCATCCTTTCCACATTGTTTTGTTGATTATATTGTGTCATTAATGACAGCTGCCCAACTAGTTTCCTATGGAGTGTATACTGTATATAAATTTAAAGTGGGGCTAATGACTCTTTCCTAAGCCAAGCTAAGACTGTGGCTGCTGGACAGGAACTGAGGTTACAGCCCACCTGATAACCTACACAAGTGTATTGATCTTTGTTTATAGAGATCAAGGAGTTCTGGTAGAAGGTTGTGATGTTTGTTGTGTGGGGCACTGGTAGAGGACACCAGTCTGTTTTTTTTTTTTTTACATTAAAGGAAAGAACCGCAATTTGAATAGTTTACCATTTAATAGTTTATATTTATGGCATGAGCAATTATGTCACTGTTTTGTACTGAGATTGTTACTTATTGTCTTTCACTAGTGCAGAAAGAATTTTGTATTATTATCCCAATAGAAATAGCTATGTTTAATGGGAGTAAAAATATGAATTATATATAGAGCCTAGATATAAATATAAAAAGATACCTAACAGGAATTTAAATGTAATAATTACAATTCTATGATTTGTAGTTTACTTTTTCTTAGCCTATACAAAATGCAACTTCAATCAGATTAATGATTATTACAACTGTAATAATGACTTTTGCATTTGCTTACTGAAGTGTCCATATTCACCAGTGTACATTGATAAGATCTTGGGCACATTCAAATTTTGGACGCATCACAGTGACATTCATGTTGGCCTTGGGCTTCAAGGTTTACAAGCACTAACCAACAGGGACAATCCAGTGGCCGTATATTTTGTGGAAGAAAAACTTTAAATTCATAAATTGTGTAAGCTAGATCATGTATCATATTTTTAAATCTAATTGTTTCATTTAGTTCAATTGTTACTGTTTTTCTTTTGACATTGTAAATTTAGGTTAATTTTTCGTTACAGTCAGCATCCATCTATCACCCAGGACAGTGCACTTATCCTATGGGGCAGTTTGTAGAGGAAATTTGCGATAAGCTATTTCTGGTTTGCTGAAATGCAGTCTGGCTATGAGTCTCTACTCTTCATCCTAAATACAGGGAATACAGGAAGGAACGAGGCTGCCACATAATTCTTCATGCAGCATGTGATCACGCTACTCTTTTTATATTTGAACCCTGTTACAGTTGCTTGAATAACATGATTGTGGGTGGCCAGCTTGCATTTCACCTGATGTTAGTTAATATATATATGTAGCACTAACTCACAGTGGAGCTACTGGTTTAAACGGGCCTGTTACCTTCACTTTGCTTCCCTCTGTTTCACCAGGTCTAGGGGTTCTGTTGAGTTTACTGCTGGACGACACACGTACCAACACTGGAGTATGTTTTCAATGCTTTATTGAACAGTCAAACTTTAGGAAGTAGCAGGAAAGATACGGAAAAGGAAACCTTCAGGAGAAACTCAAATATCTTCTTACAAGATCTTAGCGACAAATATCCCGGTAGAATTCAGATAATTATGTGGAATGCATTCCCCTCATGGGACGCACTCTTTGCTCGTCTGGATAGGCCACTCTCACCGGTCTAGCAGCCAGTACGCAGCACGAATCTAAAGTCTCTGCCACAGACTCACTTGGGGGGGTAAATCTGCACGATCCTCTGCCACAGGATGTATCAGATCTTCTGCAGTGAACAGTCAGTCACAGTGCCTGAACCTTTAAGCCGAACCGGCGACACTATGCTGTATAATTACTTCTTTTGGATACGTCCTACAACCGAGTCACCAGGCCCCTCTATAGACCAGCACGCTGCGTGATCTCTCCAAGACGGGTCCTCCCCTGGGATCTCCTCAGCTGTCCAGCTTCGTCACACAGGACCGACAGCTCAGGACCATTCCTCGGCCGCGGTGGTAGGCCCGAGACAAGCCTCTGGACCCACCCCTGTGCCGTAGCATCGTGGGCCGATCGGAGGACCACGAGGTAGCTCCTTAACGCATACCTGTCGGCCAGGAGGGCCAGCAGGTGGCTGCAAAACGACCTTAGAACATGGCGTCTGTCCCATAAATACCCCCTTCCCAGAATGCAACTCGGAGGACCACCTCCACCGAGCTTGTCTCCGAGACAGAGGAGCATCTATACACTTCGACACGTTGCCCTTCCAACACCGACTAATGGTAACAGCGACACCCACCGGTCAGCACGGAGGCACACACAACGTCAGCCAAGCTGGAACAGAGGCAAACTTTTAACCTTCCTAACACGCAATTTACTAAATTTACCTAATGTGCGGTAGATTGTAAATCTACCAGCGCTACATACTCCCCCCACTACAATAGACGTCCCCAACGTCTGTCCTGAACGCAGTAACAGTAACTCTCAAGCCTGAGAGTAGCATTTGAGTTTCTCATAACTTTAGAAAGTCAATGAGAGAGAAAAAGACAGTTTAAAGACATTATGAGACTTATATCTATAAAACATTATGTTCACAGCCGCAAACAAAACCACAATATAATTTTTTTTTTTTAAACCTCACTAACTAACTAACTGAAAAGCCTCCCAGCTATACATATGATCTGATGATCCCTGAAAAAGAAACATATTTAAACACACATATATACACACTGCGCAACACCAGGAGCAAAGCCTCATTTAAAATGAGACTCTCTTCCTATGATTTGTATTAGAAAGAATATGTACTTTTGGAGTCCATCCCTGCACAAGAACTTTTCTTATAAAAGAAATCCGGCTAGCAAACAGAAGTCCTTGGATTTAAACACAGAACAGGATCTGTAGATCTTGACCACGCAGATCTCTTTGCCCTGTCACTATCTAACTAGCTAACTTCAAAGTAATAGTGTCCACAATTACCAGTAAAACCGAAGATCTGGTAGAGTCACATATTTTCCTTATTTATCTACAGTGGTAATAAAATATACAGCATTGTCCTTTCCCAGTCTGCAGATCACCACTTTATCAGCATAGATATGCCGACCATAGTTCCAATGAACAAAGCATCCGTTAAAACGTTCATCCATCCGGACAGAACATCCAGTCTTTCTAAACGGCTTAGGCACAGACAAGTAGTCCCAAATAGCTTCATTGTACCAAAGTTCCCGATTAGCTTCAATCTTCCGCATGACATCCTGGGGCACATAGGGGAACTCTAATCCATACTCTGCGGCCACACGCTTGTTTAACATCCTTTGCAAGCGAGCAAGTTTTGGCAAAGATCTGTCTTTTCCCATACCAGGCGGTACACAGGAGTCTAATGACTTTTTCACCATAGACCCAGCCGGTGTCTGTAGCGAATCAATAACTTTTGACAAAGTCCCCGCAATAGCACTGTGCGTCTCCACACAGGGCGACGTCTTCCCAGAACTCATGGCAGTCCATTCAGGAAGGGTCATTGTGGAGGCAACATCTTCGCCTTGTGACCACAATAGCTCTTGCGACATGGTTTCGAACAAGTCATCATCCCCGGAAAGACCTGACATGGATTCTATTTCCGAGTCTCTCAATTCTTCTGCTGGCAAATACATATTTACAGTCCCCAACAATGGCTTACCCGTTCCAGACGTAGACTCTGGTAGCTCCGGCTCAGGTAACCTCTGGGGTAGGCCTCGACCACAGCCGCGAGAAGCCTTCACATAGCCCACCTTCCTCTGAGTAGGCACCACAGGAACAGGTGTAGTAGACTCAGGAATCAAAGTAATGTCTCCTGATGAGACGGCAGCAGCAGTGTCTCTTTCCGAAACATTGTCTGTAGCAACAGGCGAAGTGGCGGCCCGTCGCTCTCTCTCTGTAGCGGTAGCAGCTTCCACTGTAGCGATACCTGTCACCCAATCCATCCGGTAGGCACGGGGTAGCATAGTAGGTGGCTCCACTACAAACAAATACTCTCCACACTGCGGACATCAGCCAAATGGACGAAGATGCACGGCCAATCCTCCACATTGATGGCAGGTCATGCCCAGTCCCTCAACATCTCCCGAGGTATAGAGGACAAACTCCAGTATCCATGAGCAGAGTTCCAGATTGCACAGTATTCATCACATTGCTTGCAGGGAACACTCTGGATCCCACAACCGATTGCAACGCCGGAAAAGACATGGCCACACTCTGATCTTTTCAACATGATCACGAGGCTTCTCTTCTCCTCTGGTGCCAAGCACACTACATGCGTCCCATGCGGTAGCAAGTAGGGTAACTCCTCCCACTTGTTCCTTCAGTCACGTAGCTCCCGGGCCTCTTCTGGCACCCAGTGTCTATGCACCCAAAAGCAAAGTCCTGCAGTTTAACCTTTCCTCTTCCTGAAAAGATTTTTTGTCAACGTCCAGCTCTCTCTGTAAACTCCCGGTAAAACACTCCACTGGGTTGCAATAATTGTCGGTCAACAAATCCCGGACGAGTCCCCACATGTAGCACTAACTCACGGTGGAGCTGCTGGTTTAAACGGGCCTGTTACCTTCACTTTGCTTCCCTCTGTTTCACCGGCACTGGGTCTAGGGGTTCCGTTGAGTTTACTGCTGGGCGACACACGCACCAACACTGGAGTACGTTTTCAATGCTTTATTGAACAGTCAAACTTTAGGAAGTAGCAGGAAAGAGACGGAAAAGGAAACCTTCAGGAGAAACTCAAATATCTTCTTACAAGATCTTAGCGCCAAATGTCCCGGTAGAATTCAGATAATTATGTGGAATGCATTCCCCTCATGGGAAGCACTCTTTTTTCTCGTCTGGATAGGCCTCTCTCACCGGTCTAGCAGCCAGTACGCAGCACAAATCTAAAGTCTCTGCCACAGACTCACTTGGGGGGTAAATCTGCACGATCCTCTGCCACAGGATGTATCAGATCTTCTGCAGTGAACAGTCAGTCACAGTGCCTGAACCTTTAAGCCGAACCGGCGACACTATGCTGTATAATTACTTCTTTTGGATACGTCCTACAACCGAGTCACCAGGCCCCTCTATAGACCGGCACGCTGCGTGATCTCTCCAAGACGGGTCCTCCCCTGGGATCTCCTCGGCTGTCCAGCTTTGTCACACAGGACAGACAGCTCAGGGCCATTCCTCGACCGCGGTGGTAGGCCCCAGACAAGCCTCTGGACCCACCCCTGCGCCATAGCATTGTGGGCCTCCCGATCGGAGGACCACGAGGTAGCTCCTTAACGCATACCTGTCGGCCAGGAGGGCCTTAGAACATGGCGTCTGTCCCATAAATACCCCCTTCCCAGAATGCAACTCGGAGGACCACCTCCACCGAGCTTGTCTCTGAGACAGAGGAGCATCTATACACTTCGACACATTGTGCTTCCAACACTGACTAATGGTAACAGCGACACCCACCGGTCAGCACGGAAGCACACACAACGTCAGCCAAGCTGGAACAGAAGCGAACTTTTAACCTTCCTAACACACAATTTAGTAAATTTACCTAATCTGCGGTAGATTGTAAATCTACCAGCGCTACATATATGTATATGGCTTACTCTCTTTTTGGATGGCCTGTCTGTCACATTGATAAAGGGGACCTTTTTGGGATCTGATCCTGGCATGCTGGCTTCCACTGTTCATTAGACAAAAATCTGACAGGGTCCTAGCCTTCCCCTACCCTACTACTTACTTGTATATGAAACCTGACATGCAACATCAATTAATTTGAAAGTTATACAACTTTAATACTCCATAATTCATTACCAAGAGGCCTAATAGAGGCAATGTTTTAGAAAGCAGTTTGCCTAATACCAACTTGTAACCTAAAAATCAAAACTTTATGAATGCTAGTTTGAATTAAGCCAGCAATTAATTAGCAAATCCATCACTGCCTACCCATACGTGTATCTCTGACGACTGATTTTGATTATTATCATACTGTACGGATGGTTTACCTTGAATTTGAACAGTCCCAGATATTTTTTTATTTACCATATGTACATAAGATTTGTTCAAGTTTGAGCAGTAGCAGGTATTTTCTCTGCAAACATATATTTCACTGAAGACTATTTTTAGCTTACATAGAAAACAATTCACAAGGGGTGGAATGAAGATTCCATAACCAATTTTTCAATGTCTGTTTGTATGTATTCTAAATGTCAAAATTTTACTCAGAAATAATAATAGGCAAGCCATAACTGTTCAGATTATTTCATTCAATTCTACCTAGCAGTTAAACCTGAAGCAAAAGCTCTCAAAATGAAAATTGTAAAGGTCAATGACAGGCTGATGTTAAAAATATACTTTACAGATGGCTTCAATGCAGTTTAATAGGTGAACCAAAAGGGAATATATTGGCTGTTATTTTAGGCCCTGAAAGGAATTTAGGATTTATTTTTTTTTTTAATTCCTTTATTCATATAAAAGTGCCATAGAAAAACACAGACAGCAGAGATATGCAGCTGAGTAAATCATCAATAGAAACTTCAACATATGAACGGCTGACAAAGAGCACTAAGACAACAATCCCAGAGGAAGTATTCAATAGGACAATCCAATACCACGACTGTAGCATATATAGTACCGCTCTCCCATAAGTCAGGGGCGCAAACATCAAAACATTGGCAATGAAACAAGAAAAGGCACACATGGCGGGGCAATGCTTGCCGACAGGTGGAAGATTTTGAGTGATCAATATGGTTCCTTATCTAGTAATCTAAAATTGGAAAGAACAGGAAGGAAAGAGAAAGAAAGCAGAGCTAAGGGAGGGCGAACAGGACCAGGGAAGGGGCACAAAAGAAAAAGAAATGGGGAAGAGGACCGACAAGGAGAAAAAAAGGAGGGGTAGGGGGGAAGGGAAGGCAGAAAGGTCACCCAGTCATCTCTCTCCCTGGGTAGAGCAAGGAGGTATCTGTGATAGGAGTCTCTAATTGTTCTCATACAGAGGAGTAAAGAGAAGGCATGCCAGAGGATGCAATGTAAGTGCAAATGTTTGCAAAAAGACCTAATGAGGTTTATGGGGAAGGCATTGGTTCTAGGTTACATAAACCATGGAAAAAGAAGTAAAATTCAGCAGCCATAGCATCCGATGTAGACAGTTTTTGCCTCGAAGATGAGGTGATATGTGGAATATAAGTCTGGGTATGAGGTCCATGGAGCGCTCTTACACGGAGGGTGCCGGGTTTATTTGAAAATTTGTACATAGTACGATGGGACCAGGCCAATTTCTGTTTTGTTTTATGCAAAAGGAGGGAGTTGAGTTCTTCATGGGTCTTAAGTAGCTTGCAATGTACCAAATGGGCAATACTAGCTTTGTGGGCACTTTCAAGACGACGAAGATGGGCAAGTAGGGTGTCAACCTGCATAGTCCTTTCCTGCTTCAAACATGCTCCTATCTTGATCAAAGTGCCCCTAATTACTGGCTTGTGGGCTTCACAGACTACAAATGGGATGTCCACTGAATCCTTGTTTAGAGAAAAATATTCAGGCAGGGCAGCTTCCGATATTTGACTGACTTCGGGGGATTGGAGAAGAGCATCATTAAAATGCCAGGATGGAGGACTCTAAACCATATGGCCCGTTTGTAAGGTGAGGTTTATAGGAGCATGGTCCGACAGAAGTATGTCGCCATTATGGGCCAATTGAACCCGAAGGAGCTCTCTATGAGGAATCAAGAGATAGTCTAAGCGGCAATAGATTTGATGTGCTGAGGAGAAAAAGGAGTAGTCCCTGTCGTGTGGATGCAAAAGATGCCAAGGGTTGATAAGTTGTAGAAGGGGGTGTTCTGCCTTTAGGCGTTTAAGGCGGGAATATGAAAGATGAGACATACCCCTAGAGACATCCAAGGCTGGGTCCATGGCAAAGTTTAGATCTCCACTGAAGATCAGAGTCCCCTCCTGAACCTTCAAAAAAAGAGCAGGTATCAAGCTTCGTAAGAAGAGGAGATGATCCACATTACGGAAATATACATTGGCCATTAATTCACAGATTTTCCTCATTACAAAAGGAAACAGCCCATTGGATCCTGCTGTATTGTGGACAATGACCAGGGCACCATGTTCACCAGCAATATGCTCACCCCCTTTGATTTTGGAATTGGTGAAGGACTGTGGTAGGCTGTAGAGAAAGCTCTGTTAGAAAGACGAGGGACATGGTTGAGCTTTAAATGTGTTTCTTGGAGAAAGACCACCTGTGACTGGCTTTTTTTCAGATCCGTTAGGAGTCAGGAATGCTTTTCAGGGACACCAATGCCCCTGCCATTGAAAGAGGTGAATTCTGGTGCTGGGGTATAGGTACTAAAGGAGGGGAGAATGGAACCCGGGAGGGGGATGATGGTGGAGGGGGTGTAAAAAAGAAGGGGGGACACGGAAGGGGAGGGGGGAAGGGGAAGCCGGAAAGGGAGGGGGAGAGGAAAGCCAGAAGGAACACTACCAACTAGTGAGAAGACATAGATCCCACTGCCAAAGAACACAGCAATGGGGTACCCTCAGTATATTAGTCTTCCGAGGTGGCTGGGGTGTGTCTGGGTGGTTCATTGCTGGATGCACAGGATCTTACCCTGTGGATCCTCTGCAGTCTTGGAGAAGGTGGGCCTGGAGGATCAAACCATAGAAGGGATTCCAGCCAATCAGGTACATGAACTGCTGGTCTTTTAAGGAATTGAAACAGTGGTTGAAGCTGGTCAGGAAAGCGTAGGTAGAAAGAGGAACCTTGCTTCTGGATAATTTGGTGGAAAGGATGACCCCACCGATAGGTAGCCCTCGTGTCCTGGATGACTTCCAGTAAGGGGCGAAGCATGCCCCGCATCATACGGGTCTGTCAAGAGATATCCAGGTAAAGCCGTACACCAGCGCCATCAAAGTCAATAGGACCTTGAATGCTCTACGTAGAATCTCTTCCTTAATTCAGGGGAAGTGCACCCTGCACAGAACGTCCCTGGGTGGAGGGGAAGACAGAGGTTATTTCTCCTGTTCCTATTTTCTCTGTCATCAATTTTAAGCTGAATGTCTATGAGGTGATGGCAGTATGTGGCCTAATGCGCCTCCATGGCCTCCAACCGGGTGTCAACTGTAGACGAGGAGGACTCCAAGGTAGCTACCTGCTCCTCCACCGTGTCCATCTGCTGCTTGATATTATGTATCTCCCTAGACAGAGCAGATACTATGGATGCAACCATTGCATAGATATCTTGCCGCATGGGCAGCTCTGCCAGCAAGTCCCTTATGTCCCCCTCGTGCTGTGCCCCTGAAGCCTGGGAAATAGTGGAGCCTGTGGGGGAGTCTGCATGCGGCAGCTCTGGTGACCGGATGGGAGATGTCAGGCGGGATGCAAGAGAGAGGGGCTCACCTGTTACAGTCACTTGTGCGGGCAGCTTCTTAGGGCCATCAGAGGAGCTGGAAGGTCTGACCCGCAGCTGCGCCTTCTTGGAGGTAACAGCGGGTGCAGGAGCCAGTGAAGAGGATGAGTGGGGAGGAAGTAGCGGGTAATCTCTGCGGTCTGAGAGCAGGTCTCCGATCTCCAGACATGGTTTGCGGCTTTCTGTAGGACCTGGGTGTTACAGTGCCCGGTCCGTGCAGAGCTCTCAAACAAGCGTGCTCACGCCGCCATGGACAGACCATGCCCCCCCTGGATAATAGCTCTTAAGAGAAATTGATCTGCAATACATGAAAGCAATTTTGTTTCTGTTACTTTGCTCCAGCAGATTTACTGGATACTTTTTTTTTCTACGACCAATCATTTTGACAATTAGAACAGGACATGGAACAAGGGACTGCTTAAAAATTGAGAAAGTAGTGCGGCAAGGATGTATATTGGCACCCTATTTATTTAACTTATATGCAGAGTACATCATGCAAGATGTAAGATCGCTTGGAGAAATATCAACAACCTGAGATATGCAGACAATACCACACTAATGGCAGAAAGTGAAGGAGAACTAAAGAGTCTCTTAGTGGAAAGCTGGCCTGAAATTGAACATTAAGAAAACTAAGATCATAGCAACCAGTCCCATTACTCCTTGGCAAATAGAAGGAGAAGAAATGGAAACAGTGACAGATTTTATCTTCCTAGGCTCCAAGATCATGACAGATGGTAACTGTAGCCATGACATTAAGAGACGTTTGCTTCTTGGGAGAAAAGCTATGGCAAACCAAGACAACATTATAAAAAGCAGAGACATCACCCTACCAACAAAGTTCCATATAGTCAAAGCTATGGTATTCCCAGTAGTAACCTATGGCTGTGAAAGTTGGCCCATAAGGAAGGCAGAACGACAAAGAATTGGTGCTTTTGAACTATGGTGTTGGAGAAGAATCTTGAAAGTGTCTTGGACGGCAAGAAGATTAGACCAGTCAACCTTGAAGGAAATCAACCCAGAATATTTACTGGAAGGACAGATCCTGAAGCTGAAACGCAAATACTTTGGCCACGTAATGCGAGGAGAGAACTCATTGGAAAAGACCCTGATGCTGGGAAACATGGAAGGAAAAAGAAGAAGAGGACAACAGAAAACAAGTTGGACAGATAGCATCATCGAAACAATGAACATGAAATTAAGCAGGCACCTGGAGGCAGCGGAGGACAGAAAAGCCTGATGCGCTATTGTCCATGAGGCCACGAAGAGTCAGACATGACTAAATGACTGAACAATAAATCATTTTGAATATTACAACAAAGGATACATACTTCTTACTGACAATGAATGTAAAATGACATGGATATATCCATTATGAGAATTTTTATTTGAGAATATGCACATTTATATACTGATACGCATACGTACACATCGATCTGGTGCCGGGTTTTGCTCAGGTTCTTGCCTATCCACCCTGAACCTAGGTATTATTATGCCTTTGCACCTGTATGTTAGTGTTTGAGCAACGTGTCTTCATGTGGAAGCTGGACCCCTCTGTTCCTGTGGTGTTCACCTGAGTATTTCCATATTCTGTGTGTTGTTTGATCCTGTCTTTGTTCTCAGTGTTTTCCCTCCACCATTGCTCAGCATCTCCCTCTGTCCTGTGCTTTACGCTTGCTCCCTGCATCCCCTCCCCTGGTTTCCCTTCCTAGCTAGCTACAGTAAGGTTCCTTGGTTCCTAGTCTCCTGTGTCCTGCCAGTGTGGTATTTGGTTGCATTGTGCCCGCATGGGTGTGTTAGAGAGCTGCAACCTGGGGGCTGCCTCGCAGCGCACCATCCACACCTCCAGTGGCTCTGGCTCCTTAGATCCTGTGACTCTTGCACATTAGCCATTAAATTAATTACCTTATGATCTTGCTGTTTACATGCTTTTGGCCTTAGTTCCCCTCCTGACTTGACAACTTTATACATTCGCAATACAAATGCCTTATCTCTTTGTTGGGAACTGGAAGCTGCACCTCGTCAATATTTTTAAAAATGTGCTGATTTTTTTTGGTAATTTTTTTACTGTACATTAGCTAGAACTCTCTGAGCTCCAGCACCACAGCTCCTCCCCACCTCCCTTCCTTATGGTGGCTTTTGGGAGAGTATGCAGGATGTTGACATATTGCGTCAGTACTCTTAGGCCGCGAACACACGATCGGAAATGCCACCAGCAAAACTCCGATGAGAGCTTTTTGTTGGAAAATGCGACCATGTATATACTATACTCCATTGGTCTTTTGCTGGTGGAATTCCAGCCAGAAAAAGATTGAGAGCATGCTCTCTATTTTTTGGTCGGAAAAAGTTCCTATCCGAAAATGCGTTTGTCTGTATACAATTCGGACACACAAAAAATCACGCATGCTCGGAAACAATTCGATGCATGCTCGGAAGCATTGAACCTCATTTTCTCGGCTCATTGTAGTGTTGTATGTCACCGCCTTCTTGAAGATCGAAAGTTCAGAGAACTTTTGTGTGACCGTGTGTATGCCAGGCAAGCTTGAGCAGAATCCTGTCTGAAAAACCATCCAAGTTTTTTCTGACGGAAATTCCGCTTGTGTGTATGCGGCATTAGAAGTCTCTGCCCACCACTCACCAGGGAACAGGACGAAGATTTAGCAGTCATGTGACTGCAAATTATCAAAACATTCTTTCATAGAAATGTATTAAAAATATCCGCCATAATGATACAAAGCATTATTAAAAGTATCATTTTGGATGTGATACTATAAATAGGTTACATTTCCACATATTTTAACATTATGTAGTTGAAACCATATGCTTAAGGCAAGTCACAATTCATCTACCAAGAAAACTTGCAATTAATAAACCTTCTTTATCCAATTAAACCTACCTCTTAGTAGTTTAGCAGTACTGGGCCCCCTGTGCTTCCAGTCCCATAGCAGTTGTATAATCTCCAATGGCTATAGTTATGCCCTTGAGCAGAATTCAGGTTTTTATTCCCCCACTTTCCCTAGTGTGTAATAATCATCTAAGTAAAAAGACTCACCTTACTGAATTATTTCTATAATATTTATATTATTCTAAATGTAGCTTTATAACATATTTATCTATATGATTAAATTTTTTCATAAAGACAAGTGTTCTGAAGGTACAGTTACTCACATTGAGTACTGGAGCTATTCAAGACAGGGAGGCTCTGTACATTATTTCCTGTAGAAAGGGATTCATATACTTACTTCTATGAGCACAAGCCATCATAAGCTTCACCACACATAGTAATAGTGCCCAGGTGTCCCTGATCAGACAAGATACATCACAGAAAGCAGCATACTTACATTGTCACACTGTGTCCACAATGGTATTGCTTACTTTTAGAACAATTGGTATGCTTCTGTTTTCATATTGTAAACGCTATAACTTGGCAAAAATATATGTTCACAGCAAAACTCTCATATATTAATGTGCAGCAGTGCAGCATGCGCAAAATTGGATTTTTCGTGTCATTTGCAAGTTTGATATTTTTATCTTCCATGTCTTTGATTCAACTTTGCCTTGCATTTCCACTTTTGCAGCCAAATCAGGTTAATACCTACTTTAGCTTTGTTTCATATTCCCATTCATATAACATAACTTTGAAAATATTAAAAACCTACTGCTTACCTTTAAACTTGCTTTTTACTTGCCTAAAACTCATATTCCAAATATCACAGAATGAGAGATAAAAAACTATGTTCAGTATCCCTCTCTCAGCGCACGCAGAGAAAATATTGATACAACAATAGTCAGCAGCTGCTATACTAAAATGAGAATGCATCAAATATATGTCAAAGAAAAATTTCTAAAACATTAGCAGCGCTAGTGCAAAAAAAGCAAATATTTAAAAATATCAATGAAATTGCTTAACCACTTAAGGACCGCCTCACGCCGATGTACGTCGGCAAGGCGGCACGGGCAGGCAAAATCACGTACATGTACGTGATTTGCCTGCCGCGGGTGGGGGGTCCGATCGGACCCCCCCCGGTGCCCGAGGCGGTCCCGTTTTGTTCCCCGGCGATCAGAGGGGAGGGGGAGGCCATCCGTTCATGGCCCCCCCTCGCGATCGCCGCCGGCCAATGGGAACATTCCTTTGCTGCTGTATGCTAAACAGCAGCAAAGGAAATGATGACATCTCTCCTCAGCTCGGTAGTTTCCGT
This sequence comes from Lithobates septentrionalis, assembly GCA_037952835.1. Lineage (NCBI taxonomy): Eukaryota > Metazoa > Chordata > Amphibia > Anura > Ranidae > Lithobates > Lithobates septentrionalis. The sequence continues at coordinate 3,305,586 of JBBDGP010001187.1, read as the reverse complement.
TCCAGCGCCGACGAGAGAAGACATCAATGTGAGTGCACAACACTACACACACAGTAGAACATGCCAGGCATACAAAACACCCCGATCCCCCCCCCCCGATCGCCCCCCGACCCCCCCCCAATCACCCCCCCCTGTCATAAACTGACACCAAGCAGGCTTTTTTTTTTTTTCTGATTACTGCTAGGTGTCAGTTTGTGACAGTTACAGTGTTAGCACAGTTACTGTTAGCCCCCTGTAGGTCTATGGTACCCCCTAACCCCTCTAATAAAGTTTTAACCCCTTGATCATCCCCGTCACCAGTGTCACTAAGCGATCATTTTTCTGATCGCTGTATTAGTGTCGCTGGTGTCGCTAGTTAGGGACGTAAATATTTAGGTTCGCCGTCAGCGTTTTATAGCGTCAGGGACCCCCATATACTATCTAATAAATGTTTTAACCCCTTGATTGCCCCCTAGTTAACCCTTTCACCACTCATCACCGTATAACCATTACGTTGACGCTGGTTAGTTTGTTTATTTTTTATAGTGTCAGGGCACCCGCCGTTTATTACCGAATAAAGGTTTAGCCCCCTAATTGCCCGGCGGTGATATGCGTCGCCCCAGGCAGCGTCAGATTAGCGCCAGTACCGCCAACACCCACGCACGCAGCGTGCGCCTCCCTTAGTGGTATAGTATCTGATCGGATCAATATCTGATCCGATCAGATCTATACTAGCGTCCCCAGCAGTTTAGGGTTCCCAAAAACGCAGTGTTAGCGGGATCAGCCCAGATACCCGCTAGCACCTGCGTTTTGCCCCTCCGCCCAGCCCACCCAAGTGCAGTATCGATCGATCACTGTCACTTACAAAACACTAAACGCATAACTGCAGCGTTCACAGAGTCAGGCCTGATCCCTGCGATCGCTAACAGTTTTTTTGGTAGCATTTTGGTGAACTGGCAAGCAAGCACCAGCCCCAGGCAGCGTCAGGTTAGCGCCAGTAGCGCTAACACCCACGCACGCACCGTACACCTCCCTTAGGGGTATAGTATCTGAACGGATCAATATCTGATCCAATCAGATCTATACTAGCGTCCCCAGCAGTTTAGGGTTCCCAAAAACGCAGTGTTAGCGCTATCAGCCCAGATACCTGCTAGCACCTGCGTTTTGCCCCTCCGCCCGGCCCGGCCAAGCCCACCCAAGTGCAGTATCGATCGATCACTGTCACTTACAAAACACTAAACGCATAACTGCAGCGTTCGCAGAGTCAGGCCTGATCCCTGCGATCGCTAACAGTTTTTTTGGTAGTATTTTGGTGAACTGGCAAGCACCAGCCCCAGGCAGCGTCAGGTTAGCGCCAGTACCGCTAACACCCACGCACGCAGCATACACCTCCCTTAGTGGTACAGTATCTGAACGGATCAATATCTGATCCGATCAGATCTATACTAGCGTCCCCAGCAGTTTAGGGTTCCCAAAAACGCAGTGTTAGCGGGATCAGCCCAGATACCTGCTAGCACCTGCATTTTGCCCCTCCGCCCAGCCCAGCCCAGCCCAGCCCACCCAAGTGCAGTATCGATCGATCACTGTCACTTACAAAACACTTAACACATAACTGCAGTGGTCGCAGAGTCAGGCCTGATCCCTGCGATCGCTAACAGTTTTTTTGGTAGCTTTTTATTGAACTGGCAAGCACCATGCCATGGAAATATGTGAAATTACACCCCAAAATACATTCTGCTGCTTCTCCTGAGTACGGGGATACCACATGTGTGAGACTTTTTGGGAGCCTAGCCGCGTACGGGACCCCGAAAACCAAGCACCGCCTTCAGGCTTTCTAAGGGCGTGAATTTTTGATTTCACTCCTTACTGCCTATCACAGTTTCGGAGGCCATGGAATGCCCAGGTGGCACAAACCCCCCCCCCCAAATGACCCCATTTTGGAAAGTAGACACCCAAAGCTATTTGCTGAGAGGTATAGTGAGTATTTTGCAGACCTCACTTTTTGTCACAAAGTTTTGAAAATTGAAAAAAGAAAAAAAAAATGTTTTTTCTTGTCTTTCTTCATTTTCAAAAACAAATGAGAGCTGCAAAATACTCACCATGCCTCTCAGCAAATAGCTTGGGGTGTCTACTTTCCAAAATGGGGTCATTTGGGGGGGGGGTTTGTGCCACCTGGGCATTCCATGGCCTCCGAAACTGTGATAGGCAGTGAAGAGTGAAATAAAAAATTTTCACCCTTAGAAATCCTGAAGGCGGTGATTGGATTTCGGGGCCCCGTACGCGGCTAGGCTCCCAAAAAGTCCCACACATGTGGTATCCCCATACTCAGGAGAAGCAGCTAAATGTATTTTGGGGTGCAATTCCACATATGCCCATGGCCTGTGTGAGCAATATATAATTTAGTGACAACTTTATGCAAAAAAAAAAAAAAGTGTCACTTTCCCGCAACTTGTGTCAAAATATAAAATATTCCATGGACTCAATATGCCTCTCAGCAAATATCTTGGGGTGTCTACTTTCCAAAATGGGGTCATTTTGGGGGGTTTTGTGCCACCTGGGCATTCCATGGCCTCCGAAACTGTGATAGGCAGTGAAGAGTGAAATCAAAAATTTACACCCTTAGAAATCCTGAAGGCGGTGATTGGTTTTCGGGGCCCCGTACACGGCTAGGCTCCCAAAAAGTCCCACACATGTGGTATCCCCATACTTGGGAGAAGCAGCTGAATGTATTTTGGGGTGCAATTCCACATAGGCCCATGGCCTGTGTGAGCAATATATCATTTAGTGACAACTTTTTGTAAATATTTTTTTTTTTTGTCATTATTCAATCACTTGGGACAAAAAAAATAAATATTCAATGGGTTCAACATGCCTCTCAGCAATTTCCTTGGGGTGTCTACTTTCCAAAATGGGGTCATTAGGGGGGGTTTTGTACTGCCCTGCCATTTTAGCACCTCAAGAAATGACATAGGCAGTCATAAATAGGGATGAGCTTCGAGTTCGAGTCGAACTCATGTTCTACTCGAACATTGGCTGTTCGCAAGTTCGCCGAACAGCGAACAATTTGGGGTGTTCGCGGCAAATTCGAATGCCGCGGAACACCCTTTAAAAGTCTATGGGAGAAATCAAAAGTGCAAATTTTAAAGGCTTATATGCAAGTTATTGTCATAAAAAGTGTTTGGGGACCTGGGTCCTGCCCCAGGGGACATGGATCAATGCAAAAAAAAGTTTTAAAAACGGCAGTTTTTTCAGGAGCAGTGATTTTAATAATGCTTAAAGTCAAACAATAAAAATGTAATCTCCCTTTAAATTTCGTACCTGGGGGGTGTCTATAGTATGCCTGTAAAGGGGCGCATGTTTCCTGTGTTTAGAACAGTCTGATAGCAAAATGACATTTTGAAGAAAAAAAACACATTTAAAACTACCCGTGGCTATTGCATTGCCGACAATACACATAGAAGTTCATTGATAAAAACGGCATGGGAATTCCCCACAGGGCAACCCCGAACCAAAATAAAAAAAAAAAATGATGTGGGAGTCCCCCTAAATTCCATACAAGGCCCTTCAGGTCTGGTATGGATATTAAGGGGAACCCCAGCCAAAATTTTTTAAAAAAATGACGTGGGGTTCCCCCTAAATTCCATACCAGACCCTTCAGGTCTGGTATGGATTTTAAGGGGAACCCCGCGCCAAAAACAAAACAAAAAAAACGGCGTGGGGTCCCCCCAAAAATCCATACCAGACCCTTATCCGAGCACGCAACCTGGCAGGCCGCAGGAAAAGAGGGGGGGCGAGAGTGCGCCCCCCCCCTCCTGAACCGTACCAGGCCACATGCCCTCAACATTGGGAGGGTGCTTTGGGGTAGCCCCCCAAAACACCTTGTCCCCATGTTGATGAAGACAAGGGCCTCATCCCCACAACCCTGGCCGGTGGTTGTGGGGGTCTGCGGGCGGGGGGCTTATCGGAATCTGGAAGCCCCCTTTAACAAGGGGACCCCCAGATCCCGGCCCCCCCCTGTGTGAAATGGTAAGGGGGTACTTACCCCTACCATTTCACTAAAAAACTGTCAAAAATGTTAAAAATGACAAGAGACAGTTTTTGACAATTCCTTTATTTAAATGCTTCTTCTTTCTTCCCTCATCTTCTTCTGGTTCTTCTGGCTCTTCTGGTTCTTCCTCCGGCGTTCTCGTCCAGCATCTCCTCCGCGGCGTCTTCTATCTTCTTCTCCTCGGGCCGCTCCGCACCCATGGCATGTGGGGGGAGGCTCCCGCTCTTCTCTTCATCTTCTTCTTCTTCTTCATCTCTTCTTCCTTCTTCTCTTCTTCATTTCTTCTCCGGGCCGCTCCGCAGCCATGCTGGCATGGAGGGAGGCTCCCGCTGTGTGACGGCGTCTCTTCGTCTGACGGTTCTTAAATAACGGGGGCGGGGCCACCCGGTGACCCCGCCCCCCTCTGATGCACGGTGACTTGACGGGACTTCCCTGTGACGTCACGGGGAATGCCACAGGGAAGTCCCGTCATGTCCCGTGCGTCAGAGGGGGGCGGGGTCACCGGGTGGCCCCGCCCCCCATTATTTAAGAACCGTCAGACGAAGAGACGCCGTCACACAGCGGGAGCCTCCCACCATGCCAGCATGGCTGCGGAGCGGCCCGGAGAAGAAATGAAGAAGAGAAGAAGGAAGAAGAGATGAAGAAGAAGAAGAAGAAGATGAAGAAGATGAAGAGAAGAGCGGGAGCCTCCCCCCCATGCCATGGGTGCGGAGCGGCCCGAGGAGAAGAAGATAGAAGACGCCGCGGAGGAGATGCTGGACGAGAACGCCAGAGGAAGAACCAAAAGAGCCAGAAGAACCAGAAGAAGATGAAGGAAGAAAGAAGAAGCATTTAAATAAAGGAATTGTCAAAAACTGTCTCTTGTCATTTTTAACATTTTTGACAGTTTTTTAGTGAAATGGTAGGGGTAAGTACCCCCTTACCATTTCACACAGGGGGGGCCGGGATCTGGGGGTCCCCTTGTTAAAGGGGGCTTCCAGATTCCGATAAGCCCCCCGCCCGCAGACCCCCACAACCACCGGCCAGGGTTGTGGGGATGAGGCCCTTGTCTTCATCAACATGGGGACAAGGTGTTTTGGGGGGCTACCCCAAAGCACCCTCCCAATGTTGAGGGCATGTGGCCTGGTACGGTTCAGTAGGGGGGGGCGCACTCTTGTCCCCCCCTCTTTTCCTGCGGCCTGCCAGGTTGCGTGCTCGAATAAGGGTCTGGTATGGATTTTTGGGGGGACCCCACGCCGTTTTTTTTTTTTTTTTGGCGCGGGGTTCCCCTTAAAATCCATACCAGACCTGAAGGGTCTGGTATGGAATTTAGGGGGAACCCCACGTCATTTTTTTTTTAAATTTTGGCTGGGGTTCCCCTTAATATCCATACCAGACCTGAAGGGCCTTGTCTGGAATTTAGGGGGACTCCCACGTAATTTTTTTTTTTCATGGAATTCCCATGCCGTTTTTATCAATGAACTTCTATGTGTATTGTCGGCAATGCAATAGCCGTGGGTAGTTTTAAATGTGTTTTTTCCTTCAAAATGTCATTTTGCTGTCAGACTGTTCTAAACACGGGAAACATGCGCCCCTTTACAGGCATACTATAGACACCCCCCAGGTACGAAATTTAAAGGGATATTACACTTTTATTGTTTGACTTTCAGCATTATTAAAATCACTGCTCCTGAAAAAACGGCCGTTTTTAAAACGTTTTTTTGCATTGATTCATGTCCCCTGGGGCAGGACCCGGGTCCCCAAACACTTTTAATGACAATAACTTGCATATAAGCCTTTAAAATTAGCACTTTTGATTATTCATGTTCGTGTCCCATAGACTTTAACGGTGTTCGCGTGTTCAAATGAACTTTTTTCCTGTTCGCATGGCCTGGTGCGAACCGAACAGGGGGGTGTTCGGCTCATCCCTAGTCATAAACTAAAAGCTGTGTAAATTACAGAAAATGTACCCTAGTTTGTAGACGCTATAACTTTTGCGCAAACCAATAAATATATGCTTATTGACATTTTTTTTACCAAAGACATGTTGCCCGAATACATTTTGGCCTAAATGTATGACTAAAATTTAGTTTATTGGATTTTTTTTATAACAAAAAGTAGAAAATATCATTTTTTTTCAAAATTTTCAGTCTTTTTCCGTTTATAGCGCAAAAAATAAAAACCGCAGAGGTGATCAAATACCATCAAAAGAAAGCTCTATTTGTGAGAAGAAAAGGACGCAAATTTTGTTTGGGTACAGCATTGCATGACCGCGCAATTAGCAGTTAAAGCGACGCAGTGCCATATTGGAAAAAGACCTCTGGTCCTTAGGCAGCATAATGGTCCGGGGTTTAAGTGGTTAAGAGTCCACTTAAACAAAGTATCAAATGGTGACCACTCAGTGAAAGTCTAATAAGAAAAGGCAGGTGAGTATAAAATAGACGATCGTGGAAGAAAATATTAGCAGCAATCCCAAGTCTCCATCACCACACCACTTGTGCCACAGCCCTGTAGGTAATCCACTTACCAGACCCTGTTGGTTAACACGCTTATCAATCAAAGGGACAATCGCTGTTCACTGGACACTTTTCAGCTGTATTTTGCTCATTGCAAGCAATAGATAAAAAAATTCCACATAGCGTAATCCAGTACAATAATTATTTATTTATTTAAAATTATCCCACAAAAAAACACTCACAATGTTTGCATAATATAAGGGCATGTAACATCAATACTATGTCAGTCGTGCATTCCCCTCTAACCTCTCACCGCTCCCGCGGTGTTCCCGGGAAGGATAGACGAGGATAAGCCGACTCTGTAGATATCTGCGTAGCAACGCCCTGACGTGGATGCGTTTCTGTCATCACTTTTGTCAGAGGGCGTAGCTATGCAGCGCAGCTCTGAACTATAAATACACACTCTGTCAGAGGGTCAGAGGATCTTTGGTTAATTGCAAATAAGTGCTTTTATCGGATAACATATGTTATCTGATAAAAGCACTTATATGCAATTAACCAAAGATCCCACTAATGACTATCGGAAAGACCTGATAAATTTGGTGGAATATGGATATAATATGAGAATATTGAATAAAAAAGAAAAAAAGTATTTGGTTCCAAGCTTCAGTCGTGTACCAACTTTGTACACATTACCTAAGGTTCATAAAGATCCTTACAATCCACCTGCCAGACCGATAGTGAATAGTATTAATTTGGTATCGGCCCAAGTGAGCCAGTATCTGGACACTTTTTTACAAAAAAGTGTGGAGTAAACAAGAGCATATTTGAAGGATACAAGACAATTCTTACAGCTCCTGAAAGGTCTAAACATCCCAGATGCCAAAGATGTGTTTTTTTTTCTTGTCAAAAGATTTTATTAAGTGTACAAGAAAATACATAACAAATAAAAGTAGTAAGCATATTACAATAAAGGGAAAAAAAAAGCTCAGAGTATTATTGGATATTAACATGGAGTATAAAGAATAATAGCTGGATATAACCTGATGGAGGTGTAAAAGAACTATGAATGAACCGTTTGAGCTTATAGTTGAATCAAAGATTGTACAAATGTCAGCTGCATAGGTTATATCTGAGATGTCTAAAAAGGAAGGTATAATATTATAAAAAGAGAGCTTCAAAAGTATAAAAGACGTAAGGGGGAAAGAAAGGAGAGAAAGAAAGAATGACAGAAGAAAGGGGGCCCACAAGGTTCAAAGATGTGTTTTTAGTTACGGCCGATGTAGCATCATTATACACGGTGATAAATCACAGTGATGCCTTTTTAGCCTTGAATTGGGCTTTAAGCAAGAGAGGTGATCTACCATTTGCACAAAAGAAGTTTTTAGGGATCGCTTTGGACTATTGCTTAAGCCATAACTATTTCTGGTATGCTGGTAAATATTATATGCAGATTAACCACTTGACAACTGGGCACTTAAACCCCCCTCGTGACCAGACCAATTTTCAGCTTTCAGCGCTCTCACACTTTGAATGACAATTACTCAGTCATACAATACTGTACCCAAATGAATTTTTTGTCCTTTTTTTCATACAAATAGAGCTTTCTTTTGGTGGTATTTGATCACCTCTGGGTTTTTTATTTTTTGCGCTATAAATGAAAAAAGACCGCAAATTTTGAAAAAAAACGCATTTTTCTTTGTTTCTGTGATAAAATTTTGCAAATTAGTAATTTTTCTTCATAAATTTTGGCCACAATTTATAATGCTACATATCTTTGTTAAAAATAACCCAAATTGCGTGGCCAGGATGGAAGACTGAGCGGACGTGTTCCTGAGCTCTCCTGGAGTGTGATCCGGTAAATTATCCGTTTTATCTACTCTCTCCTGCTAAAAAGAGACCTAAAATACCTGGATGCCTTCTAGAACTCCGAGCTACCAGAAGAGGGGCAAGAAATTGAAGTTCCCCCCTGATTTACCCGTAGAGATTGCTTCAAACTCCGGCTCCACGAGATCCCCTGCGCACCATAGCAACATGGCGTCGCAGACAGACCACGAGGAGAACTCAGTGTCGGCGTCTCCGGGATTGTCAGAGATCATGGCGGCAATTACAACCTGCCAAGCTGCCGTTGCCTCCTGCCAATCTACCTTAGCCTCAAAAATAGAGGAGGTACAGTTGGATGTCGGCCTGATTAGGCAAGATCTGGACAAGATTCGTGCCAGAGTGACGGAGGCTGAGAACAGAGTTGGAATGGTGGAGGACACAGTTAACGACCATACTTCCTCCATTCGCACATTGCAAACTAAGGTCAAGGCGCTCGAATACCGGGCAGAAGACGCCGAGAACCGGAACCGCCGGAACAATTTGAGGATCGTGGGCCTCCCGGAGGGAGTAGAGGGCCGTTCCCCGTCGCAGTTCACGGAGGGGCTGCTACGCTCCCTGCTACCGACAGCTCAGCTCTCCCCTTATTTCGCGGTCGAAAGAGCCCACCGTGTACCGCCAAGACCTGGCCCTGAGGGAGCCCCTCCAAGAACCTTCATCCTCAGGCTATTGAACTTTCGAGACCGAGACGAGTTGCTTAGGGCGTCTCGTGCTGCGGGAGATTTACCCTTCCAGAATGCCAAACTCCTACTATTCCCGGACTACAGCATGGAAACACAAAGACAGAGGCGATCCTTTGATGCGGTGAAGGCAACCCTGCGGAGGAAAGGTATAAAGTACAGCGTTTTATTCCCGGCCAAATTGAGGGTGATTGATGGCAAAACGGCGCGCTTCTTTACCAGCCCCAGGGATGCCTCAGCTTGGCTGGATACTCTGCCTCCATAAGAAGTCTACTCTACAAGGCTCGGCTTTCCCAGTAAGCTATTTCTCCTACCTTGCTAAGCTGACTATCCCTGGTTACATCCTGACTCTGATTACTTCCATATAACCGAGGCTGGGGCTCCAGCCTCAACTAATGGGTTCGACAAAGTTTATGTTAAGGGCCCCGGCTCTTGTGGTTTTGCTATGCCGGACCCTGTGCAATTTACCTACCTTGTAGCACAGGGGGCGCCCCTGCGCTGTTCGTCGGCCTCGACAGTGAGCTACTTTCGATTTAGACTATACTGGTGGTCTCTCTGGTTTCTCTGAGGACGCAGCAAGTTATGGTAACGAACTCTAAGAATGTGCCCCTGTCTTAGGCAGGTGAATGCTGCAATTTCTCTACCTAAATATGCCTGGATACTTTTATTTCTGATTTTTGGTCTCTTTTTTATTTTTTTATTGTTTTGTTTTTTTTCCCCCTTTTTTCTTTTTTCTTCCTTTTTTGATCACTCCACTAGCTCTAAAAGGAACTTAATACTCCCACATACGTCCCTGCTTCAGGGGATATGTGAGGTCTATATCCAAGCTCGCAACCCTGACTTAGGTTCACAATCTTAGGATTATGGGTGTTTGGGGATCCAAGCGCAACTCCTGTTTCCGGGGTGCGTGGGGTGGGGGGGGGGAGTTTTGAGATGCTAATGGTTGGGCACCCATGTTATTCTTCTGTTGTATTGTTTTACCTTATTATTTTTGGCTGCAAAAATGTAAACGAAAATTATGGTTGGTCTATATGGACAGATATGTGCGGGTACATCCCTATCGCATGGAACTCGATTTTTATGAGGTTCTGTGTGTTACGGATCCTCGATGTGACTTAGAAGGGACAGGTTTTCCCCTGAAATTATCTTTCCTGTATACATTTAATATTATACCATTTTTATTTTTATTGACGTGCCTATCCCATGGCTAAGTGTTTGGTGGTTTCTTGGAATGTGAGAGGCCTTAACTCGGCGGTTAAGCGCTCCCTAGTACTTGCTTACCTGCGGAGACTCCGCCCACAAGTGTGTATACTCCAGGAGACACATCTTGTCGGTTCTCGCATTTTAAGTCTAAAGAAGGCCTGGGTGGGCGCGCACTACCATGCACCATACTCTAACTATGCGAGAGGCATTAGTATTCTAATACATAGATCCCTCCCATTTCAGATTGTTGAGGTGAAGTTAGACCCAGGGGGCAGATACATTCTATTACATGCCTTAATTTCTGAAATCCCTTTTGTAATAGTGGGGCTGTATTTACCACCACCGGCAGATGTCACTGTCCTCCATGAACTTATGCAAAAGGTTGTATTATATAATGTCGAAAATGTGTTATTTATGGGTGATTTCAATTTGGCCCCTTCCAGAGATGTTGACAGACTCCATGCTTCCGGTCCTCCCCAGCATGGACTCTCTCATTGGGCCTCCGCCTTCCACATGACGGATGTTTGGCGCCACTACCACCCTTCAGATAGGGCATTCACATGCTTATCTACCACATACCGGACCATGTCCCGCATTGATTTGGCTTTTGCCTCCTCTACGTTACTTCGGAGGATTGAATCCTCTGAGATCCTTTCTAGAGGTATCTCGGATCATGCTCTGGTATCGGTTACTATTCGACTCTCTCATGTGGTGGGTGAAAGAGTGTGGAGGCTATCTAAATATTGGATTATGGACCCCGACATTCAGGAAGAGCTCCCAGAGGCTCTATGCAATTTCTGGATACACAATGAAGGTTCCACCGAGCCTCTAGTACAATGGGATGCTTTTAAGGCCTGGCTCAGGGGGGAGTATATGACCCGCATTGCAGCTAAGAAGCGCGATTCTGTGCAGTCTCTGAGAGATCTGGAGGTGCGGACGAAGTTGAAAGAGGAGGAGTATATACAAAACCCTGATCAAAACCACTATGTGCCCTGGCAAGACTCTCTGAGGGAACTGTCCCTTCTGAGAGTCGAGCTAACTCGGAAATCTATGCTTGATAGTGCGCAGAGAGTATTCGAATTCGGGGACAAGAACGGGAGACTATTGGCTTGGCTAGCAAAGGGGAGGAATGGTGTCACCCATATTGGAGGGGTGAAGGCGCTGGATGGTCGGCTATTGACGACCCCAGCGGACATTAACGCAAGGTTCCTGGAGTTCTATCAGAACTTATACTCAGCTAGAGCGGGATTCAGTGATGAGGAGCTACTCCGGTATCTGGAGAGGATTCCCTTCCCCTCCCTGACGGAAGAGAAGCGTGAGGAGTTAGATAAGGACATTTCATTAGAGGAAGTCCAGGAGGCATTGGGCGCTATGCAGTCTGGTAAATCCCCTGGACCGGACGGTATCCCTATAGAATTCTATGCCACATACCAGGAACTCTTGGCACCAAGACTTACCTCGCTTCTGCTGCGGTCGGCGGAACTGGGATCCATCCCAGATTCGTTATCCGAGGCGATTGTAGTGTTGGTGCCCAAGCCTGGCAAGGATCCGGAGGACTGCGCCTCATACCGGCCTATTTCCCTCATTAATGCAGATGCTAAATTACTGGCCAAAATATTGGCCATTAGAATTGGTAGGGTGATGGACCTGGTGCAGGTTGATCAGACCGGTTTTATGCCGGGCAAGGGTACCGACATAAACATCCGTCATTTATTTCTGAATCTAGCTGCCGCTCATGACAACAGCGGAACCAGAGTCATAGCCTCTCTGGATGCAGAGAAGGCTTTCGACTCTGTTGAATGGGAGTACTTATGGGCGGTTATGCGGAAGTTTGGAATAGGCCCTCGCTTCATGCATTGGCTCCGGGTTCTGTATAGGGGCCCCAGGGCAAGAATTCGAGTAAATGATACCCTCTCTGATTTTTTTCTCCTCCAGAGGGGCACTCGGCAGGGCTGTCCCCTTTCCCCTAGCTTGTTTGCACTCGCCCTGGAGCCCCTGGCGATTCTGGTCCGGGAATCCAGCCGTATAGTGGGACTCAAGATTGGCCCTCTGGAGGAGAAAATATCATTATATGCTGACGATACCCTGCTTTACCTGCAGGATGCTGGCCCCTCATTGGAGGCTGCTCTTGAGGCCTTTGACGAGTTTGGGCAGTTCTCTGGGATACGTATAAACTGGTCCAAATCAGTCCTTTTCCCTTTAGATGGGCGGGCAAAAGAGCTGGCTCCTCAGACAGCATTGAGATGGGTAGAAGAATTTACGTACCTAGGTATAAAGATTGCTAGAGAACCCCATGCATACCAACGCCTAAACCTTTTCCCAATTGTCGCGCAACTAAAAGAACACTGTTCCCGATGGGCTAATCTACCCCTAAATCTTCTCGGGAGGATTAATGTCTTGAAAATGATATACCTGCCCAAACTCAATTATGTGTTCCGAAACTGCCCGACGTGGATACCCAAAATTTTTTAAAAAAATTTGGATACGTGTATTGGCTCCTTCTTATGGAGGGGATCGTCGCCACGTATAGCTCGTACTACCCTGCAGCTCCCCGTGAGTTTCGGTGGCCTAGCTTTACCTAATCTGACGGTGTACTATTGGGCGGCTGTCCTGGTCACGGTGAGATGGTGGTTCGAACAATCTAGAGCTAACGCAGCGGTGTGTCTTGAGGCGGCTATCGTGGGGTCCCTTGCTGAACTAAGCAACCTGGCCTACCGCGGGACGTCGTCTTACCCCTCCTTGCCTGTGCCCACTGAAACTACCATAAGAGTCTGGGGAATGGCTAGGAAAAGGTTCTTAGCCGCCAGCCAGTGGTCTCCATTCTGCCCGTTGTGGGGGAACTCCACCCTCCCGCATTTTCGGACTATTCCGGATCCGCAGGTCTGGGCCAGATATGGTATCAAGATTTTAAAAGATATTGTAATGTCAGGAACCCTTATTCCATTCCGCACACTAGCGACTAGGCATAATCTCCCGGGATGGATGTTTTTTCGCTACTATCAGCTGCGACATGCCTTCCAAGCACAGTTTCCGACCCCGCCGATAATTCAGGCTGATGCGGTTGAGGAGTTGCTCTCACAAGAGGTCTTGAAAAAACCCTTGTCTACGCTATACTTTACCATACTTAAGAAGGACTCACCTAAGATGGAAGCTTTATGGGTTAAGTGGAAGACGGATCTTCCAAACTTAGACAGGGAAGCTTGGGAGGAGTGTTTTGATGATGGTCTCCAGGTATTGATCTCCTCTAGGGATAAACTAATCCAGACCAAGTTTTTGCATAGGGTGTACTTCACCCCTCAGAGGCTGCACAGAGCGTTTCCGTTGAAATCCTCGAATTGCCCGAGGTGCCAGTCGCTGGATAGTGACTACATCCACATGTTCTGGAGCTGTCCTCGACTCTCCAGATATTGGGCTTCTATAGAGGAATTTATACAGGTCAGACTACAGTTGAAAATTCCCTTGTCGCCAGAATTGGCCCTGTTAGGTATCCAAGATGACGAACAGAGACCCCGCTATACCAAGATACTACTGGCCCTACTCTTATTCTATGCAAAAAAAGTGATTCTGTTAAAATGGACGTCTAGTCGTCCACCTACAATAAGAACCTGGGAAGACTCAATAAATGCGGTCATACCGCTCTATAAATTAGCTTATATAAGTAGAGGTTGTCCCCAAAAATTCGCCAAGGTCTGGCGACCATGGACTGACCCGATCTGACCTCCCTACTGGGTCTCTGAAGGATGTGGTGCTGGGCAGGCTTTGTGGTGTGTAGAGGGTATGCTGACCCCCCCCCCTCTAGGCATTGTGCATTGACTATCTGTATTTTAAGCTGACGTACCCCCCCCCTCTCCCCCCCCCCCCCTGTCTGGTAACACCAAACTGCACAACACTTAAATGCTGAACTAATAATGCCTGCTGTATAATATCTGTACGATGTATAACTGCACTGTGTACTTGTCACACTATTTTCGTTTTTTTACTACATTCTGTATATCATTTTCTCAAATAAAGACCAACCTTGTTGTTAAAAAAAAAAAAATAACCCAAATTAGTGGATATTATTTGGTCTTTGTGAAAGTTAGAGAGTCTACAAGTTAAGGTGCAAATCATAAAAAATTGATCACACCTGAAGTACTGGTGGCCTATCTCATTTCTTGCGACCCGAACAAGCCAGGAAAGTACAAATACCCCCCAAATGACCCCTTTTTTGAAAGTAGACATTCCAAGGTATTTATTAAGATGCATGGTGAGGTTTTTGATGTTGTCATTTTTTCCCACAATTCTTTGCAAAATGAAGATCCCCCCCCCCCCCAAATTGTCATTGTAATAGGTTATTTCTCTCACATGGCATGTGTATACCACAAATGACACCCCAAAATACATTCTGCTACTCCTCCTGAGTATTACGATACCACATGTGTGGGACTTTTTCACAGCCTTGCCACATGCAGGGAGCGCCATCAGGTGTTCTAGGAGCATAAATTACACATCTAATTTGTTGACTACCTATTACATTTTTCTTTTGAAGGCCCTGGAGAACCAGGACAATGACATGTGACACTGACGTGGCACTGATGACAAATGGCACTGATACGTGGCACTGATGTGGCACTGATGACAGATGGCACTAATACGTGGCACTGATGACAGATGGCACTAATACGTGGCACTGACAGATGGCACTAATACGTGGCACTGACAGATGGCACTAATAAGTGGCACTGATGACACGTGACACTGATGACAGATGGCACTAATATGTGGCACTGATGACATGTGGCGCTGATGACAAATGGCACTGATATGTGGCACTGATGACACGTGGCACTGATGAAAGATGGCACTAATACATGGCACTGATGACAGATGGCACTAATACGTGGCACTGATGACAGATGGCACTAATACGTGGCACTGATGACACTGATGACAGATGGCACTGATACGTGGCACTGATGACACTGATGACAGGTGGCACTGATACGTGGCACTGATGACACGTGACACTGATGACAGATGGCACGTGACACTGACAGGTGGCACTGATGACAGATGGCACCGATGACAGATGGCACTATGTGGCACTGATGACAGATGGCACTGATGACAGATGGCACTATGTGGCACTGATGACAGATGGCACTTATATGTGGCACTGGGGACAGATGGCAGTGGGGACAGATGGCAATGGGGACAGATGGCAGGGACAGATGGCAGGACAGATGGCAGGGGCAGATGGCAGGACAGATGGCAGAGGCAGATGGCAGGACAGATGGCAGGGGCAGATGGCAGGACAGATGGCAGGGGTAGATGGCAGGACAGATGGCAGGGGCAGATGGCAGGACAGATGGCAGGGGTAGATGGCAGGACAGATGGCAGGGGTAGATGGCAGGACAGATGGCAGGGGCAGATGGCAGGGCAGATGGCGGTGTATATAAAAAAAATACCTGTTGAAGGTCATTGAACCGAAACGCGTAGGGCGGCTTTTTACAGACCCTATACACTGCTTTTTATTTTATTCTGTGATTACTTTTTTATATGTATTGTGGTTTTTTTATGAATAAAAATACCCAGAATTACACTATGTGGGAGCATCCCTTCTTTTTTCCACATATACTGGGGAACTGAGGAACCACTTCGTTTTTTTGGAATTCATCTTTGGCTCTGCTTTGGTGGATAAAGAGGAGATGTACCAGTCCTGCAGAGGCTCTACCCTTGCCTCCAACACTCCACTACTTCGCCCTGGGTGGCACTAAGCTCCATTGATTCTATGCTTATGGCAGTAGAATCCAACTTCTCTGGTAAGCGTATTTCATCTATTCGCTTAAGTTGATGATATACAAGCTGACGGTTGGGAAGCAGACAAGATTATTCACATGGATTATTTTTTTTCCACTGTGGACTTTTGTTCCCTTTGATTACATATTTGCTTTTATTTCTTGGGACACTACGCATATATGCACTTTGAACTTTACATTTACTACCAATATATGTGTTTTTAGCGCTACAATTTATTTCACACTTGTTTTCCTTTTTGTCACATGGTTTGTAGCAGCTGTTTTTTGTTTTTGTTTTTTTGGGTAGCGCATTAATCATCTTTCCCTTCACTATCTTAGAATATAAAATGATGCTATTGTAATGCCTGACTATTATTAGAGTGTCTTTAAATTTTAATTAATTATATGTTTGGGTGTTTTTATCAGTCGCATGACCGATCAATATCAGGTAGCGACTGTATCTTGTTATAAAGTCGCACAATAATTATTATAAACACTATACATTGAAGGTTAAGCTATATATGTTATTTATTTTATCACCGTTGGATTAAATTTCTGATTTTTAGGTCAAGCCCTCACAATAATATTTTTAAAGTTTTTTGACAGATAAAAGATGGGGATAGTATTATTACCTTTACTACAACTAATGTTGTGCTCATTAGGTGATGTAAAGGTAGATTTATCCTGATACTACTATGCAGACATCCTGAGTTTGTTGATCTAGATTGAGTAATCATAATCTAGTTGCAGAGCATTTGAGATGACTTGATTTGCTTGTGTAATATGTTAATATACTCCTGATGTTATAAACAAATATAAGTTTAAGTGGTGTATAGCAAAAAAAGTTTATTTTATTTTTTATTTTGCATTTGTAATGTTATTATGCAAGAGAGTATATACAATTGCTTAGTCTGCAGCACATGTAGGAGTGACCCTCTGACAGAGTGTGTATTTATAGTTCAGAGCTGCGCTGCATAGCTACGCCCTCTGACGAAAGTGATGAAAGAAACGCGTCCGCGTGAGGGCGTTGCTACGCAGCTATCTACAGAGTCGGCTTGTCCTCGTCTGTGCTTCCCGGGAACACCGCAGGAGCGGTGAGAGGTTAGAGGGGAATGCACGACTGACATAGTATTGATGTTACATGCCCTTATATTATGCAAACATTGTGAGTGTTTTTTTGTGGGATAATTTTAAATAAATAAATAATTATTGTACTGGATTACGCTATGTGGAATTTTTTTATCTATTGCTTGCAATGAGCAAAATACAGCTGAAAAGTGTCCAGTGAACAGCGATTGTCCCTTTGATTGATAAGCGTGTTAACCAGCAGGGTCTGGTAAGTGGATTACCTACAGGGCTGTGCACAAGTGGTGTGGTGATGGAGACTTGGGATTGCTGCTAATATTTTCTTCCACGATCGTCTAGTTTATACTCACCTGCCTTTTCTTAATGGACTTTCACTGAGTGGATCACCATTTGATACTTTGTTTAACCACTTAAGCCCCGGACCATTTGGCTGGCTAAAGACCAGAGCACTTTTTGCGATTCGGCATTGCGTTGCTTTAACTGACAATTGCGCGGTCGTGCGATGTGGCTCTCAAACAAAATTGACGTCCTTTTTTTCCCACAAATAGAGCTTTCTTTTGGTGGTATTTGATCACCTCTGCGATTTTTATTGTTTGCGCTATAAACAAAATAAGAGCGACAATTTTGAAAAAAACGCATTATTTTTTACTTTTTGCTATAATAAATATCCCCCAAAAATATATAAAAAAACATTTGTTTTCCTCAGTTTAGGCTGATACGTATTCTTCTACATATTTTTGGTAAAAAAAAATCGCAATAAGCGTTTATTGATTGGTTTGCGCAAAAGTTATAGCGTTTACAAAATAGGGGATAGTTTTATGGCATTTTTATTAATAATTTTTTTTTACTACTTTTGGCGGCGATCAGCGATTTTTATTGTGACTGCGACATTATGGCGGACATGTCAGACATTTTTGACACATTTTTGGGACCACTGTCATTTATACAGCAATCAGTGCTATAAAAATGCATTGATTCCTGTGTAAATGACACTGGCAGTGAAGGGGTTAACCACTAGGGGGCGGGGAGGGGTTAAGTCAGTACTAGGGAGTGTTTTCTAACTTTAGGGGGGTTGGGCTGTGTCTGTCAGTACCCTGATCTCTGCTCCCGATGACAGGGAGCAGAGATCGAGTGACACTGTCACTAGCCAGAACGGGGAGATGCTGTTTACATCAGCATCTCCCCGTTCCTGCTCTCCGTGAGACGATCGCGGGTATACCCGCGGCGATCGAGTCCGCGGGACCCGCGACCCGACTCACGGAGCTGCCGGCCGCTGGCGGCGTGCACGCAATGACACGGCGGGAAATTCAAATGGACGTATATATACGCCCATTTGCCCAGCCGTGCCATTGTGCCGACGTACATAGTCGTGCGCCAGTCCTTAAGTGGTTAAGTGGACTCTTAAGCAATTTCATTGATATTGTTAAATATTTGCTATTTTTGCACTAGTGCTGCTAATGTTTTAGAAATATTTTTAGAAATGTTTCTCTGACATATATCTGATAAAACTCATATTCAGCTTTCCCCTGTAATGTTAGGGAGGAGGCTGTGGAGTTATGTTCACCATAATGACCCTAGTTGTACTACTGTATACTGGCACATCTCATTATTATTATTATTATTATTATTATACAGGATTTATATAGCGCCAACAGTTTACGCAGCACTTTACAATATAAAAAGATACAATACAGTTACAATACAATAAAATACAAGAGGATTAAGTGGGCCCTGCTCAGAAGAGCTTACAATCTAATAGGGTGGGGCAGGTGGTAATTGTAAACTAGACTTAAATTGACTACTGCTTGTCTTAAAAAGAGTTAAAGATCACAAAGATTGGGTGGTATTCTGTATATTAATTCCCTCAGATTGCCCCTGTATTTGCACTTTGAAATTGTTCAGAATAGCATGCAGCCCTATGTATACACCTGGTCCAAAGAAACAATGGTAAAAGTACATTTTTTGTAATTATTTTTAGCTATGAGTGTATGGGAAAACATAACAAACAAAGTAGGGTTTTGTCAAATGTGACTGCAAAACTTGCAGGTCTTAATAAAAGTGAATATGAAGAATTAATCTCTTACATCATATGGACAAAACTGAAGGTGTCAAGTGCCTGAACCTCTAAGTTATGCCTTTTATGGGCCATTGCCAGAGAGTTATTGTTTTAATGCATTGGTAGAGCCACTCCACTTTTCCATAAACTCACTTTATACCGCAATACCCTAGGGAATAAAAATGCTTCTTACCATAACATACATATGGGACTGGTGGTAAAGCTGTCACTCCTGCCTGCTTGCCCTATTGCTACAAGGAATCTATAGTGGATTTTTGCATATTTTCTTTCTTTATGTGTTACCCTCAAGGACATCATTTTAAAAAATAATTTCTTTTTTTTGTCAAATAAATATAAAACATATCAATTTTAGTCTTCTATCCTGTAGAACTCTTTTTCACAAATTTAGCTATTTCAGCTTTTAGCTGTGCTGAATGTTGTTTATAAAACTCATACGGACTAATAAAGGAGCAGAGACTGTTCAGTTTGCTAAATGTATGCCAAGTGAATATTAGCAAATCGGGTGAATTTGTGCTCACTCCAGACACGCAATCATGTGTGGTATCCAAACAGGATTTTTGATTGAATACTGATTGATTTAAGTTTTCACAGCTTTATCTTATTTTTCTGAGCTCTGCTTTTTGAAGTGAACATTTAATACTCTGAAAAAAAGTGGTTGTAAACTGCTGGACATTTTTATTTTTTGTACCTGCAAGGTAAAGGCATAATGTATAAGTGAATACTAGTATACAGTATAAATAATAATAATAAAATGAACTAAAATAGAAAACAAAACGAACAGCTGCTACCATTAATTAGTGATCGCATACTAGCACATTATGTTAGACTTACCTTAAACAAAGCTCTTCCGGCGCTAAGAAGTCAGCGCTGTGGGCATTCTCATCTTCATCTGTCTTGCTTCTGAGTTTGCAGACTCCAGCTCTGTAACTGGCCAAAGCCACGATGACGTCACTCCCGCGAATGCGCAGCCGCTGTTCACGGCATGGGACTCTGAAGAAACAGCACAAGTGGCCATTCCTTCAGAGTGTGTCACTGGCTGCATGTAAACTAAATATCTCCCAAACAGTTCACGTTTAGGAGATATTTACACTACCTATTAGTACGCCTTATTATAGGCTTACCTATAGGTAAGAGCAAAAGATGGAAGTTTAGTTACACTTTAAACAGTCCACATGTTAGTCTTTTTTTTTTTTTTCATTCAACCAGCGGGTTGAATGAAAGAAATGATATGATTCCCTCATTCACACATTCAAGGTGAATGGGATAATCAATCTTGCTGAACAATTGTGTTCTGACAGCGGGAAGACTTCCGTGACATCAGCGTTGCAAGAAATAGCTTGCAGTGCTGATCGAACAGCATTTATCCTACAGGCTGTCCCCATACATAAGTGAGAATTCAGCCGGTTCCTGCTGAACTGAAGTTTAATCAATGAACGGCCAGTAAACTTTTTAGTAAATGAACCCCAATATTTAATCAAAGGAGTGTCTAATCCTTTATCAGAGGGCTTAGTACGATCTCTCAATCTGATAAAGA
Source organism: Lithobates septentrionalis (assembly GCA_037952835.1). Lineage (NCBI taxonomy): Eukaryota > Metazoa > Chordata > Amphibia > Anura > Ranidae > Lithobates > Lithobates septentrionalis. The sequence goes on along the minus strand of JBBDGP010001187.1, from coordinate 3,284,886 downwards.
GAGATGTAGAGCAGCAGGGGACCAGGAATCCTTCCATCAACCCCTATATCACCACAGAAAAGAGTAATGACTGGAATGACCTGGAAACTAACACACCTAGAAAAGCTGTACAGTAAAACCTTGGTTTGAGAGTAACTTGGTTTGAGAGTGTTTTGCAAGACAAGCAAAATGTTTAATCAAATTCTGACTTGATATACAAGCGATGTCTTGATATACAAGTAGTGTCATGTCACAACTGAGTATAAAAGAGAAGAGAGGTGCCTCTAAGTGTAGCAATATGGTTACATTGAATGAAGGTACAACAGTTTGCAACTCACATGGTTGAGGAGTAAAACAGGCACATCTAAGTATGTAGGCATCCAGGGTAAAGCTGTCCACATAGACCATCCCCCCGCACTCCCATCAATGTCATCCCTTCCATGCTGTGCTCTACGAGCACTTCAAGCCTCGCTTTTAGTATAGTCTTCCTGGTCATGATTGCAGACTGACAGCAGTGAGAAACGGCAGTGTGAGGAATGGTCTATGTGGACAGCTTTACCCCGGATGCCTGCATACTTAGATGTACCTGTTTTAATCACCAATCATGTGAGTTGCTAAATGTTGTTCCTTCATTAAATTTAACCATATTGCTACACTTGGAAGTGCCTTTGTTCTTTTTTATACTCTGTAGCTCCTGCTGGATTTTGCTTCTAATCCCCTTGTGGAGGCTGCCATTTGTGAATGGCCATTTTATGGTTAAACAACCTATCACATTGCTATAATCTTTTTAAATAGATTATAAGCTGAAAGTCCTATGAATAAATGGTTGTGGAATGAATCATCTGAGTTTCCATTATTTCTTATGGGGAAATTCGCTTTGATATACAAGTGCTTTAGATTACAAACATATTTCCGGAACAAATTATGCTCGCAATCCAAGGTTTTACTGTATTTGAAAGAGTCTTTTGGAATAATTTTTTCTTCATTACAGAGGATTTCAGTGATATGGACAATGGGAGAAATGAGTGTTTACATTCTTCTTTCCAAAGGACTCTTAATTTTTCAGTTTTGTTTTAGCAACAGAGTTGTTTTAGATTTTACCCCAATATTGAGCACTTTACCCCTAACCTGATCCTAATGCATAACCCTAATACATAAGGTGAAAATGAAGGGGCAGGCAAAGCATATGTGCTTGCATTTTTTGTGTACAGCGACATTTGAGTGTTTCTCCTTTCTTAAAGTATATGTGAATCTTTGAAAAACAACCTATTCTGTTTAAAATAGAAATGAAAGGCAAAACATTTGTGTAACTATATAAAAAAAAAATTTTTCTTTTTGTATAAGTGATCTGTTCTCAGCTGCATAATAAGCTTGGAGAGGGTGGGGCAGAAAAACAGCAGCACACTGATCTTCCCAGTGATGTGCAAGGAGGGCATATCAGCACAAGTCTTACTAACACTCTACATGCCTAGAGTGGTCAGCATAAAATAGGAAATCAGGGGGACTGGCAGGGTCACCGGGAATTTCACACAAAGGAAGCAAAAGATAAAGATAACACAATACTTTTTAACACAAATGCTGTACATGATACAACAGACACATATCAGGAATATGAAACGTTGGGGTTAACATACACTTTAAATTTAATTGTGAAGTGCCCCTACTGTTATGCCCCGTACACACAGTCAGACTTTCCGACAGCAAATGTGCGATCGGAGATTGTTGTCGGAAATTCCTACCGTGTGTAGGCTCTATCGGACTTTTTCCATCGTATTTTCCGACACACAAAATTTGAGATCTGGATCTCAAATCTTCCGACAACAAAATCCGTTCTCTTAAATTCCGATCGTGTGTACACAATTCCGACGCACAAAGTGCCACGCATGCTCAGGATAAATTACAAGATGGAAGCGCTCGGTCTGGTAAAACTAGCATTCGCAATGGAGATAGCACATTCTTCATGCTGCAATTTTTAAAATAGTTTAATGCAGCACATTCTCTTCTTCTTTATAATGCTAGAATAATGAAGTTGCTTTGCTGCTCATATTCACACAGAGTTCTCACAAACTGATTTCTTTATTATTTATCGTGATCTCATGAATAATATTATTATTTTTTTCGTCAGATCTCCATAATAATGTTTTTTTTATATATATATATATATATATATATATATATATATATATATATATATATATATATATATATATATATATTATTATTATTATTTTTTTATTTTTTTTAATCAAGATCTCCTATTTTAATTTTAGTCCAAAGATGAAGAGATTAAATTCATGTCATGAAAAATACACCATCAGAAAAATCAAATAGTGAGTACAAGTCCACAGTGATATATAGTGAGGTTCCACACTGAAGTGATAGGTGCAATATGAAGATCTCCTCCACCACTGAAAAATACTGCCGCTTACCGGAAATCAGCGGTCCCTTATTATATGGGACCACATTAAGCAAATGGCTGTAACCCCAGCCCGGGATCTCTCTGGCAAGTACTGGACTCCAAAAGCATCAGCAGGAGTAGTCAGCAGAAGAGTCGGTACTTGGAAGTGTTTACACCAAAAAAACAAAAATACTCCACATAAATTTAATGAAAGTAAAAAGACAAGTGGTAACTTACAAAGCACAGGATAAAATGCGCATGGACATAAAAAGATGATCCAGCCGGCTTCCACAAAGCCCGTATGCTTCCGGGACTGCAGAAGTGACGTCAGAACGTATCTCCTCCTCCCTACGTCGTTTCGTCACTAGCGGACGTGGTCACAGGATACCCCGTGTATCCACCTACTTACGATACTTATTTACCAGCACGACTTTTTGCTTTTTCTATATCTGTTTGAGTACATAAACGTCATCTGCTGCTCCTGATCTCAGGGAATCCTGGACCTTCTTGCGCTCCCTAGTATAAGTGCTCCTCAGGCCACCAATTTTGGACTTTAAATACTTGATGTCTGCTGTGGGGATCATCGGCTTCACAAATTCAAGCAGTTTCTCCAGCGCTACTCTTTGTTTTATTATTAATAAACGGGTGGTTTACCTGCCACAGACAGGGCATCTCCCTGAACATATCAATGAATATTCCTAGAAATTCCCTATCATTGAAGGGATCCATTTTCTCTGCAAGACACAACACAAGACAAACCCTAATGTCAGGCGAAACTCTCCTAATCTTGACCCAATATAGGCCTCAATCTATAAACAGTATAGGCCACTTATGCACCAAGTTAAAAGTGTACCTTCATTATAACAATCGTCGCTTCCGCTACTCCTTCCTCCACTCACAGATCGCACTACGACGCACGCGTGTTACACTTTATTTACACTTATTTTCACATGCGTGAAACTCCACCCACCCTTGACGTTCTTTCTAGTATATTCCCCGCCCCTTCTCCTTCAGTGCAGTGGGAGAGCACATGGCAGAGAAAGAGCAGGTGCATGCAGAGGAGAGCAGCAAAGACGAAAGCCCGGAGCCATGAACTTCCCGATCCCGGAGGAGATTTAAGGCCTCAAATATGTCCTTTGTAGAGATGGTGGAGATGGTGGACATCGTGAAGAGGGCCGACTATGATGGGAAGCATGGACCTTACCCAAAACCAAATGTGAGAAAGGCCAAGATCATGACTAAAATTGTAAAAAGTCTGCACAGGAATTTTGGGTTACGGCAATCCAAGAAGCAACTGAGGAAATGATGGTCAGACCTGAAATTGAGTGAGCAGGATCAGTACAGAAGAATCAAGAGAGTTCTGCAAACAAGTAAGTAGTTGTCGTGTGTTCCTATAATTAATCTTACTTGCATGCTGCTCCATGTGCTTTTCTTTACTGAAAATGGCAACTTTCATGTTCATGGGCACAGTAATCGGTCATAGGAAACATCGTTTGTTCTCCACTTATGAGATATTTTTTGCAGATACAGGTTAATTAAATTTGTTCACGCCTATTTGTATTAAAAGAAGTTTGTTGTCTAGATGGGTTTGTAACTATAATGAAATTGAAAATTGATTCAGTGTAAGGAGAGGACACTCAGCAGCTGTTTACACATCTGGACGCAGGAACACTAGTGTGGGACACCAGAACAAACTTTTTAGGGTGTCCCACACTGGTGCTCCAGTGGATACTAGTGGTGTCTCCATGTGTGAAACTAAAACGTAAGTATTCCAGCTTTAGAAAGCAAATAAAAATTTCTTCAGCATGCAACTCAGACAAAACAGACAATTGTACGACACTTCCAAGCAATGTTTCATATTCCTATTTATTCCCTCAAATATCTGTGTGCTAAGTATACCTATTTTTTATTCACATAGGGGAGAAAAGACTCGGGATATCTGGGGACACCAGGAACCCCACATCTCCTGAAGAAGGGGAAATCCCAAAACCACAAGCAGAGGATGAGGAGAGAGAGGTTTATGAAGTGGGCGAAATAGTCACCACAACAGGTGAGTGTCTGAGACCACAGCTTCAGGTAATAGATGTATGCATGCATATTTATAGTACATGGTGTTTTTTTATTTTAGGTGATGTGGATGTTGTGGAAGAAGAATCTCATTTCAGAAGTGAAAGTGCCCAGATCCTCATCGGGGAGATAATGGGGTGCAATCGTGATTTAGAAAATATAAAGGAAAACTTCAATGATTCAAAAACTTCATGATAAAAAATGAAGAACATCTTTGATGTTTTAGGCAGAATATAAAACACACAAAAATTGTACCGTTTTATTGTATATTTTTGCTTTTAAAAACAAGTTTTAAAGTATTTTAAAAGCCAAATTTTGAAGATGCACATGGTGTGTCAACATGTGCTATCTGCCATCATGGGATATCAATGTACATGTTTTGTGGGTACAGCCCCTTCAACGCAACTCAGGTAGGTGAGAGGAAGAGGTTGTACCCCCAAAACACGTCCATTGATCCCCCATGATGGGAGCTAGCACATGTTGACATTAGGCATGGGATTAGGAGGGAAATCCCCATTTTGACTCTCAATTTGTGTGCATTAGGGATGAGCCGAACACCCCCCGGTTCGGTTTGCACCAGAACCTGCGAACGGACCGAAAATTCACACGAACGTTAGAACCCCATTGACGTCTATGGGACTTGAACGTTCAAAATCAAAAGTGCTCATTTTAAAGGCTAATTTGCATGATATTGTCCTAAAAAGGGTTTGGGGACCCGGGTCCTGCCCCAGGGGACATGTATCAATGCAAAAAAAACTTTTAAAAACGGCCGTTTTTTCGGGAGCAGTGATTTTAATGATGCTTAAAGTAAAAAAAAAAGTGAAATATTCCTTTAAATATCGTACCTGGGGTGTGTCTATAGTATGCCTGTAAAGTGGTGCGTGTTTCTCATGTTTAGAACAGTCCCTGCACAAAATGTCATTTTTAAAGGAAAAAATCTCATTTAAAACTGCTTGCGGGTTTAATGTAATGTCAGGTCCTGGCAATATGGATGAAAATCAGTGAGACAAACGGCATGGGTACCCCCCAGTCCATTACCAGGCCCTTTGGGTCTTGTATGGATATTAAGGGGAACCCCGCACCCAAATTAAAATAAGGAAAGGTGTGGGGCCACCAGGCCCTATATACTCTGAACAGCAGTATACAGGCGGTGCAAACAAGACAGGGACTGTAGGTTTGTTGTTAAGTAGAATCTGTTTGTAATTTTGAACGGGTACATTTTTAACGTGTTTAGCTCCAGCCAAAAAATCTTTTTTAAGCTTTTTGGAAAACATAGGGAAGGGTTATCACCCCTGTGGCATTTGTTTTCTTGTCTGTCCTCCTCTTTCACCTCACTTTTTGTCAAAATGACAAATGTTTTTTGAAAATTTGGGGTTTTTTGTGGAACAAGGATTGGAAAGCATCAGTGGAAAGGAGAAATGTTTTTCCCATATTAACTCTTACAGGAGAGAATTTCCCTTCCTAGGGGTAGATTTCATCTCACTTCCTGTTGTCTCCTTCCGTTTGCAAGTAGGAGTCGTTTGTAAGTTAGATGTTCGAAAGTAGGGGCCTGCCCTATATACTCAGCAGAAATTTGGGCCTTAGGTGTTGTTGTGGCCACAACACTGTAAGCCCGAACAGGGCCCTGCTGTGAAATATTAGATCAAGAATTGTAATTACATGCCCCTGTTGAAAAAGGGCAGAAAAATTGGGCCTTTGGTGGTGGTGGTGGTGCTGGAACCGATCATACCTTGGGGCTGCGGACCAAAAAATTGTCTGAACGCATAGGTCAGACGGCCACCTTCTCCACCGCTCCTTCTTTGACCGACCGAAGCCTCAGCAACACGTTGTCCAGAAACAGGAGTTTGTAACCTCCCAGTCTCTGGGAACGCGTGGCACAGACCTTTCTGCAAGGCCTCCCGAAGATGTTTCATCCTCTGCTCCCTCTGCGATGGCAAGATAAGGTCCGCAACCTTACCCTTGTAACGTGGATCAAGGAGGGTTGCCAGCCAGTATTGGTCCTTCTCCTTGATACCACGAATACGAGGATCCTTACGCAGGCTTTGCAGGATCAGGGAGGCCATGCAGCGTAGGTTTGCTGAGGCATTTGGTCCGGAGTCCTCTGGGTCACTAAGGATGACATGGTCCGCAGCCACCTCCTCCCAGCCACATACAAGTCCATGTGTTTCTTGGGACTGATCCCTTAAAGACTGCTGCTGATGCTGAGTGCCAGGCTCCACTTCCATACTGACACAATCTTCCTCCTCCTCCTCGTCCTCTTCCTGTGTGATCGGCGGGCACTTAGGAACACTGTCTGGATAAAGGGGGCCTTGAGAGCTAAGGAAGTCCTCCTCTTCCTGCCTCTGTTCTGCCTCAAGTGCCCTGTCCATTATTCCACGCAGCGTGTGCTCCAACAGGTGGACAAGGGGGACAGTGTCACTGATGCATGCACTGTCACTGCTCACCATCCTCGTGGCCTCCTCAAATGGTGATAGGACAGTGCATGCATCCCTGATCATGTCCCACTGGCTGTGGGTTAAAAAAACCAAGCTCCCCTGACCCTGTCCTGGTGCCATAGTCGCACAGGTACTCATTGATGGCCCTCTGCTGCGTGTGCAGCCGCTGCAGCATGGCCAACGTTGAGTTCCACCTGGTGGGCATGTCACAGATTAGTCGGTTCTTGGGCAGGTTAAACTCCTTTTGGAGGTCCGCCAGCCGAGCACTGGCATTATATGACCAGCGAAAATGCACACAGACTTTCCTGGCCTGCCTCAGGACATCCTGTAAGCCCGGGTACCTGCCCAAGAACCGCTGCACCACCAAGTTAAGGTCGCGAGCCAAACAGGGCACATGGGTCATTTGTCCCTGTCGGAGGGCAGAGAGGAGGTTGGTGCAATTGTCGCAAACCACCATTTCTGCCTTAACCAGTTGCCGACCGCCGCACGCCGATGTACGTCGGCAGAGCGGCGCGGGCAGGCAAAAGGGCTTACCTGTACGTCCCTGCCTGCCCGCGGGTGGGGGGTCCGATTGGCCCCCCCCCGGTGCCTGCGGCGGTCGGCAAATCTCCCCCGGCGATCGGTGGTGAGGGGGAGGCCATCCATTCGTGGCCCCCCCTCGCGATCGCTCCCAGCCAATGGGATCATTTCCCTGCCTCTGTATTGTACACAGAGGCAGAGGAAATGATGTCATCTCTCCTCGGCTCGGTATTTTCCGTTCCGGGCCGAGGAGAGAAGACTGTAATGTGAGTGCACAACACACACACACACACACAGTAGAACATGCCAGGCACACAAAACACCCCGATCCCCCCCCGATTGCCCCCCGATCCCCCCCCAATCACCCCCCCTGTCACAAACTGACACCAAGCAGGTTTTTTTTTTTTTTGTTTTTGTTTTTTTTCTGATTACTGCATTAGTGTCAGTTTGTGACAGTTAGTGTGTTAGGTCAGTTAGGGTTAGCCCCCTGTAGGTCTAGGGTACCCCCCTAACCCCCCCTAATAAAGTTTTAACCCCTTGATCACCCCCTGTCACCAGTGTCACTAAGCGATCATTTTTCTGATCGCTGTATTAGTGTCGCTGGTGACGCTAGTTAGGGAGGTAAATATTTAGGTTCGCCGTCAGCGTTTTATAGCGACAGGGACCCCCATATACTACCTAATAAATGTTTTAACCCCTTGATTGCCCCCTAGTTAACCCTTTCACCACTGATCACCGTATAACCGTTACGGGTGACGCTGGTTAGTTCGTTTATTTTTTATAGTGTCAGGGCACCCGGCGTTTATTACCGAATAAAGGTTTAGCCCCCTGATCGCCCGGCGGTGATATGCGTCGCCCCAGGCAGCGTCAGATTAGCACCAGTACCGCTAACACCCACGCACGCAGCATACGCCTCCCTTAGTGGTATAGTATCTGAACGCATCAATATCTGATCCGATCAGATCTATACTAGCGTCCCCAGCAGTTTAGGGTTCCCAAAAACGCAGTGTTAGCGGGATCAGCCCAGATACCTGCTAGCACCTGCGTTTTGCCCCTCCGCCCGGCCCAGCTCAGCCCACCCAAGTGCAGTATCGATCGATCACTGTCACTCACAAAACACTAAACACATAACTGCAGCGTTCGCAGAGTCAGGCCTGATCCCTGCGATCGCTAACAGTTTTCTTGGTAGCGTTTTGGTGAACTGGCAAGCACCTGCCCCAGGCAGCATCAGGTTAGCGCCAGTACCGCTAACACCCACGCACGCACCGTACACCTCCCTTAGTGGTATAATATCTGATCGGATCAATATCTGATCCGATCAGATCTATACTAGCGTCCCCAGCAGTTTAGGGTTCCCAAAAACGCAGTGTTAGCGGGATCAGCCCAGATACCTGCTAGCACCTGCGTTTTGCCCCTCCGCCCAGGCCAGCCCTGCCCACCTAAGTGCAGTATCGATCGATCACTGTCACTTACAAAACACTAAACGCATAACTGCAGCGTTCGCAGAGTCAGGCCTGATCCCTGCGATCGCTAACAGTTTTTTTGGTAGCGTTTTGGTGAACTGGCAAGCGCCAGCGGCCTAGTACACCCCGGTCGTAGTCAAACCAGCACTGCAGTAACACTTGGTGATGTGGCGAGTCCCATAAGTGCAGTTCAAGCTGGTGAGGTGGCAAGCACAAGTAGTGTCCCGCTGCCACCAAAAAGACAAACACAGGCCCATCGTGCCCATAATGCCCTTCCTGCTGCATTCGCCAATCCTAATTGGGAACCCACCGCTTCTGCAGCGCCCGTACTTCCCCCATTCACATCCCCAACCAAATGCAGTCGGCTGCATGAGAGGCTTTTTCTTTATGTCCTCCCGAGTACCCCTACCCAGCGAACCCCCCCAAAAAAGATGTTGTGTCTGCAGCAAGCGCGGATATAGACGTGACACCCGCTATTATTGTCCCTCCTGTCCTGACAATCCTGGTCTTTGCATTGGTGAATGTTTTGAACGCTACCATTCACTAGTTGTGTATTAGCGTAGGGTACAGCATTGCACAGACTAGGCGCACTTTCACAGGGTCTCCCAAGATGCCATCGCATTTTGAGAGACCCGAACCTGGAACCGGTTACAGTTATAAAAGTTACAGTTACAAAAAAAAGTGTAAAAAAAAAACACATACAAAAATATAAAATAAAAAAAAATAGTTGTCGTTTTATTGTTCTCTCTCTCTCTATTCTCTCTATTGTTCTGCTCTTTTTTACTGTATTCTATTCTGCAATGTTTTATTGTTATTATGTTTTATCATGTTTGTTTTTCAGGTATGCAATTTTTTATACTTTACCGTTTACTGTGCTTTATTGTTAACCATTTTTTTGTCTTCAGGTACGCCATTCACGACTTTGAGTGGTTATACCAGAATGATGCCTGCAGGTTTAGGTATCATCTTGGTATCATTCTTTTCAGCCAGCGGTCGGCTTTCATATAAAAGCAATCCTAGCGGCTAATTAGCCTCTAGACTGCTTTTACAAGCCGTGGTGGGAGGGAATGCCCCCCCCCCCCAACGTCTTCCGTGTTTTTCTCTGGCTCTCCTGTCTCAACAGGGAACCTGAAAATGCAGCCGGTGATTCAGCCAGCTGACCATAGAGCTGATCAGAGACCAGATTGGCTCCAAACATCTCTATGGCCTAAGAAACCAGAAGCTACGAGCATTTTATGACTTAGATTTGGCCGGATGTAAACAGCGCCATTGGGAAATTGGGAAAGCATTTTATCACACCGATCTTGGTGTGGTCAGATGCTTTGAGGGCAGAGGAGAAATCTAGGGTCTAATAGACCCCAAATTTTTCAAAAAAGAGTACCTGTCACTACCTATTGCTATGATAGGGGATATTTACATTCCCTGAGATAACAATAAAAATGATTAAAAAAAAAAAAATGAAAGGAACAGTTTAAAAATAAGATAAAAAAAATAATAATAATAATAAAGAAAAAAAAAAAAAAAGCACCCCTGTCCCCCCTGCTCTCGCGCTAAGGCGAATGCAAGCGTCGGTCTGGCATCAAATGTAAACAGCAATTGCACCATGCATGTGAGGTATCACCGCGAACGTCAGATCGAGGGCAGTAATTTTAGCAGTAGACCTCCTCTGTAAATCTAAAGTGGTAACCTGTAAAGGCTTTTAAAGGCTTTTAAAAATGTATTTAGTTTGTCGCCACTGCACGTTTGTGCGCAATTTTAAAGCATGTCATGTTTGGTATCCATGTACTCGGCCTAAGATCATCTTTTTTATTTCATCAAACATTTGGGCAATATAGTGTGTTTTAGTGCATTAAAATTTCAAAAAGTGTGTTTTTTCCCCAAAAAATGCGTAAATCGCTGCGCAAATACTGTGTGAAAAAAAAAAATGAAACACCCACCATTTTAATCTGTAGGGCATTTGCTTTAAAAAAATATATAATGTTTGGGGGTTCAAAGTAATTTTCTTGCAAAAAAAAAATAATTTTTTCATGTAATCAAAAAGTGTCAGAAAGGGCTTTGTCTTCAAGTGGTTAGAAGAGTGGGTGATGTGTGACATAAGCTTCTAAATGTTGTGCATAAAATGCCAGGACAGTTCAAAACCCCCCCAAATGACCCCATTTTGGAAAGTAGACACCCCAAGCTATTTGCTGAGAGGCATGTCGAGTCCATGGAATATTTTATATTGTGACACAGGTTGCGGGAAAGAGACAATTTTTTATTTTTTTTTATTTTTTTTGCGCAAAGTTGTCACTAAATGATATATTGCTCAAACATGCCATGGGAATATGTGAAATTACACCCCAAAATACATTCTGTTGCTTCTCCTGAGTACAGGGATACCACATGTGTGGGACTTTTTGGGAGCCTAGCCGCGTACGGGACCCCGAAAACCAAGCACCGCCTTCAGGCTTTCTAAGGCCGTAAATTTTTGATTTCACTCTTCACTGCCTAGCACAGTTTCGGAGGCCATGGAATGCCCAGGTGGCAAAACCCCCCCCCCCAAATGACCCCATTTTGGAAAGTAGACACCCCAAGCTATTTGCTGAGAGGTATAGTGAGTATTTTGCAGACCTCACTTTTTGTCACAAAGTTTTGAAAATTGAAAAAAGAAAAAAAAAATTTTTTCTCGTCTTTCTTTATTTTCAAAAACAAATGAGAGCTGCAAAATACTCACCATGCCTCTCAGCAAATAGCCTGGGGTGTCTACTTTCCAAAATGGGGTCATTTGGGGGGGGTTTATGCCATCTGGGCATTTTATGGCCTTCAAAACTGTGATAGGTAGTGAGGAGTAAAATCAAAAATGTACGCCCTTAGAAATCTCGAAGGCAGTGATTGGTTTTCGGGGCCCCGTACACGGCTAGGCTCCCAAAAAGTCCCACACATGTGGTATCCCCATACTCAGGAGAAGCAGCTAAATGTATTTTGGGGTGCAATTCCACATATGCCCATGGCCTGTGTGAGCAATATATCATTAGGTGACAACTTTTTGTAATTTTTTTTTTTTTTGTCATTATTCAATCACTTAGGACAAAAAAAATGAATATTCAATGGGCTCAACATGCCTCTCAGCAATTTCCTTGGGGTGTCTACTTTCCAAAATGGGGTCATTTGTGGGGGTTTTGTACTGCCCTGCCATTTTAGCACCTCAAGAAACGACATAGGCAGTCATAAATTAAAGGCTGTGTAAATTCCAGAAAATGTACCCTAGTTTGTAGGCGCTATAACTTTTGCGCAAACCAATAAATATACACTTATTGACATTTTTTTACCAAAGACATGTGGCCGAATACATTTTGGCCTAAATGTATGACTAAAATTGAGTTTATTGGATTTTTTTTAGAACAAAAAGTCGAAAATATCATTTTTTTCAAAATGTTCGGTCTTTTTCCGTGTATAGCGCAAAAAATAAAAACGGCAGAGGTGATCAAATACCATCAAAAGAAAGCTCTATTTGTGGGAAGAAAAGGACGCAAATTTCGTTTGGGTACAGCATTGCATGACCGCGCAATTAGCAGTTAAAGCGACGCAGTGCCAAATTGTAAAAAGTGCTCTGGTCAGGAAGGGGGTAAATCCTTCCGGGGCTGAAGTGGTTAAGTTGGCGTGGCGTCAACCACCTCTGAACCTGTGCCTGCAGAGCTGACAGAACCTCTGCCCCAGTGTGGCTCCTGTCCCCCAAGCACACCAGCTCAAGCACCGCATGGCATCTTTTGGCCTGCGTAGTTGCGTAGCCCCTTGAACGGCTACGGAGCACCGCTGGTTCCGAGGACAAAGCACAGGAAGAGGCCATGGAGGAAGAAGAAGAGGAGGGGGTGGAGGAGAGAGGTGTGTCACAATCATTAGCATTTTGGAGGTGTGGTGGCGGAACAACCTCCTACACTACTGCACCTTGTCCTGCATCCTTCCCAGTTGCCAGCAGAGTCACCCAATACGCCGTGAAACTTAGGTAACATCCCTGTCCATGCCTGCTGGACCATGAGTCAGCGGTAATATGCACCTTACCGCTGACCGCCCTGTCCAGCGAGGCATGGACATTGCCTTCCACATGCCGGTAGAGAGCCAGAATTGCCTTCCGTGAGAAAAAGTGGCGTTTGGGTACCTGCCACTGAGGAACCGCACATTCCACAAACTTACGGAAGGGGGCAGAGTCTACCAACTGAAAAGGCAGCAGTTGAAGTGCTAGCAAATTTGCCAAGCTAGCATTCAACCGCTGGGCATGTGGATGGCTGGGAGCAAACTTCTTTCGGCGGTGCAGCAGCTGGGGCAGGGAAATTTACTGCCTTCATCGAGCTCAGTATCATCATCAGAGCCTTCCAAACGCTGGGCATCCTCCTGGAGCATGTACCCAACACTGTGGTCAAACAGTTCGAGGGACTCCTCAGGAGGACATGGTGGGGCTAGGGAAGGAGTCACTGATGACATTGAGCCGAGGGAAGAGGCCGCTGCTTTGCCAGACAAAGTACCCTGGGCATGGGTGAGAGAGGATGAGGAGGATGAGGACGGCTTGGTCATCCACTCGACCAAGTCTTCCGCATGTTGCGGCTCAACGCGGCCAGCTGCCGAAAAAAGGCCAAGCGTGTCCCACGGCCACGTGCTGATGAGGATGCACCATCTCCACGACAAGCACTAGACACAGAGCCTGCTTGCCCTCTCTTATTGGCTTGTGACTGTCTGCCTCTCCTTCTTGGCCTTCCAGACATCCAGACATACTAATGGCCTGTAGCTGCACTAAGCTGGGATATATATATATATATATATATGTACTGATACTGCAGCTAGCAAAATCAACTGCCTGCCTGTAGTATGAGAACACCACCAACCTTCTACAGGTAGCTTTAGCTGAACACTGTGCAGAGCTCGCAAAAAAATAACTTGTGGGTTTAGCTGAACACTGTGAGGAGGACGCACCACACTAACTTGTAGTTTTAGCTGAACACTGTGAGCAGGACGCACTGCACTAACTTGTAGCTTTAGATGAACACTGTGCAGAGGTCTCACTACACTATCTTGTAGGTTTAGCTGAACACTGTGAGGTGGACGCACCACACTAACTTGTAGTTTTAGCTGAACACAACACTGTGAGCAGGACGCACCGCACTAACTTGTAGTTTTAGCTGAACACTATGAGCAGGACGCACCGCACTAACTTGTAGTGAGCAGGACGCACTGCACTAACTTGTAGCTTTAGATGAACACTGTGCAGAGGTCTCACTACACTAACTTGTAGGTTTAGCTGAACACTGTGAGGTGGACGCACCACACTAACTTGTAGTTTTAGCTGAACACAACACTGTGAGCAGGACGCACTGCACTAACTTGTATTTTTAGCTGAACACTGTGAGCAGGACGCACTGCACTAACTTGTAGCTTTAGATGAACACTGTGCAGAGGTCTCACTACACTAACTTGTAGGCTTAGCTGAACACTGTGAGGTGGACGCACCACACTAACTTGTAGTTTTAGCTGAACACTGTGAGCAGGACGCACTGCACTAACTTGTAGCTTTAGATGAACACTGTGCAGAGGTCTCACTACACTAACTTGTAGGTTTAGCTGAACACTGTGAGGTGGATGCACCACACTAACGTGTAGTTTTAGCTGAACACAACACTGTGAGCAGGACGCACCGCACTAACTTGTAGTTTTAGCTGAACACTGTGAGCAGGACGCACCGCACTAACTTGTAGTTTTAGCTGAACACTGTGAGCAGGACGCACTGCACTAACTTGTAGCTTTAGATGAACACTGTGCAGAGGTCTCACTACACTAACTTGTAGGCTTAGCTGAACACTGTGAGGTGGACGCACCACACTAACTTGTAGTTTTAGCTGAACACTGTGAGCAGGACGCACAGCACTAACTTGTAGTTTTAGCTAAACACTGTGAGCAGGACGCACCGCACTAACTTGTAGTTTTAGCTGAACACTGTGAGCAGGACGCACCGCACTAACTTGTAGTTTTAGCTGAACACTGTGAGCAGGACGCATTGCACTAACTGTAAATAGTCTAGCTGCCTGACTGTGGTACTAATAGGATCAAAAGAACACCAGCAATTTTCTTCAGGTAGCTGTAAATACTGTAACAAGACAAGCCTGCCTGTCAGTAAGATTATAACAGGAACGGATCTAGCTAAACTGAATACAGTGTATATATATATATATGCAACACCTGGGATGCATATATATATATACACAATACACTGTAAGTGCAGCTAACTGACTGACTGTTCTGCCTAATCTATCTAACTTAAATCTAAATGACACTGTCTGTCTCTCTCTCTCTCTATCTATGAACGCCGGAACACACACTACACAGGGCCGCCGTGCAGGCGGCCTTATATAGTGTGGGGCGTGTACTAAATCCCCTGAGCCATAATTGGCCAAAGCCTCCTTGGCTTTGGCCAATTACGGCTCTCTGTTCAGACGGCGCTGTGATTGGCCAAGCATGCAGGTCATAGTGCATTCTTGGCCAATCATCAGCCAGCAATGCACTGCGATGACGCAGTGAATTATGGGCCGTGACGCGCCACACGAATTTGGCGCGAATGGCCCATATCGTTCACAATTCGGCGAACGGTCGAACAGACGATGTTCGAGTCGAACATGGTTTCGACTCGAACACGAAGCTCATCCCTAATATATATATATATATATATATATATATATATATATATATATATTAATATACACTGTATTCAGTTTAGCTAGATCCGTTCCTGGTATTATCTTCCTACTGACAGGCAGGCTTGTGTTGTTACAGTATTTACAGCTACCTGAAGAAAATTGCTGGTGTTCTTCTGATCCTATTAGTACCACAGTCAGGCAGCTAGACTATTTACAGATAGTGTAGTGCGTCCTCCTCACAGTGTTCAGCTAAAGCTACAAGTTAGTTTAGTGTGACCTCTGCACAGTGTTCAGCTAAAGCTACAAGTTAGTGTAGTGCGACCTCTGCACAGTGTTCAGCTAAAGCTACAAGTTAGTGTAGTGCGTCCTCTGAACAGTGTTCAGCTAAAGCTACAAGTTAGTGTAGTGCGTCCTCCTCACAGTGTTCAGCTAAAGCTACAAGTTAGTGTAGTGCATCCTCCTTACAGTGTTCAGCTAAAGCTACAAGTTAGTGTAGTGTGACCTCTGCACAGTGTTCAGCTAAAGCTACAAGTTAGTGTAGTATGTCCTCTGAACAGTGTTCAGCTAAAGCTACAAGTTAGTGTAGTGCACAGTGTTCAGCTAAAGCTACAAGTTAGTATAGTGCGTCCTCCTCACAGTGTTTAGCTAAAGCTACAAGTTAGTGTAGTGCAACCTCTGCACAGTGTTCAGCTAAAGCTACAAGTTAGTGTAGTGCGTCCTCTGAACAGTGTTCAGCTAAAGCTACAAGTTAGTGTAGTGCACAGTGTTCAGCTAAAGCTACAAGTTAGTGTAGTGCGTCCTCTGAACGGTGTTCAGCTAAAGCTACAAGTTAGTGTAGTGCGACCTCTGCACAGTGTTCAGCTAAAGCTACAAGTTAGTGTAGTGCATCCTCTGAGCAGTGTTCAGCTAAAGCTACAAGTTAGTGTAGTGCACATTGTTCAGCTAAAGCTACAAGTTAGTGTAGTGCGTCTTCCTCACAGTGTTCAGCTAAAGCTACAAGTTAGTGTAGTGCATGCTCTGAACAGTGTTCAGCTAAAGTTACAAGTTAGTGTAGTGCGTCCTCCTCACAGTGTTCAGCTAAAGCTACAAGTTAGTGTAGTGCATCCTCTGAACAGTGTTCAGCTATAGCTACAAGTTAGTGTAGTGTGACATCTGCACAGTGTTCAGCTAAAGCTACAAGTTAGTGTAGTGCGTCCTCTGAACATTGTTCAGCTAAAGCTACGTGTAGAAGGTTGGTGGTGTTTTCCTGATCCTATCACTACCGCAGGCAGTTACATTATTTACACATTAGTGTAGTGCGTCCTCTTCACAGTGTTCAGCTAAAGCTACCTGTAGAAGGTTGGTGGTGTTTTCCTGATCCTATCACTACCACAGGCAGCTACATTATTTTAACATTAGTGTAGTGCATCCTCTGCACAGTGTTCAGCTAAAGCTATCTGTAGAAGGTAGGTGGTGTTTTCCTGATCCTATCACTACCACAGGCAGCTACATTATTTACACGTTAGTGTAGTGCGACCTCTGCACAGTGTTCTGCTAAAGCTACCCGTAGAAAGTTGGTGGTGTTTTCCTGATCCCATCACTACCGCAGGCAGCTACATTATTTACACGTTAGTCTAGTGCGACACTAGACGTTAGTCTAGTGTTCAGCGAAAGCTACCTGTAGAAGGTTGGTAGTGTTTTCCTTATCCTATCACTACTGCAGGCAGCTACATTATTTTAATGTTGGTGTAGTGCGTCCTCTGCACAGTGTTCAGCTAAAGCTACAAGTTAGTGTAGTGCGACCTCTGCACAGTGTTCATCTAAAGCTACCTGTAGAAGATTGGTGGTGTTCTCATACTACAGGCAGGCAGTTGATTTTGCTAGCTGCAGTATCAGTATATATATATATATATATATATATATATATATATATACAGTGGCTTGCAAAAGTATTCGGCCCCCTTGAACTTTTCAACCTTTTGCCACATTTCAGGCTTCAAACATAAAGATATAAAATTTTTCTTTTTTGTGAAGAATTACCAACAAGTGGGACGCAATTGTGAAGTGGAACGAAATCTTTTGGATTTTTGAAACTTTTTTAACTAATAAAAAAATGAAAAGTGGGGCGTGCAAAATTATTCGGCCCCCTTGCGTTAATACTTTGTAGAGCCACCTTTTGCTGCGATTACAGCTGCAAGTCGCTTGGGGTATGTCTCTATCAGTTTTGCACATCGAGAGACTGAAATTCTTGCCCATTCTTCCTTGCAAAACAGCTCGAGCTCAGTGAGGTTGGATGGAGAGCGTTTGTGAACAGCAGTTTTCAGCTCTTTCCACAGATTCTCGATTGGATTCAGGTCTGGACTTTGACTTGGCCATTCTAACACCTGGATACGTTTATTTGTGAACTATTCCTTTGTAGATTTTGCTGTATGTTTGGGATTATTGTCTTGTTGGAAGATAAATCTCCGTCCCAGTTTCAGGTCTTTTGCAGACTCCAACAGGTTTTCATCCAGAATGGTCCTGTATTTGGCTGCATCCATCTTCCCCTCAATTTTAACCATCTTCCCTGTCCCTGCTGAAGAAAAGCAGGCCCAAACCATGATGCTGCCACCACCATGTTTGACAGTGGGGATGGTGTGTTGAGTGTAATGAGCTGTGTTGCTTTTACGCCAAACATATCGTTTTGCATTGTGGCCAAAAAGTTCGATTTTGGTTTCATCGGACCAGAGCATCTTCTTCCACATGTTTGGTGTGTCTCCCAGGTGGCTTGTGGCAAACTTTAGATGAGACTTTTTATGGATATCTTTGAGAAATGGCTTTCTTCTTGCCACTCTTCCATAAAGGCCAGATTTGTGCAGTGTATGACTGATTGTTGTCCTATGGACAGACTCTCCCACCTCAGCTGTAGTTCTCTGCAGTTCATCCAGAGTGATCATGGGCCTCTTGGCTGCATCTCTGATCAGTCTTCTCCTTGTCTGAGCTGAAAGTTTAGAGGGACAGCCAGGTCTTGGTAGATTTGCAGTGGTCTGATACTCCTTCCATTTCAAAATGATCGCTTGCACAGTGCTCCTTGGCATGTTTAAAGCTTGGGAAATCTTTTTGTATCCAAATCCGGCTTTGAACTTCTCCACAACAGTATTACGGACCTGCCTGGTGTGTTCCTTGGTCTTCATGATGCTCTCTGCGCTTTCAACAGAACCCTGAGACTATCACAGAGCAGGTGCATTTATACAGAGACTTGATTACACACAGGTGGATTCTATTTATAAAATAATATAAAATAAAACTTAATTGCGCTAGCAGTGATAATATAATTAGAAAATGTTTAGGAGACACAATAGGTATGTGAATCCCAACCAAAATAACAATAAGTGCATAAAGTCCTTATCCAAAAATACAACAAAAAATAATGTATGCTGAAAATCGATAATCATACATCAAAATCACTTATGATCAGTCCATAATAAAATAAATTGAATAAGAAGAAAAAGTCCGCTTAATATGTCTCATCACCAAGCCATGAGGACTGATGGGCCGAAGTAATTCTTATCAGATGTACATTGATTGCAGAAAAGAAAGTAATAGGTGTACGCTTACCCCAATTGTTGGACCTCCTCTGTGGCAAGGTCTTATAGGCTTGCAGATTTCACCCTCTGCAGGGACAAAATGTTGGTATCCGGGTCTTAACAGCATGTACCGCCGACTTCAGTGTGGTCTGGATAGCCCAACTGCTCCAACATCAGAGGGGGGACTCAGGAATGGAAGAGCCCATAATCAGGAAAAAAACATAAGGAGAAGAAACTCCAATAGTGTAATAACGTTTGGGGTTTTATTGGTTAAAATAAACCACAGGTAAACATTTAAAAGATTCCAGTAGAGAAAAATATTTTCATAAAAAAGCCGGCATAAACAAAGGCAGAACGCCCGTGCAAATAAAAACTTCAGAACACGTGATGGCAAGCACTGCGAGGCCACGCCCTACATGTTTCGTCATACGTGACGTCTTCTACGGGGCACGGGCGACGCAATGAA
This sequence comes from Lithobates septentrionalis, assembly GCA_037952835.1. Lineage (NCBI taxonomy): Eukaryota > Metazoa > Chordata > Amphibia > Anura > Ranidae > Lithobates > Lithobates septentrionalis. The sequence goes on along the minus strand of JBBDGP010001187.1, from coordinate 3,265,355 downwards.
CCATCACCTTATATATCAACAGACGGATTGTAACTACGCCCACATCACCGCCCATGTCCGTCATTCGACAGGGCATGTGTGGAGATTCGACGAGGCCGTCATTAACCACTTCAAAACCAGCCTCGTTTTGGATTTTAGGTGTTTAAGAGTTTAAAACAGGTTTTTTTGCTAGAAAATTACTTAGAACCCCCAAACATTATATATTGTTTTTTTTCTAACACCCTAGAGAATAAAATGGCGGTCATTGCAATACTTTTTTTTGCACCGTATTTGCGCAGCGGTCTTCTAAGCGCACTTTTTTTGGAAAAAATTCACTTTTTTGAAAAAAAAAATAAGACAACAGTAAAGTTAGCCCAATTTTTTTTTATATTGTGAAATATAATGTTACGCCAAGTAAATTGATACCCATCATGTCACGCTTTAAAATTGCGCCCGCTCGTGGAATGGCGTCAAACTTTTACCCTTAAAAATCTCCATAGGCGACGTTTAAAAAATTCTACAGATTGCATGTTTTGCGTTACAGAGGAGGTCTAGGGCTAGAATTATTGCTCTCACTCTACCGGTCGCGGCGATACCTCACATGTGTGGTTTGACCACCGTTTTCATATGCGGGCGCTACTCACGTATGCGTTCGCTTCTGCGCGCGAGCTCGTCGGGACAGGGCGCTTTAAAAAATTTTTTTTTTTTTTTTAATTATTTATTTTACTTTATTTTATTTATTTTTTCACTGTTTTTAAAAAAAAAAAAATTTGGATCACTTTTATTCCTATTACAAGGAATGTAAACATCCCTTGTAATAGAAAAAAGCATGACAGGTCCTCTTAAATATGAGATCTGGGGTCAAAAAGTCCTCAGATCTCATATTTAGACTATAATGCAAAAAAAAAAAAAAAAAAAAAAAAAAGTCGTTTAAAAAATGACACAAAATAAATTGTGCCTTTAAGAGAAGTGGGCGGAGCCGTCGTAATGACGTCGCTCCGGCCGTCACATGGTATAGAGACGGGTGGGGGCCATCTTGGCCTCACTCGTCTCAGTACCGAGGAAGTGAAAGGACCCGATCGCCTCCGCCGTTACCGACGGCTCCGGTAAGCGGCGGAGGGTGCGGGAGAGCGGCGGGAGGGGGGGTGGCACCTCTCCCGCCGCCGATAACGGTGATCTCGCGGCGAACCCGCCGCATAGACCACCATTATCGTGTGTAGAATCGCCGGCCCTAAAGATGGATACCTCGGTTGTGGCAGCAGCTGCTGCCGTTACCGAGATATCCATCTTTAAAACACAGGACGTCAATATACAGTGGGCGGTCGGGAAGCGGTTAAAGACCGCCCTCAGAGCGGAACATACATAAAGAATGAAAACGAAAACCTAAACAAAACGGAGATACAGCCAAGCCTCGTTCTAGCGCCGGCCTGACATACTAACAGGCATGCGCAAGGATAAGCCAAGCCTCGATCTGGCTAACGTTAAAAGCCTCCTATGGAGGCAGACTGTAATCAGAAACCGGAAGAGCTCGGGCGTGTACCCTAGATGGATTCTAGAGACAAACGTCCGTGGCATACCCGGAACTTCCGGTCCTGAATAGATCAAAACCCATTTTTTGGAAAAACTTTGGTGTTACACTTAAGGTTAAAAAAACGCTTAAACAGTACATATAATGTGCGTGGCTATAATCCTCAAAATTTTACAGTCCACTTAGTATAATATTTTAATTTTTATCTTAATGTACTGTATATCTGAAAAGGATAATAAAAAAAGGAAAATAAAAAAGGAAAATGCCTAAAAATATTGTAAGGGGATACAAATCCATTGATTGAGTTATGCATAGGCAAAATCAAAAATTCTGTAATAGATAAAAATGAGACTGTATATAGTGGCTTGCGAAGGTATTCGGCCCCCTTGAACTTTTCAACCTTTTGCCACATTTCAGGCTTCAAACATAAAGATATAAAATTTAAATTTTTTTGTGAAGAATCACCAACAAGTGGGACACAATTGTGAAGTGGAACGAAATCTATTGGTTATTTTAAACTTTTTTAGCAATTAAAAAACTGAAAAGTGGTGCGTGCAAAATTATTCGGCCCCTTTGCTTTCAGTACAGCAAACTCACTCCAGAAGTTCAGCGAGGATCTCTGAATGATCCAATGTTGTCCTAAATGACTGATGGTGATAAATAGAATCCACCTGTGTGTAATCAAGTCTCTGTATAAATGCACCTGCTCTGTGATAGTCTCAGGGTTCTGTTGAAAGCGCAGAGAGCATCATGAAGACCAAGGAACACACCAGGCAGGTCCGTAATACTGTTGTGGAGAAGTTTAAAGCCGGATTTGGATACAAAAAGATTTCCCAAGCTTTAAACATCCCAAGGAGCACTGTGCAAGCGATCATTTTGAAATGGAAGGAGTATCAGACCACTGCAAATCTACCAAGACCTGGCTGTCCCTCTAAACTTTCAGCTCAGACAAGGAGAAGACTGATCAGAGATGCAGCCAAGAGGCCCATGATCACTCTGGATGAACTGCAGAGAACTACAGCTGAGGTGGGAGAGTCTGTCCATAGGACAACAAGCAGTCGTACACTGCACAAATCTGGCCTTTATGGAAGAGTGGCAAGAAGAAAGCCATTTCTCAAAGATATCCATAAAAAGTCTTGTCTAAAGTTTGCCACAAGCCACCTGGGAGACACACCAAACATGTGGAAGAAGGTGCTCTGGTCCGATGAAACCAAAATCAAACTTTTTGGCCACAATGCAAAACGATATGTTTGGCGTAAAAGCAACACAGCTCATCACACTCAACACACCATCCCCACTGTCAAACATGGTGGTGACAGCATCATGGTTTGGGCCTGTTTTTCTTGAGCAGGGACAGGGAAGATGGTTAAAATTGAGGGGAAGATGGATGCAGCCAAATACAGGACCATTCTGGATGAAAACCTGTTGGAGTCTGCAAAAGACTTGAAACTGGGACGGAGATTTATCTTCCAACAAGACAATGATCCCAAACATACAGCAAAATCTACAAAGCAATGGTTCACAAATAAACGTATCCAGGTGTAATGCCGCGTACACACGGTCGTACTTTTCGTCTACAAAAGTCCAACGGACGCTGACGGACTAAAGCTGGCTGGTAATCCGATCGTGTGTGGGCTTCTCCGGACTTTCAACGTACTTTTTTAGCCTCAAATCCGACGTACTTTAGATTTGAAACATGCTTTAAATTTTTACTTCGTAACTACGACGGATCCCGAAATCCGCTCGTCTGTGTGCTAGTCCGACGGACAAAAAGCCACGCTAGGGCACCTATTGGCTACTGGCTATGAACTTCCTTATTTTAGTCCGGTGTACGTCATCACGTACGAATCCGTCAGACTTTTGTGTGGTCGTGTGTAGGCAAGTCCGTTCGTTAGAAAGTCTGCCGCAAGTCCGCCGAAAGTCTGCCGGAAGTCTGCCGGAAGTCTGTCGGACAGGCTGTCTGACTTTTGTAGACGAAAAGTCCGACCGTGTGTACGCGGCATTAGAATTGCCAAGGAGTCCCTCAAACTGTTTGACCACAGTGTTGGGTACATGCTCCAGGAGGATGCCCAGCATTTAGAAGGCTCTGATGATGATATTGAGCTAGATGAAGGCAGTAATGTGAGCATGGACAGAGGGGGTGCCCAAGAAGGACAGCAATCTGGCAGTCATGCTCCCCCTGCTGCAGCATACTGCCAGGTTTGCTCCAGTGATGAGGAGGGAGGGGATGATGAGGTCACTGACTCAACGTGGGTGCCTGATAGGAGAGAGGAGGAGGAGGAGGAGGCACATCACCAATGAGGCATGATGCCCTCCAGGGGCCAGCCTAAGGGCAGCACACTGACTGCATCACACCACAAAGCCCTGCATGTGCAGGGCGCTGCTGCCTGAGCGTTATTCCAAAAGTTCTTTGGTGTGGGCCTTTTTTGAGACGAGTGCATCAGATTGCACCGCTGCTATTTGAAACATATGTCTCAAGCGTATCTCGCTTGGGCAAAACATCTCCTGCTTGGGCACCACATGCTTGACCAGACATATGTTGACCTGCCATGCAGATCGTTGGCAAGCGTATCTAAAAGACCCACACCAAAGAACAAAGAGGACCTCTCCTTGCTCCTCATCAGCTGAGATCTCCAACCCCACTATACCTTCAGTCCTCTCTGAGACCTGCACTGAGAGGAATGAAGGTGTAGAATTAGGTGTGTCACAGCCAAGTACTTGTGGGCAATCTGCTTTCGGTACACCGACGTCAGATTGTACCAGGCAAATTTCCCTGCCCCAGCTGCTGCACCGCCGAAAGAAGTTCGATCCCAGCCATCCACATGCCCAGAGGTTGAATGCTAGCTTGGCAAAATTGCTAGCACTTCAACTGCTACCTTTTCAGTTGGTAGACTCTGCCCCCTTCCGTGAGTTTGTGGAATGTGTGGTTCCTCAGTGGCAGGTACCCAAATGCCACTTTTTCTCACGGAAGGCGATTCCGGCTCTCTACCGGCATGTGGAAGGCAATGTCCATGCCTCGCTGGACAGGGCGGTCAGCAGTAAGGTGCATATTACCGCTGACTCATGGTACAGCAGGCATGGACAGGGACGTTACCTAAGTTTCACGGCGCATTGGGTGACTCTGCTGGCAGCTGAGAAGGATGCAGGACAAGGTGCAGTAGTGTTGGAGGTTGTTCCGCCACCACGCCTCCAAAATGCCACTACTAATGATTTTGACACACCTCTCTCCTCCACCCCCTCCTCTTCTTCTTCCTCCATGGCCTCTTCCTGTGCTTTGTCCTCAGAACCAGCGGTGCTCCGTAGGCAAGGGGCTACTCAAGTATGCAGGCCAAAAGATGCCATGCGGTGCTTGAGCTGGTGTGCTTGGGGGACAGGAGCCACACTGGGGCAGAGGCTCTGTCAGCTCTGCAGGGGCAGGTTCAGAGGTGGTTGACGCCACGCCAACTTATGACAAGAATGGTGGTTTGCGACAATGGCACCAACCTCCTCTCCGCGTTCCAACAGGGACAAATGACCCATGTGTCCTGTTTGGCTCACGTCCTTAACTTGGTGGTGCAGCGGTTCTTGGGCAGGTACCTGGGCTTACAGGATGTCCTGAGGCAGGCCAGGAAAGTCTGTGTGCATTTCTGCTGGTCATATAATGCCAGTGCTCGGCTGGCAGACCTCCAAAAGGAATTTAACCTGCCCAAGAACCGCCTAATCTGTGACATAACCACCAGGTGGAACTCAACGTTGGCCATGCTGCAGCGGTTGCACACGCAGAAGAGGGCTATCAATGAGTACCTGTGCGACTATGGCACCAGGACAGGGTCAGGGGAGCTTGTTTTTTTTACCCACGCCAGTGGGCCATGATCAGGGATGCATGCACTGTCCTGTCACCATTTGAGGAGGCCACGAGGATGGTGAGCAGTGACAGTGCATGCATCAGTGACAGTGTCCCCCTTGTCCACCTGTTGGAGCACACGCTGTGTGGAATAATGGACAGGGCACTTGAGGCAGAACAGAGGCAGGAAGAGAAGGACTTCCTTAGCTCTCAAGGCCCCCTTTATCCAGACAGTGTTCCTGCTTTCCCGCCAATCACACAGGAAGAGGACGAGGAGGAGGAGGATTGTGTCAGTATGGAGGTGGAGCCTGGCACTCAGCATCAGCAACAGTCTTTAAGGAATCATTTACAGTCCCAAGAAACACATGGGCTTGTACGTGGCTGGGAGGAGGTGGCTGCAGATCATGTCGTCCTTAGTGACCCAGAGGACTCCGGACCGAATGCCTCAGCAAACCTACACTGCATGGCCTTCCTGATCCTGCAAAGCCTGCGGAAGGATCCTCATATTCGTGGTATCAAGGAGGGGGATCGTTACTGGCCGGCAACCCTCCTTGATGCACTTTACAAGGGTAAGGTTTGCGGACCTTATCTTGCCGTCGCAGAGGGAGCAGAGGATGAAACATCTTTGGGAGGCCTTGCAGAAAGGTCTGTGCAACGCGTTCCCAGAGACTGGGAGGTTACAAACTCCTGTTTCTGGACAACATGTTGCTGAGGCTTCGGTCAGTCAAAGGAGGAGCGGTGGAGAAGGTGGCTGCCTGACCGATGCGTTCAGACAATTTTTTAGTCCGCAGCCCCAAGGTATGATCAGTTCCAGAAACCATCGCCAGCCTCTGTTTTACATGGTGCAGGAATACCTAGGGGCAAGATCAGACTTGGACACCATTCCCACCGAAAATCCTCTGGGTTACTGGGTCTTGAGGATGGATCACTGGCCAGAGCTTGCACAGTATGTAATTGAGCTACTGGCATGTCCTGCATCCAGCGTTCTTTCGGAACGCACATTCAGTGTTGCTGGAGGCTTTGTAACCGATCACAGGGTGCGTCTGTCCACCGACTCGGTCGATCGACTGACCTTCATAAAAATGAATCCGTCTTGGATCACCACCAGCTACCAAGCACCTGATGCTGATGTAACCGAATAAATTTTTTTGAAATCTCAGATCCTTTCAAAGACTGTCTGCTGTGTGCTGATGCTGAGTGACTATCCTGTATCACTGAGTAATTATCCTCTTCCTCCTCAATGATCATGATGATAGCTTGTAACAACATTTTTGGTTCTGGGCACCGCCACTCCCCCCACCAGTGCCTAAGGCCCAAATTTTCAGCCCCTGTTTAACAGGGGCATGTAATTGCAATTTTTCATGCAATTCTTTGCAGCAGGGCTAGTTCCTGCACTCTGTGAGCGGTTTCAGTGTTGTGGCACCAGTACCAGTGCCTAAGACCCAATTTTTCAGCCCCTGTTCAACAGGGACATGTAAATAGAATTATTGAGCTAATATTTCACAGCAGGGCCTGTTTCTGCGCCCACCAAGAGTATCTGTGAGGACTTACAGTGTTGTGGCACCAGCACCACCACCACCAAAGGCCCAATTTTTCTGCCCCTGTTCAACAGGGGCATGTAATTACAATTCTTGATCTAATATTTCACAGCAGGGCCCTGTGAGGGCTTACAGTGTTGTGGCCACAACAACACCTAAGGCCCAAATTTCTGCTGAGTATATAGGGCAGGCCCCTACTTTCAAACATCCAACTTACAAATGACTCCTACCTCCAAACGGAAGGAGACAACAGGAAGTGAGATGAAATCTACCCCTAGGAAGGGAAATTCTCTCCTGTAAGAGTTAATATGGGAAACACTTTTCTCCTTTCCACTGATGCTTTATCACCAATCCTTGTTTCACGAAAAACCCAAAATTTTCAAAAAACATTTGTCATTGGGACAAAACGTGAGGTGAAATCTTCTGAAGAGGAGCACAGACAGCAAAACAAATGTCACAGGAGTGATAACCCTTCCCTATGTTTTCCAAAAAGCTTAAAATAGATTTTTTGTCTGGAGCTAAACACGTTAAAAATGTACCAGTTCAAAATTACAAACAGATTCTACTTAACAACAAACCTACAGTCCCTGTCTTGTTTGCACCACCTGTATACTGCTGTACAGAGTATATAGGGCCTGGGGGCCCCATACCTTTCTTTTTTTTAATTTGGGTGCAGGGTTCCCCTTAATATCCATACAAGACCCAAAGGGCCTGGTAACGGACTGAAGGGTGCCCATGCCGTTTGTCTCACTGATTTTCATCCATATTGCCAGGACCCGACATTACATTAAAGCCGCAAGCAGTTTTAAATGACTTTTTTTCCTTTAAAAATGACATTTTGTGCAGGGACTTTTCTAAGCACCGGAAACACGTGCCACTTTACAGGCATACTATAGACACCCCCCAGGTACGATATTTAAAGGAATATTTAATTTTTTTTGCTTTAAGCATTATTAAAATCACTGCTCCCGAAAAAATGTCAGTTTTTAACCACTTCAGCCCCGGAGGATTTTACCCCCTTCCTGACCAGAGCACTTTTTACAATTCGGCACTGCGTCGCTTTAACTGCTAATTGCGCGGCCATGCAATGCTGTACCCAAACGAAATTTGCGTCCTTTTCTTCCCACAAATAGAGCTTTCTTTTGATGGTATTTGGTCACCTCTGCCGTTTTTATTTTTTGCGCTATAAACGGAAAAAGACTGAAAATTTTGAAAAAAAATGATATTTTCTACTTTTTGTTATAGAAAAAATCCAATAAACTAAATTTTAGTCATACATTTAGGCCAAAATGTATTCGGCCACATGTCTTTGGTAAAAAAAATGTCAATAAGCGTATATTTATTGGTTTGCGCAAAAGTTATAGCGTCTACAAACTAGGGTACATTTTCTGAAATTTACACAGCTTTTAATTTATGACTGCCTATGTCATTTCTTGAGGTGCTAAAATGGCAGGGCAGTACAAAACCCCCCCAAATGACCCCATTTTGGAAAGTAGACACCCCAAGGAAATTGCTGAGAGGCATGTTGAACCCATTGAATATTTATTTTTTTTGTCCCAAGTGATTGAATAATGACAAAAAAAAAAAATTTTTACAAAAAGTTGTCACTAAATGATATATTGCTCACACAGGCCATGGGCATATGTGGAATTGCACCCCAACATACATTCAGCTGCTTCTCCTGAGTACGGGGATACCACATGTGTGGGACTTTTTGGGAGCCTAGTCGCGTATGGGGCCCCGAAAACCAAGCACCGCCTTCAGGATTTCTAAGGGCATAAATTTTTGATTTCACTCCTCACTACCTATCACAGTTTTGAAGGCCATAAAATGCCAAGATGGCACAAACCCCCCCCAAATGACCCCATTTTGGAAATTAGACACCCCACGCTATTTGCTGAGAGGCATGGTGAGTATTTTGCAGCTCTCATTTGTTTATGAAAATGAAGAAAGACCAGAAATTTTTTTTTTTCTTTTTTCAATTTTCAAAACTTTGTGACAAAAAGTGAGGTCTGCAAAATATTCACTATACCTCTCAGAAAATAGCTTGGGGTGTCTACTTTCCAAAATGGGGTCATTTGGGGGGGGTTTGTGCCACCTGGGCATTCCATGGCCTCCGAAACTGTGATAGGCAGTAAAGAGTGAAATCAAAAATTTACGCCCTTAGAAAGCCTGAAGGCGGTGCTTGGTTTTCGGGGTCCCGTGCGCAGCTAGGCTCTCAAAAAGTCTCACACATGTGGTATCCCCGTACTCAGGAGAAGCAGCAGAATGTATTTTGGGGTGTAATTTCACATATCCCCATGGCATGTTTGAGCAATATATCATTTAGTGACAACTTTGTGCAAAAAAAAAAAAAAAAATTTGTCTCTTTCCCGCAACTTGTGTCACAATATAAAATATTCCATGGACTCGACATGCCTCTCAGCAAATAGCTTGGGGTGTCTACTTTCCAAAATGGGGTCATTTGGGGGGGTTTTGAACTATCCTGGCATTTTATGCACAACATTTAGAAGCTTATGTCACACATCACCCACTCTTCTAACCACTTGAAGACAAAGCCCTTTCTGACACTTATTGTTTACATGAAAAAGTTTTTTTTTTTTTGCAAGAAAATTACTTTGAACCACCAAACATTATATATTTTTTTAAAGCAAATGCCCTACAGATTAAAATGGTGGGTGTTTCTTTTTTTTTTCACACGGTATTTGCGCAGCGATTTTTCAAACGCATTTTTTGTGGAAAAAACACACTTTTTTAAATTTTAATGCACTAAAACACACTATATTGCCCAAATGTTTGATGGAATAAAAAAGATGATCTTAAGCCGAGTACATGGATACCAAACATGACATGCTTTAAAATTGCGCACAAACGTGCAGTGGCAACAAAATTAATACATTTTTAAAAGCCTTTAAAAGCCTTTACAGGTTACCACTTTAGATTTACAGAGGAGGTCTACTGCTAAAAATACTGCCCTCGATCTGACCTTCGCGGTGATACCTCACATGCATGGTGCAATTGCTGTTTACATTTGACGCCAGACTGACGCTTGCGTTCGACTTAGCGGGAGAGCAGGGGGGACAGGGGTGCTTTTTTTTTTTTTTTTTCTTTATTATTTTTTTGCTTTTTTATCTTATTTTTAAACTGTTCCTTTCATTTTTTTTTTTTAAATCCTTGTTATTGTTATCTCAGGGAATGTAAATATCCCCTATGATAGCAATAGGTAGTGACAGGTACTCTTTTTTGAAAAAATTGGGGTCTATTAGACCCTAGATCTCTCCTCTGCCCTCAAAGCATCTGACCACACCAAGATCGGTGTGATAAAATGCTTCCCCAATTTCCCAATGGCGCTGTTTACATCCGGCGAAATCTAAGTCATAAAATGCTCGTAGCTTCCAGTTTCTTAGGCCATAGAGATGTTTGGAGCCACTCTGGTCTCTGATCAGCTCTATGGTCAGCTGGCTGAATCACCGGCTGCTTTCTCAGGTTCCCTGTTGAGACAGGAGAGCCAGAGAAAAACACGGAAGACGGTGGGGGGGGGCATTCCCTCCCACTGCTTGTAAAAGCAGTCTAGAGTCTAATTAGCCACTAGGATTGCTTTTACATGAAAGCCGACCGCTGGCTGAAAAGAATGATACCAAGATGATACCTAAACCTGCAGGCATCATTCTGGTATAACCACTCAAAGTCGTGAATGGCGTACCTGAAGACAAAAAATGGTTAACAATAAAGCACAGTAAACAGTAAAGTATAAAAAATTGCATACCTGAAAAGCAAACATGATAAAACATAACAACAATAAAACATTGCAGAATAGAACACAGTAAAAAAGAGCAGAACAATAGAGAGAATAGAGAGAGAGAGAACAATAAAACGACAACTATTTTTTTTTTGTGTTTTTTTTGCAAACTTGTAACTTTTATAACGGTAACCGGTTCCAGGTTTGGGTCTCTCAAAATGCGATGGCATCTTGGGAGACCCTGTGAAGGTGTGCCTAGTCTGTGCAATGCTGTACCCTATGCTAATACTCAACTAGTGCATGGTAGCGTTCAAAACATTCACCAATGCAAAGACCAGGATTGTCAGGACAGGAGGGACAATAATAGCGGGTGTCATGCCTATATCCGCACTTGCTGCAGACACGACATCTTTTTTGGGGGGGTTCGCTGGGTAGGGGTACTCGGGAGGACATAAAAATGCCTCTCATGCAGCCGACTGCATTTGGTTGGGGATGTGAATGGGGGAAGTACGGGCGCTGCAGAAGCGGTGGGTTCCCAATTAGGATTGGCGAATGCAGCAGGAAGGGCATTATGGGCACGATGGGCCTGTGTTTGTCTTTTTGGTGGCAGCGGGACACTACTTGTGCTTGCCACCTCACCAGCTTGAACTGCACTTATGGGACTCGCCACGTCACCAAGTGTTACTGCAGTGCTGGTTTGACTACGACCGGGGTGTACTAGGCCGCTGGCGCTTGCCAGTTCACCAAAACGCTACCAAAAAAACTGTTGGCGATCGCAGGGATCAGGCCTGACTCTGCGAACGCTGCAGTTATGCGTTTAGTGTTTTGTAAGTGACAGTGATCGATCGATACTGCACTTGGGTGGGCTGGGCTGGGCCGGGCGGAGGGGCAAAACGCAGGTGCTAGCAGGTATCTGGGCTGATCCCGCAAACACTGCATTTTTGGGAACCCTAAACTGCTGGGGATGCCAGTATAGATCTGATCGGATCAGATATTGATCCGTTCAGATACTATACCACTAAGGGAGGTGTACGGTGCGTGCGTGGGTGTTAGCGGTACTGGCGCTAACCTGACGCTGCCTGGGGCTGGTGCTTGCCAGTTCACCAAAATGCTACCAAAAAAACTGTTAGCGATCGCAGGGATCAGGCCTGACTCTGCGAACACTGCAGTTATGCGTTTAGTGTTTTGTAAGTGTCAGTGATCGATCGATACTGCACTTGGGTGGGCTGGGCTGGGCCGGGCGGAGGGGCAAAACGCAGGTGCTAGCAGGTATCTGGGCTGATCCCGCTAACACTGCGTTTTTGGGAACCCTAAACTGCTGGGGACGCTAGTATAGATCTGATCGGATCAGATATTGATCCGTTCAGATACTATACCACTAAGGGAGGCGTATGCTGCGTGCGTGGGTGTTAGCGGTACTGGCGCTAATCTGACGCTGCCTGGGGCGACGCATATCACTGCTGGGCGATCAGGGGGCTAAACCTTTATTCGGTAATAAACGGCGGGTGCCCTGACACTATAAAAAATAAACGAACTAACCAGCGTCACCCGTAACACTTATACGGTGATCAGTGGTGAAAGGGTTAACTAGGGGGCAATCAAGGGGTTAAAACATTTATTAGGTAGTATATGGGGGTCCCTGTCGCTATAAAACGCTGACGGCGAACCTAAATATTTACGTCCCTAACTAGCGTCACCAGTGACACTAATACAGCGATCAGAAAAATGATCGCTTAGTGACACTGGTGACGGGGGGTGATCAAGGGGTTAAAACTTTATTAGGGGGGGTTAGGGGGGTACCCTAGACCTACAGGGGGGTAATACTCACTGTCCTAACACTTCTAACTGTCACAAACTGACACTATACAGTAATCAGGAAAAAAAAAAAAAAAAAAAAAAAAAACCTGCTTGGTGTCAGTTTGTGACAGGGGGGGGTGATTGGGGGGGGATCGGGGGGCGATCGGGGGGGGATCGGGGTGTTTAGTGTGCCTGGCATGTTCTACTGTGTTGTGTAGTGTTGGTGCACTCACTCACATGTCTTCTCCCCTCGGCCCGGAACGGAAACTCCCGAGCCGAGGAGAGATGACATCACATCCTCTGCCTCTGTGTACAATACAGAGGCAGAGGATGTTTCTCATTGGCTGGGAGCGATTGCGAGGGGGGGGGGCCACGATCGGATGGCCTCCCCCTCATCTTTGATCGCTGCCAGACCAAAGCCGACCGCCGCTGGCACGGGGGGGGGGTCCGATCGGACCCCCCGCCCGCGGGAAGGCATCACGTATCAGGTACGTGATTTTGCCTGCCCGTGCCATTCTGCTCACGTATATAGGCGTGAGGCGGTCGGCAAGTGGTTAAAAGTTTTTTTTGCATTGATACATGTCCCCTGGGGCAGGACCCGGGTCACCAAACCCTTTTTAGGACAATACCATGTAAATTAGCCTTTAAAATGAGCACTTTTGATTTTGAACGTTCAAGTCCCATAGACTTTAATGGGGTTCTAACGTTCGTGCAAATTTTCGGTCCGTTCGCAGGTTCTGGTGCGAACCGAACTAGGGGGGGGGGGGGGTGTTCGGCTCATCCCTATTCAACAGCATATTCCATTTTTTATTTTACTACATATGCTGTTAGGTCTTTTATCTAGGAGTTATATTTAAGCAGTAATACATAGATTTTCCTTGGGCACTTCCCAGTCCTCTCTACAGCGCATAGTTTATCACTGAACTACATGAGCCAGTGTTCTAGCCATTAAAAAAGGTTAGAGAACTCTGGTGAAAACAGTTTGTATATAAAGACATTATGATGTAAAATGCTGTATGTTTCTGTTTGCTAAATAAAACTGTCTTTCCTTATTATTAGTCCTCATGCACATGGACGTTTTTACAGCCGCGTTTTTGAGCGTTTTTTACAGCTTAAAAACGCCTGTCTATGTTAGTCTATGGATTCATGCCCACCTAGACGTTTTTGAGCTGCAAATAGCCTAGGCGTTTTTAAGCTGTAAAAAAAACCCAGGACCAGTGCGTTCCGAGGCGCGGAGCTAGAGCTGTAAAAACGCGAAACGCGGAAAAACGCGCAAAAACGCGACCGCGGCGTTTTTTCACGTTTTTTAACTCCGGCGTTTTTTTGCTCAAAATAGATGATTGGACACTGTAATCTCTGTAGAAACAGGAAATTCCTGTCTGGACATTAGATTACCCAAGAGTCCTTTGCACAGCCGTGTGACTGTGGTTAGTGACTTGAAAATGGCAAGTGCTGTTTCGCAAGTGGAGCTCATTAGTGCTGTCCAGGCCCATCCTGAACTGTGGGATGTGGCACATCCACTTCATGGAGACCACATACGTAAAGTGAAAGCCTGGGAGGACATCAGTGCTGCCATTACCCCTGGCTGGGAACAAATGCGGCGCGCTTTCCCATTGCGAGGTCCATGAGTCCGACCGCGGGTCCTGCGGACTCAATGTCCGCGGGCACACCGGCGATCGTCTCAGGGAGAGGAAGAGGTCAATGCCAGTGTAATTTTTACAGTAATCATTGCAATTTTAATCGCACTGATCGCTGTAAAAATGACAATTTTTCCAAAAATGTGTCCAAATTGTCCAATGTGTCCACCGTATTGTCGCAGTCATGCTAAAAATCGCTGATCTCCCCCATTACTAATAAAAAAAAAAATTTGTAAGAAAAATGCCATAAAACTCTCCCCTGTTTCATAGACGCTATAACTTTTGCCAAAAAAAACTTTATTAACTGAAATCTGTATATACATATTGGCCTAAACCAAAAAGAAAATTTTATATTTATTTATTTTTTGTGGGATATTTATTACTTAAAAAAATTTAATTCAAAATTTAAAACAGAAATTTACACTTTTTTTTTATAGCTCCGAAAAAAAACCCCAAAAAAACCCAGAGGTGATCAAATACCACCTAAAAAAAGGTCTGTTTGAGTGGAAAAAAGGACGTAAATTTTTTGAGGAGCCACTTGCTCGACCACCATTGTTAAAGCGACGCTGGGACAAATCGCAAAAAGTGTTCGGGTCTTTGGCCAGCTGAATGGTCCGGGCTAAAGTAGTTACGTTTATACAATTTGTATTGTCTGCAGGACAACTTCTAACATTAGACTCAGAGAGGTGGATGCAGAAGAGGCTGAGGTTCAGAGACCAAGCAGTCCTATGACCAGCACTGGATCTCCACGTCCAATCAGCGAGGGAGGTGTTGAGTGCACAGATGAGGTAACTGCTTCGGTCTGCCTGTCTATCTCATTGTCTGTCTGTCCATGTACATGTCAATGTAAACATTTTTGTTCTTTTGCAGGAATCGAGGGCTGTGGAATCACCGTCTCCTGCCAGTCAGCAAGGTGGAGAGCAGCGCGGTCGTGACGGTGTTCGTGGCCGTGGGCGTGGACGTCAGGCGAGGGGCGGCTATAATCCGGAGGCTGATGACAGAGTGCTAGCACTGCTGCAGGAAGTGCGACAGGAGAGGCGTAGTATGGATGCCTTTTTAGATACCAACAACCCACGCGCCTGCTTCTGCCGCAGCCTTTACCACATCCTGGAGGACATTGGGGGAGACCAAGAGAAGCTTTGTATGGATCGCATGTACGCTATTGCAATGCAATACCGTCATGCTAAATGAAGTGGCGGGCCACCTCCATGCGATCCATATAATGTTTCTCATGATCCCCCAATGGCCCCTGGGACCTCAGCAGTGCTAGCACCCCCCTCTCACTATCAGCCCCCTCCTCAACGCCAACCACCACCTATGCCGTCCCAGACCTCATTCCATAACGTGCACTCCTATGGTGAATTTCAACCTTCCACCTCCCATTTTCAGCCCCCATACCCTCTACCCCGCTACCAGCAGGATTTTGGGAGTGATCGCCAGGCCCAACCTTTACCCCGTCCCCAATCCCCACGTCCCCAATGCAATCAAGCATCCACCACCACCTATCACCAGTTGTGATCCCAAAATAAATTCTTTTTTTTCTTGAAATACCAGTTGTGATCCCAATCCTTTATTAAATATGTTTTTTTGATTGAAAATAAATGTGTTCAATTTGTCTTTTATATGATGCACAACAGCACTCCTTTGCACTCTGCTTGCCCTGAAGGCAGAGTGCAAAGGACTCTATCGTACTCTGCCTTCGGACAAGCGTAAGCTTGCTCTTTTTTGGGCCTAGCCTAGGCTTACCCCGAAGGCAGAGTCAAATTGACTTGTTGAACAATCGTTGATAAATGGACCTAAAAATAACAAACTTCAATTTTGAAATGCTTTATTTCAAAAAACACAAGAAAGCAAAGGTAGATGTATTGCAAATATTTTTTAGATATAATCATTCTGCCATTATACCTCTCCATCAGGGGATTCAAAAAATTCGAAATGTATGTACAATAATTCTGCGCTACCAAAAAGGAGGGGAAGCAGCTAACACAACCAACAAATGTGAAGAACAGACAAGGAAACAAAATAAGTGTAGAGCTCAAAAAAAAAGGGGGGGGGATAAAAGTATGTGTAGTTTAGGAGCTAGCAATTCAAAGTTCGAATGCTGACAAAAACATCTTTGAAGAAAATTAGAAAAATGAGATATAAAGTCCTCTGGAACAAAATATTTGACCGTGGCACAAATCCTCTATGAAGAGAGCCCACACACCACCAATGACAATGAGGAGGCTTACCAGACTTGGTGGATGCGACAAGGCATACGCCAGGTGGGGTCAAACAGGCTTGGGTGGTGCTGGGCTGGAACGAATGCTGAAGAGCAGGGATGGTGGAGTGGCTTCTACGTGACTGTGTTCCTTGGACGTAGTCGGGCACAGAGGTCGTGGCACTCAAATCCGTGTTGGGATGTATAGAGGAAGGAAAGTATGGGCCAAATAGTGTGAATCGGTATTGATTTAAAATTTATTAAAATGATAATAAACACTTACATGGAAAATGTCTAAAAACAGCACTGTGAAGGAATGGCGACAGTGGGGTCCTACCCGACGCGTCTCGTCTGCATAGACGTCATCTGGGGGGAGGATTCAAAAAATTCGGCAAATTGGTTTTGAATGCTCATGACACGTGCAGTTGAACGCAAGTCCATAAATTTAACCCTCTGAAGTTGGTTAATGGGCTCCTGCTCAACATTATTTCTGTCACTGTCCCGCAGAAAATTGTGCAGAACGCAGCATGCCAGGACGACTTTAATGGCGTTGTCAACATCCAATTGCATACTTGTCAGCAAAACTCGCCATTTGGCCGTGCACACCCCGAATGCACATTCAACAACACGGCGTGCACGGCTGAGCCGATAATTGTAGATTTTTTGTTGTCGGCTGAGACCATTGCCACTGTATGGCCTCATAAGATTTTCAGCCAGTCCAAAGGCCTCATCTGCCACCATGACTAATGGCAAGCTGGGCTCTTCAGTGCAGGGTAGAGGCCTGCTTTCAGGAATATTGAGTCGTCCCTCATGTAGACGACGTCCGAAGGCCAACTCGCAGAATATGCGGGCGTCACCTTGGCTTCCATATGCTCCCACATCAACAAAAAGAAATTTAAGGTGTGCATCGGACAATGCCAGGAGGACCACCGAAAAATATTTTTTATAATTAAAATATGACGATCCAGAGTGGGGAGGCTTCTTCACCCTGATGTGTTTCCCATCAAGGGCTCCTATACAATTTGGGAACTGAGTTTTTTCCCAAAAAGTGTCCACAACTGATTCCCAGATGTCTTCTGTTGGCTCTGGCATTACAATGTTATGCAATTCCTCCCATATTGCCACACATGTTTCCTTTATTATTTTTGAGACCGTTGAGAGGCCAAGGAGGAAGTAATGATGCAAGGAAGCATAACTTTGTCCCGTGGCAAGGAACCTAAGATAACATAATAAATTTAGTTATTGAAAGAGAAAAGCATAAACATAAGTCCTAACCCTACCCTTAAACCTAACCCTATCTCCTAACCCTAACCCTATTTCCTAACCCTAACCCTATCTCCTAACCCTAACCCCTAACCCTAACCCTATCTCCTAACCCTAACCCCTAACCCCTAACCCCTAACCCTATCTCCTAACCCTAACCCCCAACCCTAACCCCTAACCCTATCTCCTAACCCTAACCCCTAACCCCTAACCCCCAACCCTAACCCCTAACCCTAACCCTATCTCCTAACCCTAACCCCTAACCCTATCTCCTAACCCTAACCCTATCTCCTAACCCTAACCCCTAACCCTAACCCCTAACCCTAACCCTAACCCCTAACCCCTAACCCTAACCCTAACCCCTACTCTCATATGTGTATTCACTTACCTGAGTGTCACTAGGATCCGTTCCTCCGGTGACACAGAGCTACGCATCACAGTGTCCATCCTTGTGAGCCTTGGCCTGAGCCTCTCCAACAGGTCATCAAAGAGCGGCACTGACATCCTTGTAAAGTTAAAGAACTTTGTCGGATATGAGCGCAGTTGGGAATAAATATTGCCAAAGTACCCCGTAGAAAACCGATTGGATACCATTGGATGCACCCAAAATTGACGTCTGCTGCTTCTCTCCTCCTCCTGTCTCATTCTCCGCTGCCTCCGCAAAACAATCAGAAGGATTGCCTCATCGATCTTCTGCATGAAAGGATCCATATTTCTCAGAAAAATACAGAAAACTTAACAGACTCTGAAACACTCTCTCCTCTCTCTCTCCTACCAAAATGGCACCGACACATGCTCATTAACATATTTTCTTTGGTTTCTGTGGCATTGTGGGAAATTTGGGAGTGTATATAGCTGAGAGATGTGTTTTTCATTAAAAAACGCTTCTTAGCGCTAACGCGGAAAAACGCGCAAAAACGCTAATGCAAAACGCGGTAAAAATCACGTTTTTAACGCCGGTTTTTCCAGGCGTCGAACCTAGCTTTACAGCTCATTTTTTAAAACGTCCATGTGCATGAGGACTTATAGCTTAGATTCGGACCATATTTTAAACATTTTAGGAGCCATTCATGCTTGCTCTAAGTGGTTTTTGATTAAAAAGGAACTAATATTTCCAATAGATTCAGTTTTTTTTTAAGTTAAGGTTTTTTACTGTTGTAGTCTATGTTTTCCTCCATCTAAATAGATTTTTTATTACAAATAAAATTCACAATAAAGAGTTTCCAGAGTGCTATGAGTTAGCTAAAGATAAAAAACAACAGAGTAGGCTGCTTTGCAGCTCTGTTTGTCTCATAGAAACCTCTGACTTGGTCATCTGGTAAAGTAAAGTAGAGTCAATGCTCAAATGCACTTTCATTTTTGGTAAACAACAGGCTTTTTCCAACAGCTGAACCATGTAAATGATGTGAAAAGAAGACTAAAAGTCCACCTTTTGGGTGTACAAAAAATACATAATAATACTATGCAATAGCTATAACATTTTTTTTAAATGTATCTTTTGGTCCTCAATATAATTATAATACAAAGATTAAACAATATACTAGAAAATTCACAGCATGTTGCTTTTAACATTGCATACACAAAAGATTCATAATTGTGGTACTTGTTATTGTTTACAGTGGTTGTAAACCTCTGACGTGAAATATGAACAAAGCATATCCTTCTATAGTGTATACTTAGTATGTACCTTGTGTACCATAGTGTGTCTCAATCCAGAGCACTAAGTGTAATTTCTCTTTGCTGCCGTGTTCCTCTGCTATCTACATGGGTCATTTCTGAAAAGTTTTTCCTGACAACACGAGGTAAAATGGTGACAGGGGAGGAAGCTCCAGCACACAGCCTGTGATTTGACAGTCTCAGCTCAGCCTTAGCTCTGTTACTGTGTGCTATGTGAAGGGGGTGTGTCCCATCCCTCCAATTAGCTCTCAGCTCTCCTCACTGGGCTCTGTAGAATACACCTGCGGCACCCTACCTCCTGCTTTATGAAAGCTCAGACAAACTGTATCAATTCTGGACTTTGAAAGACTGTAGAGAAAAAAATATGCACATAAACAGGTACAACATATGTACGAAGATTTGTTTAATCTCTGTGTATCGCCTGATGCTAGCCACTTCACAGGGTGTATGTAAGGGTTTACAACCACTTATACATTGTAGTATAGGCGTTAATAAAAATAGTTGTAAACTAGTTTTACATTTAAATTAGAAGTAAAAAAAAACATGCTTTTATAACAATATATAAAAACCTAGAAAATAGATATTCTTCACACATACTGGCCTAGCCGTTAATATATTTAGGCCTACTACAAGACATATAGGTATGCTCCTCATATAATCTACTGTAGATGAGTGTGTAAAATATATATGATATTCTCCTTTTGTGTGTTGTTGTAATTATTATATTGTATTTTATTGTTGTATATTTTATTATTCTGTTGCAATTGTACACCTCCAGCACCACTGTTTATTATACTTTTCAGCTGTGACATTAAAAGCAAATTTTCCTAAATGGAGTAAAGCATAGAGGGTTTATATATAGCTCAGAC
Organism: Lithobates septentrionalis; assembly: GCA_037952835.1. Taxonomy (NCBI): domain Eukaryota; kingdom Metazoa; phylum Chordata; class Amphibia; order Anura; family Ranidae; genus Lithobates; species Lithobates septentrionalis. Next base: position 3,245,305 of record JBBDGP010001187.1, on the reverse strand, counting down.
AAATCTGATCATGTTGAGTTTATTCGAGTCATGATCTAGTCTATTACGCTATAGAATACATTGCTTCCTGCTATTACATTTGCATTCTTTGCACATGATTTTTTTTTTGCCACCCTTAATATCCTGTAAAAGCTCAGTGTAAATGCAATTTTGAAAATACATATTTCATGCATGTCACATTTACCAGAAACATTTTGAGCCTAAGCTTGATATTAATGGCCAATACGTAAACTTCTATTTAAACAATATTTTATTAAAATATCTTTTTTTTTATCATCTTTATTTATATAATTTTCAAGGTTTAACAGCATGACAATAATGACAAAAACTAAAAATAGATATACAGTTACATGATACAACAAAGTTGCCACAGACACATAACCCAGACAGAGTTTTGCTCCCTAGGTTGCCCAAGGGGGAATTTTTTTATTTTTATTCTAAGCTACAGACTCACCAGGTGTTGGTATTTCCAGACCAAGAATGTCCAGCTTCACTTCTTAAAGTGGACCTTTTTTTTCAGCCCTGCTTACCTGAAAGTGGTATCTGCACATTTTAGCTACTTACCCATCCAGTGGATCCAGTGTTGTCCCAATAAGATCCTCTCATACCCTGCCACTGCTTTGTCCCACACCGCCATGTTCTCTCTGATGTCATTGAGAGGCCCTATAGCTCTTCTGGGTTCAGCAGGCGGTCCTCTCGATGATACACCGATAGGCTCGCCCCCTCTTTCTTTCCTTGATTGAAAGGCTATTCCTCCTGGGATATGTGACGTGCACAGCATGCAGTGTGTCCATCATTCACCTAAGGCAAATGAGAAGGCAGGGCCGGACAGTTTACAAACAAAAAGGTAAACCAAAAAACAAAAAAAAAAGTGATGATGAGGATGGAGGGGATGATGATAATGAGGTCACTGACACAACTTGCGTGCCGGATAGACCAGAGGAAAAAAGTGAGGGTGAGGCATAACCCCAATGAGGCAGCCATCATTGAAGAGTAGAGAGCAGCCACCCCATTCCACCAGATTGTGCAGCTGTTATCTTCCGACCCACTTCCCACAGCTCAGCTGTCTAGGTCTTTTTTAGCACATGTGCAGCCAATCACACTGTTGTAATTCGCAAACTTTGGCTCTAGCAGATCAAGCATGGCAAAAACATTAGCCATTTGGGTACTACATGCTTGACAAGGCATTTAACCTCCCACCACTCAGCCCTTTGGCAAGAGCACCTGAAAGCCACACAAATAGTGAGGATAATAGTTAAATTAAATCTAAACAAATATCTTCAGATATTTCACCATTTGAAAAGATACGTTTTACAAAACAAACACAAAGGGTCAACAATAGCTTAACCTCACTGCCCATATATCGGCCTGTCACTGTTGTCCGGCAAGGGGAACTGGACATCACTGTGTGGCGTTAGTTGTGTAAGATTCCAACCAAATGTGCCACATTTTATCAACCTTGGCTGGCAGCACCTAGCTAGATAAGCGGCTTTGTAAAGCGGGACTGCAGAGTTGACCAACGCCTTGCATGTATTTAGAGAGGGCACCTCTGGTTGTTTCCATCTTAGAAGCAGCGCCTTTCTGACATAAAACGACAGGAGTCCAATTAAGGTCCTGGTTGCTCGACGGTGGGCTAAGGAGCCCACCAACCGAGCAAGCAAACTGATATGCTCAAGGGTACATGAATCGTAGTTAGAGTAGTGCTGAAGCCCCTGACCTCCACACAAAGGGCCTGAACCTTAGAGCATGACCACAGCACATGGTCAAAACCAGCATCTCCGTGTTCACATTTCCAGCAGTTTAAGGAGGAGTTTGGGTAAATCCTGGATAATTTTTGGGGTGACATGTATACCCGATGTATTCGTTTAAATTGGATCAACTGAGCCAAATTTGGCGGTGTGGGCATGGCAGAGTTGAAGGTATCTGAAGAATTGGTGGTTGGTGAACCCAAATTTCTACTTGAGAGAGTCAAAAGATAATAGGGACCCATTGGAACAAATGTGATCTAGTTTCTTGACTCCCCCCAGCCGCCCAGGGATCAGGTGACAGTAAGAAATTCGGAGAGTTGTGGGTTGAGCCACAAAGGGGTATCGGGAGACCACGTATAAGGGTCCTCACTATGCTTGCATACCAATAGTTTCCAAACCTTAATAACTGCTTTCATAGAGTGTGTGAGAGGAAAGGGAGCTTTGACACCTCTAAACAATGCGTTTCTCAGAGACTCATGTGATCCAAGATATGTTTCCTCAAGAACTACCGCAGCATTTGATTCGTCAGAAAATACCCAGTTATGGGCATGGGATAGGAGGGCCGCATGAAAATATTTCTGAAGATCCGGGTAGGCTAAACCACCTTCCATCTAGGGTCTTTTAAGAATAGATTTGTTTAATCTGGGGGGGGGGGTGGATCTCCCCAGAAAGGAAGCAATAGTCTTGGTCTTGGTGCATATAAGAAAACCATCAGAAATTTAATTTTGATCAGATTTATCCTGCCTATGAGGGATAATGGTAAATCATCCCATGCTTGTGGTTTTAGTTTGAGTTGAGAGAATAAAGGGTAAAGGTTTAATTTGACAAATTCTGAGACACGAGGGGTAATATCGATACCAAGATATCCGATAGAGGTAAGCCAATGTCAAGGGTAATGAGGGGTCTGCCTGTGCTTTGGTAGTCAATAGGTAGACCTTGGGATTTATCCCAAATCACCCTTAGCCCGGAAAGGCCAGAGAATTCAGAAATAATGTTCAAAGCTGCTCGGACTTATGCCCTGTACACACTATAGGAAATTTGGCCAGCAAAAGACCGACGAGAGCTTTTGGTCAGAAAATGCGAACGTGTGTATGCTCCATCAGACTTTTGCTGCTGGATATCCAGCCAGCAAAATATTGAGAGCATGTTCTCAATTTTTCGGTCGGAAAAAGTTCCGATCGGAAATTTCGATCGTCTGTACTAATTCCGACGTGCAAAATTCCTACGCATGCTCGGAAACAATTCAACGCATGCTCGGAAGCATTGAACTTCATTTTCTCAGCTTGTCATAATGTTGCACATCACCGCGTCCTTGATGGTCGAAAGTTCAGCAAACTTTTGTGTGACCGTGTGTATGCAAGCCAAGCTTGAGCGGAATTTCATCGGAAAAACCATCCAAGATTTTTCCGCTCGTGTGTACGCGGCATAAGGGTCCTGGGTCATTGAGAAATAGCATTAGATCATCGGCATACAGAGCAAGCTTTTCGACTATACTACCAACCCGAATGCCTTTCACTGAGTCTAAACCTCCTGAGAGCTGTGGCCAGAGGTTCCATAGCTAGAGCGAATAGAAATGGGGAGAGGGGACAACCCTGTCTGGTGCCCTGCTCCACTGGAAAGGGTTCAGAAAGCAGAACACCCAATTTAATTTGAGCTATTGGGGATTTATAGAGAACATCTATCCATTTACGGAAGGAGGGGCCAAATCCAAAAGCTTGAAGCACTGTTACCATATAGCTCCAGGTCACCATTTCAAAAGCTTTTTCCATATCTAAAGCTACCATTACATGAGATTTCAAATGTGGGTTAGGGAGCTACAGGTGAGTGAGCACCCTTCAGAGAATGATGTCAGTGGACTTCCCTGGCATAAAACCAGTTTGAGCGATGTGCACCAGCTCGGGCAGGATTTTGACCAATCTAGTTGCAAGGACCTTGGCCAGAATTTTGAGGTCATAGTTTAATAGGGAGATTGGCCTATAGAAGGCGCAATGTTTCTGGTCTTTACCTGGTTTGGTGATGAGTATAATGTGGGCACTGTACATAGAAGGGGGTAGGGAGTTATCTTCAAGGCATTGAGAAAAGAGTTGCTGAAGCTTAGTAGCTAAACTTTCCGCATACCGCTTGTACCAGTCTCCTGGGAGACCATCTGGGCCAGGAGTTTGAGGGTGGGAGCGAGGCTATGGCCAGTTCTATTTCAGGGGTTGATAATGGAGCGTCCAAACTCTCTATCTCTTCAGGGGGCAGGTTAGGTAGTGACAGTTGTTGCAATGCGGAGCTAATAGATTGTGGGGCGGGGCATTGAGGTTGGTGATAGAGTTCACTAACGAAGATGTAAAACTCTCAGAGGATCGCTTCAGGGTCAGTTAAACAAACTCCAGTTTTTGATATCAGCTCGGTTACAACAGCTTGAAAGCATGGTTCCGCCACAAGATTAGCTAGCAGGTGACCATTTTTATCCCCTGATTCAAATATTCTACCTGTCAGTAAGCGGACATCAGTCTGGGTCAAAGAAGTATAAATGAAGTATAAAGAAGTATATGAAGTATAAAGAAGTATAATGCCATGCAATTTCCCTCCGGTCTTGTGCCAGTTCGAGATGGTTGGATGGCGTGGGATGCTCTGCAAGCATCGGCTTACAAACTCTCCAATCTTGAGGTTTCAGACTTACAATCAATTCTTGTGGCTTTAATAGCTGATATGTAGCTGCCTTGGATCATGGCCTTGAAGGCATCCCATACCAATGGTGGTGGTGATGCAGTATTCATATTGTGGGACCGATATGAATCAATTTGAGGGGAAACTATTTCATCCACACTTTCATTGTGAATTCATCTGGGAGCCAGTCTCCAAGTACCTGGATCCTTCCGAACGCCCAGCCAAAGACACAACTCGGGGAGTGGTCAGAAAGACCCCCTGGAAGATACGAGGCTCTGGATATTTTTGGGAGAATCCGGGAGCTACCGAAAGTGAGGCCTATTCTGGAGCCTAATTTGTGGGCTGCAGACAGGTGGGTAAAAACCCTGGAGTCGGTGTGTTTGTATCACCATTTCTCTGTAAAGGACGAAAGTGTCAGCCCACTGGGTGAGATCTAGGGATGCTGTTCGCTGTAAATTAGAGGAATCAAGGATTGGATCTAAGATAGAATTAAAGTCACCAGCAAACAAGATGGGTGTAGAAGGGAGTAAGTTAGCTTTTCATAGATGGAGAATAGCAAGGCGTGATCCACCGGCGGAGGTAGATATACATTGACAAAGGCCCAAAGTATTGAGTGAAGTTCCAGCAGTAAGATTATGTACCTGCCACCGGGGTCCATTATCACTCTCTCCACCCTACAGGACAGTGCTTTATTTATAAGAATGGCAACTCTTTAGTAAGAGGAGTGGGTAGCATGGAAAGCTTGTATCACCCAGGACATATGTAAAGCTGGTATACGACTCCCTGTGAGATGGGTCTCTTGCAGGAAGAGTATGTGGGGCTTATGTGACGCTAGAAATTTAAATAGTGGAGCGTTTGAATTTGTCATTGAGACCTTGTATGTTCCAGGAGATCAATCTAATGTCAGATACAGCCATATTGGAGTAAGAACAAATTATAGGCGGAGACCACCATCCTGCCCCTCAAGGGCGACCGTATATAAAATTCCCATAGTGCAACTAAATACAAATAATGAGGTATAATGATGGTACACGAGCAGAAAAAACCTTGAAAGTTAAACCCCCTACTACACAGCCAACCCCCAACATAACTAGGCTAGTAGTTTTAATCCCTGAAATAGTGATAAAAAAAATTTGCTACTCAGATGAAGTCTACTTGAGAGGTCTTAAAAAACGCCTCAGTGTGTCTTGTAGTAGCGCTCTTGTATGTGGAAATGAGCACCCAACTGACCATTGGACCAACAAACAACTAGGTCAGCTTTATACCCAAACAAGGTTCCTATTGCTTCGACAGCGGAGTCCAGCGGGGGTTACGAATTACATCCCAGGTACAACTTCAAGTGATTGTAAAGAATCGTTTTTTTTTTTAAATAACAAACATGTCATACTTACCTCCACTGGGTAGCTCGTTTTGCACAGTGGCCCCAAACATCCTCTTCTGGGGTCCCACGGCGGGTCTCAAGGCTCCCCCCTTGCATCAGATAATCCCTTGGGAGAAGCGCTTTCCTGAGGGGGTTACCTTGAGGGCGGGCGGGCTCCTGAGTTCAGCATTTGCGACCACAGACACGAATGCCAGGCTCGGACCCGCCCCCCGGCACCCGTGTCACTGGATTTGATTGACAGCAGCGGGAGCCAATGGCTGTGCTGCTATCAATCTATCCAATAAAGAGCCGGGACCCCATGGAGAGAGGGGCAGCATGTCCCCATCTAAGAGATGAAGGGGCTCAGGTAATTAAAACGGGGGGCAGGGGGGCCGGTGACTGTAGGTGTTTTTTCACCTTAAAGCGGAGTTCCACACAAAAATGGAACTTCCGCTTTTCGGAACCCTCCCCCCCTCCGGTGTCACATTTGGCACCTTTCAGGGGGAAGGGGGGTGCAGATACCTGTCTAAGACAGGTATTTGCATCCACTTCCGGCATAGACTCCCACGGGAGTCTATGCCTCTTCCTGTCCCTCCGCGCTGTCCCCTGGGAAACACATAGGTCCCAGGAGATAGCGGGGACCAGTTACGATGCGCAGCGCGACTCGCGCATGCGCAGTAGGGAACCGGGAAGTGAAGCCGCAACGCTTCACTTCCTGATTCCCTCAGCCAGGATGGCGGCGGCAGCTGCCGAGAATTGAGCAGGTTATCGGCGTCGGCTGCCGACATCGCTGGACCCTGGGACAGGTAAGTGGCCATTTATTAAAAGTCAGCAGCTGCAGCATTTGTAGCTGCTGGCTTTTATTTATTTTTTTTTTTAGGTGGATTTAGGTGGACTCCCTCTGTAATGCATAGGATGCATTAAGGTGAAAAAACACGAGGGTTTACAACCCCTTTCAATTACCACAGAGATAGGCCAGTGGAAGGGGCAGCAACTTATCTTGTAGAGTCTCGTGTGAACAGCTTGCTTAACGTAGGATCTTCTAGACATGAAAGGATGGGGGCTCAGCACTCGGGAAGGGAGTAACATGGAAAGTCTTGCAGAGGCTAAGTCTCATGTTGACAATAATCATGAGCCTCATGCATATTGAAAGGGAGTGACATCTGGAGAGTAAGCCTGATCCAGCATATCCAAAAACCATGGGCCATAGCTCTAGGCCTCTTAGATGAAGATGTTAGAGGTCCGAGTAATAAGACAGCATAGACCCCAGGTAACAGATAGGGGTGTAGAATATAACAGTACTTTCATATTTCAGGATGAATAAGCCGCAGAGCAGCCTAGGAGACTAACGTGATAAAGCAGCCCACTGCGTCTTCAATGCAGCATAGTGAGCCAGGCATCAGCTTGGGTGTCGAAATATTTGGTAGCGCCCGCATGTTGAACTCGCAGGCAACTAGGATAGAGCATTCCATATTTAATGTTGTGATCTCGTAGTCTGCGGCGAACCTAAGTGAAGGTGTTTAGTTTTTTTGAAGTTCCGGAGAGAAATCAGGAAAGAGCATGATGTGCACATTGCCATATTGTGGATTTGGGTGCTTCCTGGTTTTGAATAGTATACGGTCTCGGTCGCAGTAGTTTAGGAAACGTAACATGAAGGTATGAGGAGGGGTCCCTGGGATTGGTCAACCCATTGGAACTCGGTGAGTGCGTTCCACCACGTATGTAGGGGAGATATCAGTGAGCCCCAGCAAGTCTTTAAAGAAGGCTTCTGGAAAATCTGCCGGATGGTCTCCCTCTGAGCCCTCAGGAAGGCCCAGCACCCTGACATTGTTGCGTCTCATGCGATTTTACGCATCATCATATTTTGCCACCAAAGATTTTATTGTGTTTTGCAGATCTGTGAATTGGTTAGTATGTTGTCCCATTCGATCCTCCAGCTCTGAGATCCGAGTTTCAGATTCTGAGAAGCACCCCCGTATTTTATCTAAATCATTCTGAATAAGATTGCACTGTTGTGCCAGGTGATCAATTCGTATCAAGAGAGATGTTCTTCTACTGCTTTCAATCGCAGCTAAGATCATGCTTGTGTCACCTGTAGGGGTACCTGAAGCTACCTGAAGAAAATTGCTGGTGTTCTTCTGATCCTATTAGTACCACAGGCAGGCAGCTACAGTATTTACAGTTAGTGTAGTGCATCCTCTGCACAGTGTGCACCTAAAGCTACCTGAAGACTAGGGATGAGCTGAAAACCCCCCCGGCTCGGTTCGCATCAGAACATGCGAACAGGCAAAAAATTTGTTCAAACGCGCGAACACCGTTAAAGTCTATGGGACACAAAAATAAATAATCAAAAGTGCTCATTTTAAAGGCTATATGCAAGTTATTGTCATAAAAAGTGTTTGGGGACCTGGGTCCTGCCCCAGGGGACATGTATCAATGCAAAAAGAAGTTTTAAAAACGGCCGTTTTTTTGGGAGCAGTGATTTTAATAATGCTTAAAGTGAAACAATAAAAGTGTAATATCCCTTTAAATTTCATACCTGGGGGGTGTCTATAGTATCCCTGTAAAGGGGCGCATGTTTCCCATGTTTAGAACAGTCTGACAGCAAAATGACATTTCAACGGAAAAAAAGTCATTTAAAACTACTCGCGGCTATAATGAATTGTTGGTCCGACAATACACATAAAAGTTCATTGATAAAAACGGCATGGGATTTCCCCACAGGGGAACCCCGAACCAAAATTTAAAAAAAATGCGTGGGGGTCCCCCTAAATTCCATACCAAGCCCTTCAGGTCTGGTATGGATATTAGGGGAACCCCGTGCCAAAATTTAAAAAAAAATGGCGTGGGGTCCCCCCCAAAAATCCATACCAGACCCTTATCCGAGCACACAACCTGGCAGGCCGCAGGAAAAGAGGGGGGACGAAAGAGAGCCCCTCCTCCTGAACCGTACCAGGCCACATGCCCTCAACATTGGGAGGGTGCTTTGAGGTAGCCCCCCAAAGCACCTTGTTCCCATGTTGATGGGGAGAAGTGCCTCATCCCCACAACCCTTGCCCGGTGGTTGTGGGGGTCTTATCGGAATCTGAAAGCCCCCTTTAACAAGGGGACCCCCAGATCCTGGCCCCCCTGTGTGAATTGGTAATGGGGTATAAATGTATCCCTACCATTTCACAAAAAAAGTGTCAAAAAGGTTAAAAAACACAAGAGACAGTTTTTGACAAGTCCTTTATTAATTTCTTCTTCTTTCGGCTTCTTCTTCCATCTTCTTTCTTCTGGTGTTCTTTCGGTGTTCTTCTTCCTCCATCTTCTTCTTCATCTTCTTCTTCTCCATCTTCTTCTTCCTTCACTCTTCTCATCCCGCATCTTCCTCAAGGCTTCTTCTCCACTCCGTCCACACGATCCGCCTCAGTGGGAGTCTTCAGCCGTGTAATGCTTCGCTTCTTCTGACACTTCTTATATAATGGAGGGCGGGGCCACCCGGTGACCTCCCCCTCCTCTGACGCACGGGGTATTCACAGGACTTCCCTGAGGCTTTCCCCGTGTTGTCAGAGGGGGACGGGGTCAAGTAACCGGGTGACCCCACCCCCCTCTGACAACATGGGGAAAGCCTCAGGGAAGTCCCATGAATTTCCCATGCGTCAGAGGAGGGCGGGGTCACCGGGCAGCCCCACCCTCCGTTATATAAGAGGTGTCAGAAGAAGCGAAGCGTCACACGGATGAAGACTCCCACTGAGGCAGATCATGCGGACGGAGCGGAGAAGAAGCCTTGAGGAAGATTCGGGACGAGAAGAGCAGAGGAAGAAGATGGAGAAGAAGAAGATGAAAAAGAATATGAAGGAAGAAGAAGAACACCAAACACCAGAAGAAAGAAGATGGAAGAAGATGGAAGAAGAAACTGAAAGAAAAAGGAATTAATAAAGGACTTGTCAAAAACCATCTCTTGTGTTTTTTAACCTTTTTGACACTTTTTTTGTGAAATGGTAGGGGTACATTTGTATACCATTACCAATTCACACAGGGGGGTTGGATCTTGGTAAAGGGGGCTTCCAGATTCCGATAAGCCCCCCGCCCGCAGACCCCCACAACCACCGGGCAAGGGTTGTGGAGATGAGGCCCTTCTCCCCATCAACATGGGGACAAGGTGCTTTGGGGGGGCTACCTCAAAGCACCCTCCCAATGTTGAGGGCATGTGGCCTGGTACGGTTCAGGAGGGGGGCCGCTCCCTCGTCCCCCCTCTTTTCCTGTGGCCTGCCAGCTTGCGTGCTCGGATAAGGGTCTGGTATGGATTTTTGAGGGGACCCCACGCCATTTTGTTTTAATTTTGGTGCGGGGTTCCCCTTAAAACCTATAACAGACCTGAAGGGTCTGTATGGATTTTGAGGGGGACCCCCACGCCATTTTCTTTTTAATTTTGGTGCGGGGTTCCCCTTAATATCCATACCAGACCTGAAGGGCCTGGTTTGGAATTTAGGGGGACCCCCCACATTTTTTTTTATTTTGGTTCGGGGTTCCCCTGTGGGGAAATCCCATGCCATGTGTATTGTCGGACCGACAATTCATTATAGAAGCGAGTAGTTTTAAATTACTTTTTTTCCTTTGAAATGTCATTTTGCTGTCAGACTGTTCTAAACACGGGAAAAGATGCGCGCCTTTACAGGCATACTATAGACACCCCCAGGTACGAAATTTAAAGGAATATTACACTTTTATTGTTTCACTTTAAGCATTATTAAAATCACTGCTCCCGAAAAAACAGCCGATTTTAAAACTTATTTTTGCATTGATACATGTCCCCTGGGGCAGGACCCATGTATGGGGGCCCCCAAATACTTTTATATGACAATACCAGGCATATAAGCCTTTAAAATTAGCACTTTTGATTTCTCCCATAGACTTTTAAAGGGTGTTCCACGGCTTTCAAATTTGCCGCAAACATCCCAAATTGTTCGCTGTTCGGCGAACTGGTGAACAGCCGATGTTTGAGTCGAACTCATGTTCGACTCGAACTCGAAGCTCATCCCTACTGAAGAAAATTGCTGTTGTTCTGATCCTATTAATTCCACAGGCAGGCAGCTGCAGTATTTACAGTTAGTGTAGTGCGTCCTCTACACAGTGTGGACCTAAAGCTACCTGGAGACAATTGCTGTTGTTCTGATCCTATTAATACCACAGACAGGCAGCTGCAGTATTCACAGTAAGTGTACTGTGTCCTCTGCACAGTGTGCACCTAAAGCTATCTGAAGACAATTGCTGTTGTTCTGATCCTATTAATACCAGAGGCAGACAGCTGCAGTATTTACAGTTAGTGTACTGTGTCCTCTGCACAGTGTGCACCTAAAGCTACCTGAAGACAATTTCTGTTGTTCTGATCCTATTAATACCACAGGCAGGCAGCTGCAGTATTTACAGTTAGTGTACTGTGTCCTCTGTACAGTGTGCACCTAAAGCTACCTGAAGAAAATTGGTGTTGTTCTTCTGATCCTATTAGTACCACAGGCAGGCAGCTGCAGTATTTACAGTTAGTGTACTATGTCCTCTGCACAGTGTGCACCTAAAGCTACCTGAAGACAATTGCTGTTGTTCTGATCATATTAATACCCCAGGCAGGCAGCTGCAATATTTACAGTTAGTGTACTGTGTCCTCTGCACAGTGTGCACCTAAAGCTACCTGAAGAAAATTGGTGGTGGTCTTCTGATCCTATTAGTACCACAGGCAGGCAGCTGCAGTATTTACAGTTAGTGTACTGTATCTTCTGCACAGTGTGCACCTAAAGCTACCTGAAGAAAATTGGTGGTGTATTCTGATCCTATTAGTACCACAGGCAGGCAGCTGCAGTATTTACAGTTAGTGTAGTGCGTCCTCTGCATGATGTGCACCTGAAGCTACCTGAAGACAATTGCTGTTGTTCTGATCCTATTAATACCACAGGCAAGCAGCTGCAGTATTTAAAGTTAGTGTACTGTGTCCTCTGCACAGTGTGCACCTAAAGCTACCTGAAGAAAATTAGTGTTGTTCTTCTGATCCTATTAGTACCACAGGCAGGCAGTTGCAGTATTTACAGTTAGTGTAGTGCGTCCTCTGCATGGTGTGCACCTAAAGCTACCTGAAGACAATTGCTGCTTTTCTGATCCTATTAATACCACAGGCAGGCAGCTGCAGTATTTACAGTTAGTGTACTGTGTCCTCTGCACAGTGTGCACCTAAAGCTACCCGAAGACAATTGCTGTTGTTCTGATCCTATTAATACCACAGGCAGGCAGCTGCAGTATTTACAGTTAGTGTACTGTGTCCTCTGCACCGTGTGCACCTAAAGCTACCTGAAGACAATTGCTGTTGTTCTGATCCTATTAATACCACAGGTTGGGAGCTGCAGTATTTACAGTTAGTGTACTGTGTCCTCTGCCCACACTGTGCACCTAAAGCTACCTGAAGAAAATTGGTGGTGTTCTTCTGATCCTATTAGTACCACAGGCAGGCAGCTGCAGTATTTACAGTTAGTGTACTGTGTCATCTGCACAGTGTGCACCTAAAGCTACCTGAAGACAATTTCTGTTGTTCTGATCCTATTAATACCACAGGCAGGCAGCTGCAGTATTTACAGTTAGTGTACTGTGTCTTCTGCACAGTGTGCACCTAAAGCTACCTGAAGAAAACTGGTGGTGTATTCTGATCCTATTAGTACCACAGGCAGGCAGCTGCAGTATTTACAGTTAGTGTAGCGCGTCCTCTGCATGATGTGCACCTGAAGCTACCTGAAGACAATTGCTGTTGTTCTGATCCTATTAATACCCCAGGCAGGCAGCTGCAGTATTTACAGTTAGTGTACTGTGTCTTCTGCACAGTGTGCACCTAAAGCTACCTGAAGAAAACTGGTGGTGTATTCTGATCCTATTAGTACCACAGGCAGGCAGCTGAAGTATTTACAGTTAGTGTAGCACGTCCTCTGCATGATGTGCACCTGAAGCTACCTGAAGACAACTGCTGTTGTTCTGATCCTATTAATACCACAGGCAGGCAGCTGCAGTATTTACAGTTAGTGTACTGTGTCCTCTGTACAGTGTGCACCTAAAGCTACCTGAAGAAAATTGGTGGTGTTCTTCTGATCCTATTAGAACCACAGGCAGGCAGCTGCAGTATTTACAGTTAGTGTACTGTGTCCTCTGCACAGTGTGCACCTAAAGCTACCTGAAGAAAATTGGTGGTGTTCTTCTGATCCTATTAGAACCACAGGCAGGCAGCTGCAGTATTTACAGTTAGTGTACTGTGTCCTCTGCACAGTGTGCACCTAAAGCTACCTGAAGACAATTGCTGTTGTTCTGATCCTATTAATACCACAGGCAGGCAGCTGCCGTATTTACAGTTAGTGTACTGTGTCCTCTGCACTGTGTGCACCTAAAGCTACCTGAAGACAATTGCTGTTGTTCTGATCCTAATAATACCACAGGCAGGCAGCTGCAGTATTTACAGTTAGTGTACTGTGTCCTCTGCACAGTGTGCACCTAAAGCTATGTGAAGAAAATTGGTGGTGTTCTTCTCATCTTATTAGTACCACAGGCAGGCAGCTGCAGTATTTACAGTTAGTGTAGTGCGTCCTCTGCATGGTGTGCACCTGAAGCTACCTGAAGACAGTTGCTGTTGTTCTGATCCTATTAATACCCCAGGCAGGCAGCTGCAGTATTTACAGTTAGTGTACTGTGTCCTCTGCACAGTGTGCACCTAAAGCTACCTGAAGACAATTGCTGTTGTTCTGATCCTATTAATACCACAGGCAGGCAGCTGCAGTATTTACAGTTAGTGTACTGTGTCATCTGTACAGTGTGCACCTAAAGCTACCTGAAGAAAATTAGTGTTGTTCTTCTGATCCTATTAGTACCACAGGCAGGCAGCTGCAGTATTTACAGTTAGTGTACTGTGTCCTCGGCACAGTGTGCACCTAAAGCTACCTGAAGACAATTGCTGTTGTTCTGATCCTAATAATACCACAGGCAGGCAGCTGCAGTATTTACAGTTAGTGTACTGTGTCCTCTGCACAGTGTGCACCTAAAGCTACCTGAAGAAAATTGGTGGTGTTCTTCTGATCCTATTAGAACCACAGCCAGGCAGCTGCAGTATTTACAGTTAGTGTACTGTGTCCTCTGCACAGTGTGCACCTAAAGCTACCTGAAGAAAATTGGTGGTGTTCTTCTGATCCTATTAGAACCACAGGCAGGCAGCTGCAGTATTTACAGTTAGTGTACTGTGTCCTCTGCACAGTGTGCACCTAAAGCTACCTGAAGACAATTGCTGTTGTTCTGATCCTATTAATACCACAGGCAGGCAGCTGCCGTATTTACAGTTAGTGTACTGTGTCCTCTGCACTGTGTGCACCTGAAGCTACCTGAAGACAATTGCTGTTGTTCTGATCCTAAATAATACCACAGGCAGGCAGCTGCAGTATTTACAGTTAGTGTACTGTGTCCTCTGCACAGTGTGCACCTAAAGCTACCTGAAGACAATTGGTGGTGTTTTTCTGATCCTATTAGTACCACAGGCAGGCAGCTGCAGTATTTACAGTTAGTGTACTGTGTCCTCTGCACAGTGTGCACCTAAAGCTACCTGAAGAAAATTGGTGGTGTTGTTCTGATCCTATTAGTACCATAGGCAGGCAGCTGCAGTATTTACAGTTAGTATACTGTGTCCTCTGCACAGTGTGCACCTAAAGCTACCTGAAGAAAATTGGTGGTGTTCTTCTGACCCTATTAGTACCACAGGCAGGCAGCTGCAGTATTTACAGTTAGTGTACTGTGTCCTTTGCACAGTGTGCACCTAAAGCTACCTGAAGACAATTGCTGTTGTTCTGATCCTATTAATACCACAGGCAGGCAGCTGCAGTATTTACAGTTAGTGTACTGTGTCCTCTGCACAGTGTGCACCTAAAGCTACCTGAAGACAATTGCTGTTGTTCTAATCCTATTAATACCACAGGCAGGCAGCTGCAGTATTTACAGTTAGTGTACTGTGTCCTCTGCACAGTGTGCACCTAAAGCTATCTGAAGAAAATTGGTGGTGTTCTTCTCATCTTATTAGTACCAGAGGCAGGCAGCTGCAGTATTTACAGTTAGTGTAGTGCGTCCTCTGCATGGTGTGCACCTAAAGCTACCTGAAGACAATTGCTGTTGTTCTAATCCTATTAATACCACAGGCAGGCAGCTGCAGTATTTACAGTTAGTGTACTGTGTCCTCTGCACAGTGTGCACCTAAAGCTACCTGAAGACAATTGCTGTTGTTCTAATCCTATTAATACCACAGGCAGGCAGCTGCAGTATTTACAGTTAGTGTACTGTGTCCTCTGCACAGTGTACACCTAAAGCTACCTGAAGACAATTGCTGTTGTTCTGATCCTATTAATACCACAGGCAGGCAGCTGAAGTAATTACAGTTAGTGTACTGTGTCCTCTGCACAGTGTGCACCTAAAGCTACCTGAAGAAAATTGGTGGTGTTCTTCTGATCCTATTAGTACCATAGGCAGGCAGCTGCAGTATTTACAGTTAGTGTACTGTGTCCTCTGCACAGTGTGCACCTAAAGCTACCTGAAGACAATTGCTGTTGTTCTGATCCTATTAATACCACAGGCAGGCAGCTGCAGTATTTACAGTTAGTGTACTGTGTCCTCTGCACAGTGTGCACCTAAAGCTACCTGAAGACAATTGCTGTTGTTCTAATCCTATTAATACCACAGGCAGGCAGCTGCAGTATTTACAGTTAGTGTACTGTGTCCTCTGCACAGTGTGCACCTAAAGCTATCTGAAGAAAATTGGTGGTGTTCTTCTCATCTTATTAGTACCAGAGGCAGGCAGCTGCAGTATTTACAGTTAGTGTAGTGCGTCCTCTGCATGGTGTGCACCTGAAGCTACCTGAAGACAATTGCTGTTGTTCTGATCCTATTAATACCACAGGCAGGCAGCTGCAGTATTTACAGTTAGTGTACTGTGTCCTCTGCACAGTGTGCACCTAAAGCTACCTGAAGAAAATTGGTGGTGTTCTTCTAATCCTATTAGTACCACAGGCAGGCAGCTGCAGTATTTACAGTTAGTGTACTGTGTCCTATGCACAGTGTGCACCTAAAGCTACCCGAAGACAATTGCTGGCGTTCTCATACTAATAATACTACAGGCAGGCAGTTGATTCTGCTAGCTGCAGTATCAGTATATATATATATATATATATATATATATATATATATATATATATATATATACACATCTCAGCTTTGTGCAGCTACATCCCACTGCAGGCCATTAGAATGTCTGGAAGGCCAACAAGGAGAAGCAGACAGTCACAAGCCAATAAAATAGGGCAAGCAGGCTCTGTGTCTAGAGGCAACAGTGCTGGTCGTGGAGACGGTGCATCCTCATCAGCACGTGGTCGTGGGATATGCTTGTCCTTTTTTTCGGCAGCTGGCCGTGTTGAGCTGCAACATGTGGAAGACTTGGTAGAGTGGATGACCAAGCCGTCCTAATCCTCCTCATCCTCTCTCACCCAGGCTCAGGGTACTTTGTCTGGCAAAGCAGCTGCCAACGCGGCCTCTTCCCTCGGCTCAATGGCATCAGTCACTCCTTCCCTAGCCCCACCATGTCCTCCTGAGGAGTCCCCCGAACTGTTTGACCACAGTGTTGGGTACATGCTCCAGGAGGATGCCCAGCGTTTTGAAGGCTCCGATGATGGTACCCAGCTAGAGGAAGACAGTAACGTGAGCCCAGAGAGAGGGGGTGCCCAAGAAGGACAGCAATCTGGCAGTCATGTTCCCCCCAGCTGCAACATACTGCCAGTAGGGATGAGCCGAACACCCCCCGGTTCGGTTCGCACCAGAACCCGCGAACGGACCGCAAGTTCGCACGAACGTTAGAACCCCATTGACGTCTATGGGACTCGAACGTTCGAAATCAAAAGTGTTCATTTTAAAGGCTAATTTGCATGGTATTGTCCTAAAAAGGGTTTGGGGACCCGGGTCCTACCCCAGGGGACATGTATCAATGCAAAAAAAACTTTTAAAAACGGCCGTTTTTTCGGGAGCAGTGATTTTAATGATGCTTAAAGTAAAAAAAAAAAAAGTGAAATATTCCTTTAAATATCGTACCTGGGGGGTGTCTATAGTATGCCTGTAAAGTGACGCGTGTTTCCCATGTTTAGAACAGTCCCTGCACCAAATGTCATTTTTAAAGGAAAAAATCTCATTTAAAACTGCTTGCGGGTTTAATGTCATGTCGGGTCATGGCAATATGGATGAAAATCAGTGAGACAAACGGTGGATCAAGAAGGGTTGCCATTACCAGGCCCTTTGGGTCTTGTATGGATATTAAGGGGAACCCCGCACCCAAATTAAAATAAGGAAAGGTCCCTATATACTCTGAACAGCAGTATACAGGCGGTGCAAACAAGACAGGGACTGTAGGTTTGTTGTTAAGTAGAATCTGTTTGTAATTTTGAACATTTTTAACTTGTTTAGCTCCAGCCAAAAAATCTTTTCTAAGCTTTTTGGAAAACATAGGGAAGGGTTATCACCCCTGTGACATTTGTTTTGCGTCTTTCCTCCTCTTCAGAAGATTTCACCTCACTTTTTTGTCCCAATGAAAAATGTTTTTTGAAAATTTGGGTTTTTTTGTGGAACAAGGATTGGAAAGCATCAGTGGAAAGGAGAAATTGTTCTCCCATATTAACTCTTACAGGAGAGAATTTCCCTTCCTAGGGGTAGATTTCATCTCACTTCCTGTTGTCTCCTTCCGTTTGCAAGTAGGAGTCGTTTGTAAGTTAGATGTTTGAAAGTAGGGTCCTGCCCTATATACTCAGCAGAAATTTGGGCCTTAGGTGTTGCTGTGGCCACAACACTGTAAGCCCTCACAGGGCCCTGCTGTGAAATATTAGATCAAGAATTGTAATTACATGCCCCTGTTGAACAGGAGCTGAAAAATTAGGCCTTAGGCACTGGTGCTGGTGCCACAACACTGCAACCCCTCACAGACACTCTAGTTGGAACGCAGGAACGAGCCCTGCTGCAAAGTATTGCATCAAAAATTGTAATTACACGCCCCTGTTAGACAGGGGCAGAAAAATTGGGCCTTAGGCACTGGTGCTGGTGCCACAACACTGCAACCCCTCACAGACACTCTAGTTGGAATGCAGGAACGAGCCCTGCTGCAAAGTATTACATCAAAAATTGTAATTACACGCCCCTGTTAAACAGGGGCTGAAAAATTGTGCCTTAGGCACTGGTGGTGGCGCCCAGAACCAAAAATGTTCTTACAAGCTATCAGCGTGATGATTGAGGAGGAAGAGGATAATTACTCAGGGATAGTCACTCAGCATCAGCATAGGCAGTCTTTGAAGGGATCTGAGATTTCAAAAAAAATTATTCGGTTACATCTGCATCAGGTGCTTGGTAGCTGGTGGTGATCCAAGACTGATTCATTTTTATGAAGGTCAGCCGATCGACCGAGTCGGTGGACAGACGCACCCTGTGATCGGTTACCACGCCTCCAGCAGCACTGAATGTGCGTTCCGAAAGAACGCTGGATGCAGGACAGGCCAGTAGCTCAATTGCATACTGTGCAAGCTCTGGCCAGTGATCCATCCTCAAGACCCAGTAACCCAGAGGATTTTCGGTGGGAAAGGTGTCCAAGTCTGATCTTGCCCCTAGGTATTCCTGCACCATGTAAAACAGACGCTGGCGATGGTTGCTGGAACCGATCATACCTTGGGGCTGCGGACCAAAAAATTGTCTGAACGCATCGGTCAGACGGCCACCTTCTCCACCGCTCCTTCTTTGACTGACCGAAGCCTCAGCAACACGTTGTCCAGAAACAGGAGTTTGTAACCTCCCAGTCTCTGGGAACGCGTTGCACAGACCTTTCTGCAAGGCCTCCCGAAGATGTTTCATCCTCTGCTCCCTCTGCGATGGCAAGATAAGGTCCGCAACCTTACCCTTGTAACGTGGATCAAGGAGGGTTGCCAGCCAGTATTGGTCCTTCTCCTTGATACCACGAATACGAGGATCCTTACGCAGGCTTTGCAGGATCAGGGAGGCCATGCAGCGTAGGTTTGCTGAGGCATTCGGTCCGGAGTCCTCTGGGTCACTAAGGACAACAACGTCCGCAGCCACCTCCTCCCAGCCACGTACAAGTCCATGTGTTCCTTGGGACTGATCCCTTAAAGACTGCTGATGCTGAGTGCCAGGCTCCACCTCCATACTGACACAATCTTCCTCCTCCTCCTCCTCCTCCTCCTCGTCCTCTTCCTGTGTGATCGGCGGGCACGCAGGAACACTGTCTGGATAAAGGGGGCCTTGAGAGCTAAGGAAGTCCTCCTCTTCCTGCCTCTGTTCTGCCTCAAGTGCCCTGTCCATTATTCCACGCAGCGTGTGCTCCAACAGGTGGACAAGGGGGACAGTGTCACTGATGCATGCACTGTCAGTGCTCACCATCCTCGTGGCCTCCTCGAATGGTGACAGGACAGTGCATGCATCCCTGATCATGGCCCACTGGCGTGGGGAAAAAAAACCAAGGTCCCCTGACCCTGTCCTGGTGCCATAGTCGCACAGGTACTCATTGATGGCCCTCTGCTGCGTGTGCAGCCGCTGCAGCATGGCCAACGTCGAGTTCCACCTGGTGGGCATGTCACAGATTAGGCGGTTCTTGGGCAGGTTAAACTCCTTTTGGAGGTCCGTCAGCCGAGCACTGGCATTATATGACCGGCGGAAATGCACAGAGACTTTCCTGGCCTGCCTCAGGACATCCTGTAAGCCCGGGTACCTGCCCAAGAACCGCTGCACCACCAAGTTAAGGACGTGAGCCAAACAGGGCACATGGGTCAGTTGTCCCTGTCGGAGGGCAGAGAGGAGGTTGGTGCCATTGTCGCAAACCACCATTCCTGCCTTAAGTTGGCGTGGCGTCAACCACCTCTGAACCTGCCCCTGCAGAGCTGACAGAACCTCTGCCCCAGTGTGGCTCCTGTCCCCCAAGCACACCAGCTCAAGCACCGCATGGCATCTTTTGGCCTGCGTACTTGCGTAGCCCCTTGAACGCCTACGGAGCACCGCTGGTTCCGAGGAAGAGGCCATGGAGGAAGAAGAAGAGGAGGGGGTGGAGGAGAGAGGTGTGTCACAATCAGCATTTTGGAGGCGTGGTGGCGGAACAACCTCCAACACTACTGCACCTTGTCCTGCATCCTTCCCAGCTGCCAGCAGAGTCACCCAATGCGCCGTGAAACTTAAGTAACGTCCCTGTCCATGCCTGCTGGACCATGAGTCAGCGGTAATATGCACCTTACCGCTGACCGCCCTGTCCAGCGAGGCATGGACATTGCCTTCCAC
The DNA here is from genome assembly GCA_037952835.1 of Lithobates septentrionalis. Lineage (NCBI taxonomy): Eukaryota > Metazoa > Chordata > Amphibia > Anura > Ranidae > Lithobates > Lithobates septentrionalis. Next base: position 3,225,193 of record JBBDGP010001187.1, on the reverse strand, counting down.
ATGTCGGTAGAGAGCCGGAATCGCCTTCCGTGAGAAAAAGTGGCGTTTGGGTACCTGCCACTGAGGAACCGCACATTCCACAAACTCACGGAAGGGGGCAGAGTCTACCAACTGAAAAGGCAGCAGTTGAAGTGCTAGCAATTTTGCCAAGCTAGCATTCAACCGCTGGGCATGTGGATGGCTGGGAGCAAACTTCTTTCGGCGGTGCAGCAGCTGGGGCAGGGAAATTTGCCTGGTACAATCTGACGTCGGTGTACCAAAAGCAGATTGCCCACAAGTACTTGGCTGTGACACACCTAATTCTACACCTTCATTCCTCTCACTGCAGGTCTCAGAGAGGACTGAAGGTCTAGTGGGGTTGGAAATCTCAGCTGATGAGGAGCAAGGAGAGATCCTCTTTGTTCTTTGGTGTGGGTCTTTTAGATACGCTTGCCAACGAACTGCATGGCAGGTCAACATATGTCTGGTCAAGCATGTGGTACCCAAGCGGGAGATGTTTTGGCCACGCGAGATACGCTTGAGACATATGTTGCAAATAGCAGCGGTGCGATCTGATGCACTCGTCTCAAAAAAGGCCCACACCAAAGAACTTTTTGAATAACGCGCAGAGACTGCAGCGCCCTGCACATGTGGAGCTTTGGGGTGTGATGCAGTCAATGTGCTGCCCTTAGGCTGGCCCCTGGAGGGCATCCTGCCTAGTTGGTGATGTGCCACCTCCTCCTCCTCCTCCTCCTCCTCCTCTCTCCTATCAGGCACCCACGTTGAGTCAGTGACCTCATCATCCCCTCCCTCCTCATCACTGGAGCAAACCTGGCAGTATGCTGCAGCAGGGGGAGCATGACTGCCAGATTGCTGTCCTTCTTGGGCACCCCCTCTGTCCGTGCTCATGTTACTGCCTTCATCGAGCTCAGTATCATCATCAGAGCCTTCCAAACGCTGGGCATCCTCCTGGAGCATGTACCCAACACTGTGGTCAAACAGTTCGAGGGAATCCTCATGAGGACATGGTGGAGCTAGGGAAGGAGTCACTGATGACATTGAGCTGAGGGAAGAGGCCGCTGCTTTGCCAGACAAAGCACCCTGGGCATGGGTGAGAGAGGATGAGGAGGATGAGGACGGCTTGGTCATCCACTCGACCAAGTCTTCCGCATGTTGCGGCTCAACACGGCCAGCTGCCGAAAAAAAGGCCAAGCGTGTCCCATGGCCACGTGCTGATGAGGATGCACCGTCTCCACGACCAGCACTAGACACAGAGCCTGCTTGCCCTCTCTTATTGGCTTGTGACTGTCTGCCTCTCCTTCTTGGCCTTCCAGACATACTAATGGCCTGTAGCTGCACTAAGCTGGGATAGAACACCTGTAATTTTCTTCAGGTAGCTTTATATACTGTAACCAGACAAGCCTGCCTGTCAGTAGGAAGATAACAGGAACGGATCTAGCTGAACACTGTGAGCAGGACACACTGTACTAAATGTAAATAGTCTAGCTGCCTGACCGTGGTACTAATAGGATCAAATAGAACACCTGTAATTTTCTTAAGGTAGCTTTATATACTGTAACCAGACAAGCCTGCCTGTCAGTAGGAAGATAACAGGAACGGATCTAGCTGAACACTGTGAGCAGGACACACTGTACTAAATGTAAATAGTCTAGCTGCCTGACCGTGGTACTAATAGGATCAAAAAGAACACCTGTAATTTTCTTAAGGTAGCTTTATATACTGTAACCAGACAAGCCTGCCTGTCAGTAGGAAGATAACAGGAACGGATCTAGCTGAACACTGTGAGCAGGACACACTGTACTAAATGTAAATAGTCTAGCTGCCTGACCGTGGTACTAATAGGATCAAAAAGAACACCTGTAATTTTCTTAAGGTAGCTATATATACTGTAACCAGACAAGCCTGCCTGTCAGTAGGAAGATAACAGGAACGGATCTAGCTGAACACTGTGAGCAGGACACACTGTACTAAATGTAAATAGTCTAGCTGCCTGACCGTGGTACTAATAGGATCAAATAGAACACCTGTAATTTTCTTCAGGTAGCTTTATATACTGTAACCAGACAAGCCTGCCTGTCAGTAGGAAGATAACAGGAACGGATCTAGCTGAACACTGTGAGCAGGACACACTGTACTAAATGTAAATAGTCTAGCTGCCTGACCGTGGTACTAATAGGATCAAATAGAACACCTGTAATTTTCTTCAGGTAGCTTTATATACTGTAACCAGACAAGCCTGCCTGTCAGTAGGAAGATAACAGGAACGGATCTAGCTGAACACTGTGAGCAGGACGCACTGCACTAAATGTAAATAGTCTAGCTGCCTGACCGTGGTACTAATAGGATCAAATAGAACACCTGTAATTTTCTTAAGGTAGCTATATATACTGTAACCAGACAAGCCTGCCTGTCAGTAGGAAGATAACAGGAACGGATCTAGCTGAACACTGTGAGCAGGACGCACTGCACTAAATGTAAATAGTCTAGCTGCCTGACCGTGGTACTAATAGGATCAAATAGAACACCTGTAATTTTCTTCAGGTAGCTTTATATACTGTAACCAGACAAGCCTGCCTGTCAGTAGGAAGATAACAGGAACGGATCTAGCTGAACACTGTGAGCAGGACGTACTGCACTAAATGTATATAGCAGGAACGGATCTAGCTGAACACTGTGAGCAGGACGCACTGCACTGAATGTAAATAGCAGGAACGGATCTAGCTGAACACTGTGAGCAGGACGCACTGCACTAAATGTAAATACCAGGAACGGATCTAGCTGAACACTGTGAGCAGGACGCACTGCACTGAATGTAAATAGCAGGAACGGATCTAGCTGAACACTGTGAGCAGGAATGTAAATAGTCTAGCTGCCTGACCGTGGTACTAATAGGATCAAAAAGAACACCTGTAATTTTCTTAAGGTAGCTTTATATACTGTAACCAGACAAGCCTGCCTGTCAGTAGGAAGATAACAGGAACGGATCTAGCTGAACACTGTGAGCAGGACGTACTGCACTAAATGTATATAGCAGGAACGGATCTAGCTGAACACTGTGAGCAGGACGCACTGCACTGAATGTAAATAGCAGGAACGGATCTAGCTGAACACTGTGAGCAGGACGCACTGCACTGAATGTAAATAGCAGGAACGGATCTAGCTGAACACTGTGAGCAGGACGCACTGCACTGAATGTAAATAGCAGGAACGGATCTAGCTGAACACTGTGAGCAGGACGCACTGCACTAAATGTAAATACCAGGAACGGATCTAGCTGAACACTGTGAGCAGGACGCACTGCACTGAATGTAAATAGCAGGAACGGATCTAGCTGAACACTGTGAGCAGGACGCACTGCACTAAATGTAAATACCAGGAACGGATCTAGCTGAACACTGTGAGCAGGACGCACTGCACTGAATGTAAATAGCAGGAACGGATCTAGCTGAACACTGTGAGCAGGACGCACTGCACTAAATGTAAATAGCAGGAACGGATCTAGCTGAACACTGTGAGCAGGACGCACTGCACTAAATGTAAATAGCAGGAACGGATCTAGCTGAACACTGTGAGCAGGACGCACTGCATTAAATGTAAATAGTCTAGATAGAAGATAACAGGAACGGATCTAGCTAAACTGAATACAGTGTATATATATATATGCAACACCTGGGATGCATATATATACACAATACACTGTAAGTGCAGCTAACTGACTGACTGTTCTGCCTAATCTATCTAACTCAAATCAAATGACACTGTCTCTCTCTCTCTCTATCTCTCAGCACACCGGAACACACACTACACAGGGCCGCCGTGCAGGCGGCCTTATATAGTGTGGGGTGTGTACTAAATCCCCTGAGCCATAATTGGCCAAAGCCACCCTGGCTTTGGCCAATTACAGCTCTCTCTACTGACGGCGCTGTGATTGGCCAAGCATGCGGGTCATAGTGCATGCTTGGCCAATAATCAGCCAGCAATGCACTGCGATGCCGCAGTGAATTATGGGCCGTGACGCGCCACACGAATTTGGCGCGAACGGCCCATATCGTTCGCAATTCGGCGAACGACCGAACAGCCGATGTTCGAGTCGAACATGGGTTCGACTCGAACACGAAGCTCATCCCTAACTGCCAGGTTTGCTCCAGTGATGAGGAGGGAGGGGATGATGAGGTCACTGACTACACATGGGTGCCTGATAGGAGAGAGGAAGAGGAGGAGGAGGCACATCTCAAACGAGGCAGAATGCCTTCCAGGGGCCACCTTAAGGGCAGCACACTGACTGCATCACACCGCAGAGCTCCACATGTGCAGGGCGCTGCTGTCTCTACGCGTTACTCCAAAAGTTCTTTGGTGTGGGCCTTTTTTGAGACGAGTGTATCAGATCCCACCACTGCTATTTGCAACATATGTCTCAAGCGTATCTCGCGTGGCCAAAACATCACCCACTTGGGCACCACATGCTTGACCAGACATGTCGACCTGCCATGCAGTTAATTGGCAAGCGTACCTAAAAGACCCACACCAAAGAACAAAGCGGACCTCTCCTTGCTCCTCATCAGCTGGGATCTCCAACCCCACTATACCTTCAGTCCTCTCTGACACCTGCACTGAGAGGAATGAAGGTGTAGAATTAGGTGTGGCACAGCCAAGTACTTGCAGGCAATCTGCTATTGGTACACTGACGTCAGATTGTACCAGGCAAATTTCCCTGCCTCAGGTGCTGCACCGCCGAAAGAGGTTCGCAAATTCGCAAGGAATGTGCGGTTCCTCAGTAGCAGGTTCCCAAATGCCACTTTTTCTCACTGAAGGTGATTCCGGCTCTCTACCGGCATGTGGAAGGCAATGTCTTGGCCTCCCTGGACAGCGGTTGGGTGCATATTACCACTGACTCATGGTCCAGCAGGCATGGACAGAGACATTACCTATCTTTTGCCACACACTGGGTGACTCTTCTGGCAGCTGGGAACGATGCAGGACAGGATGCAGTAGTGTTGGAGGTTGTTCCGCCACCACGCCTCCAAAATTCTACCAGTGTTGATTCTGCCACACCTCTCTCCCCCACCCCCTACTCTTCTTCTTCCTCCATGGCCTCTTCCTGTGCTGATTTGTCCTCAGAACCAGCAGTGCTCCGTAGGCATTCAAGGGGCTACGCAAGCACACAGGCAAAAAGATGCCATGCGGTGCTTGAGCTGGTGTGCTTGGTGGACAGGAGCCACACAGGAGCAGAGATTCTGCCAGCTCTGAAGGGGCAGGTTCAGAGGTGGTTGACACCATGCACGCTTAAGCCAGGTATGGTAGTTTGCGACAATGGCACCAACCTCCTCTCTGCCCTCCGACAGGGACAACTGACCCATGTGCCCTGTTTGGCTCATGTCCTTAACTTGGTGGTGCAGTGGTTCTTGGGCAGATACCCAGGCTTACAGGATGTCCTGAGGCAGGCCAGGAAAGTCTGTGTGCATTTCTGCAGGTCATATAATGCCAGTACTCGGCTGGCTGACCTTCAAAAGGAATTTAACCTGTCCAAGAACCGCCTAATCTGTGGAACTCAACGTTGGCCATGCTGCAGCGGCTGCACATGCAGCAGAGGCCATCAACGAGTACCTATGTGACTATGGCACCAGGACCGGGTCAGTGGACCTTGGTTTTTTCCCCACGCCAGTGGGCTTCGATCAGGGATGCATGCACTGTCCTGTCACCATTTGAGGAGGCCACGAGGATGGTGAGCAGTGACAGTGCATGCATCAGTGACACTGTCCCTCTTGTCCACCTGTTGGAGCATACGCTGCATGGAATAATGGACAGGGCACTTGAGGCAGAACAGAGGGAGGAAGAGGAGGACTTCCTTACCTCTCAAGGCCCCTTTATCCAGACAGTGTTCCTGAGTTCCCGCCGCTCACACAGGAACATAACGAGGAGGAGGATTGTGTCAGCATGGAAGTGGAGCCTGGCACTCAGCATCAGCAGCAATCTTCAAGGGATCATTTACAGTCCGAAGAAACCCATGGACTTGTACGTGGCTGGGAGGAGGTGGCTGTGGATCATGTCGTCCTTAGTGACCCAGAGGACTCTGGACCGAATGCCTCAGCAAACCTACGCTGCATGGCCTCCCTGATCCTGCAAAGCCTGCGGAAGGATCCTCGTATTCGTGGTATCAAGGGGAGGGATGATTACTGGCTGGCAACCTTCCTTGATCCACGTTACAAGGGTAAGGTTGCGGACCTTATCTTGCTGTTGCAGAGGGAGCAGAGGATGAAACATCTTCGGGGGGCCTTGCAGAAAGGTTTGTGCAACGCGTTTACAGAGCCTGGGAGGTTACAATTTCCTGGTCCTCCTGGACAATGTGTTGCTGAGGCTTCGGTCAGTCACAGAAGGAGCAGTGGAGAAGGTGGCCGTCTGACCGATGCGTTTTAGTCCGCAGCCCCAAGGTCTGATCAGTTCCAGCAATCATCACTAGCGTCTGATTCACATCGTGCAGGATTACCTAGGGGCAATATCGGACTTGGACACCTTTCCCACCAAAAATCCTTTGGGTTACTAGTAGGGATGAGCCGAACACCCCCCGGTTCGGTTCGCACCAGAACCCGCGAACGGACCGCAAGTTCGCACGAACGTTAGAACCCCATTGACGTCTATGGGACTCGAACGTTCGAAATCAAAAGTGCTCATTTTAAAGGCTAATTTGCATGGTATTGTCCTAAAAAGGGTTTGGGGACCCGGGTCCTACCCCAGGGGACATGTATCAATGCAAAAAAAACTTTTAAAAACGGCCGTTTTTTCGGGAGCAGTGATTTTAATGATGCTTAAAGTAAAAAAAAAAAAGTGAAATATTCCTTTAAATATCGTACCTGGGGGGTGTCTATAGTATGCCTGTAAAGTGACGCGTGTTTCCCATGTTTAGAACAGTCCCTGCACCAAATGTCATTTTTAAAGGAAAAAATCTCATTTAAAACTGCTTGCGGGTTTAATGTCATGTCGGGTCCTGGCAATATGGATGAAAATCAGTGAGACAAACGGCATGGGTACCCCCCAGTCCATTACCAGGCCCTTTGGGTCTTGTATGGATATTAAGGGGAACCCCGCACCCAAATTAAAATAAGGAAAGGTCCCTATATACTCTGAACAGCAGTATACAGGCGGTGCAAACAAGACAGGGACTGTAGGTTTGTTGTTAAGTAGAATCTGTTTGTAATTTTGAACATTTTTAATGTGTTTAGCTCCAGCCAAAAAATCTTTTCTAAGCTTTTTGGAAAACATAGGGAAGGGTTATCACCCCTGTGACATTTGTTTTGCGTCTTTCCTCCTCTTCAGAAGATTTCACCTCACTTTTTTGTCCCAATGAAAAATGTTTTTTGAAAATTTGGGTTTTTTTGTGGAACAAGGATTGGAAAGCATCAGTGGAAAGGAGAAATTGTTTTCCCATATTAACTCTTACATGAGAGAATTTCCCTTCCTATGGGTAGATTTCATCTCACTTCCTGTTGTCTCCTTCCGTTTGCAAGTAGGAGTCGTTTGTAAGTTAGATGTTTGAAAGTAGGGTCCTGCCCTATATACTCAGCAGAAATTTGGGCCTTAGGTGTTGCTGTGGCCAAAACACTGTAAGCCCTCACAGGGCCCTGCTGTGAAATATTAGATCAAGAATTGTAATTACATGCCCCTGTTGAACAGGAGCTGAAAAATTAGGCCTTAGGCACTGGTGCTGGTGCCACAACACTGCAACCCCTCACAGACACTCTAGTTGGAACGCAGGAACGAGCCCTGCTGCAAAGTATTGCATCAAAAATTGTAATTACACGCCCCTGTTAGACAGGGGCAGAAAAATTGGGCCTTAGGCACTGGTGCTGGTGCCACAACACTGCAACCCCTCACAGACACTCTAGTTGGAATGCAGGAACGAGCCGTGCTGCAAAGTATTACATCAAAAATTGTAATTACACGCCCCTGTTATACAGGGGCTGAAAAATTGTGCCTTAGGCACTGGTGGTGGCGCCCAGAACCAAAAATGTTCTTACAAGCTATCAGCGTGATGATTGAGGAGGAAGAGGATAATTACTCAGGGATAATCACTCAGCATCAGCATAGGCAGTCTTTGAAGGGATCTGAAAAAAATTATTCAGTTACATCAGCATCAGGTGCTTGGTAGCTGGTGGTGATCCAAGACTGATTCATTTTTATGAAGGTCAGCCGATCGACCGAGTCAGTGGACAGACGCACCCTGTGATCGGTTACCACGCCTCCAGCAGCACTGAATGTACGTTCCGAAAGAACGCTGGATGCAGGACAGGCCAGTAGCTCAATTGCATACTGTGCAAGCTCTGGCCAGTGATCCATCCTCAAGACCCAGTAACCCAGAGGATTTTCGGTGGGAAAGGTGTCCAAGTCTGATCTTGCCCCTAGGTATTCCTGCACCATGTAAAACAGACGCTGGCGATGGTTGCTGGAACCGATCATACCTTGGGGCTGCGGACCAAAAAATTGTCTGAACGCATCGGTCAGACGGCCACCTTCTCCACCGCTCCTTCTTTGACTGACCGAAGCCTCAGCAACACGTTGTCCAGAAACAGGAGTTTGTAACCTCCCAGTCTCTGGGAACGCGTTGCACAGACCTTTCTGCAAGGCCTCCCGAAGATGTTTCATCCTCTGCTCCCTCTGCGATGGCAAGATAAGGTCCGCAACCTTACCCTTGTAACGTGGATCAAGGAGGGTTGCCAGCCAGTATTGGTCCTTCTCCTTGATACCACGAATACGAGGATCCTTACGCAGGCTTTGCAGGATCAGGGAGGCCATGCAGCGTAGGTTTGCTGAGGCATTCGGTCCGGAGTCCTCTGGGTCACTAAGGACAACAACGTCCGCAGCCACCTCCTCCCAGCCACGTACAAGTCCATGTGTTCCTTGGGACTGATCCCTTAAAGACTGCTGATGCTGAGTGCCAGGCTCCACCTCCATACTGACACAATCTTCCTCCTCCTCCTCCTCCTCCTCCTCCTCGTCCTCTTCCTGTGTGATCGGCGGGCACGCAGGAACACTGTCTGGATAAAGGGGGCCTTGAGAGCTAAGGAAGTCCTCCTCTTCCTGCCTCTGTTCTGCCTCAAGTGCCCTGTCCATTATTCCACGCAGCGTGTGCTCCAACAGGTGGACAAGGGGGACAGTGTCACTGATGCATGCACTGTCAGTGCTCACCATCCTCGTGGCCTCCTCGAATGGTGACAGGACAGTGCATGCATCCCTGATCATGGCCCACTGGCGTGGGGAAAAAAAACCAAGGTCCCCTGACCCTGTCCTGGTGCCATAGTCGCACAGGTACTCATTGATGGCCCTCTGCTGCGTGTGCAGCCGCTGCAGCATGGCCAACGTCGAGTTCCACCTGGTGGGCATGTCACAGATTAGGCGGTTCTTGGGCAGGTTAAACTCCTTTTGGAGGTCCGTCAGCCGAGCACTGGCATTATATGACCGGCGGAAATGCACAGAGACTTTCCTGGCCTGCCTCAGGACATCCTGTAAGCCCGGGTACCTGCCCAAGAACCGCTGCACCACCAAGTTAAGGACGTGAGCCAAACAGGGCACATGGGTCAGTTGTCCCTGTCGGAGGGCAGAGAGGAGGTTGGTGCCATTGTCGCAAACCACCATTCCTGCCTTAAGTTGGCGTGGCGTCAACCACCTCTGAACCTGCCCCTGCAGAGCTGACAGAACCTCTGCCCCAGTGTGGCTCCTGTCCCCCAAGCACACCAGCTCAAGCACCGCATGGCATCTTTTGGCCTGCGTACTTGCGTAGCCCCTTGAACGCCTACGGAGCACCGCTGGTTCCGAGGAAGAGGCCATGGAGGAAGAAGAAGAGGAGGGGGTGGAGGAGAGAGGTGTGTCACAATCAGCATTTTGGAGGCGTGGTGGCGGAACAACCTCCAACACTACTGCACCTTGTCCTGCATCCTTCCCAGCTGCCAGCAGAGTCACCCAATGCGCCGTGAAACTTAAGTAACGTCCCTGTCCATGCCTGCTGGACCATGAGTCAGCGGTAATATGCACCTTACCGCTGACCGCCCTGTCCAGCGAGGCATGGACATTGCCTTCCACATGCCGGTAGAGAGCCGGAATCGCCTTCCGTGAGAAAAAGTGGCGTTTGGGTACCTGCCACTGAGGAACCGCACATTCCACAAACTCACGGAAGGGGGCAGAGTCTACCAACTGAAAAGGCAGCAGTTGAAGTGCTAGCAATTTTGCCAAGCTAGCATTCAACCGCTGGGCATGTGGATGGCTGGGAGCAAACTTCTTTCGGCGGTGCAGCAGCTGGGGCAGGGAAATTTGCCTGGTACAATCTGACGTCGGTGTACCAAAAGCAGATTGCCCACAAGTACTTGGCTGTGACACACCTAATTCTACAACTTCATTCCTCTCACTGCAGGTCTCAGAGAGGACTGAAGGTCTAGTGGGGTTGGAAATCTCAGCTGATGAGGAGCAAGGAGAGATCCTCTTTGTTCTTTGGTGTGGGTCTTTCAGATACGCTTGCCAACGAACTGCATGGCAGGTCAACATATGTCTGGTCAAGCATGTGGTACCCAAGCGGGAGATGTTTTGGCCACGCGAGATACGCTTGAGACATATGTTGCAAATAGCAGCGGTGCGATCTGATGCACTCGTCTCAAAAAAGGCCCACACCAAAGAACTTTTTGAATAACGCGCAGAGACTGCAGCGCCCTGCACATGTGGAGCTTTGGGGTGTGATGCAGTCAATGTGCTGCCCTTAGGCTGGCCCCTGGAGGGCATCCTGCCTAGTTGGTGATGTGCCACCTCCTCCTCCTCCTCCTCCTCCTCTCTCCTATCAGGCACCCACGTTGAGTCAGTGACCTCATCATCCCCTCCCTCCTCATCACTGGAGCAAACCTGGCAGTATGCTGCAGCAGGGGGAGCATGACTGCCAGATTGCTGTCCTTCTTGGTACCCCCTCTGTCCGTGCTCATGTTACTGCCTTCATTGAGCTCAGTATCATCATCAGAGCCTTCCAAACGCTGGGCATCCTCCTGGAGCATGTACCCAACACTGTGGTCAAACAGTTCGAGGGAATCCTCATGAGGACATGGTGGAGCTAGGGAAGGAGTCACTGATGACATTGAGCTGAGGGAAGAGGCCGCTGCTTTGCCAGACAAAGCACCCTGGGCATGGGTGAGAGAGGATGAGGAGGATGAGGACGGCTTGGTCATCCACTCGACCAAGTCTTCCGCATGTTGCGGCTCAACACGGCCAGCTGCCGAAAAAAAGGCCAAGCGTGTCCCATGGCCACGTGCTGATGAGGATGCACCGTCTCCACGACCAGCACTAGACACAGAGCCTGCTTGCCCTCTCTTATTGGCTTGTGACTGTCTGCCTCTCCTTCTTGGCCTTCCAGACATACTAATGGCCTGTAGCTGCACTAAGCTGGGATAGAACACCTGTAATTTTCTTCAGGTAGCTTTATATACTGTAACCAGACAAGCCTGCCTGTCAGTAGGAAGATAACAGGAACGGATCTAGCTGAACACTGTGAGCAGGACGTACTGCACTAAATGTATATAGCAGGAACGGATCTAGCTGAACACTGTGAGCAGGACGCACTGTACTAAATGTAAATAGTCTAGCTGCCTGACCGTGGTACTAATAGGATCAAAAAGAACACCTGTAATTTTCTTAAGGTAGCTTTATATACTGTAACCAGACAAGCCTGCCTGTCAGTAGGAAGATAACAGGAACGGATCTAGCTGAACACTGTGAGCAGGACACACTGTACTAAATGTAAATAGTCTAGCTGCCTGACCGTGGTACTAATAGGATCAAAAAGAACACCTGTAATTTTCTTCAGGTAGCTTTATATACTGTAACCAGACAAGCCTGCCTGTCAGTAGGAAGATAACAGGAACGGATCTAGCTGAACACTGTGAGCAGGACACACTGTACTAAATGTAAATAGTCTAGCTGCCTGACCGTGGTACTAATAGGATCAAAAAGAACACCTGTAATTTTCTTCAGGTAGCTTTATATACTGTAACCAGACAAGCCTGCCTGTCAGTAGGAAGATAACAGGAACGGATCTAGCTGAACACTGTGAGCAGGACGCACTGCACTAAATGTAAATACCAGGAACGGATCTAGCTGAACACTGTGAGCAGGACGCACTGCACTGAATGTAAATAGCAGGAACGGATCTAGCTGAACACTGTGAGCAGGACGCACTGCACTGAATGTAAATAGCAGGAACGGATCTAGCTGAACACTGTGAGCAGGACGCACTGCACTGAATGTAAATAGCAGGAACGGATCTAGCTGAACACTGTGAGCAGGACGCACTGCACTGAATGTAAATAGCAGGAACGGATCTAGCTGAACACTGTGAGCAGGACGTACTGCACTAAATGTATATAGCAGGAACGGATCTAGCTGAACACTGTGAGCAGGACGCACTGCACTGAATGTAAATAGCAGGAACGGATCTAGCTGAACACTGTGAGCAGGACGCACTGCACTGAATGTAAATAGCAGGAACGGATCTAGCTGAACACTGTGAGCAGGACGCACTGCACTGAATGTAAATAGCAGGAACGGATCTAGCTGAACACTGTGAGCAGGACGTACTGCACTAAATGTATATAGCAGGAACGGATCTAGCTGAACACTGTGAGCAGGACGCACTGCACTGAATGTAAATAGCAGGAACGGATCTAGCTGAACACTGTGAGCAGGACGCACTGCACTAAATGTAAATACCAGGAACGGATCTAGCTGAACACTGTGAGCAGGACGCACTGCACTGAATGTAAATAGCAGGAACGGATCTAGCTGAACACTGTGAGCAGGACGCACTGCACTGAATGTAAATAGCAGGAACGGATCTAGCTGAACACTGTGAGCAGGACGCACTGCACTGAATGTAAATAGCAGGAACGGATCTAGCTGAACACTGTGAGCAGGACGCACTGCACTGAATGTAAATAGCAGGAACGGATCTAGCTGAACACTGTGAGCAGGACGTACTGCACTAAATGTATATAGCAGGAACGGATCTAGCTGAACACTGTGAGCAGGACGCACTGCACTGAATGTAAATAGCAGGAACGGATCTAGCTGAACACTGTGAGCAGGACGCACTGCACTAAATGTAAATACCAGGAACGGATCTAGCTGAACACTGTGAGCAGGACGCACTGCACTGAATGTAAATAGCAGGAACGGATCTAGCTGAACACTGTGAGCAGGACGCACTGCACTGAATGTAAATAGCAGGAACGGATCTAGCTGAACACTGTGAGCAGGACGCACTGCACTGAATGTAAATAGCAGGAACGGATCTAGCTGAACACTGTGAGCAGGACGCACTGCACTGAATGTAAATAGCAGGAACGGATCTAGCTGAACACTGTGAGCAGGACACACTGCACTAAATAGTCTAGATAGAAGATAACAGGAACGGATCTAGCTAAACTGAATACAGTGTATATATATATATGCAACACCTGGGATGCATATATATACACAATACACTGTAAGTGCAGCTAACTGACTGACTGTTCTGCCTAATCTATCTAACTCAAATCAAATGACACTGTCTCTCTCTCTCTCTATCTCTCAGCACACCGGAACACACACTACACAGGGCCGCCGTGCAGGCGGCCTTATATAGTGTGGGGTGTGTACTAAATCCCCTGAGCCATAATTGGCCAAAGCCACCCTGGCTTTGGCCAATTACAGCTCTCTCTACTGACGGCGCTGTGATTGGCCAAGCATGCGGGTCATAGTGCATGCTTGGCCAATCATCAGCCAGCAATGCACTGCGATGCCGCAGTGAATTATGGGCCGTGACGCGCCACACGAATTTGGCGCGAACGGCCCATATCGTTCGCAATTCGACGGACGGTCGAACAGCCGATGTTCGAGTCGAACATGGGTTCGACTCGAACACGAAGCTCATCCCTAGTTACTAGGTCTTGAGGATGGATCACTGGCCAGAGCTTGAACAGTATGCAATTGAGCTACTGGCCTGTCCTGCATCCAGCGTTCTTTCAGAATGCACATTCAGTGCTGCTGGAGACTTTGTAACCGATCACAAGGTGTGCCTGTCCACCGAATCGGTCGATCGGCTGACCTTCATAAAAATGAATCAGTCTTGGATCGCCAGCTACCAAGCACCTGATGCTGATGTAACCGATTGATTTTTTTTAAAATGTGAAATCCCTTCAATGCCTATGCCGATGCTGAGTGACTATCCTGTTATGCTGAGTGACAATCCTCTTCCTCCTCAATTTTCATGCTGATAGCTTGTAAGAACATTTTTGGTTCTGGGCACCGCCACCAGTGGCCAAGGCCCAATTTTTCTGCCCCTGTTTAACAGGGGCGTGTAATTATAATTTTTGATGCAATACTTTGCAGCAGGGCTCATTCAAGCGCTCCAACTAGAGTATCTGTGAGGGGTTGCAGTGTTGTGGCACCAGCACCAGTGCCCAAGGCCCAATTTTCTACCCCTGTTTAACAGGGGAGTGTAGTTACAATTTTTGATGCAATACTTTGCAGCAGGGCTCATTCCTCTGCTCCAACTAGAGTATCTGTGAGGGGTTGCAGTGTTGTGGCACCAGCACCAGTGCCCAAGGCCCAATTTTCTGCCCCTGTTTAACAGGGGCATATAACTACAATTTTTGATGCAATACTTTGCAGCAGGGCTCATTCCTGCGCTCCAACTATAGCATCTGTGAGGGGTTGCAGTGTTGTGGCAACAGTGTCTAAGGCCAAATTTTTCTGCCCCTGTTCAACAAGGACATGTGATCTAATATTTCACAGCAGGGCCCATTCCTGCGCCCACCAAGAGTAACTGTGAGGGCTTACAGTGTTATGGCAACACCACCACCACCAAAGGCCCAATTTTTCTGCCCCTGTTCAACAGGTGCATGTAATTACAATTCTTGATAAAATATATTTCACAGCAGGGCCCATTCCAACGCCCACCAAGAGTAACTGTGAGGACTTATAGTGTTGTGGCACCAGCACCACCATCACCAAAGGCCCAATTTTTCTACCACTGTTCAACAATGGCATGTAATTACAATTCTTGATCTAATATGTCACAGCACAGCCCATTCCTGCGCCCACCAAGAGTAACTGTGAGGGCTTACAGTGTTGTGGCAACACCAACACCTAAGGCCCCAATTTCTGCAGAGTACATAGGACAGGCCCCTACTTTCAAACATCCAACTTACAAACGACTCCTACTTGCAAACGGAAGGAGACAACAGGAAGTAAGATGAAATCTACCCCTAGGAAGGGAAATTCTCTCCTGTAAGATTTAATATGGGAAAAACGTGTGTCTCCTCTTCACTGATGCTTTATCACCAATCGTTGTTTCACTAAAAACCCCAGATTTTCAAGAAACATTTGTCATTGGGACAGAAAGTGAGGTGAAATTATCAATTATCAAAAAATTATATATAAAGAATTAAAAAAAAAAAACGATAGTGAGGTGAAATCTTCTGAAGAGTTGCACAGACAGCAAAACAAATGTTACAGTAGTGATAACCCTTCCCTATGTTTTCCAAAAAGCTTAAAAATAGATCTTTTGGCTGGAGCTACACTTTAACAATGTACCAGTTAAAATTACAAACAGATTCTACTTAACAACAAACCTACAGTCCCTGTCTTGTTTGCACCACCTGTATACTGCTGTTCAGAGTATATAGGGCCTGGGGGCCCCACGCCTTTCCTTTTTTTAATTTGGGTGCAGGGTTCCCCTTAATATCCATACAAGGCCCAAAGAGCCTGGTAATGGACTGGGGGGGTACCCATACCGTTCGTCTCACTGATTTTCATCCATATTGCCAGGACCCAACATTACATTAAAGCTGCAAGCAGTTTTAAATTACTTTTATTCCTTTACAAATGTCATTTTGTGCAGGGACTGTTCTAAGCACAGGAAACACTTTACAGGCATGCTATAGACACCCCCCAGGTCCAATATTTAAAGGAATATTTCACTTTTTTTTCCACTTTAAGCATCATTAAAATCACTGCTCCCGAAAACACGTCAGTTTTTAAAACTTTTTTTTGCATTGATACACGTCCCCTGGGGCAGGACCCGGGTCCCCAAACCCTTTTAAGGACAATAACTTGCATATTAGCCTTTAAAATTAGCACTTTTTATTTTGAGCGTTCGAGTCCCATAAACTTTAATGGGGTTCTAAAGTTTGCACAATCTTTCGGTCCGTTCGCAGGTTCTGGTGCGAACCGAGGTGTTTGGCTCATCCCTATCATTGATATATGTCCCCCAGGGCAGTACCGACCCCCATAACCATTGTATGCCCAGTTACTTGCATATAAGCCTTCAAAAAAGTCTTTTGATTTTACCAGTTCAGGTCCCATAGATTTCAATGGGGTTCCTTAATCAGTTCCCAACTTTTGCAGTGTTTTAAAGCTCTGCCGCAAACCAGGGGTGTTCTGCCCATGTCTATTCACTGAGCAAGATTAAAAGCATAGATGCAGCAAACAATCAGTCAATTATAATGCAGTTGTTACCAAATTCATTCAAAAATGCAGTTACAATTTAGAGGTTTCCTTATAGATACGAGAGATCAGAATTTCTTAAGGGCAATCCTTCCTGATACTTTCAAGCTACAGTTCCAGTACATTCCACCCAGCAGATGTCCTGTTAATTAAAGCAGCATTAAACCCAAAACCAAAAATGTAATATATTGCAGCATACCAATCATTATATGTTTTGGTTGCTTGGGTTTCCTTTTTTTCTTTCACATATTTTTTATTACATTTTCATGTAGAACAAATAATAAAGTACAACTACATATCAGCTTGCTCGGCAACAAAGTATTACTGCAACAAAGTGTCAACTGTAACAGATCATATACAAGTCAATATGCTAATATTGAATTCCAAAACGTAGATCAGAAGTAACTTTTATAATGAAGTGTAGCACTATTCAGGTCCTCTAGGTGGGGATCTTTTCCCAGAGGCTCAAGTCGAGAGTGGGATAGTAAATCACAGCTTCTTTGGTGAGTAAAGTACCACAACCCCGCCCCGCCACAGAAGGCAGCCGCACATCACCCCCATGGGATCACACTGTTATTGTGCGGATCCCTCCCAGAGGGGGCCTGGAGATCAGGGCCCCCCTCCATACCCTAACATTATATAGGGCCAGTTGCTCCTTTTAAACCACAAACTATAAAATTCTATATGTGTGGAAAATGGGAGAGAAGTAGGAGAGGGAGGCATCATAATGCCTCTGAGAGAGCAGAAGAGAGAAATGATAGGGAAGAAAGAAAGGAGAGGGTTGAATAAAGGAGGATCTAAGAGTCTGGTGTAATGCTCGAGCATAGGAAAATGCCAGAGTAGGTTGCCCAAGGTTCCTAGATGGCTTCAAACTTAGGTACTTTGTCTAGAAGCTTCACTACTAGTGTTCTTGTGGCATGATCCAGGATATTTTCCTCTCTGCTGCCAGAAATGAGATAGAGGGATTTTTCCAGGCCCCCCGCTAGAGTTATCTTGGCACCCAAGAGGATAAAGTAGACCAATGTTTACATATGCTTGTGTAGTGCATCTACCCTATGGTTCAGCAGAGCAATAGTGGGATCTTGAAGTATCGGCGCTCCAGAAATTTTCCTTAGGAGAGGGATTACCTTGTATTCCTTAGGAGATGGATCCCAGTAGGATCTGACTCGAGGACATGACCACCAGATATGGAACATGGATCCCACCAGGCTGCAGTTTCTAAAGCATAAGGGAGAAGCATCTTTGTACATTACTTCTAGTCTAGGAGGACATAGTACCATCTAGTGAGGAGTTTACCTTTGGCCTCAATTAGTGATACATTGAGGAGACCTTTGTACGCGCGTTGTAGTGCCTGAAACCATGTATTGCTGTCCCAAGAAATCTCCATTTCAAGCTCCCATGCTCGGACATATGAAGGCTTGTCATCCCAGCTTGCCAGCATGGCGTATATAATTGTTGATAGAGAGTAGACTCGGGGGGTACCATTTTATCTGGCCAGGCCAAGGTTAGGAAGTGCCTAATTTGAGTGAGCCTGAATCTCTTTGAAGTGGGCATCTCCAGTTGGCTCGTGCAGTAGCTCAGGGAGAGTGGGCCTGTAGAGTTGAGAAAGTGCAGAATAAGCCTTTGTTCAGCCACCAACGAAAGGCCTGTATGTTCAAGCTGGGGGGGAAGGCAGGGTTATTGAATAAATGAGCCAATGGGCACATAGTGGAGGTCACCTTGGTATCTTTGTGTATGGTGTCACAGAGAGCTATTGAGTGAGAAAGAGTGGGTGATAGGATGGGGGGGGGCACGCTTTCAGGTTACACCACAGCAGATAGTCGATTGTGTGTCGGGGGACTGCTACCCTTTCTATAGCTACCCAGTCAGGTTTGGGTCCTCTGGAATATACCAACTGTGCTGCCTGATAGTACCACCAAATATTAGGGAGACCAAAACCCCCTTGCGTTTTCAGTTGGAAAAGTGTGTCTTTGGGGCATCTGTGACCTTTTTTACCCCATATAAACTTGTGATTCAGGATTGGACTTCAAGGAGGGCTTTTTTGTTGATGGATGTCGGGAGTGATCTAAATAGGTAGAGTAAACGTGGCAATTATGTAATTTTGACCACAGTTATTCTGCCCAGCCAGGATATGCCTATCTTTGACCACTCCTTCAGGTCCTACCCACAGGAGGGTAATTGCCTCTGTTAGGTTTGCTTATTTTCTTTGTTAGCTTAATCCCAAAGTATGGGAAGGAGTCAGATGCCCAGGTGAATGGGAAATGCTGTTGCAATTGCTCTACCGATTGGCGTGGGACAGACATTTAAACCAACAGATTTGGCGACATTGACTTTAAGGCCTGAAATTTTGCCAAATTCTTGAAGCAGTCTGTAAACGTTTGGTGTAGATGTTAATGGGGACGTGAGGAAT
Organism: Lithobates septentrionalis; assembly: GCA_037952835.1. NCBI lineage: Eukaryota > Metazoa > Chordata > Amphibia > Anura > Ranidae > Lithobates > Lithobates septentrionalis. The sequence continues at coordinate 3,206,274 of JBBDGP010001187.1, read as the reverse complement.
AGAAGCAAATCATCTGTGAACAAGGCACATTTGTGTTCCTGGGCACCACAGAGGACCCCTTTAATGTCAGTATGAGATCTGATCGCTATAGCTAAGGTCTCCATAGCAAAGGCAAATATTAGGGGGGGAGAGTGGACACCCTTGCCTTGTCCCTTTTTTAATCGCTAGATAATCTGAGTATTTACCCATCAGGTGAACCTGCACACTGGGGGTTGAATAGAGAGAGGTAACTATACCTCTGAAGTTGGAACTATACCTCTGAATCCCCATCTTTCTAGGATCTCGAAAAAGTAGCGCCACAATACTGAATCAAAAGCCTTCTGCAGGCCTATAGAGAGCAGGAATCCCTTTTGCGGGGAGCCCTCACCCCACTGGGAGTGAAGTATAGAGATTATGTCTATGGTTCTCCTGATTTGGTCCGGGCCCTGTCTTCCAGGGATGAAGCTTACCTGGTCCTTAAGGATGTAACTCGGGATAAAGTTAGCCATCCTAGAGGCCAGGATTTGGGTCATGATTTTGAGGTAGTTATAGATAAGGGATATCGGACAGTAGTTGCTAACGTCAGTCGTGCATTTCCCTGGTTTGGGGATTGCCAAAATGTATGCAGTGTTTAGGTCTTTATTTATTGGGGTTCTATCTATTGGGGTTCCATCCCTTAAAAAAACGTGCCTTATAGGGGGCTAAAGAAGGGCCAAATTTTTATAGTAGCAGACTGAAAATCTGTCTGGGCCTGGGAAGGTGCCAATTTTGAGGGATTTGATTGTCTCTAGAACCTCTGCAGTGGATATGGGGTCGTCTAGCAGGTCTTTTTGATATTACGGGGATAGGGAGATCTTTAAGAAAAGAGTCAATCGCTGCAGATGGAGGAGGAAGATCCTCTTTATAGAGTCGTCAATAAAACCGGTGAAACGGTTCAATAATCCGAATCGGGTTATGGGTCAGGTCGCCTGATGGGGTGCAAATTTTGGGGAAGGCTAGGGTTTGGAGTTGGGGGTTAAGCCTGGCTGCTAGTTTGGAGCCAGGTTTATCTTTTTGGAAGTAGAGTTTCGCTCCCGTCCATCGCAGATGTTTCTCAGCTTTGGTTGTTAAAGTTAGATTAAGATTGTTTCGGGCTGTGTCCAAGCGTGACAGGGTGTTGTCTGTGGGGTTTCGTTTGTGGATTTTGCCCAGTGAAAGGAAGTCTTCTGTGCGTTTTTGGATATCTGCTCCATGTTTGCGTTTCAGTTTGGACACTATCTGTATGAGTTTCCCTCTGATCACAGATTTGTGGGCTGCCCATAGGGTTTTGGGTTTAACTGTGTTATCGTCGTTCTCATTGAAATAGTCTTTCAACGTCTTTTCCAGTATCGTGCACTGTACCGGATCACTCAGTAAGGCTTCATTAATTCGCCATTTAAAAGGAGCGGATGTCCCTAAAGGGCGCTGGGTTCCAAGTACTACAATAGAGTGGTCTGAGAGGGAGGTGTCACTAATTTTGGCAAACAGGGCTAATGGGATTGAGTGCAATTGCATAAAGATGTGGTCAATCCTGGCATGAGTGTTGTGAGGTGCAGAAAAATGTGTATAATCTTTTGTATGTGGGTTGAGTTCTCTCCAGATATCCTCCAAACCTGCGGAATATAGTAGCTGGGTAATTTTTAGACTTTGTCTGGATGGGCGCTTGGACCTAGGTTTCCCGGTCACCGTTTTGTCTAGGGAGAGGTTAAATGCTATATTCAAATCTCCTCCCACGAAAACTGTGCCTTGACAGTGTTTCCTTATTGTGTTTGCTAGAGAGTCAAAAAATGTTGCCTGTCCTTTGTTAGGTGTATAGTAGGAGACAAAAGTGTAGGTCTCTCCATCAATAATGCTTATCACTAGCACATAGTGCCCTGCTGGGTCCTTAAGAACCTTGGTTGGTGAAAAATGTATATGTTTTGAAAAGCAGATTGCTTCCCCTTTGGTTTTGATTTCTGCATTGGCGAGGAAGAATTGGGGGTACCGTTGGTGTAGAATGGTGGGCTGGTAGGAAGTGGGGAAGTGGGTTTCTTGTAAGAGTAGTATGTCTGATTTCATAGAGTGGTACAGTTGGAGCAGTTTCCCCCTTTTGACCGGTAAGTTCAGCCCCTGTGTAGTATGTGAGATTATGCCCAAGGTCAAGTTGGCAGGGGTTGTGCTAGACATGGATCAGAGTGTGGTGCATCTCGGAATCGTACTGTACCTTACTCCACATAGATGGATCAGTCGGCAGCCATGGGTGCAGGCGATGGGTGCTGCTGTTCGGGCTGGGGAGCTAATGACATGTGATCCTCCAGGACTCCTTCAGGAAAAGATAGGCAGATAGAGAAAAAGGTGGAAATAGAAAGCAGGCGGAAAAGAGAAAATGTGAAAGAGACAAACTGAATAAACTTGTTATAGCGCATTCTGAATTTCCCATATCCCCCCGGGGCAGGAAAGGACCAGCCATTTCCTGACCCACAACCAAAAGGTCGGAGGTCCCCTGGGTAGGGGTGCCTCTGTCAGCCATCGAGAGAAAGTAAACACCCCTCAAAGGCTGGTGGAGGTGCATTGCATCCACCAAGGTCTCACCGCCAGTTATACTAGTAATATTAACCACTTCAGCCCCGGAAGATTTGGCTGCTCAATGACCAGAGCACTTTTTACAATTATGCACTGCGCTACTTTAACTGGTAATTGCGCGGTCATGCAATGCTGTACCCAAACAAAATTTGTGTCCTTTTTTTCCCCACAAAAAGAGCTTTCTTTTCATGGTATTTGATTGGGTCTGCGATTTTTATTTTTTGCAATATAAATGGAAAAATCAAAATTTTGAAATAAAATTATATTTTCTACTTTTTGTTATAAAAAAAAATCCAATAAACTCAATTTTAGGCATACATTTAGGCCAAAGTGTATTCAGCTAAATGTCATTGGTAAAAAAAAGTCAATAAGCTTATATTTATTGGTTTGCACAAAAGTTATAACTAGGGTACATTTTCTGGAAGTTACGCAGCTTTTAGTTTATGACTGCCCATCTTATTTCTTGAGGTGCTAAAGTGGCAGGGCAGTACAACCCCCCCCACACACAAATGACCCCATTTTTGAAAGTAGACACCCCAAGGAAATTTCTGAGGGGCATGTTGAGTCCATTGAATATTTTATTCTTTTGTCACAAGTGATTAAAAATTGACAAAAATAATTAAGTTGTCACTAAATTATATATTGCTCACACATGCCATGGTTATGTATGAAATTACACCCCAAAATATATTCTACTGCTTCTCCCGAGTATGGGGATACCACATGTGTAAGACTTTATTGGGAGCCTAGCTGCGTACAGGACCCCGAATACCAAGCACCACCTTCAGGATTTCTAAAGGAGTAAATTTTTTATTTCACTCCTCGCTATCTATCACAGTTTTGAAGGACAAACAATGCCAAGATAGCACAAAACCCCTCCAAATGACCCCATTTTTGAAAGTAGACACCCCAAGCTATTTGCTGAGAGGCATGTTGAGTCCATGGAATATTTTATATTTTTCAACAAGTTGCGGGAAAATGACAAACTTTTTATTTATTATTTTCTTGCACAAAGTTGTCACTAAATGATATATTGCTCAAACATGCCATGGGCATATGTGAAAGTGATAATGATAATAGGCAATAAAGAACAAATTAAATAAATAAAGTCATTTCAATATTGCAGCAGCGCTTGTGCTCCCCCAAATAAATATGGTCCGCTTCACAGTGAAAATTCCTTGAGTTCAAATGGAATTAGTGGTAAGAATCCTACTGCTAGATATTGTTGTATTCTGTGAGGGTAGTTAGTCCTTTCACCAAGTGATACACCACGTGCGGGAGACCCCAATGAAAACGCACTCACCAGAAATCCAACCAATATGAGCCTTGAGTAATAATAATAGTAGTAGGTCTGCACCACCTTCCAAACGACCACCAGATGTCAGTCTTACTCTCGGTAGCTCCAATAAGATATGTGGGAGAAATGGAATGTCCACATAGTGTGATATTGCTAAAACACTTTATTAAAACATCCCATCATCCCCCTTAAAAAACATGCGTACCAGAGAAACAATAAAAAGAGCAAATATTTAAAAGTGCACTGTGCCTGTAGCGTCCTCCAATCGGGAAAGATGACAGGAGCGCTCGCTGTGTGAGATTACAGCTACACGCTTCCTGGTTACTACTTGATCGTTGGAGCGCATACGTCACTTCCCGTGTGTCACGTCCCTGACGTTTCGTCACTACCTGGACTTCTTCTGAGGGCGTGACACACCAGATAACCAGCCAATATTTATATGAATGACAAACGCAACAACCAATCACAGGCGGCCATAGTTCCGGAGAGCTGTGAATCTCCGCCCACATGCTGAGTACTGTCAGCAGTGGGTGAAGCAGCTCACCAAGGCCTTTTTCGTTCCTATGATCTGTATTGTGCGTGCCGGTGACCGGATTATTATGGAAGATGACATAATCCATGTGAACCAATGTCTGAAATACCCATAGTCTGCCACTTAAGAAAATACAATCTGCTGCTTCTCCTGAGTATGCGGATACCACATGTGTGAGACTTTTTGGGAACCTAGCCGTGTACAGGACCCCGAAAAACAATCACCGCCTTCAGGCTAAGGGCGTAAAATGGTGATCTCACTTCCTCACTACTTATCACAGTTTCGGAGGCCATGAAATATCAAGATAGCACCCCCCCCCCCAATGACCCCATTTTGGAAAGAAAACACTTGAAGCTTTTTGCTGAGAGGCATGTTGAGTCCATAGACTCAAAAAAAAGCTCTCACTTTTTGTCATAAAGTTTTGAAATTTGAAAAAGGAAAAAAAATGCATTTTTCTTTTCTTTCTTCATTTTCAAAAACAAATGAGAGCTGCAAAATACTCACCATGCCTCTAAGCAAATATCTTGGGGTGTCTACTTTCCAAAATGGGGTCATTTGGGGGGTCTTGTGCTATCTGGACATTTCAGGGCCTCCGTAACTGTGATAGGTAGTGAGGAGTAAAATCACAATTTTACGCCTTTAGAAAGCCTGAAGACGGTGCTTGGTTTTTGGGGTTCTGTGTGCAGGTGGCTCCCAAAAAGCCCCACACATGTGGTATCCCCATACTCAGGAGAAGCAGCAGAATGTATTTTGGGGTGTAATTCCTGATATAACCATGCCATGTTTGAACAATATATCATTTAGTGACAACTTTGTGTAAAAATAAAAATTGTAATATTCCCAAAACTTGTAGCAAAATATAAAATATTCCATGGACACAACATGCCTCTCAGTAAACAGCTTGAAGTATCTACTTTCCAAAATGGGGTCATTTGTGGAGGTTTTGTGCTTTCTTGACAATTCATGGCCTCCGAAACTATGATAGGTAGTGAGGAAGTGAAATTGCCATTTTACGCCCTTAGAAAGCCTGAAGGCGGTGATTGGATTTCGGGGTTCTGTACGTGGTTAGGCTCCCAAAAAGTCTCACACATCCCTGTACTCAGGAGAAGCAGCAGAATGTATTTTGGGGTTTAATTCCACATAGGCCCATGGCATGTTTGAGCAATATATCATTTAGTGACAACTTTGTGCAAAAAAAGGTTTGTAATTTTCCCGAATGTGTGGGTGGAAGGGAAAACACTGCGCTAAGCCAAATCAAAATGAAAAAAATAGCAGCTAACACACAAAGTCCAAATCAGAATATCAAAAAAATAGTGTAGCACTAACAAGCTGTGACCTAATAAAAGGAAACAAACAAAAAATCAACCTCAGTGTACTAAGATCGATATAGGTGACTCAAAGTAACCCTTGAGCAGAGTGTTAATATAAAAAAATGTGTAAATAAGATTATACACACAATCATGTGTGAAATGAATAATGTAACATAAAAAACACAAAAAAAATGTAAACAGTGTCAATGTCCACATGGATATATATATATATATATAGATGAAAGAGTTATTTCTCCTCAGTCTCCAACTGGAGTTGTAACATGTAATCCAAATGGACCATAGGATACACTTATGGATACTTCAAAGATATTCACAGATGAGAAGTTAGGTACTCTTACCAGATAAGATGAACGCACATACCATATGGCAGTGCGTCAAAAAGGCTCGTAGTGCTGGATACCCGGTGATGTATGAATGCCACGCTGAGTTGTGCCAGTAGGTCTGCAACTACAGGACACTCTCTAGTTAATGTATGGCTCCAGAACACTCGACAACCGGATTAATCCAAGGGACTGTCTTGGTGGAAAAGTAATTATCAATGCCCTGCTCTGCTGCAATGTCTCCTCTCTACTTCCTCCCAACTCACCTCTCACCTGGAACTTCCTATGCTATACTTTAAGCCTAAAGCGGAGTTCCACACAAAAATGGAACTTCCGCTTTTCGGAACCCCTCCCCCTCCAGGGTCACATTTGGCACCTTTCAGGGGGGAGGGGGCTGCAGATACCTGTCTAAGACAGGTATTTGCACCCATTTCCGGCATAGACTCCCATGGGAGTCTATGCCTCTTCCTGTTCCTCCGTGCTGTCTCCTGGGAAACACACAGCTCCCAGGAGATAGCGGGGACCAGTTACGATGCATAGCGCGAGTCGCGCATGCGCAGTAGGGAACCGGGAAGTGAAGCCGCAACGCTTCACTTCCTGATAACCCCACCTAGGATGGCGGCGGCAGCTGCCGAGAACCGAGCGGGTTCTCGGCGTCACCTGCCGACATCGCTGGACCCTGGGACAGGTAAGTGGCCATTTATTAAAAGTCAGCAGCTGCAGTATTTGTAGCTGCTGGCTTTTAATATTTATTTTTTTGGCGGTTTAGGTGGACTCCCTCTTGAAGCCAGCAGCACAGCAGATCAGCCTGATTATTACATGGTTGCAGGGGGATCCCCAGTCTAGGGTGTTGACCCAGCCAGAGGGTCAGTTGAAGCTTTTTTCAAGGCTTTAGGTTTATTGTATGATGATCCTGACCGTGCCCATTGAGCTGAAGCTAACCTTACATCATTACGTCAGGATAAACCGCTGAACAATTCTGTTCTAATTTCTGCCGCTGGGCACCTGACTCCAGGTGGAATGACCTAGCTCTAAGAAACCAGTTCAGGTTAGGCTTATCAGACTCCATAAAAAACTCCTTAGTACACCACCCTGAACCAAAGTCATGAATGAAGCCATGCGGGTAGGCCATCCATAAAGACGGGCGTTTACAGGAAAGGCATACAGAGAGGTTTGTTTTTTTGCCCCTAGTACACTGCCCACCTTTTCTTCATTTTCTGAGCCCTCTCAATCTCTCCAGGAGGATGAGCCCATGCAAATTGGCACTACCCATTTATCCCCTGGGTAAAAGGCTAGAAGATCTCAGGGACTCTGCTTATACTGTGGCAACCACAGCCACTTTGTCGCTAGCTGTTCTAATAAGCAGACAAATGCCAAGAACCTAGTGCGGGTGGGGCCTGCTGCTTCTATATACTATTATGTGTCAGTTTTCCTCATAGACAAACTATCTGTTCCTGCACAACTTAGCTCTGCCAAGTTTTCTCACCACCTCTCAGCTTTAATAGATTCTGGTGCTGCTAGCAATTTCATTGATAGGGACCTAGCACACCATCTACAGATTCCGGTGACTAATGCCCCGTACACACGGTCGGACATTGATCGGACATTCCGACAACAAAATCCATGGATTTTTTCAGACAGATGTTGGCTCAAACTTGTTTTGCATACACAAGGTCACACAAAGTTGTCGGAAATTTCCAAACGCCAAGAAAGCGGTCACGTACACCACGTACGACGAGACTATAAAAGGGCAGTTCAGTACTAAGCGCGGCACCCTTTGGGCTCCTTTTGCTAATCTCGTGTTAGTAAAACTTTTATGAGAGATGATTCGCGCTTTTTCAGACTTGTGGTTTTCAGATCGTATTTCTGCTGTTCAGTTTGTGCTTGTGGGTTTGTATCTGTTCTTCAGTGCGTGCAGCGAGTTCCCATTGACTTGTCATTGTGTTCTTGTTCGTTCGTTACTGATTTCAGGTCGCTCTTCAGAGGCCATGCTGTTCTTCAGTGCGTTCTGTTACTGCGTTCTAAGTAGCCGACCATTTTCTAGCCATGTTGCGTATACGTACTCCTCGTAGAGTTCAGGCTTGGTATTGGGGTCCTTACTTTGACACAAGCCCAGTCCATGAACAAGGTGGGGAGGAGTTCATGGACCAAGAATTGGTTGCTCCAGCGTGACCAGTTCTGTCACATGCCTTTGCTCCGTGAGATCCGTGAGAATAATCCTGATGATTTCAGGAACTTTCTCCAGATGATGGACCCTGTATTTCACCGTTTGTTGGCTTTGCTGACCCCCTATATCAGCAGGCAGGATATCTGAATGAGGGAAGCCATTACTCCGGAGCAGAGGCTAGTCGCCACCCTGCGGTACTTGGCGACGGGGAGAAGCCTGCAGGACCTTAAGTTCTCGACAGGCATCTCCCCCCAGGCTCTGGGGATCATTATCCCGGACACCTGTTCTGCCATCATCCAGGTCCTGCAGAAGGAGTATATGAAGGTAAGATTTATCCTTTAACATTACATTTTATTGTATTTAATGTTTGTTAATATATTGTTCTTCTTTCCTCATTCCCTAATTACCATGATTGTAATATGCTGTGAATGTCCCCTTTGTCCTCATACATGCTGGAATTTTAGGTATTTTTTTTGTCCTTCATACATATTTGCCTTCACTTACCTCCCCAGCATGCTCTCCTGGCCCTATATCCACCTCATCTACTCAATTAACTATGTATTTTGTCAGCTCCATAGTAGTGTTTTACCGTAAATACCCCCTAAAATGTAGAAAATTGTGATGTGTGTTTAAAATTCAGGCAGAGTGCCAGAGGTTTTTTTTTAGGTCCAAAAATCATTTGGAACCCCCCCTCCTCCCAACTGCTAACTCAGCTGATACCAATCCTCTATCTGCTGACTTTGCCAAACCCATACACACTATACCCACCTCTTTTGTGGTCCGATTTATGGATGAATTCCCCAAAGTATGTAGTGCAAGGGCCTGCCTGAATATTTTCAAATAGTACTGTTTAAAGTTTTTGTATCCTATTATTATCTTGATAGGTAATTGCAGAATCTCAAAATGTGCTAAAATGTGTACAGTGTGTATTTATCTCTTTGTATTATGACACTTCTTACCTGTCCAGTGGGCTGCCAATAGTGTAAAGTAAGGAGGGGCTGGCCAAAGTAATACACATTATTTAGGCATTCATCTCTCAATGAAGTGGAGAGGGTTACCTGTCCCAAACATCCCCCCCCATAAAATTTATAAAATGGCCCATGAGAGGGGGGGGGATCTGATAGGTGGACCTTAGACCTTTGTCTTTAAATACTCCCCAGAATAAATGTAATACTGATGTTGGCCAAGAATGTTTGTGTCTAATCTGCTTTCCATGTTTATGTGCAAAATGATTAATATTTTTTTCTTGTTTGACTCCACAGCTTCCTTCCAACCCACAGGAATGGCAGACTGTGGCCTCCCACTTTGCCCAGCGGTGGGACTTTCCTAACTGTGGAGGGGCAACTGATGGGAAACACATCCACATTGTCCCACCACCCAACTCAGGGTCATACTATTACAACTACAAGGGGTTCAATAGTATTGTGATGTTGGCGGTGGTGTCGGCTACTTATGAGTTCCTGTATGTGGACGTGGGGAAGAATGGCCGGATGTCAGATGGTGGAGTCATCGCCCAGACGGAGTTCTACAGGCGTCTCCAGAATGGCAGCTTGGACTTGCCACCTCCTGAAGACAATGCGGAAGGACTCCCATTCGTCTTCATTGCAGATGAAGCGTTTGCGCTGGGGGACCATCTTATGCGGCCATTCCCTATGAGGACCCTCACGCCGGACCAGAGAGTTTTTAATTACCGGCTGGCCAGAGCCAGAAGAGTGGTGGAGAACAAATTTGGAATAATGGCCAGCCGGTTCCGCCTATTTCTTACACCCATACACATGGCGGAGTATAAACTTAATCACATCATCCTGGCTTGCTGTGTTCTCCACAAATTTTGAAGGAGAAATTCTGTGAACTATGTTGGCTCAGTTGGGCCTGAAGCCGGAATTACGAATCTTAATGAACCAACCCTGACGGCGCTTGAAGCTGGCCGTCCTGGCTTGCCCCCCCGTGTGCCCTCGAGGTCCAAGATACATGGAATACTTTGCGGGAAGTGGGGCCATCAATATGCCAGACAATGTCTGAGACATTTTTTAAATAAAAAAACATTTTTAACAGAAAAATTATTTGCTTACATTTACTGCTTGTGTTTCTTTTAGCTGACCATCACTGAAATTTGGGCAGTCCTGAAAATGGCGTGATTGTGTAAGCACTGTTGTGTGTTATTTACTAAAGGCAAAGACACTTTGCACTCCAAGTGCACTTGAGACTGCACTGAAACTGCATTTGTAGTGCAAAGTGGATCTGCCCTTAGGAAATAACACCCATTGTCACTGAAAACACAAATTTTCACACAAAAAAAGTTTAGGAGCATTGAAAGAAGCCACACATTGTTGATTATCAAAATTCATCCAAGCACAATCACATGTGCATTTAGAAAAGTTTTTTAAAACAAACCAACATGTTGTATAAAATATTTGTAGGTGACATTAATAATACAAGTAGTAATACTAGCAGAAATGTCCTTTTAGGGTAAAACAGGCATGTTTAAAACCAACAAGAAATACACAAATCCAGAACGTACAAAGTTCAACTTTTGTAGAAATTGAAGGCAATATCAGACATGAGTATTTATAAACTGTGTTTGATATTGCGTTCAGCAGATGGGGTGAAGTCACCCCTGGAAAAGCCAAATTTTGAAGATGCACACAAATTGCCGAATGTCAACATGTGCAAGCTGCCAGCATGAGGGATCAATGGACGTGTTTTGTGGGTGCAACCCCTTCCTCTCAGCTACTTTATTATTGAGGAAGGGGTTGCACCCACAAAACGCAGACATTGATCTCCCGTGATGGCAGATAGCACATGTTGACACACTGTGTGCATCTTCAAAATTTGGCTTTGCGGTTCATTTAAAACTGTAAAAACACATACAACATAACGACAACTATAAAATGTTATTTTTGTTTAGATTTTGCCTAAAATACCTATGATGTTTCTCAGCTTTTTTGAACATCATGGATGTTAAAAATGTGCAAAAAATTTTCTGGAAAAAAGCCAACAAAATTAGGGATTTCGAGGGGTTTTAAACTCACCCTAAAACATCAATGATGTTCTTCATTGATGTTTTGCTTGATGTTTTCCAAGTCCCTATTACACCCCATGATCTCCCCGATTAGGATCTGGGCACTTTAACTGGTGAAATGACCTTCATCCACAACATCCCGATCACCTAAAAATAGAGAAAAAAAAATACACCATGTATTATAAATATGCCGTCATCCATCTCTTACCTGAATAAATAATAAACAGTACCTCCGCGCCAGTGGTGTCAATAAAAAATTAAGAAAAATTATAAAATTATACCAATAAGAAAGATCTGTGCAATAGCTATACCAGAGTAGATCACCCGTGAATATTGCAATTGTTTCAAAAAAACTCTCAAAAACACAGGTAACAAGCTGCTCCCCTTATTTGAACAAGAAGGTCAAATCTAGAAATATTATAAAATAGGGGGCGCTATAAACCTCGAAAAAATTAAGTGTTAATTAAATTACTAGACAGTTTGAAAACAAAAACACAAAAACAGCGTCAAAAATATATATACCACAATATGTTGCTGTGCTAAATACAAACATAATTAGATGTGTAATGATTGACATTCACAATAAAAAATCCTCCGCTCCAAAGGTACGTGGTCACGTGTCCTTTCCCTTCCTGGCTTACCAACTTCCGGATCCTCTGGTTGACTATGCGTACTGGGTGGAACGCACGCCGCACATGATGTGACGCGATGGGTCTCTGACACCATTCACCCTGACATACGAGCAGTTCCAGTGCCGGGTAGGCACCGATCAATGTAAGCGGCCATTTGGCTATTTTTATTGTCTTTTTTTACATTTATTAAACTTTTTTACGCTATGGAGACTCCTTTTTGTTTCCTATATTTCCTATCCTGAATGAATGGGACGGGAGGGATCTATGCCTAAAGCACCACCCAGCCATCCAGCCTTTCATGTGAACAGGCACAATCCTGCACAAGCGCTAATGACTCTCTTTTTAGTTAAAGGAGTCATTGGTATCTGGTAAGCAGATATCTATTAGTTCAAGGTGTATTTCTTCCTCTTTGGTGACGGAACCTTTATATCATCAACAAGATTTTGATGCATCTATGAAGAGTTTTGTTGTTTTCTTTGTTTCTGTTTTTTTACTATTTTTTATTGCTCTAATTTCTTCACTGGATTGGGACAATTAATTATCACGAATGTTAAATTATTTTTGCACTAAGGATTTTTTATTGTGAATGTCAATCATTACACATCTAATTATTTTTGTATTTAGCACAGCAACATATTGTGGTATATATATTTTTGACGCTGTTTTTGTGTGTTTGTTTTCAAACTGTCTAGTAATTTAATTAACACTTAATTTTTTCGAGGTTTATAGCGCCCTCTATTTTATAATAAAAATAACATCTCTTACCTGAGCCTGTGGTTGCAGACACTCACCTGTTGTGGTAAATATTTCCACCACGTCTCCCTCCTCCCCCTCCTGTTGGCTTTGTGGCATTTCCCTTTCTTCCTGAGGTGGGGGGTCTGTGGTCTCCTCTGCTGAGTGGTGTCCTCCGAGTCTTTTCTCCCCTATGTAAAAAAAATAGGTATACTTTGCACACAGATATCTGATGGCAGAAATAGGAATACGAAATTGCTTGGAAGTGGCGTACAATTGTCTGTTTTGGCAGAGTTGCAAGATGAAGAAATATTTTGTAACTTTGGCAAGCTTGAATACTTATCTGTTTTGTACAAGCTTCACAGATGGAGTCACCCCTATAGTATACACTGGAGCATCTGTGTGGGGCCCCCTAATAAAAAGGGTGTTCTGGTGTCCCACACTAGTGCTCCAGCGTCCAGATGTGTAAACAGCTGCTGAGTGTCCTCTCCTTACACAGAATCTAGTTTGCGTTTCATTCTAGTTACAAACCCATCTAGAGACCAAAATTATTTTAAGAGAAGTAGGCCAGAAAAAATGTATTGAAATGCATCTGGCCAAAACATGGTGTTTGATTGGCCGAACGAACAATGTTTACTACGAACGAATAATGTGCCCATGAACATGAAAGTTGCCATTTTAAACTGTACATCAGTAAAGAAAAGCACATGGAGCAGCACGAACGTAATAGAAATAAAGAATAGGAACACAGGAAAACTACTTACTTTTTTGCAGCACTCTCCGGATCCTTCTATACTGATCGTGCTCCCTTAATCTGAGGTCCGACCACCACTTCCTGAGTTGATCCTTGGATCGACGTACCCCAAAATTTCTGTGCAGACTCTTGACAACTTTCGCCATGATCTTGTCCTTTCTGACATTGGAGTTGAGGTAAGGTCCATACTTCCCGTCATAGTCGGACCTTTTCAAGATGTCCACTATCTCCAACATCTCCACAAAGGCCATATTCGATGCCTTAAATCTTCTCCTCCGGGACCGGGACGTTTCTGGCTCCAGGCTTTCCTCCTCCTCCTCGTTGCTGTAATTAGCACGCACCTGCTGTGTCTCCGCCATGTGCTCTTCCCCACTGCACCGAATGAGAAGGGGCGGGGAATAGACTAGAAAGAACGTCAGGGGCGGGCAGAGTTTCACGCATGCGCAGTGTAACACGTAACACGCGTGCATAGTACGTACGATCTGTGAGCAGAGAAAGGAGTAGAGGAAGCGCCGATCGTGATAACGAAGGTAACATTTAAACTTGTGCCTATACTGCTTAGAGATTGAGGCCTATATTGGGACAAGATCAGCAGACTTTAGCCTGAAATTAGGGTTTGTATTGCGTTGTGTCTTGCAGAGAAAATGGATATATTGAATGATCAGGACTTTATCCCCATATTCATTGATCTGTTCAGGGAGCTGCCCTGTCTGTGGCAGGTAAACCACCCACATTATAAGAATCAAACAAAGAGGAAGGCAGCGCTGAATAAATAGCTGGAATTTGTGAAGCCGGTGATCCCCACGGCAGACATCACCTATTTGAAGATCCTAATTGGTGGCCTGAGGAGCACTTATCTAAGGGAGCGCAAGAAGGTCCAGGATTTCCAGAGATCAGCAGCTGCAGATGACATTTATGTCCCCAGGCTGTGGTACTATGACAGTCTGCATTTTCTGGCAGGTCAGACTGAACCCAGGCCAGCACTCTCCACTCTTTCTTCCACGCTTCCATCCCCCCCAGCTGAGGCTTCTGACGTCCAACCTGGGCCTTCCAGGCAGGAAGAAATGGAGGAGCCCAGCTTGAGCCAGGTATAGCATTCTTCTAAATACTTCTGGTTGTCAAATTAACGATGTTAAATCTATGTTAGTTTGGAGTACTAATTTCTGATTGTGATTGATGAACCAAAAACTAAAACGATATCCCTTTTTCATACATACATAGGAAAGTCTCAGCCAGGAGGTGACCGGGCCAAGTAGGCTGCCCGAGACCCAGGTCCCTCCCCTCCGCCTTCAAAGAAAAAGTGTCAGGAAGAGGAGTAACCTAGAGGAGGCTGCAATTGGCCTATTTTGGAAGGCTACTGAGGCCCTCAGAACCCCCCACAGTGTTGAAGAGGATTTTGACCTAACAGCATGCAAAATGCAGCAAATGGAGGAGGGCCAATGCCTCTTATGTGAGTTTCTCATTTTAGAAGCACTAAATAAGGGGTTGAGGGGCCAACTCATATGCCAAAGCCACATTTGTGAGCTCACCCATGGTCCTCCTCCTCCTCCTCAAGGTCCTCCTCCTCCTCCTCCAGGTCCTACTCCTCCTCCTGCCACACCTCCAACACCAGAGCCACAGCCGGTAAGGAAGCATGTAAGTAAGACCAGAGAGTCAGGGTCCTACCCCAGGGGACATGTATCAATGCAAAAAAAACTTTTAAAAACGGCCGTTTTTTCGGGAGCAGTGATTTTAATGATGCTTAAAGTAAAAAAAAAAAGTGAAATATTCCTTTAAATATCGTACCTGGTGGGTGTCTATAGTATGCCTGTAAAGTGGCGCGTGTTTCCCATGTTTAGAACAGTCCCTGCACCAAATTTCATTTTTAAAGGAAAAAATCTCATTTAAAACTGCTTGCATGTCGGGTCCTGGCAAAATGGATGAAAATCAGTGAGACAAACGGCATGGGTACCCCCCAGTCCATTACCAGGCCCTTTGGGTCTTGTATGGATATTAAGGGGAACCCCGCACCCAAATTAAAATAAGGAAAGGTGTGGGGTCACCAGGCCCTATATACTCTGAACAGCAGTATACAGGCGCTGCAAACAAGACAGGGACTGTAGGTTTGTTGTTAAGTAGAATCTGTTTGTAATTTTGAACGGGTACATTTTTAACGTGTTTAGCTCCAGCCAAAAAATCTTTTTTAAGCTTTTTGGAAAACATAGGGAAGGGTTATCACCCCTGTGACATTTGTTTTGCTGTCTTTCCTCCTCTTCAGAAGATTTCACCTCACTTTTTGTCCCAATGACAAATGTTTTTTGAAAATTTGGGGTTTTTTGTGGAACAAGGATTGGAAAGCATCAGTGGAAAGGAGAAATGTTTTTCCCATATTAACTCTTACAGGAGAGAATTTCCCTTCCTAGGGGTAGATTTCATCTCACTTCCTGTTGTCTCCTTCCGTTTGCAAGTAGGAGTCGTTTGTAAGTTAGATGTTTGAAAGTAGGGGCCTGCCCTATATACTCAGCAGACATTTGGGCCTTAGGTGTTGTTGTGGCCACAACACTGTAAGCCCTCACAGGGCCCTGCTGTGAAATATTAGATCAAGAATTGTAATTACATGCCCCTGTTGAACAGGGGCAGAAAAACTGGGCCTTTGGTGGTGGTGGTGGTGGTGCTGGTGCCACAACACTGTAAGTCCTCACTCACTCTTGGTGGGTGCAGAAATGGGCCCTGCTGTGAAATATTAGATCAAGAATTGTAATTACATGCCACTGTTGAACAAGGGCAGAAAAATTGGGCCTTTGGTGGTGGTAGTGGTGGTGGTGCTGGTGCCACAACACTGTAAGTCCTCACTCGCTCTTGGTGGGTGCAGAAATGGGCCCTGCTGTGAAATATTAGATCAAGAATTGTAATTACATGCCCCTGTTGAACAGGAGCTGAAAAATTATGCCTTAGGCACTGGTGCTGGTGCCACAACACTGCAACCCCTCACAGACACTCTAGTTGGAACGCAGGAACGAGCCCTGCTGCAAAGTATTGCATCAAAAATTGTAATTACACGCCCCTGTTAAACAGGGGCAGAAAATTGGGCCTTAGGCACTGGTGCTGGTGCCACAACACTGCAACCCCTCACAGACACTCTAGTTGGAACGCAGGAACGAGCCCTGCTGCAAAGTATTGCATCAAAAATTGTAATTACACGCCCCTGTTAAACAGGGGCTGAAAAATTGTGCCTTAGGCACTGGTGGTGGCACCCAGAACCAAAAATGTTCTTACAAGCTATCAGCGTGATCATTGAGGAGGAAGAGGATAATTACTCAGGGATAGTCACTCAGCATCAGCATAGGCAGTCTTTGAAGGGATCTGAGATTTCAAAAAAAATTATTCGGTTACATCAGCATCGGGTGCTTGGTAGCTGGTGGTGATCCAAGACTGATTCATTTTTATGAAGGTCAGTCGATCGACCGAGTCGGTGGACAGACGCACCCTGTGATCGGTTACCACGCCTCCAGCAGCACTGAATGTGCGTTCCGAAAGAACGCTGGATGCAGGACAGGCCAGTAGCTCAATTGCATACTGTGCAAGCTCTGGCCAGTGATCCATCCTCAAGACCCAGTAACCCAGAGGATTTTCGGTGGGAAAGGTGTCCAAATCTGATCTTGCCCCTAGGTATTCCTGCACCATGTAAAACAGACACTGGCGATGGTTGCTGGAACTGATCATACCTTGGGGCTGCGGACCAAAAAATTGTCGGAACACATCGGTCAGACGGCCACCTTCTCCACCGCTCCTTCTTTGACTGACCGAAGCCTCAGCAACACGTTGTCCAGAAACAGGAGTTTGTAACCTCCCAGTCTCTGGGAACGCATTGCACAGACCTTTCTGCAAGGCCTCCCGAAGATGTTTCATCCTCTGCTCCCTCTGCGATGGCAAGATAAGGTCCGCAACCTTACCCTTGTAACGTGGATCAAGGAGGGTTGCCAGCCAGTATTGGTCCTTCTCCTTGATACCACGAATACGAGGATCCTTACGCAGACTTTGCAGGATCAGGGAGGCCATGCAGCGTAGGTTTGCTGAGGCATTCTGTCCGGAGTCCTCTGGGTCACTAAGGATGACATGGTCCGCAGCCACCTCCTCCCAGCCACGTACAAGTCTATGTGTTTCTTGGGACTGATCCCTTAAAGACTGCTGCTGATGCTGAGTGCCAGGCTCCACCTCCATACTGACACAATCTTCCTCCTCCTCCTCCTCCTCCTCCTCCTCTTCCTGTGTGATCGGCGGGCACGCAAGAACACTGTCTGGATAAAGGGGGCCTTGAGAGCTAAGGAAGTCCTCCTCTTCCTGCCTCTGTTCTGCCTCAAGTGCCCTGTCCATTATTCCACGCAGCGTGTGCTCCAACAGGTGGACAAGGGGTACAGTGTCACTGATGCATGCACTGTCACTGCTCACCATCCTCGTGGCCTCCTCAAATGGTGACAGGACAGTGCATGCATCCCTGATCATGGCCCACTGGCGTGGGGAAAAAAAAACAAGCTCCCCTGACCCTGTCCTGGTGCCATAGTCGCACAGGTACTCATTGATGGCCCTCTGCTGCGTGTGCAGCCGCTGCAGCATGGCCAACATTGAGTTCCACCTGGTGGGCATGTCACAGATTAGGCGGTTCTTGGGCAGGTTAAACTCCTTTTGGAGGTCCGTCAGCCGAGCACTGGCATTATATGACCGGCGGAAATGCACGCAGACTTTCCTGGCCTGCCTCAGGACATCCTGTAAGCCCGGGTACCTGCCCAAGAACCGCTGCACCACCATGTTAAGGACGTGAACAAAACAGGGCACATGGGTCAGTTGTCCCTGTCGGAGGGCAGAGAGGAGGTTGGTGCCATTGTCGCAAACATCATTCCTGCCTTAAGTTGGCGTGGCATCAACCACCTCTGAACCTGCCCCTGCAGAGCTGACAGAACCTCTGCCCCAGTGTGGCTCCTGTCCCCCAAGCACACCAGCTCAAGCACCGCATGGCATCTTTTGGCCTGCGTACTTGCGTAGCCCCTTGAACGACTACGGAGCACCGCTGGTTCCGAGGACAAAGCACAGGAAGAGGCCATGGAGGAAGAAGCAGAGGAGGGGCTGGAGGAGAGAGGTGTGTCACAATCATTAGCATTTTGGAGGCGTGGTGGCGGAACAACCTCCAACACTACTGCACCTTGTCCTGCATCCTTCCCAGCTGCCAGCAGAGTCACCCAATGCACCGTGAAACTTAGGTAACGTCCCTGTCCATGCCTGCTGGACCATGAGTCAGCGGTAATATGCACCTTACCGCTGACCGCCCTGTCCAGCGAGGCATGGACATTGCCTTCCACATGCCGGTAGAGAGCCGGAATCGCCTTCCGTGAGAAAAAGTGGCGTTTGGGTACCTGCCACTGAGGAACCGCACATTTCACAAACTCACGGAAGGGGGCAGAGTCTACCAACTGAAAAGGCAGCAGTTGAAGTGCTAGCAATTTTGCCAAGCTAGCATTCAACTGCTGGGCATGTGGATGGCTGGGAGCAAACTTCTTTCGGCGGTGCAGCAGCTGGGGCAGGGAAATTTGCCTGGTACAATCTGACGTCGGTGTACCAAAAGCAGATTGCCCACAAGTACTTGGCTGTGACACACCTAATTCTACACCTTCATTCCTCTCAGTGCAGGTCTCAGAGAGGACTGAAGGTCTAGTGGGGTTGGAAATCTCAGCTGATGAGGAGCAAGGAGAGGTCCTCTTTGTTCTTTGGTGTGGGTCTTTTAGATACGCTTGCCAACGAACTGCATGGCAGGTCAACATATGTCTGGTCAAGCATGTGGTACCCAAGCAGGAGATGTTTTGTCCACGCGAGATACGCTCTAGACATATGTTGCAAATAGCAGCGGTGCGATCTGATGCACTCGTCTCAAAAAAGGCCCACACCAAAGAACTTTTTGAATAATGCGCAGAGACTGCAGCGCCCTGCACATGTGGAGCTTTGGGGTGTGATGCAGTCAATGTGCTGCCCTTTGGCTGGCCCCTGGAGGGCATCCTGCCTCGTTGGTGATGTGCCGCCTCCTCCTCCTCCTCCTCCTCTCTCCTATCAGGCACCCACGTTGAGTCAGTGACCTCATCATCCCCTCCCTCCTCATCACTGGAGCAAACCTGGCAGTATGCTGCAGCAGGGGGAGCATGACTGCCAGATTGCTGTCCTTCTTGGGCACCCCCCCTCTGTCCGTGCTCATGTTACTGCCTTCATCGAGCTCAGTATCATCATCAGAGCCTTCCAAACGCTGGGCATCCTCCTGGAGCATGTACCCAACACTGTGGTCAAACATTTCGAGGGACTCCTCAGGAAGACATGGTGGGGCTAGGGAAGGAGTCACTGATGACATTGAGCCGAGGGAGGAGGCCGCTGCTTTGCCAGACAAAGTACCCTGGGCATGGGTGAGAGAGAATGAGGAGGATGAGGACGGCTTGGTCATCCACTCGACCAAGTCTTCCGCATGTTGTGGCTCAACACGGCCAGCTGCCGAAAAAAAGGCCAAGCGTGTCCCACGTGTCCCACGGCCACGTGCTGATGAGGATGCACCGTCTCCACGACCAGCACTAGACACAGAGCCCGCTTGCCCTCTCTTATTGGCTTGTGACTGTCTGCCTCTCCTTCTTGGCCTTCCAGACATACTAATGGCCTGTAGCACTAAGCTGGGATATATATATATATATATATATATATATATATATATATATATATGTACTGATACTGCAGCTAGCAAAATCAACTGCCTGCCTGTAGTATGAGAACACCACCAACCTTCTACAGGTAGCTTTAGCTGAACACTGTGAGCAGGACGCACCCCACTAACTTGTAGGTTTAGCAGAACACTGTGAGCAGGACGCACTGCACAAACTGTAAATAGTCTAGCTGCCTGACTGTGGTACTAATAGGATCAAAAGAACACCAGTAATTTTCTTCAGGTAGCTGTATATACTGTAACAAGACAAGCCTGCCTGTCAGTAAGAAGATAACAGGAACGGATCTAGCTGAACACTGTGAGCAGGACGCACCCCACTAGCTTGTAGGTTTAGCAGAACACTGTGAGCAGGACGCACCCCACTAACTTGTAGGTTTAGCAGAACACTGTGAGCAGGACGCACTGCACAAACTGTAAATAGTCTAGCTGCCTGACTGTGGTACTAATAGGATCAAAAGAACACCAGTAATTTTCTTCAGGTAGCTGTATATACTGTAACAAGACAAGCCTGTCTGTCAGTAAGAAGATAACAGGAACGGATCTAGCTGAACACTGTGAGCAGGACGCACCCCACTAGCTTGTAGGTTTAGCAGAACACTGTGAGCAGGACGCACCCCACTAACTTGTAGGTTTAGCAGAACACTGTGAGCAGGACGAACTGCACTAACTGTAAATAGTCTAGCTGCCTGACTGTGGTACCTCCAGGCTCACCTGTCTCACACCTATCCATTCAATGCATGTGCTTCCACTGTGGAGACACTTATAAATTTAGTAGTGTTAGGACTGCAAGTAATACAGGGTGCCTTGACGAGGCCTTGCAGCTTTCACATGCGTTTGCAAATGTGTGCTAACTAAACCCCTGCTTTTAACAGACGGTTAGACAGGCTAATTTGGTTGGTCAGCAGACTGGTTGGTGAGTTGAGCTATGGAATTGTCTGTGTCTTACATGTATATGCCCTCCATGTGCTCCTTACTGTGAAGGCCAGTTATGGGTGTGGGCGGTGGCCAGTGTTTTGTTACTGTTCGTAAATGTGGGTCGGGGACACACTGGACACCTTTGCTGCCATTGTGCTCTTGCTGGGTGTCCAGTGTGCTCCTGTCCCTTTAAGGGGGCTAGGGCTGCCTCCAGGCTCACCTGTCTCACACCTATCCATTCAATGCATGTGCTTCCACTGTGGAGACACTTATAAATTTAGTAGTGTTAGGACTGCAAGTAATACAGGGTGCCTTGACGAGGCCTTGCAGCTTTCACATGCGTTTGCAAATGTGTGCTAACTAAACCCCTGCTTTTAACAGACGGTTAGACAGGCTAATTTGGTTGGTCAGCAGACTGGTTGGTGAGTTGAGCTATGGAATTGTCTTTGTCTTACATGCCTGACTGTAGTACTAATAGGATCAAAAGAACACCAGTAATTTTCTTCAGGTAGCTGTATATACTGTAACAAGACAAGCCTGCCTGTCAGTAAGAAGATAACAGGAACGGATCTAGCTGAACACTGTGAGCAGGACGCACCCCACTAGCTTGTAGGTTTAGCAGAACACTGTGAGCAGGACGCACCCCACTAACTTGTAGGTTTAGCAGAACACTGTGAGCAGGACGAACTGCACTAACTGTAAATAGTCTAGCTGCCTGACTGTGGTACTAATAGGATCAAAAGAACACCAGTAATTTTCTTCAGGTAGCTGTATATACTGTAACAAGACAAGCCTGCCTGTCAGTAAGAAGATAACAGGAACGGATCTAGCTGAACACTGTGAGCAGGACGCACCCCACTAGCTTGTAGGTTTAGCAGAACACTGTGAGCAGGACGCACCCCACTAACTTGTAGGTTTAGCTGAACACTGTGAGCAGGACGCACTGCACTAACTGTAAATAGTCTAGCTGCCTGACTGTGGTACTAATAGGATCAAAAGAACACCAGCAATTTTCTTCAGGTAGCTGTATATACTGTAACAAGACAAGCCTGCCTGTCAGTAAGAAGATAACAGGAACGGATCTAGCTGAACACTGTGAGCAGGACGCTCTGCACTAACTTTAAATAGTCTAGCTGCCTGACTGTGGTACTAATAGGATCAAAAGAACACCAGTAATTTTCTTCAGGTAGCTGTAAATACTGTTACAAGACAAGCCTGCCTGTCAGTAGGAAGATAACAGGAACGGATCTAGCTGAACACTGTGAGCAGGACGCACTGCACTAACTTTAAATAGTCTAGCTGCCTGACTGTGGTACTAATAGGATCAAAAGAACACCAGTAATTTTCTTCAGGTAGCTGTAAATACTGTTACAAGACAAGCTTGCCTGTCAGTAGGAAGATAACAGGAACAGTTCTAGCTAAACTGAATACAGTGTATATATATATATATATATGCAACACCTGGGATGCATATATATACACAATACACTGTAAGTGCAGCTAACTGACTGACTGTTCTGCCTAATCTATCTAACTCAAATCAAATGTCACTGTCTGTCTCTCTCTCTCTCTCTCGCTCTCTCAATGAACGCCGGAACACACACTACACAGGGCCGCCGTGCAGGCGGCCTTATATAGTGTGGGGTGTGTACTAAATCCCCTGAGCCATAATTGGCCAAAGCCTCCTTGGCTTTGGCCAATTACGGCTCTCTGTTCAGGCGGCGCTGTGATTGGCCAAGCATGTGGGTCATAGTGCATGCTTGGCCAATCATCAGCCAGCAATGCACTGCGATGCCGCAGTGAATTATGGGCCGTGACGCGCCACACGAATTTGGCGCGAACGGCCCATATCGTTCGCAATTCGGCGAACGACCGAACAGCCGATGTTCGAGTTGAACATGGGTTCGACTCGAACACGAAGCTCATCCCTATCCATGGGCCTGGTGACCTTGTGCACTGTATCTATTACCCTGACCATTGGGGAATTTCATAGGGATACAATTAGCTTCTACTTGATCTCATCTCCCTCCTATCCCTTTATTTTAGGGTATCCCTGGCTTAAAATTCACAACTCGCACATAGACTAGGCTGCGGAGGAGATTAGGTCCTGGCCCAGAGCTGCATGCAGAATTGCATTAAAACTGCTGACCAGTTGCACATTTATAACTCTTGTGTGGCCAGTACCAGTCATGTGCCTTTATTACAGTCCTATTCAGATCCTGATCATGACAATGTTTCCAAATGTGACTCAAGTTTACATAACCATGTGCCTTCATATGACTCTGTTATAGCAAAAGACACTGAAAAGTCTATTGAATTCTCCACAGGTCTCCTCTTTAGCCAATTGCCACAGCCTGAATCCTCTCCTCCTAGAAGCCAAAGTTATCTGTAATCTCGTGGCCTTGTAAGTCCTCAGAAGTCAAGCCCCTTGGATTACCCCTACCTTTGCTGGCCGCTAAACTCCCTTGAGTTCCACAGTTGCTACAACTGGCGATGCGATTCAGGTAGTCGCTACACCTGGCGATGCAATTCAGGCAGTCGCTACACCTGGCGATGCGATTCAGACAGCCGCTACACCTGGAGACGCGATCAGACAGCCGCTACACCTGGAGAAGCAATCAGACAGTCGCTATGCCTGGTGATGCGATTCAGACAGTCGCTACATCTGGCGATGCAGTCCAGTTGGCCTCTGCATCAGTTATGCCAGTCCAGCCCATGCCCATTGATCTTCCTACTTTTTCTTATTCAGGACTTTCTGTAACCTGGCCTCACTCTACTTCTACTACACCCATTCTAACTGGTCTAAGAAGTTCAATCCATCCTTTGTATAAATTGTCTCATTCGGTCAGGTGGGGCTTTCAACCTTTTTTCAGGACTCTCTGCATTCTGCTCGTGTTTCGTATATTATTGTCTATTATTTTATATACTGTACATCACACTATAGTCTGTTATTGTATATACATCTGCACCACTGATAAAAAGTTACATTTTAAGAGCATATTTATCTTCAATTCCCTGTTTATACCCTGTACTAAGGGTGTAGATCTAGCAAGATTATTTTAGTAATAGGACTCTGTTCCCTTGTTGACATGGTATCCAACCACTGACAACTTATTGTACTGCTGAAAATGGGTAGCAAAGAGACTACCTTTTTTCCAAGAATGTCCTGAATGTGTTCCCTGATTCTAATGCCGCGTACACACGGTCGTACTTTTCGTCTACAAAAGTCAGACAGCCTGTCCGACAGACTTCCGGCAGACTTTCGGTGGACTTGCGGCGGACTTGCGGCCTACTTTCTAACGAACGGACTTGCCTACACACGACCACACAAAAGTCTAACGGATTCGTACGTGATGACGTACACCGGACTAAAATAAGGAAGTTCATAGCCAGTAGCCAATAGCTGCCCTAGCGTGGCTTTTTGTCCGTCGGACTAGCACACAGACGAGCGGATTTCGGGGTCCGTCGTAGTTACGAAGTAAAGTTTTAAAGCATGTTTCAAATCTAAAGTACGTCGGATTTGAGGCTAAAAAAGTACGTTGAAAGTCCGGAGAAGCCCACACACGATCGGATTACCAGCCAGCTTTAGTCCGTCAGCGTCCGTTGGACTTTTGTAGACGAAAAGTACGACCGTGTGTACGCGGCATAACACTCAGTTCCCTCCTTGTTGTTCCATTTGTTCTCATGGACACTTCATGCAGTATACAACAAAAAAGGTGTTATAGTTAATGAAAGATTTGATACAAAACTCTGTTGGATTACTAGTTCCAGAACAGGGAGGGTTTTTTTGACAGATTTACAGATATTAGCATTAAGGTAGCATCAAAATATTGCATTTTTTGCAAGGAGGGAATGTTACTGTCCCCATTGGGTGCCAAAGTATGTAACAAAGTATGTAACAAGCCCCAAATTGTGTTTTCCATACCTTTTTTTTCTTTCTGAGTGAGCTTCTCCACCAAATTTTTTCAAGTGCTCTTTCCTTTCTTCATGGATGTAATTATCCCCTGACATGGAATCTTTCCGTCGGACCAGTCTGGTCGAAAAGTCCGCCTGTGTGTACACGGCATTACAGATTTCCTGGTGCATTGTATTTCAGTGCAATTTCAGCATAACCGCTGGAACTGCTATATTGATATTTCTCTATTACGTGGCAATGGATGACAAAGAGGATTGCCTGCTGTTGGTTTCCTAAAAGTAGTAGTTTTTACTCTGCTTTACTTTGCCATATTTTAAAATGTTAAAGTCAACAAATCAATTTTCTTGAATATGAGATACAACAGTCTGTCACATTAAACAAACAAATGTGAAAAAGACACATAATATCAGAGCGGCGCTCCTGTCAAATTGCTGAGAATTGATACAATTGCATATAAGGTAAATGCACATATAGTCGCTAAACAGTGAATCAATCAATTTTCTTGCTAAATGTATTTGTAAGTCAAAAATATGTTTTTGTCATTGTGATTCAAATCATCTATGAAGTACACCAATGTATCAGCATCACCTCTCCACACCACCAGCAATTCATTGATGTAGCAAATCCATAGAAGTACATGCTCACCAAACATGCATGCCATACACACTGGTTTGTTCCAACTGTTCTAGGTTCAGGCATGCATAGGATAATGCAAAGGCATCACCCATCTCTGCTTCACATTTTTGTATAATTTCCCATTGAAAGACCTCCAAGAAATTGGTTGTAATACTGTTTCCTTCTGTAAACCTTCCAAAATATCCTCATGGCATTAAAGCTGAGTCTAACATGCCATTTCATTTGTTTTATCATACATAAGGCAGAAATGCACCCATCTTAAGACCTTTACAAATCTCTAAATTTTCACCTCTATAAGGAAGGGAGATCATGTGTTAACTAAATATCCATCAGATTTATGAATTTGTTTTCTATTTCTTCTAATGAATTATTTGCTAACTTGTCCATTTCTAATACTCTTTCATCTTTTTCTTTTTCTCTTCCTTTAGTCCAGCTCAAAAAAGAAACCTTTCATTCCTGTAATAAAGGCTGACTTTCCTCAGCGGAACTATTTCTAAAGCAACATGAGAGTTCAAAGATCTCCCCAGTCTCCTTATCCTGCAGATCTTGCAAATATTTCCAAACTCTAGCCCCCAACACCATCTGACCCTGGACATGTTGGTGCCAGCTGTGACAGGAGAGGAGCAGAAGTGGATTCCTGGAAATGTCATTATCAGTGGGGGAAGGAGGAAGGAATTTTTACAGACCCTGTCACTTTGCACTTTCCCAACTAAATTGTATCATCTGTGGCTAGCCTAATCAAAACACAAATATTGCTGTGAATGTTGCTATAATGTCCCTGTGTGCATTTCAAAATACATTTGTTTTAAAAAAGGCTTTTTATTTAAAAAGGCATTTAAGTTAACCCTACTGATATGCCTGTTTTAGACTTGGCAGGTTTGTCCTAGATCCTCCCTTCTATTACCCTAGCCATAACTTATACAGGTCAGCCATGTACTAAGTAGTGTGTCAAGCTATCTCTGGTAACTTCACCTTTATTGCTACGGGGCATCCAACAAGAGCATGACTATACTGCTTGGTGTAAGAGAAATACCCTTTTTGTTTCTGCACAGTTTTACCTGGTAATCTTACCATAACGTATCTAAATTAAGAACCTGAATACAATACAGTCACCCTTTTATACCATTAATTCCATTTTAGTATATGTACAAGTACCCCAGGAACCCCTAAAACTTTGGAAGCTTTGATATCATTTACATTTTTTATTGAGAAAGTCAATAGATGTCCCATCCACTCCTACATCCATGACCTGCCTTTTGGAGATTAAATCTGTCCAACACTTCAAAGAAACAATTGGAAGCTGCGGGAGACAGGTTTGTGGGAATCTGAGGTTCTTATAAAGGAAATACAAGTGCAGGTACTTGAAGAACCCGGCAATGCATTCCAGCTTTCACTTAATGGAGTTTAGAATTTGAACAGGTCTACATTGACTATAAAACTAGGATATCTAGGGGAAAAAAACTTTACATTAAGAATTATTTTGCAATATCTGTGTAACTGAACCTGGCAAAGACTACCTTAAAGTGGTTGTTAAGCCACTCTAACCTGTATACACCATCAACATTGCCTCCTATTGTAATATCCCCCTCTGTGTGTGATTTATAAAAATAAATGTTACAAATACCTAATTTTACTGCCGAGATTGTGATGTGACGGGAGGAGGAGAGAGCTGGCTGGTCATGTGATCGCAATCTCAGCTCTTAAATTAGGTATTTACAGCATTTATATTTATAAATCATTCACAGAGGGGGACACTGGAATAGGAGACAGTGCTGATGGTGTATACAGGTTAGTGTTATGAGAGCAGCAAGAGTGGGGAGGGGGGCTCACACACAGACAGAGAGGGGAGAGGGGAAGAGGACACAGGAGCAGAGAGAGGAGGGCAGATAGCAGGCTGCTGATGACAGAGGCACATAAACTGACCAGGGTGTCTGGTCTCAGCAGCCATCATACACCGTGGTCAGTTTACAGAGGGGTGTGGAGAAAATGGCAGGATCAGCCAGGTTTTTTAGGTGTTACAGGGGGCCAAATGACACAAGACAAGCACTGTGTCATATAACATGCTTTAAAGGAGCAGGATCAATTTTTTTTGGGGGGGTAACAAACGCCTTTAATATTAGACACTAGTTATGCCCCGTACACACGATAGGATTTTCCGCTGGAAAATGTTCAATGGGAGCTTGTTGTCAGAAATTCCGACCGTGTGTAGGCTCCATCAGACATTTTCCATCGGAATGTCGGACACGCAAAATTTGAGATCTGGATCTCAAATTTTCCGACAACAAAATCCGTTGTCGTAAATTCTGATCGTGTGTACACAATTCCGATGCACAAAGTTCCACGCATGCTCGGAATCAAGCAGAAGAGCCGCACTGGCTATTGAACTTCATTTTTCTCGGCTTGTCGTACGTGTTGTACGTCACCACGTTCTTGACGTTCGGAATTTCCGACAAGATTTGTGTGACCGTGTGTATGCAAGACGAGTTTGAGCCAACATCCGTCTGAAAAAAAAAACCATGGATTTTGTTGTCGGAAAATCCTATCGTGTGTACAGGGCATTACACTTACACTATCAAAACCCTTTTAAACACAGTAAGATGCATGGGTGCAGGCATGTTGGCATCATTCAGCCTAATGTGTAATATATAAGGTTAATTATTTTATTAGCGATGTAAGAGGAATCCTCTGGGATAACTGAAATAAGTTTAGTAATAAGCTTCTAAAATGAAAAGTTGCATTTTCTTTAATCAATGATAAATATAATTGTACAACTTTATTTTTAAAAACCCAAAAAATTAAGTATCAGCAAGTCTTCATCCAGTGTAAATTTTCCCTCTAAAAATACAATTCTTGCCTGCACAGTGTGAAACAGACCTATTTTATCACTCTCATTAACATCTCCTTATACAGTCCTAGTCAAGTCTTTTCTACCTTCAACTTCCTACTTCATCTTCTACTGCCTCCATCCACTAACTCACTCACTGCCCAGGAGATTACCAATCACTTAAAAAATAAGATTGGTACAATTTGTGGTATGATCTCCACTGTATAGATATCTTCTCCACCTAACATTCTATGTCCACATGGACACCAATTACTTCCCTCTTTTAATTCTGTTGCCATAGGGGAGGTTTTTAAACTTTTTTCTAATGCCCCCCTAACCACTTGCCCCTTGGACCCAAATTCCTTCACAACTACTATGAACACCCTCTTGCTCTACCCTACAGTCTCCAACTCACATCTTCAAACGCTCCCTCTCTACTAGCATCTTCTCCAACCCTCAAACATGCACTGGTCACCCCCATACTTAAAAAAAACCTCACTATACCCCACCAATTATAACAACTTAAAACCCATCTCTTTTCTCCCATTTACCTCCAAACTTCTAGAATGCCTAGTCTACAAACATCTAAGCTACCACCTCACTGATAATAAGCTTCTTTACTCCTTTCAGGCTAGATTTCACCCACAACACGCTACAGAAACTGCTTACCTAAAATTACATGACCTATTAATGGCTAAAAACCAATGGTTACTACTCTGTATTGTTAGTCTTGGACCTTTCTGCTGCATCTCAGAAAAACTTAATTCCCTTGGCTTCCATGACTCCATTTGCTAGGTCTTCTCTTATCCATCTCATCGCACCTTCAGTGTCTCCTACAACTATACCTTCTCCTTTCCTCTTTGTCTTTCTGTCGTGGTCCCCCAAGATTCTGTCCTCAGAAATCTTCTATTCTCCATCTACACCCTCACCATGGGACAGCTAATAGCCTTCCATGGCTTCCAAAACAATTTTTATGCTGACAGTATCCACATCTATCTTTCTAAATCTCAACTCACCCCATCAGTCTCCTCACACATCACTAATTTCTAATGGACATATCACATGCCTCTTCTTAACCAATAACACCACAAACCTACTAAATACACTCCCTAGTTATCTCTTGCCTTGACTGTTTCAACTCCCTCCCCATAAGTCTATCCTTGAATAGACTATTCCCCTTCAGTCTACCATGAATGCTGCTGCAAGACTCATCCATCTTACCAACTCTATGGTGTCTGTTACCCCTCTCTGCTAATCCTTCCACTTTCTTATGAATAAAATTAACAATATTAACAACAACTCACAAGGCTATCCACCTTCTGCCCCAGCTACATCAACAATCTCATCTCAAAATACCAACCAAGCTGTTCTCTTCGCTCCTCCCAAGATCTCTTACTCTCTAGCTCCCGTATCACCTCCTCCCACACTCACCTCCAATACTTCTCCAGAGCCTCCCCCATCTTCTGGAACTCCTTACCCCATTCTGTTCAACTTTCTACTACTCTATTCACTGTTACATGATCCCTTAAACCTATCTCTTTAAATAGACTTACCCCCACCTCTAAATAATAAACTGTACTTTTACTTTCTCCATCAGCTCATCCCCTCAGTTATTTTCTTGACCCTTCCTGTTAGATTGTAAGCTCTAATGAGCAGGGCCCTCTGATTCCTCTTATATTGAATTGTATTGTAACTATATTATCTCTTTCCATTTTGTAAAGCACTGCACAAACTGTTGGCACTATATAAATCTTTAATAATAATATTAATAATAATAATATTAATAATGATGACTTTAACAATTCCTCATCTTACATTACCAGAACAGCCAGAATAGATACAAATATGAAAATTATGTGAACACACTGACAGAGTGTACACCTTTCCAAGGTCAATGTCTCCATCCACTATCAGCACACAAAGAAGGCTTTAGAAATTCTGTGACAAACATCTATTCAGAAAATTGCAGTACTTGCTTTATTTTTAGCATCATTTATTGCTCTCAAATGTTAACCCAGGGTTCCCACAGCATTTACAGAATGCTCTGGTTTTACCTTTTCTCATCATTAACTGTAGCTGGCCAATGTATTATGCAGTTATACAAGTATATGTCATTACAATGATGCACTTCAAAGTAATTGATCTGTAAGAACTAAATTATTTTGGATACAAAGATAATTATGCCTTTTATACATAGAAATGAAAGTAAGATCTCTTACATATTCTATTTTAAATAAGGAAGACTATAGCAATTATGTGATAAACCTATTTAGAAAATTGCAATACTTTTTTTATTTTTAGCATGAATGGGCTCTGACCCTTGTCCAGAGACTCTTACAACATGTGGAGAATGCTGTGATTTTACCTTTTTTCTCCTGTTCTTATGGCTGGCTAAAGTAGTTTGTATTTATATATGTATGCCTATACATAACTGATCTGTAAGGATTGCAGCATGTTGGACAAGCACATAATTATACACTCTCTATGAAGAAATTAAGCTGGGATCCCTTATATATTCTAAACCATTAGAAACAGACACAGCATCCTAACTCTCCATGCAACAGTTTTCTTTAGAAGAAATTGTGCATTTCTTTTCACTGCATTAGTTTCCAATGTTCATAAAAACAGTTGACAAAATCTTAAATATTCAAATCATATGACAGCCAATACATCCAATAACTCATCATAATCACAAGTATAGTTAGTTCAGAAACAGAAAAGTCTTGCATGTAACACACAGACCATTTCAGAGTGATTAGTACGTAAGCTGATAGCCACATTGATTAAAGTCCTACACTTACAGTATAGTCAGATAATAAATTATAACATTAGTAAAGTCTCAAATTGCATGGCACATGTTGCCACCCACCTTATATACAGTAAGATGAAGGGTTCAGGATACAAATTCTGCAAGTGCCTTTTCCTTACATCTCTCAGAAAGGATATTATGATTTACATGCACTGCATAAAATCCATGGAAAGTTGAAGAAGCTTAGCCAGCACTGGTTTAAAGATCTTGTCATCAGTGAATGAAGGGAAACTAGAACTGATATAAATTTCAGGATGTCACCACAGTGACAGCAAAGAGAGATCCTGTGCAATGAACAGACAAGTGAATCTGCAGCCAGTGAGCCTCCTTGATATTCAGCAAAGCAAGGCGTTTCTTTTTGCTACAGGGAGGATGGAATTAAAAATGACTTGGGAATGCAATGAGGCTAAGGGAATATGTAAGTGAAGAATGCTGCTTCAGGTTTCTTACCTTACTGCTGCATCTACCTTCAAATAAACATGCATTTATTGTGATAGCAATAACATGTATTGCATACTGTCATACTGCTGCTCATGAAAGAAGAACCCAAGTAACATACTGTATATTCTACATATTTTATTTGACTATATTGGCTTATAATGCTTTCCTATTTATGTAAATGCTTGCATTTTATTTAGTCATTTCCCATGAATTTTCATGAATTGTCATATAATGTCAAGTAATGAAATATCTAATTATAAGGTGCTCACAAGGAGACCTTGCTTTATGATCTTTAAATAAGTCAAGTTGTAGGTTTAAAAAATGTAATTCATTATCACCCTAAGTATAACCATTTCTGGGAAACATACACCCACCTTATTTACAAAACAGTGGCTTTCAAAAGGGAACTTTACATTTAAAAGTTTCTAGGAGATAAAGTGTTTGCATGCTTTTTCTGGCAAAAAAAAATGTATTCCTCTTGCTCCATACAATTTTTTTTGTATACCGTCTGTAGATATTGTCCTTAGCGCATTTGCATTGCAGGATCCACTCCTGGTCCATTTCTGGCATCTGTGAGAAGGAATGATGTGCCAAGTCTAGCACACCATGGCAAATGGTCACAATGCACTGACAGTGGAAGGGGCTTAAGGAGGCATGGTTTAATAGAACTTAAATCTACCCACACATAGTCCTTGTACCCCCAAAATATGAAGGGGGTGATGGGAGAAATTTAAAGTGCTAATTTTAAAGGTTAATATGCAAGTTATTGTCATAAAAAGTGTTTGGGGACCTGGGTCCTGCCCCAGGGGACATGTATCAATGCAAAAAAAGTTTTAAAACTGCCGTTTTTTCGGGAGCAGTGATTTTAATAATGCTTAAAATGAAACAATAAAAGTGAAATATTCCTTTACATTTTGTACCTAGGGGGGTGTCTATAGTATGCCTGTAAAGAAGCGCATGTTTCCCGTGTTTATAACAGTCCAAGAGCAAAATGACATTTCTAAAGGAAAAAAAAGTAATTTAAAAGTGCTAGCGCTAGTGCCGGCTATTAATGAATTGTCTGTCCCGACAATACACATAAAAGTCATTGAAAGTCATTAAAAAAAAAATGTGTGGAGGTCCCCAAAATTCCATTACCAGGCCCTTCAGGTCTGGTATGGATATTAAGGGGAACTTAACAAAATTTTAAAAAAATGGCTAGTGGTTCCTCCCAAAAATCCATACCAGACCTATGGACAAAATAAAAAAAAATGGCTAGGGGTTCCTCCCAAAAATCTATACCAGACATATGGAACTCCGCGCCAAAATAAAAAAAATGGCGTAGGGTTCCCCCAAAAATCCACACCAGACCCTTATCTGAGTACGCAACCTGGCAGGCCGCAGGAAAAGAGGGGGGATGAGAGAGCAGCCCCCCTCTTGAACCGTACCAGACCACATGCCCTCAACATGGGGAGGATGCCCCCATGTTGATGGGGACAAGGGCCTCATCCCCACTACCCTTGTCCGGTGGTTGTGGGGGTCTGCGGGCGGGGGGCTTATCAGAATCTGGAAGCCCTCTTTAACAAAGGGCACACCCAGATCCCGCCCTCCCATGTGAATTGGTAAGGATGTACCCCTACCATTTCACAAAAAGAAAGTGTCAAAATGTTAAAAAACCACAGGAGACGGCTTAGGACAAGTCATTTATTAAAAATAAAAAAATAAAAAAAGAGATTCCAGCGATGTAATTCAATAAATCCATGCTCCTACTCAAAAAAAACAGAGGTATTGCCTGGATCAACCAATTAATTAAATCAGTAAATGGCCACTTTAGCAGGTGAGTATAAAGCAATCATGCAGGCATAAGCCTGTATGCAGTTCAAGTTGCCCTAAGTTACATATAGGGAAAAACAAAGAGAAAGTATTCTCTAAAGAGGGTCAACAAAGAACACTAATGTAAATACAAACCAGCTTTATTAATTACCTAAATTAGAAACCAAATTGAAATACAAAAAGTGAAAAAGAGCAATATGGACAGACGGTTACTACAAACCAATTAAAAGTTGGACAACGTTGTCACAGGGGGTGATTAAAAACATATGGGAGCCGCGGTTACACACCCAGTCATACACATCATTCAAACATCTATTATATATGATGGGGTATAATGATAATTAAAGAAGTCCAGCCCAGTTGGAATACCAATTATAGGTAACAAATTATCCTAAGATGAAGTATCCAGTATAGCAAGGACAGTTCTTATACCAATACTATATTTGTGATGTAAGTGGGTGAACGATCTGGCTGTATGTTAAATGTAATGTTATTATACACAGATGTATCGATCTCATGAAAGATTGCTTCACAAGGAAGTTGTATAAACACCAGCTATTAAGCAGATTGCAAATCAAACCATGTCCAGATTCCAGCAAGGAAGGATGTAGATTAATCTACAGAGGCAGGAGGATATATGTCCATGGAGACAGCAATAGGGGAATGCAAAGAAAACTGACATACGTTTTGGAGGTGCTGAATGGAGTAGGAGGATCTCACCAACCGCACTATCACCGTCGTCAGATTGCAATAGTCCTTTAGTTCCTGGGTCTCTACATGGACAGGTGCCGCTATTGTGGCTCAGATGGAATCCAAGATAAGGAGCCGTCCCTCGCTGTGGAGCCGCTGTAGGACAGATGTCTCAGTATGGTGCGTGGTTGAAAAGAGAGACTGGCATCAGCTGTTGAGTCTGTGTAAAGACAAGCCAGATCGAATTGCGCGCGGCTCCCAATGACGTGCTGACGCCACACCGCTGATACGTTTCACCAGCCAATAGACGCTGGTTTCTTCAGAGCAAGCTTCTACTCCAGCAATGTAATCCAATTCTCGATCTCCAGCGATGGATGATCTCCAGCGACTCCAGCGAGGAACACGCACAGGATCCTGCCTCCACCACAGGCACCCAGCCAATGACGCGGTGCTAGCTTGACAGCTCTTATGTAGCTGAGGGCGGGGCCACCCATCACATGACCCCATCCCCTTCTGACAAGGGGAAATGCCGGGGTTTCCCAGTGACGTGTACGGGTGACCCCACCCCCCTCTGATGCAATGGGAATCCTGCATTGCATCAGAGGGGGACAGGGTCACCCGTACACGTCACTGGGAAACCCCAGTGTTTCCCCTTGTCATCACCATCAGTAAAGAATCCACACTCCCTAATAAAACCCGCCTCACACCCATCAGCAAAAAATTCCCCACCCCCAATGAACCCCTCCTCACCAGCAAGTAAAAATCCTCCACCTCAAAGAAACCCTGTCTTACCTCATCAGAAAAAAATCCCCCACACCCAAGGAAACCCCTTTTTATCCCTTAAGTAAAGTTCCTGCATCCTCCAAGAAAACCCCTTCTTACCCTATCAAAGAAAAAAAAATCCAGTTCCCAAGATCCCCCTCCTCACCCCTGTCAGCGAAAATCCCCCATCCGCCAAAAAAACTCTGCCTCTTCCCAGTCTGTAAAAATAACCACCTCCAAAGCAAAATTTTCCCCCGCAAAAATCTTTCTGGCCAGAAAAAAGAAAAAAATCTTTCCAAACAAAAATCCCCATTTTACAACGCTGCAATCCCCTGCTCAGAAATCATCCCCTAGCACAAAATCCTTATCTCTCCAGCATATGCCTGCTAAAACGTATATCTACTGGCCATGTTTGGGGTGAAAACTCAAGAGCCACATGCATTTGCAGCTTGTTTTTCACGCATTCTTCCTAGGAACTCAGGTTACTGTTCCTCCCTTTCACGGTACCAAAATGTTATTTAAAATTATAATAGATTACATTTGCCTCAACATTACTCTGTGGATGCAGGTGCATTTTTATTTTTTCTTCTGTCAGAGGTAGAGTATATTCATATTTACTACCATTACTGTTTTCTCTTAGGTAATCACTAGGGTGTATCGTTCAATCCCAATTTGCTGACAGCTTTGTGTTTCCTCTTGGAATAATTTCTATATAAACATAGTTAAATACAGGAGTTTTGTTTGAGTCAAATAGACATCTTTGTGCTACATTGTTCAAGGTAATTTGCCTTATTCATTGCCTTTGTAAATGCCATGGCTTCATTAAAAAATAGGAGAGAGAATCAATTTTGTCAGTTGCTTTTTATCCAGTTACATTAGCGCAAGTTAATTTCAATGATGTACATTAATTTGTAACAAAAGAGAAGTTTTTGCTACCTTAATTTTATTTACTTGTCTTTAAATTTAAATTTATTTGTCTTTAAGTAGTTAGGATCACACCTTGTTAGGTGTTAAGAGCCTAGCTAACTCTTTATTACTGTAGGAGGACAGTTAGATCCAATGTTTTGGTTTTTATGCTTTTTATTGTACGTTCAGCCAGTTCTTCAAAATTTATGACATCTACTGGTCTTGTTTTAGTTGTTTTACATTTTTCTGCATTGATGGCTTGGCTAGCTTTGGCTGGGTTGCTGGCGTACACTGTAGCCGCTCACGGCGATTACTGCCTATTCTACAGTGGGCACACAGCACAGGCACTCAACCTCTCCAGCACCTAGGAAGAGGAAGGATGACTGCAAGCCACAAAGATTGAATAATGACAAATAAAAAACTGTAAGTGCAAACACTTGTATACATGTAAAAATACAACAGGCAGTATGTGAGCAATTAAAACTAAAAAAAAAAAACTTAAAAAATTAAAACTCATCAGTCCATAAAGCAATATTTTTTAGAGTGGGGTGACAGGTGGCAGCTGTCCTCAGAGAAAATCCCGCTCTGTAAATAGATTGAGAAAGGGGAGACACAGAAAGCGCCAACTGTAGTATGTTAAATGCAATTTATTGGCAAGGTAAGTAATGCACTTACAAGAAACAAGTTAAAACAGGCTCATCTGTATGGGGTGATGTTGCAGGTCTAATCCAGCATCTGAGACGAGCATCCACGGGTATGGCAGGTGTGAAGAGGAGCTGCAATCCGTCCTGTGGCCACCAGGAAGTCGGCCTGGACCCCGTGGAACACAAGGAGATGATGTTACCGGAAGTAGAGAAAAACCAAGGGAAGAATGGCTGGGAAAATGAGGCTAAGCGCTTGGAGCATCAGCTCCTTCTACAGGCCTAGTGGGATAATGATGGCATGGTGCTATTTATGTGTCTGAGCTGGTCATAGGACAACAAGCTCCAGCATACCTAATGGTCACAGGGAAGCTAAAAACACTATGGATCGGCCAGACACTGAATGATTAGCTTATCCAAGAATATTTAAAAGACACAACAGTAGCTAAGTAATAAATTTGGATGAAAATTTGATGTCCATTTCAATATCAATAGATGTGAAGGAGAAGGGGGGTGGGGCTTGCAAAGTTTGTAAAAAATAAATAAATAAATATATATATATATATATATATATATATATATATATATATATATATATATATATATACATACACACACACACAACATGTATACACACATATATATATTAAAAGCGTATGCACACCCACGTAACACAAATTAAAAAATAAAAATTTATAAAATCGCACAACAATAAAATCACATAACTGTCATACCTTTAATAAAATATATATAGAATGATATATTAGGAGTATAACACATACATATAACATGTAAAACACATATGGATAGCCATAGACATAATAGAGCACTGTCCAAATGTGTGAATGGAATAATCCATGCGCACATCACAAGGACGTGCAAGTGTGCACGTATATGTACACATGTGTGTATGCACCAAAAAGGCACATACATACAAACAATTCTACACCCCGCCCCCAGTTATAATAGAACTGTCACAAGAACAGAAGGGTCACACAGCGGGAGACTCCCATTGAGGTGGATCGTCCGGAGGACAAAGCGGGGAAAAAGAAGCCAGAGGAAGATGCTGGAGGAGAAGACCGGAAGAAGATGCCAGAGAAGACCGGAGGATGAAGCAGAGGAAGATAGAGGAGGAAGCAGGGGAAGAAGAAGATGGAGGAAGAAGAAGAAAACTGAAGGAAGACCAGAAGCAGATGGAAGAAGAAGTGGGGAAAGAAGAAGAAA
Source organism: Lithobates septentrionalis (assembly GCA_037952835.1). NCBI lineage: Eukaryota > Metazoa > Chordata > Amphibia > Anura > Ranidae > Lithobates > Lithobates septentrionalis. The sequence continues at coordinate 3,168,625 of JBBDGP010001187.1, read as the reverse complement.
TTAATAAAGGAATTGTCAAAAACCGGCTATTGTCTTTTATAACATTTTTGACACTTTTTTGTGAAATGGTAGGGGTACATTTGTACCCCATTACCAATTCACACAGGGGGGGCGGGATCTGGGGGTCCCCTTGTTAAAGGGGGCTTCCAGATTCCGATAAGCCCCCCGCCCGCAGACCCCCACAACCACCGGGCAAGGGTTGTGGGGATGTGGCCCTTGTCCCCTTCAACATGGGGACAAGGTGCTTTGGGAGGCTACCCCAAAGCACCCTCCCTATGTTGAGGGCATGTGGCCTGGTACAGTTCAGGAGGGGGGGCACACTCTTATCCCCCCCTTTTCCTGCTGCCTGCCAGGTTGCGTGCTCGGATAAGGGTCTAGTATGGATTTTTAGGGGGACTCCCACGCCATTTTTTTTTTAAATTTTGGCACGGGGTTCCCCTTAAAATCCATACAAGACCTGAAGGATCTGGTATGGATTTTGAGGGGGACCCCCACACCATTTTTTTAAAATTTTGGTGCGATGTTCCCCTTAATATCCATACCAGACCTGAAGGGCCTGGTATGGAATTTGGGGGACCCCCACACATTTTTTTTAAAGTTTGGTTCGGGGTTCCCCTTAATATTCTTACCAGACCCGAAGGGCCTGGTAATGGACTGTGGGGGAATCCCATGCCGTTTTTTTCAATGACTTTTATGTGTATTGCTGGGACCCGACAATTCATTTAACCACTTCAGCCCCGAAAGGATTTACCCCCTTCCTGACCAGAGCACTTTTTACAATTTGGCACTGTGTCGCTTTAACTGCTAATTGCGCGGTCATGCAATGCTGTACCCAAACAAAATTTGCGTCCTTTTCTTCCCACAAATAGAGCTTTCTTTTGATGTTATTTGATCACCTCTGCGGTTTTTATTTTTTGCGCTATAAACGGAAAAGACCGAAAATTTTTGTTATTAAAAAAATCCAATAAACTCAATTTTAGTCGTACATTTAGGCCAAAATGTATTCGGCCACATGTCTTTGGTAAAAAAAAATGTCAAGTGTATATTTATTGGTTTGCGCAAAAGTGTAATTTCACATATTCCCATGGCATGTTTGAGCAATATATCATTTAGTGACAACTTTGTGCAAAAAAAAAAAAACATTTCTTTTTCCCACAACTTGTGTCACAATATAAAATATTCCATGGACTCGACATGCCTCTCAGCAAATAGCTTGGGGTGTCTACTTTCCAAAATGGGGTCATTTGGGGGGGTTTTGAACTGTCCTGGCATTTTATGCACAACATTTAGAAGCTTATGTCACACATCACCCACTCTTCTAACCACTTGAAGACAAAGCCCTTTCTGACACTTTTTGTTTACATGAAAAAATTATTTTTTTTTTGCAAGAAAATTACTTTGAACCCCCAAACATTATATATTTTTTTAAAGCAAATGCCCTACAGATTAAAATGGTGGGTGTTTCATTTTTTTTTCACACAGTATTTGCGCAGCGATTTTTCAAACGCATTTTTGGGGGAAAAAACACACTTTTTTAAATTTTAATGCACTAAAACACACTATATTGCCCAAATGTTTGATGAAATAAAAAAGATGATCTTAGGCCGAGTACATGGATACCAAACATGACATGCTTTAAAATTGCGCACAAACGTACAGTGGCAACAAAATTAATACATTTTTAAAAGCCTTTAAGAGGAGGAGAGGAGGTCTACTGCTAAAATTACTGCCCTCAATCTGACCTTCGTGGTGATACCTCACATGCATGGTGCAATTGCTGTTTACATTTGACGCCAGACCGACGCTTGCGTTCGCCTGAGCAGGGGGGGACAGGGGTGCTTTTTTTTTTTTCCTTTATTATTTTTTTGCTTTTTTATGTTATTTTTAAACTGTTCCTTTCTTCTTTTTTTTAAATCATTTTTATTGTTATCCCAGGGAATGTAAATATCTTTTTTGAAAAAATTGGGGTCTATTAGACCCTAGATCTCTCCTCTGCCCTCAAAGCATCTGACCACACCAAGATCGGTGTGATAAAATGCTTTCCCAATTTCCCAATGGCGCTGTTTACATCCGGCGAAATCTAAGTCATGAAATGCTTGTAGCTTCCGGGTTTCTTAGGCCATAGAGATGTTTGGAGCCACTCTGGTCTCTGATCAGCTCTATGGTCAGCTGGCTGAATCACCGGCTGACGGTGAAACACGGAAGACGGTGGGGGGGCATTCCCTCCCACTGCTTGTAAAAGCAGTCTAGAGGCGAATTAGCTGCTAGGATTGCTTTTACATGAAAGCCAACCGCTGGCTGAAAAGAATGATACCAAGATGATACCTAAACCTGCAGGCATCATTCTGATATAACCACTCAAAGTCGTGAATGGCGTACCTGAAGACAAAAAAATGGTTAACAATAAAACACAGTAAACGGTAAAGTATAAAAAATTGCATACCTGAAAAGCAAACATGATAAAACATAATAACAATAAAACATTGCAGAATAGAATACAGTTAAAAAGAGCAGAACAATAGAGAGAGAATAGAGAGAGAGAGAACAATGAAACGACAACTATTTTTTTTTATTTTATATATTTTTTTGTGTTTTTTTTTTTTTTTTTACACTTTTTTTTGTAACTGTAACTTTTATAACTATAACTGGTTCCAGGTTCGGGTCTCTCAAAATGCGATGGCATCTTGGGAGACCCTGTGAAAGTGTGCCTAGTCTGTGCAATGCTGTACCCTACGCTAATACTCAACTAGTGAATGGTAGCGTTCAAAACATTCACCAATGCAAAAACCAGGATTGTCAGGACAGGAGGGACAATAATAGCGGGAGTCACGCCTATATCCGCGCTTGCTGCAGACACGACATCTTTTTGGTGGGGGGTTTGTTGGGTAGGGGTACTCGGGAGGACATAAAAATGCCTCTCATGCAGACGACTGCATTTGGTTGGGGATGTGAATGGGGGGAGTACGGGCGCTGCAGAAGTGGTGGGTTCCCAATTATTAGGATTGGCGAATGCAGCAGGAAGGGCATTATGGGCACGACGGGCCTGTTTTTCTTCTTCTTGGTGGCAGCGAGACACTACTTGTGCTTGCCACCTCACCAGCTTGAACTGCACTTATGGGACTCGCCACGTCACCAAGTGTTACTGCAGTGCTGGTTTGACTACGACCGGGGTGTACTAGGCCACTGATGCTTGCCAGTTCACCAAAACGTTACCAAAAAAACTGTTAGCGATCGCAGGGATCAGGCCTGACTCTGCGAACGCTGCAGTTATGCGTAGTGTCTTGTAAGTGACAGTGATCGATCGATACTGCACTTGGGTGGGCTGGGCTGGGCCGAGCAGAGGGGCAAAACGCAGGTGCTAGCAGGTATCTGGGCCACTAAGGGAGGTGTACGGTGCTTGCGTGGGCGTTAGCGGTACTGGCGCTAATCTGACGCTGCCTGGGGCGATGCATATCACCGCCGGGCGATCAGTGGGCTAAACCTTTATTCAGTAATAAACGGCGGGTGCCCAGACACTATAAAAAATAAACAAACTAACCAGCGTCACCCGTAACAGTTATACGGTGATCAGTGGTGAAAGGGTTAACTAGAGGGCAATCAAGGGGTTAAAACATTAATTAGGTAGTATATGGGGGTCCCTGTCGCTATAAAACGCTGACGGCGAACCTAAATATTTACCTCCCTAACTAGCGTCATCAGTGACACTAATACAGCGATCAGAAAAATGATCGCTTAGCGACACTGGCGACGGGGGGTGATCAAGGGGTTAAAACTTTATTAGGGGGGTTAGGGGGGTACCCTAGACCTACAGGGGGCTAACACTAACTGCCCCACCACACTAACTGTCACAAACTGACACCATGCAGTAATCAGAAAAAAAAAAAACTACTTGGTGTCAGTGTGACAGGGGGGAGGGGTGATTGGGGGTGATCGGGGGGATCGGGGGGTGATGGGGGGTGTAAAGTGTGCCTGGCATGTTCTACTGTGTGTGTAGTGTTGTGCACTCACAGTGAAGTCTTCTCTCCTCGGCGCCGGAACGGAAAATACAGAGCCGAGGAGAGATGACATCATTTCCTTTGCTGCTGTTTAGCATACAGCAGCAGAGGAATGATTCTGATTGGCTGGGAGCGATCGCGAGGGGGGGGCACGAATGGATGGTCTCCCCCTCACCTCTCATCGCTCCCAGACCAAAGCCGACCGCCTCGGGCATTGGGGGGGGTCCGATAGGACCCCCCGCCCGCGGGAAGGCAATCACGTACCAGGTACGTGATTTTGCCTGCCCGTGCCATTCTGCCGCAGCTACTTTACAGGCATACTATAGACACCCCCCAGGTATGAAATTTAAATGAATATTTCACTTTTATTGTTTCACTTTAAGCATTATTAAAATCACTGCTCCCAAAAAAGTCAGTTTTTTTTTAAAAAAATTTTCATTGATACATGTCCCCTGGGGCAGGACCCAGGTCCCCAAACACTTTATGACAATAACTTGCATATTAACCTTTAAAATTAGCACTTTTGATTTCTCCCATACACTTTTAAAGGGTGTTCCGCGGCTTTCGAATTTGCAGCAAACACCCCAAATTGTTCGCTATTCGGCGAACGGGCGAACAGCCAATGTTCGAGTCAAGCTCATGTTTGACCTGAACATAAAACCCATCCCTACTAATGACAAATTCAAGGAAGAACAAGAGTGGCTGAAAACAAAACTGACTGATCTTGAGGACAGATCCAGGCACAATACCATTAAAATCAGGGGCATGCCTGAAATGGTGCAAAAAACGGAAAATTGTATACTCACCTTTCCGTAATTTTCCTTTCCTGTCGCATCTTCATGGCAGCATACACGTTGGGTTGTGACTCCGCCCCCACAACCTGATAGGACCACATAGCTATAAATTAGTGAGTAGACACCTGTCCCAGTATTCTCTGTATATATATACACACATGTCACCTCAGAAGGGTGGGTGATTGTATGCTGCCATGAAGATGCGACAGGAAAGGAAAATTACGGAAAGGTGAGTATACAATTTTCCGTTTTCCTGTCGCATCATGGCAGCATACACATTGGGGAGTCATTCGCCAAACAGGGTGGGAATGCAAAATAAATTTATTGACAAGAAACAGAAGAGTTGGCCTGTATAACGGCCCTCCCGAATTCGACTGCTGCTAAACGTGCAGTGTCTATTTTATAATGGGATATGAAGGTCTTTCCAGACGACCAAGTGGCCGCTCTACAAATGGTTTCCGCTGAGACTTTACAGTAAGCTGCCCATGAAGTAGCTATTGCCCTGGTGGAATGTGCTCTTAAGCCTTCCGGGATCTGCAAGGTGCTTAAGAAATAGGCCTTCTTGATAGCTTTCACGAGCCATGAGGCGATGGCACGGGCAGAAGCTGCCTGGCCCTTCCTGAATCCATGTGGGATGGCTAGAAGGTTCTCGCATTTCCTGAATGGCTTGGTTACAGAGAGGTATTGCAGAATGTTGCCCTTGACATCCAGAGGATGGGGAACGCCCCTGATCCGTGACTAAAGCCGGGAGGTCAATCTCCTGATTAAAGTGGAACGAAGAGGAGACTTTTGGGATAAATCTGTCTGAAGGCTTCAGAGTTAGCCTGTCTGGGTAAATCATCAGATACGGTTCCTTGATCAACAAAGCTTGCATTTCTGAGACCCTCTTCGCCGATGTGATGGCAATTAGGAATGATACCTTTAGAGTCAGGTCCCAGAGGGAGATGTCTTTGAGTGGGAAGAATGGCTCTCCGGATAAGATCTCTAGGACAGTCGATAGATTCCGTGTTGGGAATGAAGGCTTTCTAGGAGGCCTTAGCTTCAGGCAGGATCTTTGAAATTGAACCACCAGGGGGTTAAGTGCCCACTTAACCCCTGTCAAAGCGGAGATGGCAGAAACTTGGACCTTTAGGGTGCTGGACCTAAGGCCTTTGTCCAGACCTGACTGGAGGAACTCAAGCACTTGTACTGCTGATGGGGAAGAAGGGTCCCAACCTTGTTCCTGGGCAAAGGAAGAGAACTTTCCCCAGATTCTCCCGTAGGTGTTATTTGTGGAGAGTTTCCTAGCTTGAAGCAGGGTATCGACTACCTTCTGAGAACAGCGCTGATAGACGTGACTTAAATATAAAGTGCTGCGTGCTGACAATGAGTGCAAAAATTAATTATTGGTAATAAACAAGGTATAGATCATAAATAGTGGACTACATATCACATGTAGTCTAGAAATGAGTATTCGCAACTTTTAGACAACTGCTATGCCACAAATAATAAGTGATAAGTGCAATCCAAAAACAACTGCTGATCATCAAAATGACATACATGAGATGCAAGTTGTATAAAAATAAATAAATATGAAGACCATTAGTGCTACCCAATTAATAAAAAAGTGAAAAACAAACTGACACAACGAAAATAAATGCTAACAAATACCAATAGGCTATTAAAGTTGGGATAACATCTGCTCACAGAGTGGAGATATTACTAATAACAAATAGTCCCAAAATTAACAACAGCTGGACTGGTCACAGGAATCTTGGACAGACAGCCTTGCAATGACACAGCGGCTCTTCAATCTGTAATGTCAGTCTGTCTCTATATGGTTTAGCAAGAGGTACCTCTAAAGTGGATAGGTGGATGAGATGGCTGATGTTTCAAATCAATAGAGCCATGGACTTGCTATTAACCACCCAAAAATAAAGAGAAAGGAATATAGTGAAGTACTGCGGAGTTTAAAAACCACTTGCACTGCAAGCCGCTACTCACGCTATCCTTGGTTGCAATCAGGCATGTCAGATGCTTCCGCGATCGCCGCTGCTAGCGTGCGTTCCACGGAGCCAGGAAGGAAAAGCGTCACTTGGTTGTGTAAAGGCCGGATGTGACGTCTACGCGTTTCGCCCCTCCCCCAGGGCGTCATCAAAGGACTACACATCCAACCGCGGCCATAAGATATATAGGGTGTATGGATAAAGTGACAGCCAATCAAGGCTAGTGGGACGCACCCGCCACCACATGTCCTGGATCATCATATCCTGTTGCAATCCAAAAACTTTATTACAAAGGATGAACAGCATACAATTGATGTACATAGGACTAAAAGATATATATGTGCAGACATCTCATTTAAAAATTATATTTACAATAATTCAAATTAGATAAACAATATACATATTTGGATAGGAATATTTATCATAAATAAGTGGATAGTGCGGATAATGAAAAAATATGATAAAAAATAAAAAGGAAAAATATATAAAAAAATAATAATAAAAAAAATTAATAAAAAAATAAAAATAATAAAATAGGATAAAAAAAAAAATGAAATAAAAAATAAAAAATAAATAATAAATAAAAAAATAATAAAATAAAAATAAAAAAATAAAAATACAAAAAATAAAAATAAAAATAAAGATAAATAAATAAAAATAAAAATAATAATAATAATAATAATAATAGATATAAAAAATATGATTAAAATATCCACTATAAAAAAATTATATTGTAAATTTTAATAACGAAAAATGGATATAGGACCTATTCATTCTCATTTTATTCATAATACATATTATGGGGAAGGTATAACCATATCCCTATTCCCTAATCTCAAAAATTCAATAGTAAAATGGTAATAAATTACCAATTTGATAAAAAGCAATTTAGGTCTAGTTCAACATTAAGCCCATGGGGCTGTAGAGTGCAGAGTCTGTTGATCCATTGGGTTTCATTCTGTGATATAGCCCTCTTGAGATCCGAACCCCGCCAATGTGCCTCCACTTTATCAATACCACAAAAGGTCAAAAGACTAGGATCCCTATTGTGGAATAATCTGAAGTGATTTGAAAGACCATGATGTTTATAGCCCTTCTTGATTCTATTGACGTGTTCTCTAAGTCTAACCCCTAGCTGTCTAGTAGTCCTCCCCACATATTGTAAATTACTTGGACAGGATAATAGATAGGTCACATGCGTGGTGTTGCATGTAATAAATTTCTTAATTTCGAAAACCCTGCCATCAGATGATGATGTAAAATGGGTAGTTTTCTTTTTCCGAAATTTTGAGGTCCTACACATCATGCACCTACCACAACTGTAGAACCCAACCTTATCCAGAAAAGTGCACACCTTCCTGGGTGGGTTCACCACATTATGTGCCAGTTGTAATCTAAGTGCAGGTGGTTTGGTGTAAATGAAACTTGGTCGAGCAGGTAGGATTTTCTTTAAATCTGAATCTTCCAGCAATAGGGGCCAATTTTCTCTAATAATTTTTTCAAAATGACGATATTGCCTATTAAAACCTGTCTTAAATGCTATACTGTAATCGTTATCTTTTATCACTTTAGGTTTAAATAGCTCCTTTCTGTCCATCTCACCAACTAGCCTTTTAGTACGTTCCAAGTCTTCCAATTTGTATCCCTTAGCTCTGAAGCGTTCCAGAATGACATTAGCTTGTAGGTTGTAATCATCTTCCTTACTGCAAATCCTTCTTACTCTGAGCATTTGACTTTTAGGGATACCCCTCAACCATCTTGGATGGTGGCAGCTGGTCAAGGGAATATATCCATTCCTATCCACATCCTTGAAAAAAGTGTGCGTGCATAGTTTGTCCCCCTCTCTGAAAATAGTGAGATATAAAAAATTAATCTCCGTATAACTAAAATTCTCAGAAAAGGAGATATTGAAAGAATTTTCACTAATTTTCTTTAAAAATTTGCAAAAGGACTCTAGTGATCCTGCCCAAATTATAAAAATGTCATCAACATACCTTTTGTAGAGTCTAAGCTCTGGTATATTGGTTTGGTATATGGCTTGGTTCTCCCAAAAACTCATGAAAATGTTGGCTACTAGGGGGCATACTTGGCCCCCATTGCTACGCCTTTAATCTGTCTATAATACTCCTTTTCATGCCAGAAAAAAATATGGCTCATTGCCATATCTAGTGCTCTTAAAAGGAACTCCTTCTGTTTAGATTTCATGTTGGTGCTTCCTAATGCCCACTCAACAGCTTTAAGGGCATGTTTTTGTTGGATGTTAGTATAAAGCGAGTTGACATCCATGCTCACCAACAAACAATCTCCAGATACTACCATTGGGCTAATCAATTCTATAAGATCCTTGCTATCTTTAAGGTAGGAGGGATATCTTTTGGTGAGTGGCTGCAGAAAATGATCCAAATACTCTCCTAGTCTGGAAAATAAAGACCCAATGCCACTGACTATGGGTCGATCTGGCGGTTTCGTAGAACTTTTATGTATTTTTGGTAACTGATAAATCACCGGTATTCGTGGAGCACTCTGAACCAAATATCTTGCCTCCTTCTTTTTTAAAATTCCTTCCTCCTTCGCCATTTTGATTAAATCTTTTAGCTGGGCTTTGTAATTCTTTGTGGGGTTACTTCTCAACTTTTCACATGTGGCTCGATCCCCAACCAGTTTGTTCAACTCTTCTAAGTAATCAGTTTTATTGAGTATTACTACTCCCCCACCCTTATCTGCCGACCTAATTACTATGTTTTTATTCTTCTCTAAGGCCTTCAGGCCTTTCTCCAAATCCCCTTTATGTCTTTTTGGTTGTATGGCAAGCCTATCCAGATCTCGCTCAACCAGAGACTTGAACACACCCACAAAATGATTGTTAGAAATTTGGGGATTGAAGATAGAGTTATTTCTGCGAGAAGTATGTAGATACTCTTCTGTCTGGATATTTGTAGGGCTGTTACTATTGCAAAAAAACTTTTTAATATTAATTTTCCTAATAAACTTTTGAAAATCAATAAAAGCATCAAATTTATTAAAATTCCTATCCAAAGCAAATTTAAGACCTAAATCTAAAACCTTTAGTTCCTCCTGTGAGAAAACTACATCACTCAGATTAAAAATTCCTTCCATCAAGTTTCTCTTTTCCGTTTTCCTTTTCCCTCCTCTGCAACCTCTTGTTCTTCTTTTCTTTCTCCGTCTCCTGGCCACTGTGATGTTGTCGGGTACCAGGGTCTCCATTCCTCTGATGGATTCTGTTCCCTCCCACGTCCCCTCGGAGTTGTGGTTCCCCTCCCTCTCAAGGGAGGTCCTCCTGACCCTCTCCGCTGAAAATCCCCTCTTTGATTGTTGGGATACCAACCTCTACCCCTACCCCTATAGGGTGGAGGCTGGTGATTAGAGTGATTAGGAGGCCAGGATTGCCCACCATAATTTCCTCTCCTTTGCTCATAGCCTCTTGTATTATGAGATCCCCTGTGGGATGACTGGGGATAATCATAGCCCAGAGGCTTGTAATGATTATAGGTGGTTACATTATATGCAGGTGTAGGGGAATTGTAATATTCATTGTTCTGTTGATTGCTTCTAGCGTAATCCTGATATGAACCATCATATCGATGGACGAGTGTTTTGATGGTATCCAAAACCCGTTCTGGTTCCCTAGATGAGGAGCCTGCCTCAATGATAGGTTCTTCCACCACATCCTGCCATTTATATACTTTATTCGACTTGTAGTCATTGGTGTCTCTAAAAAATTTCTTTATTTTTTTCTTTTGGTTGTCCTTATCCACTTTATCCACAAACTCTTGGAGCTGTTTTAATCTATCTTTATGTTCACCTGAGTCAATTAAGGGCCCTAATTTAGATTTGATACCATTAATATTGGCCTCAATTAATTTGATCTTTTTTTCTTTCCTCGCTATCAGCATTTCCAGGAGTTTCCTCTCTGTGAGATTAAAAAATGTAAACCATTCATCTTCAATATCTTTATCAGTAAGCCCATCATTGGGAGCAATATCCCATCTTAAACGCCTGGGGGTAATTTTATCCTTCACATATTTCTTTAAATAAAAAATATCCCACCACGTTCTGATTTGTTTATCTAGGGCACTTTTTAACTGTTTAAATAGTGAAGTCACTATTAGATGAAAAAAAGTTGTCTGCATCCAGACTTCTATCTTTGATAAAAGAAAATATCTCCATTTGCCTAGAAACTAAGCCCAGCTGATTAGGCTAGACGTTCAATATAAAATAAAGTAAATATATATAAATAAAACCACAACTACTGAAAAGTGACAAAATCCTTCAAACAGATCAATGTGAGAAGTGAATGGCCCAACAAATCAGGCTTATACAAATAAAGTGCAAGAAAAAATCGCAGCTGCTGCTCAAAAGATTCTAAAACCCTTTAAACAAATATTAAGTGAAAGAGGCAGCGCTAGCAACAGATGAATCAAGTAAATACTATCGCTGCTGTAAAAAAAGTGCTAGAACTTGAAAGTTAGAAATAAAAACGATTACAGCGCTGATAGACGTGACTTAAATATAAAGTACTGCGTGCTGACAATGAGTGCAAAAATTAATTATTGGTAATAAACAAGGTGTATAGATCATAAATAGTGGACTACATATCACATGGCACGATAAGGGCCCTAATTTAGATTTGATACCATTAATATTGGCCTCAATTAATTTGATCTTTTTTTTCTTTCCTCGCTATCAGCATTTCCAGGAGTTTCCTCTCTGTGAGATTAAAAAATGTAAACCATTCATCTTCAAGATCTTTATCAGTAAGCCCATCATTGGGAGCAATATTCCATCTTAAACGCCTGGGGGTAATTTTATCCTTCACATATTTCTTTAAAGAAAAAATATCTCACCACGTTCTGATTTGTTTATCTAGGGCACTTTTTAACTGTTTAAAATCTTGATTGACATCAGTGAAGTCACTATTAGATGAAAAAAAGTTGTCTGCATCCAGACTTCTATCTTTGATAAAAGAAAATATCTCCATTTGCCTAGAAACTAAGCCCAGCTGATTAGGCTAGACGTTCAATATAAAATAAAGTAAATATATATAAATAAAACCACAACTACTGAAAAGTGACAAAATCCTTCAAACAGATCAATGTGAGAAGTGAATGGCCCAACAAATCAGGCTTATACAAATAAAGTGCAAGAAAAAGTTGCAGCTGCTGCTCAAAAGATTCTAAAACCCTTTAAACAAATATTAAGTGAAAGAGGCAGCGCTAGCAACAGATGAATCAAGTAAATGCTATCGCTGCTGTAAAAAAAGTGCTAGAACTTGAAAGTTAGAAATAAAAACGATTACAGCGCTGATAGACGTGACTTAAATATAAAGTGCTGCGTGCTGACAATGAGTGCAAAAATTAATTATTGGTAATAAACAAGGTGTATAGATCATAAATAGTGGACTACATATCACATGTAGTCTAGAAATGAGTATTCACAACTTTTAGACAACTGCTATGCCACAAATAATAAGTGATAAGTGCAATCCAAAAACAACTGCTGATCATCAAAATGACATACATGAGATGCAAGTTGTATAAAAATAAATAAATATGAAGACCATTAGTGCTACCCAATTAATAAAAAAGTGAAAAACAAACTGACACAACGAAAATAAATGCTAACAAATACCAATAGGCTATTAAAGTTGGGATAACATCTGCTCACAGAGTGGAGATATTACTAATAACAAATAGTCCCAAAATTAACAACAGCTGGACTGGTCACAGGAATCTTGGACAGACAGCCTTGCAATAACACAGCGGCTCTTCAATCTGTAATGTCAGTCTGTCTCTATATGGTTTAGCAAGAGGTACCTCTAAAGTGGATAGGTGGATGAGATGGCTGATGTTTCAAATCAATAGAGCCATGGACTTGCTATTAACCACCCAAAAATAAAGAGAAAGGAATATAGTGAAGTACTGCAGAGTTTAAAAACCACTTGCACTGCAAGCCGCTACTCACGCTATCCTTGGTTGCAATCAGGCATGTCAGATGCTTCCGCGATCGCCGCTGGTAGCGTGGGTTCCACGGAGCCAGGAAGGAAAAGCATCACTTGTTTTTTTTATTTTATTTATTTATTTATTTATTTTTTATCCTATTTTATTATTTTTATTAATATTTTTTTATTATTATTTTTTTATATATTTTTCCTTTTAATATTTTATCATATTTTTTCATTATCCGCACTATCCACTTATTTATGATAAATATTCCTATCCAAATATGTATATTGTTTATCTAATTTGAATTATTATAAATATAATTTTTAAATGAGATGTCTGCACATATATATCTTTTAGTCCTATGTACATCAATTGTATGCTGTTCATCCTTTGTAATAAAGTTTTGGATTGCAACAGGATATGATGATCCAGGACATGTGGTGGCTGGTGCGTCCCACTAGCCTTGATTGGCTATCACTTTATCCATACACCCTATATATCTTATGGCCGCAGTTGGATGTGTAGTCCTTTGATGACGCCCTGGGGGAGGGGCGAAACGTGTCAACGTAACATCCGGCCTTTACACAACCAAGTGACACTTTTCCTTCCTGGCTCCGTGGAACGCACGCTACCAGCGGCGATCGCGGAAGCATCTGACATGCCTGATTGCAACCAAGGATAGCGTGAGTAGCGGCTTGCAGCGCAAGTGGTTTTTAAACTCCGCAGTACTTCACTATATTCCTTTCTCTTTATTTTTGGGTGGTTAATCGCAAGTCCATGGCTCTATTGATTTGAAACATCAGCCATCTCATCCACCTATCCACTTTAGAGGTACCTCTTGCTAAACCATATAGAGACAGACTGACATTACAGATTGAAGAGCCGTTGTGTCATTGCAAGGCTGTCTGTCCAAGATTCCTGTGACCAGTCCAGCTGTTGTTAATTTTGGGACTATTTGTTATTAGTAATATCTCCACTCTGTGAGCAGATGTTATCCCAACTTTAATAGCCTATTGGTATTTGTTAGCATTTATTTTCGTTGTGTCAGTTTGTTTTTCACTTTTTTATTAATTGGGTAGCACTAATGGTCTTCATATTTATTTATTTTTATACAACTTGCATCTCATGTATGTCATTTTGATGATCAGCAGTTGTTTCTGGATTGCACTTATCACTTATTATTTGTGGCATAGCAGTTGTCTAAAAGTTGTGAATACTCATTTCTAGACTACATGTGATATGAAGTCCACTATTTATGATCTATACACCTTGTTTATTACCAATAATTAATTTTTGCACTCATTGTCAGCACGCAGCACTTTATATTTAAGTCACGTCTATCAGCGCTGTAATCGTTTTTATTTCTAACACTTTTTTTACAGCAGCGATAGCATTTACTTGATTCATCTGTTGCTAGCGCTGCCTCTTTCACTTAATATACCTTCTGAGAACAGCCTTGGTCTAGGAACCTAGACCGTTCAGTCTCCAGGCTGTTAGGTGCAATCTCTCTGGATTCGGATGGAGTAGCTGGCCCTGGGTTAGTAGATCCGTTGTCACCGGGAGTGGAAGTGGATCCGCTGTGCTCAGCTGCAGGAGGGTGGTGAACCACGGCCTCCGTGGCCAAAAGGGAATCACAGGCAGTACTAGAGCCGTTGAGTGTTTGAGCCTCAGAAGGAACTTGGCTATCAGCGAAGTTGGTGGGAAAATGTAGCCTAGGCGAAAGATCCAGGGATGCTGGAGACAATCCGTTCCCTCCGCTGAGGGGAAGGGCTTCCTTGACAGAAACCTCTGACATTTCCTGTTCTCTGGCGTTGCTGCGAGGTCTATGTCTGGATGACCCCATGTCTGGCATATGAGGGCAAATGCTTGGGGGCTTAGACACCACTCGTTGTTGGAAACGAATGTTCTGCTGAGAGAATCCGTCAGAAGGTTCTGAACACCCGGAATATAGGCTGCCTTCAGATCCCGCAGGTTCAGCTGGGCCCACTGCATCACCGGACCAACCTCCCGCATCATGAAGATGCTTCTGGTACCCCCCTGCCTGTTGATGTAGGCTACAGCCACTCGGTTGTCCATTTGAATGAGGACTTGCTTCCCTCTCAGAAGTGAGCTGAATGCCAAGAGGGCTTGGAAAGCTGCCTTCATCTCTAGAACGTTTGATACTACATTCTTGGTTTTGAAGTGCCAGCGGCCCTGAGCTGCATAATGTAGGTAATGTGCCCCCCATCCCTCCAGACTGGCATCCGAAGTTACCACCTCCTGGTGGGGGATGACTATCTGCTTGCATCTGCTGAGGTTGTCGGGGTGAGTCCACCACCGTAGAGATAGCCTGGCTTCCTCTGAGATGCAAATCGATTGGGACATGGACCAACCATCCCACTGGGACAAGAAGGAGGCTTGCAGGAGTCTGGTATTCCATTGTGCCCATCTGACCATTGGAATGGTTGCTGATAGGGAACCCAGGAGGCTGAGGTATGCTCTGGCTGGTAGGCATGGCGCCGGAATAGCATCCTTCACCTTCTGAACTAGTAGGGACAACTTCTCCCCTGGCAGTTCCACTGTGTTTGCTCGGGTGTCTAGTTCGGCCCCCAGGAAGACCATCCTTTGGGTAGGTTGGATGTTGCTTTTTTGCCAGTTGATTATCCATCCCAGACTCATTAGGGTGGAAACTATGATCCCGCGATGCTGCACGAGTGATTCCTGGCTGCTTGAGAGGAGGAGGATGTCGTCCAGGTAATGGTGGACCCTTAGACCTTTCTCCCTCAAAAGGGCTATTGCTGGTAGTAAAACTTTCGTGAATGTTCTGGGGGCTGTTGAGATCCCAAAGGGAAGGCTTTGAAACTTGAAGTGCCCCTGACCCACCGAGAATCGCAGGAATTTCTAGAATGCTACGTGGATTGGAATGTGCAGGTAGGCGTCCTGGAGATCTATGGAGAGCATCCAGTCTCCCAGATTTATTGCCTGGAGGATAGACTGCAAACTTTCCATCCTGAATGACTCCACACTGATGGACTTGTTTAGGTTCTTTAGGTCTAGAACCGGCCGAAAGTCCCCTGACTTCTTTTTGACGAGGAATAGTGGAGAATAGAATCCCCTGCCTCGTTGTGCTGGCGGGACCTCTATTATTGCCCGTTTTTGGAGAAGATCTTGAATGTAGTTTAGTAGAGACAACCTTTTTTCCCGAGAAGGAGGAATACAGGTTGGACAGAATTGATCCCTTGGGGGTCGATTTTTGAAGGACCACCTGTGGCCAAAACTGACAGTGGCCAGGGTCCAAGTATCCTTTATGATCTCCGCCCAGACCAGCTTGAAACTGGAGAGTCTTGCTCCCACTACCGCTGGCCAGACGGGCGCACCTTCAAAAAGGCTTCTGGTTGCTGGAAGCAGGGGTCTTAGGCTTCTGGAACTTCATAAAGGAGGATTGAGGGTTCTTCCAGCTCCTTCGGTACTCCTTCCCCGGTCTGTACGCTTTTGCGTCCCTATACCTCTCTGGGTGGTTCCGTTTAAAGGGAGGAGGTCTCTGCTGCTTGGGCCTCCTGTCCGAGGGAATGAGCTCAGACTTGCCACCAGTTACCTTGGAGATGGCTGTGTCCAATTTTGTTCTCCGTCGAACGGGATATGACACCAATTAGACTTGGAGGCTGGGTCCGCCGTCCAGGGCTTCAGCCATAGTGCTCTTCTGGCCGTTACTGAGGCCAGCATAGATTTTGATGCAGACCTGATGGTGTCGACTGAAGCCTCTGCCACAAAGTCACCAGCCAAGCTTAGCTCTTGCAACGCTTTTACTATTTTTTCTTGGTCTGCACCCTCCAATACAAGCTTTTCTGTGCTTGTAGACCAACTCGAGATGGCTCTTCCTACTGCTGCGAGTGCTATTGCAGGCCTGCAGGCGCCCCCTGCCGACAGGTAAGCCCGCTTGAGATCCGTGTCGATCTTCCTGTCGAGCACATCCCTAAATGTTACCACATCTTCTAACGGGAGGGTAACATGCCTGGCTAGGTGCATCAAAGATGCGTCTACTACCAGAGGGGACACCAGTGGGTTCACCTTAGGCTCCTTGAGTGGGTATAGTTTCAGGAGTCTGTTATTCAGACTGGACTTTTTTTCTGGCCTTTGCCATTCTTCTTTAATTAGGTCCTCTAGTTTGTCTATGAATGGGAAAGCTTCAGGATCCTTTTTAAGCTGAGGAAAATACTTCCTTTGTTTCGGTTGAGCTTCCTGGGGTTCCTCCCATCCTATCGCCTCTTTAACCGATTTGACAAACGGCTCTATCGGACAAAAATCGAATCCGGCCGATACCTCCAGACCTTCATTATCAGACAGAGAGTCATGCTCCCTTGATGTGCTGGCCTGGGCTGGAGAGGTAGTGGTGGAGAAATCCACGTCTGGTATCGAGGCCTGAGGGGCTATGGCCCCAGTGGAATCTCCGACCTCCGAGGCTCTTTCTCTTGTGGCCTCCTCCAGGCATTTTTGGCAGGCCAGTTTATCCGGGAGAGCCGCCGCGCTGCAAATCCAGCATGCGTTACCGGCAGGACGGGAATGGCGTGCAGGGGAACGATGTCTGCGTGAAGACGACCTTCAATGGCAGGATCGACCATGTCTAAAGTGCGACCTGGAGCGGCTTCTTCTGCGGCTTCCTCTCGAGTGGCTTCTCCTATGATAGGAACGGCTCCGTCTGTGTCTGGAGCGACTTCTCCTGTGCGAGGAGTCTCTTTGTCTTGAAGCAGGTGTTCTTGAGGACCTGGTAGGGCTGACCAATTTAGGCAGCATTAGTAGTGCTCTCTTTTTCAATCTTCACTACTTACCCTTGTCTTCCCCCCCTTACCTATTAGGCTGGCGGTGATCCACTGGGGCAGCGGTCTCCATGGTGAGGGAGTGGACTGGAAACCTGCAGGTAAAACAAAAGGAGCTATGCAGAGGGAGCAAGGTTCCTAGCTTAAAAGCTGAATAAAGGGCAGCCACATACCTTAGTAGAGCGTTTTTGCAGGAAAAACGAACTGTCACAGCACAGTCATCCAGCAGCAGCAAATACAGCTGATGCTGGGCTTTTAAAATCGCCGCCATTAGTGTCAGACGCTCGCGCATGCGCAGTAGTGCCGCGGGACACTCTGCGCCATCTTGGAAGCTGGAAAAGGCATAGGAGCGCCCCAAATGACGCACCGCGCATGCGCGAGAACGCCGAGGGCGCTCGGCGCCCACGGAGGGCAGGCTGGAGGACAACAGAGCCTAGCAGACGGGCAGAAGTCACTGGTAGGACGGGAAGGAGAGGGAGAGGGGGGGGGGACCGCTGCACACAACTAAGCCTGTTTAAGGCTTATATCATAAGGCCACACCGAAAATTCCCTGGCCATTCCTCCAGCAAGCCTGTTTAAGGCTTTTGTGGGCTGCTGCACATGAAGCCTGTTTAAGGCTTATATCGTGGATAGACAGCTGAGTGAGATGAGAGAGTGCCCCTGAGACCACCAGAGTGGGGCTCCTTCCATTTAGCTCGTTTAGAGGCTGTACAAGAAGGACTTCCACCCAGGAGAGGCTAGAACCTGGCTGGGCGAAGTGGTAAGGGGGTGCTGATCCGTGCGGTCCTGACAGGTGAGGAAAAATAAGAGAATACTTGAACGGGTGTCTACTCACTAATTTATAGCTATGTGGTCCTATCAGGTTGTGGGGGCGGAGTCACAACCCAACGTGTATGCTGCCATGATGCGACAGGAAATCAGATTTATGCAGATACACCACCAAGTTGTTCAGTGCTTACTTCCTGACTTTACTCCAGCAGAACTCATGATAGATAAAATTCCCCACTTACCGAAACTGCCCCACTTACCAGAGCAAGTGCTTAGGGATGCTATCTTATGTATTCATTTTTACCACACAAAGGAGCAGCTCCTGCTTATGGGGGACACCACAATTGCCATCCCCTTATGCAGGCATCAATATAAATGAGAACATCCTGCTAAGATCACCATTTACAAGGAAGACAGGAGACAGTTTTTGACAATTCCTTTATTAAAGAAATAAAAAAAAATGTCCCCTGATGTCACCGACCCAGCATGCACCGGTCAGTGACGTCACAAGGGGGCAGTGCCACCAGGTGACGTCGCCAGGTGGCCCCCACTACTTACCTATTTAAGAACTGTCAGATGGAGAAGCAAGCATTCAGCAGTTAGCTTTAGTTGCGGGCAGAGAATTTTTTTTGGGTGCAGGGGGTATCATGATTGATGATGGATCTACATGGAGGGGACATTGTTTTTTATTTTTTTAATAAAGGAATTGTCAAAAACTGCCTCCTGTCTTTATTTATTTTTGACACTTTTTGGTGAATGAGTAGAGGTACAATGTATCCCATACTCATTTACATAGGGGGGCTGGGTACTGGGGTCCCCTTGATAAGTGGGGCTTCCAGATTCCAGGCTGCAGAAACCACGACCCAGGGTTGTGGAGAAGAGGCCCTTGGTCCCCATCAACATGAGGACAAGGTGCTTTAGGGTGGGGGTGGCAGAGCCTTCCCTGTCCCAAAGCACCCCCCCATGTTGAGGGCATGTTTCCTAGTATGGTTCAGGAGGAGGGGGCGCTCGCTTGTCCCCCCTTTTCCTGGCCTGCCGGGCTGCATGCTTGAATAAGGGTCTAGTATGGATTTTGGGGGGACCCCACAATGTGCTTTTTCTTATATTAGTTTGGGGTTCCCGTGAAATCTATACCAGACCCACAGGCCTGGTATTCATGGGGGAGGACCCCACAATGACAGAAGTGGATCATTCTTTTAAGGGTCCCATATCTAATAGATAAAATTGTTTCTTCATATAGTATTCATCATAAAGGACATTAGGCTACCCAAATATCACAACATATAAAATAAAAAATGACTTTTATTAATATTACATTAAAATATTTAAACATTTACATTAAGCACAGTAATGTTTTTCATCTCCTTATAAGCCCCATTACCTATACATAACCCCATTCCAACACCCTTTAGCGATCTTGATATTCATGAATAAACTCAGATAGATCTCAGACCTACTAAATCATGTTAAGTTCATGAGATACGCTAATGCAGTGATGGAATTGAGATGCTATGCATCTAAATCTTCAGGAGCACAGTATGGGCTAATTCTACAATAAAAATAAGATTGTATAGTTATTAAGCTATACATATTGTAATATTAGGGGTGTTTAGCTCAGTGATAGATGCATTTTTTTAGTGAGTCCATGGTAGTCAGCTATCAGGTTTAAGGGCATGGCAGCCAGTGACAACCAGGTTCTCTGACAGTGCTCTGAATCCAAAAAGCAGCAACTACTCATACTCCAACTTCCACCACTCACTGCTTTCACCAGCCAATCATTATATGGGCTGTATGCACCTGGGCACACACCCTGCTGGCTGTCCACAACACCCAGACACAGGGTTGGAGATTCCATCCCACCAAAGACTCTTAGGAATCTCCAAACTACAGAGCCCCATCCGAAGATAGCAAAAGCCGGGGGAAAGCTGCCAGAGCAGTTTTGTTCTCTCAAAACCTAAGCTCTGTAGCTCTGCAATCAGCAGACATGATTTGTACAGATTAAAAATCTGAAGCTGGAATGTTTACCACTGGATTGCATACTAAGTTTAAGACTTGGAAGATGGAAGGGGAATTGTTGTGGGGATCATTTAAAAGATAACTTTATAAAGAGTACATCTTTAGAACCGCGCCTTTTAGAAAACTGATTGCTCATGTAATTCCCCACATTTCCCCATGATTCTTTTTAACAGTTTACTTTTGACTATATTTAGTTGTACAGTGTCTACACAAATTTTATATTCCAATTCACCATGTCACTATGTTCATTCATTTATGGACTTTGAATTATTTTACTTTCTGGACTTTTGCTTCATTTGTTTTCTATTTTTCACATGATTGTTTTTTTAGAAAGACATCTATTTATATCTACATTGAATGTTAGGTCTTCTCATGTTCTTTTAATAACCCATATGAGCACTGGTTTATTTGATTTTATTTTTTGACATAGTGTACATTCACTTTTATATACACTTAATATTAATTTTCTCTTATTCAAGGTGTTCATCTACATTATGCACCTTGTCTAAATACTCTGTGTTGGTTCACTTTAAAGACAGCATAATAGCGCTGCACATTTCACTTACCCATTTTTCATTGTGGAAACTGATCTTTTGCTGTGCCGGCTGCTACTTTACAAACTTAAAGAGACAGAGCAGTATATCTGATTTAATTTTACACTTGGATATTAAATTCTTTGCTTACAGTAATATTAAGACCTTGAGTAATTAGTTTATCTGTTACTCTGGGGGTATTTAAGTCAAACTCAATGATGTCATTTTAGACCACTTGACATCACATGATGTTACTCTGTAAGTAGAATCAAGCTGCTTGTTCTTCTCTGCAGACATGTCTTTGTGTGTGTGATAAATGTCCTTGCTCTCACACTATAACATCTAAAAAAACAAAACAAAAAAAAAAACAAAAAACAGAATGGTATTTGCAGTGAATGTTGTTGCCCTAGGATAGGAATTGTGTTACCAGTAGAACTGCTAGGTAAAAAGAAAAAAAATGCAAATTGATGCAGTCACAACATTTTATGACTGGTAAGCTGCAATATTTTTGCTCTTGAGTTTGAATATACCTTAAGTCAGTGTTATGTAAAAGTATGGTATGTGTTTTATGGAGCAAGCCAATGCCCAAGAGATATGCTTCCCTTATCCAACTGCATTCTTCATGCCTAACAGGAAGTTAAACTATATATATATATATATATATATATATATATATATATATATGCATTTTTATGGTTGCAACTAGAGGTCCCTGCATTATGTTACATGCACAAAAATATAATAATCAGCAAATTTGTTTGGGTTCAATTCAAGGGCAGGTTTGGTGTCCAAAAATCCACAAATTGCAAACATTATTGTGAAACCAATTGAAGTTAAATGGAGGCCAATCTTGACAATCTATTCTCCTCATTTTCAAGGCTGATAGGCAGGTAACTGTCAAACAAAGAGCATAAGCAGCTGGGTACTGCCAGAGAGAACATGTAACAATATATAAAACATTTTTAAAATACCAGTTGTCCAGTAGCAGCTCTTTTGTTATGATGTAATTTGAAACTTTGAAAATCCACAATTCCTTTAAATAACTTGCTTGGGGGATACCTCAAACCTGCCTATGATGTGGCACACCTCCAGAATGTATTCCAGCAAAAGTGACGTTTACAAAGGAAAAAAACACATTTGTCACTAAACTGCACTTCCCTGTCCTCCAACATTAAACAAAGGGCATAAAGAGCTGGGCAATGCCAATTATCAATAAGGAGATAAGGTTCTTTGCTATGGAGCTTCCTCCTGGCACAGTACTGTCCCTATATTGAGGAAATGTGATTTGGTGGCAGGCTCACCCCCACCTTTTTCTGTTCAGACAGTCTGCATGCTTGGATAAGGATCTGGAATGAAATTTAGGGACACCCCATGCCTTTATGGGTTTTTTTTGTGGGGACCCCCTTAAATCCATGCCAAGCTCCTAACTAGGATATTGGTCTAGTATGAATTTTGGGGGAAACTCTATGTCTTATTTTTTTTAACACCTCCTTTGAAAGCAGGTAGCTGGTTACAATCAAAGAAGCGTGTGGCTTTTTAAGAGATTTTAAAATATGATCTAATCCTAGCAGTTATGTTATTATGAGAAGAATTTTAAATTACAGCAAAAACTATTGCAATTGGCCTAATAATTAAGCAAACAAAAAAATACAGAGAGAATAATACATTATAGTTACCCTACAAAAGCAATAGAGTGGAACACTGTGTAGAACAGGTAGGCTTTAAAATGGCTGCTGACTAGACCCTCAAAGATGGCTGCTGATCAATGGGTGGAGTTTGTCTTCCCAAAATGGCATCTAGCTATACCAGAAGAAGATGTGGGCTCTGGGATGGCTGATGATCCCCTATCTGTCTACCTGAGCTTCCCATTTATTCAGTGAAAACAAAGCAACCCAGAATCCTGGTGTCAGAAACCATGAACCAGACCGAGACAGAAGTACAGTAAAATCACACTCATTTATTAATAAAAATAAAAAGGTAAATAGAGTAAGCGTAGTCAAAGCATAGCCAGAGTCCAGTAACTGGATCTGGTAGTCAGCCAAGCCAGAGTTCAGTAACCAGATCAGGTAATCAGCCAGGCCAGAAGTCAGGGATCCAAGTAGAGGAAGTTGTTATTTAGTTATTTAGTGGCAGTAGTAATACTTCCTCTTTTCAGGCAGGTGAACACTCTTATTTAGTAGAACAGCAAACACTCAAAGTCTGGGTGTCCATGAACAACAAAGCCATTCCTAGTAAAGCTGAAGACAGAAGAAAACATGTCAAATGGAACTAAAAGCTCCACCTGCTGACTGAAAAGAAGGTTACATAATATTAGTTTCCAACATTCGCTATTTACCTGAATAAAAAATTATTTAAATGTATTTGTTATTTTATTTTGTTACTATCAGCACTTTTACTTTATAGCCGCACTATATATAAATATTTCAGTTTGCTCTTTTCTATGAATAATTTGTAATTTATGACTATATAGAATTGTTTGCTAGCAATGCAAACAAGCCAAGTCAGTCCAGAGCAGTAACAACTTAAAGTGATTGTAAAACTTTGTTAATTTTTTAAAAAACAATAACAAACATGTCATACTTGCCTCCACTGTGCAGCTCATTTTGCACAGATTGGCCCGAACACCGTCTTCTGGGGTCCCTCGGCGTCTCGATAACCCCTTAGGAGAAGCGCTCACCCAGGGGGGTTACCTTACGGGTGCGCTCCCAAGTCCATCATGCGGCATTCATAGCCGCCAAATGTTGGCCCCGCCCCCAGTGCCTGTGTCATTGGATTTGATTGACAGCAGCGGGAGCCAATGGCTGCGCTGCTATCAATCTATCCAATCAAGAGCTGAGAACCCTGGGCAGAGGAAGAGCGCGTCCCTGACGGATGAAGTTCCAGTGCTCTGGTAAGTAAAATGGAGGGGGCTAGGGGGCCAGTCACTGGCAGATGTTTTTTCACCTTAATGCATAGGATGCATTAAGGTGAAAAAACACAAGGGCTAAGAAACCCCTTTAAATAAGTACACCAGAGTGAAAATTGTGTTCTTTCACTATGTGCAAGTAATCAAAAACTATTTCATGAAAAAAACATGACAGTTTTCAGCATGTGGAAATGTTGTGAAATCAGCAGATCTTGCATCATTCATCAAAGCAGATGAGAGGTTTCCTTTTTGTATGTCCTTCCTGTTAATTCTAAAACATCAGGGCAAGCACCAGTATTTCTAAGCAATTTGATCCCTGGAAATAAATGATCTTATTTTTATCTTTTTAAGAATAAGAGAAGATTGTTTCCTGCTCTGTTAGCAACAGATTGGGAAATAATTTATTACACTCCTGTGGGATGTTTACACAATGCTTTCCAAACAATTTTTAACAATAAACAATATACTGATATCAACACATAACCAAATAGTGAGTGAACATTATTTACTGTATATTGTGCAATGGATATATACCGTATTTTCTAAGAAACATGCATACAACATTAAAATCAGGAAGTACTTTCCACTGTTCTGAAATATTTAAACAGAAAAAGCTTGAATTAAAACTGTAAAGTATTGGTCAATTTTGTACTTATTTTAAAGGCCACATATTTGTATACAGATATACTATATAATTTGATTGTATTAATTAATATGTGGGACATGGTGTATCTAATTAGAAATAAAAACACTGACTGCAAGAGAAGTATGGGCTTACAAACCCTCCTTATACTCACCTAGGTGAATGCAATAAATAAAAATGCGCAACAAAAAAACAAAAAAATCTTCATATATAAATGCGAACAAGTGCTGTGATTTAAGTGAAGACAATATTATGCATTATAGTCCATACAGTGCTTGCGTGGATGCAAACAATCAAGGACGGACTTTTTAGGAGAACAAACAATTTTTCTGTTCATCAAAAGAGTAATGCCGCGTACACACGGTCGGACTTTCTGGCCCACTTGGTCCGGCACACTTTCTGACGGACTTTGTCCGCCAGGTGCGCCGGACTTTAAAACGGACGGACTTGCCCACACACGACCGGACTTTGCGGCGGGCTAAGTCCGCCTGTCTTTCCGACGGACTTTCGTCGGAGTTACGGCGGACTTTCAGAATGAACGGACTTGCCCACACACTGACAAGTCCGTTCATTTTGAACGTGACTCAGGTGCGATGGGACTAGAAAAGGATGTCAATCTTGCCGCTTTTATCGGCGAGATTGACACCTTGCGAGCCCCGTCGCGGGTCATACCAGGCCCTTAGGTCTGGTATGGATTATAAAGGGAACCCCCTACGCTGAAAAAACGGCGTGGGGTCCCCCCTAAAATCCATACCAGACCCCGATCCGAGCACGCAGCCTGGCCGGTCAGGAAAGGGGGTGGGGACAAGCGAGCGCCCCCCCCCCCTCCTGAACCGTACCAGGCCGCATGCCCTCAACATGGGGGGTGGGTGCTTTGGGGGAGGGGGGGGCCCTGCGGGGCCCCCCCTCCCCCAAAGCACCTTGTCCCCATGTTGATGAGGACAAGGGCCTCTTCCCGACAACCCTGGCCGTTGGTTGTCGGGGTCTGCGGGCGGGGGGCTTATCAGAATCCGGGAGCCCCCTATAATAAGAGGGCCCCCAGATCCCGGCCCCCCCACCCTATGTGAATGAGTATGGGGTACATGGTACCCCTACCCATTCACCTAGGGAAAAAGTGTAAATAATAAAACACAACACAGGTTTTTAAAATATTTTATTAAACAGCTCCGGGGGGGATCTTCCTCCGGCTTCGGGGGTCTTCTTCCGGCTTCGGGGGTCCCTCCAGTTCATCTTCTCCCGGCGTCCGGTTGGTTCTTCTCCGCTCTCTTCTCCCAGTGTTCCAGTTCTTCGGCCGGCTCCTCCGCTGTCTTCAGGTAGCTCTCTTGCCAGCAGGAGACACCGCCCCCTTTTGATGTCACAGTCCCTGGGCATGCTGGGACTGTGACGTTTTAGGGGGCGGGGTCTCCGCCTATATAAGTCACAATGGAGCCCTCAGAGAGCAGTTCAGCCGGAGAGAGCGTCGTGTCAACATCTGGAGAAGAGAATAGAAGCCAAGAAGCCCAGAAGACAAGAAGCCCAGAAGTCCGGACCTCTGGCAAGAGAGCTACCTGAAGACAGCGGAGGGGCCGGCCGAAGAACTGGAACACCAGGAGAAGAGAGCAGAGAAGAACCAACCGGACGCCGGGAGGAGATGAACCGGAGGGACCCCCAAAGCTGGAAGAAGACCCCCAAAGCCGGAGGAAGATCCCCCCGGAGTTGTTTAATAAAATATTTTAAAAACCTGTGTAGTGTTTTATTATTTACACTTTTTCCCTAGGTGAATGGGTAGGGGTACCATGTACCCCATACTCATTCACATAGAGTGGGGGGGCCGGGATCTGGGGGCCCTCTTATAGGGGGCTCCCGGATTCCGATAAGCCCCCCGCCCGCAGACCCCGACAACCAACGGCCAGGGTTGTCGGGAAGAGGCCCTTGTCCTCATCAACATGGGGACAAGGTGCACCCACCCCCCATGTTGAGGGCATGCGGCCTGGTACGGTTCAGGAGGGGGGGCGCTCGCTCGTCCCCACCCCCTTTCCTGACTGGCCAGGCTGCGTGCTCGGATCGGGGTCTGGTATGGATTTTAGGGGGGACCCCACGCCGTTTTTTCGGCGTAGGGGGGTTCCCTTTATAATCCATACCAGACCTAAGGGCCTGGTATGCCCCGCGCTCGCCGCAATAGGAAAATTTGTTTTTCCTATTGCAGCGAGCGCGAAATGCAATACCCTGCCCTCGCATTGTATCTGGTCCGTTAGACCAGCATACACACGAGCGGGCTTTCCGTCGGACCAGCACACAGACGAGCGGACTTTCCGCCCAAAACTGAGTCCGACGGAAAGATTTAAAACATGTTTCAAATCTAGGTCAGGCGGGCTTTTGGGGAAAAGTCCGCCTGAAAAGTCCGCCGGAGCCTACACACGGGCAGATTGTCCGGCACACTCTGGTCCGCCGGACCAAGTATGCCGGAAAGTCCGCTCTTGTGTACGCGGCATAAGGCAAAACAGCGCCGCTTACTAGATCTGATGGATCTCAAATTATAGAGATCCGACAGGCACACACAGGAGGGATCACTTGGCCAAATACAGTGTATCCACAAACTCTTTCAATAGCAGGATCCTTCCTCCTATAGCGGCTCTCCACTGCTGCAATATTATGGGAAAACATTCCCATGGTGTATGACCTTAGAGGCAGCGCCGATCAGGGTGCGTGAGTGGGCATGTACCTCCTACCTCAACACTTATATACGATCAGATGATCACCACTAAACTCCGACACCTACGGATACTGAGTATAGTTTTGTTTTTTCTACTTACTAATGCACTATAAATAAGATCTGTTTGAAAGGTAAAACAAGAAATAACTAACGTCCAATATGCCTGTTTGTATCTATATTTTATGCATGCCTCAAAAAAATTTGCATAACATTGTATTGTGAAATGTTTTCAATAAAAATCTATTGAGTAAAAAAAAAAAAATTCTTCATCAGTTTAGGCCAATATGTATTATTCTACATATTTTTGCTAAAAAAAAAATCTCAATAGGCATATATATTTATTGGTTCGCGAAAAAGTTATAGCGTCTACAAGCTATGGGAAAGATTTATGGCATTTTAATGGCATTTTTATAATTTTTGTTTTTTTTACTATTTACTTTTTTTAAT
Source organism: Lithobates septentrionalis (assembly GCA_037952835.1). Lineage (NCBI taxonomy): Eukaryota > Metazoa > Chordata > Amphibia > Anura > Ranidae > Lithobates > Lithobates septentrionalis. The sequence continues at coordinate 3,141,091 of JBBDGP010001187.1, read as the reverse complement.
GGCGGTATTGCAACATTGCGATGGACAGTTCGGACACTTTTGACACATTTTTGGGACCATTGACAAATATACAGCGATCAGTGCTCTAAAAATGCACTGATCACTGTGTAAATGTCACTGGCAGGGAAGGGGTTAACATTAGGGAGCGATCAAGGGGTTAAATGTGTGTTCCCTCAGTGTGAGTTAACCATATGAGCATAGGACTGAGTAAGAGAGGAGACATATCGCTGTTCCTACTTACTAGGAACAAACTACATGTTTCCTCCCCTCTGACAGCATGGGGATTTGTGTGTTTACACACACAAATCCCCATGCTGGCACTCGTGCACATGATTGCACGTGGCTGGCGGTGATCGAGACCGCCGGCCATGCGCATCAGGTCCCCCACTGTGCAGCTTCTCCGTGGCTTCCTCGTGGCATTAGAAGGGGACGGGGTCATCCGTTTACGTCACTGGGTGGCCCCGCCCTCAGCTATATAACAGCTGTCACCCAGAAGAAGCGGCACTCGGCAGGAGTGAGGGGCGGGAGTACCCCTTACCAATTCACATAGGGGGGGCCAGGATCTGGGGGTCCCCTTGTTAAAGGGGGCTTCCAGATTCTGATAAGTCCCCCACCCACATACCCCCACAACCACCAGGCAAGGGTTGTGGGGATGAGGCCCTTGTCCCCATTAACATGGGGACAAGATGCTTTGGATTCAGACCCCAAAGCACCCTCCCCACGTTGAGAGCATGTGGCCTGGTACGGTTCAGGAGGGGGGGCACTCTCTCATCCCCCCTTTTCCTGCGGCCTGCCAGGTTACATGCTTGGAAGGGTCCGGTATGGATTTTGGGGGGACCCCTACGCCATTTTTTGTATTTGGCGCAGGGTTCCCCTTAATTTCCATATCAGACCTGAAGGGCCTGGTATGGATTTTGGGGGGTCCCCCACACAATTTTTTTTACATTTTTGGTTCAGGGTTCCCCTTAATATTCATACCAGACCCAAAGGGCCTTGTAATGGACTGGGGGGGAACTGATGCCCTTTTTTTCAATGAGTTTTATCTATGTTGCCAAGACCTGACAATTCATTACAGCCGCGATCAGTTTTAAATGACAATTTTTCCTTTAGAAATGTCATTTTGCTGTGGTACTGTTCTAAACATGGGAAAAATGCAGCACTTTACAGGCATACTATAGACACCCCCAGGCACGATATTTAAAGGAATATTTCATTTATATTGTTTCACTTAAAGCATTAAAAAAAATCACTGCTCCCGAAAAAAAAAAATTGCATTGATACATGTCCCCTGGGGCAGGACCCAGGTCCCCAAACACTTTTTATGACAAAAACTTGCATATAAGCCTTTAAAATGAGAATTTTTGATTTTTCATGTTATTGTCCCATAGACTTTAACGGTGTTCCGGCGGCTTTCGCAGTTGCACTGAACACCGCATATTGTTCGGTGTCCGTCGAACATCCTGAACAACCAAAGTTCGGCTCGAACTTATGCTTGGGTCAAACTGTTAGCCCATCCCTACAGAAGACCCATCAGCAGTTCAGTATAGTCACCTACTCCCAGTCAGGTATACATATGTAACAGCAAATTGTTTTATGGGTACCTTTAAGTACAATGCTGATTAAGATCAAAACAAAACAGTAAAATATTGCATACGGTTACTCAAAACATAAGAATGTGAAACCACTGTGCACAGTGACAAGGAGACTGCAGCAAATAATGTAACTCAATTTACTTTACTTTTAAAGGACAGAATCCTCAGGTTTAACTCAACAATAGGAAGTATGCACAGGAAATGCAATTCTGAAGGAGCACTATTGCCTTCATTAGATACATAACAAAGATGGTCTTCCTAAACATAAAAGTTTTGTACTTTGAATGTAAAGTCTATTCCTAATTTATGAAACAGTACGATATAGTAATTTTCTAGTTCTGCTAAACAAAACTTATACAGTATATAGTATGTACAAAGGTAACTACGAAATTGTAGGAAGTCAGGATATGACGAAACGTGTCAGGGCGTGGCCTACACGACGCCGAAAGTGACGTATGCGCTCCACCGCAGCTGGATCCACAACCAGGAAGTGTTTTTCGCTCCTTGGGGCTTTGAACCAGCTGATCTCTGGAACGGTGAAGTGCACAACTTCCATTGCTTAATCGATTGCATTGTTTTGTACGTATTTGTGAGATGTGAGATGTGATGGGTTTCTTTTAATAAATGGAATTACGCTATGTGCGCTTTTCTTTTGTTATCAATTTATTTGGAGCCCTGATCCCCTGTGAATCCCCCAGAGTGGTGCTGGTAGCGGTTTTTGATCAAGAGATTTTCTTCTCTTGGAGGCTTACTTATCTTTCAGCTCTGGTGAGTGTAACCCCCTGGGGGGAGTGTGTTCTCACATGGTGGAATTGAACTGACCGGTGGAAGGTGCACACTGAGATTCTGCTTTATTATCACCTATGAACACTCTCTAAACCACTTTCCAAACTCTGCACTACTTTTAAAGGACTTTCGTGTGAAGTTGGCCACATGATTTTATATTTCTTGCTCAACACTAGAGCTGTTTGTAGTGTGTTATCACAATTCTATTGTTTTTTTTTATATACTGCTTTTTTACAACTACGAAATTGTGTTTTAACTTTATAACTAATTTGGCTGGCAAGTTTTTACTAAGGAAGTTTGATAAACCAATCTTGACTCAATAATGGAGTTCGAATGTGTCAAAAGGACCTCTGAAGGTTTCTAAGTTCTGCTAACTTAATTTTAACAGTAAAAACCACTGAACTCTAAGGTGATACTTTTTAGAGGAGAAGTGACATGAGACAATTGCAATGTTTTGAAATCACTGAAAAGCTTAGGTAAGTGACCAAAAAACTAAAAATATGGGCTCACTGTGTCAGCATGTTGCTCCTCTGGGCCCAATGTGTCAACATTTTGCTCCTCTGGGTCCCATTAGACAAAACATTTTCTTAGAAGGGGATCAAGTATTTACAGTACAATAAAAGTCTCACATATGTTTTCTCTAAACGTTAGGTTTACTAATAAGACACTATACTGGATGGCAGTCACTTGCTGTGTGGTTTTAAAAATAGGACTAAACAAAATTATAACCTTACCTAGTCTATCCTTATCACTGATATGACAATACTGTAAATAGGAAAATTCATCTACAGTAGCTGTACCGTACTGCTACTTTAACTTTAAGCTGAATTGGGTCTTTTACCACCTAAAAGCTTCTCAACCTGCAGGATATGGTCTGTAAGAGGTTGTTATCAGCTTTTACTAATGTTCTTTCATAATTATGTTACATGCTATTACAGCCTCTTGTGTATATAGGTCAAAGTCAAAATAAAAGGCTAATTATTTCTAAAATAGCAGAATTTCATAAACAGCATCTAGTTACTCAAACATATTTTGTGTTTGTTCTATTAAGTAATTATTTATGATCTAGGGCTGAAACAGTACTCATATAGAGACATCGCTATCTTTGTAACAATCACAATATTTATATAGCAAATGGTAAAATCAAGCTATATAATGTAAGAAAACATTATTTCTTGCTATCCAGTAGAGCGTATCTTGCAGTCCTGTTTTTTTGAGCTAACTACATGAGCAGTGTTCTAAAACTTTCCATTATGTTGACATTTGAAGTGTATGTAAACCCCAAGTGCAAAAATACCTGTTGATTTTGCCAGTAATTTTTAAAGCTGGTAACTTCTTGTGCTCTGTACTTATGCACAATGAAGGCTTATGCCCTATACACACGGTCGGATTTTCCGACGGAAAATGTGCGATCGGAGCATGTTGTCGGAAATCCCGACCGTGTGTGGGCTCCATCAGACATTTTCCATCAGATTTTCTGACACACAAAGTTTGAGAGCAGGCTAAAACATTTTCCAACAACAAAATCCGATCGCGTCAATTCCGACTGTGTGTGGACAATTACGATGCACAAAGTGCCACGCATGCTCAGAAGAAATTCCGAGACGGAACAGCTCGGTCTGGTAAAATCAGCGTTCGGAATGGATATAGCACTTTCGTCAGGCTGCAATGTTTAAAATTGTTTAATGCAGCGCACTCTGTTCTTCTTTATAATGCTAGAAGAATGAAGTTGTTTTGCTGCTGATATTCACACACAAACTTCTTTCTTTATTATTTATCGTGATTTCATCAATATATTTTGATTTTTCACATCTGACCAAAAAGATATATATATATATATATTTTTTGGTTTGTATTTTTTTCAAGCCTGATCGTGTTTTTAATTTTTATTTATTTTATTTTTTTCTCCAGAATATTTTTGGGTGTGTTTTGTGTGTCAAGTTACCATAACATCATTATTATCTTGTATTATTAAATCTCAAGGAGATTGCTTGGTGTTGGTGTCTCTTGTTAATTTCACATTGTATTTTTGAACTGTACCTGCCTCCTCACAAACAAACTGTCCTTTTTGAAGGAAAACACACATAGGCGAGTATAATAAAACAAAAAATCCTTTATTAAGGGCTCAGAACTAAACAAAGAGGGAGGCAACGCTGGATAAACAGCAGAAATTGGCGAAGCCTTTGGCCCCCAGGGCACACATCAATTATTTTACTGCAAAATTGGTGGCCTGAGGAGTCCATATCTAAGGGAGTACAGTCTGGTCCAGAAGTCAAAGAGATCCTAAACAGCTGCAGATGACATGTATGTCCCCAGGCTGTGGTCATACAAGAGCCTGCTACTTTTGCCAGACCAGACTGAACCCAGGGCCATCACTCTCTGGTCTTCCTTACACGCTTCCTTCCCGGCTGTGGCTCTGGTGTTGGAGGTGTGGCAGGAGGAGGAGTAGGACCAGGAGGTGGAGGGGGAGGAGGAGGAGGACCTGGAGGAGGAGGAGGACCATGGGTGAGCTGACAAATGTGGGTTTCACATGTGAGTTGGCCCCTCAACCCCTTATTTAGAGCTTCCAAAATTACAAACTCACATAAGAGTCGTTGGCCTACCTCCATCTGCATCATTTTGCATGCAGTTAGCTCTGCAAAATCATCTTCCACACTGTCGGGTGTTCTGAGGGCCTCAGTAGCCTTCCAATATAGGCCTATTGCAGCCTCCTCCAGGTTACTCCTCTTCCTGCCACTTTGCCTTTGAAGGCGGAGGAGAGGGACCTGGGTATTGGGCAGCCTGCTTGGCCCGGCCACCTCCTGGCTGAGACTTCTCTGTGTATGAAAAAGGGACATGGTTTTAATTTTTGCTTTATCAATCACAATCAGAAATTAGTACTCCAAACTAACATATATTTAACATCATTGATTGGACAACCAGAAATATTTAGAAGAATGCTATACCTGGCTCAAGCTGTGCTTCTCCACATGTTGCTGCCTGGAATCTGATCTGCCAGAAAATGCAGTCTGTCATAGTACCACAGCCTGGGGACATAAACGTCATCTGCAGCTCCTGATCTCTGGGAATCCTGAACCTTCTTGTGCTCCCTTAGATAAGTGCTCCTCATGCCACAAATTAGGATCTTCAAATAGGTGATGTCTGCCGTAGGGATCACCGGCTTCACAATTTCCAGCAAATTATCCAGTGCTGCCTTCCTCTTTGGTTCTTATATTCGGGGTGGTTTACCTGCCACAGACAGGGCAGCTCCCTGAACATATCTATGAAGATTGACATAAAGTCCTGATCATTGACTAGATCCATTTTCAATGCAAGACACAACACCAGACAAACCCTAATGTAAGCCTAAAGTCTTATAAACTTGTCTAAATACAGGCCTCAATCTAGAAGCAGTAAAGGCCCAAATTTAAATCTTACCTTCGTTTTTATGATAGGCGTCTCCGATACTCCTTCCTCCGCTCACAGATCGTACGTACTACGCACGCGTGTTAGGCTTTATATACACTGCGCATACGTGAAACTGCGCCCGCCCCTGACGTTCTTTCTAGTCTATTCCCCACCCCTTCTCGATTGGCGCAGTGGGGAAGAGCACATGGCGGAGACACAGCAGGTGTCTGATAATTACACCAATGAGGAGGAGGAGGAGGAAAGCCCGGAGCCTGAAACGTCCCGATCCCGGAAGAGATGATTTAAGGCATCAAATATGTCCTTTGGGGAGATGTTGGAGATGGTTGACATCCTGAAGAGGGCCAACTATTACGGGAAGTATGGACCTTACCCCAACCCCAGTGTCAGAAAGGCCAAGATCATGGCGAAAGTGGTCAAAAGTCTGCAAAAGAATTTGGGGGTACTACGATCCAAGGATCAGCTCAGGAAGCAGTGGTCGGACCTCAAATTAAGGGAGCATGATCAGTACTGAAGGATCAGGAGAGTGCTGCAAAAAAGTAAGTAGTTGTCCTGTGTTCCTATTCTTTATTTTTATTATGTTTGTGCTGCTCCATGTGAACTTTCATGTTCATGGGCACATTTTTCGTTCGTATAAAACATTGTTTGTTCGGCATAGAAAACACCATTGTTTTGGCCATATGCATTTGAAGACATTTTTGCTAGCCTACTTCTCTTAAAATAATTGTGGAGTCTAGATGGGTTTGTAACTAGAATGTAATGCAAACTAGATTCTGTGTAAGGAGAGGACACTCAGCAGCTGTTTACACATTTGGACACTGGAGCACTAGTGTGGGACACCAGAACACCCTTTTTATTAGGGGGCCCACACAGGTGCTCCAGTGTATACTATAGGGGTGTCTCCATCTGTGAAGCTTGTACAAAATAGGTAAGTATTCAAGCTTGACAAAGGAAAAAAATATTTCTTCATCTTGGAACTCTGCCAAAATAGACAATTGTACCCCACTTCCAAGCAATGTTTCATATTCCTATTTCTGCCATCAAATATCTGTGTGCTAAGTATACCTATTTTTTTTTACATAGGGGAGAAAAGACTCGGAGGACACCACTCAGCAGAAGAGACAACAGACCCCCCACCTCATGAAGAAGGTGAAATCCCCCAAAGCCAACAGGAGGAGGAGGAGGTAGACATGGTGGAAATTGTCACCACAACAGATGAGTGTCTGCGACCACAGGCTCAGGTAAGAGATGGATGCCGGCAGATTTATAATACATGGTGCGTTTTTGTTTCTCTATTTTTAGGTGATCGTGATGTTGTGGATCCAGGTCATTTCACCAGTAAAAGTGCACAGATCCTGATCGGGGAGATCATCGGGTGTAATAGGGACTTGGAAAACATCCAGAAAAACATCAATGATGTTAAAAACAAAATGAAAAACATCATTGATGTTTTAGGGAGAGTTTAAAACACCTCCAAATCCCTTCCTTTTTTGTGGTATTTGTAAAGTAAAATTTTTTGACATTTTTTGACATTTTATAGAAAAGCCAAATTTTGAAGATGCACACAGTGTGTCAACATGTGCTATCTGCCATCACGGGAGATCAATGTAGGCGTTTTGGGGGTGCAACCCCTTCCTCAATAATAAAGTAGCTGAGAGGAAGGGGTTGCACCCACAAAACACGTCCCTTGATCCCTCGTGATGGCAGCTAGCACATGTTGACATTCAGCAATTTGTGTGCATCTTCAAAATTTGGCTTTTCCAGGGGTGACTTCACCCCATATGAATGCAATATCAAACACAGTTTCTAAATACTCATGTCTGATATTGCCTTCAATTTCTACAAAAGTTGAACTTTGTAAGTTCCACATTTGTGTATTTCTTGTTTGTTTGAAACATGCCTGTTTTACCTTAAATGGACATTTCAATATTTATTAATGTTACCTAAAAAATTGTTAGACAACAAACATGGTGGTTTGTTTTAAAAACCTTTTAGAAATGCACATGTGATCGTGCTGGTATTAAAAAGATTGATAATCAAGAATGTGTGGATTATTGTTTCAATGCTCCTAAAATTTTGTTGTAGTAAAATTGGTGTTTTCAGTGGCAATGGGGGTTATTTCCTAAGGCCAAATCCACTTTGCACTACAAGTGCAGTTTCAGTGCTGGCTCAAGTGCACTTGTAGTGCAAAGTGTATTTTCCTTTAGTAAATAACACCCAACAGTGCTTTTTAAGGTTACACAATCACAACATTTTCAGGACTCCCCACATTTCTGTCAGGGTCAGCTAAAAGAAACACAAGCAGTAAATGTCATAGTAGTTAAAATTATTTCTTTATTTTAAAAATGTATCAGACATTGTCTGGCATACTGATGCCCCTCCCCACCCGCAAAGTAATCAAGGTATCTAAGACGGGCACTCAGGGGGAGCAAGCCAGGACGGCCACTTTCAAACGCCGTCAGGGTTGGTTCATTTACTTGAATTACGGCCTCAGGCCCAACTGAGGCAGCATAGTTGGCAGAATTTCGCCTTAAAAAGTTGTGGAAAACACAGTACGCCAGGATGATATGATACAGTTTATACTCCGCCATGTGTATAAGTTTAAGAAATAGGCAGAACTGGCTGGCCATGATTCCAAATGTGTTCTCCACCACTCTTCTGGCTCTGGCCAGCCGGTAATTAAAAACCCTCTGGTCCGGGGTGAGGGTCCTCATCGGGAATGGCCGCATAAGATGGTCCCCAGCGCAAACGCTTCATCAGCAACGAAGACGAATGGGAGTCCTTCCACATTGTCTTCTGGAGGTGGCAAGTCCAAGCTGCCATTCTGGAGACGCCTGTAGAACTCCGTCTGGGCGATGACTCCACCATCGGACATCCGGCCATTCTTCCCCACGTCCACATACAGGAACTCATAAGAAGCCGACACCACTGCCAACATCACAATACTGTTGAACCCCTTATAATTATAATAGTATGACCCAGAGTTGGGTGGTGGGACAATGTGGACGTGTTTCCCATCAATTGCCCCTCCGCAGTTAGGAAAGTCCCACCACTGGGCAAAGTGGGAGGCAACAGTTTGCCATTCCTGTGGGTTGGAAGGAAACTGTGAAGTCAAACAAGAAAAATAAATTAATCATTTTGCACATAAACAGGGAAAGCAGATAAGACACAAACATTCTTGGCCAACATCAGTATAACATTTATTTCAAGGAGTATTTAAAGACAAAGGTATAAGGTCCACCTATCAGATTCCCCCCCCCCCCCTCATGGGCCATTTGTGAAATTTAATGGGGGGGAGATGTTTTGGACAGGTAACCATCTCCACTTCATTGAGAGATGAATGCCTAAATAATGTTAATTACTTTGGCCAGCCCCTCCTTACTTTACACTATTGGCAGCCCACTGGACAGGTAAGAAGTGTCATAATACAAAGTGATAAATACACACTGCACACATTTTAGCACATTTTTACATTCTGCTATTACCTATCAAGATAATAATAGGATACAAAAACTTTAAACAGTACCAATTAAAAGTATTCAGGCAGGCCCTTGCACTACATGCTTTGGGGAATCCATCCATAAATCTGACCACTAAAGAGGTGGGTATAGTGTGTATGGGTTTGGCAAAGTCAGCAGATAGAGGATTGGTATCAGCTGAGTTACCAGTTGGGGGGAGGGAGGGTTCCAAATGATTTTGGGACACCAAAAAAAAGCCTCTGCCACTCTGCCTGAATTTAAAGCTCAAATCACATTTTTACACATTTTAGGGGGTGTTTGGGGTAAAGCACTACGATGGAGCTGACAAAATACATTGTTAAATGACTACACGAGGTGAATATAGGGCCAGGAGAGCATGCTGGGGAGGTAAGTGAAGGCAAATATGTATGAAGGACAACATTTTTTTTTAAAAAAAAACAGCATGCATGAGGACAAAGGGGACATTCACAGCATATAACAATCATGGTAATTAGGGAATGAGGAAAGAAATACAATACATTAACAAACATTGTATACAATAAAATGTGATGTTAAAGGATAAATCTTACCTTAATATACTCCTTCTGCAGGACCTGGATGATGGCAGAACAGGTCTCTGGGATAATGATCCCAAGAGCCTGGGGGGAGATGCCTGTCGAGAACTTGAGGTCCTGCAGGCTTCTCCCTATCGCCAAGTACCGCAGGGTGGCGATGAGCCTCTGCTCCGGAGTGATGGCTTGCCTCATGCAGGTATCCTGCCTGCTGATATAGGGGGTCAGCAAAGCCAACAAATGTTGAAATACGGGGTCCGTCATCCGGAGAAAGTTCCTGAAATCATCAGGATTATTCTCATGGATCTCACGGAGCAAAGGCATATGACAGAACTGGTCACGCTGGAGCAACCGATTCTTGGTCCATGAACTCCTCCCCACCTTGTTCATGGACTGGACTTGTGTCAAGGTAAGGACACCAACACCAAGCCCCCGCACAGCACAAACTCTACGAGGAGTACGTATACGCAACATGGCTAGAAAACGGTCGGCTGCTCAGAACGAAGTAACAGAATGCACTAAAGAACAGCAAGGCCTATGAAGAGCGACCTGAAAATCAGTAACGAATGAACACAAACACAACGACAAGTCAATTGTACTCGCTGCACGCACTGAAGACCAGATACAAACCCACAAGCACAAACTGAACAGCCGAAAACGATCTGAAAACCATGAGTCTGAAAAAGCGCGAATCTTCTCCCACCAAACTTTTACTAACACGAGATTAGCAAAAGGAGCCCAAAGGCCGTGCTTGGTTCAGAACTGCCCTTTTCTAGTCTCATCCTACGTGGTGTACGTCACCGCGTTCTTGGCGATGGGAAATTCCGACAACTTTGTGCAACCGTGTGTATGCAAAACAAGTTTGAGCCAACATCCCTCGGAAAAAATCCATGGATTTTGTTGTCGGAATGTCCGATCAATGTCCGATCTTGTGTACAGGGCATTAGAGTGATAAAGAGGGGGAGGAGATGAGGATCGGTCTGTGTGATTTGTAATCCAAAATAAAGGAAGTAGCAAAGCTGACACGTGCTCAGGAATTTGTAGCTGGGCTGTCATGTCCAGAAGGTAGGAGTATATTTATATTCTGGCACATTAACATTTTTTATGTACTTGCAACTTGTTTAAAGAGATAAAACATAGGGGGATATATATATATATATATATATATATATATATATATATATATATATATATACATACAGTATTTCAGACATGTACTAAACACTTTTTCTATTTCTATCATTTTAAGCATTTATCATGCCATAGTCACTCTTTAGAATTGTATTGGACTTTCTCAGGCCAGATGTTGGTGCTTGCAACCTGTTGGAACCTGTTGGAAACTGTTATATGAATTTACCACAAGGAGGCATGGTGGGAGGCAGTACAGAGGCCAAAGTGTCCATACTGTCCATACTGTGCATACTCAGCCCCTGTGCATGTGCAGAAACTGGACCACACAGCATCCTTGGTTACCAGAACATTTTCAGCTTTGCAACTGACAACCAGTTCTTGCAATAAAACATATAACAATAGACATTATGGATTCATGAAAGACAAAATTTGCCAGACAACTCTGGTTTCTTTTTGCGAAGAGGTAAGTAAACCATGGATAGAGGGGTGGCTGTGGACATGTATTTTTTACTTGGATTTTGCAAAAGCATTTGACACAGGTCCCCACACACGGCTCATGTGTAAGGTAAAGTCTACAGGCTCTAGGGTGTCTGTTTGATCTAGTGGTGAACCCCAAGGTTGAGTGTTGGGACCCTTACTTTTTAATATACTTATAAATGATATAGGCTCTGGGATTAAAAGTACCATTTCAGTCTTTGCAGATGACAGCAAGCTATGCAGTGGAATAACACCCTTACAGGATGTCTCCAACTTACAAGCCGACCTTAATGCACTGTTTAATTGGACAACTATGGCAAATGAGGTTAAATGTTGATAAAATGTAAAGTTATGCACTTGGGAGCTAAGAATATGCATGCATCATATAAACTGGGTGGTGGGGGGGGGGGGGCACTGGGGGAATCAATGGTGGAGAAGTATTTGGGTGTTTTTGTCAATCTTAAGCTTAACCCTTTCGCTGCCAGGCCCTGTGCTTCATTTTGTACACTCAGGTGGCCAGACCATTTTTGCAATTTTTCCTTTGCCTTTTTATTTTTCTCTTATAGCTTTCAGAATTTGTGAAAGATCCCCCAAACCATATATTTTCCGAAAGCACATGATCAGTAGAATAAAAAGAAGGTGCTACTGATTTGCACAAATGTTTATCAAACCAATATATTTGCAAAAAATACACTAAAATCAATATTAGCAGATAAAAACACAGCAAATTTGACAAAATTCCTACTAAATATAAAAGCTTAACCTGTATTGAGTTAATAAATAACAAATATTTGTAACTTTTAAATTGCGTCTTTTTGCGAAATGGTGAAAATTGAACAGACGCAAAAGTGTAAATATCCAAATTTCTCTAGAAATCTGAAGGGTTTCATTTCTCCCTACAGCTTTCAGAATTTGTGAAAGACCCTCAAAACCATATATTTTCTGAAAGCATATGACCTCTAGAAACAAAAGAAGGTGCTGCTGATTTTTTAGACCCCGTGGTATTTGCGCAAATGTTTATCAAACTATTATTAGCAGATAAAAACACAGCTAATTTTACAAAATTCCTGCTAAATCCATACTAAATATAAAAACTTGAGCTGTATGGTGTTAATAAATAACAAAAAGTTTTAATTTTTACATTGCACCATTTTGCAAAATGGTGAAAAACGAACGTACCCAAAAAATTCTCTAGAAATCTGGAGGTTTTCATTTTTTACTTACAGCTTTCAGAATTTCAAAAGGCCGCTCAAACTAGACATTTTCTAAAAGCACATGACCTGTAGAATAAAAAAGGTGATACAGATTTTTTGGGCCCTGCAATAATTGCACAAATGTTCATCATATCGCTATTTTCACCAAAAATACACTAAAATCATTATTATTGCGCATAAACACAACGTAACTTACAAAATTCCTGCTAAATTAGTACTAAAGCATCTTTCACATGTGGCATACTAAAGTGTATGCCCATGGGGGGCCATGTTTACCCGCACATGGATGCACAGGTGTTCCGTGCATCCCCGTACAAGCAGTCCCATTTATATCAATTGGGATGCAATGGGTGCACATGCATAGCTGCTGTTCCCAATCTGACAACTGTGTGGGTGTGGGTACATGACCCCGATCACAGACAGTGTGAACTAAGGGACATGCATGCGGACCTACATGGATGTAAAATTGGGAGCAACAGCTATGTTCGTGCAGTTGCTACATCCTACATGACATCAATGGGCCTGCCTGCACAGAGATGCACGGAACACCTGTGCATCCCTGTAAAGGTACGCTATGTATGTCCTGTGTGAACAAGGCCTTAGGCCCCTTTTACACAAGCACACTGACCGGGTCTGCCTGTCCATTTTTCAGGCTGGCCCAATTGGACCACCCATTGTTCTCTATGGAGAGACTGATGTAAATGGACATGTGTCCGTTTACACCCACCTACATCAGTTCCAGTCCGCTAAAAACAGACAGATGGGGTCCCATTCCCCATACATTTAGCAGATCAGATCAGATGGCACCTGATGGAAATGGACAGCCGGTCCGTTTCCATCTGACCGCCCCAAAGAGAACAGTGGGATGTGTCCACTCTGCATCAGCGGAGTGGACATGAACCTGTGATCCGCCTGCTCAGGGGGATCAGCAGACAGATTCCCCGCTGAGCAGGGGGATCTGCTTGACAGAGTCTGCTCCATGTGAAAGGAGTCTTACCAGGAGCGGCTGGTCCATTAGGGGCGCAGGGGCACCACCCCCTGCAGAGCGCCGGACTCATACATTTGTATGAGCTTTTATTTTTCAAGACACATGAATAGAGCCTGAGGCTCTAATTGGCTTGAAAGATGTTGGGCTTGGGGCACTGAGCATTGCACCTCTAACCCACCCACTTGTGACAAAAGCGATATAATATTTGCTATCATCTTCCGTCTTCTATTCCTGGCCAATCAGGACAGATTGGGTTGGCCGGGAGTAGAAGCTGAGGTATTCGTGGATGGGTGAGTGCAGGGGGGGGGACCGTCACCGTGGAGGGGTGAGTGCGGGCAGTCTTGGGAGGGTCCTAATATGTTTCTGGGTTTTTTTTTACAGTCATTTTATATATAGATATATATCTATATCTAGATATAGTTATATATATATATATATTGGAGGGTCTTTGGTGAGATATCAGAGGTCTAAACAGAGCCCCCATATCTCTTTTTTGAGATAGAGAAAGGGACTGAAGATATTCCTTTTCTCCGTATCACTTTACTTGAATGAATGGAATCTTTATATAGATTCCATTCATTCACAAACTGACATTCTGAAACATAGTACTGTAACTCTTGTGGTTACTATCAGATGTCAGTAAGCAAATATGAGCGATCATAGTGATCGCTGCATGTGCCCAGGGTGCTACACTGAGGGGGGTGGTAAACACATATTTACCAAGCCCCCCTAAGCCCAAACATCACCCGCACTGCTCCTCCCCTCCCCCCGCCAAGATCCCCAGCCTGTCAGTTTACCAGAGCAGAATCTGCAGGTTGCGGGAGGGGAAGGAGGGATGCTGCTGGAGCAGGGATGTATCAGGGATGTGGGGCCGGTATGGGGGGCTGAGTGATGAGGGGGACACATCTGGACCTCCCTAAGCCCCCAGCAGAACCTGAAGCCAGCAGGAGTGGCAGAGGAGGGATGCCGGCTTATGATGGTGGCTGCGGGGATCAAATTTGGGGGGGTCGGTTCGGGTGTTTGGGGGTCAGTGCTGGGGGGAGAAGAAGGCTGAAGGGAATAGGAGATGGGAGCGGGGGAGTAGTTTTAGGTGGAAGCTGTCATAGTTATTTCTGCCAAAACGCTGCTGTCCAGAACACACTGGCAGAGGGTTTTTTTTCTGCCACTAATCTCTCCTGCCAAAAAACACTGGTAAAAGCCTATGTGTGCATAAACACATTGAATAATATGCAGGAGAATATGGAGGCAGTTAAAAAAATTGTTGGATGCCTAAAACAGCATCTGTAAAAATGCACAATGTGCATGAGGCCTAAATTTGACAGCTTCCAGCTCAGGACTTTGTTGTTTGGGAGCTAAAACAATCAGTGACTCATCCCAACTCAGCCCATTCAACTTTAAGCCAGGGACTCTGATGAATGTAAACAAACAGCGGGAATCCTAATAGTCAATACCAATGCCATGTCTAATAGACAATATCGACTTTGCAGTCTCACCAGAACCTTTATTCCCCACTAATTCTCAAAATATGATTGAAAGCTGCATCAAGACAAACTTTAGATTCCCATCAACAGTCTATCCAGTGCATCACAAAGAAAAGTTTGTACCTACCTTTGAGAAATTCGTCATGATGGAATTTAATAAATTGAATCAGGAAAAAGGCCAAACATTCCACAACCTAACAAAAAAGGAACATAAGGCATTGCTTAATCTCAAACAAAACCCAGAAATCACCATTAGGAATGTTGACAGACTGAAGATCCTGGAAGACACAACCTACTACAAGATACTAGACACAGATCCAACAGAACCATTCAAGGCCCCTCACCAAAAAGAAAAACACATTCTTAAAAATATGCAGCCCTAAATCTTTTACCACCTAGGTATTGATTATAATCTCTTGCAGAACTTTTTCCCTTTTAGATAAGTTATATATTCAGATAAGAGGGACAGCAATGGGAACATGCTTTGCACCCAGCTATGAAACATGTATATGGGTACATGGTACAGGTACATTTCCCTGATAATCAAGTTGTGGTCCATATAAGGAGGGCGGTTTTGGAGACATTGCTGAGTACTCTTGGGTTCTCATCATTGCAGGGTGAAGTGTTCCAGGGAAGTTTGGCTAGAGAAAGGATTGATTTCCAGTATTCTCTGGATTAATGAGTCTGCATTAAGGAAAGGAATTTCATAGGTTCAAAGAGTTTTGGGTGGGAAAAACCTCCCACTTGTGTGAATCTATTCTGAATACTGCTTATATTGTTTTTCATGCTCACACCTGGCCTTTTTATGATTATTATATGTGAACAATTTGTGTGCCCTGCTTTCTTTCTCAACCTGTTGTTTGTTTTTGACTTTTACAATCTTGATTTCCTTTTAACATATTTTGTTATATTCTTTGTAGCTTTTAAATGATGATAGTGTTACTTTATTTTATATTTTCAAATGTCTCTTTTTGTTATTCTTTATGGTTTTTTTGTGTGTTTTGATGTTTTTTTTAGCCTTTTAAATATATTGCCTCTGGGAATATATTTTCCATCTGTTTGCATAAAGCTGATTTCAAATATTCCCCTTTCTGTTTTATGTTCTTTGATGACAATATTCCTTCCCAGTTGAAGTTCCAATATGTAGGGAGAACATCTAGACCTTTACATATTAGAATAGGAGAACATGTGAATAATATTAAAAAAGGTTTGGTCACTCACAACTAGGGATGAGCCGAACACCCCCCTGTTCGGTTCGCACCAGAACATGCGAATAGGAAAAAAGTTTGTTCGAACACGCGAACACCGTTAAAGTCTATGGGACACGAACATGAATAATCAAAAGTGCTAATTTTAAAGGCTAATATGCAAGTTATTGTCATAAAAAGTGTTTGGGGACCTGGGTCCTGCCCCAGGGGACATGGATCAATGCAAAAAAAAGTTTTAAAAATGGCCGTTTTTTCAGGAGCAGTGATTTTAATAATGCTTAAAGTCAAACAATAAAAGTGTAATATCCCTTTAAATTTCGTAGCTGGGGGGTGTCTATAGTATGCCTGTAAAGGGGCGCATGTTTCCTGTGTTTAGAACAGTCTGACAGCAAAATGACATTTTGAAGGAAAAAACCCATTTAAAACTGCCCGCGGCTATTGCATTGCCGACAATACACATAGAAGTTCATTGATAAAAACGGCATGGGAGGGGGGCATGGCCTGGCCGGAGACCGAGATGGCAGCATAAGTTGTGAGCTCCTGCAACCCGGGAACCGAATCTAACCTAATAGACTGCCTACATCTGTGAGCCACTATGAACAGATCCACCCGGAGCTCCTCGGCAACCCGCACAGCCATGGATCCAGGTACCCAGCTTAGCAGAAATATTCCGGAGCTATTCCGGACCCAAATGCAACCACGCCATGCGGCCGCACAGGCCCAATCCCTGGCCTCACCTAACTCCCAACACGGAGACATGAAGGGGAGCACACAAACCCCCAGTCTGTTCGACCTAGAGCAGGTGGCCACGGATATAAAGAACACTGTCACAGCTGCGATTGCTGATCTAAAATCAGAGCTACAGGCAATGACACACCGAATAGATGATGTTGAACAAACAACCGTGACTCATGCAGCCACCATTCGACAGGTCCAACATACATACGACGCACAGCTATCCCACATGTATGACCTCCACAGACACATCGAAGACCTCGATAACCGAGGCAGGAGGCACAATATCAGGGTAAGGGGTGTCCCTGAAAGCACAGATCCGGGCTTGATTCAACAAACAATCTGCACAATCTTTAATGATTTGATAGATCGCCCCGCAGATTCACAGATTGAAATGGAAAGGGCCCATCGGGCTCTACGCCCTCAACCCCGTGAAAATGAACCACCAAGGGACATAATCTGCTGTGTTGTAAACTTTCCACTTAAGGAGGAGATTCTCCGCAAAGCCAGAGAGAAAGGCCGCATTCTCCATAATGGCGCAGAAATTAAACTGTTTCAGGACTTGTCCCAGATAACTCTACAAAACAGGAGAGCACTGCGCCCCCTGCTGTACCCGAAACATCCAATATCGATGGAAGTTCCCCTTCGCCCTGTCTGCGTCCGCCAGGGGACGCTCGGCTTTGCTTCGTACACCGGAAGATCTGCAGAGTTTCTGTGAACATCTTGATCTTCCTAACATTGAGCTGCCGGATTGGGGATCTTTCTATTTCCCAGCTGAACCGTGGCTTCCAGTATCGCTCAACCCCTCACCTAAAGCACAACGACAGAGATCGCGCAGACACAGAACAGATAGATCTTCTCCAACCCCAAGATCGTCTCGCCGAGATTTGTACCAGCGAGGACCAAACTCTCCCGCCTCGCCTCCAGGGAGGAGGGCCCTGCAGGAAACATGAGTCGCACATTACGACATTGCCATGGATCGCCGCCTGTGAGTATGACTTGCACTCCAGAGACACCATACCCACATCCCTACCCGCCAAGGAAAACTTAAGTCGCTGACCCCCAGATCTGCACCCTACGCTACACCGAATTGATGCCACCTTAGGATCCCCCACTTGTGTCCCATACTCCTTGGGCGTTATGATCACAATGCCTCCACGAATATAACACCATGTATTTTCTTGGCAACACAGCACAGCTCCGGGACCATGATCCTCTTCGTGCTTTAGAGGAAGAAGTAATTGCTTCACGGTCTTCCTATCCAACCCACCACACAGTGATGTGTCCCGCGGAATGCAAAATTACGGCCCTTCCTTCTCCAACACAGGTTCCCCTCAAGGAAGGAACAATCTCAGTTTTTGTCTTATTTTCTAGGTTTTACTATGATCGTGACTGACGACATCGATCCTTATCCTAGCCATAGAACCTTTACTTGCTGCTTGAACAATATTCAAGATCCAATGTGATAAGTACAAGCCTAAACCTGTTACTTTATCTCCCTACTGTTAACACTGAACAAACGGGTAACTCCTGGGATGTCATCAGATCTGTCACAGGTTTTTTTTTTTTTGGCGTTAATGCAATCCCAGATATGTACCTATGCAGACCGCTGTTCCTCAGCATAAGATATCACTGAGGCAAGATGTGCCCCTGGCGTTTTGGTACTAGGTTCAGAGAATCTCCTAGAAGATCTTCAAGCTGGGATGACAGGTTTTCGATCGACCCATGGGCCTGATTGGGTTCCTAGGGTCGAACGAAAATTAAAAATTCTATCTTTTAACAAAAATAGGTACCTCCCAGCCTCCCCCAGTTCACCACTCACCCTGATCCTCCTCCTCCCCCCACCCCCCCTTTTTTTTTTTTTTCTCTCCCCCCCTTCCCCACCTTCCCCATACCCTCTCCCTCCCTTTCCCCCTTGCCCTCACCCCCTGCCCCCCCCATTCCCTTCCACAACCTGCCCCCCCCAAGAATGTTGCTTAAGTTACTGATAGGGTCGGGATTGGTTTGACAGGATCAATCTCAATATTGATATAAAACTTAAGATGTACTTTAAATGTTTGCGCTAGATACCACTAAGGCGATTCATGGCAACCATGTTTAACACAGAACGTTTGTTCTGACCGTTATTATTGTTTTTTTTTTTCCTTTTTTTTCTCTTGTTTGTTCTACAGGATTTTTCTTACTGTTATGAGTTAATAACAGAAATATATAACATGTTGAATTCTGGCTCACTTATGCTCTAATTCCTGCTATGTAGTAGGCTCTCTATACATACGCTTAAGAATAACATACCAGGTTCCCGGCCCGCAGGCGATCTGTGGTTTCCGTTCATCCTTTCACCCCCACACAGCTGTCCAATTGTGGACTTCGGCTGACATCCCAGACTTTCCCTCTCCAGGTGGACTAGATACTCTACATCCACCTCTGGTTTGACTTACCTTCCTATCTGTGCTTTTTCCCGCCTCTTTTTCTTAACCTAAGTCTCCTTCCTCCTTCCCTCTACCCTATATTCCTCCCCCCCTGTTTTTTTTTTCCTCTCCTCTCCCCTTTCTCGTCCTTTCCCCCGTTCGCCCCGCTTTCTGCTTTGTCCCTTACCCCTGGTATTTTATTTTAATCTTCTCCCAGTGGACGGCTCCACAAAACCCCTTATCTGAAGTGGGCCCTCGCGAGCTCCCCGGACCCCTCCCCTGGAAGTTTTTAAATTTCAAAACAGCGGTGGTAGAATAATTGACTTGATTTAACTTAACTATGAATTCAAAAACAGCAGCCGCATGTTCCCTGACGTTGAAATGCATCTCCCTTAATGTTAAGGGCTTAAATCAACCCGAAAAAAGGTCGCAAGTCCTAACTTCACTCACCAAACACAAAGCGCATTTTATTTTTTTACAAGAGACCCACTTTCGCTCGGACGCCACCCCTAAACTCTCAAACCACATATACCGCACAGCAGTTCACGCCACAAATCCTGAGGCCAAAACCAAAGGAGTTTCGATACTTATCGCTAAAAATGGTAACTTTCACCTAACAGAATCTCTCATAGACCCAGAAGGCAGATTTATTTTCCTAAAGGGGACTTACGCATCCAAACCAATCACTTTAGCCAACATTTACTGCCCTAATGATCATCAAGTAGCATTTTTTAGGAAGATATGTGAACTCCTAACCTCTTTTCGGAGAGGATTGGTTGTGTTGGGAGGGGATTTTAATGTTCCCCTACACCCGATACTAGACTCCTCCACGGGGACATCTACCCTAACATACAGAGCACTAAGACAAATTAAAACGCAGCTCCATAAATTAGCTTTCCACGATGCTTGGCGTACCTTGTATCCCTCAGATAAGGACTATACATTTTACTTAGCCCCACACCAGAAATATTCTAGGATTGATTATTTTTTTATTTCCCAGGCTGACTTGCCCACTCTGCATCAGTCCACTATAGAACCCATGTTCCTCTCAGACCACCACCCGGTAACACTCACCCTATCCTTCCCTGATACAGATTTCAGAACCAAGATCTGGAGACTGAATCCCTCTCTACTTAAGGATGAAGTTGTATTAGAGCACGTTCACATGAGACTCCGACAATATTTCTCTGAAAATTTGAACCCGGATATCTCACCAATCTCTATCTGGGAAGCACACAAATGTGTTATAAGAGGGGAACTGATTTCACTGGCCGCAAAGGCTAAACGACAACAACAAGAAACTATTAATTCCCTTTTAAATACAATTAAATCTCTAGAGAAAACCCACAAACTGACACAAGCACTATCTACCCTCCAAAACTTAACACACGCACGTACCCAGTTGTTGGAGGAGTTAAACAGGGGCGTCAAAAGAAGATACATTCTTGGCCAGAGAGTTTTCTATGAGCAGGGCAACAAATGTGGCCGACTCTTGGCCCGGTCGATACAAAATTCTAAAAGCACATCCGTAATTCATCACATCCGGGGCCCTGGGGGAACTCTCCGGACCAAGAATGAAGAAATAGCCAAGGAATTTGAGAAATTTTACTCTGGCCTTTATAATCTGCAGACCGATCAATTGACTCAGACCACTCCTGAAACACGCTCTAAACATATCAAAGACTTCCTCTCCCAATACAGCCCGAAACCAATTACCTCCCAACAGACTCTTGACCTTGAGAATCGTATTTCGGCGATAGAACTAGAGACGGCTTTGAAGCAAATGAAAGCGGGCAAAAGCCCAGGCCCAGATGGCTTTACTCTCCAGTACTATCAAGCCTTCGCTGATACCCTTACGCCCAACCTTTTAGAGACCTTTAACGCGTTTTCAGACCCCCAGACTAGACCAAAGGGAATGCTGATGGCTCACATAACGGTAATACCTAAGGAGGGAAAGGACCCAGAGTTGGTCGCAAATTACAGACCGATATCACTTTTAAACATCGATGTTAAATTATACGCAAAAATCCTGGCCAACAGATTATCGCCCCTCATTCCCAATCTCATTTCTCTGGACCAGGTGGGATTCGTCCCTGGTAGAGAAGCAAGAGATAATACCATCCGCACGCTGAATCTACATCACTGGCTCACAACATCTAAGACCCAGGGATTTCTCCTTTCATTAGACGCTGAGAAGGCGTTCGACAGGGTGGCTTGGGACTATATGCGGGAGGTCCTACTAGCTATTGGGCTGGGAAGCCGTATGCTATCATATGTAATGGCCCTATACTCCAGTCCCTCTGCAGCTGTGAGGGTTAATGGCCACCTGTCGAACGCCTTCCCTATCAGCAACGGCACGCGCCAGGGATGCCCCCTCTCCCCTTTAATTTATATTTTGACTTTAGAGCCCCTCCTTAACAGATTGAGAGATAATCCAAACATACAAGGGATAACAGTGAAGGAGAGGGAGTATAAGGTAGCAGCTTTTGCTGATGACATTCTCCTATCCCTAAAAACGCCTCGCATCTCCCTACCGAACCTCCTCAAAGACTTACAGTCATTTGGGAAAATTTCTAACCTAAAAATTAATTATTCCAAGTCCCATTCTCTAAACATCACGCTCCCTTCCCAGGAAATGACCCACTGCCAAGATATGTTCCCCTTTAGATGGGATAGGAATGCGATCACATATCTGGGCATCCAAATTCCTGCCCGGCTATCTGATCTCTATCTCGTTAACCATCATCCGGCAATTATGAAGATCCAAAAACTTTTAAAGGAGTGGTCAGGATTAAATGTTTCTTGGTTTGGTCGCTCTGCCCTGATCAAGATGATCATCTTACCCCGCCTACTTTACTTAATGCAAGCAGTCCCGATCTCTTTATCGGCATCTTTTTCGCGACTTATCGGAAGGCTTGCTCTGTCTTTCTTTGGAGAAATTCTCCTCCTCGCATCAAATACGCACGCCTCACGCTGTCCAAATCAAAGGGAGGGATAGGATTGCCTGATTTATATAAGTATTACGTAGCTTGCCATCTCACAAGAATCGCGGATTGGAATATCCATGCCTCCCTTAAGTCATGGGTATTCCTTGAAGGTGCTTTTGTTGCTGGGCCGCTACATCTTCTTCCTTGGCTCCCCTCCAAAAACTGGTTGCACCCTATCTTGACTCATCCGCTAATTTACCCATCTCTTTTAGCTCATAAGAAATCTTTGCTGAGTGGCAACTCCACTTCATCCCCAAGCCCTCTAACGACCCTTAGAGGAAACCCAGAATTTCCACCAGGGATATCTAACATCTTTCTCAAACAGGAATGGCCCTTTGAGGATGTGTTGGCTCAACAGTTTTTCTCCAGTGGGAAACCAATCTCCCTAGAAACACTGAGGTCGCTTTCTAAAACTTCCTCTTTCTCCTTTTGGACTTATAGACAGATCAGACACTTTCTAGAGACTCAGGCCCCTCTAACAAAATGGACAAGACACCTCACGCCATTCGACGACCTTATGCCATCGCAAAATACCGCAGAGACACTTAATTTCTCTCCTACACACCCTGATCTCGGAAACGCCTACCGAGACCCCGACCCCATCATAATTGTCTTGGACCAGAGACCTAAACACTCCACTAACTACGGAAGACTGGAACGCTATTCATGACTACACACATAAAGGGTCGCTAAACGTGGCTATCCAAGAAAATTGCTATAAAGTGATCACTAGATGGTATAGAACCCCCTCGCGTCTACACAAATTCTCTCCTACCACCCCTAACACTTGTTGGAGGTGTGGTACGGGGATAGGTACTATGCTGCACGTATGGTGGAGTTGTGAGATCCTTCAACCATTTTGGAGGGAGGTTCACGATATCATCACACACGTCACAACATATAATCTAGACTTTACTCCAGCCCAATTTCTCCTACATCATACCTCTCTTCCCAGAAGGGACTATTTTAAATCCCTTGCCATGCACATGGTCAACGCGGCCAAACTTTGTATACCCAAACTGTGGCAGTCCACCCGCGCCCCAACGATCAGGGAATGGCTCGCAAAAATCACAAATATTAAAGAGATGGAGGAACTGATCCATATTGCACAAGACAGAGTTCATAAATTCTCTATGCTTTGGGCATGCTGGTCACATTTCACTACCACCGAGAGATACCGTCAATACAATTTGCGGAGTGATTGAAAACGCCCTTTGCCCTGGTTGAGGGGGCATCGGGGGGTGGGACTGGGGGGGGGCGAGCGTGGGTCCACTCATGTCTCCTTCTGATATCCCCCCCTTTTTTTTTTTTTCTTTTTTTTTTTTTTCTTTTCTTTTTGTGTTCTTCCCCCCCCACAGACTCCCCTCTTTATCTTATCTTCCACCCCGTTTCTCTTTACCCCTAATCCTCTTATCTGTCTGTACTTTTCTTTATCTATTCTTTTTGTTCTTTTCTGATGCTAGGCATATCCTTTCATAAGATGCTAAACGAACATACATAATTTATTCTACGTGATGGTACCCTCCTTTCGATACCTGGTTAGCTTTATTGCGATGCATATAGCATTATTTGCTGGTCAAGAATGAACCATTTATCTGTCCCCTCATTCGGTTGGTGCCCGGAGGGAGAGGGGGGGGAGGTGAAAAAATGAGAAAGAGATCCTCTGCCCCCACACACTACTGGTATTTTACAAGTTCAGTTCTTGTTCACTATGTCTCAGAATGCTTCCCCAAGCATCTTTAAAGAGTACCAAGTTGATGTTATAGAAATATATTTTGTTATAAAAAGTATGTATCAGACTTGTTCTGTTTATGTATGTCTTTAAACTGAATAAAATCTTTATGGAAAAAAAAAAAAACGGCATGGGAATTCCCCAAAGGGGAACCCCGAACCAAAATTTTAAAAAAAAATGACGTGGGAGTCCCCCTAAATTCCATACCAGGCCCTTCAGGTCTGGTATGGATATTAAGGGGAACCCCGGCCAAAATGTAAAAAAAAAAATGACGTGGGGTTCCCCCTAAATTCCATACCAGACCCTTGAGGTCTGGTATGGATTTTAAGGGGAACCCCGCGCCAAAAAAAAAACAGCGTGGGGTCCCCCCAAAAATCCATACCAGACCCTTATCCGAGCACGCAACCTGGCAGACCGCAGGAAAAGAGGGGGGATGAGAGTGCGCCCCCCCCTCCTGAACCGTACCAGGCCACATGCCCTCAACACTGGGAGGGTGCTTTGGGGTAGCCCCCCAAAACACCTTGTCCCCATGTTGATGAGGACAAGGGCCTCATCCCCACAGCCCTGGCCGGTGGTTGTGGGGGTCTGCGGGCGGGGGGCTTATCAGAATCTGGAAGCCCCCTTTAACAAGGGGACCCCCAGATCCCGCCCCCCCTGTGTGAAATGGTAAGGGGGTACTTACCCCTACCATTTCACTAAAAAACTGTCAAAAATGTTAAAAATGATAAGAGACAGTTTTTGACAATTCCTTTATTTAAATGCTTCTTCTTTCTTCTATCTTCCTTCATCTTCTGGTTCTTCTGGTTCTTCTGGCTCTTCTGGTTCTTCCTCCGGCGTTCTCGTCCAGCATCTCCTCCATGGCGTCTTCTATCTTCTTCTCCTCTGGCCGCTCCGCACCCATGGCATGGGGGGGAGGCTCCCGCTCTTCTCTTCTTCTTTTGTTCTCTTCTTCTCTTCTTCATTTTCTTCTCCGGGCCGCTCCGCATCCATGCTGGCATGGAGGGAGGCTCCCGCTGTGTGACGGCGCTCCTCGTCTGACAGTTCTTAAATAATGGGGGGTGGGGCCACCCGGTGACCCCGCCCCCCTCTGACGCACGGGACATGACGGGACTTCCCTGTGGCATTCCCCGTGACGTCACAGGGAAGTCCCCTCAAGTCACCGTGCGTCAGAGGGGAGCGGGGTCACTGGGTGGCCCCGCCCCTCATTATTTAAGAACTGTCAGATGAGGAGCGCCGTCACACAGCGGGAGCCTCCCTCCATGCCAGCATGGGTGCGGAGCAGCCTGGAGAAGAGAATGAAGAAAAGAAGAAGAGAAGAAAAGAAGAAGAGAAGAGCGGGAGCCTCCCCCCATGCCATGGGTGCGGAGCGGCCCGAGGAGAAGAAGATAGAAGACGCCGCAGAGGAGATGCTGGACGAGAACGCCGGAGGAAGAACCAGAAGAGCCAGAAGAACCAGAAGATGAAGGAAGATAGAAGAAAGAAAAAGCATTTAAATAAAGGAATTGTCAAAAACTGTCTCTTGTCATTTTTAACATTTTTGACAGTTTTTTAGTGAAATGGTAGGGGTAAGTACCCCCTTACCATTTCACACGGGGGGGGCCGGGATCTGGGGGTCCCCTTGTTAAAGGGGGCTTCCAGATTCCGTTAACCCACCGCCCGCAGACCCCCACAACCACCGGCCAGGGTGGTGGGGATGAGGCCCTTGTCCTCATCAACATGGGGACAAGGTGTTTTGGGGGGCTACCCCAAAGCACCCTCCCAATGTTGAGGGCATGTGGCCTGGTACGGTTCAGGAGGGGGGGCCGCACTCTCGCCCCCCCTCTTTTCCTGCGGCCTGCCAGGTTGCGTGCTCGGATAAGGGTCTGGTATGGATTTTTGGGGGGACCCCACACCGTTTTTTTTTTTTTTGGCGCGGGATTCCCCTTAAAATCCATACCAGACCTGAAAGGTCTGGTATGGAATTTAGGGGGAACCCCACGTCATTTTTTTTTTTAATTTTGGCAGGGGTTCCCCTTAATATCCATACCAGACCTGAAGGGCCTGGTATGGAATTTAGGGGGACTCCCACGTCATTTTTTTTTAAATTTTGGTTCGGGGTTCCCCTTTGGGGAATTCCCATGCCGTTTTTATCAATGAACTTCTATGTGTATTGTCGGCAATGCAATAGCTGCGGGTAGTTTTAAATGGGATTTTTCCTTCAAAATGTCATTTTGCTGTCAGACTGTTCTAAACACGGGAAACATGCGCCCCTTTACAGGCATACTATAGACACCCCCCAGGTACGAAATTTAAAGGGATATTACACTTTTATTGTTTGACTTTAAGCATTATTAAAATCACTGCTCCTGAAAAAACGGCCGTTTTTAAAACTTTTTTTTGCATTGATCCATGTCCCCTGGGGCAGGACCCAGGTCCCCAAACACTTTTTATGACAATAACTTGCATATTAGCCTTTAAAATTAGCACTTTTGATTTCTCCCATAGACTTTTAAAGGGTGTTCCGCGGCATTCGAATTTGCCGCGAACACCCCAAATTGTTCGCTGTTCGGCGAACTTGCGAACAGCCAATGTTCGAGTCGAACATGAGTTCGACTCGAACTCGAAGCTCATCCCTACTCACAACGTTTACAAGCATTTTCGATTATTCCATGCTCGAAGCCCCGCCAAATTAAAATTCTGGGGGGTTGAAAAAATGACCCCCCATTGGAGGGAGGGAACTTTATTCGACAATTGAGCCGCCGTGAGTCGTTTTGGGTTTACGAGACCCAAGTGGGGGTACTCATGGGACTAAATGTCGAATTTGACTTGAATTGTTTCATTTCCGATCGATAAACAATTTGCATTGTGTATCATCTCAGATCGTTAATTACGTGCATGGTATATTTTCCCTCTGGAATATTGATATGTATATTTGTATTTTGTTTATCTTATACATTGAGATTTGGAATAGATGTTATGCTCATGGTATGGCTGTCCGGTAGCTGCAGTAATGTTGTTTTTTATATAGTATATGGGGAATTTTCCATATGCTGCTTTTTAAATTTTATTTTTATTTTAACCTTTTTATTTGAAATCCCCCTCTTCCTTCTTAGTCTATTATATGCAGGTGTGGTGATCGGTATAAGCCTTTTTTAGTTTGTGGTCCGGTAGCAGCCATATAAACAGTGGCATATAGTTGTGACATTTAAATTTCACAAAGCAGGCTGTGTGAGGGTTACTGCCATGTTGAGCTGATCACCATAGCAATGGCTTGAGGAGGAGGCTTGGTTATGAGGGGCAGAGTTCTATAGTTGTTTTTGTTCCAGCTTCTGCTGGTAACATGAGTGTAAGGTCACATGACCATAGTTTCATGCTAATAGGGGTTTTACTTCCTGATCGTCTGGTCACATCACAGGGCGTCATGATGTAGATGCCTTGGTTGCTATAGTGACCTATAAGCTTGGTCAGGAAGTTATCCCCTTGACCCCATAGTGGCCGGAGCTGATTGGATGGTGCCCGTGGGAGGTTTTTTATAGGAAACAGTTATTGGGGCTCTATATATATAGATCTGATGTCTTGGACTCCACTACCGCTGATGAAGTCCGGATGTGGACGATACGCGTGCGAGAGTTCCTTGGACCTCACTGCAGCCACCATTACTACTTGACGTTATCCTTTGATGCCATTTTACCTTTATCCCAGCACTAGGGTGTAGTGCTGTGTATGTGAGTACTTGACTTTTGATAAATGTGATCTTCTTAGCCACACAGTGTGCACTATGTACTCTTGTACTATGTACTTTTATTGCATGTGAACATGATCATCAATTACTGAGTGCTGCCTTTATATCGTGTGACCATCTGCCCATGCAAGTCTCCATCTTTATCCACTGAGAGCGGTAAATGTTGTTTTGACCCGTCTGTTAGCTCAGGGGTCCATATGCTGAGGTGAGCGGTTTGGCCAGCTGGTGGTGGAATCACGGATCTATAGCACTGCATGGACTGTCATGAGCACTTAGACCACTACAGAGGAGACCTTTTCTCTATCAACTTTTGGATTTAAATTTAAAGGGACTTTTATTAGTAATATTTGAACTTCTGGGTATAGCGCTGCACTGCTTTATTCATCCAATTTACATTATAACATAGAAAAGCTGGCCAAGTAGTACAATACATATTCCACAATATAGAATTGACACATTTTCACAAAATTAAAATTGTACACAATAATACATATCCGGACTGTTGACGGTATAAATCCCTGACGTGTTTCGACCTATGGATGGTCATCATCAGGGGGATAATTGGTTCTATAAGACACATTAAACAGCTTCAGAATTTGAGAAGATATCATCATAAATCTCATTGTAGAGTTAAAATGGCGATATATTTACTGCTGAAGAGTAGAGGGAATAATCCCTTGGCCAGAACTGTTAAAAGCCATAAATGGATCCGGAGGGCCCAAGGGGCTTACAAGGAGCCACATTGACGCCCTCCAGGGGAAGAGGAGAGTCTGCACCTGCGTCAAACACCCAATAAATCATAGTGAGTTAATTAGTTTAAAAACATGGTGGTGTGTGGAAGTAAGTGGAGAAGTGGTATGGGGTACTGGGAATATAAAACCCTAAAGTGGTAAAGTAAAATAGAATGGATGGCCAGCACAGTGCTGGTTAGAGTGCCATGTCAAAGTGAATGAATATGTGTATAGTGTCAGCCAAGGCATGATGGATTAAAAGTGAAAACAAATCAGAAAAAATATATATGAATAAATAAATAATTGAATAAAATCAAACAATCAAAATCATGTGTGAGGGACCTAAACCAATTATAGGAGTAGGAGTATAAACATAATATTGTAGTTTACCTTATGCCACAATGTGGCTGGTGTAGTATGAAAAGTTTTACTTGTATAAATCAAACTGCAATGAAGCAAAAGAGGTAAAGAGTTGGAGCCAAGAAGAATATGTGCAGTGCCATCCATTAAGGTCTGCGTGGAGTCATGGTGAGACCCACAGGCAGCCGGTCATGGATATATGCCTAAGATAAGCAATTAGGTGAGTGAACACAGGTGCTGATCTCCTCCCCCCCAGAGTGGTGGCGTCCGGGCCGCTAATGAGCAGCCCACGTGTGGCTCCCTCGGCGTCCCGGAAGGCCAATGTCCCGGCGCTGCCGTCATCTCCGCCGCAAGCCGCGAGATGTCGCGGCGCCATGCGCACGCCGAGGGAACTTGCACATGCGCACCTCAAACATGGCTCATCCGGAGGTGATCAAGGGATGCCACTGGCAGGGTGAAACTCACGCCGGCGGACGAGGGAAACACTCGTCCGCCAACCAGAGCATGGGGGGGAGAGCGTGGATCTCGCATCTCCCTCACACTTACCCTGTCGGGAAGCCTTTAATTGGACCAGGACTCACCCCCATGAGGCCGACAGGGGCGGAAGAAGCCCACCATGATCCACAATGACCATAGTCTATAATGTATGCATGATGCTGTTGGATACATTAAGACACAGTAAATGCAATAAACACTAATTATAAGGTACTGATTTTTTTTACACAGTTTCAGCACTAGGAGGGTTATTATAATAAAAAGAAAAAAAAGCAGTGATAGCCAACTACTGGCTTCAGCAGAACTTGGGGTTGGACCGAACCCAAGTTTGTTATTGACTTACAGTAGATATATGGTCTTCCATCATTGGCCTCTTTACCAAAATGTTATTGACTGGCTGTGTCTGGCTTTAATATATGAGACCCACCAACCTAGACCAAACATTTAGCGAATGAAAGTTAATTTAGTAAAATCTAATCTAAACCAAAAAATAAAATGTAGTATATTGCAACTTACCTGTCCTTAAATTTAGTTGTTGCATTCATTTTATTTTTCAAGCTTTTATCCCTTTATTTTTTCTTGGTGATTCAGCAAGTAACACACTTCTTGTCCTAGGGTGACAACACTCACTCACCTATTGAACAGATAAAATAAAACAAAATACAATTAATGGTATTTATTACAGACCAAAAGAGAGCAATAAAGAGATCTTAAACTTTCCACTAATCTGACAAAATTCTAATTCAGGCACTACAATAAATGTTTACACATTACAATATAAAAAAAATACTTATACGTCTATGTACTTGACTAATATCAAGTCTATGTACTTCACTAATATCAAGTCACAGCTGAATTTGACCTCCTCTCTCGTTTCTTCAGTGCTGCCATTTTCCTTGTCAAAAGAAGTTTATTGAGTATACAATATTATAAAGATACATAAAGTAAGTTTACAAGGATCTATAAAGTAAGCTCATTGTTTTACAGTAGGGTTTATATAGGTAAATATCATGAAATTTCAAATATTAAACCTTGGGTTCACGTAAACCTAAATTAAAGATATATATCATTTCCTTAGTTATTTTTGTAGGTATTTAAATGATTTATACCTACTATACATATTGTTTAGAGGTAGAGTGTATATAGGTCAAATAAATTCTGATAATGAGCTTTAATCGTAAGGTGGAGAAAAGGAAAGAGAAAGCAGAAAAAGGGTAGAAAGGCAGAGGTATGGTCCACAAGTTTGTCCCGCTCGTCAGTTTATTATTCTTTTTAGTTCTCTTTGAAGCCTTAGAATGGGTGTCTCTGTAAGTCATGTAATCTGTTACCATGGCAACAGGACAGAGTCATTGAAATTTGACAGGAACTGTTGTTTTATCCAAGGATGCCAAAGTTTTTCACATTTTGGAATTTGATTTTGATCGATGGCTACCATCTTAGCATGGGACATTGTATTATTCATTCTGTGAATTGTTTCTGCTAGTACCAATGTAGGAGATTTCCATGCCTTGACCACTGTTTGTCTTGCAGCCGTTATTAGTTGGATCATAAGTTTGAATTGAGAGAGTGTTAACCATTCCGGTTTTAGATTAAGTAAAGTTATATATGGATCTGGTTGTATTATTTTTTTAAATATTTTAGATGCAATCACGAAGACTTCCTTCCAGAAGGTTTGGATTACTGGGCACGTCCACCATATGTGTAAATGTGTGCCTATTTCTGGGCATCCTCGAAAACAAAGAGCTGCGGTATTAGGTGAATATTTTGCCACTCTAGCAGGTACAAGGTACCAGCAAGTTAGGACTTTATAATTTGTCTCCAGTGCTAAGATGTTGGGTGAAGATGACTTAGATGTGAGCCATATGTTAAACCAGTCCGTGTCTTCTAAAGTTCGTCCCAGGTCCTCCTCCCACCTCTGAACGTAAGAGGGTCTATTAAGATTTACTACTCCATATAATTGATTATAAAGTGATGAAATTGTACCTTTAGCAAATGGATCTTTTGTACAGATTGATTCAAAAATGGATAATTGGGATAATGGTGTATCCCCCTTTAGGAATGGTGTATAGAAATTTTTGATTTGGAGATATCTAAATATTTCAGAGTTTGGTAGATCATATTTTTCTCTAAGCGATGGGAATGAAAGGAATGATTTAGATGCTATGAAGTCATTTAGTGTCTGAATGCCTGATGTTGTCCAAGCTTTAAAAGAATTTGGGTAGATCCATGCCGGATAAAAGGCCGGATTTCTGATAAAAGAAAGGAGAGGATTGTGTGGAGATTGTAACTGATATTTGGTTTTTAGTTTATCCCAGAGAGATAAGAAGTGTTTAGTTATGGGATTATGAATTTTAAAGCGGTCTTTAGGATCAAGCCATAACAAGTTTGATATTAATAAAGGGTCATTTTCTGAAGCCTCTATAAATACCCATAATGGGATTTCCTGTTTTGCATGGTATTTGGACAGACTGGCCAAATGTGCTGCTCTGTAGTAGTTAGTAAAATTAGGGTATCCCAGGCCTCCTTTATTTTTGGGAAGATGTAGTGCGTGTATAGGTATACATGGTTTAGAAGAGCCCCATATAAACGAAGTTGCTCTTTTTTGTACTATTCTCAAAAAATAGGAAGGAATTGGAATAGGGAGGACTCTGAATAGATAAAGCAATTTGGGTAGAATAGTCATTTTGATTGCATTAATCTTCCCTATCCAGGATAAAGGAAGTTGCGACCATTGTTTTATTAGATTTGTGATCTGTCTTAATACAGGAGGATAATTGGTTGAGAATAAGTCAGAATGAGATGCTGTTAAATGAATTCCAAGATATGGGATTGATTTTTCTGCCCATGTGAATGGGAGTGCAGCCCTAGCCGGGATCAATTCCATGTTTGTGAGCGAAATATTAAGCACTAGGCATTTCTTAGGATTAATCATAAGGCCGGATAGGGCTGCAAATTCATCAAGAGCTGGTATTAAGTTAGGACCAGAGATCTGTGGTGATGATAGAAAAAGTAATATATCGTCTGCAAATATACATAATTTGTGTGTAATACCTCCTACTTCAATGCCAGTTATAGTTTGGTTTGTTCTGATGTATTGGGCCATGGGTTCGAGTATAAGGGCAAATAATAAGGGAGATAATGGGCAACCCTGCCGGGTACCTCTTTCGATATTAAAGGCATCAGATTTGTATCCAGCATATTTTATATAGGCTTTGGGTTTATTATATAATGCTTTGATCCATGTTAAAAAGTGGGGTCCCAAACCCCATTTTTGTAATGAATATTGCATATATTGCCAGGATACTGTGTCAAATGCCCTCTTAATATCGAGAGATAGAAAACATAAAGGGATTTTCCGTTTTTTAGCAATATGTGCCAATAACACTGCCCTGCGTATATTATCGCCTGCCTGTCTATTTGGCATGAAGCCTACTTGATCTCTATGTATTAATTTTCCTATAATGCTATTGAGGCATTTTGCTATTATTTTTGCTAATAATTTAATATCAAGGTTTAAGAGAGAGATAGGCCGATAATTCACACAGGAAGTATCATCAGAAAGGGGTTTTGGGATCATACAAACAATTGCCATTAGTGTTTCTTGCCGAAAAGAATGTCCTTCTTGAAGTTTGTTAAAAGTTTCAGTGAGAATGGGAGAGAGTATTTCTGAGAATGTTTTATAGTATAAAGCCGAGTAGCCGTCTGGGCCTGGTCTTTTGTTAAGTTTTAGGTCTTTTATGGCGTTAGCAACTTCATCTATAGTTATAGGCTCATCTAAACTGCTTTTTTGATTCTGAGACAACTCAGGTAAGGTTATTTTTGAGAAGAAGGATTCAGCCTCTGTAGGATTAAATTCATTGTTTGTCTTGTATAAAGTTGCGAGATGTGAGTGAAATTTATGGACTATTTTAACTGGATTACAAGTATAAACATTTTTTGATAATTTCAAACGTATTGGTTTGAAAGATTTGTTAGTTCAATTTAATGCCCGAGCCAAATATGTACCTGGTTTGTTTGTATTCATGTAGAAATTGTGTTTGGAGCGTTTGAGGGATTTATCAACTGACTCAGTGAGAAATAGATCGTATTCCAATCTAGATTTTTCCAGATGAGATTTTGTACTCTGAGATGGATTATCTTGGAATGATATGTAGGCTGCATTAAAATTGAGTTCTAGTTTTTTTGCTAGATTTTTGCGTTCCCGTTTAAATAGTGCCATTTGTCTTTGTATTGTACCACGCAAGACAGGCTTATGAGCTTCCCACAGTGTTATTGGGGAAATGTCTCTTGTATTATTAATTGATATGTATTCCATACGTTGGGTCATGCGCTTTTGGTATGGCTGAGGCTATAGTAGTGTATACTGCATTATGGTCAGACCACGGAATCGGAATTATATCTGATGCAATAATTTCTGGTATCATTCCTATTGTTAGAAAAATATGATCTATTCTGGTGAGGGTTTGATGAGGGTGCGAGAAATAAGTGAATTTCTTTTTCATTGGATTACTTTCTCTCCACGAATCTACCAGATTGTATTTGGAAAGAAGTTGAGAAAAAGGTAATCTAGAGGTTATTTTGGATGGTGTAAAAGGTGATTTATCTAGAAATGGGAGGACCTGGTTCGAATCCCCGCACATTATCACTGTTCCTATTTTGTGTGTATTAATCACTTGTAATATATGTGAGAGGAATGGTGTAGGTTGTTTATTAGGAGCGTAGTAGGAAATCACCGTGATTGCTGTATCCATTATATAACCCATGAGTATCAGGTATCTACCTTCTGGGTCTTTAATTTCTGATGATAAGGTGAATGGAGTGGATCGGTGAAATGCAATTAGAGTACCCCTTTGTTTGGTACAGGCAGAAGCCGTGTAAATTTGTTGATAAAAAGGAGAAATATATTTTGGAGTAGAATCTTTGGTGAAGTGTGTTTCTTGGAGGCATACTATGTGAGCTTTCTTGTTATGGAAAGTATGGAAGGCTTTGGTCCTTTTTTGAGGGACATTTATTCCCTGAACATTCAGGGAAAGCATATTCAGTGGTGAAATGGCAACAGATCAAATAGTTTTAAATTACATTTTGTTATGCAGAGCTGACTGCGCAGATCAACCTGTGTGGACTGAAGAGATGAAAAGATAGAAAAGAAACCAGTGAATTCTGGAGTAAAGAGTAAACAAAAAACATATGAGATTAGATGATACATTGTATAAATTATTTTTTGCAAGTAATCACAATTTACCCGTGAAAGAGAATAAATATCTCTCTCAGGGGAATAAGTGCCTTCGTCACACTCCCACATAATATGGTTGGGAGAATGAGGAGGGCTAATGGGGGTACACGGATCTTCTGCTTACAGGAGAGAAGTTCTATGTCAAAAGACATCAAAATGATGATTCATTAATTGGAGTGCAGAATATAGTTTTTGTTGAAATTATTTATTCCAGGGTGGTTGTATATGGTTAGTCTTGCCCTAGGCTAAATAATTCAGTTAGAAAGGTATTGTTAATAACTTTGGTATTGATGAAGATAGTTTGAATTATTTTGGGATTTTAACCCTTTTAGAGTAAACAATTACATATTTTATTCATATGTAACTGTTTAGATATGTTAACTCATAAAATTGAGGTTGTATTGCTTCAGATTAGAATAAAGAAAAACATAGTTCTAGGAACTAGTTAGGTAATAATATATTTGTTTTAAAAAAAGAAAGAAAAAGCTTCCATTACTTCTGGATTATTGAACATATTTGTCCTAAAAAGTAATAAATCTATTGTTATTACCTGAAAATATATAACTGAACAAGAATTTCCTTATTTCACTTATATATTCTAAGGCTATATGAATCAGAAGTAATAAGAAATATAACTGGAATGCAACATGATCCCACACAGTGTGTGACTATCAGAATGCAGTTACATTCAGTTATAAATACAGGTTTTTTATAGAGAACCATCTCTTAGTATAATAAATGAAGAGATATCAGGAATTAGGATGTCAGTCCATTGAATCTTCTTGGTCCATGGATGATGTGGCATAACGGCCTCTTTTGTGAGAATGATGATTCCCATTTTGTTCTGAAATTTTCTGGGTGCTGCCTGAAGGTGAAGATGATGCCATTCTTCTGCGTGTGGGAGAGTTGCTGCTTGTGGGTTCTGTCAGATTTAATTTTAAAAGGGTTTGTTGTAGTTCATCTGCTGATCTGCTTCTGTAAATTGTACCTTGGTAGTTAAATCTGACTGAAAAGGGGAAGCCCCATTGATACATAATGTTGTGGCGTTGCAGTTCCATTAGTTGGGGTTTCATGGATCGTCTTTTAGTAATAGTAAGTTGGGATAGGTCAGCAAAAATTTGATAATTGTGTCCTTGAAAAATAAGTTCCTTTTTTTCTCTTGCAGCAATTAGTATTTGTTCTTTCGTTCTGTAATAATGAAATTTTGTGATTATATCACGTGGGGGTCCATCTTTCTTTTTGGCTGTGAGGGCTCTGTGTACTCTGTCCAGTTCTAAACGTTCAATAGGGATATCTGGCTTTAGTTCTTGTAATAGAGCAGTAATAGTAGATTGCAGGTCTGTCACAGTTTCAGGTATTCCCCTTATGCGCAAGTTTGAACGTCTGGCTCTATTTTCGTAATCTTCGAGCTTAGTTTGAAGTATTAAATTCTCTTCTTTTAATTGTTCCAATTCTGTTATATTTTCTTGGGTTGTAATTTCAATTTCATCTATTTTTATTTCTAAGGCTGCGGTGCGGTTTCCCAGCTCTCTTATTTCTTTGGTTAGGCTGTTTGTTATTTGGTCTGAGGTTTGTTTTAAAGCCTTATGAAGCATCTTTTCAAATTGTAATAATATTACTGGGGATGCTGAGGAGGCTTGTGGAGAAGTTTGTGAGAGGATTTGTTCTGTATCTGACTCAAATGGAGAGTCTTGCTGTGACATTTTCTGTCTGTGAGAGCGCCCTGATGCTGTATATTGTGAGGTGACTGGAGCTGCTTTAGTTGCAGTGAGTGCCTGTGAGCTCTTTGTGAGGTGATTTTTATTTCTGCCACGGCTTCCTCCCAGTACCATATTTCCTGCCCAAACTTTCACAGTTTGTTCCCTGGGGCAAAAAGGTTCAAATGGATACCTTTTGAGCCTGCAGGCTCCGCTTTGTCCTTCTCTTCTCTCCTCAGCGGTGCGGAGCTCTAACAATGCATGTCTGCTCCGCTAGGCTCTGCCCATGCACCTCCCAGTGCTGCCATTTTCAATCCTGGATTATTGGGAGCCAGCTGTTACTTCTGTCCTTACACATTCATTACCCTGATGATGCACTAGTAGATTCTATGCATGCACAGAAGGAGATCTAGGCGCTGTCATTTTAGTTACTTGTTGCATTGGTATTTGTGATGTCAGCAGATAGCCAGATAGTCACGTTATGACACCAAGTCAACAATGTCACAAGCTTTATCAAGAATGGGCAAGTCTTGTGATAGCCTAGAGTTAAAGCCTGTAGTCTTCTGGGATATATGATGTGGATGTCCCAGAAGTCTGTGGACAGTCCAGAATATATATTTCTCATGTAGTTGAGAACAAAAGAAGTAGAACAGTGGAGGAGGCCAAAAAGGTATTTTGAAAACGTAGGTTAAACATTTTTCTAATAGGAAGGGGGAGAAATGCCATGGCCTAAAGTTATAAAATGGTGGAAGATCTGCTCTAAGCAGATTTCAACACCCAGACCTCATTTACACAGGCATACCTGTGTGTGGATGAGGCTCTAAACAAGCCAGTGAAATTATTTACGGTAACCAGATTTTAAAGTCTGAGCTCCATATACAGTTGCATGAGGTACTTCCAATTAGCTCACCACACTGCAAATGGGGAATTACTAGATACAATAAAGCAAGATTGTGATCTGTGGTTTAGCTCACAATTAGCTCACCACACTGCACATGAGGTATTACTAGATACAAAGTAATATTGTGATCAGTGGTTTAGCTTGCACATTCACAATTACAAAAAAGGAAGAGAACCCAAAGGGTGTTAGCTAAAGTAAAGAGCACCATGTCTGAAACTGTCCCATTGGAAAGGCTCATGGTCAAAGTAGTCTGCTTGGTGTCCATATACTGATGTTTCAACTGGTTTAAGTTCAGCTGGTCTCCTCCAAAACAGTTTTAGGGGATGTCATACACAGACATCCAATACAGGTGATCAGATCATTTCGCTGCACCGAGGAATCAGGAACAAATGAGTAAGTGAAAAAAGTATGTTTATTTAAGATAAAGACATACATGCAAACCAAACAGCAAACCATAAACAAGAAATAAGTACAAGACACAGCAAAACCCCAAAACACCTAGCTATCTAACTAATAATTATATATTCATAAGCACAGGAAACAAACATAAATAACCCAGACAGGGACATAAGCAAAGGGGAACAGAAGACAGGTAAGAGGAAACAGACCGTAATGGAAGCAGGGAGCAGGTACAGGGAACAGGTCTCAAGGACAAGGAATGGAGTCCAGGGCAAATGCAGGACAAAAGCAGGACAAAAGCAGGAACAAAAGCAGGTTTAGGCTAGCAGACGGAATTCTGAAGCATTTGAGCCTTGGTTAAGGGCGAGCTTATATAGTCCAGCAAAACCCCAACAGGTATGCTTGATAGCTGGTTGGTAGTCTTGGCGGGGAGACTGAGTGTAATAGTGTCACCAGCAGGTGAAACCAGTAATGACACTGTTCCTGACACAAACCCTCTGATGCATTTTACTGTCCCATGGTAGAAGTGGGAGTGGCAGTGTATCTCAAGATTATATGCATCATTAGCCATCAGACAAAATAGAATGCAGCTGAGTGAACAAACAAAAAAAAAACCCTTGTGTTCAATACAAAAACACTTCTTCAAAATATAAATGCATATAAACTGAGCTAAGATTACAGGGCTGATGGCAGTTATAAAAAATCAAAAAATATTTAAAAAATATTTCTATAGGGCGCACAGGGCTAGTATAGTCTAGACAATGTCTCTATGTAAGGCAGTCCCAAATAAGCATGGAGATGCTGGTGGAAGTGATGGAAGTAATGGGATGGTACTCTTCAACACAAAGGGCTGCAGCTTAATAAGACTGAAGCAGGGTCTATAGAAACACAAGAAAACAAACAAGGCGCCTCTAAGTGTAGAAGAAATACAAGTTTAATGCCCCAACTGGGTTCCAAAAAAACTTACAAGATGGAAGATGTAATCAGGCACTTCGTAAATGGAGCTGCATTGGAAAGGGTCACAGTGGAAGGAAGCATTCCAAGCGGATGGATGTAGTACAAGGCAGCGGCAGTGTGGAGCAGAGGAAGCCGCTGTGAGGCCGGCGTCGTTAGCACGAAGGGACGGCGTAACCGGAAGTGATGTCATCCACTGGAGCAGTTCCTTAACCAGTCTGGACCGCAAACAGACAGCCAGAGGGAGGAAGTGTCGTCATCAATAAGGGACGCGTTTCGGAACGGTCATACGTTCCTTTTTCAACGTATGACCGTTCCGAAACGCGTCCCTTATTGATGACGACACTTCCTCCCTCTGGCTGTCTGTTTGCGGTCCAGACTGGTTAAGGAACTGCTCCAGTGGATGACATCACTTCCGGTTACGCCGTCCCTTCGTGCTAACGACGCCGGCCTCACAGCGGCTTCCTCTGCTCCACACTGCCGCTGCCTTGTACTACATCCATCCGCTTGGAATGCTTCCTTCCACTGTGACCCTTTCCAATGCAGCTCCATTTACGAAGTGCCTGATTACATCTTCCATCTTGTAAGTTTTTTTGGAACCCAGTTGGGGCATTAAACTTGTATTTCTTCTACACTTAGAGGCGCCTTGTTTGTTTTCTTCTTTTTTCTGATGGCAGTTATAAGTGATCTAAGTTCATACTATATAGACCCAAATCCTAAAAAACAATTAGCTAGCTAGTCACATAAGCAATATGAAACTAAAAGGATGTTAATATTAAAAATTGTATGGAGTACTAAAAACCCCAACTCCAATAGTATGTCCTATAATAAACAAATGTTTCATAACAATAAACAGAGATTAAAAATACAAGGTATAATGATGACCTGTGCTCAGCTGGAACTTACAAATAAAATAAAAAGGAAAGGGGGCGTGGCCTGACCTCGGGAGAAGATGGACGCTTGAGAGAGGAGCTCCTGCAGCTATCCATCCTCCCTGCTCTGATGGAAGCCCTGTACCACTCTGCCAGCTGCTAACCATGGGGACAGCGTCCCGGAATTCGTCCGCATCCCGCTTCCATTCTTCATGGAGACACCCGAGGGGTCTTAGCCAGAATCTCCCCGAGCTATTCAGGACCCAGAGGAGTAAAATGGCAGCTTCCCGCCAGAGCCCGCCGGAGAACACAGCACCACCACTGCTGAGCGCACCACCTACCCTCTCCACATCCGAGCCAGGGGATCATGCAGCCCTCCAACAACAGCACCCCAGCCTCTACGATCTGAGAACAGTGGCAAGAGACATTAAGGACACCCTGTCAGCAGCTATAGCGGACTTGCATCTGGATATTCACGCCATTTCTGACAGGGTGCAAGAAGTAGAAAAGGTCTCAGCCCAGCACGGAACGGTCCTCCGCTGAGTGACCCAGAAGGTACACACCTATACCCTGCAACTTAGAGACCTCCAGCGTCATGTGGAAGACCTGGATAACACAGGCAGGCGCCATAATGTGCGGGTCAGGGGACTGCCAGCATCAGTGGAGGCTGAACAGCTTATGGCCACCATTACTGGCCTGTTTAACAATCTCTTAGACAGACCAGCGCAGACAGTAGTGGAAATGGAATGTATTCATCGCGCATTGAGGCCCAAGGGGAGAGAAACTGAACCCCCCAGAGACGTGGTTTGCTGCTTGGTTGACTATAAGCTGAAGGAAGATATACTTCGTAAGGCAAGGAACAGGATCCAACTTTCACATAGGGGTGCAGACATCCACATATACCAAGACCTCTCAGGTATTACGCTACAGCACAGAAGAGATTTGAATCCATTGCTGGATACTCTGCACGCCAAGGGCATCCACTACAGATGGAAATACCCCTTTGCCCTCTGCCACTAATCAAGGCCGCACGGCAATACTACGAGTTCCAGAAGAACTACCTTCCTTTTGTGAAACCCTGGATATCCCCCTGACGGAGGTTCTGAATTGGTATGCTGAATTTCGCCGTCGTCCACCGCCCAGCAGAGATCAGCGCCGTGAGGAACCAATGGAAGCCCAAAACACCCGGTACCGCAGACGCAGATCCACCTCAGGCTCTAGGCCTCATCTGTCCGCCAGAAGCTTCCACGATGATGTCAGCCCGACCGACTCCCCACGTTCAAGAAGGGCCAGACACGATTTTGGGCCAAATTGCGGGCAATCTCAGGAGCACTGAATGGTGAATCGCCACAGCTACAGATAAGTTTCTGTCACTGTCTCCCCTTTTTTCTTTTTTTTTTCTTTCTCGCTGATGTTTCATATTGAACTCACATGGTTTTTATTCTGCCTCTGCAAAAAAAAAGTTGCCCTCTGTTTTATTCACTTATCTTTACCCTTGGCTTACTGCATAATACCGCAGGGTGTCTGTTATGTCCGACACAAACTGCCTATGCTCAAAAGGAGCTCTGCTATTTCTCACAGCCTTTTACAGTAGTGGATACCTATAAATGCTCCTGCGGTTCTGAGGTTTCATGGAGACGGACTATCCTTCACAAAAACCCCAGCTAAGGACACGTTCACCTCCTATAGCAAGAGCAGCAACTGAGTTCAGGCTTTTACTTACGGTTTCCAGGTTTACAGGTTTATTATAGTTGGGATTTTGCTTGACTTTTGCCTCTATCTCAAACGAACTATGTGAATGTGGCATAGAAGATTAGGGTGTGATATTTGGCCTCCCCTCCCAAGGGGCTTAATATATATGTATATACATTACGGGAATGGTAAATGAACTACCACAGGTCTGCTGGTTTCCTCTCTCGATAGCCTCACCATGTACCTGCAACAAGGAAACCTTATACATTGTTAGGTCCCCTTTAACTTTAAATATACAGCACGTGGCCCTATACCGGGCTCTGTACAGTTCCGGAACATCCCCTTTTAATATGTCTGCCCCAGTGCGGACGTCCCTATCCAACTTAAGGACTCCAGCAGGCCTGTATACGTATACCTTCCAAGCCCTTTCAACAGACCTTTACTCTTACTCATCATCAGCACGCAGTACAGGCCACGGGCTTTTCAGTGTTACATAGCATACTGAGGGTGGATTTTCTTCCCTCACCTCTGGATGATCTCTAGTGTCCTCACCCTTGACACTAACTATGCTGACACATTTGGACGCCCTAAGGAGCTCCCCTTTAGCTCCCAAGTAGCGAACGGACGGCCCTGCTTATGCACTGAAAACCTCATGGCTGGATTACCAACCCAGGATAGCCAAGGCTTAGCCAAACTTCCTTGTAGCCTCTGCAGTTAATGGGCACGATCCTATGTAATCCCTACTGACTCCTTGGCTGAAACTAATACATGTTGCGGTTTTGAATTTGGTTCACCATGTGTTTATCTGTTTCCACAGTATCCCTACAGTTATAAGTTACAGTTATTGTTGTATTGAGACATGTCATACAGGTATCCCTATACCCTTAGGCGGCATCTCCTTAACTGTCATGGTATGCTTAGAATGCAGGCTGACACAAAACTCGCTTTCCCCCTTAGTAATGTAGTGCAGATAGATTGCTTGGGTCCCACATCCTAAACACCTACACCACTGGCAGTATTATATCTTTTCAATCTGAAAGCTTCCCAAATATACCTCCATATACCTGCCGCTGGAGGGGATAGCGACAGGTCATCCTGACACACATCTCGATCCTCCCCGATTAGTCTCTCTCAACCCCCAAACAGTAGTGTAGATTGGAGTAGGCCTCCCTAGGGCCGGCACTCTCTAACCACACTCTGTACCTCGCCGACATCTTTCTATTAGAAGAAAGGGCTGGTCCCCCACCTTCTCAGTTTACTAATTAGGAATACGATCCTCCTACCCCTTTCCCTATTCCGCACACCCATCCTTTATCTTCCTTCCCCTCCCAGACCCCCTTGCTACCTAGGCGCCCTTCGTTCAGAAAATCTCCACTATTTTATGGCTCCTCCTGGCGACGGGGCTCCCCCCTCAGGTCAGGCTATACTCTCTAAACATTAGGGGACTCAACACCCCGGAAAAAAGGTCTCAGCTGCTTCTCCTTCTAAAAAAGGCAAAGGCTGATGTGGTGTTTCTCCAGGAAACACACTTTAGATCTGACAATATCCCCAAACTTTACAACTCCTTCTATCCCACAGTCTATCATGTCCATTTTAATCTCTAAAAACTGTCCCTTTCAAGTCCAAGACACAATGCTTGACACCAATGCTCGTTATATATTTCTCAGGGGCAAATTACATAACAAACCTATCATGCTGGCCAACCTTTACGCCCCCAACAGACAGCAAGTACCCTTTTTCTGCAATACCTTACAAAGTCTCACATCGTTTTACAGGGGAATGCTGATTGTCGGGGGTGACTTTAACTTGGCCCTCACCCGTTCGCTGGACTCCTCTTCTGGATCCTCTGCCATAACATTTTGAGCATTGCACGCAATCAAAACACAGCTAGCTAACT
Source organism: Lithobates septentrionalis (assembly GCA_037952835.1). NCBI lineage: Eukaryota > Metazoa > Chordata > Amphibia > Anura > Ranidae > Lithobates > Lithobates septentrionalis. Next base: position 3,097,965 of record JBBDGP010001187.1, on the reverse strand, counting down.
TAACCCTGCATGATACGTGACGCACATTATACCCCAATACTAAAGATTTCACCTTCTATTCTGCACCACACCATAAATATACAAGGATAGATTACTTTTTTTTTACTCAATCAGACTTGGACTCCTTATTAACCGCTACCATAGACCCCATGATCCTGTCAGATCACCACCCCATCTCCATCACCATCACTTTTTCCACAACTCCCTCGAGGTCAATGGTCTGGCATTTGGACAACTCCCTCCTCAATGACCCAGAGCACATAGAGAGAATAAACACATGCCTACAGCATTATTTTCGAGAGAATGCCCCCTCCGATATTCACCCGATGTCCCTTTGGGTGGCACACAAATGTGTTGTCCGAGGAGAACTTATATCCATTGCGTTCGACAGAGTGGCCTGGGACAACATGACAGAAGTACTACGCAAATCAGGTTTTGGAGACCGTGTGCTTCAATATATACTGGCTCTTTACTCATCCCCAACGGCGAGAATTAGGGTCAATGGTCACCTGTCGGACGCCTAACTCCCTGTGGAACGGAACTCGCCAGGGGTGTCCCCTATCTCCCATTATGTTCATTCTCACTCTGGAACCCATACTTCACAGGCTTTAGGACTAATCCATCTATTAAAGGAGTTACCATCAAAGATAATCATTATAAACTGGCCGCATACGCTGATGACATCCTTCTATTTCTCACAGACCCCATAATAACAATTCCCAATCTCCTCAAAGACTTCTCCCTCTTCAAATCCCTCTCTAACCTCCAAATTAATTTTACAAAATCTAAGGCCCTTAATATTTCCTTACCCAACTCTTTAATGTCACAATGCCAGGCCAACTTCCCTTTTGGGTGGGAATCGCAGGCCATCACCTACTTAGGTATCCAGTTGCTGGCTAAACTTGAAAACCTTTACTCTAGAAATTTCTTACCCATTCTTAAGACTATACAAACTGACCTCCAAGTCTGGAAAAAGGGCACTTTTTCCTGGTTCGGGAGGTCAGCCATCCTGAAAAAGAACATACTTCCCAGACTTCTATATCTGTTGCAGACGATACCTATCAGGCTCCCCCCTTCTTTCTTCACCACCTACAAAAAATTGTGCTTGAAATTTCTATGGGCTGACAAACACCCGTGTATACGCTGGGAGAAACTTGTGACACCCAAACTGAAGGGAGGAACTGGTCTCCCAGATATACAAAAATACTACTGGGCTTGTTATCTGGACAGAATTGTGGACTGGCACCTGCACGCTAAACTTAAGGCCTAGATTGGCCTTGAGGAGGCGTTCTCCTCATTTCCAATCCATCATTCCCCATAGATAAGCACCCTCGGGACCCCGAAGGAGAGTAGATCACATCCCCTAATCGGCGCAACTTTACAGATTTTCCGTAATGTCTGCAATAAAATGAAAATTTCCTCCTCGTCCGGTCCACTGACCCCATTAGATCGAAACCCAGACTTTCCTCTGGGTATATCAGTCCTTTGTATTACCGAGGACCCCGTAAAGCGCTCAGTCAGAGCAGGATTCTTTTTCGATAAAGGGAAGATGATTCCTTTTCAATCTCTCCCTTCCCTTCCAAACTTCCAGACATGGTTGTTCCTTTCTTTAACTTCCTCCAGATCAGACATTTTTTGACTAATTCTGCCCAACCTACCCAATGGGACAGAGATTTACCGCCCTTTGAAGCTTTATGCACCAGATCTGAACCTCAAAGGCATGTCATATCAGATATTTATGCCTTACTATATGCTAAAATCTTTACTAAAGATGGCACAGCCAGCCAAAAAAGGGAAAACAAACTGAAGATTGACTTCACTCAAGAAGACTGGGACCACATCCTTACCCACATACATAAAGGCTCCTTGAACGTTTCCACACAGGAAAACGGTTACAAAATTTTCTCAAGGTGGTATAGAACCCCCGATAAAATCCACAGATTCCATCCCAACGTCCCCCCACTATGCTGGAGGTGCAATAATGCTCATGGATCACTGGTACACATATGGTGGGAATGCCCCCTCATCCAACCTTATTGGAAAGAGATACACCATCTCATTTCACAAATCACTACCTACACCCCAGACTTTACCCCAGCTAAATACTTACTCCATCACAACTCTATTCCCCAAGGAGCGTACACAAAGTCCCTAACCCTACATATGATTAACGTGGCAAAACTTTGCATACCCACCCATTGGAGGACTACCTCTCCCCCCAGCATATCCAAATGGATACGCAGAGTGGGTAAGATAGCTGAGATGGAGGATCTCATACACCAGGCAAGAGATACCCCCTCCAAGTATCACACAACATGGGCATGTTGGCTACATTTTAAGGAATCATCAGACTACCATAACCTCATATCTGCATCCCTATAACCTGACCTGAGGGGTAGAACTGGCTACCTAATGCATGAGCCAACTACCTCTCTACAGATACACCCCCCTCCCAAATAACCCCTTTCCCCATCATCTATCCCCACCCCTCCCCCCCATACTAAAATAAGGGCCTCACGGACAGAATTTTCGTGTACAATTGCTACACCACACTCAGATGTAGTGCCTGGCCAGGGCCGAAATAGCTCTCTGTAGAATGCACCACACAACCGTGAGATCGGTATAATAGCATCTAACAGTCGGGCAGTAAAAGCTTCACCCCAAACACAGTTAGATCCTGACAGGGGTGTTTGGGTGTGGTGGCTAGATACCCGATCTCATTGAACAATGAGCGGTATACATCAATACAGAGTCCTTTCCCAGTATATAACGCACCATCTCAGCTGAAAGACCTCTTAAAGTTATCCGTTAAGATCGAGCTATATAAGTTACGACTTGATTGTACCTCTTCTGTACTTATCTGTACTCCAAGATTTACAACGCATCCTAACGGTTTTTGTTTCTTTTTTCTCCAAGTCTGCAATGATATTCTGCCCACTGTCTTATTGTTTGTACTATGCACAATCTTTAATAAAAACATTGGAAAAAATAAATAAATAAAAAAGGAAAATAGAAATACCTTCAATGCCCAGACCCAATAAAAAGCATCTTTATTAATAATTGCATATTAAAAATACCATCTAAGATCAAGAAATGAAACAAAAATGTAAAAAAAAAAAAAATAAAGCACATATTCAAAAGACTAATGACGGTGCCTAATGCCGCATACACACGAGCAGAATTTCCGACAGAAAGAGTCTGATGGGAGCTTTACATCGTATATTCTGACCGTGTGTATGCCCCAACTGACTTTTTCTGTCAAAAATTCAGACGGACTTAGATAGAGAACATGTTCTATATTTTTCAGACGGAACAAATTACTATTGGAAAAACCATTAGTCTGTATGCTGTTCCGACGCACCAAAAACGACGCATGCTCTGAAGCAAGTACGAGACGGAAGCTATTGGCTACTGGCTATTGAACTTCCGTTTTCTAGTCCCGTGGTACGTGTTGTACATCACTGCATTCTGGATGGTCGGAATTTGGTATGACCATGTGTATGCAAGACAACTGAAGCAGAATTCCATCGGAACTCCGTCGTAAAAACCTTCAGAGTTTATTCCGATAGCAAAACCGGTCATGTGTACAGGGCATTAAAGACCTCTATGATTAAGCCATGGAAGGGTGAAATGCATTAGAGAGGCGTAGTTTGGGAGGAGATCAGTTAAAGCCAATTTCCGTATTAAATGACCAGGCAGTTTGTTCCTTGTGTATGGAATGGATCCATGTATGTTTCTGTCAGTTATCCTTACAGCAGTATCACAAATTAGTAGGGATTACAAATTGTGTAATTGTGTATGCATAGTAAGCTTAAATCAATACAATGTTTGGCATTTGCTTAACAAGTGGTATTAGAAGTAGTTAAGGATTTAAACACAGCAAGATGCAAATGTCTTGGCTCATTTGTGTGGTCTTTTGGGTTATAATTTTTCTGGGTATTTAATAAACATTCATGAAAAATGTATATATATATATATATATACACACACCCATATATATATATATATATATATATATATATATACACACACACAGTATATATATATATATATATATATATATATATATAGCCCCAGGTGTATAGTGAATGGTAGAGCAAGAGGAGTAGAGTCCTAAAAGCAAGCTGGGGTCAAAACCACCAATCAGGCAGCAGAGAAGTCCAGAGGCAAGCTGAGTCAGTAGCAGGTTATCCAAAGAATACAAGAAACACAGGAGCAAGGAGTACTGGAAGCTGAAGATCACCCAGCAAAGTCTAATGCCCCGTACACACGGTCGGACTTTGTTCGGACATTCCGACAACAAAATCCTAGGATTTTTTCCGACGGATGTTGGCTCAAACTTGTCTTGCATACACACGGTCACACAAAGTTGTCAGAAAATCCGATCATTCTGAACGCGGTGACGTAAAACATGTACGTCGGGACTATAAACGGGGCAGTGGCCAATAGCTTTCATCTCTTTATTTATTCTGAGCATGCGTGGCACTTTGTCCATCGGATTTGTGTACACACGATCGGAATTTCCGACAACGGATTTTGTTGTCGGAAAATTTTATCTCCTGCTGTCCAACTTTGTGTGTCAGAAAATCCGATGGAAAATGTCCGATGGCGCCCACACACGGTCGGAATTTCCGACAACACGCTCCGATCGGACATTGTCCATCGGAAAATCCGACCGTGTGTACGGGGCATAAGTCCTTATATAGGGCATTTGGCACCAGTTCTGGCAGCAGATGAGCGTGAACATGTGCCAGTGCAAATTGTATGGTCCCGCTCAAGGCACACGTTCATGCTAATGCTATAGGAAAACAGAGGAAATATGTGAGGGTAATCTCAGCACTCTATCTCTATATATAGTCCTTTGTGAATGTGCGAATAAATGGTTGTTCATTCGAGTGAACTTCCAGCAGCAGTGTGAAGTGAATATTTAGCAGCAGTATTATTAGTTCTGCTTCATGCATACTAAAAAGCTAAAAACTGCTTTAGAAACTCTGTACAAAAAAATGCTAATGTTTTTTTTTTTGCGTGGATCTCCGGGGGCATATTTTTTCTTTCCACATACCATCCGAATGAGACCAAGTGCTTACTCCAGCTCTACGAGAGATGTCATTGTCTTTCTGATCCGTACCCTGGTTATCCACTGCGAGGACCCACCCGGCGGCCCCCGGAGATCCACGCAGAGTCCGGTCTGGACGGTTTGATGGTCGGGACATCTTTCCCTATGTCATGAGTGGCACACTGCTCATCTGATTCCCTGTTGCTGACAAGGGAATCTACAGGATCTGGTAAGAGTTTTCTACACACCACCCTTCACATGACTTCCTCATCTGGTCGATGTGTTTTTTCTGTGCGGATTCGACCTCCTGCCAACTGTTTGAACACCATCTTCCTCTGGACTACATTCATATTCTATACAGTGGGACATTACATTCCTCACTTCACTTATCCATTGACTTTATGTTTATCACATGATTTGGTTGATTATTCACCAATACTTTGTGGAATTGAAGCACAATTGAGGAATATTCTTTGTACTTTGATTACGCACACATTCATTATGCGCTACATTTTTTCCATTATATATGTATTGTTTTCGCCACATTGTATGTAGCTGCTTCCCCTCTTTTTTGCTCACGGTGTTAGCGCAGTGTTTTTTCTTACACAATAACCAAGGGTGGGCCACCCAGTGACATCCCCAGGTGGCACTGCCCCCTTGTGACATCACTGACCGAGGGCATGCTGGGTCGGTGATGTAACAAGGGGGCTGTGCCTCCTGGCAATGTCACCAGAAGGCCCTGCCCCTAAGTTATTTAGGAGCTGTCAGACGACGGAGCTGGCAGACGGCAGGAGCCTTCGCCAGGACCGGAGGTCTTTTTTTATTTTTTTGGGTCGGCGCTGGCAGCGGACATCTTGATTGATGATGGATCTACTGCAGGGGACATTTCTTTTTGATTTTTTAATAAAGGACTTGTCAAAAACCTGTGTTGTGTTTTTATTTACTTTTTACACATTTTTGGTGAATGAGTAGAGGTACTATGTACCCTCTACTCATTCACATGGGGGGGTCGGGATCTTCCAGATTTCGATAAGCCCCCTGCCCGCCAACCCCCACTACCACTGACCAGGGATGTGGGGAAGAAGCCCTTGTCCCCATCAACATGAGAACAAGACCTGCCAGGCTTCATGCTTGGATACGGGTCTGCTATAGATCTGGTGGGAATCCATGCCATTTTCTTTTACATTTTGGCGCAGGGTTCCCTTCAAAATCCATACCAGACCTAAGGGGATCCATACCACACTGGGCTTCCCGCCGCTTCTTAACAACCAGCTACTCACTGGTTGTTAACTACGCTGGCGGCTTCCGCTTTAAAAAGAAAGCTCTGTGGGGGCGCATGCATGGAGACTCTAAAGATGGCGGCATAAGCCCGGAGCTCTGCACACCACCGTCCAAACAGCTCAGCTAGTGCGCGGAATCAGGAATCCAGGTGTCCCACAATCATCGGGGAATGATTGGGGAAGCCACAGAGAGCCGGTTTATGCAGGGCAGACCTGCCAGGAGAGCGCTGGGACCCCAGTTCGAGTCAGCAAAAGACCGGGACATTTCCAAGATGGAGGCCGGAACTCAGCCACGAGACCAGGTCGCAGAGGAAACATCCATCACAAGCAGGCAAGTGCTGAAACCGGCCACCCTCCCTTTCACCCCTGTGATGTCTGGCCCCGCTCCGACCGGTGAAACACCCTCATCAGCCTCTACAGTGTCCCTGATAGAGCGCTCCATAGGGCCCTATGGGATGCCCTCTACTGCAGTATCCCCTATTCAGCTGGACTCCATTTTAACTCAGCCTGAGCAGGCACTTGATGTTACCTTTAATGTTGCGGATCTATTCTCCAAAATTTCTGAAATGCTCGACAGAGGACTGTCTCAGAATGCTGACAGGATCACAGGGGAAATTAGGTCAGATTTCCAGAACCTGGGAGCCAGAATAGAGCATATAGAACATAAGATGGACATAACTATCCCCAGAGCAAACCAAAACACAGGCCACCTGAATTTTATGCGGGAACAGCTTGAAGCAGCCAAGGCTAGAATTGACGATCTCGAGAATCATTCAAGGAGGGACAATTTTAGGATTAGAGGGATCCCAGAATCAGTCACTGATGTCCCGTTCGTGGGAGAGGAAGTTATCAAAAGCCTGATCCCCTCCATTCCATCTCACAAGCTGGAACTGGACAGAGCCCACAGATTGCTAGGTCCTCCCAGGAAAGATGGCTCCCCGAGAGACATTGTGGTGAAGCCACATTACTATTCTATCAAGTAAGAAGTGATGAAACGTTCCCGCCAGCAGGACCGTATATAGTTCCAGAGTCAATATCTACAGATTTTTGGGGACATCTTCCCTTTCACCATTCAAAAAATGAGATCCCTGAAGCCCCTTCTTGCTGTTCTCACAAAGAAAGACATTAAATATCGCTGGGCATTCTCTTTTGCGCTGAAATTTTCTTACAAGGGCAAACAGCATGCAATCCACAACTTCCCTGAGGGAGAATGCCTACTTTTGGATCTTCAACTCATCGCACAAGACCTGGAGATGGACACGTCCAACATTCATCAGGGCTCAGCCAAACGTCCTACGCCCCAAAGCCCTACATCACCATTATGGAGAAAGAACAAGACTAAAATTGCCAAAGATAACTTGCCCCCCCACCTCTGCTTCTCTCCCACCTCTCTTTTGCCGAGTCTAGGAGCATCAGCTGAGAACTACTCCTGAAATTGGATAGAACTTCCAATCCACTACTTGAACTTCCACGGACAAGTTACTTTGGGACCAGTTGTCCCCCACCCTCATTCACATGGGGGGTATCTACTTTAAGTCCCATCTAGTAGATACCCTCCCCTTCCTGGACGGGTTCACCCCAGTTGATCACTTTATTCTATATCATCACAATGGGAACCTGGTGGCTGTTTCCGCCTTACTTATGGTTGCTGTTTAAGACCGGGGCTGATGCCTTGCGCCTCACTCCACTTCCTAGAAAGGACCTACCCTCTCTAAGCAGTGGATCTTTAGCCCTGACTACGGGCTGTACAAAGAATTTTGTTTTGATTGTAGGGAGGAAGTCCTGCTCCTCCCCTCAATCCGGGCCTGTCATAAGCTTTACGTTTTTCAAAATGTTGTTGCTATGTCCCTTCTTTCCCCTTTTCTTTCTGGCTAATCTCTTTTATCTTTCAGCCTGCCTACTAATGTTTGTCCCCTGCAAGGAGACCCTGATCTTCCCTGAAGCTCATCATGAGACCAACCACCCCCACACTCCCTTCCAGGATGAGGTAGGTGACCGTGGGTTTATTTGCTTTCTCTCCCTGATGCTCTATTGCTACTGACAACACCACCTCACCTCCCCTATGTATAATCTCTCACAACACCCTGGGACTTAACTCTCTTGTTAAGAGACGGAAAGCCTTTCAGGCCTACCGCTCACGTCACATAGATGTACTCCTCTTACAGGAGACTCCTTTCCCGGTGCGGTACATTCCCTGTTTTCTTCATGCTCACTTCCTCTTATTTTACTTGGCTACTGCCAAAGATAAGATGAGAGGAGTAGCCGATTTTATTCCCAAAACACTGCAAGTTTTCTTCACAGTTGGAATACAGAGACCCAGAGGGGGGGTTTCTCCTCATCAAAGGTACTATTGACAATCAGCTATATACCTTTATTTCTTATTATGCCCCTAACAGAGGTCATATGAGGTTCTTTCAACAAATGTTCCAAGCCTTAGACCCATTGACAGAAGGAATCACAATTTTGGGGGGGGACTCCAACACAGCTTTCGACACAGGCCTTGATAAGTCCAAATCCGGGCATGCACGACTAATCAGACCTAGTAAAGCCAGTGTCCAAATTGTCCGACTAATCTTCCAGTCCCGCTTAGCAGATATCTGGAGGGAGTTAAACCCATCTATTCGGGATTATACCCATTTTTCAAATCTCCATCAATCCTATTTGTGGATTGACCACATCCTTCTCTCCACTTGCCATATCCCATCAGCTATCTCATCAAAAATCCTAGATGTGACTTGGTGGGATCACTCTGCGGTCCTCCTTGTGCTGCACAAAGACTTCCCCGGAGGGCGTTCCTCACATTGGACTCTCAGCCAATCTATCCTCATTGACCCAGTAAGGGTTATTGAAATTCAGGGGGCTCTGCATCAATACTTCCGCCTCAATGGTGTGGGAGATGTTTCTGCCGAGACTCTCTGGGCAGCGCACAAAGTTACCATCAGAGGTAAGCTGATCCAAGTAGTGGCACAGCAAAAGAGGGATAGGCTGGGAGTCATAGAAAGACTAGATAGGGAGTTCTGCGATATGCGCAAGCAACATAAAAAAGACCCTTCCAAAGTACCCGGACATATGCTAGAAGCGGCTTGAACGGCCCTGAATTTGGCCCTCATGGCACGGCCAAGAAATCTATTAGATGGACTGGAGCTAAATTTTACCACAGACGTGAAAGAATAGTACCTTTGCTTGCCTCGAAGCTATCCCCCAGATTTTTCTCACACTCACTGCCCAAAATTATATAGGCAGATGGCACCCTTACCCTGAACCCTCAGAGCATCATGAGAACCTTTCATGACTTTTACAAAGATTTATATAAAGCAAACACACAAACCATAATCGGGTAGAGGAATTTCTGTCGACTCTAAACCTACCACAATTATCAGATTGTCACAGAGCCGAGATGGATGCATCTGTCTCAACGGAGGAGGTCGCGGAGGTTATCAAAAACTTAAAGGGGAAAACAGCACCGGGGCCGGATGGGTTTTCGACTCCCTACTACAAAACACTTGCTGAAACCTTGACACCATATCTTACTAGATTCTTCAATCACTTGATGAAGGGAGACCCTATTGGGAATCAGCTCAACATGGCTTATATTTCGGTAATTCCCAAGCAAGGCAAAGACGCAGGCCTTATAGGGAATTATAGGCCCATCTCCTTGATTAATAAATGACCTGAAAATTTTAACTAAAGTTTTGGCAAATCGATTGGCATCTTTTATAGGCCTATATGTACACAAAGATCAGGTGGGCTTTATTCCCGGTAGACAGGGACCTAACAAAGTGAGAGGAGTAGTAGATCTTATTTCGGTATTGCAATCAAAATGGGCAGGGGGACACAAACAGGAGGGCATGTTACTATCGTTGGACCTTCAAAAAGCCTTCGATTCTGTGCCCTGGCCATATCTCTTCTTGGTTCTGAGACATTGGGGGTTTGGTCCGAATTTCATAGGAATCCTGGAGGCTCTATACTCAAAGCCTGAGGCTAAAGTAAGACTTCAGGGACTCTTTTCAGATATGATACCGATAGCTAGGGGTACGCGTCAGGGTTACCCTCTGTCACCTCTAATATTTACCATGATGATTGAATCCTTGGCAATTGCAATTCAAGGTAATCCGGATATCAAGGGTGTCCAATGCGGTAAATCTATACATAAATGCGCCCTATTTGCAGATGACCTGCTGCTATTTGTGACCTCCCCGTCCTCTTCCCTCCAGGAGATCTGTGCGTTGTTAAATGAGTTTGCTGTAATCTCAGGCTTACGTGTTGATATGTCCAAGTCGCAAGCTTTAAATGTGTCTCTTCCCAGCTCTCTGATTTCCCTCCTCCAAAGCAATTACCAATTTGAATGTAGTCACACTTCCATTAAATGCTTGGGGCTCAAAATCACAGTGAAAATAGAAAGTCTTTACCAGGCAAATTATCCCCCAATGTACCAGAAACTGGAGGCGGATCTCACATGAGATTTCTTGGATGGGTAGAATTAGTTCAGTCAAGATGACTCTATTACCAAGACTACTATACCTATTTCACACCCCCCCTATCCATATTAGGAGGGATCACCTGAAAGCTTTTCAGAGTAAAGTCACTAAATTTATATGGAACAAGAAAGGCCCTCGTATGGCTAACCTCAATCTTTTTAAGCTCACATTGGGCCTCCCCAATCTTTTATGGTATTATCAAGCGGCAAGGCTTGCCCAACTGTCTACCATATACCTGAAAGTGGAAAAACTGGATAGCTATTGAGCGACAGGCAGTGCCTAAATTCACCCTTGACTTTTTATTATGGTGCCCAAGTAAAAGCAGACCTCCCATTTTTGCTCTGACCCTCTCTCACTGTCTATGGGGCATTCTAAGGAAGCTCCCCTCCCTGGTCTCTGAATACAAACCACTGGCTCATTTATTTCACAACCCATTATTCCAACCAGGCATGGACATCAGAGCCTTCAAATGGTGGCTGGACAAGGGGGTGTACCGCATAGGACATTTCTTCTCTTGCATGGGCCCTTTAACCCTTAAACATTTTGAAAAGGAGCATGAGCTCCCCCCCACTGAGAGATTTAGGTACCACCAAATTTCTCGATTCATTCACTCACTTTGGTCAAACAAACCTAACCCTCCAGGGTTCACGAAATACAAGTGTTGGTGTGGCCAAGCCATGGAGCAGAGGGGAGGGATCTCTAATCTACAAGTCATTTGCTTCAAATCCCAATAATTGCCAGATATGGTCGCCTGGGAGAGGGATCTCCAGACCACATGGGTAGTGGAAGACTGGTATGACTCTTATTCTAGATCAACCAAAGGAATCTACAATGCTTCATTGTTGGAGGCCAATATCAAACTTATGACAAGATGGTACCTAGTCCCGACTAGATTAGCTCACATATTTCCAGCCTCATCTCCTCTGTGTTTTAGGGGTTGCCAAGGTCTAGGTACTATGCTTCACACGTGGTGGGAATACCCTAGAATCAGGGGGTCCTGGAATAAGGTTTTCCACCTTATTCGCAAAATCACAGGCTGCACTATTCCTCAGAATCCAACAATAGCCTTGCTGAATGGTCTAGTTCCGGGCATACCTAAACTCACCTGTAAACTGATCATGTTTATTTTGACAGGGGCCAAAATATCTATCGCTAAGTTTTGGAAGCTACCATCGGTCTCTATATAAGCCATGAAAAGAAAGATTTCATGGATAATGGCACAAGAGAAACTAACCAGTTCCCTTTTGGACACTTCTTAACGATTTAAAGCAATATGGGAACCATGGGCTCAGTACATCGGAATTTCTCTAATTCCGGGTATTGCAGGAGCAGGAGATACTTGATCTACGGGATATACATCGGTCAGAAAGGCACCGTCCCCCACCCTTCTCCTTATCTCTTACTCCTATTCTTCTTTCTTTTCTCCACTTACCTCTCCCCTCTTCTTTGTTCTCACAATAATTTTGCAGACGAGTCCTCATAATACGACTCTGGTTGTTTCTGCTGTTTGGGACCCTGAGATTTTTCACTAATCAACATTGTTCCTGCTTTACACCCAAGATTGGTGACAGAATTTCCCTCAGAACATACTTTTCTGGGAGGTTTAGGAGTCTCACCTATGTCTCTGATAGACCCCCTAAGGATTGTATAAACCAAAAGGTGTAGGGCCCTAGATCCCCTCTGGACACAGTAAGTTCCCTTTGGGGGGGGGCAGTGGAGACAGGGGCATCAAAGGATCTTTGGCACTAAGGCTCTATACTTTACAAGTAATTCTGTTCTGGTGTAATAATAGTTATGGGAGCCCAATTGAACTGATACTCTTTGACTTTATGACCTGTATGCCATTATATTTCTTGTATCTCACAATAGGACTACTTGATTATTCCTGAAGTCATGTTATGTAATTTATCTCTGTAAAACAATAAAAAATTTTGATTCAAAAAGAAAGCTCTGTTAAACGTTGGACCTCAGCATTTAGCAGAGTTTAGGAGAGTTTAGTAGAGTTTAGAAGCTGTCTTAATTTTTTTTCTGCCAAAATGCTGCTGCTCCAGAACGCACTGGCAGATGTTTTTTTTCTGCCACTGATGTTTCCTGACAAAAAAGGCTTATAAAAGCCTATGTGTGCAGGAACACATTGAATAACATGCAGGGGAGTTTTGAGGCAGTAAAAAAGAATGTCTGATGGCCAAAACAGCCGCTGTAAAAACGCCCAGTGTGCATGAGGCCTAAATGTGACAGCTTCCAGCTCAGGACTCTTGGTTGTTAGGGAGCTAAAACAACCAGTGACTCATCCCAGCTAGGCCCATTCAGCTGTCAGTCAGGGATTTCAATGATTGTAAACAAACAGTGGGAATCCTAATAGTCAATACCAATGTCATTTCTAATAGACAATATCGAATTTGCGGTCTCACCAGAACCTTTATCCCCCACTGATTCTTAAAATGTGATTGAAAACTGCATCAAGACAAACTTTAGATTGCCATCAACAGTCTATCCAGTGCATCACTAAAGAAACATTTGTACCTACCTTTAAGAAATTGGTCAAGATGGAATTCAATAAATTGAATCAAAAAAAAAAAAATTCCACAACCTAACAAAAAAGCAACATAAGGCATTGCTTAATCTCAAACAAAACCCAGAAATCATCATTAGGAATGTTGACAAAGGTGGAGCAATTGGGATCCAGAATACTACAGACTGAAGATCCTGGGAGACACAACCTACTACAAGACACTAGACGCAGATCCAACAGAATCATTCAAACAAGAACTTTTCTTGCTCATAAAAGAAGGCTCTGCCAATGGGCCCCTCACCAAAAAGTAAAACAAATTCTTAAAAATGTTCAGCCCCAAAGTGTGTCGTTTTTACCACCTAGGTATTGATTATAATCTCTTGCAGAACAATTTTTCCCTCTTAGATAGGTTCTATATTCAGATAAGAGGGACAGCAATGGGAACATGTTTTGCACCCAACTACACAAACATGTATATGGGTACATGGTACAGGCAGTGGCGTCTCCAGCTTTCATATTTAGGGGGGGCACATGGGGGGACAGGGACAAAAGTAGGGGGGCAACTATAAAATGCATATATATATATAGATATATACTGGGGCCCTTTACTACGACCCCACAACGGCCCTTTCACATGTTCTGCAGTGAGCTCCCTTCCTACTGTATTGGGGTCCCCCAGGGGGGCAGAAAACAAGAGATATATCTCACCAGCATACCAAGAAAATATAAGGATCCAAAGCAGTGGGAGAACTATCAGGGTTGCAAAGGTTGCTTGCCTCCGGGCCCTGGTGTTCTGCCACTGCGGGGTTCCCCAACCTCCTCTTGCTGGCCTGCCCCTGCTTTTGACTGCGCTGGTCTGGCATCTCTTGGAATTTATAGGCTGGTTCCCCTGTCCTAAGGATGGGAGAAATCAGTCTGTTTTTTCAGTAACTGAGAGTCCTGGTGGAGTCCTTCCTGCAACTCGTTCTTCTCCCTGCCAATGAGGATGCAGGGGAAGGAGCAGATTGGGCGGCCGTGGTTGTGTGAGTGCTCGCATTATGCAGTGTCAGCAAGCAGAGGGAGGGGGGAGGAATCACCCGCAGGAGCTGACTGGGGACTTTCCCTCTTAGACATTGATTTTTTGTAAAAAAAAATAAAAATTTATTGGGGGGGGCACATGGTGGGGCACAGCATAATGTTGGGGGTGGTCAGGGCCCCCTCTGGTCCCCCCCTAGGGTCGCTATTAGGTACAGGAACATTTCCCTGATAATTCAATTGTGGTCCATTTAAGGAGGGCAGTTTTGGAGACATTGCTGAGTACTATGGGGTTCTCATCCTTGCAGGGTGAGGTATTTCAGGGAAGTTTGGCTAGAGAAAGAATTGATTTTTCAGGACTCTCTGGATTGATAAGTCCATATTAGGGATCAGAAATTTTGTAGGTTCAAAGAGTTTTGGGTGGGAAAAACCTCCAACTTGTGTGAATATATGCTAAATATTGCTTATATTGTTTTCTAGTCAAAACTATGTGTTTTTTTATCAAACTCTTAGGTATCTACCAGACTGTAGAAAACGATCTACCGGACTGTAAAAGTTAAACTAACCAGTCTGCAGTTACTTGGCAAAGACTTTTATTCTGTTTTGAATTCTTGGACTTGCACCCATGTAGCAAGCCAGTCATTAATAAGTCTCTAAAGGGATTCATTTGAAGGGATGGCTTTGAAATAACAGAGTTTAACTCTTTGAGGCCATGTGGTTATATGTCATCTGGTGCAGGTGCTTTATTTACCTTTATTGTCTCTAAATGTTTCTGGACCATATCAATTTTGAGCCATTGTGGCTATGTCAATATTATTTTATTACGGACTTGTTCCCCATTTTTCTTTGTATATATGTAGCACTACCCCCGTAGGAGCTGCTGATAAATGTTCAATTCTGCACCCTGCCTCTCAACCCCCAGAACGGTCTCAACCCCTCTGGCACACCTGTATGGTAATATTAGTGTGGGACCCAGCAGTAAAGAGAAGCACAGTAATCATGCACTATACAGTATATTTACCTTAACCTTGGAGCCCCTGACTTCACCAGCTGTAGTAATAGATAGAGTCTCACACAGAATGCCAATTAACCACTTAGGAAGTTTACTAAAACAGATATTAAGCACAATAAACACTGTAATACTCAGATGTAAGAAAGGACAATAGATAACAGTCAATGTGTATGTGAAACTGAGAATTCAATGATCACCATAGGGAGTATATGCAGACAGGTGCACAGTGGGACAAGCGTTCAATATCACCCAAGAATTATATTAAACACCTTCCCACTGAAACTCCAATGCACACACACACACACACAACCAAAATAATATACAGTCATTTACATTCGACAGTACAGTGTAAATCCAAATCCTGTGCTTTAAATTGCAGCAGTTGTAATCCAAAAGGGAAACAGAGGAAAAGCAAACTATAGAATAGTTAGGGCGCTTGTAACTCTTATAGTTTAACGGTGAGTCTAATGCAATAGTGACTTTGCAGTGCAGGCAATAGCAAACCCCAGAGTTCCGCCGTGTGTGGCCTATGAATAGTAGAATCACTTCTGTGGAACTACAAGTCTCACCAGCAATCTGTAACTAACTCACACAGCAAACAGTACACTTTACTAACCTGGGCAAGTGCCCGCTCACCACAACAGGCCCAGGTACTGTAGAGCCGCCTCCGAACTCCTTTCTTGATATCTCAGTCTGATCCAAAGCTGGCACCATCACACTGCACTGCTCCTTCAGATTGCTGATGGCTGGAATGCAGGAAACCTCCAGAAATCTTGGGTTCTCTGGTCCATCCGCACACTGATCCAGCTGGGTGTGTTCTGGAACACCTCAGAGGCCGATTGATTACACTCCGCGCCTTACAGGCCACAGTCTCCAGGTCACACACACAGACCTCACTGCAGGCAGGTATTGAATCATGTCCCAAGAGACCGAAAGATGGCTGCGCTGTCCTTTTTATTTCTGCTCCCAGCATGCAGCACAGTAACTTGGCCTGGTGGGTTTGTGGCTTGGCATTGTGGGTTTAATAGTTCTCAAATTAAGTTAACACATGAGTCAATGCCTCATTAAACTACATCTCCCACAATGCTTTGCAACACTGCTTCACAGAAACTAAACAAAGGTCTTAATCAATAAAAGGACACTAGAGGGAGCCAAACTCTTACTTAAGGAACAATACATTATTTAGCATGATAACTTGGGTAGCAAAACCCCTGCGCTACATACTCCCCCCACTTGAAGTCTTTGGTCCCCAAAGATAGTCAAAATTTGTGACCTGTTACATGCTGTTACAATCAAGCGATGACAGAACTGACAGAGGATCCTCCCACCAGTTTTCACAGGAAGGGAGACTGTTCTGTACACCTGCTGCTGACACTGTGGTGTCCTGTATAGATGTGCCAGGGGGTGAGATAGGGTTATCCTCCACCAAATCAGCGGTGGAAGGACCAGGCACTTCAGAGGTCCTTTTTGAAGTGAGATAAATCTTCTCGTGGCATTCACCCAGGGTGTCATAGGTTAGTCTCTTGGGTGGGTGAATGATTCTCTTCGCTCTCTGTTCTTTAGGTACTGGTGTCTCAGGCTGACTGGTATCATCTTTATCCATGACCACTTCTTCCTCCTTATCATCCACTTCAGCTTCCTGCATTTCGGCTTCAATGAATGAAGAAGAACTTACAGATGCTGTTTCCATGAGGGAAGTTTGGAGGTCTTCCAGATCTCCTGGAGATCTATCTTAAGGCACAAACTCAGGGGCCTCTGGTCAGAGAATTCCACTGTCTGTCACCGTGGGATGAGAAAAAGGGGTGATAGCAATCTCTGGTGTGTGAGATGGCCACAACCAGTCTTTTCTTATCTCTTCATCCTTGCTGTCCTCATCTTCTTCAGCAAGAGGCACAGACTGAGATCTAATCTCTGGTCGGGATCTCTGAGAGGTGGTGGATGTGGACGGTGAGTCTTGCTGCAGTGGTACCCAAACTGCCTCTGACAGAGGGAAAGATGATTGTGATGCCAGGTTTTTAGTGGACCTGTGCTTCCCTCTGGCCGAATCTGGTACACTGGCAGCCCTGGAAATTGTTTGCAAACAACATAGGGCTGCGTCTTCCAGCGATCAGCCAATTTGTGTTTCCCAGGTATACCTAAATTCCTTAACAGCACTCTATCGCCTGGTTGTAAGTCATGTACTCGCACCCTAAGGTTGAAATTTCTCTTGTTCCCCTGTCCTCGGGCATCTGAAGCAGCTTGAGCCTTAGCATAGGCGGTTTTCAGGCTTCTCCGCAGTCGGTCCACATACCCTCTGTGGGAAGTTGCTGAGGTATGGTCGATGGTGGATATGCCGAAAGCTAAATCTACTGGTAACCGGGCCTCTCGCCCCAAAAATCAAGCGATAAGGGGAGTATCCTGTGGCATGTAGTGCTGTTGTAAGCGTGCACGATAGCCGCTATGTGCTTGCTCCAGTGTTGCTTTTGCTCTGAAGTTAGAGTTCCGAGCATATTCAAAAGAGTTCTGAGTTTCTTAATGAGGCTGCTCTCAAAGTCTCTCCCTTGGTCGGAGTGAATATGCTGGGGCAGGCCATAATGTACAAAGAATTTCTCTACCAAGATTTTGACCACCATGGATGCCTGTTGATCCCTTGTGGGAAATGCCTGGGCATAACGGGTGAAATGATCGGTTATCACCAGGATATTTCCCTGCCCACTGATATCAGACTCCAAGCACAGAAAGTCAATGCACACAAGCTCCAATGGTCCTTGGCTCTGGAGGTGGCCCATTGGGGCGGCTCGTTGGGGCAAAGTCTTCCTTTGAATACATCTAAGGCAAGAGTGGCAGTAGCCCTCGATTTCAGTCGGCATGCAGGGCCAATAGAATCGGTCTCTCATCAGTTGGAAAGTCCTCTCAGACCCTAGATGACCATGATGGTCATGCAGAGCAATTAACACTGTCTCCCGATGTTTCTCTGGTAGGAACAACTGCCATTTCTCTTCAGGATCTTTAGAAGGGCCCCTTCAGTAGACCACCCCTTGTTGCAGCTGTAACCAGTCCCACTTTCGGTGCAATAAATGGCCCTCTTTTAGAGAGGCAGTAAGGAGCAAGTCAGGGCGTTGGCTCTCTAAAGCCTTTAATGCCAAACTACAGAGAGGATCTTCCAACTGGTCCCTACGCAGGTCTTTCTTTGAAAGCTTTGGCAGACCTTCATCCCCAAATTGGGTGACGTTGCAATAGCACCTGGGCACCCCAGCGACGGACCCTCCAACTTCCTCAGCCCTGGCTCCACCTCTTGCTTGCTGTTCTGCTCCTTGACAAAGAGCTCTCACCCCCTCGGGGGTCAGCTGAGTCTACTCTTCCGAGGAGTCTCGGGAACAGTGGGGTATTCTCGACAAAGCATCTGCATCCTTGTTCCCGATCCCTGGCTGATACTGCAGGCTGAAGGTAAAACCTGATAGGGCAGCCAACCATCGGTGGCCCGTGGCATCCAACTTGGCGGTAGTGAGTAGGTATGTGAGAGGATTATTGTCAGTCTTTATTACAAACTCTGCTCCATATAGGTAATCCCTCAGTTTATCCACTACTGCCCACTTCAAGGCCAGGAACTCAAGCTTGTGTGTGGGGTAGTTCTTCACAGTGGGTGCCAAACTCCAACTCACATAAGCAACAGGCCTTAAGTGCCCATCATGTTCTTGATACAGCACTCCACCTAACCCATCTCAGCTGGCATCTACATGCAGTTCGTACCGCATAGGCCAAGACTGGGGCAGTTGTAAGTGTGCGAGCTATTTTAGCAAACCCCTTAACGAATCTCCGGTAATACGAGCAGAATCCCAGAAATGACCTAAGCTCGGTCACATTAGTAGGTCTCGGCCAAGAGGTGATGGGTTCCAGCTTCTGAGGGTCTGTGGCTACTCCTCGCCATCTTAGGAGCTGGGTCCTGGCCTTTTCCATCCAGGCAGGTGAGAGGGGAGTATTCTTTGGATAGAACTCTTCCACAGGGATTTCATCTTTTCCTTCCCTTCTTAAATCACACAGTAAGACCGGGGTGGCTGGGTTTACTATCCCCAACAACATCCGGGTTGGCATCTTCACAGGTGAGGCTGTTGTGTTGCGAACACTAACTGAGATCTTCCCGTGACTTCTCTGTAATGCCCTAGTTGGGACCACTTCAGGAACTATCTCCAACCCCATGTCTTTGTTTTGACAATCTGCCTCAAGGACAATAAAAGAGCCTGGCTGTTTCCAATTCAGCTTGATGGATGCCCTCAAACAAACTACCTCACTGGGTTGTAACACTCTCTCACTCCAGTCCAAGCACCAGATCCTTCCCACTCCATCAGCTGGGTCCTTCTCTTTTTGCACCAGGCGCTGATAGGCTTGTCTCAACATGAGGTGCACACCTGTGGTTGAAGTGCCCTGCTCTTGAACAAGAGGTGTTAGCAGCCTTCTCACTAGATAAGTATTAGTCCCTATGATGAGGAAACTTTTACTAGCCCCTGGTGGATGTGGACAGACCACTGCCAAATTATCAAAGGTCTCTGCCTTCCCAGATACGGAGGGGTCGAAGGTCAGCTTGATTAGTAGATAGCCATCATAGGGGAAGTTCTGAGTCCCAATGCCCCATATCTCCAGCTCTTCTAACTTCTGTAGTGGCAAGTGCTTGAGGTGCTTCTCATAAAAGTCTCTGTAGAGGAGAGTCACTTAAGCTCCACTATCCAAGAGTGCCTTGGTGTAGATTCCCTCTACCTGGATGGGGACAACTGGAGAAGGTCCCACTAACTTGGAAGGGAATTTGTGAGAAGTAGCAGACTGGGCCTGTTCAGTGGTTCGAACCTGCACTCCTTTCTTGTGGAGGTTCTGATCCAGCTTGAGCCTCTGTTGAGCTCTGGGAGTCTGGTATGCATTGGCTCTCCGATGCCGGGTAGCCAGGATCAAAGGGAGTGGGACACTGAGCCGCTGCGGTTTCTTTATGTCGTTGGGTTTTTTGGAGCTAGCTGATGTAACAGGGCACCCAGTTGACTCCTTCACTGGGGCCCTCTGGAGTTTCCCGTTGGCTTCTGGCACTGTGTCTCAGGCTTTACTGTGCTTGGGCACACTTGGTGATAACGTCCAACTCCTCCACAGTTGAAACAGATCCCTTGGTTTGCTGTTTTCTCCACCCGAGCAACCGCAGAGCTTGACGGCTTCTTGGGTACTGAAACTTCATCACCCGGTAGAGCAATTAGTTTGGCGGTCACCAGGGCTATCATCTCGAACATCTCCTTTTGCATCTGGAGCATCAGCTTTTCTGGTACAGAGTCGCTCCTTGACAATTGTTGGATGGGTAGGGACCAAGATATTGTGTCCGCGGTCGCTGTCAGAACACTGGGTTCCTGAAAACACTGTAAGACATTGGACTGACATTCTTCTCCTTTGCTCGAGTTGTTGGGTTGAACTTTCTTTTTCTTCTTTTCCCTTTCCATCTCCATGTTGGTGGCATCATTAGTTTTCTCTATGAGCACTTCATCTGGAATGGAAGGATCATCCAGATACTACTTTAATTGGAACTTGATGTGGTCACTTCTCAGTCCTGTTCCCACTGACCTTAAAAATTTATTTTGTATCAGCTCAGTTCCGAAGTGTTCATCTGAGTCTTCTCCTTTGCAGACAAACAGATGGTCCTTCTACTCAATAGCTCTGAAAAGGAAGTTCTGGGGAGTTTCCTTACTATTCTGTGCGATGTTTATCAGTTGTTGATACAGTTCAGAAGCATTTTCCTCCTTGTAATGGCTTTTTAGTATTCTCTTAAGTTGCACTAGGGTCAGTGCATTCTTCATTTCCAGCATACCTCTAAGACTTAGGCCAGGACTGATGACTTTTACCACAGCTTCCATAATCTCAGACTCAGGATACCCCTTTTGTAGTCCCATATCGATCTGGTGCATGAGGTTTGTATAGGACAGCTTGTCTTTCTGTTCCTTTTCACCTATCTGACCTGCAATCTTAAAGTCCTTCCTGATAGTCACCTCTGGCAATTTACCACAGGGAAGTCTCTGAGTAACTGAAACAGGTTCTTGTTTTGGATGACTGTCCCTTGAGTCCTTGCATTTAGTCCTTGCATTTAGTACTTCACTTTCTGATCTGTTCTTCAATCATTGTAGAGGTTTCCTGGAACTTCTCCTGCATATTGTGATATTGTTGCTTCAAACCGGCTAATTGTTGCTCCGGTTGAGGACCTTTCTTGCAGGTGCTTCGTGCTTTAGCATTGTCCCTCCTTGACTTTGTTGACTCTAGCCCCCCCCATGGTCAGGGCTGGCTGACTGGGAGTGAACTTCCCTTGTAGCTGACTCTGCTTGTCTGGAGTTGGTAAGGCCCTTGTCTGGAACCTTTGGGTGTGTTATGCAAAACTTTGTCTTGTTATCCAGTTGCACACTTGCACCTTTGAAATTTTCAGGTACCCCATTTTTCCACTCCAACAGTGCATGAGTGCGAGAGGTCCCCCTATCTGGTCTGATGGCAATCACCCATGCCTTTCTATCTGGGGACAGTGCCCTCACAACCTGATTGATTTGTTCTTCCTCCCAGGCCTCTCCAAGGAGCTCAGTTGCCACGCTCGCTTCTGAACAGATGCCTTCCTCTTTGCACCACTGAATCACAGTGGTGGAATCCATCCTGGTGCTAATAGGGGTGTTGCCTAGGGGGGGTTTGATTGCAGAGAAGTAGCAGTGGATCCCGGATGAGCCCCCACGTGTAGCACTACCTCCATAGGAGCTGCTGATAAATGTTCAGTTCTGCACCCTGCCTCTCAACCCCCAGAATGGTCTCAACCCCCATAGCACACCTGTATGGTAATATTAGTGTGGGACCCAGCAGTAAAGAGAAGCACAGTAATGATGCACTATACAGTATATTTACCTTAACCTTGGAGCCCCTCACTTCACCAGCTGTAGTAATAGATAGAGTCTCACGCAGAATGTCAATTAACCACTTAGGAAGTTTACTAAAACAGATATTAAGCACAATGAGCACTGTGATACTCAGGTGTAAGGAAGGACAATAGATAACAGTCAATGTGTATGTGAAACTGAGAATTCAATGATCACTATAGGGAGTATATGCAGACAGGTGCACAGTGGGACAAGCATTCAATATCACCCAAGAATTATATTAAACACCTTCCTACTGAAACCCCAATGCACACACATACAACCAAAATAATATACAGTCATTTACATTTGACAGTACAATGTAAATAGAAATCCTGTTCTCAAGTGCTCCCCATAGATTGCAATTTAAAGTTCAAATAGAAATATAAAATAGAACTGTGATGATTTGCAGAAGATGTTAAAAGTTCTTTGTCTTCTTTTATTCTTCAGCTAGCCTGTGATTTTAATTGCAGCAGTTGTAATCCAAAAGGCAAACACAGGTAAAGCAAATTGTAGAAAAGTTAGGGCGCTTGTAACTCTTCTAGTTTAACGGTGAGTGTAATGCAATAATGACTTTGCAGTGCAGGGAATAGCAAACCCCAGAGTTCCGCCGTGTGTGGCCTATGAATAGTAGAATCACTTCCGTGGAACTACAAGTCTCACCAGCAATCTGTAACTAACTCACACAGCAAACAGTACTTTACTAATCACCACAACAGGCCCAGGTACTGCAGAGCTCCCTCCAAACTCCTTTCTTGATATCTCAGTCTGATCCAAAGCTGGCGTCGTCACACTGCACTGCTCCTTCAGATTGCTGATGGCTGGAATGCAGGAAACCTCCAGAAATCTTGGGTCCATCCGCACGCTGCTCCAGCTGGCTGTGCTCTGGAACACCTCAGAGGCTGATAGATTCCACTAATAAATCTGTCTTCTCTTTGTCCCCAGTCGCCAACTCTGAGTTACAGTACCAGAAAGAGAAAAGAGAAAGCGGGACTTTAATGAGACGTGTCAACGCGTAAATATTAATAAATTGGCCAGGCACATGTAGAGTTGGCCTGTATCCAATATAAGTATAATCCGGACATAAATATTCTATAACCAGGGAAACACTGGGCGTAATCACAAAGGATTTACAGCAATATTCGTATAAAACATCGTTTAATACTTCATTAGACATAAAGAGAATTGTTATAAATCAATCAATCAAGGGTATGGTGGATACAAAGCGTATACAGTTACAGTACAGGTAGTTGTTAGATTGTAGGCATCCTTAAGTTATTAGCTCTACGTGTTTCTTGGCTTACAACCAATCATCAGGAGTTCAGATGCATAATAACTAGAAAATAATAAAGCAGCCATTAATCTAATGATTGACATAAACATATCGAGAAAGCAAAGACTACAATAGTACTCACAAGTAAAATGGATAGATGATAAAATGAGAAGGTGGTCCGGCCTGCAAAGTCTCACCCGGGGTTGAGGCAAGGACCAGCCCCCCAGAGGTAAACCCCAAAGGGGAGGAGGCTGCCATCAAAACCAGGACACCCCACACAGTATGCCCCAACGAGAAGGGGGAACCTGGCATGTGGAGTGCTATGGGGGGAGAAAAAAAGAAGAATTATGAGTGGAAGTGAGAGTGAAGTGAGAAAACCATCCATGAATAAACAGATGAAAGTGACTGGGGGGGGGGTATAGCAAAAAACGTGGAGCACAGGAGGGAAGTGGAGTGATGATGAATAGTGAAGGGAATATGAGTGTTAAGAATGTGAAAGCATGGATGGCTATGAGCAGTGAGGGAGATTACCTGTGATGTGTGAGTGTGGCGTGTGCCGGTCATCCCTATACACGCATGTGGAGTGGGCTCGTCAGAGGCCGCCGCCATATACCCCAGGCAGGGGGCGTGTCCCCGCCAGCGTCATGAGGGGACGTCAGTGCGGCGCACAAGGAGGAGGGAAGGTCCACTCCCGATCATTGTGATCTGGGCGGAGTGTCCTCCCCCTGTTGCCATGACTCCCAAAGAATGGAACAGAGACGCCCGCAGTGCGGCATCATGAGACACCGCACCAAGGGCGCAAACGCATGACGCTGATGCGTCAAGGTCACGGCCCGCCCCCACCGTGGTGTAGGGCGGGTGAGGGGCCGTGAACTGGGCGCATCACAACCCCGGGGATGAGACATGACCAGACCAAAGACCAACCTCCCAGTACCTATATTAACAGTGAGTGGTAAAAAGCACATAATGGGGTAGTACAAGTAAAAGAGTGGAAAAGTATGCACTGAATTAAATCAGAATCAAAGTTGCATATAATGGTCAGCAAATGTTTAGCTGATGAAAAGGAAAAAAAAGAAAAATAAGCAGAAAGCTATGATAAATTGGAAAAATAAATAACAAAGATGATACAGTGAGTTCTGAAATATGGTTGGTCAGGTCACGGAAATGGGTGTTTTCCACCCTAAATTTAATTATGCACATAAAGGGGGGGTTGTGACCTGTCCATACCAACATTATGAACGCTGACATGTCTCCATCCCAATTAGTAATACCAAAAAGAGAAAAGAGAAAGCGGGACTTTAACCACTTGAGCCCCGGACCATTATGCTGCCTAAGGACCAGAGGTCTTTTTCCAATTTGGCACTGCGTCGCTTTAACTGCTAATTGCGCGGTCATGCAATGCTGTACCCAAACGAAATCTGCGTCCTTTTCTTCCCACAAATAGAGCTTTCTTTTGATGGTATTTGATCACCTCTACGTTTTTTATTTTTTGCGCTATAAATGGAAAAAGACCGAAAATTTTGAAAAAAAATGATATTTTCTACTTTTTGTTATAAAAAAAATCCAATAAACTCAATTTTAGTCATACATTTAGGCCAAAATGTATTCGGCCACATGTCTTTGGTAAAAAAAATGTCAATAAGCGTATATTTATTGGTTTGCGCAAAAGTTATAGCGTCTACAAACTAGGGTACATTTTTTGTAATTTACACAGCTTTTAGTTTATGACTGCCTATGTCATTTCTTGAGGTGCTAAAATGGCAGGGCAGTACAAAACCCCCCCAAATGACCCCATTTTGGAAAGTAGACACCCCAAGGAAATTGCTGAGAGGCATGTTGAACCCATTGAATATTTATTTTTTTTGTCCCAAGTGATTGAATAATGACAAAAAAAAAAAAAATTTACAAAAGTTGTCACTAAATGATATATTGCTCACACAGGCCATGGGCCTACGTGGAATTGCACCCCAAAATACATTCTGCTGCTTCTCCTGAATATGGGGATACCACATGTGTGGGACTTTTTGGGAGCCTAGCCGCGTACGGGGCCCCGAAATCCAATCACCGCCTTCAGGATTTCTAAGGGTGTAAATTTATGATTTCACTCTTTACTGCCTATCACAGTTTCAGAGGCCATGGAATGCCCAGGTGGCACAAAACCCCCCCAAATGACCCCATTTTGGAAAGTAGACACCCCAAGCTATTTCCAGAGAGGCATATTGAGTCCATGGAATATTTTATATTTTGACACAAGTTGCGGGAAAGTGACACATTTTTTTTTTTTTTTGCACAAAGTTGTCACTAAATGATATATTGCTCACACAGGCCATGGGCATATGTGGAACTGCACCCCAAAATACATTTAGCTACTTCTCCTGAGTACGGGGATACCACATGTGTGGGACTTTTTGGGAGCCTAGCCGTGCACGGGACCCCGAAAACCAATCACCGCCTTCAGGATTTCTAAGGGTGAAAATTTTTGATTTCACTCTTCACTGCCTATCACAGTTTCGGAGGCCATGGAATGCCCAGGTGGCACAAAACCCCCCCAAATGACCCCATTTTGGAAAGTAGACACCCCAAGCTATTTGCTGAGAGGCATGGTGAGTATTTTGCAGCTCTCATTTGTTTTTGAAAATGAAGAAAGACAAGAAAAAACTTTTTTTTTTTCTTTTTTCAAATTTCAAAACTTTGTGACAAAAAGTGAGGTCTGCAAAATACTCACTATACCTCTCATCAAATAGCTTGGGGTGTCTACTTTCCAAAATGGGGTCATTTGGGGGGGTTTTGTGCCACCTGGGCATTCCATGGTCTCCGAAACTGTGATAAGCAGTCAAGAGAGAAATCAAAAATTCACGCCCTTAGAAAGCCTGAAGGCGGTGCTTGGTTTTCGGGGTTCCGTACGCGGCTAGGCTCCCAAAAAGTCTCACACATGTGGTATCCCCGTACTCAGGAGAAGCAGCAGAATGTATTTTGGGGTGTAATTTCACATTTTCCCATGGCATATTTGAGCAATATATCATTTAGTGACAATTTTGTGCAAAAAAAAAAAAAAATTGTCTCTTTCCCGCAACTTGTGTCGCAATATAAAATATTCCATGGACTCGACATGCCTCTCAGCAAATAGCTTGGGGTGTCTACTTTCCAAAATGGGGTCATTTGGGGGGGTTTTGAACTGTCCTGGCATTTTATGCACAACATTTAGAAGCTTATGTCACACATCACCCACTCTTCTAACCACTTGAAGACAAAGCCCTTTCTGACACTTATTGTTTACATGAAAAAGTTTTTTTTTTTTTGGAAGAAAATTGCTTTGAACCCCCAAACATTATATATTTTTTTAAAGCAAATACCCTACAGATTAAAATGGTGGGTGTTTCATTTTTTTTCTTCACACAGTATTTGCGCAGCGATTTTTCAAACGCATTTTTTGGGGAAAAAACACACTTTTTTAAATTTTAATGCACTAAAACACAATATATTGCCCAAATGTTTGATGAAATAAAAAACATGATCTTAGGCCGAGTACATGGATACCAAACATGACATGCTTTACAATTGCGCACAAACGTGCAGTGGCAACAAAATATATACATTTTTAAAAGCCTTTAAAAGCCTTTACAGGTTACCACTTTAGATTTACAGAGGAGGTCTACTGCAAAAATTACTGCCCTCGATCTAACCTTCGCGGTGATACCTCACATGCATGGTGCAATTGCTGTTTACGTTTGACGACAGACCGCCGCTTGCGTTCGCCTTAGCGCGAGAGCAGGGGGCGACAGGGGTTTGTTTTTTTTTTTTCTTTATTATTTTTCTGCTTTTTTATCTTATTTTTAAACTGTTCCTTTCATTTTTATTTTTTTTTAATCATTTTTATTGTTATCTCGGGGAATGTAAATATCCCCTATGATAGCAATAGGTAGTGACAGGTACTCTTTTTTGAAAAAATTGGGGTCTATTAGACCCTAGATCTCTCCTCTGCCCTCAAAGCATCTGACCACACCAAGATCGGTGTGATAAAATGCTTCCCCAATTTCCCAATGGCGCTATTTACATCCGGCGAAATCTAAGTCATAAAATGCTCGTAGCTTCCGGTTTCTTAGGCCATAGAGATGTTTGGAGCCACTCTGGTCTCTGATCAGCTCTATGGTCAGCTGGCTCAATCACCGGCTGCATTTTCAGGTTCCCTGTTGAGACAGGAGAGCCAGAGAAAAACACGGAAGACGGTGGGGGGCATTCCCTCCCACGGCTTGTAAAAGCAGTCTAGAGGCTAATTAGCCGCTAGGATTGCTTTTACATGAAAGCCGACCGCTGGCTGAAAAGAATGATACCAAGATGATACCTAAACCTGCAGGCATCATTCTGGTATAACCACTCAAAGTTGTGAATGGCGTACCTGAAGACAAAAAAATGGTTAACAATAAAGCACAGTAAACGGTAAAGTACAAAAAAATTGCATACCTGAAAAGCAAACATGATAAAACATAATAACAATAAAACATTGCAGAATAGAATACAGTAAAAAAGAGCAGAACAATAGAGAGAATAGAGAGAGAGAGAACAATAAAACGACAACTATTTTTTTTTATTTTATATATATATTTTTTTTTTTTTACACTTTTTTTGTAACTAACTTTTATAACTGTAACCGGTTCCAGGTTCGGGTCTGTCAAAATGCGATGGCATCTTGGGAGACCTTGTGAAAGTGTGTCCTAGTCTGTGGAATGCTGTACCCTACGCTAATACTCAACTAGTGCATAGTAGCGTTCAAAACATTCACCAATGCAAAGACCAGGATTGTCAGGACAGGAGGGACAATAATAGCGGGTGTCACGCCTATATCCGCGCTTGCTGCAGACACAATATCTTTTTTGGGGGGGTTCGCTGGGTAGGGGTACTCGGGAGGACATAAAGAAAATGCCTCTCATGCAGCCGACTGCATTTGGTTGGGGATGTGAATGGGGGAAGTACGGGCGCTGCAAAAGCGGTGGGTTCCCAATTGGGATTGGGATTGGCGAATGCAGCAGGAAGGGCACTATGGGCACGACGGGCCTGTGTTTGTCTTTTTGGTGGCAGCGGGACACTACTTGTGCTTGCCACCTCACCAGCTTGAACTGCACTTATGGGACTCGCCACATCACCAAGTGTTACTGCAGTGCTGGTTTGACTACGACCGGGGTGTACTAGGCCGCTGGCGCTTGCCAGTTCACCAAAACGCTACCAAAAAATCTGTTGGCGATCGCAGGGATCAGGCCTGACTCTGCGAACGCTGCAGTTATGCGTTTTAGTCTTTTGTAAGTGACAGTGATCGATCGATACTGCACTTGGGTGGGCTGGGCCGGGCGGAGGGGCAAAACGCAGGTGCTAGCAGGTATCTGGGCTGATCCCACTAACACTGCGTTTGTGAGAACCCTAAACTGCTGGGGATGCTAGTATAGATCTGATCGGATCAGATATGGATCCGTTCAGATACTATACCACTAAGGGTGGTGTACAGTGCGTGCGTGGGTGTTAGCGGTACTGGCGCTAACCTGACGCTGCCTGGGGCTGGTGCTTGCCAGTTCACCAAAATACTACCAAAAAAACTGTTAGCGATCGCAGGGATCAGGCCTGACTCTGCGAACGCTGCAGTTATGCATTTAGTGTTTTGTAAGTGTCAGTGATCGATCGATACTGCACTTGGGTGGGCTGGGCTGGGCTGGGCGGAGGGGCAAAACGCAGGTGCTAGCAGGTATCTGGGCTGATTCCGCTAACATTGCGTTTTTGGGAACCCTAAACTGCTGGGGACACTAGTATAGATCTGATCGGATCAGATATTGATCCGTTCAGATATTATACCACTAAGGGAGGCGTATTCTGCGTGCGTGGGTATTAGCGGTACTGGCGCTAACCTGACGCTGCCTGGGGCTGGTGCTTGCCAGTTCACCAAAATACTACCAAAAAAACTGTTAGCGATCGCAGGGATCAGGCCTGACTCTGTGAACGCTGCAGTTATGCGTTTAGTCTTTTGTAAGTGACAGTGATCCATCGATACTGCACTTGGGTGGGCTGGGCGGAGGGGCAAAACGCAGGTGCTAGCAGGTATCTGGGCTGATTCCGCTAACACTGCGTTTTTGGGAACCCTAAACTGCTGGGGACGCTAGTATATATCTGATCGGATCAGATATTGATCCGTACAGATACTATACCACTAAGGGAGGCGTATGCTGCGTGCGTGGGTGTTAGCGGTACTGGCGCTAATCTGACGCTGCCTGGGGCGACGCATATCACCGCCGGGCGATCAGGGGGCTAAACCTTTATTCGGTAATAAACGGCGGGTGCCCTGACACTATAAAAAATAAACGAACTAACCAGCGTCACCCGTAACAGTTATATGGTGATCAGTGGTGAAAGGGTTAACTAGGGGGCCATCAAGGGGTTAAAACATTTATTAGGTAGTATATGGAGGTCCCTGACGCTATAAAACGCTGACGGCGAACCTAAATATTTACCTCCCTAACTAGCGTCACCAGCGACACTAATACAGCGATCAGAAAAATGATCGCTTAGTGACACTGGTGACAGGGGGTGATCAAGGGGTTAAAACTTTATTAGGGGGGTTAGGGGGGTACCCTAGACCTAAAGGGGGGTAACAGTAACTGTCCCAACACTGTAACTGTCACAAACTGACACTATGCAGTAATCAGAAAAAAAAAAAAAACTGCTGGTGTCAGTTTGTGACGGGGGGGGGGGGGGGGGTGATCGGGGGGGGGGGATCGGGGGGCGATCGGGGGGGGATCGGGGTGTTTAGTGTGCCTGCCATGTTCTACTGAGCGTGTAGTGTGTTGTGCACTCACATACCTGTCTTCTCTCCTCGGGCCGGAACGGAAATTACCGAGCCGAGGAAAGATGACATCATTTCCTTTGCTGCTGTTTAGCATACAGCAGCAAAGGAATGATTCGATTGGCCGGCGGCGATCGCGAGGGGGGGGCCACGAACGGATGGTCTCCCCCTCACCTCTGATCGCCGCTGGACAAAAGACGACCGCCTCGGGCACCGGGGGGGGGGTCCGATCGGACCCCCCACCCGCGGAAGGCAAATCACGTACCATGTACGTGATTTTGCCTGTCCGTGCCACTTTGCTGACGTACATCGGCGTGAGGCGGTCGTCAAGTGGTTAATGAGACGTGTCAACGCATAAATATTAATAAATTGGCCAGGCACATGTAGAGTTGGCCTGTATCCAATATAAGTATAATCCGGACATAAATATTCTATAACCAGGGAAACACTGGGCGTAATCACAAAGGATTTACAGCAATATTCGTATAAAACATCGTTTAATACTTCATTAGACATAAAGAGAATTGTTATAAATCAATCATTCAAGGGTATGGTGGATACAAAGCGTATACAGTTACAGTACAGGTAGTTGTTAGATTGTAGGCATCCTTAAGTGGTTAACTCTACACGTTTCTTGGCTTACAACCAATCATCAGGAGTTCAGATGCATAATAACTAGAAAATAATAAAGCAGCCATTAATCTAATGATTGACATAAACATATCGAGAAAGCAAAGACTAGCTTTCTGCTTCTTTCTTGTTTTTTCCTTTTCATCAGCTAAACATTTGCTGACCATTATATGCAACTTTGATTCTGATTTAATTCAGTGCATACTTTTCCACTCTTTTACTTGTACTACCCCATTATGTGTTTTTTACCACTCACTGTTAATATAGGTACTGGGAGGTTGGTCTTCGGTCTGGTCATGTCTCATCCCCGGGGTTGTGATGCGCCCAGTTCACGGCCCCTCACCCGCCCTACACCACGGTGGGGGCGGGCCGTGACCTTGACGCATCAGCATCATGCGTTTGCGCCCTTGGTGCGGCGTCTCACGATGCCGCACTGCGGGCGTCTCTGTTCCATACTTTGGGAGTCATGGCAACAGGGGGAGGGCACTCCGCCCAGATCACAATGATCGGGAGTGGACCTTCCCTCCTCCTTGTGCGCCGCACTGACGTCCCCTCATGACACTGGTGGGGACATGCCCCCTGCCTGGGGTATATGGCGGCGGCCTCTGACTAGCCCACTCCACATGCTGTCTCGGCGTGTATAGGGATGACCGGCACACGCCACACTCGCACATCACAGGTAATCTCCCTCACTGCTCATAGCCATCCATTCTTTCACATTCTTAACACTCATATTCCCTTCACTATTCATCATCACTCCACTTCCCTCCTGTGCTCCACGTTTTTTGCTATACCCCCCCCAGTCACTTTCATCTGTTTATTCATGGATGGTTTTCTCACTTCACTCTCACTTCCACTCATAATTCTTCTTTTTTTCTCCCCCCATAGCACTCCACATGCGCTTGCCAGGTTCCCCCTTCTCGTTGGGCCATACTGTGTGGGGTGTCCTGGTTTTGATGGCAGCCTCCTCCCCTTTGGGGTTTACCTCGGGGGGCTGGTCCTTACCTCAACCCCGGGTGAGACTTTGCAGGCCGGACCATCTTCTCATTTTATCATCTATCCATTTTACTTGTGAGTACTATTGTAGTCTTTGCTTTCTCGATATGTTTATGTCAATCATTAGATTAATGGCTGCTTTATTATTTTCTAGTTAATATGCATCTGAACTCCTGATGATTGGTTGTAAGCCAAGAAACGCGTAGAGTTAACAACTTAAGGATGCCTACAATCTAACAACTACCTGTACTGTAACTGTATACGCTTTGTATCCACCATACCCTTGATTGATTGATTTATAACAATTCTCTTTATGTCTAATGAAGTATTAAACAATGTTTTATACGAATATTGCTGTAAATCCTTTGTGATTCCCTGGTTATAGAATATTTATGTCCGGATTATACTTATATTGGATACAGGCCAACTCTACA
This sequence comes from Lithobates septentrionalis, assembly GCA_037952835.1. Lineage (NCBI taxonomy): Eukaryota > Metazoa > Chordata > Amphibia > Anura > Ranidae > Lithobates > Lithobates septentrionalis. The sequence goes on along the minus strand of JBBDGP010001187.1, from coordinate 3,065,567 downwards.
TGTGCCTGGACAATTTATTAATATTTATGCGTTGGCACGTCTCATTAAAGTCCCGCTTTCTCTTTTCTCTTTTTGGTATTACTAATTGGGATGGAGACATGTCAGCGTTCATAATGTTGGTATGGACAGGTCAAAACCCCCCCTTTATGTGCATAATCTGAGTTACAGTATTTTTGAAGGGATTACATGCTCACACCTGACCTTTTTATGATTAATATATGTGAACAATTTGTGTGCCCTGCTTTCTTTCTCAACCTGTTGTTTGTTTTTGACTTTTACAATCTTGATATTTTGTTATATTCTTTGTAGCTTTCAAATGATGATAGTGTTCCTTTATTTTATATTTTTAAATGTCATTTTTTTCTTATTCTTTATGGGTTTCTTCACGTGTTTTGATGTTGGCTTTTTAGCCTTACAAATGTATTGCCCATGGGAATATATTTTCCATATGTTTGCATAATGTTGATTTCAAATATTCCCATTTCTGTTCTATGTTCTTTGATGACAATATTCCTTCCCAGCTGAAGTTCAGGAAAATAGCCCTCAGCCTTGGAAAATTTGCTCTCTTAAAATGATGTGTTTTACCTTTCTAGCATGTACTTACAGCTTCAATTACATTAAAGTTGTTTACAGGTTAAATGAAATGAAATCATGCTATGGTCACTGCTATCCAAATGCTCCTTTATATGAACATTAGTAATAGCTCTGCAATGTTTGAGATTTTAAGGTCAATTTCTTGTTGGAAGTTCTATAAACTGTACCACAATAACAGGTTTATACATTTGTCATTTTACTGTTCCGGCACTGCCATTACTTCAGTCAATTTCATCATAGTTAAAATCTCCCATTATTACTATTGTCCCATCCCTTGTAGCCTTTTAGATCTATGCAAGAAGTAGAGTCTCTGTTTTCTTAATTACACTAGGGTGCATGTACCAAACTCCAGTAATTAACTTTGAAGTATGCACACTTCATCAACAAGGTCCTTTTTCACTCTCACATTTAAATCACTTCTCAGAGACACCTCCACCTTATTGTTTTATCTCATAACCAGGAATATTAGTAGCCCAATCATGTGAGGATCGAAACCAAGTTTCTGCAATACCAATTAGATCATAGTTTTCCTAATGCACCAATGCTTCCAACTCTCCTATTTTGCTTGGCAGACTTCTGGTATTTACAAACACTTTAATCTATTGTTGTGTTTGTACTTGTATTCTCCATATATTTGTTTGTAATATAAATAATCCTGTAATTGCCATTGGTTGTTTGTAACATGGTATTTTCCTTATCGCCTGCCCTAGGCCTTCTCCCATATTCCCCCATTCCATACTTCATTGACACCTTTTTTGACACAGCAAATGAATCTGGTAATCACCATTTCTGCAATTTCTGCAGCATTATTTAATATACAGATGTTCAGTGTCACCGTTCTATTGAATAAATTATACAAAATTGCCACGCAAACATATATTCTAAGATTAAACTACTGTGAAAAATACATTTAAAAAAAAATGGCCAACAGTGGGACTTTTAAGGTGTCAATAAATGATGAATATAGTATTTTTTAATTATAAAAAATATTTTATTGATGTTAATAAAAAATCCCTTATTTGCTTGTCAAGTTCAAATCATGTGTTTATACAGACACTGCCGCTCTACATGTTTCCCTTCAAGTGAGCTTCTTCAGGAGATTCTAGAGTGCTGTATGAAATGATTACTAAAAAAGTAAAACAACAACAAAATTGGGATTAATTACTGCAAAATACATAATGTATAGTTTATCAAAAAATAATAACGGTGCACAAAAATACACACTTATAATTATATTAAATATTTCAACAAAAGGAATTTTACAAACAATCATTATTTATTGAAGCATTAAAGGACCTACCGAGTATGAAAACTTTACACAGTATGACGCCTAGGCGTTTTGATTATTGAATCTTTCCAGCAGATGACTCCATGTCATGAGCATGATAACAAGGGGGCAATGTACAAAAGATAATAATAAATAAATAACTGAATCCTACGAAAGGAAACATATATGTCTCTAAATAGAGTATATATATATATATATATATATATATATATATATATATATATATATATAGGGGAGAGTATGGGGGCTTAACCCTTTTTATCCCAATATAATGGTACCATCTTTATAGAGTAATGAACAAAAAATACCTGAATCAATGTTGGTAGGATCAATAGGATTGAAAAGTTATCATTCAAGCTTATGTATTGGCCTGAAAACAGAAACCAATTTGGTGGGTGTGGAAATAGAGGATCAGGATCCAGCTGTATCTTGGAAATCACTCCACCAGTAAACCCCCAGGAATTTAATTATCTCAAATGGAAGTGACATCAGAAATGGCTTGCCTAAAAAAGCAAGCCAAACAAGAAAGGGTAGTTTTCAAAAAGAAATCAAAGTTTGTCCATAATTGGAAGTTTGCTACTTCAGAGAAAGTAAACTGAGTATTAGTACCTGCCTGCAGTATTAAATTAAAAGTGCAGAGGGAGAGGAGAGAAGATAATAACCTCTCTCTCGTTCAAATCCTCTGGCAGAGAATGGCGGCAGAAGCCGCATTCATAGTTCCTCCATTCCGGAAGCATCTGACATCACTTCCGGAACACGGCCGTCATTTCCATTTTTCATTTTCCATGAGCAATCCAAGATGCAGGGACCGTGCACCGCGCAATCAGCGGTCCACCATCTTAGATATGGGCTGCCAATACATTGCAAGCGCCGCTGGGTGTAAACACCCAGAACAGCACAGCAGTTAAGGCAACTTGGGCAGTAGGGAGACAAGGCCAATGGGCCTAGCTGGAACAATAGCTCACCTAACAAGGGCAACACTGCACTATGTCCTAGCGGGCTCTGGTCCAAATCCATATTTGATCAGATAAAGAGGGACCAGTGCCCAGGACGTCCGTGTGGTTAACAATTGCCTTACAATCAGGTCGTTCTCCTGGATTACCTTCAACAAGGAAATTTATTTTGAAAAAACATTTATTAGTTAAACAATTAAATTCACAACTAAATACCGGCATAAAGATCCATTTTAATGCTTCAGTACAAAACTAAATACAATTGATCATGGTATAAGAGTATACATAATCGCATATAGAGAGCACTTTTTGTTTATTTTAAAGATACATAAAGGATATAAAAAAAACAAGCAGCTTTAGAAATTCAGAATACATTATTATTCAAAGATGTAGTTTTTCTAAAAATCAAGGCATTGTGATGCACTGTATCTTTCTATAAGAAAGGTTTGTAACTTAGTTTTATTTATTTTTTTTATTTTTTTTTCATGTATTCTTCATAAAAAAATGGGATGTGGTGACCTCTCTGACCAGGCAACCATCTATCTTTTTGGTACTGTGAAAAATATTTATGCAGTAGCTGATTTCTACTTCTGTCATATTTCTCTGAACCCAGCTATGGTAAGAAATTCATTACTATGTGTTATGTTTTCATATATTTGAAATATGAAGTATATAACAGATACTGTAGCCAAACTTATATTTATATTGAAATGTTTTCTGTACAGTGTTGTACTCTATTATGTTTTTTGTAAAAACAACTTTGTTAACCATTGCAGTACACTAGGGGGTGTTTGTATCAATGACAAGAAATACCCCCGTAAAATTCAACAAGATTTGCCCATCATTTTTGGCAGGATTTGTCCTATGTATTATATGACATTCACTTGGCAAATCAATTTAGTACAAATATTGCTATGATGAATCTTGATAGTACAGTAGCAGCTGTATTTGTACCTATGGATTTGTTTTTGAGGGAAGATCTTTATGGAAATCTAGGTAAATAATAGAAATGTCCTTTTGCTCATTTGTGGACATGCTTCCCATGCAACTAAAACTTTTTTTTACACAGTTTCAGCACTAGAAGGGTTTTTTATATATATACTTATTTTTTAAAAAGCAGCGATAGCTAACTACTGGGTTCAGCAGAACTTGGGTTTTGACTGAACCCAAGCTTATTATTAGTCATGACTTACAGTTAGGGATGAGCTGAACACCCCCCTGTTCGGTTCGCACCAGAACTTACGAACAGGCAAAAAATTTGTTCGAACATGTGAACACTGTTAAAGTCTATGGGACACGAACATGAATAATCAAAAGTGCTAATTTTAAGGGCTTATATGCAAGTTATTTTTATAAAGTGTTTGGGGACCTGGATCCTGCCCCAGGGGACATGGATCAATGCAAAAAAAGTTTTAAAAAAAGGCAGTTTTTTCAGGAGCAGTGATTTTAATTAAGTGAAACAATAAAAGTGTAATATTCCTTTAAATTTCGTACCTGGGGGGTGTCTATAGCATGCCTGTAAAGGGGCGCATGTTTCCCGTGTTTAGAACAGTCTGACAGCAAAATGACACTTCAAAGGAAAAAAAGTCATGTAAAACTACTCGCGGCTATTAATGAATTACCGGCCCGACCAAATTTTTTTTTTTTTTAAATGACGTGGGGAGTCCCCCTTAATTCCATACCAGGCCCTTCAGGTCTAGTGTGGATATTAAGGGGAACTCCGGCCAAAAATTAAAAAGAAAAATGGCATAGGGTCCCCCTCAAAATCTATACCAGACCCTTCAGGTCTGGTATGGATATTAAGGGGAACCCCGTGCCAAAATGTAAAAAAAAAAGCGTGAAATGGTACAAAAAAACTGTCAAAAATGTTAAAAATGACAGACAGTTTTTGACAATTCCTTTGTTTAAATGCTTCTTCTTTCTTCTATCTTCTTTCTTCCTTCGGTTTCTTCCTCCATCTTCTTCTTCTGGTTCTTCTGGTTCTTCTGGTTCTTCCTCCAGTGTTCTCGTCTGGCATCTTCCTCCGCGGCGTCTTCTTCCCTTCTTCTCCTCGGGTTGCTCCACATACATGATGGCATGATGGGAGGCTCCCGCTGTGTGACGCTTCTCCTCTTCTGACGGTTCTTAAATAACAGGGGGTGGGGCCACCCAGTGACCCCACCCCCCCTGACGTCACGGGGATGCCACAGGGAAGTCCCCGTCAAGAAGAACCATCAGAAGAGGAGAAGCGTCACACAGCGGGAGCCTCCCATCATGCCATCATGTATGTGGAGCGGCCCGAGGAGAATAAGGGATGAAGATGCCGGACGAGAACACCGGAGGAAGAACCAGAAGAACCAGAAGAATCAGAAGAAGAAGAATATGGAGGAAGAAACCGAAGGAGGATAGAAGATAGAAGATAGAAGAAAGAAGATAGAAGAAAGAAGAAGCATTTAAATAAAGGAATTGTCAAAAACTGTATCTTGTCATTTTTAACATTTTTGACAGTTTTTTTGTGAAATGGTAGGGGTACCCCCTTACCATTTCACACAGGGGGAGGGCCGGGATTTGGGGGTCCCCTTGTAAAAGGGGGCTTCCAGATTCCGATAAGCCCCCCGCCCGCAGACCCCCACAACCACCGGGCAAGGGTTGTGAGGATGAGGCCCTTGTCCTCATCAACATGATGACAAGGTGTTTTGGGGGGCTACCCCAAAGCACCCTCCCAATGTTGAGGGCATGTGGCCTGGTACGGTTCAGGAGGGGGGCCGCTCTCTCGTTCCCCCCTCTTTTCCTGTGGCCTGCCAGGTTGCATGGTTGGATAAGGGCCTGGTATGGATTTTTGGGGGGACCCCACGACATTTTTTTTAAATTTTGGCGCGGGGTTCCCCTTAAAATCCATACCAGACCTGAAGGATCTGGTGTAGATTTTGAGGGGGACCCCACGCCATTTTTAAAAAAAATTTTGGCCGGGGTTCCCCTTAATATCCATAACAGACCTGAAGGGCCTGGTATGGAATTTAGAAGGACCCCCCACGTCATTTTTTTTTACATTTTGGTTAGGGGTTTCCCTGTGGGAAATTCCCATGCCATTTTTAGCAATGAACTTTTATGTGTATTGTCGGACTGGCAATTCATTAATAGCCACAAGTAGTTTTAAATGACTTTTTTTCCTTTGAAATTTCATTTTGCTGTCAGACTGTTCTAAACATGGGAAACATGTGCCCCAATACAGGCATACTATAGACATCCCCCAGGTACGAAATTTAAAGGAATATTACACTTTTATTGTTTCACTTAATTAAAATCACTGCTCCCGGAAAAACTGCCCTTTTTTAAAACTTTTTTACATTGATCCATGTCCCCTGGGGCAGGACCCAGGTCCCCAAACACTTTTTATGACAATACCATGCAGATAAGCCTTTAAAATGAGCACTTTTGATTTCTCCCATAGACTTTTAAAGGGTGTTCCGCGGCTTTCGAATTTGCCGTGAACACCCCAAATTGTTCGCTGTTCGGCGAACTGACGAACAGCCGATGTTCGAGTCGAACATGAGTTCGACTGGAACTCGAAGCTCATTCCTAGCCTCAGTAGATATATGGTCTTCCATCATTGGCCTCTTTACTAAAATGGTATTACCTGGCTGTGTCTGGCTTTAATATACGAGAATCACCAACCTAGACCAAACATTTAGCAAATGAAAGTTAATTTAGTAAAATCTAATCTAAACCAAAAAATAAAATGTAGTATATAGGCAGCCCCCGGGTTACAAACAAGATAGGGTCCTGTAGGTTTGTTCTTAAGTTGAATTTGTATGTAAGTCGGAACAGGTAAATTTTTTAAGTGTAGCTACAGCCAAAAAAATAATTTTGAAGCTTTTTGGATAGCATAGGGAAGGGTTACCACCCCTGCAACACTTGTTTTGCTGACTGTGCCCCTGTTCAGAATATTTCACCTCACTTTCTGTCCCTATACCAATTGAATTTTGAAAATTTTGGATTGTTGTGGAAACAAGGATTGGTGATAAAGCTTCAAAGCAGACAACTTTTTCCCATGATAACTCTCACAGGGGTTCATTTCCCTTCCTACGGGTAAATTTCCACTCACTTCCTGTTGTCACCCTCCTTTTGTAAGTAGGAGTCATTTGTAAGTCGGATGTCTGTAACCCGGGGAACGCCTGTATTGCAACTTACCTATCCTTAAATTTAGTTGTTGCACTAAATTTTCTTTTTTCAAACTTATCCCTTTATTTTTACTTGGTGATTCAGCAAGCAACATAATTCTTGTCTTAGGGTGACAATGCTCACTCACTTTCACCTATTGAACAGATAAAACAAAATGCAATTAATGGTATTTGTTACAGACCAAAAGAGATAAAAAAAGAGAACTTCATTGTTAGAGCATTCTGTAAATTAGGTGTACCCTAAATGTTCCACTAATCTGACAAAATTCTAATTCATAACACTACAATAAATGTTAACACAGTACAATTTAAAAATAAATACTTATAAGTATATGTACTTCACTAATATCAAGTCTATGTCTATCACTGATATCAAGTCACAGCTGAATTTTCCCTCCTCCCTCGTTTCTTCAGTGCTGCCATTTTCAATCCTAGAGTATTGGGAGTCCGCTGTTACTTCTGTCCTTACACATTCATTACCCTGATGATGCGCTAGTAGATTCTATGCATGCTCAAAAGGTGTGTGGGACTTTTTGGGAGTCTAGCCGCGTACGGGGCCCCGAAAATCAAGCACCGCCTTCAGGATTTCTAAGGGCGTAAATTTTTTATTTCACTCCTCACTACCTATCACAGTTTTGAAGGCCATAAAATGCGCAGATGGCACAAAACCCCCTCAAATGACCCCATTTTGGAAAGTAGACACCCCAAGCTATTTGCTTAGAGGCATGTTGAGTCCATGGAATATTTTATATTTTGACACAAGTTGCGGGAATTGACAATTTTTTTTTGCACAAAGTTGTCACTAAATGATATATTGCTCAAACATGCCATGGGCATATGTGGAATTACACCCCAAAATACATTCTGCTGCTTCTCCTGAGTACGGGGATACCACATGTGTGTGACTTTTTTGGAGCCTAGCTGCATACGGGATCCCGAAAACCAATCACCGCCTTCAGGATTTCTAAGCGCGTAAATTTTTTATTCATTTCTCACTACTTATCACAGTTTCGAAGGCCATAAAATGCCAAGATAGCACAAACCCCCCCAAATGACCCCATTTTGGAAAGTAGACACCCCAAGTTATTTGTTGAGAGGCATGGTGAGTATTTTGCAGCTCTCATTTGTTTTTGAAAATGAAGAAAGACAAGAAAAATGTTTTTTTTTCTTTTTTCAATTTTCAAAACTTTGTGACAAAAAGTGAGGTCTTCAAAATACTCACTATACCTCTCAGCAAATAGCTTGGGGTGTCTACTTTCCAAAATGGGGTCATTTGGGGGGGTTTGTGCCACCTGGGCATTCCATGGTCTCCAAAACTGTGATAGGCAGTGAAGAGTGAAATAAAAAATTTACGCCCTTAGAAAGCCTGAAGGTGGTGCTTGGATTTGGGGTCCAGTACGCGGCTAGGCTCCCAAAAAGTCTCATACACATGGTATCCCTGTACTCAGGAGAAGCAACAGAATGTATTTTGGGGTGTAATTTCACATATTCCCATGGCATGTTTGAGCAATATATCATTTAGTGACAACTTTGTGCAAAAAAAAAAAAAATTGTCTTTTTCCCTCAACTTGTGTCACAATATAAAATATTCCATGGACTCGATATGCCTCTCAGCAAATAACTTGGTGTGTCTACTTTCCAAAATGGGGTCATTTGGGGGGGTTTGAACTTTCCTGGCAATTTATGCACAACATTTAGAAGCTTATGTCACACATCACCCACTCTTCTAACCACTTGAAGACAAAACCCTTTCTGACACTTTGTTTACATGAAAAAATTATTTTTTTTTTGCAAGAAAATTAGCTTGAACCCCAAACATTGTATATTTTTTTTAAAGCAAATGCCCTACAGATTAAAATGGTGGGTGTTTCATTTTTTTTTTCACACAGTATTTGCGCAGCGATTTTTCAAACGCATTTTTTGGGGAAAAAACACACTTTTTGAAATTTTAATGCACTAAAACACAATATATTGCCCAAATGTTTGATGTAATAAAAAGGATGATCTTAGGCCGAGTACATGGATACCAAACACGACATGCTTTAACCACTTGCCGACCGCCGCACACAGATGTACGTCGACAGAGCGGCACGGGCAGGCATAAGGGCTTACCTGTACGTCCCTGCCTGCCCGCGGGTGGGGGGTCCGATCGGACCCCCCCCCGGTGCCTGCGGCGGTCGGATCGAGGTCAGGGTCGATCAAAGGTGAGGGGGAGGCCACTCATTCGTGGCCCCCACCTCGCGATCGCTCCTGGCCAATGACAGGCTTCCTCGGCTTCTGTGAATGTAAACAGAAGCAGAGGAAGTGATGTCATCTCTCCTTGAGCCGGTCTTTTCGTCCGGCGCCGAGGAGAGAAGACATCCAAGTAAGTGCACCAACACTACACATACAGTAGAACACGCAGGCACACTTGTCACCCCCCTGTCACCCCCCGATCACCCCCTGATCACCCCCCTGTACCCCCTGTCACTCTGACACCAATAGCAGGTTTTTTTTTTTTCTGATTTATTGCATTGGTGTCAGTTTGTGTCAGTTACAAGTGTTAGGGCCGTTAGGTTAGCCCCCTTTAGGTCTAGGGTACCCCCCTTTAGGTCCAGGGTACCCCCCTAACCCCCCTAATAAAGTTTTAACCCCGTGATCACCCCCCGTCGCCAGTGTCACTAAGCGATCGTTTTTCTGATCGCTGTATTAGTGACACAGGTGACGCTAGTTAGGGAGGTAAGTATATAGGTTCGCTGTCAGTGTTTTATAGCGACAGGGACCCCCATATACTACCTACTAAAGGTTTTAACCCCTTGATTGCCCCCTAGTTAACCCTTTCACCAGCGATCACCATATAATTGTTACAGGTGACGCTGGTTAGTTGGTTTTGGTTTTTTGTAGTTTATTACAGTTTTAGGGCACCCGCCGTTTATTACCCTATAAAGGTTTAACCCCCTAATTGCCCGGCGGTGATAGAAGTTAAGTTTTTAGGATCAGATAAGGTCTGCGTCGCCCCAGGCAGCGTCAGGTTAGCGCCAGTACCGCTAACACCTACGCACGCAGCATACACCTCCCTTAGTGCTATAGTATCTGAACGGATCGATATCTGATCCGATCAGATCTATACTCCCCAGCAGTTTAGGGTCCCCCAAAAAAACGCAGTGTTAGCGGGATCAGCCCAGATACCTGCTAGCACCTGCGTTTTGCTCCTCGGCCCAGCCCAGCCCAGCCCACCCAAGTGCAGTATCGATCGATAACTGTCACAAAACACTAAGCACACATAACTGTAGCGTTTGCAGAGTCAGGCCTGATCCCTGCGATCGCTAACAGTTTTTTGGTAGCACTTTGAATCAGTCGCTGACAGTCAGGAGCTTTTTTGCCTGTGAGTCTCACTAGTGTACCCCTAAATTTAGAGCCCAAAATGGCAAATAGAAGGTACACTAGTGAAGAGGCCTACAGGATTCTGAGCATGACAGATAGTGAAGAGGAAGTCACTCATCTGTCAAGTTCAAGCTCAGAATACGAACCTGTAGAGGACAGCGGCTCCATGACAGATAGCTCTGACGACGGAGTTGTGGTCCCTGCTAGGGTCAGGCGTACCAGACCCCGATCTTCTTCTTCTGTCCTTGAAGTGCAAGAACCGCAGGGCTCTCGTAGGGAGCAGAGAGGTACTAGTGCCGCTACTCCTTCTGGTGAACTGGCAAGCACCAGCGGCCTAGTACACCCTGGTCGTACATCCAGCACTGCAGTATCACGTGGTGACGTGGCGAGTCCCATAAGTGCAGTTCAAGCTGGCGAGGTGGCAAGCACAACTAGTGTCCCGCTGCCACCAATAAGACAAAGACAGGCCCGTCGTGCCCATAGTGCCCTTCCTGCTGCATTCGCCAATCCGAATTGGGTACCCACCACTTCTGCAGCACCCGTACTTCCCCCTTTCACTGGCCAACCCGGAATTCAGGTGGAAACAGTTGACTTTATGCCACTGGATTTTTATTCACTGTTTTTCACCGAAGATCTCTATAGATCTATTGTGGACCAAAGCAATTTGTACGCTGGTCAACACATCGCCGCTAATCCCCAGTCCTCCCTTGCCAGAGATTGGAGACCAATTACGGTCTCCGAATTTAAGATCTTTCTGGGCCTTTCCCTCAACATGGGCATAACCAAAAAGAGTGAGTTGCGGTCATATTGGTCCACTGACCCAATTCACCATATGCCCGTGTTCTCTGCTTCAATGGCCAGGGCACGATACGAGCAGATTTTGCGGTTCATGCACTTCAACGACAATGAACTCTGTCGTCCTCGTGGAGACCCTGCATACGATCGGCTCTACAAAATTCGGCCCCTCGTAAACCACTTCAACCAACGTTTTGCAGACTTGTTTACCCCCCATCAAGTTGTCTGCGTTGATGAGTCCCTGGTTAAGTTTTCTGGCCGCTTGTCCTTCAAACAGTACCTTCCCAGCAAGCGTGCCAGATACGGGGTCAAGATGTATAAGCTCTGTGACAGGGCCACAGGCTATACATGTAGATTCATGGTTTACGAGGGCAAAGATAGTCACGTAGAGCCGATAAACTGCCCTGACTACATAGGAAGCGCTGGCAAGATAGTGTGGGACTTGGTGTCACCCTTATTCGGAAAGGGGTACCACTTGTACGTGGACAATTATTATACGAGCGTGCCACTTTTTAGTCACTTGTTTGATCAGCAGATTGGAGCATGTGGCACCGTGCGACCTAATCGCCGGGGCTTTCCCCAGAGGCTTGTAGAGTCCCGTCTTAGGCTGGGGGAGAGAGCCTGCTTGAAGTATAATAATTTGCTCGCTATGAAGTGGAGGGATAAGAAGAATGTTTTCGTTCTCACCTCCCTTCATGCAGACACGACGACCCAAATTACTACGGCGACTGGTGTTGTGGAGAAACCCCTCTGTGTCCACGAATACAACCTTAATATGGGAGGGGTGGACCTCAACGACCAGTTGTTGGCGCCGTACCTAGTTGCCCGTAAGGCCAGACGCTGGTACAAAAAAGTGTCTGTTTATTTATTTCAATTGGCTTTGCTGAACGCTCATGTGCTATACAGAGCTTCAGGACGGACTGGATCCTTCCTTAAATTCCAGGAAGAGATCGTCAGAGCCCTTCTGTTTCCAGACGGTGCTCCACCTCACCTTCCCAATCCAAATGCAGTAGGCCGGCTGCATGAGAGGCATTTTCCTTATGTCCTCCAGAGTACCCCTACCCAACGAGCCCCCCAAAGAAAATGTCGTGTCTGCAGAAAGCGCGGATTTAGGCGTGACACCCGGTATTATTGTCCCTCCTGTCCTGGCAATCCTGGTCTTTGCATTGGTGAATGTTTTGAACGCTACCATACACTAGTTGAGTATTAGCGTAGGGTACAGCACTGCACAGACTAGGACACACTTCCACAGGGTCTCCCAAGATGCCATCGCATTTTGAGAGACCCAAACCTGGAACCGTTACAGTTTTAAAAGTTACAGTTATAAAAAAAAAAAAAGTAAAAAAAAAAATATAAAATAAAAAAACCAAAAATAGTTGTCGTTTTATTGTTCTCTCTCTCTCTATTTTCTCTCTATTGTTCTGCTCTTTTTTACTGTATTCTATTCTGCATTGTTTTATTGTTATGTTTTATCATGTTTGCTTTTTAGGTATGTAATTTTTTTATAGTTTACTGTGTTTTAAACATTTTATTGTTTTCAGGTACGCCATTCAGCTGCAGCGCGGATTTATTTATCTTGACAGCAACAGCGTTTGCTCCCACGATACATAAAGCCGTGACTCCAGCGCTGTCGGAGGTGATTTCACCACCACAGTTACATACTTCAGCATATATGCCGAAGCGTGGGGGCAGAAGTGGGTGGAGGAGCGATTTGCTCCTGCCTTTTGCGGGAGGATGCCCCCATGCTTCGGCATATATATATTTTAGGTAGGCACAGGTTGCGTTAAATGTTTTATTTTTTACTATGGTTTTTTTTTGTATTTGCTTTGCAGGTATGGTAAGTATTACTGTTATACTGTAATGTTACTTTGTTTTTTGTTAACCATCATTTGCTTAGCAGGTACGCCATTCAGTTGCAGCGCGGATTTATTTATCTTGACAGCAACAGCGTTTGCTCCCACGATACATAAAGCCGTGACTCCAGCGCTGTCGGAGGTGATTTCACCACCACAGTTACATACTTCAGCATATATGCCGAAGCGTGGGGGCAGAAGTGGGTGGAGGAGCGATTTGCTCCTGCCTTTTGCGGGAGGATGCCCCCATGCTTCGGCATATATATATTTTAGGTAGGCACAGGTTGCGTTAAATGTTTTATTTTTTACTATGGTTTTTTTTTGTATTTGCTTTGCAGGTATGGTAAGTATTACTGTTATACTGTAATGTTACTTTGTTTTTTGTTAACCATCATTTGCTTAGCAGGTACACCATTCAGTTGCAGCGCGGATTTATTTATCTTGACAGCAACAGCGTTTGCTCCCACGATACATAAAGCCGTGACTCCAGCGCTGTCGGAGGTGATTTCACCACCACAGTTACATACTTCAGCATATATGCCGAAGCGTGGGGGCAGTGGGTGGAGGAGCAATTTGCTCCTGCCTTTTGCGGGAGGATGCCCCCATGCTTCGGCATATATAAATGGTGCATGTATGCCCATCATTAGAAGTGGGTGGATGAAGGGAGGTATTCTAATGGTGGGCATACCCACCGATCAATATCTTTTTTTCGTTCAGCCCACAGGCTGCATGAAAAAAAAGTTTACAATATATGCCCAACAAGGACCAGCAACGTACTGGTATGTTGCTGGACTTTGAGTGGTTATACCAGAATGATGCCTGCAGGTTTAGGTATCATCTTGGTATCATTCTTTTCAGCCAGCGGTCGGCTTTCATGTAAAAGCAATCCTAGCGGCTAATTAGCCTCTAGACTGCTTTTACAAGCAGTGGGAGGAAATGCCCCCCCCCCCCCACTGTCTTCCATGTTTTTCTCTGGCTCTCCTGTCCCAACAGGGAACCTGAGAATGCAGCCAGTGATTCGGCCAGCTGACCATAGAGCTGATCGGAGACCAGAATGGCTCCAAACATCTCTATGGCCTAAGAATCCGGAAGCTACGAGCATTTCATGACTTAGATTTCGCCGGATGTAAACAGCGCCATTGGGAAATTGGGAAAGCATTTTATCACACCGATCTTGGTGTGGTCAGATGCTTTGAGGGCAGAGGAGAGATCTAGGGTCTAATAGACCCCAATTTTTTCAAAAAAGAGTACCTGTCACTACCTATTGCTATCATAGGGGATATTTACATTCCCTGAGATAACAATAAAAATGATTTAAAAAAAATAAAAATGAAAGGAACAGTTTAAAAATAAGATAAAAAATCAAAAAATTAATTAAAAAAAAAAAAAAAAAAAAAAAAGCACCCCCATCCCCCCCTGCTCTCGCGCAAAGGCGAACGCAAGCGTTGGTCTGGCGTCAAATGTAAACAGCAATTGCACCATGCATGTGAGGTATCACCGCGAAGGTCAGATCGAGGGCAGTAATTTTAGCAGTAGACCTCCTCTGTAAATCTAAAGTGGTAACCTGTAAAGGCTTTTAAAGGCTTTTAAAAATGTATTTAGTTTGTCGCCACTGCACGTTTGTGCGCAATTTTAAAACATGTCATGTTTGGTATCCATGTACTCGGCCTAAGATCATCTTTTTTATTTCATCAAACATTTGGGCAATATAGTGTGTTTTAGTGCATTAAAATTTAAAAAAGTGTGTTTTTTCCCCAAAAAATGCGTTTGAAAAATCGCTGCGCAAATACTGTGTGAAAAAAAAAAATGAAACACCCACCATTTTAATCTGTAGGGCATTTGCTTTAAAAAAATATATAATGTTTGGGGGTTCAAAGTAATTTTCTTGCAAAAAAAAAAATTTTTTTCATGTAAACAAAAAGTGTCAGAAAGGGCTTTGTCTTCCAGTGGTTAGAAGAGTGGGTGATGTGTGACATAAGCTTCTAAATGTTGTGCATAAAATGCCAGGACAGTTCAAAACCCCCCCAAATGACCCCATTTTGGAAAGTAGACACCCCAAGCTATTTGCTGAGAGGCATGTCGAGTCCATGGAATATTTTATATTGTGACACAAGTTGCGGGAAAAAGACAAATTATTATTATTTTTTTTTTTTTTTGCACAAAGTTGTCACTAAATGATATATTGCTCAAACATGCCATGGGAATATGTGAAATTACACCCCAAAATTCATTCTGTTGCCTCTCCTGAGTACGGGGATACCACATGTGTGAGACTTTTTGGGAGCCTAACCGCATAGGGGACCCCGAAAACCAAGCACCGCCTTCAGGCTTTCTAAGGGCGAAAATTTTTGATTTCACTCTTCACTGCCTATCACAGTTTCGGAGGCCATGTAATGCCCAGATGGCACAAACCCCCCCCCAAATGACTCCATTTTGGAAAATAGACACCCAAAGCTATTTGCTGAGAGGTATAGTGAGTATTTTGCAGACCTCACTTTTTGTCACAAACTTTTGAAAATTGAAAAAAGGAAAAAAAAAATACGTTTTTCTTGTCTTTCTTCATTTTCAAAAACAAATGAGAGCTGCAAAATACTCACCATGCCTCTCAGCAAATAGCTTGGGGTGTCTACTTTCCAAAATGGGGTCATTTTGGGGCGGTTTTGTGCTATCTTGGCATTTTATGGCCTTCAAAACTGTGATGGGTAGTAAGGAGTGAAATCAAAAATTAACGCTCTTAGAAATCCTGAAGGTGGTGATTGAATTTCGGGGCCCCGTATGAAGCTAGGCTCCCAAAAAGTGCCACTCATGTGGTATCCCCATACTCAGGAGAAGCAGCAGAATGTATTTTGGGGTGTAATTCCACATATGCCCATGGCATGTTTGAGCAATATATCATTTAGTGACAACTTTGTGCAAAAAAAAAAAAAAAAAATTGTCACTTTCCCGCAACTTGTGTCAAAATATAAAATATTCCATGTACTCATCATGCCTCTCAGCAAATAGCTTGGGGTGTCTTCTTTCCAAAATGGGGTCATTTGGGGGGGTTTTGTGCCATCTGGGCATTTTATGACCTTCAAAAATGTGATAGGTAGTGAGGAGTGAAATCACAACTTTACGCCCTTAGAAATCCTGAAGGCGGTGCTGGGTTTTCGGGGCCCCGTACGCGGCTAGGCTCCCAAAAAGTCCCACACATGTGGTATCCCCATACTCAGGAGAATCAGCAGAATGTATTTTGGGGTGCAATTCCACATAAGCCCATAGCCTGTGTGAGCAATATATCATTTAGTGACAACTTTGTGCAAAAAAAAAAATAAATTGTCACTTTCCCGCAACTTGTGTCAAAAAATAAAATATTCCATGGACTCAACATGCCTCTCAGCAAATAGCTTGGGGTGTCTACTTTCCAAAATGGGGTCATTTGGGGGGGATTTGTGCCATCTTGGCATTTTATGGCCTTCAAAACTGTGATAGGTAGTGAGGAGTAAAATCAAAAAATTATGCCCTTAGAAATCCTGAAGGCGGTGCTTGGTTTTTGGGGCCCCGTACGTGGCTAGGCTCCCAAAAAGTGCCACACATGTGGTATCCCCGTACTCAGGAGAAGCAGCAGAATGTATTTTGGGGTGTAATTCCACATATGCCCATGGCATGTTTGAGCAGTATATCATTTAGTGACAACTTTGTGCAAAAAAAAAAAAAATTGTCACTTTCCCGCAACTTGTGTCCAAATATAAAATATTCCATGGACTCAACATGCCTCTCAGCAAATAGCTTGGGGTGTCTACTTTCCAAAATGGGGTCATTTGGGGGGGGTTTGTGCCATCTTGGCATTTTATGGCCTTCAAAACTGTGATAGGTAGTGGGGAGTAAAATCAAAAATTTATGCCCTTTGAAATCCTGAAGGCGGTGCTTGGTTTTAGGGGCCCCGTACGCGGCTAGGCTCCCAAAAAGTCCCACACATGTGGTATCCCCGTACTCAGGAGAAGCAGCAGAATGTATTTTGGGGTGTAATTCCACATATGCCCATGGCATGTTTGAGCAATATATCATTTAGTGACAACTTTGTGCAAAAAAAAAAAAAAAAAAAAAAAAAATTGTCACTTTCCCGCAACTTGTGTCCAAATATAAAATATTCCATGGACTTAACATGCCTCTCAGCAAATAGCTTGGGGTGTCTACTTTCCAAAATGGGGTAATTTGGGGGGGGTTTGTGCCATCCTGGCATTTTATGGCCTTCAAAACTGTGATAGGTAGTGAGGAGTAAAATCAAAAATGTATGCCCTTTGAAATCCTGAAGGCGGTGCTTGGTTTTCGGGGCCCCGTACGCGGCTAGGCTCCCAAAAAGTCCCACACATTTGGTATCCCCGTACTCAGGAGAAGCAGCTGAATGTATTTTGGGGTGCAATTCCACATATGCCCATGGCCTGTGTGAGCAATATATCATTTAGTGACAACTTTTTGTAATTTTTTTTTTTTTTTTTTTTTGTTGTCATTATTCAATCACTTGGGACAAAAAAAAAAAATATTCAATGGGTTCAACATGCCTCTCAGCAATTTCCTTGGGGTGTCTACTTTCCAAAATGGGGTCATTTGGGGGGGTTTTGTACTGCCCTGCCATTTTAGCACCTCATGAAATGACATGGACAGTCATAAACTAAAAGCTGTGTAAATTCCAGAAAATGTACCCTAGTTTGTAGGCGCTATAACTTTTGCGCAAACCAATAAATATACGCTTATTGACATTTTTTTTTACCAAAGACATGTGGCCGAATACATTTTGGCCTAAATGTATGACTAAAATTGATTTTAATGGATTTTTTTTATAACAAAAAGTAGAAAATATCATTTTTTTTCAAAATTTTCGGTCTTTTTCCGTTTATAGCGCAAAAAATAAAAGCGGCAGAGGTGATCAAATACCATCAAAATAAAGCTCTATTTGTGGGAAGAAAAGGACGCAAATTTCGTTTGGGTACAGCATTGCATGACCGCGCAATTAGCAGTTAAAGCGACGCAGTGCCAAATTGTAAAAAGTGCTCTGGTCAGGAAGGGGGTAAATCCTTCCGGGGCTGAAGTGGTTAAAATTGCGCACAAACGTGCAGTAGCGTCAAACTAAATACATTTTTAAAAGCCTTTAAAAGCCTTTACAGGTTACCACTTTAGATTTACAGAGGAGATCTACTGCTAAAATTACTGCTCTCGATCTGACCTTCGCGGTGATACCTCACATGCATGGTGCAATTGCTGTTTACATTTGATGCCAGACCGACGCTTGCGTTCGCCTTTGCACGAGAGCAGGGGGGACAGGGGTGCTTTTTTTTTTTATTATTATTGTTTTTTTACCTTTTTATCTTACTTTTAAACTGTTACTTTCATTTTTTTAATCATTTTTATTGTTATCTCAGGGAATGTAAATATCCCCTATGATAGCAATAGGTAGTGACAGATACTATTTTTTGAAAAAAATTGGGGTCTATTAGACCCTAGATCTCTCCTCTGCCCTCAAAGCATCTGACCACATCAAGATCGGTGTGATAAAATGCTTTCCCAATTTCCCAATGGCGCTGTTTACATCCGGTGAAATCTAAGTCATGAAATGCTCGTAGCTTCCGGTTTCTTAGGCCATAGAGATGTTTGGAGCCATTCTGGTCTCTGATCAGCTCTATGGTGAGCTGGCTGAATCACTGGCTGCATTCCCAGGTTCTCTGTTGGGACAGGAGAGCCAGAGAAAAACACGGAAGACGGTGGGGGGCATTCCCTCCCACTGCTTGTAAAAGAAGTCTAGAGGCTAATTAGCCACTAGGATTGCTTTTACATGAAAGCCGACCGCTCGCTGAAAAGAATGATACCAAGATGATACCTAAACCTGCAGGCATCATTCTGGTATCACCACTCAAAGTCCAGCAACATACCAGTACGTTGCTGGTCCTTGTTAGGCATATATTGCAAACTTTTTTTCATGCAGCCTGTGGGCTGCATGAAAAAAGGAGATTGATCAGTGGGTATGCCCACCATTAGAATACCTCCCTTCATCCACCCACTTCTAATGATGGGCAAACATGCACCGTTTATATATGCCGAAGCATGGGGGCATCCGCCCCGAAAGGTAGGAGCAAATCGCTCCTCCGCCCCTGCTGCCCCCATGATTCGGCATATATGCTCTTTTTTTTAACTGTGGTGGTGAAATCACCTCCTACAGCGATGGAGTCACGGCTTTATGTATCGTGGGAGCAAACGCTGTTTCTGTCAAGATAGATAAATCCGCGCTGCAACTGAATGGCGTACCTGCTAAGCAAATGATGGTTAACAATAAAACAAAGTAACATTACAGTATAACAGTAAGACTTACTATACCTGCAAAGCAAATACAAAAAAATAGTAAAAAATAAAACATTTTTTAACGCAACCTGTGCCTAAAATATATATATGCCGAAGTATGGGGGCATCCACCCGCAAAGGGTAGGAGCAAATCGCTCCTCCGCCCCTGCTGCCTCCATGCTTCGGCATATATGCTCTTTTTTTTAACTGTGGTGGTGAAATCATCTCCGACAGCGCTGGAGTCACGGCTTTATGTATCGTGAGAGCAAACTCTGTTGCTGTCAAGATAAATAAATCCACTACGCAGCTGAATGGCGTACCTGAAAACAAAAAAATGGTTAACAATAAAACACAGTAAACAGTAAAGTATAAAAAAATTGCATACCTATAAAGCAAACATGATAAAACATAATAACAATAAAACATTGCAGAATAGAATACAGTAAAAAAGAGCAGAACAATAGAGAGAGAATAGAGAGAGAACAATAAAACGACAACTATTTTTGTTTTTTTTTTATTTTATTTTTTTTGTGTTTTTTTTTTTACACTTTTTTTTGTAACTGTTACTTTTGTAACTGTAACCAGTTCCAGGTTCAGGTCTCTCAAAATGCAATGGAATCTTGGGAGACCCTGTGAAAGTGTGCCTAGTCTGTGCAGTGCTGTACCCTATGCTAATACTCAACTAGTGTATGGTAGCGTTCAAAACATTCACCAATGCAAAGACCAGGATTGTCAGGACAGGAGGGACAATAATAGCGAGTGTCACACCTATATCCGCGCTTGCTGCAGACATGACATCTTTTTTGGGGGGCTTGTTGGGTAGGGGTACTAGGGAGGACATAAAGAAAATGCCTCTCATGCAGCCGGCTTACTGCATTTGGTTGGGGAAGGTGAGGTGGAGCACCGTCTGGAAACAGAAGGGCTCTGACGATCTCTTCCTGGAATTTAAGGAAGGATCCAGTCCGTCCTGAAGCTCTGTATAGCACATAAGCGTTTAGCAAAGCCAATTGAAATAAATAAACAGACAATTTCTTGTGTCAGCATCTAGCTAGGTACAGCGCCAACAACTGGTCGTTGCGGTCCACCCCTCCCATATTTTGGTTATATTCGTGGACACAGAGGGTTTTCTCCACCAGTCGCCGTAGTAATTTGGACTGTCATGTCTGCATGAAGGGAGGTAAGAACAAAAACATTCTTATTATCCCTCCACTTGATAGCGAGCATATTATTACACTGCAAGCAGGCTCTCTCCCCCAGCCTAAGACAGGAATCTACAAGCCGCTGGGGAAAGCCCTGGCGATTAGGTCGCACAGTGCCACATGCTCCAATCTGCTGATCAAACAAGTGACTAAAAAGTGGCATGCTCGTGTAATAATTGTCCACATATAAGTGGTACCCCTTTCCAAATAAGGGTGACACCAAGTCCCACACAATCTTGCCAGCACTTCCTATGTAGTCAGGGCAGTTTGTCGGCTATACGGCTATATCCTATCCCTCGTAAACCATAAAACTACATGTATAGCCTGTGGCCCTATCACAGAGCTTATACATCTTGACCCCGTATCTGGCACGCTTGCTGGGAAGGTACTGTTTGAATGACAAGTGGCCAGAAAACGTAGTCAGTGACTCATCAACGCAGACAACTTGATGGGGAGTAAACAAGTCTGCAAAACATTGGTTGAAGTAGTTTACGAGCTGCCGAATTTTGTAGAGCCGATCGTATCCAGGGTCTCCACGAGGACGACAGAGTTCATTGTCATTGAAGTGCATAAACCGCAAGATCTGTTCGTATCGTGCCCTGGTCATGGAGGCAGAGAACAAGGGCATATGGTGAATTGGGTCAGTGGATCAATATGACCGCAACTTCACTCTTTTTATGCCCATGTTGAGGGAAAGGCCCAGAAAGAGCTTAAATTTGGAGACCGTAATTGGTCTCCAATCTCTGGCAAGGGAGGACTGGGGAATAGTGGTGATGTGTTGACCAGCGTACAAATTGCTTTGGTCCACAATAGATCTATAGAGATCTTCAGTGAAAAACAGCGAATAAAAATTAAGTGACGTAAAATCAACTGTTTCCACCTGAATGCCGGGTTGGCCAGTGAATGGGGGAAGTACGGGTGCTGCAGAATTGGTGGGTTTCCAATTAAGATTGGCGCATACAGCAGGAAGGGCACTATGGGCACGACGGGCCTGTGCTCATCTTCTTGGTGGCAGCAGGACACTACTTGTGCTTGCCACCTCACCAGCTTGAACTGCACTTATGGGACTCGCCACGTCACCAAGTGTTACTGCAGTGCTAGATTGACTACAACCAGGGTGTACTAGGCCGCTGGTGCTTGCCAGTTCACCAGAAGGAATAGCGGCGCTAATACTGCTCTGCTCCAAACGAGGGACCTGCAGTTCTTGCACATCAACGACAGAAAAAGAAGTTCGGGGTCTGGTACGCCTGACCTTGGTAGGGACCACAACTCCGTCGTCAGAGCTATCTGTCATGGAGCGGCTGTAGTCTACAGGATCATATTCTGAGCCTGAATCTGGCAGATGAGTGACTTCCTTTTCACTATCTCTCATGCTCAGAAACGTGTAGGCCTCTTCACTAGTGTACCTTCAATTTGCCATTTTGGGCTTTGAAATTAGTGGTACACTAGTGAGACTCACATGTAAAAAAGCTCCTGACTGTTAGCGACTGTATCAAAACGCTACCAAAAAAACTGTTAGCGATCGCAGGGATCAGGCCTTACTCTGCGAACGCTGCAGTTATGTGTGTTAAGTGTTTTGTAAGTGACAGTGATCGATCGATACTGCACTTGGGTGGGCTGGGCAGGGCTAGGTCGAGGGCCAAAACGTAGGTGCTAGCAGATATCTGGGCTGATCCCACTAACACTGCATTTTTAGGAACCCTAAACTGTTGGGGATGCTAGTATAGATCTGATCGGATCAGATATTGATCCGTTCAGATACTATACCACTAAGGAAGGTATATGCTGCGTGCGTGGGTGTTAGCGGTACTGGCACTAACCTGACGCTGCCTGGGGCGACGCAGACCCTATCTGACCCTAAAACCTAACTTATATCACCGCCGGGCGATCGGGGGGTTAAACCTTTATTAGGTAATAAACGGCGGGGCCCTGAAACTATAAAAAACAAACTAACTAACCAGCGTCACCCGTAACAGTTATACAGTGAACACTGGTGAAAGGGTTAACTAGGGGGAAATCAGGGGGTTAAAACCTTTATTAGGTAGTATATGGGGGTCCCTGACGCTAAAAAAAGGCTGACGGCGCACCTAAATATTTATCTCCCTAACTAGCATCACCAGAGACACTAATACAGCGATCAGAAAAAGATCGCTTAGTGACACTGGCGACGGGGGGTGATCACTGGGTTAAACCTTTATTGGGGGGGTTAGGGGGGTATCCTAGACCTAAAGGGGGCTAACACTAACTGCCCTACCACTTATAACTGACACCAATGCAATAATCTGAAAAAAAAATGCTATTGGTGTCACTGTGACAGGGGGTACAGGGGGGTGATCAGGGGGTGATGGGGGTGAAAACTGTGCCTAGAGTGTTCTACTGTATGTGTGGTGTTGGTGCACTCACTTGGATGTCTTCTCTCCTCGGCACGGGAACGAAAAAGACTAACTCGAGGAGAGATGACATCACTTCCTCTGCCGCTGTTTATATTACAGAGGCAGAGGAAGATTGTCAATTGTTGGGAGCGATCGCGAGGGGGTGGCCACGAATGAGTGGCCTCCCCCTCAGCATTGATCGCTCCCCTAACGATGCCGACCATCTCGGGCCCGTGACTGCGGGAGGCACATCATGTACCAGGTACATGATTTTGCCTGCCCGTGCCATTCTGCCTCAGTATATCTGCGTTAGGCCGTCGGCAAGTGGTTAATTTTAGCTGGTCTCCTCACAAACCCTCTAATGCATTTCACTGTCCTACATTAGAGGTGGGAGTGACAGTGTATCTCAAGATTATATGCATCATTAGCCATCAGACAAAATAGAACACAGCTGAGTAAACAAACAAAAAGAACCCCTTGTGTTCAATACAAAAGCACAGCTTCAAAATATAAATGCATATGCAGTACATATAAATTGATCTAAGATTACAGGTCCGATTGAAGTTAAGTGATTAAAGTTCATACTACATAGACCCAAATCCTAGAAAACAAGTAGCTAGCTAGTCACATAAGCAATATGAAACTAAAAGGATGTTAATATTAAAAATTGTATGGAGCACTAAAAACCCCAACTCCAATAGTATGTCCTATAATAAACAAATGTTTCATACCAATAAACAGAGATTAAAAATACAAGATATAATGGTGACCTGTGCTCAGCTGGAACTTACAAATAAAATAAAAAGGAAAATAGAAATACCTTCAATACCTAGACCCAATAAAAAGCATCTTTATTAATAATTGCATATTAAAAAATAGCATATAAGATCAAGAAATGAAACAAAAATGAAAAAAAAATCAGCACCTATTCAAAAGACTAATGATGGTGCCTTAGAGACCTCTATGATTAAGCCATGGAAGGGTGAAATGCATTAGAAGGGAGTAGTTTGGGAGGAGATCAGTTAAAGCCAGTTTCCATATTAAATGACCAAGCAGTTTGTTCCTTGTGTGTGGATCTACGTATGTTTCTGTCAGTTATCCTTACAGCAGTATCACAAATTAATGTGGATTACAAATTGTGTAACTGTGTATGCAGAGTAAGCTTAAATCATTACAATGTTTGGCATTTGCTTAACAAGTTGTATTAGAAGTAGTTAAAGATTTAAACACAGCAAGATGTATTTGTTAACAGTAAATGTCTTAGCTCATTTGTGTGGCCTTCTGGGTTATCATTTTTATGGGTATTTAATAAACTTTCATATTACTGTATATATATATATATACCCCTCACATTTTTGTAAATATTTTATTCTATCTTTTCATGTGACAACACTGAAGAAATGACACTTTGCTACAATTACAATGTAATGCAGTGAGTGTACAGCTTGTAAATTTGCTGTCCCCTCAAAATAACTCAATACACAGCCATTAATGTCTAAACTGCTGGCAACAAAAGGGAGTACACCCCTAAGTGAAAAAGTCCAAATTGGGCCCAAAGTGTCAATATTTTGTGTAGTCACCATTATTTACAGCACTGCCTTAACCCTCTTGGGCATGGAGTTCACCAGAGCTTCACAGGTTGCCACTGGAGTCCTCTTCCACTCCTCCATGACGACATCACAGAGCTGGTGGATGTTGGAGACCTTGCTCTCCTCCACCTTCCATTTGGAGATGCCCCACAGATGGGGTTTAGGTCTGGAGACATGCTTGGCCAGTCCATCACCTTTACCCTCAGCTTCTTTAGCAAGGCAGTGGTAATCCTGGAGGTGTGTTTGTTATGTTGGAATACTGCCCTGTAGCCCAGTCTCTGAAGGGAGGGGATCATGCTCTGCTTCAGTATGTCACAGTACATGTTGGCATTCATGGTTCCCTCAATGAACTGTAGCTCCCCATTGCCAGCAGCACTCATGCAGCCCCAGACTATGACACTCCCACCACAATGCTTGACTGTAGGCAAGACACACTTGTCTTTGTATTCCTCACCTGGTTGCCACCACACACACTTGACACCATCTGAACCAAATAAGTTTATCTTGGTCTCATCAGACCACAGGACATGGTTTCAGTAATCCATGACTTGTGGATCATCTTTAGAAGAGGCTTCCTTCTGGGACGACAGCCATGCAGACCAATTTGATGCAGTGTGCGACGTATGGCCTGAGCACTGACAGGCTAACCCCCCACCCCTTCAACCTCTGCAGAAATGCTGGCAGCACTCATACCAATCCAGAGATTGTCTTTGGGAAATAGACATATGAGTGCTGCCAGCATTGCTGCAGAGGTTGAAGGGGTGGGAGGTCAGCCTGTCAGTGCTCAGACCATACGTCGCACACTTCATCAAATTGGTCTGCATGGCTGTCGTTCCAGAAGGAAGCCTCTTCTAAAGATGATGCACAAGAAACCCCGCAAACAGTTTGCTGAAGCCAAGCAGTCTAAGGACATGGATTATTGGAACCATGTCCTGTGGTCTGATAAGAACACGATAAACTTATTTGGTTCAGATGGTGTCAAGCGTGCGTGGCGGCAACCAGGTGAGCAGTACAAAGACAAGTGTGTCTTGCCTACAGTCAAGCATGGTGGTGGGAGTGTCATGTTCTGGGGCTGCATGAGTGCTGCCGGCACTGGGGAGCTACAGTTTATTGAGGGAACCATGAATGCCAATATGTACTGTGACATACTGCAGCAGAGCATGATCCCCTCCCTTCAGAGACTGGGCCACAGGGCAGTATTCCAACATGATAACGATCCCAAACACACCCCCAAGATGACCACTGCCTTGCTAAAAAAGCTGAGGGTAAAGGTGGTGGACTGGCCAAGCATGTCTCCAGAACTAAACCCTATTGAGCATCTGTGGGGCATCCTCAAATGAAAGGTGGAGGAGAGCAAGGTCTCTAACATCCAGCAGCTCTGTGATTTCGTCATGGAGGAGTGGAAGAGGACTCCAGTGGCAACCTGTGAAGCTCTGGTGAACTCCATGCCCCAGAGGGTTAAGGCAGTGCTGGAAAATAATGCTGGTCACACAAAATATGGACACTTTGGGCCCAATTGGGACATTTTCACTTAAGGGTGTACTCACTTTGTTGCCAGCGGTTTAGACATTAATGGTTGTGTGTTGAGTTATTTTGAGAGGACAGCACATTTACACTGTTATACAAGCTGTACACTCACTACTTTACATTGCAGCAAAGTGTTTCTTCAGTGTTGTCATATGAAAAGGTATAATAAAACATTTACAAAAATGTGAGGGGTGTACTCAATTTTGTGAGATACTGTGTGTATATGCCCAGCGCAACTAACATGTAACCAGCAAAAAAAAAAACACAAATTAAGATTGTTTAACAGTGTGTGAAAAACAGAAGTTTTAGTTTGTAGTTTGCAAATATATGTGTAAGCCACACTGCCTCGTCAAGGCCTCTCAAACCAGAAGGGTCCCTAATTCTAAACTTTGACAACCTTCATCATGGAACATACAGTATACATCAATGAATAAATTAATTGAGGTCAGATGTGTCTGAATGTAGCCC
The DNA here is from genome assembly GCA_037952835.1 of Lithobates septentrionalis. Taxonomy (NCBI): domain Eukaryota; kingdom Metazoa; phylum Chordata; class Amphibia; order Anura; family Ranidae; genus Lithobates; species Lithobates septentrionalis. The sequence goes on along the minus strand of JBBDGP010001187.1, from coordinate 3,039,094 downwards.
ATTCCTTCTTAAAGGCACAGAGACACATTAGAAGCCCAGCACAGTAGAATGGCAGCTGAAGATCCAGAAAGGTCCCCACACCAAATCCAGCAAGCTAAACAAAAATGGAAACTGCTTCACACCATTTATAACTAACTTTATAAAGTAAGGTGCATATGGAAGGGCTTTTTAAAGAACATACTAAATACAAAAAAGTTGCTTTTTAAGTGGAGTTACTTTTCTAAGCATAGCACAGTGACAGACAAAGAAACTTGTTTACAGCTAAAAGTTAACACATTTGCTCTATTTAAAATTACTATATCTTTGTTTTTATATTCAGAGCTCAAGAACATTTTTAACTCAATGCATATCAAATATTCATGGTTGAAAAAACACTTGACCTTAGTGTCAAGAAAATATGAAATATTCAAAACAAATCTTGCATGATCAATTTCTAGTAGCAACAGCGCTCACATAATATTTAATGCTGAATTTCAAATAAATAATGTGTAAATCATTTTATACTCCTGGACAGTCGCAGTTTATGCCCAGGCTGACCTCTAGTGATAATTAAAATCTATTATGGCTACTTGGCTCACAATTGTAAAACTTTACCAATATCTGCACTGACAGTTGTCCCTTGTTCTTTGCATGATTATAGTGTCTTTTTCCTTTGTTACTGTATGATTCTAAGCGTTCTTTAAAAGTGTTACTAAAATGTAATATGCTTACTTCTTATATTTAACATATATTTATTTTCTAAAATCCAATTTTTTAATCATAAAATTACTAAGAAACACATTTTATTATGTGGTTAATGTACAAATTAATGGTGGAAATTGTCTGACCTGCGTTGGTGGAAAGTAGACCTGCACAGTCTATGACTTCAGCCAAGCTGTTCTAATTGTCTTCAACATCCACACATTTTCAAGAAATGAGCAATCATACTAATAGAACTGTCACTGTCATTTCTATGTGCTCCTGATTGCTCTTTTACTAGTCACTTCTAACTGAAGATTTGTGCCTATTCACAATGAAATGGAAATCTTTTAGCGTGTAAGCTCTCATAAGCAGGACTCTCCTAACCCTTATGTTTTGAATTGTATTGTAACTTTACTATCTCCATTTATGTTGTAACGTGCTGCACAAACTGTTGGTGCTATACAATTCCTGTATTACAATAATAAAATAATACACGTACTGCACTGTGAACAAATATTTTTCCAAATAAGAGCACACTTTATTATGCATCTCTTATTGTACAGTGAAAGACAATAATAATTGGAGTATCTAATCACAGCATTCCCAGTTATATCTATATATTGATTTTATGTGCTATGCATTCTGAATTCAAGAGGCATGAAAAACAACAATGTATTATATGCACAAATATTAAAGCATTGGAAGCAAAAACTTAAAATAAACTCCAGCAACATTTGTGTAATTTTGTTTATTTGCTGTCATTTAAAGTGGAGTTCCACCCAAAAATGTAACCTCCGCTTTAAGTGACAGTGACCCACTGACATGTCACATTTTGCATGTCATTTTTTTTTTGGGGGGGGGATGCCCTCTTTTTAGGGCCATCCAGCTCCCACTTCCTCCCGTTGCTCCGCGGTGCCAGAAGGAAGTTTACCTCTCCCCCTCCCTCCATGCAATCTTCTGGGACACGTCACAGGTCCCAGAGGATTGCCCGGCCAATCACAGCGCGCAGGGCGGATCGGAGTGCCTGGCTGTGAAGCTACAGCCTGGCACCCACAGTCACGATGCCGGCGCTGAGGAGAGGAGGGGGAGAGGAGTGGGGCTTTGTTCGCCTGGATCAGGGAACAGGTGAATGTCTGATTATTAAAAGTCAGCAGCTACACTTTATTGTAGCTGCTGACTTTTAAATGGGTGGAACTCCGCTTTAACAACTAAGTTGATCAAAGATAAATTGCTTTACATTTTAGCAGCAAGATGAAAAATAAATCCAACATTTAATATCAAAATGTATCTGACTCTGCCTGTCTGTGTATCTATCTTTTTAAATTGGATATAATAATACCATTAATTTTGAAAAGAGACAGAGAAACGCGGCTGAAAGCCAGCACGGAGTTACGTGCATTGAATTCAATGCCAAACGTGGATAAAATTATGTTTTTAATGCTGCTTTTTTCCTGGCGTCTGTACTGGCTTTACAGATGTTTTTTAAAACTTCCGTGGGCATGTAGCCTAAGGCTTCATGCACACTGGACGTTTTTGGGCGTTTTTACAGCAGCTGTTTTTGGCAGTAGAGGTTTTTTTCTACAGTCATTAAACTTTCCATCATGTTATCCTATGTGTCCATGCACACATAGGCTGTTAGTGGGTAGCGGGTTCTGAGATACGTTTTTCAGCTGTAAAAATGCTCTAACGCTGATAAACACTGATGAATGTCAATAAACGTTCAAAAATGTCACTCACCAGCATTTTTAACGTTTTTGATCCACTGTAAAAAAAATATATATATATTTTTTTAAAAACCCGCTAAAAAACACTAACGTGGAAAAACGCTAAAAACGCTTATAAACGCTGTTGCAAAAATGTTGAAAAAAGTTGAAAAACTCACTGAAAAGCTACTGACGTTTTTATAACATTATTTTAACGTCCAGTGTGCATGAGGCCTTAGTGTTAGTATTACCAGTAATTATCAAAAATTTTAACTCCTAGCTAGAGAAGTGTAGCAATACCATCTATATCTTAAAACTTATTGAAGCTTATATTAATAATACAGTGTAACTAAAGTAAGTAGATAAAGGTTCTGCCACGTGAGTCAGACAAGAAGAAAGAAGGGAAAGGATAACTGAGTTGAAAAAAAGAAAGGGAATCGTGAGAAGGGAGGAGAAAGAGGAGAGAAGAAAGGGGGGGGGGGGAGTAAAGATCCCCGGGATAATGTGTGATCCCAGTCACATGGTATGTATATAAAGAATGAGAACACAAAGGTAAAATTATGTAAAAGTGTAAATTCAATACACAGCACCAAAGAGTTACTCTGCTAGGTCCTAAGAATATGAGAACTTTTGGTGAGGGACCCTCCACAATCAAATAAATGCAAAAGAAAAAGGGCCAATACACAATGGATGTGGGCTCTACCATTCTCACTAAATTGTTAATTATGACTATTACATGAAACATACCACTTATACATCTCTAAATATATAACTCAGCTCCCAATTGTTTAAATATAATCAAAATCTTTATTCCATATAGATTAAATATTATTCCACAGACAACATAAAAACATATATGTTTAAAAACAACCTGCTGCCCCAACTCCACCCATCCAACTTATAACATTGATGTATATATGCATACATAAAGTCTTCAAAAAACATAGTAGGAACATTTCTTGAGATGGCCACCAAAGAGAATATCAAATGTAAAAAATAATGAAAAAAAATGACGATGAAGAAAAATTTTCCAGAGGACAAATAAAGTTGGTGGTGAAAGCCCACCATGGCTGTATCGAACTGGCTTTGCTTCAGATGAAAACTATGATCACTTTATCAAATTATGGTGCTGAAGAGTCCATAGATAAGTGGATATAATTCAAATTGTGGAACAGAATATACATCCTTTCAATATAGGTGACAGAAAACGAATGATGAAATGAATTCACCAAACTGTGGTCTAAAGGAGATGACACAGGGGGATGGGGACACCCAGTCCACTGATGCTCAAGGATTGTTCAAACTGCTCAACCCCAGTCAATGTCCTCACACTGATAAATTAATTGCTGCTTGGTGTGCAGGCAGATATCTCCTGATCTAAAAGAGTTAAAGGAACTTGTATTGACAGTTCTGATCTATATTTCCTTTCATAAAGGCATAGGTTCTTCTCCAGCACAGGGAGCTCTGCTCCCACATGTGTTACCAGAATGCAAGTAAATAAACTTTCAAACCATATGACATCCACTCATCAGCAAGGTATAAAGTATTCAGCGTTACTCAGCACAGAGAGTCCATAGAAATCCCTAGAGTCTCTATTGAAAAGGATATTTTTCCCATACAGCCAATGCAAAAGGATTTAAATTTCAGTAGATAGAGTATAAGTCACTTCCTCATAAAGGAAGGTTCAATACTAATCAGATAGTATGCAATCCATTTCATCCAGCATATCCTTTGTTCAATCGGTGGAGTGGGGCAGCAGGATAGCTATGTCTGACTGGTTTCGCCGGCACACCCGGCTGCTTCAGAGACTCCCCAAAAAAACAGTTAAATTATCACTTACACAGGCATTAACAATGCTTAGTGTGGAAGAGTTTTTTCTTATTTGAAATTTGAGTGTTAAATCAGAATTACAGGTGACTTTTAACCAGTTCCCATCCGCACTATAGCCGAATGACAGCTACAGCGCAGACCTACATTGCTGGGAGGGCGTCAATAGACGTCCTCGCTCCCCGCACGCACCCGCAATCGCGTATTGGGGAAAATCTGTGCTGGCCGTGTCCCTTGGACACTGCCTATCACAGATCTCGGTAAATGGCCAATCACAGTGGCCATTTACCATGCGATCGGCGTGGCCAATGAGAGATCTCAAATGTAAACATATAAGATCATCTCTCATTGACAGCCCTCCCTCCTCACACAGAGACTGCGTGTGAGGAGAGAGAAGATCGGTGCCCAAACAGTGCCCAATCAGTGCCAGTGCCAATGAAGGACAGTGTCACAGTGCCCATATGTGTCATCAGTCTGTGCAATCAATAACCAGTGCCCATCTGTGCGATCTGTGCCCATCGTTGCCATCAGTGATCAGTGCCCATCTGCGACGCCTCATCAGTGCACATCTGTGCCTCCTTTTCAGTGCACATCTGTGCCATCTCATCAGTGCACACCTGTGCCACCTCATCAGTGCATATCTGTGCCAATTAGTGCCCATCTGTTCCTTCTCATCAGTGCACACCTAAGCAATCAATCAGTGCACATCGGTGCCGCCTCATCAGTGCCCATCTTTGCCACCTCATCAGTGCATATCTGTGCCATTAATCAGTGCCCATTTGTGCCGCCTCATTAGTGCACATCTGTGCTGCCTCATCAGTGCCCATCTGTGCCACCTCATCAGTGCCCACCTGTGCCACCTCATCAGTGCACATCTGTGCAATCAATCAGTGCACATCTATGCCACCTCAGTGCCCATCTGTGCCACCTCATCAGTGCCCATCTGTGCTGCCTCATTAGTGCACATCTGTGAAAATCAGTGCACATCTGTGCCGCCTCATCAGTGCCCATCTGTGCCACCTCATCAGTGCATATCTGTGCCACCTCATCAGTGCCCATCTGTGCCACCTCATCAGTGCATGTTTGTGCAATCAATCAGTGCACATCTGTGCCGCCTCATCAGTGCACATCTGTTCCTACCTGTGCCACCTCGTCAGTGCCCATCTGTGCCACCTCATCAGTGCATATCTGTGCCATTAATCAGTGCCCATCTGTGCAGTCTCATCAGTGCATTTCTGTGCAATCAATCAGTGCACATCTGTGCTGCCTCATCATTGCACATCTGTGCCAACTCATTAGTGCCCATCTGTGCCACCTCATCAGAATCTATCTGTGCCCATCTGTGCCACCTCATTAGTGCCCATCTGTGCCACCTCAGTGCATATCTGTGCCATTAATCAGTTCTCATCTGTGTCGCCTCATCAGTGCACATCTGTGCAATCAGTGCACATCTGTGCCACCTCATCAGTGCACATCTGTACCATCAATCAGTGCATATCTGTGCCACCTCATCAGTGCACATCTGTGCTCATCAGTGCCACCTCATCAGTGCAGGCTTAGCACACATCTGTGCCACCTCATCAGTGCAGGCTTATTAGCACACATGTGTGCAGGCTCATTAGTGCCACTTCATCAGTGCCCATCAGTTCAGGCTTAGCACACACCTTTGCAGTCTCATCACCACCAGTAACAATGACCAAGAGATCCTTTTCCGCCGAGGAGGCGTACCAAATACTTTCCGCGGCCAACGAGAGCAACGGGGAGCTCTCTTCTTCGGGTTCCCTTTCAAATTTGGTTTCGGAGTCTGACGTAAATTACAAGCCAGTCCTAAGTAGTGGAACACTGACAGACTCAGAGGAGGAAGATATTCTGCCCTCCAAATGAAGGCGTTCTGGTGAAGAAGCAGTGGCATTCACCAGCACTGCAGTGGCATCCACCAGCGCCACAGTTCCTTCCACCAGCACCGCAATGCCATCCACCAGCACCGCAGTGCCATCCACCAACACCACAGTACCAAGAGAGGCCAAGTACCATTGGGGTGTCACCTCAGTCCCAAAAGGTTAGGACCTATGCCAGCCTTCCTTATGCCCTTCAGAACCGCTTGTGGCTTCCTCCTAATTCAAGAGAAGCCATCATTCCCCCTTTCACTGCCCAGCCAGGAGTCCAGGGGGACACTGAGAAATTTTCCCCAATCAATTTCTTTGATTTAAAAAAAATGAATTGCCTTCCTATTGGTCAACCCACCTTATCCACCACATGCCCATCTTCTCCGCGGTAATGCCCAGAACCAGATATCTCATGATAATGAGATAATGAGGTTCCTATGAGGTTTCAATGATAATACCCAGTACCCTCCCCAAAATGACCAAAATTATGACAGGCTTTACAAAATTCAGCCACTACTAAATTATTTTTCAGAAATATTCCCCCAGTTGTTTACCCCCGACCAACACATATGTGTGGATGAGTCCCTTGTCAAATTTAGCGGCAGGCATATAATCAAGCAATTTATCCCCAGCAAAAGGGCCCGCTATGGGGTGAAGATGTACAAATTATGTGAACGAGTCACAGGGAACACATGTCTTCCCAGTGTACGAAGGGAAGGACACTGTAAAAATCGAGTTATAACTGTAATAACTATATTTCAATAATTCATATTGATGAGGAAAGTTCCAAGAAAATCAGTTCAGTTCTCGTATAAAAACTCAAAAATTGATTTAATAATGAAAATAGCGCTTCGGGCTACAACCGGAGGCCGCGGCCATCTTGGTCCTCCTCTACTCCAGCCGGCCCTGAGCTGCACAGAACAGGTACCTAGCCACTTGACGACCCCCCAGGGGAGCTTGACCACATCAATCCCCCTATTTGTAGCCTGCCTGACCATCAGTGTCCCGGGAAAGCTGACGCCCATACCCGGCCTAGATTACGGCCTAGACCTGCCTGTGGTGACCGGCGGCCATCTTGGCACACCTGCTACTCCTGCCTGTACTATACACGTGGACTGTGTCCCTGCTTTCCCCCTCTGAACGGTATCTACAGAGGCCCTTTTACCATACATGATACAGCCTCAGATTGTCAGCACCTCAGAAAAGGGGGTGACACCTCACACACCTGCTCTGCAAGAACAGCTCCTGTCTCTAAGCACTCTGGTGAATACAAAACCCTAGACAGAACTTTCCTCTGATCAACTGGCAAGTCAGCTCGCTAACTTAAACTTGGGGTCTGTTTGGGTGTCATCCAGGACATTCACAGTATGTCACCAACTAAAGCACAAAAAGCTGCAGCAGCAAAACTTGATCAATACCGCCGCCTAGAAAAGGAGGACATGGAGGAAGATGGGTCCACTGAGAAGGCTGGGGGAGGAGAACGCACTGCGGGTGACACCGACAAACTCCTTGAAGCAATCACCCTTTGTAGAACTTCTCTCACAGCACAAATAGAGGAAGTCAAGATGGATATTTCCCTTCTCAGACAGGATTTTCAAAAGCTCAGAGAAAGAGTGAAAGAAACTGAGACCAGACTGAGCGACATGGAGGACGCTATTCCACCCTTACAAACATCATCAGATCGCGTACAAAGACAAATACAACAACTCCTTATAAAGCAAGACGATATGGAGAACAGGCTGAGAAGATGTAATATACGCCTGATAGGCCTACCAGAGGGGTCGGAGGGTAAAGACACTACCACATTTTTGGAACAACTCCTGATTACTGCCTATGGGAGAGAGGCCTTCTCCCCTATGTTTGCGGTGGAACGGGCACATCATATGCAAGCAAGACCCCCCCCGCAGGGTGCTCCTCCTCGCACGTTCATAGCTAAACTTCTTAATTATAAGGACCGGGACACTGCTTTAAGAATGGCACGGGAGAAAGGTAATATCCCAGTGGGGAACGTCAAAGTGGCCATTTTCCCAGATTTCTCAGCAGAGGTGCAACGTCGCAGACAAAGCTTTACGGAGGCCAAGCGTAAGCTAAGAAATCAGCAATTCAAGTATTCCATGCTTTTCCCAGCCCGCCTTAGGGTGGAGCATGAAGGCCGTGCGGTCTTCTTTGAGGATCCAGAGGAGGTGATCTCTTGGTTGGAACGACAGGCTAATCCTCAACAAGCTGATTGATTAAGCCCCACTATTAAAGGGGCTCCGACCAAAAACTGTTCTTAACCAGCGCAAGTTTAAAGCACACATCCTGGATATCCACAGTACAAGAATCCAAATACCTTCCGGGGCTCCGGAAAGAGGAAACAGTCCTACAGCTAACATGCACTGTGCAGCGAGACTTTGCCCCTCATAGTTCTAGGAAGCAGCACCATGAACATTGGAACATTCTCCGGAACATAGTCGCTGCTGTCAAATGGAAACAAGAAGATCGGGTGACCATACTACACTTTTTGCAAGTGATATGGCTGATTTCACTCATCTTATTTGGTATCCGGAGACTCAACCAATTGTTCTACATTTCATTGATTACCAAGAAGTTAGAATGTTTCCCAGCTCACAACCAGTTAGGGGATTATGCCCGCACAAGTTTGGGTCAGTGTAGGGCAGGGAGGGGGGTGGGGGTTCAAATGTTTATGGTTCGGTTACACTTGGATGTGCATATTTACTATAGAAAGCAGGTAATGTTACATGTGCCAGATTTATGGAAACGTACATATGTGTCGTGTGATACGAGATTGAGACAGCTATGCCTGAAAGTTAGAAACCTGTGTGCCTTATACATGGGGAGTAAATTATTTTATATAAATACTTTATTACTGATTAAAAAGTTGTACCTATGGCATCTTTGAAGTTCCTTACATGGAATGTGAGGGGCCTGCGTGAAAAATTTAAGCGCGCGGCTGTCTTCACATTCCTAAAGAAGCAACATGCTGATATAGTAGCACTAGTGGAAACACATATTGAGGGAAGTGTTCAAATGGCGCTCCGCAGGCCTTGGGTTGGGTGGGCGTATCATTCTACCCACACGTCCCATTCTAGGGGAGTTTCTGTGTTAATAGCCAAATCGGTACATTTTGAATTGTGTGAATTAACCACTGATCCGCAAGGCCGCTATGTCTTTATCCATGCTAAAGTATATGGAGAACCTTTGCTTATAATGGCTTTTTATGTACCACCTCCATTCAATATCTCAATAGTCAAGGAGGGTATATCATTCATGACCCGTCACCCAAATATAGCAGCGGTCTGGATGGGAGACTTTAATGTCACTTTAAATCCGGCTCTAGACAGGCTACAACCGGCTTCAACGGCTCATAATGCTCCCACTGAAACTAAATTCTCTAAACTGGTCTCCACCTTCCATTTAATTGATACGTGGAGATACAAGTTCCCACAGGTTAGATCATATTCATGCTTCTCGTCCTCCCATGGGTCCATGTCCCGTATAGATTTCATACTTATCTCCCATAGGTTGACGCCAAGGCTATCGGAGGTAATGTTTTGCCCTAGAATACTTTCGGATCATAGTCCTTATTGGATTACATTAAGTATTCCAGTGGCAAAGCCGCCACGGACATGGCGATTAAACCCATTTTGGCTCTCTCTTTTACCAGAAGATAGTGAGCTTATAGATAAATGGAGAATGTACTTTGTGGAAAATGATGAGTCAGCATCACCATCCGCAGTCTGGGATTCTTTCAAATTATTCGCTAGACATACATTGATAACTGCTATCAATAAAATTAAGATGGACTCCTCCAGTGCCCTCGGTAAGGCGCTGGAGGACTTTTCCTCTGCTGAGAGAGAGTATGCCAACATCCCGACATCCGTAAATGCAGATAAGCTTAAAATACAGACTAGAGCGGCTAACCAGATACAGTATCAGAAAGCCAGACAAAAAATGTTCTTCTCCAAACAGAAAATGTTTGAACATGGGGAAAAGGCAGGCAAGTTACTGGCATACCTGGTACATAGCGAGGATAGACCCCCGGTGGTTATTACATTACATGGTCCCGCAGGACAAAAAATCACGGACCCACCTACAGTAACCTCAATGTTTAGGGATTTCTTTGCTGACTTGTACACAACTACAGCCCCCCGCCGAGACTCATTCTATGTCTCTTTTCCTTGAAAAGGTGATTTTCCCACAGCTAACAGAAGAACTACAATTACTAGAAGCACCACTTACTATAGACGAAATATCAACTGCTATAGCTAGTTTTGCACGGTCCAAATCTCCCGGTTCGGATGGACTCCTAATTGAGTTCTATTCCCAATTCAGTGAAATACTAACCCCTAAACTATTAAAACTATATAATCATCTCTTTGAAACTGGGACCCTACCCCCATCTATGACAGAGGCCACAATAGTTCTCATCCCTAAACCCGGCAAATATCTGGGCTTCCCAGAATCTTATCGTCCAATATCACTCCTACAGGTCGATATCAAAATACTTGCCAAAGTATTATCTATTAGGCTCAATCAAGTAATATTAACATTAATACACGCAGATCAGGCTGGTTTCATGCCTGGGCGCAATACCTCGTTTAACCTCCGGAAACTATACATTAACTTACAGGCTACACATGAGGAAGTTGGTTCACGGGTTGTTGTGACCTTAGATACGGCGAAAGCCTTTGACTCGGTAGAGTGGAGATATCTCTGGAGATGCTTAGAGTGATATGGATTTGGCCCAAAATTTATTAAATGGGTCCAATTATTATATCAGGCGCCTAGGGCCAAGGTGGTGGCTAATGGGTGGTCGTCTCAGTTGTTTGACCTCAGCAAAGGCACGAGACAGGGCTGCCCCTTGTCCCCACTGTTGTATGCCCTGGCGGCTGAACCCTTGGCAATGTCCATTCGAGCAAATCCAGAGATTAGGGGACTTAGAATGGGTTCTCTGACTGAAAAAATTAGCATGTATGCAGATGACACGCTATTATACCTGGCAGACTCGGGCCCATCATTATGCAATGCACTCCGCACGATAGAAGAATTTGGAATATTCTCAGGACTGAAAATTAATTGGGACAAATCCCAAATTCTACCAATTGACAGCTTCCCAGCCCCAGAATCCCAAACCAGGCTCCCGCTTCAGAGAGTAGCTATCATTAAATATCTGGGGATACACATAACCAGATCCCCTGCAGACTATGTATCCCTAAATATAGATCCCATAATTTCCCTAGTTAAAAATAAAATAGGGTTTGGTCCAAATTACCATTAGGAGTTTGGGGTCGTATAAATTTAATTAAAATGATTCTATTACCCAAAATACTTTATGTTTTATGGCACACCCCTGTTTATTTACCCTTAAAACATTTTAAATCTCTAGAGGCCCTCCTAAAGTCATTTGTGTGGGGTAATAATAGGCACAAATTAGCATGGCAAGCCCTCAAAAACCCGACTGATCTGGGGGGCACTGCTCTGCCCGACTTTAACCTATATTACAGCACAGTTATCCCAGCTTTTTCATTTAGACAAAACTGATAGCGAGAGATTTCTCATGCTCCTATGTCCGAAGTGGGCGCAGTATACCAAAGACCCGATATACGCAATAGCGGTGGATTTAGGTGGGATGGAACTAGGAGAAAGAAGAAACACCATGATATACCACTATAGGAAAATATGGAACTTAGCAGCTTCTAGACTTGACATATCACAGTATAACGACTACACGCCGCTATGGCATAACAAAAATCTTCAGGAGTTTAATAAAATACAAGACTCATTCATATGGTCCATACAGGGAATATTTTACCTGCACCATATATTAAAAGATGGACAGCTTAAAACATTTGATCTACTTAAAGAGGAATTTACAATCCAGGATCAGATGTTCTTCAGATTCCTACAAATTCGTCATGCGCTACAATCACAATTCCCTGATTCTTGCCCTAGCCCTTCACCTAATGTTCTTATAGCTATAATCAAGAGCACAGACTCTCATAAATTGATCTCGGCTTTTTATAACTTGCTTTTAACACCTGTAGCCACTAAAATAGCATACGATCTTAAACCAAGATGGGAGAGAGAGGTGGGACCGGTGGAGGACGAGGAGTGGGGGAGGCATTGAAGGCCTGCAAAACTGTATCTCCTAAACTTTCAGATCGATTGACACAGCTTTACATTCTCCACACCACTCAGAGTGGCAAGGTATAAGAGTTCACAAACCACCACATGTCAGATGTGTGGGAGAGAGACAGGCACTTTTTTTCATCTACTCTGGACATGCCCCAAGATAAAAGGATTCTGGGAACAAATTGTGGCATTTTTACATGAAATAATGGGCTCACCTTTAGCTCTGGACCCTAAACAGTGCCTCTTGGGTATAGTTCCAGACACAACTGACAAATATACAAAAACTTTTCTACACGAAACACTTTTTGCAGCAAAAAAGGTTATTGCCAAAAAATGGATGAGGCAGGAGTCCCCTAAAATAGTGGAATGGAAGGTGGAGATAAATAATACATTACCGTACAAGAAATGTATATATATTAACAGAGGTTGCCCAGCCAAGTACAACAAAATCTGGGATAGATGGCTTCAAGAATCTTCTACCTGTGTCTAATGTAATTATATGATCATAGAGTGATTTCATAGTTATAAGTATAGATGGATAGTCTATTAAAGCCAAATATATGTATCATGAATATCACTACACGCCAGATATGTTTGCACTTAACAACTTCAGCCCGGGAAGATTTTACCCCCTTCCTGACCAGAGCAATTTTTACAATTCGGCACTGCGTCGATTTAACTGCTAATTGCGCGGTCATGCAATGCTGTACCCAAATGAAATTTGCGTCATTTTCTTCCCACAAATAGAGCTTTCTTTTGATGGTATTTGATCACCTCTGCCGTTTTTATTTTTTGCGCTATAAACGGAAAAAGACCGAAAATTTTGAAAAAAAATTATATATAAATATACTTTTTGTTATAAAAAAAATCCAATAAACTAAATTTTAGTCATACATTTAGGCCAAAATGTATTCGGCCACATGTCTTTGGTAAAAAAAATGTCAATAAGCGTATATTTATTGGTTTGCGCAAAAGTTATAGCGTCTACAAACTAGGGTACATTTTCTGTAATTTACACAGCTTTTAGTTTATGACTGCCTATGTCATTTCTTGAGGTGCTAAAATGGCAGGGCAGTACAAAACCCCCCCCAAATGACCCCATTTTGGAAAGTAGACACCCCAAGGAAATTGCTGAGAGGCATGTTGAACCCATTGAATATTTTTTTTTTTGTCCCAAGTGATTGAATAATGACAAAAAAAAAAAAATTACAAAAAGTTGTCACTAAATGATATATTGCTCACACAGGCCATGGGCATATGTGGAATTGTACCCCAAAATACATTCAGCTGCTTCTCCTGAGTATGGGGATACCACATGTGTGGGACTTTTTGGGAGCCTAGCCGCGTACGGGGCCCCGAAAACCAAGCACTGCCTTCAGGATTTCTAAGGGCATAAATTTTTGATTTCACGCCTCACTACCTATCACAGTTTTGAAGGCCATAAAATGCCAAGATGGCACAAAACCCCCCCAAATGACCCCATTTTGGAAAGTAGACACCCCAAGCTATTTGCTGAGAGGCATGGTGAGTATTTTGCAGCTCTCATTTGTTTTTGAAAATGAAGAAAGACCAGAAAAAAAAAAAAGTTTTTCTTTTTTCAATTTTCAAAACTTTGTGACAAAAAGTGAGGTCTGCAAAATACTCACTATACCTCTCAGCAAATAGCTTGGGGTGTCTACTTTCGAAAATGGGGTCATTTTGGGGGGTTTTGTGCCACCTGGGCATTCCATGGCCTCCGAAACTGTGATAGGCAGTGAAGAGTGAAATCAAAAATTTACGCCCTTAGAAAGCCTGAAGGCGGTGCTTGGTTTTCGGGGTCCCGTGCGCAGCTAGGCTCCCAAAAAGTCCCACACATGTGGTATCCCCATACTCAGGAGAAGCAGCAGAATGTATTTTGGGGTGTAATTTCACATATCCCCATGGCATGTTTGAGCAATATATCATTTAGTGACAACTTTGTGCAAAAAAAAAAAAAAAAAATTGTCTCTTTCCCGCAACTTGTGTCACAATATAAAATATTCCATGGACTCGACATGACTCTCAGCAAATAGCTTGGGGTGTCTACTTTCCAAAATGGGGTCATTTGGGGGTGTTTTGGACTGTCCTGGCATTTTATGCACAACATTTAGAAGCTTATGTCACACATCACCCACTCTTCTAACCACTTGAAGGCAAAACCCTTTCTGACACGTTTTGATTACGTGAAAAAATTATTTTTTTTTGCAAGAAAATTACTTTGAACACCCAAACATTATATATTTTTTTAAAGCAAATGCCCTACAGATTAAAATGGTGAGTGTTTCATTTTTTTTTCACACGGTATTTGCGCAGCGATTTTTCAAACGCATTTTTTGTGGAAAAAACACACTTTTTTAAATTTTAATGCACTAAAACACACTATATTGCCCAAATGTTTGATGGAATAAAAAAGATGATCTTAAGCCGAGTACATGGATACCAAACATGACATGCTTTAAAATTGCGTACAAACGTGCAGTGGCAACAAAATAAATACATTTTTAAAAGCCTTTAAAAGCCTTTACAGGTTACCACTTTAGATTTACAGAGGAGGTCTACTGCTAAAAATACTGCCCTCGATCTGACCTTTGCGGTGATACCTCACATGCATGGTGCAATTGCTGTTTACATTTGACGCCAGACCGACGCTTGCGTTCGCCTTAGCGCGAGAGCAGGGGGGACAGGGGTGCTTTTTTTTTTTTTTTTTCTTTATTATTTTTTTGCTTTTTTATCTTATTTTTAAACTGTTCCTTTCATTTTTTTTTTTTTAAATCATCTTTATTGTTATCTCAGGGAATGTAAATATCCCCTATGATAGCAATAGGTAGTGACAGGTACTCTTTTTTGAAAAAATTGGGGTCTATTAGACCCTAGATCTCTCCTCTGCCCTCAAAGCATCTGACCACACCAAGATCGGTGTGATAAAATGCCTCCCCAATTTCCCAATGGCGCTGTTTACATCCGGCGAAATCTAAGTCATAAAATGCTTGTAGCTTCCGGTTTCTTAGGCCATAGAGATGTTTGGAGCCACTCTGGTCTCTGATCAGCTCTATGGTCAGCTGGCTGAATCACCGGCTGCATTCTCAGGTTCCCTGTTGAGACAGGAGAGCCAGAGAAAAACACGGAAGACGGTGGGGGGGGGGCATTCCCTCCCACTGCTTGTAAAAGCAGTCTAGAGGCTAATTAGCCGCTAGGATTGCTTTTACATGAAAGCCGACCGCTGGCTGAAAAGAATGATACCAAGATGATACCTAAACCTGCAGGCATCATTCTGGTATAACCACTCAAAGTCGTGAATGGTGTACCTGAAGACCAAAAAATGGTTAACAATAAAGCACAGTAAACGGTAAAGTATAAAAAATTGCATACCTGAAAAGCAAACATGATAAAACATAATAACAATAAAACATTGCAGAATAGAATACAGTAAAAAAGAGCAGAACAATAGAGAGAGAATAGAGAGAGAGAATAAAACAACAACTATTTTTTTTTATTTTTGTTTGTGTTTTTTTTGCAAACTTGTAACTTTTATAACTGTAACCGGTTCCAGGTTCGGGTCTCTCAAAATGCGATGGCATCTTGGGAGACCCTGTGAAAGTGTGCCTAGTCTGTGCAATGCTGTACCCTACGCTAATACTCAACTAGTGAATGGTAGCGTTCAAAACATTCACCAATGCAAAGACCAGGATTGTCAGGACAGGAGGGACAATAATAGCGGGTGTCACGCCTATATCCGCGCTTGCTGCAGACACGACATCTTTTTGGGGGGGTTTGTTGGGTAGGGGTACTCGGGAGGACATGAAAATGCCTCTCATGCAGCCGACTGCATTTGGTTGGGGATGTGAATGGGGGAAGTACGGGCGCTGCAGAAGCGGTGGGTTCCCAATTAGGATTGGCGAATGCAGTAGGAAGGGCACTATGGGCACGACGGGCCTGTGTTTGTCTTTTTGGTGGCAGCGGGACACTACTTGTGCTTGCCACCTCACCAGCTTGAACTGCACTTATGGGACTCGCCACATCACCAAGTGTTACTGCAGTGCTGGTTTGACTACGACCGGGGTGTACTAGGCCGCTGGCGCTTGCCAGTTCACCAAAACGCTACCAAAAAAACTGTTAGCGATCGCAGGGATCAGGCCTGACTCTGCGAACGCTGCAGTTATGCGTTTAGTGTTCTGTAAGTGACAGTGATCGATCGATACTGCACTTGGGTGGGCTGGGCTGGGCCGGGCGGAGGGGCAAAACGCAGGTGCTAGCAGGTATCTGGGCTGATCCCGCTAACACTGCGTTTTTGGGAACCCTAAACTGCTGGGGACGCTAGTATAGATCTGATTGGATCAGATATTGATCCGTTCAGATACTATACCACTAAGGGAGGTGTACGGTGCGTGCGTGGGTGTTAGCGGTACTGGCGCTAACCTGACGCTGCCTGGGGCTGGTGCTTACCAGTTCACCAAAATGCTACCAAAAAAACTGTTAGCGATCGCAGGGATCAGGCCTGACTCTGCGAACGCTGCAGTTATGCGTTTAGTGTTCTGTAAGTGACAGTGATCGATCGATACTGCACTTGGGTGGGCTGGGCTGGGCCGGGCGGAGGGGCAAAACGCAGGTGCTAGCAGGTATCTGGGCTGATCCCGCTAACACTGCGTTTTTGGGAACCCTAAACTGCTGGGGACGCTAGTATAGATCTGATTGGATCAGATATTGATCCGTTCAGATACTATACCACTAAGGGAGGTGTACGGTGCGTGCGTGGGTGTTAGCGGTACTGGCGCTAACCTGACGCTGCCTGGGGCGACGCATATCACCGCCGGGCGATCAGGGGGCTAAACCTTTATTCGGTAATAAACGGCGGGTGCCCTGACACTATAAAAAATAAACGAACTAACCAGCGTCACCCGTAACAGTTATACGGTGATCAGTGGTGAAAGGGTTAACTAGGGGGCAATCAAGGGGTTAAAACATTTATTAGGTAGTATATGGGGGTCCCTGTCGCTATAAAACGCTGACGGCGAACCTAAATATTTACCTCACTAACTAGCGTCACCAGCGACACTAATACAGCGATCAGAAAAATGATCGCTTAGTGACACTGGTGACAGGGGGTGATCAAGGGGTTAAAACTTTATTAGGGGGGGTTAGGGGGGTACCCTAGACCTACAGGGGGCTAACCCTAATTGTCCTAACACTGTAACTGTCACAAAAAACCTGCTTGGTGTCAGTTTGTGATGGGGGGGTGATTGGGGGGGGATCGGGGGGCGATCGGGGGGGATCGGGGGGCGATCGGGGGGGATCGGGGGTGTTTAGTATGCCTGGCATGTTCTACTGTGCTGTGTTGTGTTGTGCACTTACTTACATGTCGTCTCTCCTCGGGCCGGAACGGAAACTCCCGAGCCGAGGAGAGATGACATCACATCCTCTGCCTCTGTGTACTATACAGAGGCAGAGGATGTTTCTCATTGGCTGGGAGCGATCGCGAGGGGGGGCCACGATCGGATGGCCTCCCCCTCGTCTCTCAACTCTCCCAGCCAAATGCCGACCGCAGCTGGCACCGGGGGGGGGTCCGATCGGACCCCCCGCCCGCGGGAAGGCAATCACGTACCAGGTACGTGATTTTGCCTGCCCGTGCCATTGTGCTCACGTATATAGGCGTGAGGCGGTCGGTAAGTGGTTAATGTTATTTCTTTTTTTTTATTCAAGTTATAACAATTGTCATATTGTTACAGCGTCAACATGCTACCGTAACCATTTTATGTATGCACCAATTATTCAATAAAACCTTGTTTGATTTAAAAAAAAAAATAATGAAAATAGCAAAATATTACAAAAACAATGTCAAAATGCAGAATATAAAAATTGCATCAATACGTTTCTTATTCTTGAAATGAAGATTGTATAAAAGTACATTGGATTTGAAATGAAACGAACAAGATGTGCTTCAACTGCAGACTTTCAGCTTTAATTTGAGGGTATTTACATCCAAATCAGGTGAACGGTGTAGGAATTACAACAGTTTGTATATGTGCCTCACACTTTTTAAGGGACCAAAAGTAATGGGACAGATTAACAATCATCCATCAAACTTTCACTTTTAAATACTTGGTTGCAAATCCTTTGCAGTCCATTACAGCCTGAAGTCTGGAATGCATAGAAATTACCAGGTGCTGGGTTTCATCCCTGGTGATGCTCTGCCAGGCCTCTACTGCAACTGTCTTCAGTTCCTGCTTGTTCTTGGGGCATTTTCCCTTCAGTTTTGTCTTCAGCAAGTGAAATGCATGCTCAATCGGATTCAGGTCAGGTGAATGACTTGGCCATTGCATAACATTTCACTTCTTTCCCTTAAAAAACTCTTTGGTTGCTTTCGCAGTACGCTTCGGGTCATTGTCAATCTGCACTGTGAAGCACCGTCCAATAAGTTCTGAAGCATTTTGCTGAATATGAGCAGATAATATTGCCTGAAAGACTTCAGAATTCATCCTGCTGCTTTTGTCAGCAGTCACATCATCAATAAATACAAGAGAACCAGTTCCATTGGCGGCCATACATGCCCACGCCATGACACTACCACCATCATGCTTCACTGTTGAGGTGGTATGCTTTGGATCATGAGCAATTCCTTTCCTTCTCCGTACTCTTCTTTCTTCTAGAATGTTGTTCCAGAACTGTGAAGGCTTTTTTAGATGTTGTTTGGCAAACTCTAATCTGGCCTTCCTGTTTTTGAGGCTCACCAATGGTTTACATCTTGTGGTGAACCCTCTATATTCACTCTGGTGAAGTCTTCTCTTGATTGTTGACTTTGACACACGTACAGTTACCTCCTGGAGAGTGTTCTTGATCTGGCCAACTGTTGTGAAGGGTGTTTTCTTCACCAGGGAAAGAATTTTTCGGTCATCCACCACAGTTGTTTTCTGTGGTCTTTCGGGTCTTTTGGTGTTGTCTTTTGGTGTTGACAGCAACAGATCCGAAATGCAAATAGCACACTTGAAATGAACTCTGGACCTTTTATCTGCTCCTTGTAAATGGAATAATGAGGGAATAACACACACCTGGCCATGGAATTCCTACACCGTTCACCTGATTTGGATGTAAATACCCTCAAATTAAAGCTGAAAGTCTGCAGTTAAAGCACATCTTGTTTGTTTCATTTCAAATCCATTGTGGTGGTATATAGAGCCAAAAAGATTAGAATTGTGTCGATGTCCCAATATTTATCGACCTGACTGTATATATATTTTTATATATACAATTCAATTATTATTTAAGATCTCATCCATTCATAAATTCTGATATTCTAACAGACACCCAGCTGCATCCCCCTAATTGCCTAGACTACTTAGGATAAAGCGGGAAAGTTGTTTGGGACCTACACAAGTCTGTCCCTGTTCCACAACCTTCACCAGATAAACACGCCAGCATGTGGCACCATAAGAAAGAACCGGAAGGGATTTCCTCAAAAGCGTGTCAATATGAAGTTGAGAAGAGGAGAGACGGCGAGTCTGCGAAACAAGGTGATTCTGGCAGTGAAGTGGAGTGACAGAAGGGTTGTCTATATGCTGTCTTTGATACACAATAATACCTTTGTGGAAATCCCCAGAAGGTATGGCCCCATCCAAAAGCCAACATGCGTCCATGAATACAATTTGTTCATGGGGGGAGTCGACTATAACGACCAAATGCTCGAACCCTACCTTGCCACAAGATGGACATACAAATTGGTACAAGAAAGTAGCAATTTATTTTTTTTGATTTGGCCATATACAACTCCTATATAATTTACCGCAACTTCACCCAAAACCCTTCCTTGGCTGCCAGGATGAAATGTTCACTGCCCTTATATTCCCGAACAGCCCACCAGAAAACATCCAACCAGATGTTCTTAGTTCACTCTCCGAAAGCCACTTTCCCAATAAAATCCCTCCCAAACCAACAGGCCAAAGATGTAAAAAGAATGTAAGGTGTATAGGAGTGGAGGAATCAGAAGAGACACATCTTATTATTGTCCCCAGTGTCCTTCCCAACCAGACCTCCGCCATTACCATACTTCAGTAAATTATTAGTGAAGTATGGTAAATGCAATCCTCAGTTCCTGTCCCTTATGCCACTGCTTGCTCTGCAACTGACCCTGGCTTATTATTTGACTACGCTTCTGCCGGCTGATTCTGTACATACCTCTGCCTGATCAGGAACTGACCCTGGACTGTTATTTGACCATGCTTTTGCCTACCGATTCTGTACATACCTCTGCCAGATCTGGAAACTGACCCTGGACTGTTTGACCATGTTTTTTGCCTGCCTCTTGGACTGATCTTGTACCCTGCTGCTGGATTAGTGGGATTCAACACATTGGTCTCACATATGTGAGGGGCTCCAGAATTGTTTTTCTGGATAAAGAAAACTATTTTTTTGTTTTCTCATTCCTAGATTAGGGTCTGGAGACTCGGAGACTTCAAAGAGATTTGGGTGGGAGAAGCCTCTACCCCTGTCCCCATTCTGTCCTGAATGAGGCCCTACTTCTGCCTGCTGCCTGTAGGACTTACTGCCATCATGCCTATGCCTGTCACACTGATCACACCACATGGACCATATCTCTGCCTGCACTGACACTGGACTGTATATGGACAGTATCCCTGCCTGCTGCCTGAACAATTGTGTTTGCTGTTGCTAACCAAGTCCCTGCCTGCTACCCGAACCAGTGCTATCCTCCTGTGAACAACTGCACTACTAAAATCACAGGTAATATTTTGTTTACTCTTTTCTCAGCATAATGTGTTTTGGAGTGTAATTCTGGGTATGTGCATGCTATGTGTCCCTGGAAAACCTGAGGGTGTTCCTTGCATGTTGGGTCTCTGTATGTGGCCAGGCTGTGTAAAAGTCTGACACATTTGGTATCGCCATACTCAGAAGGAGTAGCAGAATGTATTTTGGGGTGTCATTTTTGCTATGTGTTGGAAATATCTTATAAACGGACAACTTTGTGTAAATAAAAGCATTTTAATTTTTTTTCATATTTTCCAAAAACTGCTGGAAAAAAATGAACATGAAAAGACTCATTATGCCTCATAGATTATATGTTGGGGTGTTAGCATTCCGAAATGGGGTCATTTTGTGGGTGTTTTCATTGTCCTGGTGCTCCAGGGCCTTCAAAATTGTAATAGGTGGTTGAGAAAAGAGATGTGTAATTTGTGCTCCTAGAACGCTTGAAGGTGCTACTTCAATGTTGGGCCTCTGTATGTGGCCACTTAAACAGAAGAAACAGACAGCGCAAAACCTAATTACTAAAACTCAGCAGCTGGACACTGTAGGTCAATATACAAAACCTAAAAAGACATACACAAATATAGCAGTGCAGCGCTCAATACAGGTCAGATGTATACACATAAAATGTACATATTAAACGTACATAAATAAAACACATGAGGCAAAGTCCCAAAAAGTATATCTTAGTCCGAGGAGATCAAAAGCTGCCCACTTGCAGAAGGGGGATCCCTCAGTTGGCAAGGAAAGGGTGCAGTAATAGGATAAGATTGCATTCGTTGTATCACCACCAATGTGAACCTCCACCAAGGGTCTAGGCTGCTCACCTTATTGAGTGGACCTTCTGCGTTAACAACAAGATCACCCATGCATTCCCTTCCACAGGGTAGATTATGGAGATAGGGGTCCACAGGCAGTATCCCAAATTCAGTCTCATCGGTTGATATATATCATGTTAAAAACAAAAATAACAGGACATAGTGCTCTCCATACGAAAAGGTATACAATTTATTAAATAAGAAAAATATTACTCACAAAGCAAGCACTGTTTCCCAGTGCAGGAGTATACAGCATAAAATGAACCAGATGGGTGGCTTTACTGACATAACAGAGCCCCTCGCACGCGTATCGTCTGTATGGACTTCCTCAGCGAATCTGATTGGGGGCCCGTGTGTCAGCTCTTATATCTAATCCTGGTTCCACATACAATTCATGATGATACTGGAAACCCCGCCCACTCTCCAATAATACACAGGTGAATGGACTTAACTACTAAGTAGTAGAGAATCAGGAGTGGCTACAAATCTAATAGGGCACAAGCAAGCTGAATACACTGATAACTTACTGATAGGCAGCAACCATTCCTCCCATGTTATGAGCTAAAGCATTTCCAGGTCAAATCCTTATCTTCCAATAGCAGTGAACACTGCTGTGTCCTGAAAGACAGCCCGCCCCCATTTCCGGGTCAAAAAAAAAAATTTAAACCTACGGCACCTGGTATTCCCAGGCGGTCTTCCATCCAGGTACTAACCAGGCCCCATCCTGCTTAGCCTCCGAGATCAGACAAGATCGGGCGCTCTCATGGTGATGTGGCTGTAGGCAAATCCATCTCGTTCAATGGCAGCTAACGCTGCTGCGTCCTGGGAAGAAGCCCGTCCTCTAAAGGGGCGTTCGTATGGAGACGGGGATAGGGGCGGGAGCACAACAAACAAACCGCCCCTTTCATACACGTCGCTCACAGACTAAGTGAACGGCAACAGGGAGCACAGACGCAATGCGCGCTCCACCCCTCCCTTCCACTTCACCCCCTGGACAGATCGAGATGCAAACTCCAGTCTCCTTGGCAATGACATGAAATCACTCCCAAGAGCGCCTCCTTCATTCCTCTGGCCTGTCAGCATGGGTAATAACAACATTCACCCACAATGGCAAGCAGGCTAACATAAAATTAGCAACTAATCAGAGACATAGGGAGCAGAAACAAGGCTAACGTTAATAAAAAATAATTATAATAAAGTAAAAATTATTATAAAAATAATGTAATATAGTTATAAAGCTAAGAGGAGGGAGGCTACTCAAAAAGTATCTATAGGGATACCCCAAAGAGGCTGTAATTGAATCATATGGGGGAAGTTCATAAAGTCACCCCCCTCCCTTATGGCAGAATCCATCCTAAGGTGTCATACACACTCTTCCAGATGGAGAATGTGTACCAAAAACAAATGCTATTCCCTCCCAGTTGTCACCAGAGGGATATACGAAAAGTGAAATGGAAAAAGTCAAACAAAATACATATATCGCCACCCCATGTAATATCGTGTAGGACCTACAGGGGTTAAAAATATGAATATAAATTTGATAGAAAAATTATAATAAAAAGACATCAGTACAACCACCTTATCTGTACACAAAAACAATTAGAATGTATACATATACCACAAATAAATATACATTATGGACCAATATTCTAAATGGTAAGGGGCTGGAAACCAACATAAACTAACGGTCTGAAATAAAACAATTAAGGTCAAACTCAATGTTCAACCCAAAAGGGACTCCAACCTTTGACTCAAATACCCAAAAAGATTCTCGTCGACTTAGCTGCCGTATGAAATTCCCACCCCTCCAATGCTTCATTACCTTCTCTATTCCCCAGAACTTCAGCCCCGCAGGGCTGCGGTTATGGAAAAGTCGGAAGTGCTTGGAGACATTGTGTGTGCGGAGTCCTCGTTTAATGTTGTTAACATGTTCTCCGACTCTTACATGGAGGGGTCTAGAAGTCCTACCCACATATTGGTAGCCACACTCACATTGCAACATATACACCACCCCGGCAGTGTTGCACGTAATCAAATCCTTGATTTTGTAGTTTTTACCCGTGGCAAAAGCCACAAATTCCTTCCTCTTCTTTACATTGTTTCTAGCCTGTTTACACGCCGGACAGTGTCCACAGGCATAAAAGCCATTAAGGAAGCCAAGCATTCTATTCACTGGGTAAACCGAGGGATCTATCACCCCTGGTGCAAGTCTATCTCTAAGAGAAGGAGCTCTTTTTTAAATAAACAATGGTCGGTCTGGGAGCACCGGACCCAAGGTTCTGTCAAGTTTTAAAATGGGCCAATGTTTCTGTACTATCTTTTCAAATTGCTTGTGCTGAATATTAAAATCAAGGATCATCCTGATCTGTTTAGGCTCACCCTGGGCTACTCTAGGGGCATTCGACACCAGTACCTTCCTATCAAGAGTCACAACATTATCCAATTCTTGGACTAGCTTGTTTTTATCATAACCCTTCTCGGTGAACCTAGAGATAAGAGTCTGTGACTGTGATAGAAAATCCCCCACCTCTGTGCAATTCCGCCTGAGGCGAATAAACTGTCCTCTAGGGATATTGCACAGCCACTTACTGTGGTGGCAGCTTTCAACAGGGATAAATGCGTTTCGGTCAGTAGCCTTAAAATGGGTGACCATATTAATGCGGTCACCCCTTTTTGACAATTCAAGATCCAAAAATACCGCCCTCTCTGTACTGATATTCCACGAGAGGTCTATATTTTTGTTATTGTTATTAAGCCTGGATACAAACGCGTCCAGACTATCTTTGTCCCCTTCCCAGACCATGATAAGGTCATCAATATACCTCTGGTAGCAGATCAGTTCCGGGGGTTTGTTCTTATAGACTGCCTTCTCCTCCCAGTGAGCCATAAATAGATTGGCAACACTGGGAGCAAAGCGTGCCCCCATGGCTACCCCTCTGGTTTGGAGAAAGAACGCTTGTCATACCAGAAGTAGTTCTTTGACAGACAGAAAGCCAAACTGTCAATCAAAAAATTCCGATGCCTCCTAGATAGGTCCAAGGACCCCAGGGCCCACTGTACTGAGGTTAATGCATCCTTGTGGCTGATGATGGTAAATAAAGAGCCCACATCCGCTGTAATGAGGAAGCAGGAAGATGTAATGGTCAGAGACTCTAAAATCTGTATGATATGTTTTGTATCTTTTAGGAATGCATTCGTTTTCATGACCAACGGTTGGAGGAAGGTATCAATGTATTGACCCAGTCTGGAAGAGACAGAGTCAATACCATTGACTATAGGTCTTCCGGGTGGGTTGACACTGTTCTTATGAATCCTGGGGAGAAAGTAGATAATTGGTGTACGGCAGAACAGGGGATCCAAATACTGGGCCTCCTTAGCACTAAGTACTCCTATATGCTTCCCTCTCTCCACAAGGGAGTGAAGTTCACCCTTGTATTCCAACATCGGGTCCTTAGTCAGGATACTATAGGTGTTACTGTCCGATGAGACTGAATTTGGGATACTGCCTGTGGACCCCTATCGCCATAATCTACCCTGTGGAAGGGAATGCATGGTGACCTTGAAGTTAACGCAGAAGGTCCACTCAATAAGGTGACCAGCCTAGACCCTTGGTGGAGGTTCACATTGGTGGTGATACAACGAATACAATCTTATCCTATTACTGCACCCTTTCCTTGCCAACTGAGGGATCCCCCTTCTGCAAGTGGGCAGCTTTTGAACTCCTCGGACTACGATATACTGTTTGGGACTTTGCCTCATGCGTTTTATTTATGTACGTTTAATATGTACATTTTATGTGTATACATCTGACCTGTATTGAGCGCTGCACTGCTATATTTTGTGTCTGTATGTGGCCAGGTTGTGTAAAAGTCTCACACATGTGGTATCGTTATACTAAGGAGGAGTAGCAGAATGTATTTTGGGGTGTCATTTTTGCTATGTAAATGCTAATGCCCCGTACACACGGTCGGATTTTCCGACGGAAAATGTGTGATAGGACCTTGTTTTTGGAAATTCCGACCGTGTGTAGGCTCCATCACACATTTTCCATCGGATTTTCCGACACACAAAGTTTGAGAGCAGGCTATAAATTTTTCGGACAACAAAATCCGTGTGTACACAAATCCGACGCACAAAGTGCCACGCATGCTCAGAATAAATAAAGAGATGAAAGCTATTGACTACTGCCCTGTTTATAGTCCCGACGTACGCATTTTACGTCACCGCGTTCAGAATGATCGGATTTTCCGACAACTTTGTGTGACCGTGTGTATGCAAGACAAGTGTGAGCCAACATCCATCGGAAAAAATCCTAGGATGTGTTTTCATTTTTTTCCACATTTTCCAAAGACTTCTGGCAAAAAATGAAGCATTCGTCATATGACGTCCAGCAGGATAACATGCCGCCGCGCGCCCACGGGGGCGCGCATCGCGGCGATCGGTGGATCGGTGTGTCAGTCTGACACACCGCTACACCGATCTTGGTAAAGAGCCTCCGGCGGAGGCTCTTTACCACGTGATCAGCCGTGTCCATTCACGGCTGATCACGCTGTCAATAGGAAGAGCCGTTGATCAGCTCTTCCTCACTCGCGTCTGACAGACGCGAGTAGAGGAGAGCCGATTGGCTGCTCTCCTGGCAGGGGGGGTCTGCGCTGATTGTTTATCAGCGCAGCCCCCCCTCAGATCACCACACTGGACCACCAGGGATCGCCACTAGGACCACCAGGGAAGGGGCAACATGTGGATGGCCAGGTATGTACCCCATGGCCATCCACATGTGCCCAGTGTGCCCAATCTGTGCCAATCAGTGCCCACAAATGGGCACTGATTGGCACCAGTATATTGCAGTGATGCCCAGCAATGCCACCCTTAGGGGCATCACTGCAAACAACCAGTGTAATCAGTGCCACCCATCAGTGTCCATCGGTGCCCACCTATCAGTGCCCATCCGTGCCCATCCGTGCCCACCTATCAGTGCCCATTGTGCCCATCTGTGCCAACTATCAGTGCCACCCACAAATAACCATCAATGCCACCTATAAGTGGCCATCAATGCCACCTATGAGTGCCCATCAGTGCCGGCTATGAGTGCCCATCAGTGCCGCCTATGAGTGCCCATCAGTGCCGCATACCAGTGCCAGTGCCACCTATCAGTGCCTATCAGTGCCACCTATCAGTGCCCATCATCAGTGCCCGTCAGTGCCACCTCATCAGTGCCATCTCATTGGTGCCACCTCATCGGTGCCCATCAGTGCCGCCGTATCAGTGCCCGTCAGTGCAGCCATATCAGTGCCCATCATTGAAGAAGAAAACGTACTTATTTACAAAAAGTTTTAACAGAAACAAAGAATTCAAAATTTTCGGTCTTTTTTTATTTGTTGCGCAAAAAATAAAAACCGCAGAGGTGATCAAATACCACCAAAAGAAAGCTCTATTTGTGGGAACAAAATGATAAAAAAATTGTTTGGGTACAGTGTAGCATGACCGCGCAATTGTCATTCAAATTGCGACAGCGCTGAAAGCTGAAAATTGGCCTGGGCGGGAAGGTGTCTAAGTGCCTGGTATTGAAGTGGTTAAACTACTCGCGGCTATTAATGAATTGCCGGTCCGACAATACACATAAAAGTTCATTGATAAAAACGGCATGGGAATTCCCAACAGGGGAACCCCGAAACCAAAATTTTTTTAAAAAAATGATGTGGGGGGTCCCCCTAAATTCTATACCAGGCCCTTCAGGTCTGGTATGGATATTAAGGGGAACCCCGGCCAAAATTTAAAAAAAAATGGCTTGAGGTCCCCCTCAAAATCTATACCAGACCCTTCAGGTCTGGTATGGATTTTAAGGGGAACCCCGTGCCAAAATTAAAAAAAAAACGGAGTGGAGTCCCCCCAAAAATCCATACCCTTATCCGAGCACGCAACCTGGCAGGCTGCAGGAAAAGAGGGGGGGACGAGAAAGCATCCCCCCCTCCTGAACCGTACCAGGCCACATGCCCTCAACATTGGGTGGGTGCTTTGGGGTATGTTGATGAGGACAAGGGCCTCATACCCACAACCCTGGCCGGTGGTTGTGGGGGTTTGCGGGCGGGGGGCTTATCGGAATCTGGAAGCCCCCTTTAACAAGGGAACCCCCAGATCTCGGCCCTCCCCCCTGTGTGAAATGGTAAGGGTACCCCTACCATTTCACACAAAACTGTCAAAAATGTTAAAAATGACAAGAGACAGTTTTTGACAATTCCTTTATCTAAATGCTTCTTCTTTCTTCTTTCTTCTATCTTCCTTCGGTTTCTTCCTCCATCTTCTTCTTCTTATGGTTCTTCTGGTTCTTCCTCCGTTGTTCTTGTCCGGCATCTTCCTCCGCGGCGTCGGCATCTTCTTCCCTTCTTCTCCGGGCCGCTCTGCATCCATGATGGCATGGAGGGAGGCTCCCGCTGTGTGACGATTCTCTCTTCATTTTCTTCTCTTCATCTTCTTCTCTTCATTTTCTTTTTTTTAAATTTTGGCCGGGGTTCCCCTTAATATCAATACCAGACCTGAAGTGCCTGGTATGGAATTTAGGGGGACTCCCCACGTAATTTTTTTTTTTTTAATTTTGGTTCGGGGTTCCCCTTTGGGGAATTCCCATGCCGTTTTTATCAATGAACTTTTATGTGTATTGTCAGACCGGCAATTCATTAATAGCTGCGAGTAGGTTTAAATTACTTTTTTCCTTTGAAATGTCATTTTGCTGTCAGACTGTTCTAAACACGGGAAACATGCGCCCCTTTACAGGCATACTATAGACACCCCCAGGTACGAAATTTAAAGGGATATTATACTTTTATTGTTTAACTTTAAACATTATTAAAATCACTGCTCCCGAAAAATTTGCAGTTTTTAAAACTTTTTTTTGCATTGATCCTTGTCCCCTGGGGCAGGACCCAGGTCCCCAAACACTTTTTATGACAATAACTTGCATATAAGCCTTTAAAATTAGCACTTTTGATTATTCATGTTCATGTCCCATAGACTTTAACGGTGTTCACGTGTTCAAACAAATTTTTTGCCTGTTCGCAAATTCTGGTGCGAACCGAACAAGGGGGTGTTCGGCTCATCCCTATTCCTGACTGGACGTCATATGACGTGATCAGGATATCGAGCCACTGCGCGCCCCCGGGGGTGTGCATCGCAGCGATCATTGTTGCGGGGTGTCAGCCTGACACCCTGCAACACCGATCTAGGTAAAGAGTTTTAGACGAAGACTCTTTACCACGTGATCAGCCATGTCCAATCACCAAGAGCCAGTGATCGGCTTTTCCTCACTCGCGTCTGACAGACGCGAGTAGAGGAGAGCCGATCGGCTGCTCTCCTGACAGGGGGGGGTCTGTGCTGATTGTTTATCAGCACAGCCCCCCTCGGATCCTACCCAGGACCACCAGGATGGCCACCATACTGGACCACCAGGTATGCCCCCTAGACCCCCAGGGAAATACCAATATGTGCCCAGGCAGCTGCCAATCTGTGCCCAGGCAGCTGTCAATCTGTGCCCAGGCAGCTGCCAATCAGTGCCCACTCCAATGCCTACCACTGCCAGTGCCACCAGGGATGCCTATCAGTGCTGCGTATAAGTGCCCATCAGTGCCACGTATCAGTGCCCATCAGTGCCCAGCAGTGCTTCCTATCAGTGCCCATCAGTGCCCAGCAGTGCCGCCTATCAGTGCCACCCTATCAGTGCCCATCAGTGCCGCCTGTCAGTGCCCATCAGTGTCGCCTATCTGTGCCCATCAGTGGCAACCAGTGCCACCCAGTGCCACCCATGAGTGCCCATCAGTGCCGCCTATCAATGCTCATCAGTGCTGCATATCAGTGCCCCCCATCCGAGCCACCTACCAGTGCCCATCAGTGCCGCATATCAGTGCCCATCGTCAGTGCCCGTCAGTGCCTGCTCATTAGTGCCACCTCATCGGTGCCCCCATATCAGTGCCTGTCAGTGCCGCCTTATCAGTGCCCATCAGTGAAAGAGAAAACTTACTTATTTACAAATTTTTTTAACAGAAACAAAAGCAAAACTTTAGTTTTTTTCAAAATTTTCGGTCTTTTTTAATTTGTTTAGCAAAAAATAAAAACTGCAGAGGTGATCAAATACCACCAAAAGAAAGCTCTATTTGTGGGAACAAAATGATAAAAATGTAGTTTGGGTACAGTGTAGCATGACCGCTGAATTGTCATTCAAACTGCGACAGCACTGAAAGCTGAAAATTGGTCTGGGCAGGAGGGTGTCTAAGTGCCCTGTATTGAAGTGGTTAAAAAAAAAAATAATGATTCATGAATTACACAATTATCTCTGCTCTAACTTATCACTACCTGTAACTGATAATGCTTTTCAAATATAAGAAATTAGAGAAGTGAAGGCTAACAATGCTTTACTATTAATTCATTCACTTTTTCCTGATTTTTTTTTCTTTTTACCGCAATCGGTTCTGGATAGCCATTCTTTTAATTTGTGTTACTGTTCTTTAAAACAAAATTCTAAATAGCCACATTTAAAATTTGATTAAGATTTTTTTTCCTCATGTAGAGTAGGGATGAGCCGAACACCCCATGGTTCGGTTCGCACCACAACCTGCGAACGGACCGAAAATTTGCACGAACGTTAGAACCCCATTGACGCCTATGGGACTCGAACATTCTAAATCAAAAGTGCTTATTTTAAAGGCTAATTTGCATGGTATTGTCCTAAAAAGGGTTTGGAGACCCGGGTCCTTCCCCAGGGAACATGTTTTTTTTCGGAAGTAGTGATTTTAATGATGCTTAAAGTAAAAAAAAAAAAGTGAAATATTCCTTTAAATATTGTACCTGGGGGGTGTCTATAGTATGCCTGTAAAGTGGCGCTTGTTTCCCGTGCTTAGAACAGTCCCTGCACAAAATTTTTAAAGGAAAAAAAGTCATTTAAGACTGCTTGCGGCTTTAATGTAACGTTGGGTCCTGGCAATATGGATGAAAATCAGTGAGACAAACGGCATGGGTACCCCCAAGTCCATTACCAGGCCCTTTGGGTCTTGTATGGATATTAAGGGGAACCCCACACCCAAATTAAAAAAGGAAAGGTGTGGGGCCCCCAGGCCCTATATACTCTGAACAGCAGTATACAGGTGGTGCAAACAAGACAGGGACTGTAGGTTTGTTGTTAAGTAGAATCTGTTTGTAAGTTCTCACAGACACACTTGGTGGCCGCAGAAAGGGGCCCTGCTGTGAAATATTAGATCAAGAATTCTAAATACATGTCCCTGTTGAACGGGGGCTGAAAAATTGAGCCTTAGGCACTGGTGCTGGTGCCACAACACTGTAAGTCCTCACAGATACTCTAGTTGGAGCGCAGGAACAAGCCCTGCTGCAAAGAATTGCATCAAAAATTGTAATTACACGCCCCTGTTAAACAGGGGCTGAAAAATTGGGCCTTAGGCACTGGTGCCACAACACTGCAACCCCTCACAGATACTCTAGTTGGAGCGCAGGAACTAGCCCTGCTGCAAAGAATTGCATGAAAAATTGCAATTACATGCCCCTGTTAAACAGGGGCTGAAATATTGGGCCTTAGGCACTGGTGGCGGGACTGGCGGCACCCAGAACCAAAAATGTTCTTACAAGCTATCATCATGATCATTGAGGAGGAAGAGGATAATTACTCAGTATAACAGGATAGTCACTCAGCATCAGCATAGGCAGTCTTTGAAGGGATCTGACATTTCAAAAAAATGTATTCGGTTACATCAGCATCAGGTGCTTGGTAGCTGGTGGTGATCCAAGACTGATTCATTTTTATGAAGGTCAGTCAATCGACCGAGTCGGTGGACAGATGCACTCTGTGATCGGTTACAAAGCCTCCAGTAGCACTGAATGTGCGTTCCGAAAGAACGCTGGATGCAGGACAGGCCAGTAGCTCAATTGCATACTGTGCAAGCTCTGGCCAGTGATTTATCCTCAAGACCCAGTAACCCAGAGGATTTTCGGTGGGAAAGGTGTCCAAGTCAGATCTTGCCCCTAGGTATTCCTGCACCATGTAAAACAGACGCTGGCGTTGGTTGCTGGAACCGAACATACCTTGGGGCTGCGGACTAAAAAATTGTCTGAACACATCGGTCAGACGGCCACCTTCTCCACTGCTCCTTCTTTGACTGACCGAAGCCTCAGCAACACGTTGTCCAGAAACAGAAGTTTGTAACCTCCCAGTCTCTGGGAATGTGTTGCACAGACCTTTCTGCAAGGCCTCCCGAAGATGTTTCATCCTCTGCTGCCTCTGCGATGGCAAGATAAGGTCCGCAACCTTACCCTTGTAAAGTGGATCAAGGAGGGTTGCCAGCCAGTAGCGATCCCCCCTTGATACCATGAATATGAGGATCCTTCCGCAGGCTTTGCAGGATCAGGGAGGCCATGCAGCGTAGGTTTGCTGAGGCATTCGGTCTGGAGTCCTCTGGGTCACTAAGGAAGACATGATCCGCAGCCACCTCCTCCCAGCCACGTACAAGTCCATGTGTTTCTTGGGATTGTAAATGATCCCTTAAAGACTGCTGCTGATACTGAGTGCCAGGCTCCACCTCCATACTGACACAATCCTCCTCCTCCTCGTCCTCTTCCTGTGTGATCGGCGGGCACACTGTCTGGATAAAGCAGCATGGCCAACGTTGAGTTCCACCTGGCGGGCATGTCACAAATTAGGAGGTTCTTGGGCAGGTTAAATTCCTTTTGGAGGTCTGCCTGCCGAGCACTGGCATTATTTGACCGGTGGAAATGCACACAGACTTTCCTGGCCTGCCTCAGGACATCCTGTAAGCCCAGGTAACTGCCCAAGAACCGCTGCACCACCAAGTTAAGGACGTGAGCCAAACAGGGCACATGGGTCATTTGTCCCTGTTGGAGGGCGGAGAGGAGGTTGGTGCCATTGTCGCAAACCACCATTTCTGCCTTAAGTTGGCATGGCATCAACCACCTCTGAACCTGCCCCTGCAGAGCTGACAGAACCTCTGCCCCAGTGTGGCTCCTGTCCCCCAAGCACACCAGCTCAAGCACCGCATGGCATCTTTTGGCCTGCATAGTAGCCCCTTGAACGCCTACGGAGCACCACTAGTTCCGAGGACAAAGCAAAGGAAGAGGCCATGGAGGAAGAAGATGAGGAGGGGGTGGAGGAGAGAGGTGTGTCAGAATCATTAGTAGTGGCATTTTGGAGGCGTGGTGGTGGAACAACCTCCAACACTACTGCACCTTGTCCTGCATCCTTCCCAGCTGCCAGCAGAGTCACCCAATGCGCCGTGAAACTTAGGTAACGTCCCTGTCCATGCCTGCTGGACCATGAGTCAGCGGTAATATGTACCTTACCACTGACCGCCCTGTCCAGTGAGGCATGGACATTGCCTTCCGTGAGAAAAAGTGGCGTTTGGGTACCTGCCACTGGGGAACCACATATTCCACAAACTCACGGAAGAGGGCAGATTCTACCAACTGAAAAGGTAGCAGTCGGTGTACTGAAACCGATTGCCCACAAGTACTTGGCTGTGACACACCTAATTCTACACCTTCATTCCTCTCAGTGCAGGTCTCAGAGAGGACTGAAGGTATAGTGGGGTTGGAGATCTCAGCTGATGAGGAGCAAAGAGAAGTCCTCTTTGTTCTTTGGTGTGGGTCTTTTAGATAGGCTTGCCAACGAACTGCATGGCAGGTCAACATATGTCTGGTCAAGCATGTGGTGCCCAAGCGGGAGGTGTTTTGGCCACGCGAGATACGCTTGAGACATATGTTGCAAATAGCAGTGGTGCAATCTGATGCACTTGTCTCAAAAAAGGCCCACACCAAAGAACTTTTGGATAACGCGCATAGACAGCAGCGCCCTGCACATGCAGAGCTTTGCGGTGTGATGCAGTCAGTGTGGTGCCCTTAGGCTGGCACCTGGAGGGCATCCTGCCTCGTTGGTGATGTGCCTCCTCCTCCTCCTCCTTCTCCTCCTCTCTCCTATCAGGCACCCACGTTGAGTCAGTGACCTCATCATCCCCTCCCTCCTCATCACTGGAGCAAACCTGGCAGTATGCTGCAGCAGGGGGAGCATGACTGCCAGATTGCTGTCCTTCTTGGGCACCCCCTCTGTCCGTGCTCACGTTACTGCCTTCATCTAGCTCAGTATCATCATCAGAGCCTTCTAAATGCTGGGCATCCTCCTGGAGCATGTACCCAACACTGTGGTCAAACAGTTCGAGGGACTCCTCAGGAGGACATGGTGGGGCTACGGAAGGAGTCACTGATGCCATTGAGCCGAGGAAAGAGGTCGCGTTGGCAGTTACTTTGCCAGACAAAGTACCCAGAGCATGGGTGAGAGAGGATGAGGAGGATTAGGACGGCTTGGTCATCCACTCGAGCAAGTCTTCCGCATGTTGCGGCTCAACACGGCCAGCTACCAAAAAAAAGGCCAAGCGTGTCCCACGGTCACGTGCTGATGAGGATGCACCGTCTCCACGACCAGCACTGTTGCCTCTAGACACAGAGCCTGCTTGCCCTCTTTTATTGGCTTGTGACTGTCTGCCTCTCCTTGTTGGCCTTCCAGACTAATGGCCTGCAGTGAGATGTAGCTGCACTAAGCTGGGATATATATCTATATATATATATATAGATATATATCTATATATATATAGATATATATCTATATATATAGATATATATCTGTATATATATAGATATATATCTATATATATCTATATATATATATATACTGATACTGCAGCTAGCAAAATCAACTGCCTGCCTGTAGTATGAGAACACCACCAATCTTCTACAGGTAGCTTTAGATCCACACTGTGCAGAGGTCGCACTACACTAACTTGTAGCTTTAGCTGACCACTGTGCAGAGGACGCTCTACACCAACATTAAAATAATGTAGCTGCCTGCGGTAGTGATAGGATCAGGAAAACACCACCAACCTTCTACAGGTAGCTTTAGCTGAACACTGGGAAGAGGATGCACTACACTAACGTTAAAATAATGTAGCTGCCTGCGGTAGTGATAGGATCAGGAAAACACCACCAACCTTCTACAGGTAGCTTTAGCTGAACACTGTTCAGAGGATGCACTACACTAACTTGTAGCTTTAGCTGACACTGTGCAGAGGTCGCACTACACTAACTTGTAGCTTTAGCTGAACACTGTGAGGAGGACGCACTACACTAAATTGTAGCTTTAGCTGAACACTGTGCACTACACTAACTTGTAGCTTTAGGTGAACACTGTTCAGAGGACACACTACACTAACTTGTAGCTTTAGCTAAACACTGTGCAGAGGTCACACTACACTAACTTGTAGCTTTAGCTGAACACTGTGAGGAGGATGCACTACACTAACTTGTAGCTTTAGCTGAACACTGTGCACTACACTAACTTGTAGCTTTAGCTGAACACTGTGAGGAGGACGCACTACACTAACTTGTTGTTTTAGCTGAACACATGTCAGAGGTCGCACTACACTAACTTGTAGCTTTAGCTGAACACTGTGAGGAGGACGCACTACACTAACTTTTAGCTTTAGCTGAACACTGTGAGGAGGACGCACTACACTAACTTGTAGCTTTAGCTGAACACTGTGAGGAGGACGCACTACACTAACTTGTAGCTTTAGCTGAACACTGTGAGGAGGATGCACTACACTAACTTGTAGCTTTAGCTGAACACTGTGAGGAGGACGCACTACACTAACTTGTAGCTTTAGCTGAACACTGTGCACTACACTAACTTGTAGCTTTAGCTGAACACTGTTCAGAGGACGCACTACACTAACTTGTAGCTTTAGCTGAACACTGTTCAGAGGACGCACTACACTAACTTGTAGCTTTAGCTGAACACTGTGCACTACACTAACTTGTAGCTTTAGCTGAACACTGTTCCGAGGACACACTACACTAACTTGTAGCTTTAGCTGAACACTGTGCAGAGGTCGCACTACATTAACGTTAAAATAATGTAGCTGCCTGCGGTAGTGATAGGATCAGGAAAACACCACCAACCTTCTACAGGTAGCTTTAGCTGAACACTGTGAAGAGGACGCACTACACTAACGTTAAAATAATGTAGCTGCCTGCGGTAGTGATAGGATCAGGAAAACACCACCAACCTTCTACAGGTAGCTTTAGCTGAACATTTTGCAGAGGTCGCACTACACTAACTTGTAGCTTTAGCTGAACACTGTTCAGAGGACGCACTACACTAACTTGTAGCTTTAGCTGAACACTGTGCAGAGGTCGCACTACACTAACTTGCAGCTTTAGCTGAACACTGTGAAGAGGACACACTACACTAACTTGTGGCTTTAGCTGAACACTGTGCAGAGGTCGCACTACACTAACGTTAAAATAATGTAGCTGCCTGCGGTAGTGATAGGATCAGGAAAACACCACCAACCTTCTACAGGTAGCTTTAGCTGAACACTGTAAAGAGGACGCACTACACTAACGTTAAAATAATGTAGCTGCCTGCGGTAGTGATAGGATCAGGAAAACACCACCAACCTTCTACAGGTAGCTTTAGCTGAACATTTTGCAGAGGTCGCACTACACTAACTTGTAGCTTTAGCTGAACACTGTTCAGAGGACGCACTACACTAACTTGTAGCTTTAGCTGAACACTGTGCAGAGGTCGCACTACACTAACTTGCAGCTTTAGCTGAACACTGTGAGGAGGACACACTACACTAACTTGTAGCTTTAGCTGAACACTGTGCAGAGGTCACACTACACTAACTTGTAGCTTTAGCTGAACACTGTGAGGAGGACGCACTACACTAACTTGTAGCTTTAGCTGAACACTGTTCAGAGGACGCACTACAATAACTTGTAGCTTTAGCTGAACACTGTTCAGAGAACGCACTACACTAACTTGTAGCTTTGGCTGAATACTGTGCAGAGGTCGCACTACACTAACTTGTAGCTTTAGCTGAACACTGTGAGGAGGACGCACTACACTAACTGTAAATAGTCTAGCTGCCTGACTGTGGTACTAATAGGATCAGAAGAACACCAGCAATTTTCTTCAGGTAGCAGTAAATACTGTAACAATACAAGCCTGTCTATATATATATATATATATATATATATATATATACACACACACACAAGACCTGGGATGCATATATATCAATACACTGTATTTGCAGCTAACTGACTGACTGTCCTGCCTAATCTATCTAACTTAAATCAAATGACACTGTCTCTGTCTCTCTACGCCGGAACACACACTACACAGAGCCGCCATGCAGGCGGCCTTATATAGTGTGGGAGGTGTACTAAACCCCCTGAGCCATAATTGGCCAAAGCCACCCTGGCTTTGGCCAATTACAGCTCTCTCTACAGACGGCGCTGTGATTGGCCAAGCATGCGGGTCATCACCAACCTTCTACAGGTAGCTTTAGCTGAACACTGTGAAGAGGACGCACTACACTAAGGTTAAAATAATGTAGCTGCCTGCAGTAGTGATAGGATCAGGAAAACACCACCAACCTTCTACAGGTAGCTTTAGCTGAACATTTTGCAGAGGTCGCACTACACTAACTTGTAGCTTTAGCTGAACACTGTTCAGAGGACGCACTACACTAACTTGTAGCTTTAGTTGAACACTGTGCAGAGGTCACACTACACTAACTTGCAGCTTTAGCTGAACACTGTGAGGAGGACGCACTACACTAAATTGTAGCTTTAGCTGAACACTGTGCACTACACTAACTTGTAGCTTTAGGTGAACACTGTTCAGAGGACACACTACACTAACTTGTAGCTTTAGCTAAACACTGTGCAGAGGTTACACTACACTAACTTGTAGCTTTAGCTAAACACTGTGAGGAGGATGCACTACAATAACTTGTAGCTTTAGCTGAACACTGTGCACTACACTAACTTGTAGCTTTAGCTGAACACTGTGAGGAGGACGCACTACACTAACTTGTTGTTTTAGCTGAACACTGTGCAGAGGTCGCACTACACTAACTTGTAGCTTTAGCTGAACACTGTGAGGAGGACGCACTACACTATCTTGTAGCTTTAGCTGAACACTGTGAGGAGGACGCACTACACTAACTTGTAGCTTTAGCTGAACACTGTGAGGAGGACGCACTACACTAACTTGTAGCTTTAGCTGAACACTGTGCACTACACTAACTTGTAGCTTTAGCTAAACACTGTTCAGAGGACGCACTACACTAACTTGTAGCTTTAGCTGAACACTGTGCAGAGGTCGCACTACACTAACGTTAAAATAATGTAGCTGCCTGCGGTAGTGATAGGATCAGGAAAACACCACCAACCTTCTACAGGTAGCTTTAGCTGAACACTGTGAAGAGGACGCACTACACTAACGTTAAAATAATGTAGCTGCCTGCGGTAGTGATAGGATCAGGAAAACACCACCAACCTTCTACTGGTAGCTTTAGCTGAACACTGTGAAGAAGACGCACTACACTAAAGTTAAAATAATGTAGCTGCCTGCGGTAGTGATAGGATCAGGAAAACACCACCAACCTTCTACAGGTAGCTTTAGCTGAACATTTTGCAGAGGTCGCACTACACTAACTTGTAGCTTTAGCTGAACACTGTGAGGAGGACGCAC
This sequence comes from Lithobates septentrionalis, assembly GCA_037952835.1. NCBI lineage: Eukaryota > Metazoa > Chordata > Amphibia > Anura > Ranidae > Lithobates > Lithobates septentrionalis. Next base: position 3,000,666 of record JBBDGP010001187.1, on the reverse strand, counting down.
TACACTAACTTGTAGCTTAACTAAACACTGTGCAGAGGTCGCACTACACTAACTTGTAGCTTTAGCTGAACACTGTGAGGAGGATGCACTACACTAACTTGTAGCTTTAGCTGAACACTGTGCAGAGGTCGCACTACAATAACTTGTAGCTTTAGCTGAACACTGTGAGGAGGACGCACTACACTAACTTGTAGCTTTAGCTGAACACTGTTCAGAGGACGCACTACACTAACTTGTAGCTTTAGCTGAACACTGTTCAGAGGACGCACTACAATAACTTGTAGCTTTAGCTGAACACTGTTCAGAGGACGCACTACACTAACTTGTAGCTTTGGCTGAACACTGTGCACAGGTCGCACTACACTAACTTGTAGCTTTAGCTGAACACTGTGAGGAGGACGCACTACACTAACTGTAAATAGTCTAGCTGCCTGACTGTGGTACTAATAGGATCAGAAGAACACCAGCAATTTTCTTCAGGTAGCTGTAAATACTGTAACAATACAAGCCTGCCTATATATATATATATATATATATATATATATATATATATATATATATATACACACACAACACCTGGGATGCATATATATCAATACACTGTAATTGCAGCTAACTGACTGACTGTCCTGCCTAATCTATCTAACTTAAATCAAATGACACTGTCTCTCTGTCTCTCAACGCCAGAACACACACTACACAGGGCCGCCACATAATCACCTATGTGTGATTATGTTCAGTATTACATTGTATATCCCTGTATGTTGTGGTCATTCAGGTGCTTATCTAATAGTTTCTTGACACTATCGATGCTCCCCGCTGAGACCACCGCCTGTGGAAGGGAATTCCACATCCTTGCCGCTCTTACAGTAAAGAACCCTCTACGTAGTTTAAGGTTAAATCTCTTTTCTTCTAATTTTAATGAGTGGCCACGAGTCTTGTTAAACTCTCTTCTGCGAAAAAGTTTTATTTCTAATGTAGGGTCACCAGTACGGTATTTGTATATTGAAATCATATCCCCTCTCAAGCGTCTCTTCTCCAGAGAGAATAAGTTCAGTGCTCGCAACCTATCCTCATAACCAAGATCCTCCAGACCCTTTATTAGCTTTGTTGCCCTTCTTTGTACTCGCTCCATTTTCAGTACATCCTTCCTGAGGACTGGTGCCCAGAACTGGACAGCATACTCTAGGTGCGGCCAGACCAGAGTCTTGTAGAGTGGGAGAATTATCGTTTTATCTCTGGAGTTGATCCCCTTTTTAATGCATGCCAATATTCTGTTTGCTTTGTTAGCAGCAGCTTGGCATTGCATGCCATTGCTGAGCATATCATCTACTAGGACCCCCAGGTCCTTTTCCATCCTAGATTCCCCCAGAGGTTCCTGCCGCAGTGAATTATGGGCCGTGGCGCGCCACACGAATTTGGCGCGAACGGCCCATATCGTTCGCAATTCGGCGAACGGGCGAACAGACAATGTTCGAGTTGAACATGGGTTCGACTCGAACACGAAGCTCATCCCTAATGTACAGTAAATTAACTTTCAAATATTTTAGAGTGCATTGAAGGTTCACTCACTCCCTAACTAGACTTGTATGGTTTGAATCAGAAGCCACACATTTCTGTTAGACTTTATGGTTCTTGTGCTTGTTTTGTTATGCTCTATAAAACAGACCAAACAGATTAATAAAAGCTCCAGATTTTGTACAGCTAATCCTAATGTGCATTCACTGGCAGAAGTATTTGGATTATGCTTCATATTAGCAGTCTACAATGGTGCATACTGTGTCCGAAAAATAGAAAATGATTTTCATTAGAATGGATATTTTCAATATAGTCAAAGCCAGATGTTGGTAATAAAAACTGTTTCCAGGCCTTGATACCTTTGCTTTGCAAATCACATCATAAAATTATAGAGCTGTCAAATAAATTCTTCTTGTATGCACACTTTGCAGTAACTCTATCAATGCACAGATGTTAGAATTTACTGGTTTTATTTAATTATATATATATATATATATATATATATATATATATATATATATTTATTTATTTATTTATTTATTTATTTTTATTTAATCTTTAATTTTATTTCTCTTTCTTTACTTTTTGTTCCTTTTTTTTTGGCTGCTTTGTCTATTTCATGTCACTCACTGTTTTTATTGCCCTATATTCATGTTGCTTCACTTGTCCTTTTACCAGCGAGTATAAATATTTGTTCCCCCAAACATAACTTTTTACATATCTATCCACGCTGGGACCTGTTGTCCCACAGCTGTTATTAATGCTGCACTTAGGTGGCGCTTTCGGTGTTCTCCCTTCTGTCTTTCTACATACAGAGCCAGCTCTCTGAGGAAACCAGCCGCCCTTGCCCTGCCATCATTTTATTCTTAAACCTGTGAACTATTTGATCCGCCTATGGACTAATGACCCAGTAAACTATAATTGTATTTAGTCTGTGAGCACTGTATTTGTGCTTACAGTTATCGTTATCTTTTTTTCAGAATTTACTGGTATAACTGTACAATCGATATCTATATTTAACTACTAGCTGCTGGAAAATCATACAAGAAAGCTTGAGTGATAATAAACTGTATATAGGAAAACATATTAGAGAGTAAATACATTCCTTCACCAGGTTATGATCATGGAATGTCACCAGTCTCAATTATAATGGATTTGTAATTTACTGTAAGCATGAATTAAATATAGACATTTGCAACTTTACATAACAAATCGTAAAAATTGATTTTGAAACAGCTTGGGATTAGGAATGAGCAAATGGGAAAATCTTGCAGGTGCATTGGCAGACCCTGTTGACTATGAAAATCTTGCATCAGTCTTCTTTCTTATCTATATAAACACTAGAATGATAAGCAGAACTACAAAAGGAACCAAGCCTAAAACCCCAAGGGAAAGTTTGAACACTAGTACGATCGAAAAATATTTAACAAAAGAGGGAAATCCAAAAAGCCCTGTCCATGAAAAACAAAAAGCGACCAAAGAAAAGAAAAAAAGAGTCTGTGAAAAAGAAAGGAGAAATGCAGGAAAAAACTAAAGCAGTTGCTAGGATGGACAACAAAGCAGGTGCAGGAGAGCAAAGTACTTATGCCCAATTGCCAACCAAATCAGAAATAATAGAGATGTTTGAAAGATTAGAAAAAAGATTAGAAAATTATTTTAAGACAGAAATCCCAACAATGCGAGCTGACTTGGGCCATCCGCTAAAAAGGGTAGAGGAAACGGAGGACAGGAACGAAAAGCAAGCTTCAGAAATACAAGAACTAAAAACACAAGTTGAAACTCTGCAAACCAGTCAGAGGGAAATTTTATAGAATAGAAAATCAAGAAAACCAAAGCAGATGCCAGAATCTAAGGATAAGAGCGCTTCCAGAAGAGAGAGGTGAAGAGCTGAAGAAAACTATGAAGGAAATATTTAACCCACTACTAGACAGAGGAGAAGAGCTCAAACTCAAAATAGACCAAGTGCATAGGATTAGGAAACCTCCGTATCTAAATGCAGAAATACCCCGGGATATCATAGTACGATTTTAGCTATATGAAGATAAGGCAGAGATATGGAAGAGACTGAGAGATAGACCATCACTAAAATACAAGGGTGCAGAACTTCATATTTTCACAGATCTATCAGTAGAAACACTGGAAAGAAGAAGACTTCTTAGGCCATTATTGGTTCAAATGAGAAGGGCTAATATTAAATATAGCTGGGGATTCCCAGGAGTCCCTAGTAGCCCAGAAAGAAGGCAGATCTGTAAAACTAAAATATCCAGAGGACTTAGAAGATTTCTGTAAAGAAATAGGTGTTCCAAAGCTGTATATACTGGGATGGACAGAAGGATGAAGCCATGAAAGAGGAGGTAAAAGATATTAGCAGAAATTGGAGAAATTGCAGAAAATCGCAAGAAGCACCTAAAAAAGGAGAAGAGACTATTCACGTGGACTTTAGAAGGGAAGGGGGTTTGGGGAGAAGGAAGATTGGGGAGAAGGAAGATGGGGGAGATGGAAGTGGAGAAGCGGACTGAGCAGTTGGGAAGCCTGGAGCGCCCCGGGGAAGAGTGGGCCGCCCAATTACCATTATAGCAAAAGAAGGCAAAGATAGTACTAAGTGTTCAAAATATAGACCTATATCATTGTTAAACACGGACACAAAATTGTTCGCAAAAATATTAGCAACAAGGATGAAAGATTTAATGACGGAGCTGGTCCATCTTGATCAAGTGGGTTTTGTACCAAGGAGAGAGGGGAGGGACAATGGGTAAGAACACTTCTGCTACTTCAAAAAATAAAAGAAGGGAGAATCTCCGGTCTACTCCTGTTAATAGATGCTGAAAAGGCATTCGACAGGGTAGACTGGGGATTCATGATGAGCACTCTAGAGAGCATGGGGATAGGCCCAAGGATGATGCAGTGGATACAAACATTATATAAAGGTCCTAGAGCCATGGTGAAGGTAAATGGAACATTGTCACCCCCCTTTAGAATGAATACCTGGACGAGACAGGGATGTCCCCTGTCTCCGCTTCTGTTCGTGCTGGCGCTGGAACCTCTTCTGGCGACAGTGCAGAGGAATACGGACATAGGGGGCTTCGAAGTCGGAGAAGAGGAGCATAAATTAGCTGCATTCGCAGATGATATATTATTCTATATATCAAATCCCCGAATTACAATGCCCAATCTTATGAAAGCACTAAAGGAATACAGAGATCTATCAAATTTTAAGATCAATCCGAGTAAATCTGAAATATTAAATATAAATATGTAATTGAAAGAGGAACAGAGTCTACAACAAGAGTTTCAATTCCCTTGGAGGAGGACGGAAATAAATAAAATATCTTGGGGTTAAATTAACGGCATCGCCAGAGGAAATATATATACCCCCAGCATATTTCAGAACTCTAATGCCCCGTATACACGGTCGGATTTTCCAATGGAAAATGTCCGATCGGAGCGTGTTGTCGGAAATTCCGACCGTGTGTGGGCTCCATTGGACATTTTCCATCGGATTTTCCGACACACAAAGTTGGAGAGCAGGAGATAAAATTTCCCGACAACAAAATCCGATCGCGTCAATTCCGACCGTGTGTGGCCTGTTCCGACGCACAAAGTGCCACGCATGCTCAGAAGAAATTCCAAGACGGAACAGCTTATTCTGGTAAAGTTAGCATTCGCAATGGATACAGCAGTTTCGTCACGCTGCAATGTTAAAAAAATGGTTTAATACAGCGCACTCTCTTCTTCTTTATAATGTGACAAGAATTAAGTCGTTTTGCTGCTCATATTCACACACACTTCTCACGAAGTTTTATTTTTGTTTTTTTATTGGGATTCCCTGAATATATTGTTATTAGTTGTCACATCTGACAGAATTTTTTTTTTATTTAATTTTTTTTGTGATTTTAAGCCTTTTTTTTTTAATGTTTGAATTTTTTCAAAGGCTGATCTTTGTTCAATGTTATTTTTATTTTTACTCCAGAATATTTTTGTGTGTGTTTTGTGTGTCAAGTTACCCCAACACCATTGATATCTTTTATTATTTAATCTCCAGGAGATTGTTTGTTGTTGGTGTCCCTTGTTCATTTCACATTGTATCTTTGAAATGTATCTGAATCCTCACCAAAAAACTGTCATTTTTGAAGTAAAACACATAGGAGAGTATAATTCAAATCAAAATTCCTTTATTAAGGGATCAGAACCAAACAAAGAGGGAGGCAATACTGGATCAACATGAGAAATTAGCGAAGCCTTGGACCCCCACGGCAGACATCAATTCTTGAATATCAAAATTGGTGGCCTGAGGAGTCCATATGTAAGGGAGGGCAGTCTTGTCCAGAATTCGCAGAGATCTGGAAAGCAGCAGATGACATCTGTGTCCCCAGGCTGTGGTACCACAAGAGGTTGCATTTTTTGGCCGACCAGACTGGATCCAGGGTCCTCACTTTCTGGTCTTCCTTTCACGCTTCCTTCCCGGCTGTGGCTGTGCTGTTGGAGATGTGGCAGGAGGAGGAGTAGGACCTGGAGGAGGAAGAGGACTGGGAGGACCTGGAGGAGAGGGAGGACGAGGAGGAGGACCTGCAGGAGGAGGAGGAGGACCATCGCAAAGGTGTGTCTGAGCTGTATTTTGCCCCTCATACCTTTGTTAAGAGCCTCCGATATGAGCGCCTCACACATGACTTGTTGGCCCTCCTCCATCCTCTGCATTTTATATGCAATGACGGCAGCAATGTCCTCCTCCACGGTCTGTCGTGCTCCCAGGACCTCTGTAGCCCTCCAAAAGAGTCCTCTGGTAGCCTCCTCTAGGGCACTCCTCCTACTGCCACTTTCTCTTTCCAGGGGGGGTGGAGGGACCTGCAGATCAGCCAGCCGGCTCGGTCTGACCACCTCCTGGCTGAGACTTCCCTGTGTATGAAAAAGGGACATGGTTGTAATGTTTTGAATCATCAATCACAATCCTAAATTAGTACTCCCAACTAACATCTAGTTAACATTATTGATTGTTCAAGCAGAAATATTTAGATGAATGCTATACCTGGCTCAATCTGGGCTCCTCCTTGTGTTGTTGCCTGGAAGGCCCAGGTTGGGCGTCAGAAGCCTCAGCCGGGGGGGAAGGAAGCGTGGAAGGAAGACTGGAGAGGGATGGCCTGGGTTCAGTCTGGCCTGCCAGAAAAAGCAGCCTGTCGTAGTACAACATCCTGGGGACATAGATGTCATCTGCTGCTCCGGATCTCTGTGAATCCAGGACTTTCTTGCGCTCCCTTAGATATGTACTCCTCAGGCCACCAATTAATTTCTTTAAATAGGTGATGTCTGCCGTGGGGATCACCTGCTTCACAATTTAACACAATTGCTCCAGTGCTGCCTTCCTCTTTGCTTGGTTCTTGAAATGGGGGTGTTTAATCTCCCACAGACAGGGCAGCTCCCTTAACATATCTAGGAATACTGACATGAAGTCATTATCTTTCATTAGCATATCCATGTTCACTGCAAGACACAACACAAGACAAAGCCTAATGTCAGACAAAACTCTCCTAATCTTGTTACAATATAGGCTTCAATGAAGAAGCAGTATAGGCACAAGTTTGTCTCTTACCTTCGTTCTTACGATCGGCGAGTACAATGCTCCTTCCTCCGCTCACAGATCGTGCGTAATACGGACACGTGTTACGCTTTATACACACTGTGCATGCGTGTAACTCCGCCCGCCCCTGACGTTCTTTCTAGTCTATTCCCCGCCCCCTTTCGTTCGGCGCAGTGGGGGAAGAGTACATGGCGGAGTCACAGCAGGTGCGTGCTAATTGCAGGAACGAGGAGGAGGAGGAGGAAAGCCCGGATCCGGACACATCCCGATCCAGAAGGAGACATTTTAAGGCCACAAATATGTCCTTTGGGGAGATGTTGGAGATGGTCGACATCATGAAGAAGTCCGACTATGACGGAAAGTATGGGCCTTACCCCAACCCCAATATCCGAAAGGCCAAGATCATGGCGAAAGTGATCAAAAGTCTGCAGAAGAATTTCGGGGTACGATGATCGAAAGATGAGCTCAGGAAGCGGTGGTCGAACCTGAAATTGAGAGAGCCAGAGCAGTACCGAAAGATCCGGAGAGTGCTGCAAAAAAGTAAGTAGTTGTGCTGTGTTCCTATTCTTTCTGTCTTTATTGTGTTCATGCTGCTCCATATGCTTTTATTAATTGTAACGTTTAAAAGGGCAACTTTAATGTTCATGGGCCCATTATTCGTTCGTATCAAACATTTTTTTTTCGGCCTCTAAAACACCATTGTTTAGGCCATATGCATTTTCCCACATTTTTTTTGGGCCTACTTGGATGCCAAATAGTTGTTTGTGTAGATGGGTTTGTTACTAGAATGAAATGCCAACTAGATTCTGTGTAAGGAGAGGACACTGAGCAGCTGTTTTCACATCTTGACACTGGAGCACTAGTGTGGGACACAACAACACCATTTTTATTAGGGGGCCACACAGGTGCTCCAGTGTATACTATAGGGGGGGGCTACATCTGTGAAGCTTGTACCAAACAGGTAAAGTATTGCAGCTTGACAAAGGGCAATAAAAAAAATACATCTTGGAACTCGGCTAAAATAGACAATTGTACCCCACTTCCAAGCAATGTTTCCTATTTATAGTTCTGCCATCAAATATCTGTGTGCTAATTATACCATTTTTGTTTTACATAGGGGAGAAAAGACTCGGAGGACACCACTCATCCGAGGAGACCACAGACCCCCCACCTCTGGAAGAAGGGGAACTAAAACCAACACAAGAAGAGCAGGAGGAAGAAGAAGATGTGGTGGAGATTGGCACCACAACAGGTGAGTGTCTGCGACCACAGGCTCAGGTAAAAGAGATGGATGGTGGCAGATTTTTGATACCTGTTTTTGTTTTGTTTCTCTCTTTTTAGGGGATCGTGAGGTTGTGGATCCAGAACGTTTCACATCAGAAAGTGCCCAGATCCTGATCGGGGAGATCATGGGGTGTAATGTAGAACTGCAAAACATACAGCAAAAAATCAATGATGTTATTAAAAAAAATAATAACATCATTGATGTTTTGGGGCGAATTTAAAACCCCACAAAATCACTTTTTGGATTGTGGTCCAATCTTTTAAATATTTTTGCAATGTTTTGAAAAGCCAAATTTGGAGGATGCACACAGTGTGCCAACATGTGCTATCTGCCATCACGGGAGATCAATGGACGCGTTTTGGGGGTGCAACCCCTTCCTCAATTATAAAGTAGCGTTGAGGAAGGGCTTGCTCCCCCAAAACACGTCCCTTGATCCCCCCTAATGGCAGATAGCACATGTTGACATTCGTAAATTGGTGTGCATCTTCCAAATTTGGCTTTTCCAGGGGTGATTTCCCCCCATCTGAACGCTATATCAAACCCAGTTCCTAAATACTGATGTCTGATATAGCCTCCAGGTTTTACCTAATGTGAACTTTGTAAGTTCAAGTTTTTTGGCTTTCTTGTTGGTTTTACACAGGCCTGTTTTATCTGAAATGGACATTTCGATTTTTGATAATGCTACTGCAAAAATTGTTATACAACAAACATGTTGGTTTGTTTTAAAAACCTTTGGTAAATGCACATGTGATTGTGCAGGTATAAAAAAGTTGCTTACTCAAGAATGTGTGGATTATTGTCTCAACACTACAATACAACACTTTTGGGGTGATGTAATTGCTGTTTTCTGCAAAAATGGGTGTTATTTCCTAAGGGCAAATCCTCTTTGCACTACAAGTGCAGTTTCAGTGCAGTTGCAAGTGCACTTGTAGTGAAATGTTTTTTTGCATTTAGGAAATAACAGCCAACAGTGCTTTGTATAAGGTTACACAATCACAACATTTTCTGGACTCAACACATTTCTGTCAGGGTCAGCTAAAACAAACACAAGCAGTAAATGTCCACCAAGAATTTTTTATTTTTTTTTTATTATAAAAAGGCTTCACAGATTGCCTGGCATATTGATAGCCCCCCTACCCGCAAAGAACTCCAGGTAGCGTAGCCAGACATCACGAGCACTCAGGGAGGGCAAGCCAGGACGGCCACTTTCAAGCACCGTCAGTGTGGTTTGATGTAGGATTCCGGCCTCAGGCCCAACTGAGCCAGCATAGTTGGCCGAATGTTTCCTTAAAAAGTTATGGAGAACACAGCACGCCAGTATAATATGGTTCAGTTTATACTCCGCCATATGGATGGGTGTCAGAAATAGTCGGAACCAGCTGGCCAGGATTCCAAATGTGTTCTCCACCACTCTTCGGGCTCTGGCCAGCCGGTAATTAAAAACCCTCTGTTCCGGGGTGAGGGTCCTCATTGGGAATGGCCGCATCAGGTGGTCCCCCAGCGCAAACGCTTCATCAGCAATGAACACAAATGGGAGTCCTTCCACATTGTCCTCTGGAGCTGGCAAGTCCAAGCTGCCATTCTGGAGACGCCTGTAGAACTCCGTCTGGGCGATGACTCCACCATCGGACATCTGGCCATTCTTCCCCACATCCACATACAAGAAGTCGTAATTAGCCGACACCACCGCCAACATCACTATACTATTAAACCCCTTGTAATTATAATAGTACGACCCCGAGTTGGGTGGTGGGACGATGTGGACGTGTTTCCCATCAATTGCCCCTCCGCAGTTAGGAAAGTCCCACCGCTCGGCAAAGTGGGAGGCCACAGTCTGCCATTCCTGTGGCGTGGAAGGAAACTGTTGAGGAAAAAACAATAAACATTACTATTTTTACTCTGAAACATGGCAAGCAGATTATACACAAACATTATGGGGCAACCTCCAGATAGCATTTACTAAGGGGAATTTATCAAGGCCAAAGTATAAGGTACACCTATCATATTCCCCCCCCCTCTCATGGGCCATTTCAAACATTATAGGGGGTGTGTGTAAATCTTGGACAGGTAACCCTCTTCACTTCATTGAGAGATGAATGCCTAAATAATGGGTATTACTTTGAACAGCCCCTCCTTAGTTACACTATTGGCAGCCCACTGGACAGGTAAGAAGTGTCATAATACAAAGATATAAATACACACTGTACACATTTGAGGACATTTGGACATTCTGCTATTACCTAGCAAGATAATAATAGGATACAAAAACTTTAAACAGTACCATTGGAAAGTATACAGGCAGACCCTTGTACTACATGCTTTGGGGAATTCATCCATAAATCTGAGCACTAAAGAGATGGGCATAGTGTGTATGGGTTTGGCAAAGTCAGCAGATAGATGATTGAGGATAGAGAATTGGGATCAGCTGACTTAGCAGTTGGGGAGGGAGGGTTACTAAAAATTATTTGGGGACACCACCAAAAATAAGCCTCTGGCACTCTGCCTGAATTTAAATCAAAAATAACATTTCCAAACATTTTAGGGGGTGTTTGGGGTAAAGTACTACTATGGAGCTGATAAAATACATTGTTAAGTGACTACATGAGGTGAATATAGGCCAGGAGACACCATGCTGGGGAGGTTAGTGAAGGGCAAATATGTATGAAGGACCTAAAATAATAATTACATAAAAATCCAGCATGCATGAGGACAAAGGGGACATTCACAGCATATTACAATCATGGTAATTAGGGAATGAGGAAAGAAATACAATATATTAGCAAACATTCAATACAATAAAATGTGATATAAAAGGATAAAAATCTTACCTTCATATACTCCTTCTGTAGGACCTGGATGATGGCAGAACAGGTCTCTGGGATAATGATCCCCAGAGCCTGGGGGGAGATGCCTGTCGAGAACTTCAAGTCCTGCAGGCTTCTCCCTGTCGTCAAATACCGCAGGGTAGCGATCAACCTCTGCTCCGGAGTGATGGCTTGCCTCATGCAGGTATCCTGCCTGCTGATATAGGGGGTCAGTGAAGCCAACAAACGGTGAAATACGGGGTCCGTCATCCGGAGAAAGTTCCTGAAATCATCAGGATTATTCTCACGGATCTCACGGAGCAAAGGCATATGAGAGAACTGGTCACGCTGAAGCAACCAATTCTTGGTCCATGAACTCCTCCCCACCCTGTTCATGGACTGGACTTGTGTCAAGGTCAGGACCCCAACACCAAGCCCCCGCACAGCACGAACTCTACGAGGAGTACGCATACGAAACATGGCTAGAAAACATTCGGCTGCTCAGAACGAAGTAACAGAACGCACTGAAGAAAAGCAAGGCCTGTGAAGAGCGACCTGAAAAACAGTAACGAACGAACAAGAATACAATGACTAAGTCATGCGGAACTTGCTTGCACGCACTGAAGAGCAGATACAAACCCACAAGCACGAACTGAACGGCAGAAAACGATCTGAAAGCCACGAGTCTGAAAAAGCGGAATCGTCTCTCACCAAACTTTTACTAACACGAGATTAGCAAAAGGAGCCCAAAGGGTGCCGCGCTTGGTTCTGAACTGGCCTTTTCTAGTCTCGTCGTACGTGGTGTACGTGACCGCGTGATTGGCGATCGGAAATTCCGAAAACTTTGTGCGACCGTGTGTAGACAAAACAAGTTTGAGCCAACATCCGTCGGAAAAAATCCTAGGATTTTGTTGTCGGAATGTCCAAACAAAGTCCGACCGTGTGTACGCCCTATAAGAATTTTAATCACTAAATTAATATGGCATAATAAGAAGAAACCTAGAATTTCTCTGGCAACTCTGAAGAAAGTAAAAAGCCAAGGGGGATTAAATGTACCTGAACTTTCAAAAATATTACGAGGCGTTTCTGTTAACAAGAGTGGTGGAATGGGCTAAATCAAATAATGAGAAAAGGTGGGTTAATATAGAACACATAATGGCTAATACACAATTAGGAAGGAATATATTGATACCACCACATTATAGGACAGTGGGAGAAAATGCACACACATTGACACGGATAGTATTGAAAATTTGGGATGCACTATACAAGAAAAATAAATGGAAATATAACTCACCATTGATGGCACTAAAGGAAAATAATTTATTTGCACCTGGGAAAAGTTTGATAGGGGGGAATTGGATTAAAAAAGAAAATGCACAACTACGTGATATAATACAAGGGGGAAAAATGTGCACTTTACAAGAATTAAAAATAAAAAAAGATGTGCTGGAGATTAATGAATGGAGGTATTTTCAGCTCAAGCACTTCCTCACCCCATAAGAGAAGGAGAAGCACTTACATCGATAGAGCGATTATGTACCATCAAAAAACAAGTGGGAATATATCTAGGATATATAAAATTTTGATAGAAGTGGAAGAGCTGGAAGTTCCGACATTTATAAAAAATTGGGAGAGGCAATTGGGGAAACGAGGAAGGAACCAAGAAGTAGGAAAAATTCTGAAACTAGTACATGGATCATCAGTAAATAATGGGATGGTGAAAATGAACTATAAGTGCGTAACCCGGTGGTATAGAACTCCAGAAACACTAGGGAAATATGACATAGGACAAACAACAGAGTGAAGGCGGGGCTGTAGACAAACGGGAACCATGGCCCATATATGGTGGGGGTGCCCCAAAATTAGAATGTACTAGAAGGAAATACTTTTGTCGGAATACTATTTTGACAAAAGAATATAGAAACTCAATGATTGTACATATGATGAACACTGCAAAAAGCTTGATACCGAGGAAATGGAAGGAAGTAGAGAGCCCAAAAATTAGAGAGTGGTTTGATAAAATAGGAGATATATATATATATTATGGAATATTTAAGACATAGCCATGAGAATACTAGAGAGGGTTTCATTAAGAGATGGGAAAAGTGGAAAAAGTTTAAATTAACAAAGAAATATAGTGAGATTAAGATTACTTAGAGAAGAGGAGAAAGAAGGGTCTAAGATTGGGGTGGAAAGGGGGGGGGGAGGCTAATGCCGCGTACACACGGTCGGACTTTCCGGCATACTTGGTCCGGCGGACCAGAGTGTGCCGGACAATCCGCCCGTGTGTGGGCGGCGGCGGACTTTTCCGGCGGACTTTTTCCCAAAAGCCCGCCGAACCTAGATTTGAAACAAGTTTTAAATCTTTCCGTCGGACTCAGTTTCGGGCGGAAAGTCCGCTCGTGTGTGTGCTGGTCCGACGGAAAGCCCGCTCGTGTGTAGGCTGGTCCGACGGACCAGATACGACACGAGGGCAGGGTATTGCATCTCGCGCTCGCTGCAATAGGAAAAACAAATCTTCCTATTGCGGCGAGCGTGGGTCATACCAGGCCCTTAGGTCTGGTATGGATTATAAAGGGAACCCCGCTACGCCGAAAAAACGGCGTGGAGTCCCCCCTAAAATCCATACCAGACCCCGATCCGAGCACGCAGCCTGGCCGGTCAGGAAAGGGGGTGGGGACGAGCGAGCGCCCCCCCCTCCTGAACCGTACCAGGCCGCATGCCCTCAACATGGGGTGTGGGTGCTTCGGGGGAGGGGGGCGCCCTGTGGGGCCCCCCACCCCAAAGCACCTTGCCCCCATGTTGATGAGGACAAGGGCCTCTTCCCGACAACCCTGGCCATTGGTTGTCGGGGTCTGCGGGCGGGGGGCTTATCGGAACCTGGGAGCCCCTTTTAATAATAATAACCCCGGAGCTGTTTAATAAAATATTTTAAAAACCTGTGTAGTGTGTTTTATTACTTACACTTTTTCCCTAGGTGAATGGGTAGGGGTACCATGTACCCCATACTCATTCACATAGGGTGGGGGGCCGGGATCTGGGGGCCCCTTATTAAAAGGGGCTCCCAGGTTCCGATAAGCCCCCCGCCCGCAGACCCCGACAACCAACGGCCAGGGTTGTCGGGAAGAGGCCCTTGTCCTCATCAACATGGGGGCAAGGTGCTTTGGGGTGGGGGGGCCCCACAGGGCACCCCCCTCCCCCGAAGCACCCACCCCCCATGTTGAGGGCATGCGGCCTGGTACGGTTCAGGAGGGGGGGGGGCGCTCGCTCGTCCCCACCTCCTTTCCTGACCGGCCAGGCTGCGTGCTCGGATCGGGGTCTGGTATGAATTTTAGGGGGGACCCCACGCCGTTTTTTCGGCGTAGCGGGGTTCCCTTTATAATCCATACCAGACCTAAGGGCCTGGTATGACCCGCGAAGGGGCTCGCAAGGTGTCAATCTCGTCGATAAAAGCGGCAAGATTGACATCCTTTGCTAGTCCCGTCGCACCTGAGTCACGTTCAAAATGAACGGACTTGTCCGTGTGTGGGCAAGTCCGTTCATTCTGAAAGTCCGCCGGAACTCCGGCGAAAGTCCGTCGGAAAGACGGGCGGACTTAGCCCGCCGGAAAGTCCGGTCGTGTGTGGGCAAGTCCGTCCGTTTTAAAGTCCGGCGCACCTGGCGGACAAAGTCCGTCGGAAAGTGTGCCGGACCAAGTAGGATAGAAAGTCCGACCGTGTGTACGCGGCATAAGGGTAGATAAGGGTTTGGAAATAAAATTTGTTAATGTATATCCCTATTGAGTAGGGAAAATGTTTTTACTTCTTTGTATATGATAAAGTTTGATAAAATAATCCCTTCCCGCCAACCGTACACAGATGTGCAGGCTCGGCTTTCTGGGGGTTATACTAGGATGATGCCCGCAGCTGCAGGCATCATCCTGGTACCGTTTTTTAGAGCCAGCGATCGGCTTTCCAGGGATAACAACCAATGTGGCTAAAAGCTGCTCGGCTGTTATACTGGAGGAACGGGAGGGGACATCCCCTGCTCCCGCCGCCTCCCGACGCTCTCAACGGGCCTCCCAATCCACCGGGAGACCCGATCAACAATCTGCTGCCTCCGGTGGCTAGCCCCAGGCTGGAAAAAAAACCAGAAATGGCTTTGTTCCAGTCTCCTGAATGTAAACACGGAAGCGACATCATGACATCACTTCCCATTTACTCGGCTGCCAATGGCGCCGGTTTAAAAAAAAATACAGTATTCAGAATCGCCGAAAATGGAGATCTGTATACTTTGAAGTGCAAAGGAGGGATCGGGAGTCTTTTAGACCCCCGATCCCTCCATAAAGAGTACCTGTCACCACCTATTACTGTCACAAGGGATGTTTACATTCCTTGTGACAGCAATAAAAGTGATCATTTTTTTTTTAAACACAATTTATTAATATAAAAATAAATAGAAATAAATAATAATTTTTTTTTTTAAAGCATCCCCATCCCCGCGAGCCCGCGCAGTAAAGAAAACGCATACGGAAGTCGCGCCCGCATATGTAAACGGTGTTCAA
The DNA here is from genome assembly GCA_037952835.1 of Lithobates septentrionalis. Lineage (NCBI taxonomy): Eukaryota > Metazoa > Chordata > Amphibia > Anura > Ranidae > Lithobates > Lithobates septentrionalis. Next base: position 2,984,941 of record JBBDGP010001187.1, on the reverse strand, counting down.
ATCACACAAGTGAGGTATCGCCGCGATCATCAGAGTGAGAGCAATAATTCCAGCACTAGACCTCCTCTGTAACTCTAACCTGGTATCTGTAAAAAAAAATTTAAAGCATCGCCTATGGAGATTTTTAAGTACCGTAGTTTGTCGCCATTCCACAAGTGCGTGCAATTATAAAGCGTGACATGTTTGGTATCTATTTACTCTGCGTAACATCATCTTTCACATTATACAAAAAAATTGGGCTAACTTTACTGTTTCATTTTTTTAAAATTCATGAAATTGTCCCTTTTCCCAAAAAGTTGCATTTAAAACACTGCTGCATAAATACCGTGTGACAAAATATTGCAACAATCACCATTTTATTCTCTAGATTCTCTGCTAAAAAAATATATATAGTGTTTGGGGGTTCTAAGTAATTTTCTAGCAAAAAGTATGGATTTTAACTTGGAAGCACAAAATGTCAAAAATAGGCTTAGTCATGAAAGGGATAAAGAATAACAAAAAAAAAAAAAAGGAATGAGCAAGTCAATTTGCTAAACTTGATTTTACAGTGAAAACATCAATTGGCCTTTTATTTTGCTATGCAACATTGCTAGGGAACATTAGCAAGTGACATTGCATTGGCTATCAAAGCAAAGCAATGTTTGTTTGTTCTGTAGTGCATGAAGAGCGAGTTTGCTCGATTTCTACCCTCTCTCTCTGGTGGGCATGTGACCTTGTTTAAGGTTCTGAGGTTCTGAAGGAGAGTCACAAACTTGCCCCCCCCCCCCCCCGGTCAGCCATTCTGAATGCTTGTATAGGGGTCTGGTGAGGATTTTTGGGAGGCACATATCACTTTTTTTTTTTTTGCCTGGGGTCTACATACATATTAATGACAGACTTTTAAAAGTTAAAGATCTGCTATCATTTTGGGGCACCTTATTCCATTTATTAACCAATGAAGCCAGCCGAGAAATATCATTAGTCGCAATTTTTGGAAAACGTGCGATCAGAATGTGTTGTCAGAAATTCCGATCTTGTGTGGGCTTCATCTGACTTCTTCCGGCGGAGAGCAGGATATAAAATTTTCCGACAACAAAATCTGATCATTTAAATTCCGATTGTATGTACACAAATCCGACGTACAAAGTGCCACGGATGCTCAGAATAAATAAAGAGATGAAAGCTATTGGCTACTGCCCCGTTTATAGTCCAGACGTACGTGTTTTACGTCACCGTGTTCAGAACGATAGCATTTTCCGACAACTTTGTGCGACCATGTGTATGCAAGACAAGTCTGGCCCAAAATCCGTCGGATAAAATCGGATGGATTTTGTTGTCGGAATGTCCGATCAATGCCTGATCGTGTGTACAGGGCATGACTACATGTCACTTTTTCAGAAGTATGTCCTACAGCTGCACTACTTCACATTTAGGTTTAGGGCATCCTCCAAGCATGTTATTTAAAGGAATTATGTTTTTCTAATGTTGCCTCTTAAAGTGTAAGCTTACCTTCAGCAACATTGTCCAAAAATCCCTCTTCTGAACAGTACATACTCTTCCTCTTCTGAATAGGACAGTATTAACGTGTGTGTATGTGGGGGTTGGACACAAAAAAGTTTGTTTAGTTTATTTGTCACTTTACATTTATGTACTTTTTTTTTAAATGTATGCATGCTGCATGGCTTTATGCATTTTTTGCACAAAATTCAGTGCACTGGAACATCGCAGATATTCAGTAATAGCTTTTCTGAACAGAATAGGTAATGTTCATGGTGAATTTACCACTTTTCCAGACACAAACGGCAACCCTAATCATAATGAAAGCCCTATAAACTAAGGTTACATGACTGAATAATGCTAATGCTAATCTAGAATGACTCACATTGATGAAAAATTATGATCATGTTTAGAATAATGTGAAACAGATTCAGACAGAATAATTTTAATAAATTTAAATATGAATCAAATTCTTTTCAATAATATAAGCTGTTGGATACTTTTAAGTGTAATATATTTAGTGTCATGTAATGAAGACAATTAGGTTTACTAAGCAGTTCCACTGAAGAAGCATAAAACTACGATAAATGCATTAGTCAAATAATAAATTCAGTTTATTTTGTATATTCTCATTTTCTCCCACATTTTCAGCACTTCAATTTTTCCTCACTGCAATGATTTGCATATTTGTTCTGTGAGTTAGAGACTTTGGACAGCCAGGATTTTAGCATTTGCTTATATATAAGTCAGTAAAATATGGAATGCCATTGCTGACCTCTGTCTTGATATAATTTGCTGGATGCCTCAGTTTTCAATAAAATTCAAAATCCCTAACCCAAAGTACGCATGCCACAAGAAAATCAGAGAAAACGTAGAAGTTGGAACTCATCAAAGGCATACTGTAGATATGATTTTTTTTTAAATGTTTGCTCTTAGCAATCAAAAGATTTCTTTAGTGCGATCTTGGACTGTGCTCAATAGAAAGAAAAAAAAACATTAGATTTGTTGTACTGTTAAAACTCTTATGCCTGGTACACACAGGAAGATTTTTTTGTTCAAGCCAGCGGGCTGAGCGAAAAAAAAAACTGAGGAGTTTGCAAGGAGCTCATTGTACTATCTATCCAATGTTAATACAGCAATCTCCCTGCTGAGCTATTGTGTTCTGACAGGGGGACTGCCTCCCGACCAGAACACACCAGTCAGCACTCTCAGCCCTTGGCTGCAAGCGCTGATCAGATGCCGATTGGCTGCCGGTTTTCCAGCATGCCCGTTCGACAGAAGCTGGACATTAGGCTGGCTTCTTTTGGACAGGCTGCTGTACACATTGGCAAAATATCAGCTGGTTTCTGTTGAACCGGCTGATACCAGCCAGTATTTGGCCAATGTTTACCAGCCTTTAGTGTAGGACTCAGCAGACAGGAGGACCCTTAGCGAGGGTTGTGAGTATGGATAAGTGTCCTGTTCTGTCAGAACACAGGTTCAAACCAAACTTTGCTTGTTCATGCATTTTTCCTAATGCTGGACTTTCCGCACATTTGGCAGGAGCCAAACATCATATATTAGTGTCTTTTTCTACCTCTACTATACATGACAGCTTCCATCTTCCATTGTCAATGTGTCAATGGATGTTAAGGAAGCCGCACATCCTTAACAACCAGTGAAGCCCTCAGCCATGTAAACCAAAAAGCAGGGAGAGTTAAAAATAAAAACAACATGGGCGTTCCGCCATCAATCATGTCAGGCCCTTCAGGTACCCTTTCAAGGTGAGAAAGGTACATGGATCTCAGTCACCATCCAAAATACCCTACCCATAGAAAAGGGCCTCTTTTCCACCTTTCCTGATGATGGCTGGGTCCACCATCCTGTAGGTATAGGTGAAGTGGGAACATCTAATGGAAAAAAGCTTTCTGCCCTCCCAAAAAGATGGTTTGCAGTTGTGTTGTTTTAACAGGCAAAGCAGCCCTTTGTGTGTGGCACATCACCAAATGCTTCTACACAACAGATGTTGACTCCGGAGTGCCACCTTATTTTGTTCCAATGTTTGCCGTATCTGCCTAACATTTATTTTACCTGAAGGTTTTATTCTACTGCTTTGGAGTCATAGGTGCAGAGGAAAAAACCAAAGGGTATAGACTGGTGACCCTAAAACAAGTTGGCTTTGGGCGTACCACTTGTCCCAGACAGAGGCAAAGCTGCCAATTATGTGTTGCCCTTTTTAATCTTTACATTTTTACAAATGTTCTTATTCAAGAAGTAAGAACAAGTGTGTATTTATTTATGTAGTGTATTTATTTAGCATCTTCCAAAAGTGTTGGAGTAAGGACATGTATGGCCCTTAAAACCAACTAAGCCACTTTGTTAACAGGACCCACTTCATCCAGCTTTTTATTTAATATTCAAATTTCAGTGCTTTTATTTTACTAACAAAAAAAGAATCTTCAAATACGTTTGATAAACACTAAACCACAAAACCCCTTTTTTAAACCTAACTAAAATAAAACATGAAACATAAAAATAACCCCTTGTAAAAACAAGGGGGTACAGCAGCCAAACAGCAGCTGAAATGATTGTGTTTACACACATTGGATGGCATATCTGCCAGAAAAAGTATTCAGTCTCCAAAATCTACTATAGATGAGTGAAAACACCCTATTCTGATTGTAGCAGTCAGTCAACAGTCCCTACTGTATGAACCACCCCAATCTTACACATTTCACCACAATAGGCATAGTCATAGAGATCCCTATGGCTAAACTTATTGTAGTGAATTGCATCAGAGAAGGGCGGCCTGCTTTTTATTATAATTACTACTTAGTTATCTAAGGCTATTATTACGGTTGTCCCGATACCAATACCGAGCATTTGTGCTCCCGATGCCAGATCCGATCCCTGGAGCCGGAAGTCGGTGGGCGGAGCAGAGATCGGTCTGGCAGCAGTGGAACATGGCAGTAAGATGGCTGGGGCAGGGATGCAGGGCGCTGCCGCATATTCCATCCAAAACGGTGACTGGAGCCGTCACATTCGGTACAGGAAGTGACGTTCCGTGTCTCCATCGAAGGGTAAACATCACGACGCCCATCATGGTACACCCTGCACTCAGCTGCAGTAAGCCAGCAGCGGACATCTTGTTATACCCAGCCCATATAGTTCAGACTGGGTGTAACAAGATGTCCGCTGCTGGCTTACTGCAGCCAAGTGCAAGGTGTACCAATATGGACATTGCAGCATACTTACTAGAGGTTAAATGATATGAATGATCAGAATCAAGGAAGGATTTTGCAATGCTATATTCCATATAGCATTGCAAAATTCTTCCTCTCCTCTCATCATTCATGTCATTTATTATGTAATTGCGAATCAGTGCTGCATTTCAATGACCATCAGTGCCTGCCCATAAGTGCCGCCTATCAGTGCCATCTATCAGTGCCCATAAGTGCCACCTATCAGTGCCCAAAAGTGCCGCCTATCAGTACCATCTATCAGTGCCCATAAGCGCCGTCTATCAGTGCCATCTATCAGTCAGTGCCCTTCTGTCAGTGCAATCTATCAGTGCCCTCTACCAGTGCCATCAGTACCATCTATCAGTGCCCATCTGTCAGTGCCATCAGTGCCATCGATCAGCGCCATCTACCAGTGTCCATATGTGCCACCTAACAGTACCAGCCATCAGTGCCAGCCACTTGTCAGTGTTACCTATCAGTGCCCATCAGTCAATGCCATCTATCAGTGCCATCTATTAGTGTCACCTATCAGTGCCCATTTGTCAAACTGTCACATGAAATTAAAAAAGTATCGGTAATCAGTATCGGCGAGTACTTGAAAAAAAGTATTGGTATTTGTACTCGGTCTTAAAAAAAGTGGTATCTGGACAACCCTAGCTATTATGATAACACCAAAATCTTGCTATTTTTGTAGCATGCCATATTTCCTCCACTGTTGATTACCCATTGAGTGGAACAAAACTAAAAGTATGAAAAGAAGGGCTTTGGAATGTGGAATCATTATATGAATCAAATACTGCACATGTGTTGGACATTAGTAGAGCACAGCTGTTTAAGGATGCCTAAGGAGTTAACAAAGTCCCAGTGGCAGCCTGCCTACTGTGTACAAAGGTGCTGCTAAATGGGAGCCCATGGAGGTGGACAGTACATGTCATGCACAGGTTTCAAATTGTTTTTTTTTTCAGAAAGTACAACTTTTTACATATCCAATCAGAAATGTAAATGCCTTTAGTAATAAACACCTACTGCTTTTTCATGTACCTTTATGCTGATAATTTTACATCATTCCAAAACTATAATTTTGTTCCACAGTCAACCAATTTATTCTTTTTTTAATTTATGTTCTTGTTTTATTTCTAAAGTATTCTGCAAGGCATTCTAGCTACTTATCTAAATGTTGGCAAGACTACTGAAAATCTTTTGTTTGAATTGGTAATTAACTTTAGTGTATCTAGATAAGCAGGTGTTACATTAAAGTGAACTATTCAAGCAGAACCCAGTTTTGCAGTTTGACATTAAAATAAATCTATCATTATATCTTTCAGTTCCCCACCTGAACACATTGGAAAGTATGCCAAAATAACTTACTGTGAAAATGTACTTTTTCTTTCTTCTAGATGGAAAACTTTTATCATCCTGACTTAATTATATCTTATGATCCACATATCTGTACACTGTCACCAATCTAGTACCAGTATTCCATGACATATGTCTCCATTAACCTCTATTGCAAGAAGAACTCATATTTTATGTGGCAAATGCATCACTGATATTGTCTAATATTTTGATTTAAAAAGTATACTTGAGAGCTGGAACATCAATATTTTAGTCACTGCTTCTGATTATTGTACTTTTGTACCAATATATATAATACATTGCATAGTCCTTCATCTTTTACATTCATATGCAGAACTAACATTTTGTATTCTTGATAAGTGATCACTGAATTCAGTTAAGGTGAAGTTCAATAGAGTTTACAATGCTTTAAGTGGAGGAGCTTTGCTCAAATTAAACAGTATGCCAAAATTAGTGGAATTATTCTGTAAGGGGCAGTACTAAATCTGCTAATGGCCACATATATTTAATTTCAGAAAACATTACAGAACATTACCAATTATCATTAGAGTAATAGTTGGAATTTACAACATTTTATTCCACACAAAATGGACACAAAGCATTTCCTTAAGTATTCAGCTGCATAATCATGTAAGGAAGTTTAACCAACTAAGGATAAGCATGAGGCCTCATTCAATTTAAAAATTTAAGCCAGGTGATAGCCATAAAGAAGGATTGAGAGGGCTGCATGCAGACTAAAAATAACTCTTAAAGCAGTAGTGAACACCGCTTGGTGACTTACAGGTATACCTAAAATAAAGCTTACCTTTAGGTACAAGGAACATCTCCTAAACATGCACTGTTTAGGAGATATTCACTGCCTCTGCAGCCAGTGATGTCACCGGTGCATGTGCACTGAAGAGAAAGCATACTGAGTATGCTGTCCCTTCAGAGCGCTGTGTTGTGGCCGTGACTCCAATGTTCATGAAAGTTAGTGACATCATCACGGCCTAGCCATTCAAATGGCAGAAGCCCATGAGCCTGAAGAAAGACAGAGTGAACATGGAAGTACTGTCAGCAGTGATGGTGCGTTGCTGGAGGGCTGTGTTTTAAGGTAAGCTTTTCAAAATCTGCTAGCATGCAACTCATATTAGCACATTATGCTCTTAACTTGCAGGGGAAGATTTTTTTGAATGGCCTTTACTACCAATTTAAAGATCTATTTAGATTTTTCTCTTTTAGTGCATTGCATTAACCCCTTCCGGACCGCCGCACGACGATGTACGTCCAAAATTTGAAGGGGGATACCGGGGTTATGGCAGCAGCTAGCTGCCATAACCCCGGTATTCCCGTTTTCGTGCAGCGGCCGGCTTTCTGATAAAAGTGGTCCCTGCAGCGAATTTGCAGCGAGATCACTTTTATCGGTGGCAGGAGAGGGCCGCCCCCCGTCGCGATCTGGTGCCCTCCGCCGCTTACCGGAGCCGCCGGTAGCGGCGGAGGCGATCGCGTCCGTCTCCATCCTGTGCCCGGAGACAAGTGAGGCTAAGATGGCGCCCACTCGTCTCCATGACACTGCTGGGCGGAAGTGACACCAAAATTTCCCTTCCGCCCACGCCTCTTAAAAGGCATATTTTTTTCAATGTCATTTTTTAATTTACTTTTTTTTTTTTGTTTATTGCATTTTAGTGTAAATATGAGATCTGAGGTCTTTTTGACCCCAAATCTCATATTTAAGAGGTCCAGTCATGCTTTTTTCTATTAAAAGGGATGTTTACATTCCTTGTAATAGGAATAAAAGTGACACATTTTTTTTTTAAAACAGTGTAAAAAAAAATAAAATAATGTAAAAGAAATAATAATAAAAAAAAAATGTTTTTAAAAACCCCCCGTCCCAACGAGCTTGCCCGCAGAAGTGAACGCATACATGAGTAGTGCCCGCATATGAAAACGGTGGTCAAACCAAACATGTGAGGTATCGCCGCGACCGGTAGAGTGAGAGCAATAATTCTAGCCCTAGACTTCCTCTGTAATGCAAAACATGCAACCTGTAGAATTTTTTTAATGTTTTTTAAATGGAGATTTTCGCGGGTAAACGTTTGATGCCATTCCACGAGCGGGCGCAATTTTGAAGCGTGACATGTTGGGTATCAATTTACTTGGCGTAACATTATATTTCACAATATAAAAAAATTGGGCTAACTTTACTGTTGTCTTATTTTTTTATTCAAAAAAGTGAAGTTTTTCCAAAAAAAGTGCGCTTATAAGACCGCTGCACAAATACGGTGCAAAAAAAAGTATCGCAATGACCGCCATTTTATTCTCTAGGGTGTTAGAAAAAAAACATATATAATGTTTGGGGGTTCTAAGTAATTTTCTAGAAAAAAACCCTGTTTTAAACATGTAAACACCTAAAATCCAAAACGAGGCTGGTCCTTAAGTGGTTAGCCCATGTGCGTTAACAGCTGTGTCACGTGTTAACATACATTGCATTAATGCAGCTGATTTAGACTGCCAATGCACATGTGCATCAGAGTTGCATACCTTAGTGTGTTTAAATATAAATGGCACTGCAACCACAGCACATCTTGATGCAAGAGGAATGTTTTAGCCTTTAATACACCATGACATAGACTTTTTTCTCTTCTGTGTTGAAAAAAGAAGGCAAGTAAGTAAAAGGAAAAAAGGACTTACAAGCAGGCTAAAAAAACTCAAGTAAAACTAACCAAATTTGTTTTCTGAACCTGATCCTTTGAGCAGGCAGAGTAATGTGCCAGGTCCACTAAAAGTAAAATTAAAGGGTCCTGTATGATAATTTAAACACGTCTAAACAAGTGCTAAATACAGCTATTATGTGATGCACACACCTCAAAGTAAACAAAAAATATAATTTATCTTCCCAGGATGAGCCGTATCCTTTTTTATTTGGGGCTTACATGCTTTCTCCTCACACTGTGCAATGCAGAGTTGAAGGGTTTCACCAACATAGGCAGTGCTATCCATCCAGAAATCAATGGGCAGGACTAGGTATGGCCAGCTGCTGAATGACAAGTTACAGGCTGTAAATAAAAAGTTACATTGCTGATAGCTGTGTTAATTTTGTTGATGAAAATATTTTCGTCATAATTTTCGTCAGCAGCATATTTTCAGTGACAAAAACTAAACAAAAATAAAGTTTGTATTAAGTCAATTGATGAAAACTATGACTAAAGGAAATTACAATTTTCCTCAATGAACGAAAATGGAACAAAAATGGAACGAAAATGCGCGGGAGGGATGTTTCACTAAAGAGGAAAAATAAAGTTACCAAGCACTTTACTCACTCTCCACTATGATAATCTTTGCCTGCTTTCTGTGCAAAGGATTCAGACTGATGTGTGCTGGATTGGCACTACCTAGATTTCCTACTTATCTCTGCCCAGGACAGTGAACATTAAACTCAACCGTTGGTAATATGAGTAACAAAATAGCCCTCCTATCTCATATACCACCACTGCGCCTTAGACCTATATTCAAATTAATCTAGAGCTGACACTTTAAAGGATATAAATATTGTACACAGTGTTTCTTAGTGTGAAAATGAACTTAAACACAAAAATAAACACAGTGGCGCTGATAAAATTAATCCTATGCAAAAACACCTCAAAACAAGGATATACACATCGACTATGTACATCAAGAAATTAAATACACAAATAAATTAAATAACCACCCAGTGACAAGTGATAAATTGGAACCAAAAAATGAAAAAATGAAAAAATAAAAAATAAAAATCAGTTCATAATAGTCCTTTCACTGTGAACTTGCTTTTCTTTTCTTCCACCACACCCCAGTGCTTGGTGATCCCACTCCCTGTGGTAATCCACTTACCGACTCCTAATGCCCACACTCTCGTGTTAAGGCTTACACGCTTGTTGACCACATCACATGGGTCACATTGGCAGATCACAGTAACAGAATCGTGTGCAGGGACCGTTCCATATGTGAAGGATACAAAAAATACTCCAATAGTGCAAAACCGCTTGAAAATTTATTAAAAGCACTACAAATCTTTAGTATAAAACTCACATGTAACCAGTGTAAAAAACGCAAATGACACACTTTCCACTGCAAACCGATCTTCACAGCACAGCAACAGATATATACAGATCAGCTACTATATGGGTTGTGGTCACGGCGGACCCGAGCTGTGCAGGCGTTTCGATGTCTCTCTCACCTACTCCCGGCGTCTCACCGCTCTAACAGTGTAACACTTCCTCATACGATGTGGCAGCGTCACTCGTCATTGGTGGAATACGTCACACAGCCACGCCCCGACATGTTTCGTCACACACTGACTTACTCATGGGATTGGCTGTGTGGTGTGACGCTCATTCCTTTTATCCCCTCCTCTCGTCACCTGACTAACGAAGCCTCAACGCGCTTGCGCACATCTCGTGTCCCCGCAGCCACAACTTCTCCAGCTTTAAAGACCGGAACTAGATGCACATGATGTACATTCACTCCGCCCTATCTAAACAGCATAAATCATGGGCTTAAGATATCATTTATCAGTATAGCAGTGTGAGATTAACCCTACACTCATCTATGCGCGTACTTTGCATACATGTTACAAAGACAAAGATGCTAGCACTTCAATCACTGCAAAGTACACGGGGTTCAAAATATTCACTACTGCATATGGTGAAGAGTGTATCCAACACAAAAAAACATATAGCTATAAAAATAACAGTTTAAAATGTTGTAAATTCACAATAAAAAATTCATTAATCATTATGCACTACCACTAATACAATCCAACTCTGGTTATAATAGTATATAGATGTATATATAAAGCAATTCTACTAATGTCTTTCTCCTCATATAAATATGTCATTATATGTGGTGATCACAGTGCCCGATAGAGGTTTTAGGGCAGGGGGGTCCCTGATATCTCTAATATTATAGGAAAACCTGCCACTATATTATCCTAGATTCTCAGAATCAGGGTCATCCCCACGATCCGAGATCTCAGGCAACTTCCATGCTTTTCAAACTATCTCTCACGTCCTCTTAGCACCTATTTCCTTATTTAGATGATGCCTAATTGTGAGTGATCAAAAGTTTTAAACTCATATTGACATGAAATATTGAAATGAAATACCCTACTTTACTCATAAATTAATCCCTTAAAGGTGTGATTAGTCTAATATATGTGGATATTCCACTTCGAATAACTCCTACGTGAATAACGTGACAGTCACTCACACAGTGAGTTCCCGTATACTCCATACGGTGATGGGAGACTATTTAACCTAATAATTAATAATCAAAAATATTAACATATAATAATGACAAACCTAAATTACTCATAAATTTAACTCTTTAAAGTGTGGTTAATCTAACACATTAAATAATGCTCTTAAAGAAATCCCTACTTAAGTAACGTGACAATCACCGTGATGAAGTATGTTTGTACACATCTTTCCCATATTATTGTGGGGGAATACCCACCAAAAATGTGCAAAGCGCCAAAAACATATATATAAATAATCAGTAACAACAAACCCATATACCATCCTAAAACAATCCTATTGGACGTGAACCAATGTTGTGATATAGTGACTCTCGCCCCTATTCAAGAGTTTCCCACATCACACCCAGACAACCCCCAACCCTCTTTATTAGTATTCTTACTCATAACGACCAGTATTGTCTGATACCCAATATTACTTATGAGCATCATACTACATGATCCTAAGTCCCTTCCAAGAATCCTTTAAAAATCGTTTATAAAGCAGTTTAGATCCAGTTCGATATTTAACCCTCTGGGCGTCAAACATTTAAACAAGAATATCCATTGGGTTTCCTTTTGGCATAAGTCTCTCACCCTATTTGACCCTCTCCAGGTCGGATGCACTACATCAATGCCACAAAACTGTAGCAATGATGCATCCTGTTGATGTTTTTCTCTGAAGTGCAGCGAGACACTATGGTATTTATACCCGTTTTTAATGTTGGTCAGATGTTCTGCTATTCTAATTTTTAATAATCTCTTAGTTCTTCCTACATAGAATAGGCCACATGGGCACCACATAAGGTACACTACATGGGAGGTATTACACGTACTGAATTCCCTTATTTCAAACATTTCTCCTTCACTGTTAGTGACATTCTTCAGTCCTCTATGACTGGTTCTAACTGTCCTACAACAGACACATTTCCTGCAACAATAGAAACCTCTAAAATCTATTTTCATAGCCCTTGGAGGATCCAAGATCTTTTTGACTATCTGGTTTCCAAAATTTGGGGCCTTCCTATAGATGAATTTCGGCCGTTGCGGTAATATCTCTCTTAAATGTCTATCCTGACATAAGATGTGCCAGTGTTTTTGATATATACTCTCAATTTCTTTATATTGACTGTGAAAGCCTGAAATAAAACTCAATTGATGTTGGTTAGTGGGGTCCGAGTGTTCCTTCTTCTGGAGGCACTGACTTCTAGGGATCTCTGCCACCTCATGTATTAATTCTTCCAATTTTTTGTCTCCATAACCTTTCTGCACAAATTTCTCTTTCAGGTTATTAGCTTGCTCTAAGTAATCTTCCATCTTTGTGCAATTCCGACGGACCCTCAAAAACTGTCCCTTCGGGATATTCCTTATCCATGCAGGGTGATGTCCACTCCTGATGGACAGATAGCTGTTGCGGTCCGTCGGTTTGAAATACATCTTAGTGTTCAAACCATTAAATTGTTTTTCTATGGTGACATCAAGGAAGTGAATGGTTGTCTCACCTATTACATATTCCAGCTTGATGTTATTAGTGTTATTATTGAGGTCCTCCAAAAATTCCACCGCAGATTCCCTAGAGCCCTCCCAAATAAACAGGAGGTCATCTATAAATCTGCGGTAGAATTTTAACTGGGGTATGCTTTTATTGAAAATCCGTCTGTCCTCCCACTCTGCCATGAATAAGTTGGCTAGGCTGGGGGCATACTTAGCCCCCATCGCCACGCCAACCTTCTGAGAGTAAAACTGGCCACCATACCAGAAATAATTATGAGTCATACAAAACTCAAGCGCCTGACCCAAAAACCTCTTCTGCATATCGGGCACCTCCTCCCGCCTACTCAATGCCCAATTAAGGGCCAGAGACGCATCCTCATGCTGTATGATGGTGTATAAGGACGCGACGTCTGCCGTCACTAAATATAATTCAGAGGAGAAATCCAACTGTACCTGATCCAACAATACCAATAACTCTGAGGTGTCTTTCAAGTAGGCCTTAGTTGCCCTCACGCTTGGCTGGAGAAACTTGTCTAAATATTCTCCTAACCTCGCGGTTACAGACCCAATGCCATTTACAATTGGTCTAGGTGGTGGGCAATCAGTGCTTTTATGTACCTTGGGTAGCGTGTAAATAATAGGCACCCGGCATGCACTAGGGACAAGGTATCTTTTTTCTTTAGAATTCAAAGCTCCCATGTGATAACCCCACTCAATTAATGAGATTAGTTGGTCCCTATACTCCTCCGTGGGATCTCTCTTAAGTTTCCTATAAGTAGATTGATCATCAACCAATTCCATCAACTGATTATGGTAAAATGCCTTTGTCATCACTACTACCCCTCCTCCTTTGTCCGCTGGCCGGACAATGATGTTTTTTCTATTTTCTAAGGACGAAACACCTTCCCTAATATAGTGAGGATTGATGCCTCTTTTTGGTACTAAATCTTCAATATCACTAATAACCAATTTCTTGAAAACCTCTATGAAATGGTTACTCGGGTTTTGAGGGTTAAATATCGATTTGTTTTTCAAACCACTATCTATTTTATTAGATGGTCTATTAGCTCTGACCGTAGCTTCGACCGGGTGGCTTAAGAAGTATGTTTTTATATTCATAGACCTGATGAACTTGTGCGTGTCAATGTACACCTCGAACTTATTCATTACTCTCTTAGGTGCACATTTTAAACCCAAGTGGAGTATATTAAGCTCTTTATGATCCAATTCAACTCCACTTATGTTGTAAATGCCCGTATCTATGCGTTTCTCGAGCGTTTTCTTGGGTTGTCTGGATTTTCCTGCCCTGCATCCCCTTCTTCTTTTCTTGGGGGCATGCCACCCTTGTTTTGTATATGGGGGGGTCCGTTTCTCCCTCCCTCCTTCTGATATATTGGTCGGGAGTTCCCTCTCGGTGTCCCCCCCCTCCCACCCCTCCCCCGTTGTCCTAAAAAAGGCCCATTGTATGGTGGGTCAGGGTAGTAACCCTCATTATCCAAAGCTGAATATCTATTGTATAAGGGAACCCCATTCCCCCGCTCCACCTGATAATTAGGAGGGGGGTGTGTTCTCCACTGTTGGAACTCTTGTGGGGGAACACCATACTGTGGGACATTCCCCAAATATGGTCCAGGGGATTGATACTCATACCCCCCCCTTCCCTGTTGGTTGAACCTCGGGGAATGATAATTGTAATTATAAGCTTCCCTACTCTGCTGGGGTGGCTTCGGGGATTGGTACTGGTACCCGCCCCTGCCCTGTTGATATGGTCTGGGAGAATAATAGTGGCCACTCCTTTGATTTCCTCTATTCCTGTGGCCGCCATTATTACGTGTGGTCACATTCCTTCCCAGTTCCTCTCTATTATTCCCTTGCTTTGGTTCAATTTTATTTAAATCAGGGTTGGGGGTGGGATTGCTCTTACTTGGCTCCAGACATTGACTCTCAGTCTGGTTAATATGCGTAGTTACCCCAATATTCTGCCACGCATAGATCTTATCTGTTTTAAAGTCATTAGAGTCTCTCAAATACTTTTTGACCTTCTTTTTCTGTGTTTCCCGGTCGATTTTTTCTAACTTTTTCTTGATGTTAATGTTGAAATCTTTCATCTGATTAGAATCCTTAAAGGGTTCCAATTTTTCTTGTATGATTCTGATTTTCTCATTAATTAATCCTAACTTAATCTGCTTTCTATTTAAAACAAGACTCTGTAGGTCCCTACCTGCTTTATTAAAAAACTCCTTCCATTCATCAACATACTTTTGATCATTAAGCCCATCCTGAGGGGAAACCTCCCACCTCAAGCTCCTAAAAATTAAATTCTCTTTCTGGTAGTGCTCAACATTAAACGTTCAGCAGTAAACAAGATCTAGTGTGCACTAAATAAAATATTCACTACATCAAAATGCCTAAAGGAACACAGTCTCCTCTCTGTCCCGCTCCCTCCTATACCTCTCTTCTCCCTCCTTCTCTTTCCATCTCTTGCCACCCTTCTCTCTTTCTCCCCCCACCCCTATTTTCCCTCCATCTCTTTCTCTCCCCCTCTGTATCCCTCCACATCTCTCCCTCCTTCCCTCACTATCCCTCCATATCTGTCTCTCCGCACTCTCTTTTATCCCCTCCCTATCTCTCCCCATCTCTCTCTCTCCCCATCTCCCTCTATCCTCCTCTCTCTCTTTCTCCCCTCCTCTCTCTCCCCTATGCCTGTCTCTCCTCATCTTTTTATCCTCCCTCACTCCCCATTCTTTGCTCTCCCCTTTCTTTCTCTTTTCCCCCTCTCCCTTCTCTCTCTCTCTCTCTCCCTCCCCTTCTCTCTCCCCTGTTCTCTCTCTCCCCCTCTGTTTGTCTCTCGCCTTCCTCTCTCTCTCCCCTCCTTTCTCACATCTCTTTCCCTCCTTTTTATCCTCATCCCTCCCTGTCTCTCTCTCCCTCCCCCTCTCTCCTCCCCTCCCTTCTCCATGCTTTTTTTTTATTCCCCTCTCCCCCTCTCTCCCTCATTCACCCTCTCACTCTACCCTCCTTTTCTCTTCTTCCCCCTTCTTTTTCTCTTTCTCCCCTGTTTTCTCCCCTCCCTCTCCCCTCTACCCCCTTTCTCTCTCTCCTATCATCCTATCCTTCTCTTTCCACCCTCTTTATCTCTCTCTCCCCTTCCCTCTATTTATCCCCTTCCCTTTTTCTCTCCTCTTTTTCCCTCTCACTCCATTTCTTTCCCCCCTCATGTCCCCATCTCTCCTTGCCTTCCTGCCTCTCACTCTTCTGCCGTCTCCCCCTCTTATCCTCACTTTCACTCTTCCTCTCTCTCCCCCTTCTTCCCTTTCTCTTCCCCCTTCTCTCATTCTCCCATTTTCTCCCCTCCCTCTTCCTGTTTCTCCACACTCCCCCTTTTTCCTCTCCCTCTTTCCCCACTCCCCAGTCCCATTAATTTCTTTTTTCTCTCCTCCCCTTCCCGCTTTCTCTCCCCCCTATTTTCCTTCTCACATCTCTCCCTCCTCGATTCTCATTCTTCCTCCCTCTTCTTCCCTTTCTTTTCTTTCACCCTCCTTCTCTCACTATTTTACCCCTTTTCCTGCTCTCCCTCTTGCTTTTCCTCACCCTCCCTTTCTCCTTATTCCATTTTTTTCTCTGTTTCTAAGTCTCCCCTCTCTTTCTCCTGCCTCCTCTCTTTCTTGCTTTCTTTCACTGTGATATCATTTTGTGTACATATGTAATGGAAGAATTTATTTTTCATAAAATAAGCCATTGTGCATGTGTGTCTGTGACATACTTTCTTGTAGCACAGTAATTGGGGGTATTTTGTGGGTATAAATGTGTGCAGTGTATACAGTGGGTTTCCCCTGGGTACTCCGGTTTCCTCCCACACTCCAAAGACATGCTGGTAGGTTAATTGGATCCTGTCTAAATTGTCCCTAGTATGTATGAATGTAAGTTAGGGACCTTAGATTGTAAGCTCCTTGAAGGGAGGGACTGATGTGAATGTACAATGTATATGTAAGCGCTGCGTAAATTGATGGCGCTATATAAGTACCTGAAATAAATAAATAAATAAAATATACAGTGAACAGGCACATATTCTGTTTAATTCTTCTTTAGGCCACTGACTCTTAAGCCCCATTCACATTTGAGCTGAATGTCTTTGGTCATTTTTCTGGTGTCTTTTATAAGCATTTGTAAAGGTAGTTTTGCATGTTCCAGCCTTGAGCGTCTCTTTATTATTTTTGGCCAATGGAAAGTTACTAGGCATTAAAACTCTAAAAGAACATGTGATATAGGATTTTTGTGCACCCCCAATGAAGTCTATTAGGGCCAAAAAGTACTACTCTGCTCCAAAAGAAGCCCATGTTTGTTTTTAAGCAATGAGCTTCAAGCGACCCTATACTCAGATGTGAGTGGGCACCATTGAAAATAATGGGAATACTAATGTAGATTGCTTCAAAACTCTCAGGTTTAAATGTAGTCTGAGATGCAATCTGACTATATACACTGTTTACCAGGGCACGCTGTGTGCACCACAGAAGTGGATTTCTCTGGTATATGCCAGGATGCCCCAGGTCTTTCATTAACCTAGTCATGCTAGCATTTTGTCATAGTTTTGACATTTACATACAGTATTTAAATATCTATTGTTTTAGTGGATGACCAAAGCATGAATAGAAGTAAAAGAAAGGTATAACTAATGGGTGGACAATTCAGTGAATGTGTTTCTTTGCCATGCATGGGAATAATGCAGGCTCATTTTCATGATTGGATGCTAGCCCATTTTATGGAAAGTAAGTATAGTTTGTTATTTTGTTTTTTCTATTACTTCAAACAGATCCTCATTTGAAGCCACTTCAAGACCGCAATGCGGCTTTGAAGTGGTTTACAGGGTTAAAGCTATTAGCCATAACCCCCTTTTTTTTTTCTCTGCAGGCAGCCGGCTTTCTCATCAACGGGTCCCCTCTCGCCATCGCTGGTGTTTCTTGGACTTACCGTTTGCACCGGCTCATCCAAGAAATGATCCAACGGTGTGGCCAGCTGGTCCCAGGGGGTGATCAAAGACTAGATTATCTTTGATCACCTCTATGGCCTTGGAGGACCAGAGCGACGTCATGATGTCACTTCTGGTCTAGGGTGAAAGTAAACAACATTTTTTTTTTTAAAGTAAAAGATTTTTTTTTATCTTTTGCTTTTAAAGGTAAAGGAGAGATTTTGGGTCTCCAAATCTCTCCATAAAGAGGAACTATCATCCGTATTTCTATTACAAGGCCTGTTTACATTCCTTGTAAAAGGAATAAAAGTGATAAAAAAAATTAAAGGGACGGTGTGAAATTTAAAAATAAGAAGTAAAATAAATAAGACATTTTTTTAACCTCCCTGGCGGTATGATTCTTTCTGATTTTAGGTGCTGAAAGCGGTACAATTATTTTGCATGGAAATTTGGCGTTTTATATTGTAGGTCTGTAATTATTAACAATAACACACTTAAATCTGTCCAAACAAGAGTCTAGTAGATATCCCGGGTATGATAAAGTTTGAAACACAAAAACATAAATTATAATATAATAAAAAAAAAAATAATTAAAAAAAATAAAAATAAATAGTAATAAAATAAATTTCCTCACGATTCACTATCGCTCAATTCTGCAAGTGTTCTAATTTACTATCGCTGTTTTCTAGCTGGTCTAAAGCCATTTTTGACGTAAAGGGACACTTTTTGGTTGCTATGGACAATCTCCAGTTTCCAGGCAGAAAGAACAGTATATGCAATATAAAACTGCATGCAGGGCATGGGCCAGAGCACTGGGGACAAATGGGATGTGAAATGATTTCATACAGTACTGTAATCTGTAAGATTACAGTACTGTATGTGTTATGCTGTTTACATTTTTTTGAATTTGCCGCCAGGCTCCGCCCCCGTGCGTCGCGACGCTCGCAGGGAACGGAGCCTGGCACAGAGAGGCTTTGGAACAGGACTGCGGGGGACATCGCAGGATCCCGGGGACAAGGTAAGTAAGGAGGCACCAGGATCCTGCGATGCAATCCCGAGTGTGGCTCGGGGTTACCGCTAATGGTGCTGAATTTTAACCCCGAGCCACACTCGGGAAAACCGCCAGGGAGGCTACAGCACCCCATACCTCTGTGCTCACATGCAGAAGCAAACGCATACTTAAGTCGTATATAAACGATGATCGCACCACACATGTGAGGTATCGCCGTGAACCTTAGAGTGAGAGCAATAATTCTAGCACTAGACCTCCTCTGTAACTCCAAAAAGGTAATCTGTAAAAATGTTTAAATCATCGCCTATGGAGATTTTTAAGTTTTGTAGTTTGTCGCCATTCCATGAGCACGCGCAATTTTAAAGTGTCACATGTTAGCTATCTTTTTACTCAGCACAACATCATCTTTCACATTTAAAAAAAGGGGGGTATATATTGTGTTTTGTTTTTTTAAATTCATTAACCACTTGCAGACCTGCTCACGCAGATATACTGCGGCAGGTCGGCTCTCCTGCGTGAATCGCCATACCTGTACGGCTGCTCATGCAGGCACAGTTGCCTATTACAGAGGCAGAATGGGGAACTGCCTTTGTAAACAAAGCGATTCACCGTTCTGATAGGGGACATGTCAGAGATCTACTGTTCCCAGTGATTGGGAACAGTGATCTCTGTCATGTCCCTGGTAGCCCACCCCCCTTACAGGTAGAACACACTGAGGGAACACAGTTAACCCCTTGAGTGCCCCCTAGTGTTAACCCCTTCCCTGCCAGTGTAATTTTTTACTTTGATAAGTGCATTTGTATAGCACTGATCAATGTAATAATGTCACTGCCCAAGAAGTGTAATTTGGGGTCATATATGTCCGCCGCAATGTTGCAGTCCTGCTAATAATCGCAGATCACAGCCATTACTAGTAAAAACAATAAAAAAATAAAAGTCCCCAAATCTATCCCAAAGTTTGCAGATGCGATATGTTTTGCGCAAACCAATCAATATACACCTATTGTGATTTTTTTTTTTACGCCAAGGAGATCAAATACCACCAAAAGAAAGCTCTATTTGTGGGGAAAAAAAAGGACGTCAAATTTGTTTGGGTACAATGTCGCACGACCGCATAATTGTCAGTTGAAATAACGCAGTGCTGTATCGCAAAAATGGCCTGGTCATTAAGGGGCAAATCCTTTCGGGGCTGAAGTAGTTAAAGTGTATTTTTTCCAAAAATGTTGTTTAAAAAACCACTGCGAAAATACGGTGTGACATGAAAAATTGCAACGATTGCCCTTTTATTCTGTAGACTCTCTGCTAAAAAAAAATGTAAAAGGTTTGGGGGTTATAAGTAATGTTCTAGCAAAAAATACTGATTTAAACTTGTAAACAAAAAGTGCCATAAAAAGCTTTGTCTTCAAGTGTACACTGCAATTTTGTGTATGGTTTATCCAGAAGGTATGCATGTTAGTAACTGTCTCTAGGCAGCAGTAATTCTTATCAATAATTACCTACGTTTTTTTCTCAGCTACTCTATAGAAATGTAGTACTGCCTGTTATATTTTTAAAGACAGTAACACCATAACAAGAATGTTGACCTTTCTCTATTATCATCAATGAATGAGAAGATGCGGTCTTTTCTCTAATGACTTTCTGTGTATTTGTTTGTGACGTTAAATCAGTTCTGTTTATGTGAGTATGAAAAGTGTTACATGCATAACTCTGTGTTGTGGTTGTGGTTTAGTGTATGATACATGCCCTTTAAAAGCAACAACTAAAAGCTCTGTTTTAAAGTATTATGTGCTACAAAAAAGCACCAGTATTTTTAATTTTAGGTAATAAATGTTTAATGTACACCATATTAGTCATTCTAAACAGAGGCTTACTTATTGACATTTTATTGATGTATGATAAAATAAGATAAAATAAGTTACCCAGTACATTATAAATCTTAACATAAATAAGTTCAGGATTACATTTATTTCTAAAGTTTTTAATATACATCATATTAATGGATTGGTTAATGTAAAGTGTATTGGAAGTGGCATATACTGCTAATATTTAGCATAAATAACAATTAATAGGTATACTTGATACAGGGGCACTGCCATGAAGTGCATGCACATATAAAAAAAAAGTTTTTGAATACCAATCCGCAAGTAATGGACCCTCCTTTTTATGTGACATAAAGGGAGACATGGAAAAAAACTTCATTAATTTCTAATACATGCTTTGGGGATGCCTTTAAGCTGTATGCGATCTTTTAAAATAGTACAAGTCTCATGGAAAGCATCAGTGACAATGTATTCTGGTGCCACATATTTTGCTTGTGTATTACATTTCTTTAACCACTTTCCATCCATAGGCTGTTTATAAATGGCCTGGATTCAAGGGGTTAAAACAAGTTCATGGCTGCAGCTGGAACTGTGAGCTTGATATTTTTTTTTTTCAGCCAGTGACCAGACGTATACTGAAAGCGATCCTAATTGCTTTGGAGCCACTTGACCTGCACTTGGGATCGCTGAACGCCCCCAATCCGAAACCGCTCCCCACTTCACTCACCACAATTTCCAGGCTCTTCTGTCCATCTAGAAAGTACAAGGCTGTGGTAAATACTTCAGGATTTTCTGGTCTCCTCTACAACTAATGAACTCAGAAGCAATGATCATTTCATCACTTCTTTATTTATTATTATTATTATTATTATTATAATACAGGATTTATATAGCACCAACAGGTTGTGCAGCGCTTTACAACATGAGGGCAGACAGTACACTTACAATACAAATCAATACAGGAGGGATCAGAGGGCCCTGCTTGTTAGAGCTTACAATCTAGAAGGGGGGGGTCAAGTGGAAACAAAAAGGTAATAACTGTGGGGGATGAGCTCATGGAAAAAATGAAAATACAGTTGTTAAGTGTGGGTAGGGTAGGCTTCTCTGAAGAGAAGGGTTTTCAGGGATCGTCTAAAAGCTAATAGAGTAGGAGATAAGCAGACAGATTGGGGTAGGGCATTCCATAGGATTGGAGAGGCTTTGGAAAAGTCCTGGAGGCGAGCGTGGGAGGAGGTGACGAGGGAGCTAGAGAGCAGGAGGTCTTGAGAGGAACGAAGAGAACGAGTAGGTTGGTATTTAGAGACTAAGCTAGCGATGTAGCTGGGGGGGAAATTGTGGATGGCTTTGTACGTAGTTGTTAGAATTTTGAATTTAATTCTTTGGCCGAGCGGAAGCCAGTGGAGGGATTGACAGAGAGGAGTGGCAGACACAGAGCGATTGGTAAGGTGGATGAGTCTGGCAGCGGCATTCATGATGGATTGAAGAGGTGATAGACTATGTAGAGGTAAGCCAATGAGAAGGGAGTTGCAGTAGTCGAGGCGAGAGATGACCAGCGAGTGAATTAAGAGCTTTGTTGTGCCATTGGGTAGAAAGGGGCGTATTTTGGAGATGTTGCAGAGGTTGATGCGGCAGGATTTGGACAGTGATTGGATGTGTCGCTTGAAGGAGAGTTCAGAGTCAGACTTCTGTAGTTCAGAGTTGTCATTCCCCAACCTCCTCTAAAACTAATTAACCCAAAAGCATTGTCACCTTTGAGGTTAAGAGCTCCTTGACTGCTGTAACCATGGGAGCAGCTAATTAAAGTGTGGTTCCACCCCAAAAAAAAAAAACTACATGAAAAATCCTAAAAAAAAATACAAAAAAACATTTGGATATTTTTTTTTTTTACTTACCTCTAAATGCCTGTTGCTAGGGGGTCCCTCGTAGTCTGCCTCTTCCAGTTCCTGGGCTGGTGACATAACTTCCCCCTCGGCACAGGAAGGGCTCAGCTCTGCTCCCTCCCTCCTGTCAATCATCTGGGACCCATTACAGGTCCCAGGTGACTGAGCGGCCAATCACGGCGCGCGGCCACAGCCCGGCACCCACAGTTGCAATGCCGGTGCCGCTGAACGGAGGGGGGGACGAGCGGGGCTTCGATCCCCCGCATCGCTGGACCCTGAGACAGGTAAGTGTCCAATTAAAAGTCAGCAGCTGCAGTATTTGTAGCTGCTGACTTTTAATTTTTTTTTTTTTTGACTGGCCCTCCTCTTTAAATACATTCTGTGCTTTATGAGCTGCAGTGGAGGGCAGAGGTGACAATGGGGGGGGGGGGGGTTCTAATAGCTTATTAGCCCTCTTGTGATAGTAATAAATTTAAACTGACACTAAACTCTGGTTTAAAGAAAAAAAAACTATCCAAGTATGTATTCCTAACTCAAAATTTACCTTTTAGTGCTTTTAGCCTCCTCTAGACCTTTCATTTTCTTTTTTGTCCTGCTACGATGTGACTTCCTGCTAGAGGGAGATTTCATCACTCATTCCTGAGATGGACTAGAGATCATGAACTATGGGATATTGGGATATTAGATATGGGAGTATAGAGCAGTGCACATGACTGCAACTGCACTGCTTGTTTCAAACAAACTGAAGTGAGGGGGGAAGGAGAGGTTCAGAAGCTTATGGAGGACTTTACAAGGAGGCATAAAAATACAGTAAGAAATGATTTCACAAAAAATAGATTACAGGGCCATTCAGTGAGAGATGTGTATAGAATATTTTTGAAGACTATGGATCAGGGGCGGACTGACCATTCGGGCACTCGGGCACTGCCCGAGGGCCCCATGCCTCTAAGGGGCCCCATCAGGGTTTCCAGCCTCAATAAAACCAGGGAGAGTATGTAAAAATCTGTGTTTTTAAAAAATAACCCAAGATTATAGCTGTCCTGCCTCTCCAGTACCTTTTCAGTGTGTGTATGTGTATTCTGTGTGTGTGTATACTGTGTGTGTATATTGTGTGTCTGTGTGTGTATACTGTATGTGTGTGTGTGTATACTGTGTGGCCCCATAATCTATTGCCTGGGGTCCCCATAATCTCCTATTGCCTGGGGGCCCCATAATCTCCTATTGCCCGGGGGCCCCATAATCTTCTCCTATTGCCCGGGGCCCCATAATATCCTATTGCCCGGGGGCCCAATGAGTTGTCAGTCCGCCCCTGCTATGGATTGTTTAGTGTCTCGTTAAATGAAAAAAGTGTTAAAAAATAATAAATTATATAAAAAAAAAATAGAAGCAACCCTGGCTCTCTGCACACATGACTGCAAATATGTGCTTAGAGTTATCATGTATGTTCAAACAGCGATTGAGCTGCATGTGAGGTATTGCCAGAAATGCAGTGAAAAATACAGTGAGAACATACATTTTAGGTATATCATTCGTGATTAAGTCTAAACTGGTGAGCTGTAAAGTCTTTTAAAGTGTTGCCTACAGACAATTTTGGGTACTGTAGATTTTTTGCCATTTCACAGGCAAGGTAAAGCTTGAAATGTTTGGTACCTATTTACTCGATGCAACCCCATCTTTTATATTTTCCCAAAGATTTGGATGTTATATTGTTTGTATTAAAATTCAATTTAGTGTATTATTTACTGAAAATATGAAAATAGTTGGGCAAATATTGTGTGACATATTAAATTGCAACCACCACAATTTTATTCTACAGGGACTCTATTTTCAGAAAATAAAATAAAATTTTATAGCAAAAAATGCTAATTTCTACATGTTTGAAAAAAATGTACAAAATTGCCCCAGACCTGAATTGGTTAGTTTAACCACTTCAGCCCTGGAAGGATTTACCCCCTTCTAAACAGAGCACTTTTTGCGATTCGGCACTGCGTCACTTTAACTGACAATTGCGCGGTTGTGCGATGTTGCACCCAAACAAAATTGATGTCCTTTTTTTCCCACAAATAGAGCTTTCTTTTGGAGGTATTTGATCACCCCTGCAGCTTTTATTTTTTGCGCTATAAACAAAAAATTTACACGTTAGTGTAGTGCGTCCTCTGCAGAGTGTGCACCTAAAGCTACCTGAAGAAAATTGGTGGTGTTCTTCTGATCCTATTATTCCCACAGGCAGCTGCAGTATTTACAGTTAGTGTAGTGCGTCCTCTGCACAGTGTGCACCTAAAATTACCAGAAAAAAATTGGTGGTGTTCTTCTGATTCTATTAGTACTGCAGGCAGCTGCAGTATTTACAAGTTAGTGTAGTGCGTCCTCTGCACAGTGTGCACCTAAAGCTACCTGAAGAAAATTGGTGGTGTTCTTCTGATCCTATTAATACCACAGGCAGGCATCTACAGTATTTACAGTTAGTGTACTGTGTCCTCTGCACAGTGTGCACCTAAAGCTACCTTTTTTTATTAGCTTTTCTTTTTTTTTCCCACTTCAGCGAAATTTTCTGAGAGACTTATTTCAACTTTGCAGCTCAATTTTGTCCCAGCTCATTTTCACATCATAGTGGCTTATTCGACAAAATCTTTATTAAATATTATAAAACTGCTCCTACTACCTTACCTATTCCTTATCTATCTTTCCCTCTTCCCGTTATCTATCCCGTCCCCCCTTATTTGGTTTGTTTCTTTCTAGGTCCCTTCAATTTCTAACTCGCTGCCCTTCACCTTCTTTCATCTTTTCCAAATAATTATCCAAGGCTTTGAAGTTTTTCCAACCATCCCAGGTGCTAGTGTGCTTCCTATGGTGTCCTCTATCCCTACTGTTCGATAGATCTATTTTACAGTAATAATCTATTTGTTCAAACCATTCTCTTATTACTGGTTTTTCACTACTTAGCCATTTTTTTGGAATCAAGCCCTTTGCAGCATTCAGAAGTTTTGGGGTTATTGTTCTCATGTATTGTTTCTTTGGGGTTTTAGAATCATGAAATAAACAATTCCATATATTTTGTTCTATTTTCTCACCAGTTATCTCCTTTATATTACTCAGTATTTCTTGCCAATACTCCTTTATTTTTGGACACTCCGACCATATCTGAACCATCGTTGCCCTTTGCTTGCAGTTTCTCCAACATAATGGTGAACTCTCTGGTTGATATCTATGGGTTCTCTCTGGGGTCAAGTACCATCTTGCTAAAAATGTATAATTCATTTCAATGGTATTCATATCCCATGCATTATTGTATCCCATTCTTATCATCTTTTCCACGTGGTGATCTTCTAACTTTAATTCCAGTTCCTTTTCCCATTGTTCAATGTAGGCTGGTCTTCCTTTTCCTTCTAGGTCTGTCAATATTCCGTAAATTTTTGATATTCCATTTTTCAGTGGCATTTGGGTAAAGCAGAGTTTTTCCAATGGGCTTAATTAACCCTTCGCCTCTAATTGGATGTGGTAGTGTATTTACTAAGTGCCTTAATTGGTAAAATTTCCATTCACTTATCTTCCACCCATTGTGTTCTTCTAATTCTAATCATGTTTTCATCTTTCTTTTTATGATAATATCTTTCAGTTGTGGATTTCTTCTCTCGTGACCGGCAAATATCTGATTCCCTGGTATAAAAAAATTTGTTCCCGTAAGAGCCATTAACGGTGAATTATATATCCATTCATTTTTCCCGTGTACTGTGTCCCAAATTTTAAAAACATTTTTAGTCAAATCATGAGTTTGCGGGTCAATTATTCTAAAGTTGCGTGGTATCCATATCCACCCACTTTTTTTCACTGTTTCCGTTCGTCCACTCAATCATTCGTGACAAAACTATTGCTTTATAATACCGGTTTATGTCTGGTGCTGCTAGCCCTCCGTGTTCCCTTTTCCTCATGATTTGTGCAAATTTAATTCTCGGCTTTTTGTTTTGCCAAATGTATTTTATCAATATTGTTTTAATTATCTTGAAAAAACTCTGTGGAATCCCGATTGGCAACATCTGAAATGTGTATATTATTTTTGGTAATACCATCATTTTAAACATGTTTATTCTACCAATCCATGATATTGGTTGTATACTTCGTTTTTTTATTTCTTCTTTGATCTCATTAATTAATGGTATGAAATTTGCCGGACATATTTTTTCAACCGTTAGTTTAATTCCCAGGTATTTTATTTCTTCTTTTGCCCATGTAAATGGAAATTCTTTTTGGAGGATCTGTACTTCGCTTTTTCCTACTCCAATATTTAGTACTTCTGTTTTTACTGGATTTATTTTAAAATAAGAGAGTTCCCCATATTCTTTCACCTCTTTAATTATATTTGGCAAAGTCACTCTTGGGTTAGTTACAAACATCAGAATATCATTCGCGTATGCCGCGATTTTTTGTTCTTTTTCTCCAACTCTCACACCTCCTACATCTTGATTATTTTGGAGTGTCGCCAAGAATGGTTCCATTGCCAGTACATATAACATAACTTGTCGTGTTCCATTGAACATCTCAAACACAGGTGAGAGTTTCCCGTTGACCTTTACCATCTTATAAAGGTTTTTTATCCACTTCATAATTTTTGGACCCATTCCTAGGTGTCGCAGCCTGTCCATCATGAACCCCCAGTCTACCCTGTCAAATGCTTTCTCTGCATCTAATGACAGGAGTAGAGCTGGGGATCCGCTTGGTTTCCCCTTACATAACATCAAAATAGTTTTTATACTATTGTCCCATCCTATTCTGGCACAAATCCAGTCTGGTCAGGGTTTATCCAAAGTGGTATTATTTTTTTTTAATCTAGTAGCTAAGATTTTTGCATACAGTTTTGTATCGGCATTTAATAAGGCAATTGGCCTATAACTCGAACAGTTGGTTTTATCTTTTCCCTCTTTGGGTATGATTGTAGTAGGTAGGCTAATAATGATTCTCGTCTTACTTCTTCTTTTTCTTCTATGTTGTTCAAATATTGATATAGCTTTGGGATTAGTTGTTCTTAAAAATTTTTTGTAATATTTGATCATAAACCCGTCTGGTCATGGGCTTTTTCCTACTGGGGTTTCTTTTATAGCCAGTTTGATCTCTTCTTGTGTTATCTTCTTTTCCAGCTCTTTTAATTGTTCAGGTTGAATTTTTGGTAATTTTGCTTTTTTTAAATAGACTTGTATCTTCTTTTTTCTTGTTTCTTCTTCTAGTTGTGATTCCTGTTTTTTTATATTATATAATCAGCTGAAATATTGTTGAAAGGCTATTGCAATATCCGATGTCTTGTTTACTAGTTCTCCTTTCTCATTTTTGATCTTCTCAATATAATTTAGAGCCTTCTTTTTTCCTACCATGTTTGCAAGATATTTTCCTGGCTTATTACCCCATTTAAATCTCTCTTGTAATACCCTGTTGAACTCCCTCCTCCCTTCTAGTTCCATCCACTCCTTCAGTTGTTCTCTTTTTAAGATTAGGGTCCGATATATTTCTTTTTTTGCTTGCTTTTTATGCCTTTGTTCCAGTTCATGTATTTCCTTTATAGTTCTCATCATATTTATTCCTCTTTCCTTCTTTTTTCCTGCTCCAATGGATATTAATTTACCCCTAATGACGGTCTTATGTGCCTCCCAGATAGTTGCTTTTGACAGTTCTGGGGTGTCATTTTCCTGGAAATATTTATCGATCTCTTCTGTTACAATTTTTTCAGTTTCCTTATCTTCAAATAAGTCTTCATTTATTCTCCATGTACCTTTCCCAGCGGATTCCCCCTGTAATTTCATCTTCAGCATTACTGGGGAATGATCTGAAGCAGTTATTATTCCTATTTTTGTTTCTATTATTTCCTCCAGGCTTCTGTGTTCCACCATAATATAATCTAACCTGGAGTACGTTCCATGTGTTGATGAATGAAATATATAATCTTTTGTACTTGGATGTTGTATTCGCCATTGATCTACTAGTTAATATTCATATAGTTTTTTTTAACTTCCTAAGTTGTCTTATTTCTCTATCTATTGCGTTGGAAGTGCTGTCTAATCTGTGATCCATGGAAAAATTGAAGTCTCCTGCCAGTATTAATTTACCTTGTTTGAATTCCATTAGGTCTTTCAATATTCCCATCAGGTGTTTTTTAGGTTTTGTGTTGGGGCAGTATACATTAGCAAGTGTGTACTTTATACCTTGTATAGATCCTCTAAGGAAGAGGAAACGTCCTTCTGGGTCAACTTTTCTCTGTTCTATTATAAAACGAATATTTTTCCTCATTCCAATAGCCACTCTTTTTGCCCTTTTAATTAGTGAATCTCCACAGAAGCATGTTGGTATAATTCTTGAGTAAATTTTAATATTTGAATCTTGGGTAATGTGTGTTTCCTGGAGAAATGCTATTTCAGCCTTACTTCTTTCCAATTCTTGTAACATTATACGTCTTTTCCCTGGTGAGTTTACTCCTCTGACATTATATGACAGAATTTTTACACTATTCGTATCTTCCATTCCTTTCTAGTTTCCACGTGTCCCCCCAGGTCCCAACCCCCTGGCCCGAGCAGAGCACCGGGGAGGGCCCATGGGTAGACACGCGGGTGTGACTTACCGTATTTATCGGCGTATAACGCGCACTTTTTTCCCCTTAAAATCAGGGGAAAATCGTGGGTGTGTGTTATACGCCGATCCCCGCTAATTGTGATCTATCGGCGGCGATCGCCGCCAACATTCACATAGCGTGTCGTTTTAAATATGGCGGAGTTCGGAGGGACTCGGCGGCGCTGAACGAGTGCTGCCGAAATCACAGTGACTGCTTGGAGCCGAGATACACATAGTCGAGTGTATTCGGCTCTTTCCTGCGCCGCTCACAGTCACGCCCAGTCCTGCCATATGACCTGTGTTATGTCCATCATAGGGCGGGACTGGGCGGGACTGTGAGCGGCGCCAGAAAGAGCCGAATACACTCGACTATGTGTATCTCGGCTCCAAACAGTCACTGTGATTTCGGCGGCGCTCGTTCAGCGCCGCCGAGTCCCTCCGAACTCCGCGGCACCATATTTAAAACTACATGCAGCTATGTGTATGTCGGCAGCGGCGGCAAGCATGGACACTGGGGGCAAGGCTGCACTGACCACTGGGGCAAAGCTGCACTGACAAGGCTGCACTGGGGCAAAGCTGCACTGACAAGGCTGCACTGACAAGGCTGCACTGGGGCAAAGCTGTACTGACAAGACTGCACTGGGGCAAAGCTGCACTGACAAGGCTGCTATGGACACTGGATCAAGGCTGCACTGACACTGAAAAGGCTGCAATGACACTAACAAGGCTGCAGATGAACACTGATGAGGCTGCAGATGAACACTGATGAGGCTGCATTGATGGGCATTTTAATGTAAGTTTTTTTTTCCTTAAAATTCTCTCCTAAACTTGGGGTGCGTGTTAAACGCCGGCGCGTGTTATACGCCGATAAATACGGTAATTTTATTCTTGGCCGAAGGGTCTCTATATCTTCTTATGTAAACAAACCTCCTCCCACCCTTTCTCCTCCCCCTACCCCATATTTTCCCTCCTCTCTCCTCTCCCCACTCCCCGCCCCCCTTTGTTGTTGATGTTTTGACCTCATGATCTCTAGAGCAGAAGACATTTTTGTTTTGTGGGGCACTCCCTTGCCCCCTCTGCTCTCCTCTGACCGAGGTGGAAATCTATTTGATGCTCTGAACCCACCCCTCCTGTACTAAGAAAAGGTAATCCTCTGAACATGCCGTGAGTCCCAATCCCTCCTCAATGCCTCCTCCCTCTTTCCCCATGTCCAACTCCCCCCACTTCCACCTTCACCCTCTCCCCACCTAAATATTTGAGAATTTTATAATTTTATCATTTTTGATCTGTTACTCTATATTCTTAGGCTCAAGTTCCATCATGTTTCAGTTTATGACGTTATCTCTTGTACTCTATTTCTTGAGCTCAGTTGCCATTGTGCTTCATCCTGTGTCATTGTTTGTTCTTGTCTAGGAGTTAAGTCTTTAATAATTTCTGGTGTTTGAATTTCTAACTTTTTACAGAAATCCGGAATCTCTTCTATAAATCTTAATTTAGCGCTTCTTCCGTTTCTCTTAGCGATCAAGCATGCAGGGAAACCCCAATTATATGGTATTTCCTGTTCTTGAAGGATTTTCAATAGAGGTTTTAACATCCTTCTTCTTCTCAAGGTTTCTTGCGATAAATCTTGGAAAATTTGTATCGTTTTTTCTTCATATTCGATTGGTGGTCTTCTCCTCAAATTTATCCAGTATTGATTTTTTTCTTCCCACCTAAAGCTATTTGAAGAAAATTGGTGGTGTTCTGATCCTATTAATACCACAGGCAGGCAGATATAGTAATTACATTTAGTGTAGTGCGTCCTCTGCACAGTGTGCACCTAAAGCTACCTGAAGAAAATTGATGGTGTTCTTCTGATCCTATTAGTACCGCAGGCAGCTGCAGTATTTACAGTTAGTGTAGTGCGTCCTCTGCACAGTGTGCACCTAAAGCTACCTGAAGATAATTGCTGTTGTTCTGATCCTATTAATACAACAGGCAGGCAGCTACATTATTTACAGTTAGTGTACTGTGTTCTCTGCACAGTGTGCACCTAAAGCTACCTGAAGAAATTTGGTGGTGTTCTTCTGATCCCATTAATACCACAGGCAGGCAGCTACAGTATTTACAGTTAGTGTACTGTGTCTTCTGCACAGTGTGCACCTAAAGCTACCCGAAGACAATTGCTGTTGTTCTGCTCCTATTAATACCACAGGCAGGCAGCTACAGTAGTTGCAGTTAGTGTACTGTGTCCTCTGCACAGTGTGCACCTAAAGCTACCTGAAGACAATTGCTGGTGTTCTCATACTAATAATACTATAGGCAAGTAGTTGATCCTGCTAGCCGCAGTATCAGTATATATATATATATATATATATATATATATATATATATATATATATACACATCCCAGCTTTGTGCAGCTACATCTCACTGCAGGCCATTGGTATGTCTGGAAGGCCAACAAGGAGAGGCAGACAGTCACAAGCCAATAAAAGAGGGCAAACAGGCTCTGTGTCTAGAGGCAACAGTGCTGGTCGTGGAGACAGTGCATCCTCATCTGCACGTGGCCGTGGGACACGCTTGTCCTTTTTTTTCGGCAGTTGAGCCTCAACATGTGGAAGACTTGGTAGAGTGGATGATCAAGCCGTCCTAATCCTCCTCATCCTCTCTCACCCCGGCTCAGGGTACATTGTCTGGCAAAGCAGCTGCCAACACAGCCTCTTCTCTCGGCTCAATGGCATCAGTCACTCCTTCCCTAGCCCCACCATGTCCTCCTGAGAATTCTCCTGAACTGTTTGACCACAGTGTTGGGTACATTCTCCAGGAGGATGCCCAGCGTTTTGAAGGCTCCGATGATGGTACCCAGCTAGAGGAAGGCAGTAACGTGAGCCCAGAGAGAGGGGGTGCCCAAGAAGGACAGTAATCTGGCAGTCATGTTCCCCTAGCTGCAGCATACTGCCAGCTTTGCTCCAGTGATGAGGAGGGAGAGGATGATGAGGTCACTGACTCCACGTGGTTGCCTGATAGTAGAGAAGAGGAGGCACATCTCCAACAAGGCAGGATGCCCACAAGGGGCCAGCTTAAGGGCAGCACACTGACTGCATCACACCGCAGAGCTTCGCATGTGCAGGGCGCTGCTGCCTTTGCACGTTATTCCAAAAGTTCTTTGGTGTGGGCCTTTTTTGAGACGAGCGCATCAGATCCCACCTCTGCTATTTGCAACTTATGTCTCAAGCGTATCTCGCGTGGCCAAAACATCACCCACTTGGGCACCACATGCTTGACCAGACATATGTCGACCTGCCATGCAGTTCACTGGCAAGCGTACCTAAATCTCCAACCCCACTATACCTTCAGTCCTCTCTGAAACCTGCACTGAGAGGAATTAAGGTGTAGAATTAGGTGTGTCACAACCAAGTACTTGTGGGCAATTTGCTATCAGTACACCAACGTCAGATTGTACCAGGCAAATTTCCCTGCCCCAGCTGCTGCACCACTAAAAGAAGTTCACTTCCAGCCATCCACATGCCCAGCGGTTGGGCATGTGGAAGGCAATGTCTTGGCCTCGCTGAACAGGGCGGTCAGCGGTAAGGTACATATTACCGCTGACTCATGGTCCAGCAGACATGGACAGGGACATTATCTATCTTTTACCGTGCACTGGGTGACTCTTCTGGCAGCTGGGAAGGATGCAGGACAGGGTGCAGTAGTGTTGGAGGTTGTTCCACCACCACGCCTCCAAAATTCTACTAGTGGTGATACTGCCATAACTCTCTCTTCCACCCCCTCCTCTTCTTCTTCCTCCATGGCCTCTTCCTGTGCTGATTTGTCCTCAGAACCAGCGGTGCTCCATAGGCATTCAAGGGGCTATGCAAGCACGCAGGCAAAAAGATGCCATGCGGTGCTTGAGCTGGTGTGCTTGGGGGACAGGAGCCACACTGGGGCAGAGATTCTGTCAGCTCTGCAGGAGCAGGTTTAGTGGTGGTTGATGCTATGCCAGCTTAAGCCAGGTATGGTGGTTTGCGACAATGGGACCAACCTCCTCTCCGCCCCCGACAGGGACAACTGACCCATGTGCCCTGTTTGGTTCATGTCCTTAACTTGGTGGTGCAGCGGTTCTTGGGCAGGTACCTGGGCTTACAGGATGTCCTGAGGCAGGCCAGGAAAGTCTGTGTGCATTTCTGCAGGTCATATAATGCCAGTGCTCAGCTGGCTGACCTCCAGAAGGAGTTTAACATGCCCAAGAACCACCTAATCTGTGACATGCCCACCAGGTGGAACTCAATGTTGGCCATGCTGCAGCGGCGGCATACGCAGCAGAGGTCCATCAATGAGTACCTATGTGACTATGGCACCAGGACAGGGTCAGGGGACCTTGTTTTTTTCCCCATGCCAGTGGGCTATGATCAGGGATGCATGCACTGTCCTGTCACCATTTGAGGAGGCCACGAGGATGGTAAGCAGTGACAGTGCATGCATCAGTGACACTGTCCCTCTTGTCCACCTGTTGGAGCACACGTTGTGTGGAATAATGGACAGGGCAATTGAGGCAGAACAGAGGGAGGAAGAGGAGGACTTCCTTACCTCTCAAGGCCCCCTTTATCCAGACAGTGTTCCTGCAGGCCCACCGATCACACAGGAAGAGGACAAGGAGGAGAATGATTGTGTCAGCATGGAGGTGGAGCCTGGCACTCAGCATCAGCAGCAGTCTTCAAGGGATCATTTACAGTCTGAAGAAACCCATGGACTTGTACGTGGCTGGGAGGAGGTGGCTGCGGATCATGTCATCCTTAGTGACCCAGAGGACTCTGGACCGAATGCCTCAGCAAACCTACACTGTATGGTCTCCCTGATCCTGCAAAGCCTGTGGAAGGATCCTCGTATTTGTGGTATCAAGGGGGGGGATGATTACTGGCTGGCAACCCTCCTTGACCCACGTTACAAGGTAAGGTTGTGGACCTTATCTTGCCGTCGCAGAGGGAGCAGAGGATGAAACATCTTCGGCCAGAGCTTGCACAGTATGCAATTGAGCTACTGGCCTGTCCTGCATCCAGCATTCTTTCAGAACACACATTCAGTGCTGCTGGAGGCTTTGTAACCCTTCACAGGGTGCACGTGTCCACCGAATCGGTCGATCGGCTGACCTTCATAAAAATGAATCAGTCTTGGATCACCAGCTACCAAGCACCTGATGCTTATGTAACCAATTGATTTTTTTTAAATGTGAGATCCCTTCAAGACTGCCTATGCTGAGTGACTATCCTGTTATGCTGAGTCACAATCCTCTTCCTCCTTAATTTTCATGCTGATAGCTTGTAAGAACATTTTGGTTCTGGGCACCGCCACCAGTGGCTAAGGTCCAAATTGTCAGCCCCTGTTTAACAGGGGCGTATAATTACAATTTTTGATGCAATACTTTGCAGAAGGGCTCATTCCTGCACTCCAACTATAGCATCTGTGAGGGGTTGCAGTGTTGTGGCAATTTTTTTGCCCCTGTTTAACAGGGGCGTGTAATTACAATTTTTGATGCAATACTTTGCAGCAGGGCTCATTCCTGCGCTCCAACTAGAGTATCTGTGAGGGGTTGCAGTGTTGTGGCACCAGCACCAGTGCCCAAGGCACAAATTTTCAGCCCCGTTTAACAGAGGTGTGTAATTACTATTTTTGATGCAATACTTTGCAGCAGGGCTCATTCCTGCGCTTCAACTATAGCATCTGTGAAGGGTTGCAGTGTTGTGGCACCAGTGCCTAAAGGCCCAATTTTTCTGCCCCTGTTCAACAGGGACATGTAATTACAATTCTTGATCTAATATTTCACAGCAGGGCCCATTCCTGCACCCACCAAGAGTAACTTTGAGGACTTACAGTGTTATGGCAACACCACCACCACCACCAAAGGCCCAACTTTTCTGCTCCTGTTCTACAGATGCGTGTAATTACAATTCTTGATAAAATATTTCACAGCAGGGCCCATTCCAGCGCCCACCAAGAGTAACTGTGAGGACTTACAGTGTTGTGGCACCATCACCACCACCAAAGGCCCAATTTTTCTACCACTGTTCAACAATGGCATTTAATTACAATTCTTGATCTAATATTTCACAGCACGGCTCGTTCCTGCTCCCACCAAGAGTAACTGTGAGGGCTTACAGTGTTGTGACAACACCAACACCTAAGGCCCCAATTTCTGCAGAGTATATAGGGCAGGCCCCTTCTTTCAAACATCCAACTTACAAACGACTCCTACTTGCAAAATGAAGGAGACAACAGGAAGTGAGATGAAATCTACCCCTAGGAGGGGAAATTCTCTCCTGTAAGAGTTAAGATGGGAAAATGTGTCTCCTCTCCTCTGATACTTTATCACCAATCCTTGTTTCACTAAAAACCCCAAATTTTCAAAAAACATTTGTCACTGGGACAGAAAGTGAGGTGAAATCTTCTGAAGAGGTGCACAGACAGCAAAACAAATGTTACAGGGGTGATAACCCTTCCCTATGTTTTCCAAAAAGCTTAAAAATAGATTTTTTTGGCTGGAGCTACACTTCAAAAATGTACCAGTTCAAAATTACAAACAGATTCTACTTAACAACAAACCTAGTCTCTGTCTTATTTGTACCGCCTGTATACTGCTTTTCAGAGTATATAGGGGCTGGAGGCCCCACACCTTTCCTTTTTTTAATTTGGGTGCAGGGGGACCCAAAGGGCCTGGTAATGGACTAGGGGGGTACCCATGCCGTTTTTTGAACTGATTTTCATTCATATTGCCGGGACCCGACATTACATTAAAGCCGCAAGCAGTTTTAAATTACTTTTATTCCTTTAAAAATGTCATTTTGTGCAGGGACTGTTCTAAAGCGCGGGAAACACGTGCCACTTTACGGGCATACTATAGACACCCCCCAGGTATGATATTTAAAGGAATATTTCCCTTTTTTTTTACTTTAAGCATTATTAAAATCACTGGTCCCGAAAATATGGCAGTTTTAAAAACTTTTTTTTTGCATTGATACATGTCCCCTGGGGCAAGACCCGGGTCCCCAAACCGTTTTTAGGTCAATAACTTCCATATTAGCCTTTAAAATTAGCACTTTTGATTTCGAACGTTCGAGTCCCATAGACTTTTATGGGGTTCTAAAGTTTGCGCAAACTTTCAGTCCGTTCGCAGGTTATGGTGCGAACCGGACCGGGGGGTGTTCGGCTCATCACTAGTGGTCAGTACATCAGGACTGCTCAATTTTCATATACAGTATTTCACAAAAGTGAGGAAACCTCTCATATTTTTGTAAATATTTTATTATATCTTTTCATGTGACAACACTGAAGAAATTACTCATTGCTGCAATGTAAAGTAGGGAGTGTACAGCTTGTATAACAGTGTAAATTTGCTGTTCCCTCAAAATAACTCAACACACAGCCATTAATGTCTAAACCACTGGCAACAAAAGTGAGTACACCCCTAAGTGAAGATGTCCAAATTGGGCCCAAAGTGTCAATATTTTGTGTGACCACCATTATTTTCCAGCACTGCCTTAACCCTCTTGGGCATGTAGTTCACCAAAGCTTCACAGGTTGATAAAGCTATCCACCTTTACAATAACTTTAAGGCTGGATTCATACTGCTGCAGTGGCTAACACATGTGCCCTAACATACATTATCGTACCAAAACAAACCTAGAAGTATGCAGGCCCTATTTATTGTAATGCACATCACACATATTTAGTAACCCACAACACGCATTAGTCTATTACCATGTATTGTAGTGTTCTGCAACACAGGTGAGTTGGTAAGGTCTGTTGGGGTGCTAACAAAAACTGAATGACACGACAGTGCACCAATACGCATAACACTCATTACTGTGTGCTACTGCAACCCAACTGTGTGACCCTAGCCTTAGTTTAATTTCTCTATTCCCTGTAGAACTGTATTAAATGTGTATGTTAGGTCAGGATTAATTTCAAAGATAGAAATACGCTAAGTTATGATCTCTTACCAAATACTGAAAAATGTAAAATTCACATAACAAATTATTCCCTAGAACAAGGACTTAGACCATGAAAAGGCTGACATGATTGTTTATTTATTATAAAACAGGATTTTTGCATATACATTATTAGAACAATGGGGTAGCCATCATAGGACAAAAACAAATAAATACATTCAAAATCTATATTTTGCTGAGGAGCAATTGTTTTCTATATACTTTTCATGCTCTGCTTTTTTATGGTAACATACTTTTGTTTTATGACTATTTTAGTCAGTCCTGAGAGACTATTAATCAATAACTTTTACATTTTTTACTATATTTCTGAGATGTCATTAATAAAATAGAAAATTCTTCTTTTTTTTTAATGTACAGGGCTTTTTTTATACCATGGGAAAACCCAGTACTTATGAATACTGAGGAATGCACACACTAAAAATTTGGGTTATTACGTATATGCTTTGTCCTCTGTATAGTTCTGACGGCATGCACATAACAGTTTTTATGCAGAACATAAAACAGAAAAAAGTCACTAATAAGTATTCTACAGGATTATAAATGTTTCTGTTTGATTTTTCATTCTGAATGCACTACTGGGCAGATCAGAAACAGAAACCTTTCTTTGGCATCTTTCTAGTAATTGCAGACAATGAATTTAGCTCAACAAGAACATCACCCCAACAAACACACACAAATGTTTGCTGAGTTAAGTTTATACAATGATGTTGTGGTGAGTTGCCAAAATATCCACACTTCTGATGGGAACTATTGATAATATTTAAAAACATTTATGTAATCCAAGTGTAGCTCTTTTGGTACTGTTATTAATGAATACAGACCTTCAGATGACTAACAGCTTACATTTCCAGAGTCCCAGGCACACATATTTGGCAATAAGGTCCCAGTCACATTCATTTAAGGTGTTTTTTACTTATAGGTTTAAAAAAAAAAAAAGTGAAAGCATCCATGATTACCACACCAGCCATATTGCTCCTAATCTCTGCCACACCAGTTACAGTGTTCCTGATCACTGCCACACCTGTGCAGTGTTGCCTCTGCTTGCTGCCTCTACCAATCATGGCCTGTTTGTTGACCACATTTCTGCCTGCTGCCTGGACTGATCATTTGCCTGCTTGATGTCTCTGCCTGTGCCTGGACTGACCGATGTGCACATCCTGCTGACTATGTTCCTGTGAAAAAACAGTCCCAGCAATCCCCTGTGAAAAACTGCACACCTGGAACCACATGAAATGACGTTTTTTCCTCCTTTTTTCAGCCCCCTGTGCTTCCTGGCCAGTAAACATGGCATTCCTGTAGGCAGCCACATACCAGTAGGCTAGGCTTGTTTGGCTTATAGGAACTGGGATTGCTATAGGTGATGCCAAACTAAGCTATATTCCCTAATCACTGCTACAGAGGCAACTATTACAGTTCATTGGGTTTTATGCAATTGGTTGATTTGTGTGATACACAAGACACAATCTCTAGTACATAATCACTCCAGACACTGAAGAAGTCTCACAAGTGGTATCATCATACTCAGGAGGAGTAGTAGAATATGTCTTGTGTCACACCGTATTCAGGATTCTATCCTGGGACCAGGTGTTCTTTGGACGGTTCCCTACTGCCTGAGCCACTGGGGAACTTCCATCTGTGTAGAGCCCTTGTTATTCCCTGCTCTTTGATTGGGGACCCTGGCTCCACCAAGTGAACAACTGTAGGCAGTCACCTGATCTAGTGACCTATAAATCATCACTTCCTTTCCTGTATTTGCCCTAGTATAGGTTCTGTTTTCTGCTGTTGGTTTTTAACATATTGTATTCTTTGTTGCTGACTCTGCCTGTTACTGACTTTGCCTCTTGGACTACTCCTTTGGCTTACACTGATCATTGTTGCCGACTCTGCCTGTTCCTGATGTTACCTCCTGGTATACCCCCTGGACTGCTGCCTTGGTTTGCTGACTGGGACCGTTTTTTGGATTGCCCTTCCTTCTGCCTGGCTCCTGACTGCACCACTACTAACCATGAGTTGCTTGTTGTTGTTCCTTGATATAGCCTGTTTGCACTTTCTATTGTGGTCCCATATTTCTGGCTGAAGGATCTCAACCATCCCTTCACCTGATACTAGGACAAGAAGGCTACCAGTCAGGAAACTGGAGGCACAGTTAGAGTCTCCTGGCAGACCTGACATTATACTAGGGCCCAGGTGGACCTCAGCGAGTTGGTGCAGGCAGTCTCTCTTCAGGGACAACTGTTGGATGAGCAGGCCAATTGTGTACAGTCATTGGAGGAGAAATTAGATGCTATCACGGCTATGTTATCCTCTTTGTCTCCTGCACGTGGTTCTAGTCCCGCTACATCTAATAACCAAGAGTCTGGGGCTGCGGAACCTGTTGTTGTGTCTAACGCCCAGGGTTCTCCCGCTCTTAAGATACCTCTCCCAGAGAAGTATGATGAGAACCCCTTGGATTGCAGGGGATTTCTCAACCGCTGCCAGTTGCATTTTAGAAATTTACCTTCTGTGTTTGCCTCTGCTCAAGCCAAGGTGACATTTATTATTTCCTTGCTAAAGGGCAGAGCTTTTTCCTGGGTGTCACCCCTACTTGAAAAAGATTCACCTATACCTACCAACTACCCCACATTCATGAAAACCTTTGAGAAAATATTTGACGTTCCTGGCAGAGTATCTGCGGCCGAGTCCAGCATTCTCGATTTACATCAGGGTAAACGCACGGTAGCATCTTATGCCATAGAATTCCACACACTAGCAGCAGAGACTACCTGGGACAATTGTGCCCTTAAGGCTGTCTTCCGCAGAGGGTCCCAGTGGCCCTGAAGAATTTTATCAAACTGTGTATCCTGGTGGATACTCACTTCTTGTAACGTCATTTAGAGAGAGGGCACCAGAGACAATTTATTCCTCAAAGACTTGGTGCTAAATCTCCTCCTCGGCAATCACTAACCCCTTCTGTTCCTTCTCCTGTCGTGTCTGAGGAAGAACCCATGGATGCTGTGCATTTTATAGTGAACGTACCAAATGCAGGACTCTAGGCATCTGTCTATATTGTCGGAAGCTGGGTCATGTCCTGCGCTCCTATCCGGTTCGAATGGAAAATTTCCGGGCTTAATAGGTGATCGAGGAGCCCTATTAGACCATGCTGTTCTGAATACTCCTCAGGAGAGACACTTAGTCCCTATTCCCTTGTCCTGGAATGATAAGTGCTTTTCCACAGTAGCTTTTTTAGATTCCGTTGCTAGTGGTGTATTTCTCAATGCAGCACTGATTAAGAGTCTACAGATTCCTACCATTCCTAAGGACCCACCGTTCTGAGTAACTACTCCTGGCGGAGACCCTCTTGGTGATGGACTTATGACTCTCAAATCCAAGCCTCTTTCCATCCCGTTGGGGGCTCTGCATTTTGAAGTTTTTTTGTTTGACATCATTACGTCTCCTAAGCACCCAGTAATTCTCAGGTTCCCTTGGCTATGTAAACATAACCCATCTATTGACTGGTCCTCTGGTCAAATTTGTGCTTGGAGCACCTCCTGTCATGTCAACTGTCTACAAATGGTTGGACGTAAGAAAACATCCGTTCATATGGTGTCTACTGATTTTGAATTACCTGCTGCCTATGACGATTTTTCTGACGTATTTTCTGAAAAAGAAGTGGAGGGCCTCCCTTATGACTGCACTATTGAACTGCTACCCAGTGCTCCCCTACCTAAGGGGAGAACCTATCCCCTCAGCCTTGTGGAAACTAGGGCAATGGAAGAGTACATCAAAGAAAGTCTAAAAAAGGGTTTCATTCGGCCTTAATCCTCTCCTGTGGGGGCAAGGTTCTTCTTTGTGGAGAAAAGGATGGAGGACTTAGGCCCTGCATTGACTTCAGGGTTCTCAATCGAATTACTTTTAAAAATCGGCATCCTCTCCCTTTAATTACTGAGCTGTTTGACCGTGTTCAAGGATCAAAAATCTTTACCAAACTGGACCTTCGTTCTGCCTACAATCTCATCAGAATCAAAGCAGGAGACAAATTGAAGACATACACTGGAGCAGTGTCCAAGGATATGTCGGAAATGTATCAATAATTTCTCCAAGATTCTGGCTCCCATCACTGCTCTCACTAAGAAAGGTACCAACTGCTCTCTGTGGTCTCCAGAAGCTCTGGAGGTATTTGATCTCCTAAAGTCTGCCTTCTGCTCCGCTCTTGTACTCCGCCACCCTCAGCCTTCTGCTCAATTCTTCTTGGGGGATGATGCCTCCGAAGTGGGCGCCGGAGCAGTGTTATCTCAATAAGAACCTACTTCCAATAAACTTCATCCAGTCGCCTTCTTCTCCAAGAAATACTCTGTCACAGAACAAAACTACGACATAGCGAATAGAGAGCTTTTGGCCATTAAGCTAGCATTCTCTGAATGGAGACACTTATTAGCAGGTACGGAACTTCCTGTTATGGTTCAGACTGACCATAAGAACCTGACCTACTTGGAGAAGGCCCAAAGACTGAATTCAAGACAAGCCCGCTGGGCACTTTTCTTCTCCCAGTTTAACTTTGTGGTAACATACATTCCAGGCACCAAGAACATCAAGGCTGATGCCCTGTCTCAACAATTCCCTTGCGAGACCCTGCAAGTTCCTCTGGATCATATTGTTCCTCCTGAGCAAATCATTGCTCAACTGAATACGACCATACAAAGGAACTTGTTGGCTACACAATCTCGAGCACCTTCTAATCTTTCTGTTTCACCCAATACTTTGTTCCCCAAGAATTACGGAAATACGTTTTGCAATGGGCCCATGGGCAGAAGGTATCCGGACACCCTGGTGTCAATCAAACCTTTCTATGCTTGGAATCCCTGGTTTGGTGGCCTACTCTAAAAAGGGATGTGATAGCCTTTGTTAGAGCTTGTTCTGTTTGTGTGCCCATCAAAATGCATTGATCCGTTCCACAAGGTCTACTACAAACGTTACCTATTCCTCATGCTCCCTGGGCTCATATTAGCATGGATTTTATTGTGGACTTACCCACCTCCAGTGGGAATACCATCATTTGGGTTGTAGTAGACCGATTTTCAAAATTAGCCCACTTCATTCCTATGTCCATCCTACCTTCTGCCCCTAGCTTAGCTCTATCTTTTATTGAAAATGTCATCTGTTTACACAGAATTCCTGTTGATAATGTTAGCGACAGAGGCCCTCAATTCATTTCCTCATTCTGGAGGGCGGTTTGCTAACATCTGGGGATCAAGAATTCCCTGTCTTCGGGATACCACCCCCAATCTAATGGCCAGATGGAAAGGATCAATCAAGATTTGGAGATTTATCTACGGGCTTATATCAATGCTGAACATAACTGGAATGAGATGTTTCCTCTACACACAATGAAGGGGGGGAGTTGGGACTTTAAATGAGGCACCCCCTTTTTTTTCTTGCATGAGATGTTTCCTCTAGCTAAATTAGCACACAATTCGCAGTGGCACTCCTCTCTTAGATGTTTCCCTTCCAAGCTGCTTTTGAGTATCAACCCAGGGTTCTTACCTTTTAGTTTTCTCTGGTAGAGGTACCTGTGGCAGCCAACATGGTGTCAAGATTAACTAAGCACTGGAGAAACATTAGACAGGTTCTGCTTCAGTCTGTACATGAACACAAGGGGTATGCGGACCGTCGCAGAAATCCTGCACCCCGCTATCATCTCAAACAGCTGATATGGTTGTCCACCGAGAACATTAAACTGCGGCAACCCTCTCCCAAGTTTTTTCCTAGATTTATCAGACTTTTTTGCATTCTTTGTCAGGTCAACCCAGTGGCTTATAAACTACTCTTGCCCCCTCACCTTCAAATTTACAATACATATCCTTGCTTAAACCCTTTGTCAAGAATAGGTTCTCTCTACGCTCTAGACATCCTTCTCCTGTCTCAGTGGATGACCATCAGGATTGCGAAATTAGTAAAATTCTGGATTCCCGATGTAGGTGTAGACAATTGCAGTATTTAGTGGACTGGAAGGGCTACCCCAATGCAGAAAAGACTTGGGTGCCTGCTTGCGATGTTTATGCCCCATGGCTGGTCAAGTAATTTCACGATAGGCACCCATCCAACCCTAAATAGGTCGGGGGGCGTCCTTGCGTGGGGGGTACTGTCACGCCGTGTCCGGGATTCTATCCTGGGACCTGGTGTTCTTTGAACGATTCCTTACTACCTGAGCCACTGGGGAACTTCCCTCTGTGTAGAGCCCTTGTTATTCCCTGCTCCTTGATTGTGGACCCTGGCTCTACCCAGTGACCAGCTGTAGGCAGTCTGATCTAGTGACCTATAAATCATCACTTCCCCTTCCTGTCTTTGCCCTAGTATAGGTTCTGTTTTCTGCTGTTGGTGTTTAACATACTGTATTCTTTGTTGCCGACTCCCGACTTTGCCTCTTGGACTACTCCTTTGGATTATGCTGATCATTGTTGCCGACTTTGCCTTGGTTTGCTGACTGGGACTGTTTTTTGGATAGCCATTTCTTCTGCCTGGCTCCTGACTGCACCACTACTAACCGTGAGTTGAGTTGCTTGTTGTTGTTCCTTGATATAGAACAGCTGAGAACAGCCGAACAAACGAGTCGTTCGACCGTTTGTTCGGCCCCCCGAACCGACCACAATGCATTGTGGCATTGAACAGTGCATTGCAAGCCCTGATTGGCTGAAGCAGTGGAAGCTTCAGCCAATCAGGGCACAGAGCACTGTCAGAGTCATGATTGGACACTGTCATCATGACTTTATCCAATCATGGCTCATTCCCGCCCCACAGTGTGGCGAGAGATAGAACAGGGCTCTGTTCAGTGCTATTAGTTAGTGTGATATACTGTGCTATTTTGTCAGTGTAGTATATTATTTTACTGTCAGTCTAGGGATAGTGTGAGTGT
The DNA here is from genome assembly GCA_037952835.1 of Lithobates septentrionalis. Taxonomy (NCBI): domain Eukaryota; kingdom Metazoa; phylum Chordata; class Amphibia; order Anura; family Ranidae; genus Lithobates; species Lithobates septentrionalis. Next base: position 2,941,006 of record JBBDGP010001187.1, on the reverse strand, counting down.
AGTGAGGAGGACCATAATTCAGCTTTTCATAGTGTGCAGCTAGAGTAGGGACAGTTCAGAAAGCTTCAGTGTAGTGACGGTTGAACACCGTCTATTTGATTGCGTTACTGCCAGTTTAACGCCATATCCTATTGCGTGCGTTACTGCCAGTTTAACGCCATATAGCTCTGTGTGCGTTTCTACAAGTTTAACGCCATATAGTTTTGTGCATCACTGTACGTTTGGCGTATTATATTGCAGTATATTATATTGTATCCGTGGAGTGTGTCTGTGTCGTGTGAGTACTCAAATTAAAGGGCACCAAACACCACTTTACATTGATTAAAGTGCATCTACGTACAGATTTCAACTTCTCCTTTACATTTGCTTATAAGCACTGCCTCCTCCCTCCCAATAATGTCTGGGAGAACAACAAGGAGAGGCAGAAGTTCCCATGGCACTGTAAGGGGGCCAGCAACAAATGTGTCCACAGGCAAAGGTGGACGTGGTGGTCAGTCCTTACGCAGGGCATCATTTCCTCTGTTTAGTGAGTTTGTCCGTGCTATCCAGCCACAGCATGCACAGGAGGTGGTGGACTGGCTTACTAAACCTTCCTCATCCTCTGTCACACAAGCAGAGACAAGTGTGCAGTTGCCAGAGTGGATAAACCTGCCTCCTTGTCCACATCAATTCCTGCCATAGCCCTAACATCAGCCATTGAGGAGTCAGCTGAGTTATTTGGCCACAGCCTCAACCACTTGCTCCTTGATGCTGCCCAGCCATTACTGGATTCAGATGCTGGTTCTGAGGTTGAGGATGACAAGAACATGAGCCTAGAGAGAGGGAGGAACACTGGTAGACAAATTGGCATTCATGTTCCCCAAGCCGCAGCGTATTGCCAAGTTGTCTCCAGTGGTAATGATGAAGATGGAGGAGATGGAGATGATGATGATGATGATGATGATGAGGTCACTGATGCGACTTGGGTGCCAGACAGAGCAGAGGAGGAAACTGAAGGTGAGGTGGCACAACCCCAAGGAGGTTGGCCGCAAGAAAGAGTAGAGAGCAGCCACCCTATTATATCACATTCTGCAGCTGTTATCTCCCAGCCCACTCCCCACAGCTCAGCTGTTTGGGCCTTTTTCAGCACATCTGTAGCAGATTGCACTGTTGCTATCTGCAAACGGTGTCACAGGCACATCAAACGTGGCAGAAACACTAACCATTTGGGTATCACATGCCTGGCACATGTCCTCAAATTAGTGGTGCAGAATTTCCTAAGTACATACCCAGGGTTGCAAGATGTACTAAAGAAGGGCAGAAGAGTCTGTAGCCATTTCAGGCGGTCATACACAGCCAGTGCTCGGTTGGCTGACATTTAGCGGGAATTCCACCTGCCCGTAAACCGCCTGATTTGTGACATGCCCACCAGGTGGAACTCAACTTTGGGAATGCTGCAGCAGAGGGTCGTCAACGAGTACTTTTGTCAGTACGGCACGACGACAGGCTCAGGCCGCCTCGGCTTTTTTTCCCCACGCCAATGGCTGATCATTAAGGATGCTTGCACTGTATTGTCACCATTTGAGGAGGCCACAAAGATGGTGAGCAGTGACAGTGCATGCATCAGTGACACAATCCCTGTTGTGTTCCTGCTGGAGCAGACTCTGTGTGGCGTTATGGACAGGGCACTGGAGGCAGAGCAGCAGGAGGAAGAGGAGGACTTCCTTTCCTCTCAAGGCTCACTTTAGGCAGACACCATCATTCCTATGAGGTAAAAATAGGGGAGGGGGAAAAAGGGAAAATTGGGAAATTGGGACTTTATATGATACACATCACTTGGGTAGAATGAATCAATCAATTAAATAATTAGAATGTTTATTGTTAACCATAATTGGGCACTGTATACAGGTAACATTAATAGTAATTAACCAACATGTACAATACAGAATAAAGAAGGACATGGTTGGTAAATCATATAACAATCCAAGTAATATAGTAGACATTATTGCTCACATTAAATAATGAACCAGCAACACCCCCAATATATGAAAAAACATTGTAAAAGATATAAAATTGCATTAATGGTTATAAGATTGATTCAAAACAGTTAAACCCATAGTAAACCCATGATTGCTGTGGCATAGCATCAAAAATACATGCTCGACGCGTTTCGTGCATTGTTTCCACTCATCAGGAGCAGTTATACGTTGGAGGTATCTATAATAAATAAAAAATCTTTCATCAATGGTAATTGATCAAAGAATAGGAAGAAGGGGAACATAGAATCTATGGTCCGATCATTCTTACCTATGAGTAGCTAATATAGAATATGGGTAGTAATGATATTGATGGTACACCAGAGGTACTAGGAGGCTAGTACCTCCGGTGTACCATCAATATCATTACTACCATCAATCTTATAACCAATAAGGCAATTTTATATCTTTTACAATGTTTTTTCATATATTGGGGATGTTGCTGGTTCATTATTTAATGTGTGCAATAATGTCTACTATATTACTTGGATTGTTATATGATTTACCAATCATGTCCTTCTTTATTCTGTATTGTACATGTTGGTTAATTACTATTAATGTTACCTGTATACAGTGCCCAATTGTGGTTAACAATAAACATTCCAATTATTTAATTGATTGATTCATTCTACCCAAGTGATGTGTATCATATAAAGTCCCAATTTCCCAATTTTCCCCCTCCCCTTTTTTTACCTCAAACAATAGGGATGGAGACCAATGCACGTTTTGTCATGGCCTCATATAAAGTCCCAACATTCTTTCTCTTTTTTCAAATTCACCATCATTCCTATGTCACAGGACACACAGGAGGATAGCGGGGAGGATGAGGAGGAGGATTCTGGCACTTTCATAGGCTTTGAGGAAGACATGCGTCAATCTGTAAGTGATGGCTTTCCAACCTCAGGACCCTTGGTAGTAGTATGTGGCTGGGAGGAGGAAGTTCCAGATGCTGTCATCCTGAGTGACCCCGAGGAGTCTGCTTCTCAAGCCTCTGCAAATTTGAGGCGCATGGGTAACCTCATGCTTCAAATCCAGCGAAAGGACCCAAGAATACGTGGCATAAAGAAGGATGATTACTGGTTGGCAACCCTCCTTGACCACCATTATAAGGGGAAGGTCTCTGAACTCATCATGTCCCCACAGAGAGTGCAGAGGATAAAATCTCGAGGACACATTAAAGAGGATTTTATTGAACGTTTTTCCTGACTCTAGTAGGATACAGTGTCGTGGAAAACGCCATTTTGAGTCTTCCGTTGGTCAAGAAAGGAGCGTTGGAGAAGGCATCTGCCTAAGTGAGGAATTTCAGAATTTTTTTAGTCCTCGTCGCCCAGGGCTGTCAGCTTCCATATCCCATCGGCAGTGTCTGCATCACATGGTGGACGATTACCTCAGGGCCAAAACAGAGACGGAGAGCTTTCCAGCTGACAATCCACTGGCTTACTGGGTCATGCGAATAGACCACTGGCCAGAACTTGCCCAGTATTTTTTTGAGTTGTTGGGCTGCCCTGCATCCAGTGTGCTTTCAGAACGGGCATTCAGTGCTGCAGGAGGTTTTGTTACTGATCATAGAACGCGTCTGTCCACAGACTCTGTGGACCGTTTGACTTTTATAAAAATGAATCAGTCCTGGATTACCAGCTATGAAGCCCCTGATGCCGATGTCACTGATTAAGTCTTTTTGGGATGTGGAATCTCTGCAGGACTTCGAGGCTGCCTAGCTTTGAGGGTGTTCAATCATTTCATCTGGAAGAATGTTTTTGGTATAGGTTTCATGGGCATAATTAACACCCAAAGACCAATTTTTCTGCACATGTCTGACAGGTGCATATCATTGCAATATTTTACAGCAAGGCAAATTCTTGCTTTCATCAAGAGCACCTCTATAGGGTTACGGTGGGAAGGCCCCACCGACACCCAAAGACCAATTTTTCCGCACCTGTTTGACAGGTGCATATCATTGCAATTTTTTTACAGCAAGACAAATTCTTGCTTTCATCAAGAGTACCTCTAGGGTTACGGTGGGAAGGCGCCACCAACACCCAAAGACCAATTTTTTTTAATTTTTTTTTTAAAAGGTGTCGAGGTCCTCCCATTCACAAGTACACTGGCCTCCGGTGAGAAGTATAATAGTTGTACCCACTTGACAAAGTTAGGACCGAAACCGTACCCCCTAAGGCACTCCCACAGGTACTCCCACTCCACGGAGTCGAAAGCCTTGGCGGCGTCTAGCGCCATCACTGCTCTGTCCCCGATGGTGTCATGTATTGCTTGTATGTTAATATAGAGCCTACGCAGGTTCATAGCTGTATTTTTCCCAGGCATGAACACCGTTTGATCGGGATGGATTATGGATAGGATAATACGATTAAGGCGGAGAGCTAATATTTTGACTAGAATCTTGATATCTGCCTGAAGGAGCAAGATTGGGCGGTAGGACTCTGGATAGTGGGGGTCTTTGCCTGGTTTGGGGATCACTACAATTACTGCTTGTCTAAGGGATTGTGGAAGAGACCCAGTCTCAAAGATATGTTTGTATAGTTTTAACAATTCAGGAACTAAGATTTCGGAATAGGTGGCGTAGAAATCTAGGGGAATACCATCTCGCCCAGGGGCTTTAGCTGGGGCCAACGAAGCTATCGCGGCCGCTATCTCGTAAGTCGAGAGCCAAAGACCAATTTTAACGCAACCGTTACTTCTATCCAAAGACAAAGTGCCACCAGAATGTATCCAAAAAATCTCTAATCTTGTTGCCAGTGCACTACATTGTGGCCTCATCATACACACTGGCTCCCCAGCTGTTGCTGAGCAAAATAAAGGCAGCTTGCAGGAAAAATTTCATATTTTTTTTAGCTTTTTAAATTCACTTATTGCTGCAGCAGATTCTAGACATGGTACAGATCTGCCACTTTACAGTTATGCCCCATACACACGGTCGGACATTGATCGGACATTCCGACAACAAAATCCTAGGATTTTTTCCAACGGATGCTGGCTCAAACTTGTCTTGCATACACACGGTCACACAAAGTTGTCGGAAAATCTGATCATTCTGAACGCGGTGACGTAAAACACGTATGTCGGGACTATAAACGGGGCAGTAGCCAATAGCTTTCATCTCTTTATTTATTCTGAGCATGCGTGGCACTTTGTGCGTCGGATTTGTGTACACACAATCGGAAATTCCGACAACGGATTTTGTTGTCGGAAAATTTTATAGCCTGCTCTCAAACTTTGTGTGTCGGAAAATCCGATGGAAAATGTGTGATGGAGCCTACACATGGTCGGAATTTCCGACAACAAGGTCCTATCACACATTTTCCGTCGGAAAATCCGACCGTGTGTACTGGGCATTAGACTAAGGGGACCCCCCTGGCACTATATTGGAAGTAATTTTTCATTTTTAGGCTTTCACTTTAAAAATCAAAAAAATCACTGCTCATTTAAAAATGACGTTTTTCACAAACTTTTTTTTTATTGATCCATGTCCCCCAGGGCAGGACCCGGACCCCTATAAATGAAGTTTTTCAAAGACTCAATGCACCTCTTAACCACTTCAGCCCCAAAAGATTTTACTCCCTTCCTGACCAGAGCACTTTTTAAAATTTGGCACTGTGTCGCTTTAACTGACAATTGTGCGGTCGTGCGACACTGTACCCAAACAAAATTTGCGTCCTTTTTTCCCACAAATAGAGCTTTCTTTTGTTGGTATTTGATCACGTGGTATCTGTGGTTTTTATTTTTTGCGCTATGAACAAAAAAGAGCGACAATTTTGAAAAAAGTACAATATTTTTTACTTTACTTTTACATTTCTTCATCAGTTTAGGCCAATATATATTCTTCTACATATTTTTGGTAAAAAAAATCACAATAAGCATATATTAATTGGTTTGCGCGAAGGTTATAGCATCTACAAACTATGGGAAAGATTTAGGGCATTTTTATTATTTTTTTTTTTTTTACTAGTAATGGCGGTGATCTGCGATTTTTAGCGGTATTGCGACGGACAGAACGGACACTTTTGACACTCTTTTGGGACCATTGACAACTATACAGCGATCAGTGCTATAAAAATGCACTGATTATTGTGTAAATGTCACTGGCAGGGAAGAGGTTAACACTAGATGGTGATCAAGGGGTTAACTGTGTGTTCCCTCAGTGTGTTATAACTGTGTGGGGATGACCGTGACTAGGAGAGGAGACATATAATTGTTCCTACTTAGTAGGAAGAAACAATGTGACTCCTCTCCTCTGACAGCACAGGGATTTGTGTGTTTACACACACAAATCCCCGTGCTGGCGCTCGTGCACGCGCCCTCTGGTGGCCGAAAAAGAATAGGAGGTACCCTATGGGGTTTTGCCCAGGGGAGCCATTCTGCCACAGTATATATGCGTGAGCCGGTTGGGAACCGGTTAAAAAATGCATTGGGGTGTTTGCTCTTCAAAATGTGATAATTTCTGAGGCCACTGTCCTTCAGGGCCTCAGAAATGTGATAGGTAGTCAGGAAACTAATTGTGTAATTTATGTTCCTAGAAAGTCTGAAGGTACTCCTTGGATTTTGGGCCCCTCTATATGGCTAGGCTGTGAAAGTCTCATTCATGTGGTATATCCACACTTGCGTGGACTAGCAGAATGCATTTTGGGGTGTATTTATAAGTATGCATATGCAGTGTGTTAGAAATTACTTATTAATTGACAACTTTATGTAAATGTAATTTTCATTCCTGCATTTTCCCCCAAAAATGGCATTTTAAAGAAATTCAGAAAATACCTTGGAGTGTTTGTTTGTGGGCGTTTCCACTGTCCCGGTGCTCCAGGGCCTCCAAAAATGTGATAGGTAGTCAGGAAATTAGAAGTGTAATTTATGCCCCTGGAATGTCTAAAGGTGCTCTTTGGGTTTTGGGCACCTATATGCATATAGCTTGTGAAAAAGTCTCATACATGTGAAAACCCTTCTCTTTAACAAAGCCTATCCTGCTTCTCACTAAAACACTGTTTTACTTTCTCCATCAGCTCATCCCCTACAGCTATTACCTTTTGTATCAATTGAACCTCCCTCCTAGATTGTAAGCTCTACTGAGCAGGTCCCTCTGATTCCTCTTGTAATAAATTGTAATGTAACTGTAATGTCTGCCTTCATTTTGTTAAGAGCTGTGCAAACTGTTGGCGCTATATAAATCCTGTATAATAATAATGATCCCCATAGCAGTATAGCAGGATATTTTTTGAGGTGTAATTGTAAGTATGTCAATGCTGTATGTGAGAAATAACTTGTTAAAATGAAAACTTTGTTTAAAAAAAAACTAATTTTATTTAGTTAATTTTCAAAATTGTGACAAAAAATGATGTAAAAAAACCCACCACTGCCTCTTACTAAATACATGTTTCTGTCTACTTCCAAAAAAGGGACATTTGTGGGGTTGTATTGTGCTGGCACTTTAAGGCATCAAGAAATGAGGCAGTCAGTATATCAGGATTGATTAATTTTCAAATATATACTGTATACCATAGCTGGTAGACTCTATAACTTTCACACAGATATTTTAGCCTATATTTATGAAGAAACTGTATTTATTTGCAAAATTTTACAACAGAAACGGACAAAAACACTTTTTTTTAATTTTTGGTATTTTTTCACTTTTATATAAAAAAAAAAAGCAAAAGCTCTCTCTGTATCTATTGCATGACTAATGAGTAATTGTCATTCAAGGTATGATAGTGTTGAAAGCTTAAACAATGGCTAGACTGGAAGGAGGTGAAAGTGTCCATACTTGAGGTTATTAACACATCACTAAAAATATCTCAACGGTACTGAATGACAAACCAATGATTCAGATTTAAGAAATTCATGAATTAGTGCTTCTTGTTTATCTCTTTTCACAGCAACATATTAATATTGATTAGCAGCTACTAATCATTGGTTATAGTTTGCCCTCTCTTTCCATATCTCTGTTCTCATGCATCTTGCCTTATTCATTGCGTCTCTTCTAGTATGCATAAACCGAACGGTAATTATTCCAGCTTCAGTACATGTAATGTATTCCAAATGATTCAAGAATGAAAAATCTGAGCTTTAATGATAATCAATCATGCAACAAAAAGTAATTGATGCCAATTATATGTTGCTTGGTACATGACTTGATAACTTGATCCTGTATATAACATTATCAAAATGTTATCAGATTTGAAAATTTGAAATATGTCATATAACGCACTTAAGAAAATAGCCTTTTTCTGAGATTTGGTCTTTACAAGTTAAAAACAGGTTTTTGAGCTAGAAAATTACTTAGAACCCCCAAGCATTATATATTTTGTTTTCTAACCCCCCTAGAGAATGAAATGGCGGTTGTTGCAATACTTTCTGTCACACCGTATTTGCGCAGTGGTCTTACAAGCACACTTTTTTTTTTGGAAAAAATACACTTTTTTTAATTAAAAAATAAGACAACAGTAAAGTTAGCCTAATTTTTTTTTTCCATGAAATTTTTATTGCAAATGAAAAGTCATACAAAGATAAACAAAGATAAGTCAAATTTGAACTATAGTCTGAGCTTCATCTATGTCCACATTTGGGTTTAAAAAATAAAAGAATAACAGAAGAGAGGAAAAAAAAATATTCCAGTGCTACAATAAAACAAGTTTACAGTGTCGCAAAGGTATCTTTGGGTAGCAAGTGGCCCAGCTGTCTATATTTGGGATGAGGTATTTTCCTGAGGTCGATAGCATTAGGCAGCTGAGCCTGTGTGTATGTTTCGCCCTCAGCGAGCAGGCTGTCGTTGGAAGTGCAATCTTAAATGGCTATATTCCGACCTTTTGTTCAGACTAAGAGAATAGGTGGGAGAGATATAAAAGAGCAAGAAAAAGCAGAAATAGGATAGAAGTCAGAGAGAAGAAGAAGAAGAAGGGGGGGAAAAAAGAACTAGTAAAGGGGAGGGGAGGGGGAGGGGAGACAATGAGCATTGGGCTAGGAGAGGAGGAAAAGGGGGGCCAGAAAAAGGGGAATAGGAGCGGGTACATGCTAGTATTCACCTACATTAACTGTTTCATAGGTTCATATATGTTTGGAATTCAGGAGACTTCTTGTAGTTCATCCAGCAGAACCAAGTTTTTGTGAATTGGGACATCTTGTCTTGAGAAATATGGATTAGTTCTTCCATCTCTTCCATGTGAGTAATCCTGTGAAACCATTCACGAATTGATGGGACTGTTGCCGAACGCCAATAGCGTGGAATACATTGCTTAGCAGCGTTCACCATGCACATTGCAGTGATTTATTGTATATTCATTTAGACAGGGAGGTATGGTGCAAAAGGAATTGCGCCGGAGCATAACCCAAATTATAGGAGGTCACTTTGCAAATGATTTTGTGTACTTGTTTCCAAAAGGGCTGAAGGATGGAACAGGACCACCACACGTGGAGCATTGTGCCAACCTCTATTCCACATTTCCAACAAAGGTTGGAGACATTGGGATACAACTTGTGGAGTCTAGATGGAGTTCGATACCACCGAGAAAGAATTTTGTATCCGTTTTCTTGAATTGCTATGTTAAGTGAGCCTTTGTGGACAAAGGTGCATATATTCTCCCATTCTGTTTCCGTGGGCGTCAAGTTTAGCTCTTGGGCCCAGGCCTGGTAGAATGGGATAATGGAGGTGGGCATTGAGTCCAGCAGTGCCCTGTAGAAAAATATGGCATTGTGGTTGAGAACGTGTGCAGGTAATCTTCATGGGGTTTAGAGGTCTCCCCTAGATAGTGGAGTCGGTCCGTGAAGTGAGAAAATGTCTGATTTGAAGATATGACCAGAAATGTATCGCATGTGGGTTCATCAAAGGATTGATAGCTTCTCGTGATAGCAATTTCCCCTTGAGGACGAAATGTTGGGCCTGAACATCACGATTTGGCCAGCCTAGTCATAGGAAAGAGTGTGACATACCTGAGGGGAAGGCAGGGTTGAAGCGAAGGGGTATAAGTGGATCTCTCTTTGACCCTCCATGTAGGTTCCTACACCAACGGTGATATGCTTGGATTGGGGGCCCGATGAGTGGGTGCGACTTAATATTAATGGGTACCTCCTCTGGTTGAAGCCAAGGTAGAAGATGTAAGGGTAGAGAGGTTTGGGAACCTTCGAGAACCAGCACCACTTTGATTGGCTCATGAACGTTCCAGTCAACAATCCTGGCTAAGAGACAAGCCGTGCAGTAATCCTGAAGGTCCGGGAAGCCTATCCCTCCTTTATGTTTTGGGGTCTTTAAACTTGTATATTTAATTTTAGGGGGTTTCTTGCCCCAGATGAATTGTGTGCTTTCCTTCTTATATAGAGAGAAAAAGGTTGGAGGGACCTGGATAGGAATAGTTTGTAGGTTGTAAAGGATTTGAGGGAGGAGTGACCTTTTAATTAAAGCAACCCTCCCAAACCATGATATGTTTAGAGACTGCCACAGCCGCATCTCCTTACAAATGCCTTCCAGTACATTTAAGTGGTTTCTGCGGTAGAGATCAGTGAGTTTAGAGGGGATTTTAATGCCTAGGTATGTTAAAGGGTCTGGGTTCCACTGAAACGGGAAGTTGGCCTGGCATTGCTCGAATTCATCGTTGGAGAGGGATACGGTTAAAGCTTGGGATTTGGAGTAGTTGATTTTTAGGTTGGACAAAATCTTAAAGGATTCCAGTTCCTTGAGTAGGTTTGGGAGGGATATGTGCAGTTGGGATAAGAATAGTAAAAAATCATCGGCAAAGGCCGCTATTTTATAGGATGAAACATGAATCGATATCCCATGAATATCGGGGTTTGAGCGCAATTTGTTTAGGAATGGCTCAAGTGAAAGGACAAAAAGTAAAGGGAATAAGGGGCATCCCTGTCTCGCTCTATTGGACAGATGGAAGGCATCCGATAGGTGGCTATTGACCCTGACCCTGGCTTGAGGGGTTGAGTAAAGAGCCTGTATGTTGCCAAGCATCCCTGGCAATAACCCAATGCTCTTAAGAGTTGCTTCCAGGTAGTCCCAGGCCACTCTATTGAATGCCTTCTCAGCGTCCAACGACAAGAAAAAGCCCCTTTTATTCTGTGAAGTGAGCCAGTGATGAATATTCAGAGCCTTAACGGTGTTATCCCATGCCTTTCGTCCTGGGATAAAACCTACTTGGTCCAGAGATATAAGGTATGACAAGAGAGGGAGCAGGCAGTTGGCCAGAATCTTGGCATACAGCGTCACATCCACATTGAGAAGGGAAATGGGATGGTAATTGGAAACTTGGGAGCTGTCTTTCTCCTCCTTCTGGATCACAGTGATATGCGCCTCTAAAAGACAGGGAGAAAGGGCTAGTGAGCGGAAAACTGATAGAAATCTTGGCTTTAATATAGCTAAGAATGTGCAGTAATACTGGAGTGTAAGACCATCCGGGCCGGGGCTTTTTCCTGGCTTCATTTCCTTCACTGCTCTTTCAAACACAATACCTGAAATAGGTGCCTCAAGTTCCAAGGCCTCTGACTCCGAAATCGGGGAAGACCCGAAGCGAGCCAAGAAATCAGTGATAAGTTGTGTCCTAGTGTTCGTCACAGAGGTAGGTTCGTTGGGGTCTCTAAGGTTGTGAAGGTTTTTATAATATTCTTCCAATTGTTTAGCAATGTTTTTTTTTGAGCAATGTTTAAGGCCCTGGGAGTCTCTAATAGAATGAATTGTTGAGTTCTTTTGAGCCTAAACTGCCTTATCAAGAAGACGGACACTTTTATTCCCCTGCTCATAAAAGACTTTTTGTTGTTGCATTAATTGTCGATGGGTCTTTTTGCCAAGCATTTCAAGGAGTTGTGTTCTAACTTCTGTCAACTCTCGCAATGTCGATGCAGTGAGGGTTTTCTTGTGTGCTTTCTCTAGGGTATGAATGCGGGAGTACAAGGAATTCATCATGGCCTGGTGGGACTTTTTTAGGGCCGCTGATGTGGACAGGAACTCCCCTCTGATGGTACACTTGTGAGCCTCCCATTGGGTTAATGGGTCTATATCGGGGGTGTCATTGACTACAAAGAAGTCCTTTAACTTGGTTGTGAGCTGGGAAACCACACTTGTGTCTTTAAGAAGGGATGAATTTAATCTCCAAATCTTGCACCTAGTGACCTTTTCTGGGAAAGACAATGTTAAGGTGATGGGATGGTGGTCAGACAAGACCATAGATTCAATTGTTGCTGTGGATAAATAGGGGAGGTCAGTTTGAGAAAGAAAAAAATAGTCTATTCTGGAGAACTTTTTGTGCATGGGGGAGTAAAAAGTGTAATCCTTTTCGTTCAGATCGAGTACCCTCCAGGTGTCATGTAGTGGGAAGTTTTGGAGTTGTAGGTTGATTTGGCGTAGGGCTTTGTAAGGGATAGAGGAGGTGCCCGTAGATGTATCCAAAAGAGGGTTAAGAGGCACATTCAAGTCTCCGCCCAGAATCAAAATTCCTGAAGTAAAGTCTGAGAGTTTCTCGACAAAGTTGTCGAGAGAAAATCACTTGACCACTGTTCGGGCTGTAAATGTTGGCTATCGTGAGGGGGCATGACCCAAGTTGGCCCATTAAAAACAAGTACCGACCCTCTGGATCCACTTTGGTCTCATGTAGGTGGAAATCTGTTTTTTGGATAATAAGATTGTGACTCCCTTCGTTTTCGCTTCGGCAGATGTGGCATGGAACGCTACTGGGAAATGTTTATTAGTGAATTTTGGGATATGTCCCGTCTTAAAGTGTGTTTCCTGAATCAAAACTACTTGTGCCTTCAAAAAAAAAGAGCATTTTTCAGGTATATTCAACCCTTTAGCATTTACCGAGGTAAACTTTTTTAAGGAGGGCACGGTGGTAGGCATTGGGTTAGTCATGACCTAAGAGGAGGATAGTGTTTAGCCGGGTAGTACTTGTCGCTTGTTTCAATTGAAAGGGAGATCCCTACTCCTATGGGGGAAGGGAGGGTATAACAAATTCAATAAAATAATATAATAATTTCAGACGAGGGAAGAGGGGGAGGGAGGGGGATAGGAGCAAGATAGAAAGAAGAGGAAGCGAAGAAGAGTGGAAGAGAAGAAGAGTAAAAAATAAATAAATAAATAAAAACAAACTGCAAGGATGAAAGGGAGTAAGAGTAAGGGAGAATAGAAGAGAACAAGAAATATATCCAGAGACGAGCTGAGACACGCTGGCTTGTCTATAAAAAGGGGAAAAATAAAAAGGAGATAGATTCCGAAAAGTTCAGCAGGAGCTTTAAGCTTCCGCTGGGGGGGAGCGAAGCAAAGCACAATCGGCCCGAGAATAGATAAGCACTTTGTGTATGGAGATGTAGTACGATATTAAAATGGGTGGAGGCGGACCTTCTGCACTCGCCATGTAACCGCAGTAGGCGCAGGTAATGACCTATTTTCAGCTATAGACATGTATAGAAGGGAAAAAAAAAAGAAATAGTAAAGGGGATGGGAGGCAATGAGCATTGGGCTAGGAGAGGAGGAAATGGGAAATCCAAGGAAGGTTCGCTGAAACAGTCCTTGTAAAGAAAATCTCGATGACAGGTTTAGAGAGCTAAGCGTTCTCGGCAGCGAGAGGGAGAGGGAGGAGGGCTGCTTTTGTCTTTCATCTTGATGGCGTGGAGGGGTAGAGGCAGCTTGAGAATGGCGCCTTCTTCCACATTGTCGTTGGGCTTTAGGAGTATTGTTGATGGTCACTGGTATCCAGGGATCAGTAGCGTAGAAGGCACTGTACCATTCAGGCAGGTCGACCATGGGGATCTCCAGTGTCTTGCAAAATTCTTAGAGGTCTTCTGGCATTCTCAGGGAGGCAGATCTGTCACGTGTAGAAGCAAAGAGGCAGAAGGGGAAGCGCCATCTATATGTTATTCTCCTGGTGCGGAGAAGATCTAGCAATGGGCGCAAGGCCCGGCGGTGTTGTAAGTTATATTGGATAAGTCCTGAAATAGCTTAATTTCAGAGCCATTGTAGATGATCTGATCTTTCTCCCTTGCTTTTCTTAGTATTGCCCCCTTCAGTGGATAACTGACCAGGCAACAGATGATATCCCGAGGAGAGAGAAGGTGGTAGCACCATGTGACTTACTGGTCCTCGTCTTTGTTTCAGGATCACTGCCAGGTAAGCGTTGTGTCGGTGAGGTGAAGGCTGCCTTACTCTCCGAGTGCAGGGTTCGGAAGAGCGCCAGTATGTTGCCGCTTAGCGGGGTGCTCGTATCCCATGGGGTCCGGTTCACGGATGCACTGCGCCCCGATCTCAGCATTTTTGCGGGATTAGAAGGTGCCCAAAGAAGGTTTACTTTTCTCTGTACACTGAGCTTCTGTCTCAAGCGGCCATCTGGGACCAGAGTTTAACCACGCCCCCAGCCTAATTTTTCTTTTATATTGTGAAATATAATGTTACGCCAAGTAAATTGATATCCAACATGTCATGCTTCAAAATTGCACCCGCTCGTGGAATGGTGACAAACTTTTACCCTTAAAAATCTCCATAGGCGTAGTTAAAATTTTTTTTACAGGTTGCATGTTTTGAGTTACAGAGGAGGTCTAGGGCTAGAATTATTGCTTTTGCTCTAACGATCGCGGCAATACCTCATATGTGTGGTTTGAACACCATTTTCATATGCGAGCACTGCTCACAAAAGCGTTTGCTTCTGCACGTGAGCTCAGCGGGACGGGGCAAGTTTAAAACATTTTTTTCTTATTTATTTTACCTTTTATTTTTTATTTTTACACCGTTCTTTAAAAAAAATGGTGTCACCTTTATTCCTATTACAAGGAATGTAAACATCCCTTGTAATAGAAAAAAAGCATGGCAGGACCTCTTAAATATGAGACTGGGGGTCAAAAAGACCTCAGATATCATATTTACACTAAAATGCAATAAAAAAAAATTAAATGCCATTTGAAAAAAATTAAATTAAAAAAAGTCTCTTTAAGAGCTATGGGCGGAAGCGACGTCAATGGTATGGAGACGGGTGGGGACCATCTTCCCCTCACTCATCTCCATACCTAACAGGACACAGGACCCAATCGCCTCTGCCACTACCCATGGCTCTGGTAAGCTGCGGAGCACACTGGACCGCGGCGGGAGTGAGGCCCTCTCCCACCACCGATAAAAGTGCGAATCCGCCGCAGAGACCAATTTTATTTGAAATCAGACCGCCTGCTAAAGAAGTGGATACTGGGGTTATGGTAGCTAGCTGCTGCCATAACAACGATAACCCTCTTCAAAGTACCAACGAATAACGAAGGTGGGCGGTCTGTAAGTGGTCAATGATTTGTACAGTACTTGACCTTAAAGTAATTGTAAACAATCACCTTGTAAAACAAACCATTCTGTTTAAAATAGAAATGAAAGGAAAAACATTTTTGTATAGGTATAAAGAAAAATTATAAATACTCTTTTTCTCTTTTGTATAAGTGATCACATTCCCTCTGTTGTCTGCTGCATAAGAGCTGGGGGAGGAGAATCAGCAGTACACTTTGCTTCCCAGTGAATGGCTGTGCAGCGGGGGGATCAGGACAGGTCTGATCATTGGAGGAGAGTACACTGAGTTCCCAGTACTACTAAAGAACTGACCATGGTGTGCTCTCCTGCTTAGTGTGGTCCGTTTTTAATAGGAAAGCAGAGGAACTGACAGGAACATCAGGTATTTCACATGAAGGAAGCAATAGAAAGAGATTTGGTTTCTCACACAAGTACATGGTACAGCAGGTACATATCAGGAATATGAAATGTTGGGGGAACAAATGCTTTAAGTATACACTTTTTAAGTTTAAGTCTAAAACGTAAAGTTTACACTTCCTTCTAAAATGTAAAAAAATAATACCGATACAAAAGAATTCAATGCGACTGGTGCTGTCTCAGATATACCAGGGATTCGGAATGAGCAAATCTGCCAGTATTGATTCAAAAGAGGTTTAGCTGAGCCTTGCTTGAAATCTCTGAATCCTAAATTTAAGAGTGAAACCCATCGAAGTCTATGTGAGCAAAAACTATAGTACTAAATTCTGGCCATTTGCAAAGCTAATTGGCAAGCTAAAAATGGTCATGGGGAGCTGTGCACTGCCATGGGGGGGGGGGGGCAATTAACAAACTAAACAAACAGTTGAGGGACTTTTTAATGCAACTATGAGGGAACTTTAATTCATTTAAGGTACATGCTTTGGATACCCTGATCAAGAAATGTGAAGTGACGTAATGCATAAGATAAAGTTGGATGACATCATCACAGGAAGTGACCAGAGTGCAGAGAGAAAACCATACGGAATGTTTGACAATACCTGATCTGTTTTATGTGGAACAAAAGACGTTTTACTTATGCACACCAACGATTTATTGCACACAAACATGTGAGTGTGATTCTTAAAAAAAAAATGTAATAAATGAGGTTTAATTTATGGAAAGCACTATGAGAGTTGTTTATGCTTACTCTGAGTAATATTATATGAATATATGTATAGGTTTAGAGTGGATTTATTACAAAAAATAAGTGATCTTTAGTTTTATGTTTGATAAGTTTATGCAAATTGTAAAACACTGGATTTGTGATATTGAAACATGCAGTTTTTTTTACTTTTTGTATAATTAGCAT
This sequence comes from Lithobates septentrionalis, assembly GCA_037952835.1. Lineage (NCBI taxonomy): Eukaryota > Metazoa > Chordata > Amphibia > Anura > Ranidae > Lithobates > Lithobates septentrionalis. Next base: position 2,924,415 of record JBBDGP010001187.1, on the reverse strand, counting down.
ACAATCTTTAATGTGTCTGTGTTTGTTTTGCTATTGTTATCCTCATTCCATAGGAGTGACTACATATAGCTCCCAGTATTTGGAGATGGCCTAATTTTCTATTCTTTTTTTCTGTGGTACAGAGGGATCGGCTTCTGTATTGATTTTTGGGTCCCCCTTCACCTGCACCGCCAGGCAACATGCATTTTCCTCAGACATTCCACAGTCAATGAACCAGTCATTAAGCTTGCTTTTGTTTGTTTTTTGTTTTTATTTAGGGGTTATAACTTGGATGGGGATAGGAGGTTATTTGATACCCAGAACTTAATCACTGAAGAACTTGGGGACAACTTGAACACTCACAGACTTTAGCACCAGTCCCAGACTGTATTCCCTCCGGAATACTTGCACACTCTGGTTGGTCAAAAGTCCCAAACTATATGGAGGTACTTCAACTTTCCCTGACGAAAATGCCAGCACACCTGGCTCACTTCTGAAGAATCCCCAAGCAAGGATTAACAGTTATATGCCCCTTAGTAGGCTAGCTAAAGATTTCCCTGGGCATCAAAATTCCTTGTAGGTTATGGGGGGTGGTCAATGCAGAGGTTTACTCATTCAGTAATTTTTGTCCTGATGCATAGCTGGTGATTAATGGCTGAGCCTTCTGCTGGTCAGATCCCACTTCCCAATCAGGGTGTCTCCAGGCTGAGACTAAAAGGGAGTGAGGGTCCCTCTGCGATTCCTTACTCTCCCTCTCTTTCTCTCTCTCTTCAACCGTCCCTGCTGGCCTTCTGCCTGGAGGCCATACAGGGGTCCCCTCCAGGCTTCTGGATCCTGGACTCTGCTCTCACATGGCCTGCCTGAATACTTATGGGCCACTCTCCACCTACAGGGCGGTTCTACTCCCAGGGATTGGTAGAGTTCCAATGAATATTCGGGCTCCATGCCTCCGCCCACTAAGTTCTGGAACCTTCTAGAAGCTTCCAGAAGCCAGGGGGAGGTGACTAAGACCCAGCCTTCAGAGCCTGCCAGGAAAAAAATTGAATTGACCCAGAATAACCTGACTTCACAGGCTATAGTGAAACCCAACTAAATTTGCCTACACTAACCTACTATGTACTCAAGGGGGTGCTACATATGGTTGATGTTATTTGAATGACTGCAGTACTAAATTTATTCATATATAATAATGCTTTGGAGATGCCTTTATGTTTTGGGTGTTACGGAACGGTATGATTTTCATGGACATCATCAGCACACTTTATTCTGGCATCACATATTTAATTGTAATGTGTAATTGTAATGTGTCTTTTTTTACTTTTACATTTAAACATTTTTACGTTCACATTTAGCAGCACCCCAGTTTCATTCATTTCAACTTGGGAAATACAGTTTTTTGGATTAGTTTTGGTGGCAACACCTGATTTTATATCCAGTAGTAACAGGCCTGGATTGAATGCAGCTACAGCAGAACTAAAGCTATAGGAAATTTTGCAAGGAAGAGACAAAACATTAGAAATTAGAGTATATTATTTGAGACACAATATCCACAAATATTATACATTGACTAGCTAGTACAGCAGATATCAACTGCCTTCGTGAGCTGCAAAAAAATTACACTATGGGGTTTATTTATTAAAAAATTGCTTTTCTAATATCTCAACATTGTTGCAAGTTTAATGAATAATAACAACCAGGAGGCAGCTGTCACATTTAGCAGTGGTAATAATACCACTGTTAAATGTTTCACTTCACACTGCAGTTGAAGATTCTTTCGGGCCAAAATAAGGACCATTCCCCAAAAAAACAAGCCACATATAAGCAAGGCGGAGAGGTAGGGGCACTGCTATATGAAGGTAGTAGGTGTTCAACTTTGCTAATATGACTTCTTTCTCCTCCTCCCCCTTCTTCCCCTCTTTCACCTCCTCCTCCCCCTTCTTCCCCTCTTTCACCTCCTCCTCCCTCTTTTATCTCTTCTTACTCCACCTCCTCCTATAAGATTAAAGCATTAAGAGAGAATTATATGGGGAGAATTACTAACTGAAACATACGTGCAGATGAGCTGGTGAAAACGTTCCTTTCAGTTCATGGCCAGGGTGGCCCATGTTACGCTCCTACTTGCCATCACAATTCATTAACGTATTTTCATTTTTGTTAAAAAAAGTAAATCTGTAATTTTTTTTTAACATTTTTTTTTACTATTTTTCTGTAAAGCCATTCCTACCCTGCCCTGGTCAAGCAACCTAGGCGGGGATGGCAAGGTTGTAACTAAAATTCTTACATTCATTCTAATGGTCTACGGCAGTGGTTCTCAACTCATGTCCTCAGGACTAGGGATGGGCTTTATGTTCGGGTCGAACATGAGTTTGACTCGAACATGAGTTTGACTCGAACATTGGCTGTTCGCCCGTTCACCGAACAATTTGGGGTGTTTGGGGCAAATTCAAAAGCCGTGGAACACCCTTTAAAAGTCTATGGGAGAAATCAAAAGTGCCAATTTTAAAGGCTTATATGCATGGTATTGTCATAAAAAGTGTTAGGGGACCTGGGTCCTGCCCCAGGGGACATGGATCAATGCAAAAAAAGTTTTAAAAACTGCCATGTTTTCGGGAGCAGTGATTTTAATAATGCTTAAAGTGAAACAATAAAAGTGTAATATTCCTTTAAATTTCATACATGGGGGGTGTCTATAGTATGCCTGTAAAGGGGTGCATGTTTCCCGTGATTAGAAAACAGTCTGACAGCAAAATGATATTTCTAAAGAAAAAAAAGTCATGTAAAACTACTATCGCTACTATCACTACTAACTACTATAAAACTACTATCGCTAGCACCGGCTTTAATGAATTGTCGGTCTGGCAATACACATAAAAGTTAATTGATAAAAATGGTATGGGATTCCCCCACAGGGAAACCCTGAGCCAAAATTTAAAAAAAAAATGCGTGGGGGTCACCCTAAATTCCATACCAGGCCCTTCAGGTCTAATGAATAATAACAACCAGGAGGAAGTTTACGTAACCGGGTGACCCCGCCCCCCTCTGACAACACAGGGAAAGCCACAGGGAAGTCCCCTGAAGTCCCCGTGCGTCAGAGGAGGGTGGGGTCACCAGCTGGCCCTGCCCTCTGTTATATAAAAAGTGTCAGAAGAACCGAAGCATCACATGGCGGAAGACTCCCACTGAGGCAGATCGTGCGGACGGAGTGGAGAAGAAGCCGGAGGAAGATGCAGGACGAGAAGAGCGGAGGAAGAAGAAGATGGAGAAGAAGAAGATGGTGAAGAAGAAGAAGATGGCGGAAGAAGAAGAACACTGAAGGAAGACCAGAAGAAAGAAGATGGAATAAGAAGAAATTAATAAAGGACTTGCCAAAAACTGTCTCTTGTGTTTTTTAACCTTTTTGACACTTTTTTGTGAAATGGTAGGGGTACCTTTGTACCCCATTACCAGTTCACACAGGGGGGCCGGGATCTGGGGGTCCCCTTGTTAAAGGGGGCTTCCAGATTCCGATAAGCCCCCCGCCCTCAGACCCTCACAACCACCGGGCAAGGGTTGTGGGGATGAGGCTCTTCTCCCCATCAACATGGGGACAAGGTGCTTTGGGGGCTACCCCAAAGCACCCTCCCAATGTTGAGGGCATGTGGCCTGGTACGGTTCAGGAGGGGGGCCACTCTCTTGTCCCCCCCTCTTTTCCTGCGGCCTGCCAGGTTGTATGCTCGGATAAGGGTCTGGTATGAATTTTTGGGGGGACCCCACGCCATTTTTTTTCTCAATTTTGGCGAGGGGTTCCCCTTAAAATCCATAGGTCTGGTATGGATTTTAAGGGGGACCCCACGCCATTTTTTAAAAAAAATTTGGCCGGGGTTCCCCTTAATATCCATACCAGTCCTGAAGGGCCTGGTATGGAATTTAGGTGGACCCCCCATGCATTTTTTTAAAAAAATTTTAATCGGGGTTTCCCTGTGAGGGAAGCCCATGCAGTTTTCATCAATGAACTTTTATGTGTATTGCCGGACCGACAATTCATTATAGCTGGCGCTAGCGATAGTAGTTTTACAGTAGTTAGTAGTGATAGTAGCGATAGTGGTTTTACATTACTTTTTTTCCTTTAGAAATGTCATTTTGCAGACTGTTCTAAACACGGGAAACATGCGCTCCTTTACAGGCATACTATAGACACCCCCCAGGTATGAAATTTAAAGGAATATTACACTTTTATTGTTTCACTTTAAATCACTGCTCCCGAAAAAATGTCAGTTTTTAAAACTTCTTTTTGCATTGATCCATGTCCCCTGGGGCAGGACCCAGGTCCCCAAACACTTTTTATGACAATAACTTGCATATAAGCCTTTAAAATTAGCACTTTTGATTATTCATGTTTATATCCCATAGACTTTAACGGTGTTTGTGTGTTTGAACAAATTTTTTGCCTGTTCGCATGCGAACAGAACCGGGGGGTGTTCGGCTCATCCCTACTCAGGACCCACTAACAGGCCTGATTTTAAGTATTACCTTGGGGAGATGCAGACTAGATTACTGCAATCACTGATCAGTAGGGATGAGCCGAACGCCCCCCGGTTCGGTTCGCACCAGAACCCGCGAACGGACCGAAAGTTCGCACAAACGTTAGAACCCCATTGACGTCTATGGGACTCAAACGTTCGAAATCAAAAGTGCTCATTTTAAAGGCTAATTTGCATGGTATTGTCCTAAAAAGGGTTTGGGGACCCGGGTCCTACCCCAGGGGACATGTATCAATGCAAAAAAAACTTTTAAAAACGGCCGTTTTTTCGGGAGCAGTGATTTTAATGATACTTAAAGTAAAAAAAAAAAAGTGAAATATTCCTTTAAATATCGTACCTGGGGGGTGTCTATAGTATGCCTGTAAAGTGACGCGTGTTTCCCATGTTTAGAACAGTCCCTGCACCAAATGTCATTTTTAAAGGAAAAAATCTCATTTAAAACTGCTTGCGGGTTTAATGTCATGTCGGGTCATGGCAATATGGATGAAAATCAGTGAGACAAACGGCATGGGTACCCCCCAGTCCATTACCAGGCCCTTTGGGTCCTGTATGGATATTAAGGGGAACCCCGCACCCAAATTAAAATAAGGAAAGGCCCTATATACTCTGAACAGCAGTATACAGGCGGTGCAAACAAGACAGGGACTGTAGGTTTGTTGTTAAGTAGAATCTCTTTGTAATTTTGAACGGGTACATTTTTAACGTGTTTAGCTCCAGCCAAAAAATCTTTTTTAAGCTTTTTGGAAAACATAGGGAAGGGTTATCACCCCTGTGACATTTGTTTTGCTGTCTTTCCTCCTCTTCAGAAGATTTCACCTCACTTTTTTGTCCCAATGAAAAATGTTTTTTGAAAATTTGGGTTTTTTTGTGGAACAAGGATTGGAAAGCATCAGTGGAAAGGAGAAATTGTTTTCCCATATTAACTCTTACAGGAGAGAATTTCCCTTCCTAGGGGTAGATTTCATCTCACTTCCTGTTGTCTCCTTCCGTTTGCAAGTAGGAGTCGTTTGTAAGTTAGATGTTTGAAAGTAGGGTCCTGCCCTATATACTCAGCAGAAATTTGGGCCTTAGGTGTTGCTGTGGCCACAACACTGTAAGCCCTCACAGGGCCCTGCTGTGAAATATTAGATCAAGAATTGTAATTACATGCCCCTGTTGAACAGGAGCTGAAAAATTAGGCCTTAGGCACTGGTGCTGGTGCCACAACACTGCAACCCCTCACAGACACTCTAGTTGGAACGCAGGAACGAGCCCTGCTGCAAAGTATTGCTTCAAAAATTGTAATTACACGCCCCTGTTAGACAGGGGCAGAAAAATTGGGCCTTAGGCACTGGTGCTGGTGCCACAACACTGCAACCCCTCACAGACACTCTAGTTGGAACGCAGGAACAAGCCCTGCTGCAAAGTATTGCTTCAAAAATTGTAATTACACGCCCCTGTTAGACAGGGGCAGAAAAATTGGGCCTTAGGCACTGGTGCTGGTGCCACAACACTGCAACCCCTCACAGACACTCTAGTTGGAACGCAGGAACGAGCCCTGCTGCAAAGTATTGCATCAAAAATTGTAATTACACGCCCCTGTTAGACAGGGGCAGAAAAATTGGGCCTTAGGCACTGGTGCTGGTGCCACAACACTGCAACCCCTCACAGACACTCTAGTTGGAATGCAGGAACGAGCCCTGCTGCAAAGTATTACATCAAAAATTGTAATTACACGCCCCTGTTAAACAGGGGCTGAAAAATTGTGCCTTAGGCACTGGTGGTGGCGCCCAGAACCAAAAATGTTCTTACAAGCTATCAGCGTGATGATTGAGGAGGAAGAGGATAATTACTCAGGGATAGTCACTCAGCATCAGCATAGGCAGTCTTTGAAGGGATCTGAGATTTCAAAAAAAATTATTCGGTTACATCAGCTTAAGGTGCTTGGTAGCTGTTGGTGATCCAAGACTGATTCATTTTTATGAAGGTCAGCCGATCGACCGAGTCGGTGGACAGACGCACCCTGTGATCGGTTACCACGCCTCCAGCAGCACTGAATGTGCGTTCCGAAAGAACGCTGGATGCAGGACAGGCCAGTAGATCAATTGCATACTGTGCAAGCTCTGGCCAGTGATCCATCCTCAAGACCCAGTAACCCAGAGGATTTTCGGTGGGAAAGGTGTCCAAGTCTGATCTTGCCCCTAGGTATTCCTGCACCATGTAAAACAGACGCTGGCGATGGTTGCTGGAACTGATCATACCTTGGGGCTGCGGACCAAAAAATTGTCTGAACGCATCGGTCAGACGGCCACCTTCTCCACCGCTCCTTCTTTGACTGACCGAAGCCTCAGCAACACGTTGTCCAGAAACAGGAGTTTGTAACCTCCCAGTCTCTGGGAACGCGTTGCACAGACCTTTCTGCAAGGCCTCCCGAAGATGTTTCATCCTCTGCTCCCTCTGCGATGGCAAGATAAGGTCCGCAACCTTACCCTTGTAACGTGGATCAAGGAGGGTTGCCAGCCAGTATTGGTCCTTCTCCTTGATACCACGAATACGAGGATCCTTACGCAGGCTTTGCAGGATCAGGGAGGCCATGCAGCGTAGGTTTGCTGAGGAATTCGGTCCGGAGTCCTCTGGGTCACTAAGGACAACAACGTCCGCAGCCACCTCCTCCCAGCCACATACAAGTCCATGTGTTCCTTGGGACTGATCCCTTAAAGACTGCTGCTGATGCTGAGTGCCAGGCTCCACCTCCATACTGACACAATCTTCCTCCTCCTCCTCCTCCTCCTCTTCCTGTGTGATCGGCGGGCACGCAGGAACACTGTCTGGATAAAGGGGGCCTTGAGAGCTAAGGAAGTCCTCCTCTTCCTGCCTCTGTTCTGCCTCAAGTGCCCTGTCCATTATTCCACGCAGCGTGTGCTCCAACAGGTGGACAAGGGGGACAGTGTCACTGATGCATGCACTGTCAGTGCTCACCATCCTCGTGGCCTCCTCGAATGGTGACAGGACAGTGCATGCATCCCTGATCATGGCCCACTGGCGGGGTGAAAAAAAAACAAGCTCCCCTGACCCTGTCCTGGTGCCATAGTCGCACAGGTACTCATTGATGGCCCTCTGCTGCGTGTGCAGCCGCTGCAGCATGGCCAACGTTGAGTTCCACCTGGTGGGCATGTCACAGATTAGGTGGTTCTTGGGCAGGTTAAACTCCTTTTGGAGGTCCGTCAGCCGAGCACTGGCATTATATGACCGGCGGAAATGCACACAGACTTTCCTGGCCTGCCTCAGGACATCCTGTAAGCCCGGGTACCTGCCCAAGAACCGCTGCACCACCAAGTTAAGGACGTGAGCCAAACAGGGCACATGGGTCATTTGTCCCTGTCGGAGGGCAGAGAGGAGGTTGGTGCCATTGTCGCAAACCACCATTCCTGCCTTAAGTTGGCGTGGCGTCAACCACCTCTGAACCTGCCCCTGCAGAGCTGACAGAACCTCTGCCCCAGTGTGGCTCCTGTCCCCCAAGCACACCAGCTCAAGCACCGCATGGCATCTTTTGGCCTGCGTACTTGCGTAGCCCCTTGAACGCCTACGGAGCACCGCTGGTTCCGAGGAAGAGGCCATGGAGGAAGAAAAAGAGGAGGGGGTGGAGGAGAGAGGTGTGTCACAATCAGCATTTTGGAGGCGTGGTGGCGGAACAACCTCCAACACTACTGCACCTTGTCCTGCATCCTTCCCAGCTGCCAGCAGAGTCACCCAATGCGCCGTGAAACTTAGGTAACGTCCCTGTCCATGCCTGCTGGACCATGAGTCAGCGGTAATATGCACCTTACCACTGACCGCCCTGTCCAGCGAGGCATGGACATTGCCTTCCACATGCCGGTAGAGAGCCGGAATCGCCTTCCGTGAGAAAAAGTGGCGTTTGGGTACCTGCCACTGAGGAACCGCACATTCCACAAACTCACGGAAGGGGGCAGAGTCTACCAACTGAAAAGGCAGCAGTTGAAGTGCTAGCAATTTTGCCAAGCTAGCATTCAACCGCTGGGCATGTGGATGGCTGGGAGCAAACTTCTTTCGGCGGTGCAGCAGCTGGGGCAGGGAAATTTGCCTGGTACAATCTGACGTCGGTGTACCAAAAGCAGATTGCCCACAAGTACTTGGCTGTGACACACCTAATTCTACACCTTCATTCCTCTCACTGCAGGTCTCAGAGAGGACTGAAGGTCTAGTGGGGTTGGAAATCTCAGCTGATGAGGAGCAAGGAGAGATCCTCTTTGTTCTTTGGTGTGGGTCTTTTAGATACGCTTGCCAACGAACTGCATGGCAGGTCAACATATGTCTGGTCAAGCATGTGGTACCCAAGCGGGAGATGTTTTGGCCACGCGAGATACGCTTGAGACATATGTTGCAAATAGCAGCGGTGCGATCTGATGCACTCGTCTCAAAAAAGGCCCACACCAAAGAACTTTTTGAATAACGCGCAGAGACTGCAGCGCCCTGCACATGTGGAGCTTTGGGGTGTGATGCAGTCAATGTGCTGCCCTTAGGCTGGCCCCTGGAGGGCATCCTGCCTCGTTGGTGATGTGCCGCCTCCTCCTCCTCCTCCTCCTCCTCCTCTCTCCTATCAGGCACCCACGTTGAGTCAGTGACCTCATCATCCCCTCCCTCCTCATCACTGGAGCAAACCTGGCAGTATGCTGCAGCAGGGGGAGCATGACTGCCAGATTGCTGTCCTTCTTGGGCACCCCCTCTGTCCGTGCTCATGTTACTGCCTTCATCGAGCTCAGTATCATCATCAGAGCCTTCCAAACGCTGGGCATCCTCCTGGAGCATGTACCCAACACTGTGGTCAAACAGTTCGAGGGAATCCTCAGGAGGACATGGTGGAGCTAGGGAAGGAGTCACTGATGACATTGAGCTGAGGGAAGAGGCCGCTGCTTTGCCAGACAAAGCACCCTGGGCATGGGTGAGAGAGGATGAGGAGGATGAGGACGGCTTGGTCATCGACTCGACCAAGTCTTCTGCATGTTGCGGCTCAACACGGCCAGCTGCCGAAAAAAAGGCCAAGCGTGTCCCATGGCCACGTGCTGATGAGGATGCACCGTCTCCACGACCAGCACTAGACACAGAGCCTGCTTGCCCTCTCTTATTGGCTTGTGACTGTCTGCCTCTCCTTCTTGGCCTTCCAGACATACTAATGGCCTGTAGCTGCACTAAGCTGGGATAGAACACCTGTAATTTTCTTCAGGTAGCTTTATATACTGTAACCAGACAAGCCTGCCTGTCAGTAGGAAGATAACAGGAACGGATCTAGCTGAACACTGTGAGCAGGACGCACTGCACTAAATGTAAATAGCAGGAACGGATCTAGCTGAACACTGTGAGCAGGACGCACTGCACTAAATGTAAATAGCAGGAACGGATCTAGCTGAACACTGTGAGCAGGACGCACTGACTGCACTAAATGTAAATAGCAGGAACAGATCCAGCTGAATACTGTGAGCAGGACGCACTGCACTAAATGTAAATAGCAGGAACGGATCTAGCTGAACACTGTGAGCAGGACGCACTGCACTAAATGTAAATAGCAGGAACAGATCTAGCTGAACACTGTGAGCAGGACGCACTGCACTAAATGTAAATAGCAGGAACGGATCTAGCTGAACACTGTGAGCAGGACGCACTGCACTAAATGTAAATAGCAGGAACAGATCTAGCTGAACACTGTGAGCAGGACGCACTGCACTAAATGTAAATAGCAGGAACAGATCTAGCTGAACACTGTGAGCAGGACGCACTGCACTAAATGTAAATAGCAGGAACGGATCTAGCTGAACACTGTGAGCAGGACGCACTGCACTAAATGTAAATAGCAGGAACGGATCTAGCTGAACACTGTGAGCAGGACGCACTGACTGCACTAAATGTAAATAGCAGGAACAGATCTAGCTGAACACTGTGAGCAGGACGCACTGCACTAAATGTAAATAGCAGGAACGGATCTAGCTGAACACTGTGAGCAGGATGCACTGCACTAAATGTAAATAGCAGAAACAGATCTAGCTGAACACTGTGAGCAGGACGCACTGCACTAAATGTAAATAGCAGGAACGGATCTAGCTGAACACTGTGAGCAGGACGCACTGCACTAAATGTAAATAGCAGGAACAGATCTAGCTGAACACTGTGAGCAGGACGCACTGCACTAAATGTAAATAGCAGGAACAGATCTAGCTGAACACTGTGAGCAGGACGCACTGCACTAAATGTAAATAGCAGGAACGGATCTAGCTGAACACTGTGAGCAGGACGCACTGCACTAAATGTAAATAGCAGGAACGGATCTAGCTGAACACTGTGAGCAGGACGCACTGCACTAAATGTAAATAGCAGGAACGGATCTAGCTGAACACTGTGAGCAGGACGCACTGCACTATATGTAAATAGCAGGAACGGATCTAGCTGAACACTGTGAGCAGGATGCACTGACTGCACTAAATGTAAATAGCAGGAACAGATCTAGCTGAACACTGTGAGCAGGACGCACTGCACTAAATGTAAATAGTAGGAACGGATCTAGCTGAACACTGTGAGCAGGACGCACTGCACTAAATGTAAATAGCAGGAACAGATCTAGCTGAACACTGTGAGCAGGACGCACTGCACTAAATGTAAATAGCAGGAACAGATCTAGCTGAACACTGTGAGCAGGACGCACTGCACTAAATGTAAATAGCAGGAACAGATCTAGCTGAACACTGTGAGCAGGACGCACTGCACTAAATGTAAATAGCAGGAACGGATCTAGCTGAACACTGTGAGCAGGACGCACTGCACTAAATGTAAATAGCAGGAACGGATCTAGCTGAACACTGTGAGCAGGACGCACTGCACTAAATGTAAATAGCAGGAACAGTCTAGCTGAACACTGTGAGCAGGACGCACTGCACTAAATGTAAATAGCAGGAACGGATCTAGCTGAACACTGTGAGCAGGACGCACTGCACTAAATGTAAATAGCAGGAACGGATCTAGCTGAACACTGTGAGCAGGACACACTGACTGCACTAAATGTAAATAGCAGGAACAGATCTAGCTGAACACTGTGAGCAGGACGCACTGCACTAAATGTAAATAGCAGGAACGGATCTAGCTGAACACTGTGAGCAGGACGCACTGACTGCACTAAATGTAAATAGCAGGAACAGATCTAGCTGAACACTGTGAGCAGGACGCACTGCACTAAATGTAAATAGCAGGAACGGATCTAGCTGAACACTGTGAGCAGGACGCACTGCACTAAATGTAAATAGCAGGAACAGATCTAGCTGAACACTGTGAGCAGGACGCACTGCACTAAATGTAAATAGCAGGAACAGATCTAGCTGAACACTGTGAGCAGGACGCACTGCACTAAATGTAAATAGCAGGAACGGATCTAAGTGAACACTGTGAGCAGGACGCACTGCACTAAATGTAAATAGCAGGAACGGATCTAGCTGAACACTGTGAGCAGGACGCACTGACTGCACTAAATGTAAATAGCAGGAACAGATCTAGCTGAACACTGTGAGCAGGACGCACTGCACTAAATGTAAATAGCAGGAACGGATCTAGCTGAACACTGTGAGCAGGACGCACTGCACTAAATGTAAATAGCAGGAACGGATCTAGCTGAACACTGTGAGCAGGACGCACTGCACTAAATGTAAATAGCAGGAACGGATCTAGCTGAACACTGTGAGCAGGACGCACTGCACTAAATGTAAATAGCAGGAACGGATCTAGCTGAACACTGTGAGCAGGACGCACTGCACTAAATGTAAATAGCAGGAACGGATCTAGCTGAACACTGTGAGCAGGACGCACTGCACCAAATGTAAATAGTCTAGATAGAAGATAACAGGAACGGATCTAGCTAAACTGAATACAGTGTATATATATATATGCAACACCAGGGATGCATATATATACACGATAACACTGTAAGTGCAGCTAACTGACTGACTGTTCTGCCTAATCTATCTAACTCAAATCAAATGACACTGTCTGTCTCTCTCTCTATCTCTCAGCACACCGGAACACACACTACACAGGGCCGCCGTGCAGGCGGCCTTATATAGTGTGGGGCGTGTACTAAATCCCCTGAACCATAATTGGCCAAAGCCACCCTCGCTTTGGCCAATTACAGCTCTCTCTACTGACGGCGCTGTGATTGGCCAAGCATGCGGGTCATAGTGCATGCTTGGCCAATCATCAGCCAGCAATGCACTGCGATGCCGCAGTGAATTATGGGCCGTGACGCGCCACACGAATTTGGCGCGAACGGCCCATATCGTTCGCAATTCGACGGACGGTCGAACAGCCGATGTTCGAGTCGAACCTGGGTTCGACTCGAACACGAAGCTCATCCCTACTGATCAGCAATTGATATCACCTGTAACTTATTTCAGTTATCTTGCAAACCTAGCCTGTTAGTGGGTCCTGAGGACAGGAGTTGAGAACCACTGGTCTACTAGGTGGGTGTTAAATAAAGGGCAAAAACTTTTGTGGGTATACAGGGATACAGTCGGGGGTTGCACATGGGGTGAGGGTGCCATGATTTATTTATTTTTTAAAGGGCTTAGTGAGCCCTTCTGCTCTCTAATCACTCCAAGCTATAAAAAGAAACACAACCCTAATTAATAGAAAAGGCAGCCAAGGTGTTAACAATTGAAGAGCTAGCTATTAGTGAGTTGTTACAAATAGATACAACTGATTTTTTTTGGTGCACAGATGAAAGCAATGAAATTCAAAGAATTCAAGCATAGTTTGTTAAAATAGAAGTAAACCGAACAACTAAACTTTCATTAAAATAACAGCTTCAAATATATAAGTCCATTATGTTGTTACAATGCTCTGCCCTGTTTCCCACAATTTCTTTCCTTTAAACCATTGTCACATACTTTCCCAAATGAAACTAAAAACTCTAAATAAAAATCTAAACTATAATCTAAACTTTAATCACCTCTAATCTCAGCAATCACTTCTTTACCTATAAAATATGCAGATTTCAATAAAAAAATACTTGTTGAGCATATCCTCATTCAGAAACTTCCTGTTAAAAGGTGACAACTGTCTCCCAATTGTACTCCCGCATTGTCACCCTGTCGCATGTGCCCCTTGTGGAGGCTACAAACCATCAGACAGATTCACACTGTGCAGGCAGTGCACTGTTGTCACTATCAGGAAGCAAGTCTAGAGTAATGATGTGTGGCTAATGCTGGAGAGAGTGCAAGTAGATAGAAAGTAGTTGAAAAGGATGTAGGAGATTAGCAGCATTCAGATGTAACAGGCTGTAAAAAAGATTAAGAAAACAATCCTTTTACTCCTCTAAGTCTGCTTTCTGTGTCCCCCTGGCCTTCAACGGCGCCTCTTCTAATTATGGAAAGCAGTGATCCGGCACTGCAGTCTGTGCCCATTCCATCCAGTTGCACCCAAGGCAAATATAAGAACACTAATAACAGTTCTGTGTTCCTTTGAAAATAATTAAATACAAATATATATATATATATATATATATATATATATATAAAACATTTTTATACAGCATATAGCTGGTATAAATATCTGAGTTTGGCTTGATATGAGCATTCTGTTATCTTCACCCCAACATAAGGCTCTGCATTATGCACATGTGCTGGTAGGAAATATGCTGAGTAGAGGAGAGAGCAGGAATGTGCAGAGAAGGAGGAGGCATCACTGCATTACTTGACTACAACAGAGAAAGTGGTGTCACTCTTTTGGTTGTGATGTCTGACAGAGATGTATAAATCACAAAAGTGATTGGACATAATTACAAATCCTTTAATAGATAAGACAGTTTACATATACATATGTGTATTTCAGCTCAGGCCCTGGGATCTTGGTTTGAGGGATCTTTTGCAGAGAGTCCTTGTTTTTTGTGTCTTACCATATAGTTTACTAAAAAAAAACAAATATTTTGTAATTTCTTTCTTACCAGGACGATATGTGAAGGGCATTGCAGCTTAAGCAGGCATTGGAATGCCAGTATCAATTGCATTAACAATTTCCCAGTTATGTGATCTGAATACAATCAGAACTTGAGAAAACTGAAGGTACTGTATAAGAAAGGGCAGTTTTTCAGTTCTATATTAGCAGCAAAAAACATGCTGGAGGATGTTACACAGAAAGTAAAATCACGGCATTTCATACCAAATCCACTGTACATCCGCAGTACACATTTTTTTGTACAAATAGAATTATTTTATTCTTAGGATCATGTTTTTCACATAAAAACAATGTTGGATACATGCAGTATATACTGTAGGTATTAATGAGTAAATCCAAAACATTCACTACAATTTCATTAAAAACAATTTTTTTTAATAAACACCCCTAAGAGTCTGTTATGTATTGTGATAAACCTTTGGAGGGGTTTGTGTGCTGTTTTTTTTTTTTTTAAATAAGCCAGCAATTTAAAATAGTTGTAAAGGCTAAATGTGTTTTGTACCTTAACCACTTCAACCCCGGAAGGATTTACCCCCTTCCTGACGAAGCCCTTTTTTGCGCTACGGCACTGCATCGCTTTAACTGATAATTGTGCGGCCGTGCAGCATTGTACCCAAACAAAATTGATGTCCTTTTTCCCACAAATAGAGATTTCTTTTGGTGGTATTTGGTCACCTCTGCGGTTTTAATTTTTTGCGCTATAAACAAAAAAAAGCAACAGTTTTGAAAAAAAAAACAATATTTTTTACTTTTTGCTATAGTAAATATCCCCCCCAAAAAGAAAAAAAAAAATGTCTTCCTCAGTTTAGGCCAATATGTATTCTTCTACAAAATAGGGGATAGATTAATTGTATTTTTATTATTAATTTTTTTATTAGTAATGGCGGTGATCTGCAATTTTTATCGTGACTGCGACATTGCAGCGGACAGATCAGACACTTTTGACACTATTTTGAGACCATTGGCATTTATACAGCGATCAGTGCTATAAAAATGCACTGATTACCGTGTAAATGTCTCTGGCAAGGAAGGGGCTAAATGCTAGGGGACGATCAAGGGGTTAAGTGTGTTCCCTCACTGTGTTCTAATTGTAGGGGGGATGGGCTCACTAGAACATGTCAGAGATCACTGCTCCCAATCACTGAGAGCAGTAGATCCCTGTCATGTTGCTAGACAGAACAGGGAAATGCCTTGTTTACAATGGCATCTCCCCGTTCGGCCTCTCTGTGTCACGATCGTGGGCCACTGGCAGACATCAAGTCCGCAGGACCCATGGGCACACTCCCGCGGCACGTGGTGCCAGCGTGCACGCACCCGCTAGCAGCCGATGACATATGGGTATGTTGTTTTGCGCACCCGTGCCACTTTTTCGACGTATATCAGCGTGGGCCGGTTGGCAAGTGGTTAACCCATTCTATGCAAAAAGGTAAAAAACCTTTCATGTTTTGTGCCCCCCCAGCTCCCCCTAAATACTTACTTGAGTCTGATTTCAATCAACCCTGTGCTTGGGACCAGCAGAGCTGATGTATCTCTCTCTCTCCTCGCTGGCCCAGATACAGCAGCAGGAGTCATTGGCTCCTGCTTCTGACAATCAAAGCCTGTGAGGAAAGAGCAGGGGGCAGGGGCGAGCCTTGCTGTCTCTTTCTATAGACACAGTCAGTGTGGCTTGGGACCGAGCCCGCAGGTGTGCCACAATAGGAAGCAGCTTCCTGTAGTGTTACACTGAGAAGAGGAGGAGCCTGGGGTGCCAGTGGGGGACCCAAGAAGAGAAGGATTGGGGCTGTTCTGGGAAAAAAACATTGCACAGGACAGGTAAATATAAACCTTTTTGTTATTGAAAAAATAGCTTTTACACTTACCTTAACCACTTGCTTACTGGGCACTTAAACCCCCCTCCTGCCCAGACCAATTTTGAGCTTCCAGCGCTGTCGCACTTTGAATGACAATTGCGCGGTCATACAACACGGTACCCAAATGAAATTTTTATCATTTTTTTCCCACAAATAGAGCTTTCTTTTGGTGGTATTTAATCACAGCTGGGGTTTTTATTTTTTGCTAAACAAACAAAAAAAGATGGAAAATTTTGAAAAAAAAAAAAATCATGTTTAATAGTTTGTTATAAAATTTTGCAAACAGGTAATTTTTCTCCTTCATTGATATGCGCTGATGAGGCGGCACTGGTGGGCACTGATAGGCTGCACTGATGGGCACAGATAGGCACAGATAAGGCGGCACAGATAGGCACAGATAAGGCGGCACTGATAGGCACAGTTAAGGCGGCACTGATAGGCACAGTTAAGGCGGCACTGATGGGGACAGATAAGGCGGTACTGATGGGCACAGATAAGGCGGCACTGATGGCCACGGATGGGCGGCACGGATGGGCGGCACGGATAGGTGGCACGGATAGGTGGCACAGATAGGTGGCACAGATAGGTGGCACTGATGGGGGGGCACTGATGGGGGGGCACTGATGGGGGGCACTGATGGGTGGCACTGATGGGCAGTGATGGGCGGCACTGATGGGCATTTATGGGCACTGGTAGGTGACACTGATGGGCACTGATAGGTTGCACTGATGTGGGTGCTGATGGGTGGCACTGATGTGGGTGCTGATGGGTGGCACTGATGGGTGGCACTGTGGGCACTGATGGATGGCACTGTGGGCACTGATGGGTGGCACTGTGGGCACTGATGGGTGGCGCTGATTGATGGCACTGTGGGCACTGATGGGTTAATCTGGTGGGCACTGGTAGGCAGCACTGCTGCCTATTGCTTTGTGACAGATGATTGCCGTGATCGGGACTGATGTCCCGATCACGGCCGCCGGTGATCAGGTTTTTTTTTCCTCCTCACGCTGTCAGCGCGAGGAGGAAAAATAGCCGATTACCGGCTCTGTTTACATCACATGATCAGCTGTCATTGGCTGACAGCTGATCATGTGGTAAGGGGTTGGGACCAACCCCTTACTCTGATCTGTGATCAGGCGAGTCTCATAGACTCGCTGATCACCGAGCGCGCCGCGCGCGCCCTGCAGGGGGCGCGCAGGCCGCTCGTGCACGGGACGACGTCAATGGACGTAGTCCCGGCAATTTAGATCCGCGCTGTTGCCGTCATTTGGCAATGGCCCGGATCTGAAGCAGTTAAACTGTGTCATTATTTCTTTGTTTATGTCACATTTATGCTGTAGCACATTGTAGAACAAGAATGAAAAAAAATGATTAGAGTCCCCTCAAACTTGCATACCAAGCCCTTTAAGAGACCCTTAAAAGTGATTGTAAGCGACCATCTAGTACAATAACCCTTTCAGTTTAAAATAGAAATGAAAGGCAAAGCATTTTTGTATAGATATAAAAAACATTAGAAATACAATACACATTGCCTCTGTTCTCAGCTGCATAAGAGCTGGGGGAGGAGAAACAGCAGTTCACTGAGCTTCCGAGTGAATGGCTGTGCAGCAGGGGCATGTCTGGACAAGTCTGATCACTGACACTCCCGTTATTCAAACCTGCTACTATAGACGAAGCTGCTAAACTCCTTTTTAACGCCCACCTAACCACCTGTCCCCTGCATCCTGATCCCTCTCAAATACTACGGTCATCCTCTCACTCTATCCTACACTCTTCTTCTAAAGTCCTTGAGCGCCTGATCTACAACCAACTGAGTGATCACCTCATAAAGAATAACCTTCTTGATCCCCTTCTGTCTGGATTTCACCCTCAACACTCCATAGAAACTGCTTTTCTAAAACTCACAAATGACTTACTGATAGGGATGAGCGGAACACCCCCCAGTTCGGTTCGCACCAGGACTTGCGAACGGACCGAAAGTTTTCACGAACCTTAGAACCCCATTACAGTCTATGGGACTCGAATGTTCAAAATCAAAAGTGCTAATTTTAAAGGCTAATATGCATGGTATTGTCCTAAAAAGGGTTTGGGGACCCAGGTCCTGCCCCAGGGGACCTAAATCAATGCAAAAAAAAGTTTTAAATACGGCCGTTTTTTCGGGAGCAGTGATTTTAATGATGCTTAAAGTGAAAAAAAAGTGAAATATTCCTTAAAACATCTTCCCTGGGGGGTGTCTATAGTATGCCTGTAAAGTGGCGTGTGTTTCCCGTGCTTAGAACAGTCCCTGCACAAAATGACATTTTTAAAGGAATAAGTCGTTTAAAACTGCTTGCGGCTTTAATGTAATGTCGGGTCCCGGCAATGTGGATGAAAATCAGTTTGACAAATGGCATGAGTACCCCCCACCCCCAGTCCATTACCAGGCCCTTTGGGTCTTGTATGGATATTAAGGGGAACCCCGCACCCAAATTAAAAAAAAGGAAAGGCGTGGGACCCCCAGGCCCTATATACTCTGAACAGCAGTATACAGGCGGTGCAAACAAGACAGGGACTGTAGGTTTGTTGTTAAGTAGAATCTGTTTGTAATTTTGAACTGGTACATTTTTAAAGTGTAGCTCCAGCCAAAAAATCTATTTTTAAGCTTTTTGGATAACATAGGGAAGGGTTATCACCCCTGTAACATTTGTTTTGCTGTCTGTGCACCTCTTCAGAAGATTTCACCTCACTTTCTGTCCCAATGACGAATGTTTTTTGAAAATTTGGGGTTTTTAGTGAAACAAGGATTGGTGATAAAGCATCAGTGGAGAGGAGACACGTTTTCCCCATATTAACTCTTACAGGAGAGAATTTCCTAGGTGTAGATTTCATCTCACTTCCTGTTGTCTCCTTCCGTTTGCAAGTAGGAGTTGTTTGTAAGTTGGATATCTGAAAGTAGGGGCCTGCCCTATCTACTCTGCAGAAATTGGGGTCTTAGGTGTTGGTGTTGCCACAACACTGTAAGCCCTCACAGTTACTCTTGGTGGGCGCAGGAACGGGCCCTGCTGTGAAATATTAGAACAAGAATTGTAATTACATGCACCTGTTAAACAGGGGCAGAAACATTGGGCCTTTGGTGGTGGTGGTGTTGCCACAACACTGTAAGCCCTCACAGTTACTCTTGGTGGGTGCAGGAATGGGCCCTGCTGTGAAATATTAGATCAAGAATTGTAATTACATGTCCCTGTTGAACAGGGGCAGAAAAATTGGGCCTTGGGCACTGGTGCCACAACACTGAAACCCCTCACACGTACTCTAGTTGGAGCGCAGGAATGAGCCCTGCTGCAAAGTATTGCATCAAAAATTGTAATTACATGCCCCTGTTAAACAGGGGCTGAAAAATTGGGCCTTAGCCACTGGTGGCGGCACCCAGAACAAAAAATGTTCTTACAAGCTATCAGAATGATCATGAGGTTAATCACTAATAAGGATAATCACTCAGCATTAGCATAGGCAGTCTTGAAGGGATCTGACATTTCAAAAAAAATATTCTGTTACATCAGCATCAGGTGCCTGGTAGCTGGTGGTGATCCAAGACTGATTCATTTTTATGAAGGTCAGTCGATCAACCGAGTTGGTTGACAGGTGCACCCTGTGATAGGTTACAAAGCCTCCAGCAGCACTGAATGTGCGTTCCGAAAGAACGCTGGATGCAGGACAGGCCAGTAGCTCAATTGGATACTGTGCAAGCTCTGGCCAGTGATCCATCATCAAGACCCAGTAACCCAAAGGATTTTCGGTGTGAAAGGTGTCCAAGTTAGATCTTGCCCCTAGGTATTCCTGCACCATGTAAAACAGATGCTAGGCGATGGTTGCTGGAACTGATCATACCTTAGGGCTGCAGACTAAAAAATTGTCTGTACTAAATATTTAATTGGAGATGTCTGTAAACTACCCAAATCCTCCCACAGACATCTAGGAAAAAATAAGAGGCGCTTTCAAACAAAAATCAAGTGTATTAAACACAGTGATGGTGTGACCCTCTACACATGTGTATGTGAACACTAATGCAAAGGTGAAATCTATAAACAAATCTACACAAAATGTATATAGGTGTAAATGTACCAGCCAGATCAGTGGTCAAATGTTGATCAACACAGTGATGGTGCGACCCTCTTAATGTGTATAAACCTTACATGCAGTGTAATCTTAGGAAATACATATCTCAATACATTTCCAGTGATAAAACCTATCCTGCCACTTCATATCATGCTGCACATGCAAAGAATACTATCAAATATATTCAAAAATAAAAAATGCAAAATACAAATTAACTTCAAAAATATAAATCAGTCCACAACAAAACGTGACCACACACGTGAGAAAAATGTGTCCGAATAAAGTGGTAATAAATCTTGATAAAGCACAGGTGATGTTGTGTCTCTTCCACCTCTCCTCTTGTGAGCAGTGATTCCACTCCCTCAAGACCTACACTCACCTACTTAATTTGCCAGCACTCTCATGCAAGGCAATAATCGCTTGTCTACCATACACCAAGGTAGTAGGATCAATCGTTGTTCCACAGTGAATGTTTCCAACCCGGTCCACATGAAAAAAATAATATGTGCTCCAATAGTGTAAACCAGTATCACACATTTATTAAAATCACTGCAATCTTCAATCAGTACACTCACATGTAAAATGATAAAATACAGCTCAAGTAAAGTGCAAATCACATCAAACGTAATTCCAGTGGATCCAAATAAAACAAGTGGTCACGGTGGACCCGAGGTGTGCTGGTGCAGGGTTATCAATCTCACCCCTCCCTTGGATGTCCTCCGTCCCTCTGTGTAAACAATGCTCCTCTCCTTCAGTGTGGCTCACAGTGCTGCACGCCACGTCTCACAGCCACGCCCCCGACGTTTCGTCATAGGTTGACTTATTCATGGGATAGGCTGTGCTCCCTGCCACTCATCCCTTATATGCCTATCTAGCTACCGCTCATTGGCCGGCTCATCGCGCATGCGCACATCTCAGGTCCCCGTTATGTGAATTACGCTGAGAGCTCTGGTACACAGCATAATGGGAATCAGGCATTCTAGCGGTGTGATTCTTTGCAAACATCAGTTCACACCGCTAGAATGCCTGATTCCCATGAGGAAGGAGAGGAGCATTGTTTACACGGAGGGACGGAGGACATCCAAGGGAGGAGTGATATTGATAACCCTGCACCAGCACACCTCGGGTCCGCCGTGACCACTTGTTTTATTTGGATCCACTGGAATTACGTTTGATGTGATTTGCACTTTACTTGAGCTGTATTTTATCATTTTACATGTGAGTGTACTGATTGAAGATTGCAGTGATTTTAATAAATGTGTGATACTGGTTTACACTATTGGAGCACATATTATTTTTTTCATGTGGACCGGGTTGGAAACATTCACTGTGGAACAACGATTGATCCTACTACCTTGGTGTATGGTAGACAAGCGATTATTGCCTTGCATGAGAGTGCTGGCAAATTAAGTCGGTGAGTGTAGGTCTTGAGGGAGTGGAATCACTGCTCACAAGAGGAGAGGTGGAAGAGACACAACATCACCTGTGCTTTATCAAGATTTATTACCACTTTATTCTGACACATTTTTCTCACGTGTGTGGTCACGTATTGTTGTGGACTGATTTATATTTTTGAAGTTAATTTGTATTTTGCATTTTTTATTTTTGAATATATTTGATAGTATTCTTTGCATGTGCAGCATGATATGAAGTGGCAGGATAGGTTTTATCACTGGAAATGTATTGAGATATGTATTTCCTAAGATTACACTGCATGTAAGGTTTATACACATTAAGAGGGTCGCACCATCACTGTGTTGATCGACATTTGACCACTGATCTGGCTGGTACATTTACACCTATATACATTTTGTGTAGATTTGTTTATAGATTTCACCTTTGCATTAGTGTTCACATACACATGTGTAGAGGGTCACACCATCACTGTGTTTAATACACTTGATTTTTGTTTGAAAGCGCCTCTTATTTTTTCCTAGATGTCTGTGGGAGGATTTGGGTAATTTACAGACATCTCCGATTAAATATTTAGTATATGCATTATAATTTAAAGGGGCTGCTTCATATTGGGTGTGGGGATTCAATTCCCCACGTGGGTTATTGTATAGATTGATTTTGAGCACATTCACATTCAGTTTGTGAAACATAGTGGCGCGGTGGCGGTATTAGTTTTTGGTGAAGGGCGGTATACCATTTGTAATACCTATTACTTATAAAAAATTGTCTGAATGCATCAGTCAGATGGCAACCTTCTTCACTGCTCCTTCTTTGACTAATCAAAGCCTCAGCAACACATTGTCCAGGAACAGGAGTTTGTACCACCCCAGTCTCTGGGAACGCGTTGCACAGACCTTTCTGCAAGGCCTCCCGAAGATGTTTCATCCCCTGCTCCCTCTACGACGGCAAGATAAGGTCCGCAACCTTACCCTTGTAACATGGATCAAGGAGGGTTGCCAGCCAATACTGATCCCTCTCCTTGATACCACGAATATGAGGATCCTTCTGCAGGCTTTGCAGGATCAGGGAGGCCATGCAGCGTAGGTTTGCTGAGGCATTCGGTCCGGAGTCCTCTGGGTCACTAAGGACGACATGATCAGCAGCCACCTCCTCCCAGCCATGTACAAGTCCATCTATTTCTTGGGACTGCAAATGATCCCTTGAAGACTGTTGCTGATGCTGAGTGCCAGGCTCCACCTCCATGCTGACACAATCCTCCTCCTCCTCTTCCTGTATTATCGGCGGGCACGCAGGAACATTGTCTGGATAAAGGGGGCCTTGAGAGGTAAGGAAGTCCTTCTCTTCCTCCCACTGTTCTGCCTCAAGTGCCCTGTCCATTATTCCACGCAGCATGTGCTCCAACAGGTGGACAAGTGGTACAGTGTCACTGATGCATGCACTGTCACTGCTCACCATCCTCGTGGCCTCCTCAAATGGTGACAGGACAGTGCATGCATCCCTGATCATAGCCCACTGGGGTGGGGAAAAAAAACAAGGTCCCCTGACCCTGTCCTGGTGCCATAGTCACATAGGTACTCATTGATGGCCCTCTGCTGCATGTGCAGCCGCTGCAGCATGGCCAACGTTGAGTTCCACCTGGTGGGCATGTCAAAGATTAGGCGGTTCTTGGGCAGGTTACATTCCTTTTGGAGGTCTGCCAGCCGAGCACTGGCATTATATAACCTGCGGAAATGCACACACACTTTCCTGGCCTGCCTCAGGACATCCTGTAAGCCCGGGTACCTGCCCAAGAGCTGCTGCACCACCAAGTTAAGGACGTGAGCCAAACAGGGCACATGGGTCAGTTGTCCCTGTTGGAGGGCGGAAAGGAGGTTGGTGCCATTGTCGCAAACCACCATACCTGCCTTAAGCTGGCGTGGCATCAACCACCTCTAAACCTGTCCCTGCAGAGCTGACAGAATCTCTACCCCAGTGTGGCTCTTGTCCCCCAAGCACATCAGCTCAAGCACCGCATGGCATCTTTTTGCTTGCATAGCTCCTTGAATGCCTATGGAGCACCACTGGTTCCGAGGACAAATCAGCACAGGAAGAGGCCATGGAGGAAGAAGAAGAGGAGGAGGTAGAGGAGAGAGGTGTGGCAGAATCAATAATAGTAGAATTTTGGAGGCGTGGTGGCGGAACAACCTCCAACACTACTGCACCCTGTCCTGCATCCTTCCCAGCTGCCAGAAGAGTCACCCAGTGCGCGGTGAAAGATAGGTAACGTCCCTGTCCATGCCTGCTGGACCATGAGTCAGCGGTAATATGCACCTTACCGCTGACCGCCCTGTCCAGCGAGGCCAAGACATTGTCTTCCACATGCCGGTAGAGAGCCGGAATCTCCTTCCATGAGAAAAAGTGTCGTTTGGGAACCTGCCACTGAGGAACCGCACATTCCACAAACTCACGGAAGGGGGCAGAGTCTACCAACTGAAAAGGCAGCAGTTGAAGTGCTAGCAATTTAACCAAGCTAGCCACTGGGCATGTGGATGGCTGGGAGCGAACTTCTTTCGGCGGTGCAGCAGCTGGGGCAGGGAAATTTGCCTGGTACAATCTGACATCGGTGTACCAATAGCAGATTGCCCCCAAGTACTTGGCTGTGACATACCTAATTCTACACCTTCATTCCTCTCAATGCAGGTCTCAGAGAGGACTGAAGGAATAGTGGGGTTAGAGATCCCAGCTAATGAGGAGCAAGGAGAGGTCCTCTTTGTTCTTTGGTGTGGGTCTTTGCCAACGAACTGCATGGCAGGTCGACATATGTCTGGTCAAGCATGTGGTGCCCAAGCGGGTGATGTTTTGACCACGCGAGATATGCTTGAGACATATGTTGCAAATAGCAGCTGTGGGATCTAATGCACTCATCTCAAAAAAGGCCCACACCAAAGAACTTTTGGAATAACGCGCAGAGACAGCAGCGCCCTGCACATACGGAGCTCTGCGGTGTGATGCAGTCGGTGTGCTGCCCTTAAGCTGGCCCCTGGAGGGCATCCTGCCTCGTTAGTGATGTGCCTCCTCCTCTCTCCTATCAGGCACCCACATGGAGTCAGTGACCTCATCATCCTCTCCCTCATCACTAGAGCAAAGCTGGCAGTATGCTGCAGCTGGGGGAACATGACTGGGGGAACATGACTGCCAGATTGCTGTCCTTCTTGGGCACCCCCTCTCTCTGGGCTCACGTTACTGCCATCCTCTAGCTGGGTACCATCATCGGAGCCTTCAAAATGCTGGGCATCCTCCTGGAGCATGTACCCAACATTGTGGTCAAACAGTTCAGGGGACTCCTCAGGAGGACATGGTGGGGCTAGGGAAGGAGTGACTGATGCCAAGAGGCCACGTTGGCAGCTGCTTTGCCAGACAAAGTACCCTGAGCCTAGGTGAGAGAGGATGAGGAGGATGAGGACGGCTTGGTCATCCACTCTACCAAGTCTTCTGCATGTTGCGGCTCAACACGGCCAGCTGCCGAAAAAAAGGACAAGCGTGTCCCGCGGCCACGTGCTGATGAGGATGCACCGTCTCCACGACCAGCACTGTTGCCTCTAGACACAGAGCCTGCTTGCCCTCTTTTATTGGCTTGTGACTGTCTACCTCTCCTTGTTGGTCTTCCAGACATACTAATGGCCTGCAGTGATACGTAGCTGCACAAAGCTGGGATGTATATATATCAGGGGTCTCAAACTGGCAGCCCTCCAGCTGTTGTGAAACTACAAGTCCCATGAGGCATTGCAAGGCTGACAGTTACAAGCATGACTCCCCCAGGCAGAGGCATGATGGGACTTGTAGTTTCACAACAGCTGGAGGGCCACCAGTTTGAGACCCCTGATATATATACTGATACTGCAGCTAGCAGAATCAACTGCCTGCCTGTAGTATTATTAGTATGAGAACACCAGCAATTGTCTTCAGCTAGCTATAGGTGCACACTGTGCAGAGGACACAGTACACTAAATTGTAAACACTGCAGCTGCCTGCGGTACTAATAGGATCAGAAGAACACCACCAATTTTTTTCAAGTAGCTTTAGGTGTAGGTGCACACTGTGCAGAGGACGCAGTACACTAACTTGTAAATACTGCAGCCGTCTGCGGTACTAATAGGATCAGAACACCACCAATTTTCTTCAGGTAGCTTTAGGTGCACACTGTGCACAGGACACAGTACACTAACTGTAAATACTGTAGCTGCCTGCCTGTGGTATTAATAGGGGCAGAACAACACCAATTTTCTTCAGGTAGCTTTAGGTGTACACTGTGCCGAGGACACAGCAAACTAATTGGAAATACTGTAGCTGCCTGACTGTGGTATTAATAGGAGCAGAACAACAGCAATTGTGTTCAGGTAGCTTTAGGTGCACACTGTGCAGAGGACACAGTACACTAACTGTAAATACTGTAGCTGCCTGCCTGTGGTATTAATAGGATCAGGAGAACACCACAAATTTTCTTCAGGTAGCTTTAGGTGCACATTGTGCAGAGGACGCACTACACTAACTTGTAAATACTGCAGCTGCTTGCGGTATTAATAGGATCAGAAGAACACCACCAATTTTCTTCAGGTAGCTTTAGGTGCACACTGTACAGAGGACGCAGTACACTAACTTGTAAATACTGCAGCTGCCTGCGGTACTAATAGGATCAGAAGAACACCACCAATTTTCTTCAGGTAGCTTTAGGTGCACACTGTGCAGAGGACGCAGTACACTAACTGTAAATACTGCAGCTGCCTCTGGTACTAATAGGATCAGAAGAACAACAGCAATTGTCTTCAGGTAGCTTTAGGTGCACACTGTGCAGAGAACGCACTACACTAGCTGTAAATACTGCAGCTGTCTGCGGTACTAATAGGATCAGAACACCACCAATTTTCTTCAGGTAGCTTTAGGTGCACACTGTACAGAGGACGCACTACACTAACTGTAAATACTGTATCTAATAGGATCAGAAGAACACCAGCAATTGTCTTCAGGTAGCTTTAGGTGCACACTGTGCAGAGGACGCACTACACTAACTTGTAAATACTGCAGCTGCCTGCGGTACTAACAGGAACAGAAGAATACCACCAATTTTCTTCAGGTAGCTTTAGGTGCACACTGTGCAGAGGACACACTACACTAACTTGTAAATACTGCAGCTGCCTGCGGTACTAATAGGATCAGAATTACACCACCAATTTTCTTTAGGTAGCTGTAGGTGCACACTGTGCAGAGGACGCACTACAATAACTGTAAATACTGTAGCTAATAGGACTAACAGGATCAGAAGAACACCACCAATTTTCTTCAGGGAGCTGTAAATACTGTAAAAACACCTGCCTGCCTGTCAGTAGGATAAGAATAACAGGAACAGATCTAGCTAAACTGAATACAGTGTGTGTGTGTGTATATATATATATATATATATATATATATATATATATACACACGCACACAACACCTAGGATGCATATATATATACACAATACACTGTAAGTGCAGCTAACTGACTCGCCTGCCTACTCTATCTAACTTAAATCAAATGACACTGTCTCTCTCTCTCTCTCTCTCTCTCTCTCTCTCTCTATCTCTCTCTCATCGCCGGAGCACACTACACAGGGCCGACGTGCAGGTGGCCTTATATAGTGTGGGGCATGTACTAAACCACCTGAGCCATAATTGGCCAAAGCCACCCTGGCTTTGGCCAATTATGGCTCTCTGTACAGACGGCGTTGTGATTGGCCAATCATGCGGGTCATAGTGCATGCTTGGCCAATCATCAGCCAGCAATGCACTGTGATGCCGCAGTGAATTATGGGCCATGACGCACCACTCGAATTTGGCGCGAACGGCCCATATCTTTCGTAATTTGACGAATGGTCGAACATGCATTGTTCGAGTTGAACATGGGTTCGACTCGAACTTGAAGCTCATCCCTACTTACTAACCGCAAAAAGCAACGGACACTATTCTGTACTCCTACTTCTGGACCTTTCAGCTGCCTTTGATATGGTGGACCATCCCTTCAAAAAAAACTTTACTCCCTTGGTCTCCATGACGGCGCTCTTCAGTGGCTCTCATCCTACCTATCCCAATGCACCTTCGATGTCACTTACAATTCTACTTCCTCCTCTCCTCTTCACTTCTCCGTTGGGGTCCCCCAAGGTTCTGTTCTTGGACCTCTCCTATTTTGAATCTACACCTCTTCCCTGGGTCAGCTGATAGCCTCACTTGGCTTTCAATATTATTGCTACGCTGATGACACACAAATCTCTCCACCCCTCAACTCCCTCCATCTAGGGTTGCCACATCATCCCTTTAATCCAGGACACACATTAATTACACAGGTTCTGTGGCTGATTAAGTTGGTAATTAAACTCACTTGGTGCCTTATCTGCATTAAATCAGGATCAGAACCTCTGTAATTAATATGTGTCTTGGATTAAAGGGATGATGTGGCAACCCTAACTCCATCAGTCTCCTCACGCATCACTAACTTATTAACAGACTTATCTGTCTGTATGTCACACCACTTGCTCAAACTCAACTTGTCCAAAACCAAACTCATAATATTTTCTTCCCCCACGTGCCTTTTTCCCTGACTTCTCTGTCAAGAGCAATGGCACAACCATCCACCCATCCCCACATGCCAGGGTGCTATGTGTTATCCTGGACTCTGAACTCTCCTTTTGGCCCCACATCCAATCCCTTTCCAAAGCTTGCTGCCTCAACCTCCGCAACATCTCCAAACTACGTCCCTTCCTAACCAATGAAACCACAAAGCTCCTGATTCACTCCCTGGTTATCTCTTGCCTTGACTACTGCAACTCCCTCCACATTTGCTTACATTTAAATAGACTATTCCCCCTTCAGTCCATCATGAATGCTGCTGCAAGACTCATCCACCTTACAAACCGCTCAGCGTCTGCTACCCCTCTCTGCCAATCCCTCCATTTGCTGCCACTCGCCCAACAAATTAAATTCACAATACTAAAAATAAGTTACAAAGCACTCCACAACTCTCCCCCCAGCTACATCACTAACCTAATCTTAAAGTACCTAATCGTCCTCTTCGTTCCTCCAAAGACCTTCTGCTCTCTAGCTCCCTCATCGCCTCCTCCCATATTCGCCTCCAGGCTTTCTCCCGATCCTCTCCCATCCTCTGGAATACCCTGCCCCAATCTATCAGACTCTCTGAAAATCTATCTACTTTTAGGCGATCCTGAAAACCTTTCTCTCCAGCGAAGCCTACCCTGCCTCTACCTAACAACTGCACTTTTATTTTCTACATCAGCTCATCCCCCATAGTTATTACCCTTCATATCACTTGACCCTCCCTCCTAGACTTTAAGCTCTAACAAGCAGGGCCCTCTGATTCCTCCTGTATCGAATTAATTGTAATTGTACTGCCTGCCCTAATGTTGTAAATTGCTGTGCAAACTGTCAGCGCAATATAAATTCTGTATAATAATAATAATCATAGCATACTGACTTCCCAGCATAGCTATAGAACTTACTATGGTATTGACTTGGTTAAATTGATGATAGGCAACTCCTATCCTCATATTAATTAGTGGTTCCAAATTAATAATAACTACTGCAGTAGGGAACAGACACAAAAGATACGCTCAGCATCTTTCCAAATAATTGTTCTGCTTTATTATGACGCAATTGAAGGTTTTTATACACATGATTACGTAAGTATCACATTAATATTACAATTGTACGTTTATGGTAACAAGGGGCATTACATAGGCAGGCTAATTCTAACCAGGACTCGAAAGAATGTAAACATGTACTGAAAACATTATTACTGTAGTGCCGTGTGCACAGTGAGGGCAGTGCGCAATACATACAAAATAGAATATAATTATATACAGAACTTACAAATTTCCATTACAATCACTAACCACACCTGCTATCACCTTTAACCTGGAACCTCCACACGCTTAGGTGGAGGTAGTCCTGGCCAAAGAGGCAAAAACTCCATTGTGGAGAAAATAATAGCTGAGCAGCTTTTTTCATTACAAAATTACTTTTCATTGTAAAAAACAAATGATTGATAAGACATATTTACAGAGTACTGGCTATACACTCCTGTGGTCAGAATGGCCTTCTAGCTGAATTGTTGGCATGCTGACTTATTAGCACATGTAAACACAGACAATTCTACATAAAATGGAAGACGTACAAAAGACAAATATGATTTCAACGTGGCTGAACTACTTTTCAAATATATATATATCCCTGACAATTAAAGTAATTGAATCATAAAGTACCCTAGACTGTGATCGCAAGAGGGAAACAAATCAAACACAGAGATTTCTTTAATTTAGTCATTTTTGCAGTGTCTGGTGAGGATCCAGGTGACTTTTCCTTCAAGTTTTGCACAACTTGTACATGAAATAGATGCTGTATTTAGTCTCCAAACATTTCCTCATATATAAATGTCTCTTAACAATCCACAAGTCACCTGGCATTAGTTTTAGATCCTTCCAAACTTTTAGGATCTGGAATTGGGGAGAAAACACATAAATTAGTTTGTCAAAAAAACTTAAAAGATCAGCAACGTTCTCTGAGATCCGAATGGAGGACTTCAGCTGCTGAGACAAAATATAAGCAAGTGAGTAACACACTCCCAAACCAAATCCTATAGGGAGAGAGTCCAACATCCCCCTTAGGGGCTTGATAAAATATGAGAAAACATTCAGGCAAAACATTACATTGTAGACAGTAGGGAGTGTAAAAATAAAACCTCAAAACTTCTAGTAAGGACTCTCCTATAAAAATGATTTCCTCTGTTACTCCCTGTACTTTCTGGCACTTTTTACTGTGGCCTTTGCAGTAGCATTTGCCACTGGACATCCAGAAAACATGTCCATACAGACAAAATGCATACTCGTAAGATCCTGACTTGGGCTTCTGGATATATCTTTTTGTAATCTCTGGAAGGGATGTTCAACTTTTGGTAATACCTTTGGTAGCAGGTAAAACAAGAAGTAGTATGTTATAAAAACAACTGTGGTGAACCCCGGCTCTATCCCACGCTCGTTTACTAAGGCAGCCATAACTGCTTATGCATAGGCATGCGCACAGGGTGTGCCGGATGTGCCCAGGCACACCCTAATCCCCCCATGCGCATTAGTGTTATCGTTCTGTGTAGAAACAGGAACATGGGAAAGATCTCCCTCTTACCGGCTCTGCCATAAGAGAAGTGTTTATCCTTTTCTCTTTCACTGTGCCAGCAGGGAGATCAATGTGCCGGAGTCATATATATGTAGATACATACACATGCATGTGTGTTTGAGCTTAAGGGTGCACATCCTAATGCATTAGGCTGCGCGCACCTATGTGCTTGAGACTGATGACACAGTCCATGTGTCAAGCTGGAGGGAAAAGAGTGGCTGATCACCTTTTCCAAAGTCCTGTTTCATAAGAAGTTGCCCCCTGTGGACCACTTGTTCTTCTCGTTCTGGGGCCCTTAAAGTTGAATTATTAATCCCAGCTATACTGGGCCAGAACTAGGGTGGAATCTATGAGTTGCACAGACCCATCAAGTGTCTGGGGCTGTAAAGGCAGCTTTCTTAGTCACCTGGTCTGCTTCCATGTGTGAGTTTTAATGTTAGTATGGCTACCTCAGCAAGAAGCTGGAAGGCTGAAAACAGCCAATCAAATTAATTTAGCATGCTTGATTGGTTTACCTGCCGAAGTAAAAACAAACTTCTTGCCCTTCAAATGGAACCAAAAGCTCTCTATATCTCGACTATCTATATAAATATATACTCTTTTTATAGCTCACAGGCTTTGCTAAAACATGGAGCTCTGCTTCTTGAGCTGGGGAAAAAGGATCCAATGACTTTGAATACAGAGTATACTTCTGGGTGATAAACTGCATACTCAGTATAAAACCGGGAATAACTCTACAAAAAATTAAATATCTGGGTCTTCAGGGAGTGTGTCCTGCACTGGGCTCACAGCAGCTGATTCCTACATCATCAATTTAACATATGTGGCTTCCTTTGTCTCCAGCCTCCTCCAATAGAGGCAATAAGGTGGCTGGATTCAAATGTACGCATTTTCAATTGTTAGATTTGTACATAAACAAACTCATATTTTAAACCTTTCATTAGACAAACATTTAGTTAGCTGTATATTTGCTGCGCAGAATGTGGGACCATTAAAAATTAAATGTTTGACCAAAACAATATCTAACTTTGTCTAATAGCACCTTTGCATAAAAGCTACAGCTCTGATTTATCGGGATGAACCCTTCATTACTGGGTCCAGCTTGCATAAATATATCACAATGGCTTGTTTTCTATCATGCTGTTTGTGTAAGAACTCCAGTTTCATGTTTCAAAAGACAACTTTTTCCTGGCAATATTATAATAAACGATAACTATACCCTGCGATTAGGGATGAGCTTCGAGTTCGAGTCGAACTCATGTTCGACTCGAACATTGGCTGTTCGCAAGTTCGCCGAACAGCGAACAATTTGGGGTGTTTGCGGCAAATTCGAATGCCGCGGAACACCCTTTAAAAGTCTATGGGAGAAATCAAAAGTGCTAATTTTAAAGGCTTATATGCAAGTTATTGTCATAAAAAGTGTTTGGGGACCCGGGTCCTGCCCCAGGGGACATGGATCAATGCAAAAAAAAGTTTTAAAAACGGCCGTTTTTTCAGGAGCAGTGATTTTAATAATGCTTAAAGTCAAACAATAAAAGTGTAATATCCCTTTAAATTTCATAGCTGGGGGGTGTCTATAGTATGCCTGTAAAGGGGCGCATGTTTCCCGTGTTTAGAACAGTCTGACAGCAAAATGACATTTCGAAGGAAAAAACCCATTTAAAACTACTCGCGGCTATTGCATTGCCGACAATACACATAGAAGTTCATTGATAAAAACGGCATGGGAATTCCCCACAGAGGAACCCCGAACCAAAATTAAAAAAAAAAAATGAGGTGGGAGTCCCCCTAAATTCCATACCAGGCCCTTCAGGTCTGGTATGGATATTAAGGCGAACCCCGGCCAAAATTTAAAAAAAAAATGACGTGGGGTTCCTCCTAAATTCCATACCAGACCCTTCAGGTCTGGGGGGGCTAAAATCACTGCTCCTGAAAAAACGGCCGTTTTTTAAAACTTTTTTTTGCATTGATCCATGTCCCCTGGGGCAGGACCCAGGTCCCCAAACACTTTTTAATGACAATAACTTGCATATAAGCCTTTAAAATTAGCACTTTTGATTATTCATGTTCATGTCCCATAGACTTTAACGGTGTTCGCGCGTTCGAACAAACTTTTTTCCTGTTCTGGTGCGAACCGAACAGGGGGGTGTTCGGCTCATCCCTACCTGCGATCATGGAGAGATGTCCATAAATCCAAAATATTCTTCTGCTTATACCACGGCACTTACAAGGAAAAGGGGCATATCATTTCACAATCCACACATTCTGCTTTGGTTTTCAAAAAATAAAAATAAATAAAAACAAAAGGACCAACAATATGTATGATGGACCAGAAAGCATCAAAAACTATAAAACAACTGGCTGCAGGTGGCATCTATCCTAACAGGGTGTGTGGACTTGACGTGATGGGTCTGTTATATTTAAATTTTATTTATTATAACTCTCACATCATGGACCGCACTTCAAGTTATTATCAAAAACCTTTTGTAGAAAAACTTCTTATGTATCCCATCCATCTTGGCTTTGTTAAATATTATGGCAGCTGTATTCCAAATAACAACTTCATCTTAATCTTTTTTTTCTCTCAATAAGGGCTTATTGTATAAATGTAAAATTACAAAATTGTTATCTTAATCTAAACTAATCCCATTCATTACAAATTTCCCCATTAATCTGGATTTCATTTCCAACCAAAAGGTTGGCTAAACCAGTTTCAATATATCTATATTATTAAAAATTGTTAAACTCATAAGATATTAATACTCATTATTACTTAATTATCCTTTTTTAAATGCACTTTTTCCACTATCAAAAGATATTCAATTTGTGTAATAGACGGTTAAATGTAACCTTCATTTTACCATGTCTGGAAAACAGATTCAAAAAATAATTGTGATCACGTTGTTTATCATTAGATTCGTTAACCCGGCACATTTTGCTATAAATGTTTTGTCTAAAAAACTGGAATTGGCATGGTGTCCTTCCAGCTTATCACTGACCTCTCATCTCAGCCACATTCTTTCATGAGAGCACAAAGAAGGGGGTCACATCTGCATACATGACACACACAAGAGATAGAACTAAAGGTTCCAGCATTCACACACACACATATCATTCTCACACTTTCTTTTAACTCTAATATTTCCCTGCTTAAATTCTGCTTTCCTTACTTACTAGTTGTAGTGCCCGACCCCAAATTCATCCCACAACTTAACATGAAAATGTCCCTTTCTATCTAGTGTTAATTTGTCACCCTTCATCCATCCTGCTCACATAGATAGCTGTTTCTCTAGCTGTTTACTCTGCATGATTCTTAGTCCCTGTGGACCTTGGTGGTAACCCAGTTACCCATTGTGGATCCCTGTCCACTTTAACCATTAATCTAGGGGCTCAGTATAGGGGGAACCGCACCTTCAGTTCATATATAGCGCTCCTCTTGCAGTGGGCATTTTTGAGGGTCTCTTACCCTTCATTCCCTTACTTAATTTAATGCCCATCATGACTGGCCAGTCTTCTCTACGTGTGCCTATACCCTCTTGCCTCTAGACTACTTTATCTAGCAGATGTACTACATATACCTGTGAACAGCACTATTCTTCCCTTTCTTATCTATAACACTCTGATGGACAGTAGACAGGGACAACATAACATATAACCACCAATCAATACAGTTCGATTAAGGGGAGTAAAATAGGTACCCTTTGTCCTGAAAATACCTTACCGATCAAATGTAGGCAAAAGGCTTACCTCAGCCGGCTGATTATCAGAAATTCCCGTACCGTCTCAAGCTCCTCATTTCGCATAGTCAGGGTCACCTGAAAAGCCCCTCCTGGCTGGCTCGCCACGCTGACTTGGTTAAATTGATGATAGGGAACGCCTATCCTCATATTGATTAGTGGTTCCAAATTAATAATAATTACTGCAGTAGGGAACAGACACAAAAGATACGCTCAGCATCTTTCCAAATAACTGTTCTGCTTTATTGTGACGCAATTGAAGGTTTTTATACACATGATTACGTAGGTATTACATTAATATTACAATTGTACGTTTATGGTAACAAGGGGCGTTACATAGTCAGGCTAATTCTAATCAGGACTCGAAAGAATGTAAACATGTACTGAAAACATTATTAGTGTCGTGTGCACAGTGAGGGCAGTGTGCAATACATACAAAATAGAATACAATTATATACAGAACATACAAATTTCCATTACAGTATGCTCTCCTGCTTAGTGTGGTAATTTCTTAATAGGAAAGCAAGGGGACTAGCAGGAACACCAGGGATTTCACACAAAGGAAGCAATAAAAGGAGAACAGGATACTTTCTAATACAAGTACATGGTACAGCACACACATATCAGGAATATGAAGTGTTGGGGTAACAAACGCTTTAAGTTTGACATGGATTTTAAAGGGTACCTCAATGGAAAGTTCCTTAGGAAATCCATATCAAACCCTTAAAGTATAACTAAAAGGCAAACCTTTTTTTGTTGTTTTTTTTGTTTTGGATAGAGGAATTAGAGCGCTAGTCAGTCGATCTAAAAATCTGGCAGGGGTAATAACCCTCCCTTGCTCTATCCAAAAAATTGCCTATAGTTCTACCTTAATACAAGCATGCAGTCTGGCTTGCCAGGAAAATGGGAGGGGAAGACTTTGCAACCCCCCCCCCCCCTCCTGAACCATACCAGGCCACATTCCATCAATACGGACCCCCCTAGAAAAGCACTTTGTTCCCATGTTGATGAAGACACCATCCCCCCATGTTACCCATTCACAAAAAAAGTCACCTAAAAATAAGAACACCAAAATGTTTGACAAGTACTGGATTAAAAAAATAAAAATCCCCAAAAAGTGTTTCTCATTGTAAATCCATCAAATATAGATATGGACAGCGGCCATATTTAGGTAGTGATGTCACCGCTGTCTCTGTCTCTTTTGGTTCTGTGACCAGGGATCCCTTTGAGCAGAAGATATATGAGTGCTGCCATTATTGCTGCAGAGGTTGAAGGGGTGTGGGGTCAGCCTGTCAGTGCTCTGACCATACACTGCATCAAATTAGTCTGTATGTCTCTCACCCCAGAACGAAGCCTCTTCTAATGATGATGCTACGAGAAAGCCTGCAAACAGTCTGTTGAAGACAAGCAGACTAAGGACATGGATTACTAGAACCATGTCCTGTGGTCTATTATAAGACAATCAGCGCCACAAGTAAAAAATATTGTGATGTTTAAATAAGATAACCTAATAATAAACGTGTGCAGCTGCTAAACATTCCAAGTGGTACGCCACACTAATTTCAAAATGGATAGTAAATAAATAAATGTAGCACTGTGTGTAATGTGTGAAATGTGTAAAATTATAAATATAAAGTGCAAATCCCCAAAATAAATAAATCCTACATATAGGATTTAGAATTTTTTTTGTAACCTTGTCCAGATCTGTGCCTTGCCACGATTCTGTCTCTGAGCTCTTCAGGCAGTTCCTTTGACCTCATGATTCTCATTTGCTCTGACATGCACTGTGAGCTGTAAGGTCTTAAATAGACAGGTGTGTGGCTTTCCTAATGAAGTCCAATCAGCATAATCAAACACAGCTGGACTCAAATGAAGGTGTAGAACCATCTCAAGGATGATCAGAAGAAATGGACAGCACTTGAGTTAAATATATGAGTGTCACAGCAAAGGGTCTGAATACTTAGGACCATGTGATATTTCAGTTTTTCTTTTTTAATAAATCTGCAAAAATGTCAACAATTCTGTGTTTTTCTGTCAATATGGGGTGCTGTGTGTACATTAATGAGGAAAAAAATGAACTTAAATGATTTTAGCAAATGGCTGCAATATAACAAAGAGTGAAAAATTTAATAGGGTCTGAATACTTTCCGTCCCCATTGTATGCTGCATTGTATGCTCCCTGATCCTGCAAAGCCTACCAAAGGACCCTAGGATTCGTGGTTTCATGGAGAGGGATCATTACTGGCTGGCAACCCTTCTAAATCCACGTTACAAGGGTAAGGTTGCAGAACTTATCCAGCCTTCGCAGAGGGAGCAGTGGATGAAACATCTTCGGGAGGCCTTGCAGAAAGGTTTGTGCAATGCGTTTCCAGAGCCTGGGAGGTTACAATTTCCTGGTGTTGGACAACGTGTTGCTGAGGCTTCGTTCAGTCACAGAAAGAGCGGTGGAGAAGGTGGCCGGCTGACTGATACCTTCAGACAATTCTTCAGTCCTCAGCGCCAAGGTCTGATCAGTTCCAGCAACCATCGCCTGCGTCTGAATTACATGGTGCAGGAATATCTAGTGGCAAGATTAGACTTGGAGACCTTTCCAACAGAACATCCACTGGGTCTTGAGGATGGACCACTGGCCAGAGCTTGCTCAATATGCAATTGAGCTACTGGCCTGACCTGCATCCAGCGTTCTTTCTGAATGCCTATTCAGTGCTGCTGGAGGCTTTGTAACCTATCACAGAGTGCGCCTGTTAACAGACTCTGTTGATTGGCTCACATTCATAAAAATGAATCAGTCTTGGATCACCAGCTACCAAGCACCTGATGCTGATGTAACCGATTCATTTTTCTATGGATGTGGGAACCCTTGAAGACTGCCTATGCTGAGTAGGGATGAGCCGAACACCCCCCAGTTCGGTTCGCACCAGAACCCGCGAACGGACCGAAAGTTTGCACGAACGTTAGAACCCCATTACAGTCTATGGGACTCGAACGTTCGAAATCGAAAGTGCTCATTTTAAAGGCTAATTTGCATGGTATTGTCCTAAAAAGGGTTTGGGGACCCGGGTCCTACCCCAGGGGACATGTATCAATGCAAAAAAAACTTTTAAAAACGGACGTTTTTTCGGGAGCAGTGATTTTAATGATGCTTAAAGTAAAAAAAAAAAAGTGAAATATTCCTTTAAATATCGTACCTGGGGGGTGTCTATAATATGCCTGTAAAGTGACGCGTGTTTCCCATGTTTAGAACAGTCCCTGCACCAAATGTCATTTTTAAAGGAAAAAATCTCATTTAAAACTGCTTGCGGGTTTAATGTCATGTCGGGTCATGGCAATATGGATGAAAATCAGTGAGACAAATGGCATGGGTACCCCCCCAGTCCATTACCAGGCCCTTTGGGTCCTGTATGGATATTAAGGGGAACCCCGCACCCAAATTAAAATAAGGAAAGGCCCTATATACTCTGAACAGCAGTATACAGGCGGTGCAAACAAGACAGGGGCTGTAGGTTTGTTGTTAAGTAGAATCTCTTTGTAATTTTGAAGGGGTACATTTTTAACGTGTTTAGCTCCAGCCAAAAAATCTTTTTTAAGCTTTTTGGAAAACATAGGGAAGGGTTATCACCCCTGTGACATTTGTTTTGCTGTCTTTCCTCCTCTTCAGAAGATTTCACCTCACTTTTTGTCCCAATGAAAAATGTTTTTTGAAAATTTGGGTTTTTTTGTGGAACAAGGATTGGAAAGCATCAGTGGAAAGGAGAAATGTTTTTCCCATATTAACTCTTACAGGAGAGAATTTCCCTTCCATGGGGTAGATTTCATCTCACTTCCTGTTGTCTCCTTCCATTTGCAAGTAGGAGTCGTTTGTAAGTTAGATGTTTGAAAGTAGGGTCCTGCCCTATATACTCAGCAGAAATTTGGGCCTTAGGTGTTGCTGTGGCCACAACACTGTATGCCCTCACAGGGCCCTGCTGTGAAATATTAGATCAAGAATTGTAATTACATGCCCCTGTTGAACAGGAGCTGAAAAATTAGGCCTTAGGCACTGGTGCTGGTGCCACAACACTGCAACCCCTCACAGACACTCTAGTTGGAACGCAGGAACGAGCCCTGCTGCAAAGTATTGCTTCAAAAATTGTAATTACACGCCCCTGTTAGACAGGGGCAGAAAAATTGGGCCTTAGGCACTGGTGCTGGTGCCACAACACTGCAACCCCTCACAGACACTCTAGTTGGAACGCAGGAACGAGCCCTGCTGCAAAGTATTGCATCAAAAATTGTAATTACACGCCCCTGTTAGACAGGGGCAGAAAAATTGGGCCTTAGGCACTGGTGCTGGTGCCACAACACTGCAACCCCTCACAGACACTCTAGTTGGAATGCAGGAACGAGCCCTGCTGCAAAGTATTACATCAAAAATTGTAATTACACGCCCCTGTTAAACAGGAGCTGAAAAATTGTGCCTTAGGCACTGGTGGTGGCCCAGAACCAAAAATGTTCTTACAAGCTATCAGCGGGATGATTGAGGAGGAAGAGGATAATTACTCAGGGATAGTCACTCAGCATCAGCATAGGCAGTCTTTGAAGGGATCTGAGATTTCAAAAAAAATTATTCGGTTACATCAGCATCAGGTGCTTGGTAGCTGGTGGTGATCCAAGACTGATTCATCTTTATGAAGGTCAGCCGATCGACCGAGTCGGTGGACAGACGCACCCTGTGATCGGTTACCACGCCTCCAGCAGCACTGAATGTGCGTTCCGAAAGAACGCTGGATGCAGGACAGGCCAGTAGCTCAATTGCATACTGTGCAAGCTCTGGCCAGTGATCCATCCTCAAGACCCAGTAACCCAGAGGATTTTCGGTGGGAAAGGTGTCCAAGTCTGATCTTGCCCCTAGGTATTCCTGCACCATGTAAAACAGACGCTGGCGATGGTTGCTGGAACCGATCATACCTTGGGGCTGCGGACCAAAAAATTGTCTGAACGCATCGGTCAGACGGCCACCTTCTCCACCGCTCCTTCTTTGACTGACCGAAGCCTCAGCAACACGTTGTCCAGAAACAGGAGTTTGTAACCTCCCAGTCTCTGGGAACGCGTTGCACAGACCTTTCTGCAAGGCCTCCCGAAGATGTTTCATCCTCTGCTCCCTCTGCGATGGCAAGATAAGGTCCGCAACCTTACCCTTGTAACGTGGATCAAGGAGGGTTGCCAGCCAGTATTGGTCCTTCTCCTTGATACCACGAATACGAGGATCCTTACGCAGGCTTTGCAGGATCAGGGAGGCCATGCAGCGTAGGTTTGCTGAGGCATTCGGTCCGGAGTCCTCTGGGTCACTAAGGACAACAACGTCCGCAGCCACCTCCTCCCAGCCACGTACAAGTCCATGTGTTCCTTGGGACTGATCCCTTAAAGACTGCTGCTGATGCTGAGTGCCAGGCTCCACCTCCATACTGACACAATCTTCCTCCTCCTCCTCCTCCTCCTCTTCCTGTGTGATCGGCGGGCACGCAGGAACACTGTCTGGATAAAGGGGGCCTTGAGAGCTAAGGAAGTCCTCCTCTTCCTGCCTCTGTTCTGCCTCAAGTGCCCTGTCCATTATTCCACGCAGCGTGTGCTCCAACAGGTGGACAAGGAGGACAGTGTCACTGATGCATGCACTGTCAGTGCTCACCATCCTCGTGGCCTCCTCGAATGGTGACAGGACAGTGCATGCATCCCTGATCATGGCCCACTGGCGGGGTGAAAAAAAAACAAGCTCCCCTGACCCTGTCCTGGTGCCATAGTCGCACAGGTACTCATTGATGGCCCTCTGCTGCGTGTGCAGCCGCTGCAGCATGGCCAACGTTGAGTTCCACCTGGTGGGCATGTCACAGATTAGGCGGTTCTTGGGCAGGTTAAACTCCTTTTGGAGGTCCGTCAGCCGAGCGCTGGCATTATATGACCGGCGGAAATGCACACAGACTTTCCTGGCCTGCCTCAGGACATCCTGTAAGCCCGGGTACCTGCCCAAGAACCGCTGCACCACCAAGTTAAGGACGTGAGCCAAACAGGGCACATGGGGCAGTTGTCCCTGTCGGAGGGCAGAGAGGAGGTTGGTGCCATTGTCGCAAACCACCATTCCTGCCTTAAGTTGGCGTTGCGTCAACCACCTCTGAACCTGCCCCTGCAGAGCTGACAGAACCTCTGCCCCAGTGTGGCTCCTGTCCCCCAAGCACACCAGCTCAAGCACCGCATGGCATCTTTTGGCCTGCGTACTTGCGTAGCCCCTTGAACGCCTACGGAGCACTGCTGGTTCTGAGGAAGAGGCCATGGAGGAAGAAGAAGAGGAGGGGTGGAGGAGAGAGGTGTGTCACAATCAGCATTTTGGAGGCGTGGTGGCGGAACAACCTCCAACACTACTGCACCTTGTCCTGCATCCTTCCCAGCTGCCAGCAGAGTCACCCAATGCGCCGTGAAACTTAGGTAACGTCCCTGTCCATGCCTGCTGGACCATGAG
Organism: Lithobates septentrionalis; assembly: GCA_037952835.1. Taxonomy (NCBI): domain Eukaryota; kingdom Metazoa; phylum Chordata; class Amphibia; order Anura; family Ranidae; genus Lithobates; species Lithobates septentrionalis. Next base: position 2,883,149 of record JBBDGP010001187.1, on the reverse strand, counting down.
TCAGCGGTAATATGCACCTTACCGCTGACCGCCCTGTCCAGCGAGGCATGGACATTGCCTTCCACATGCCGGTAGAGAGCCGAAATCGCCTTCCGTGAGAAAAAGTGGCGTTTGGGTACCTGCCACTGAGGAACCGCACATTCCACAAACTCACGGAAGGGGGCAGAGTCTACCAACTGAAAAGGCAGCAGTTGAAGTGCTAGCAATTTTGCCAAGCTAGCATTCAACCGCTGGGCATGTGGATGGCTGGGAGCAAACTTCTTTCGGCGGTGCAGCAGCTGGGGCAGGGAAATTTGCCTGGTACAATCTGACGTCGGTGTACCAAAAGCAGATTGCCCACAAGTACTTGGCTGTGACACACCTAATTCTACACCTTCATTCCTCTCACTGCAGGTCTCAGAGAGGACTGAAGGTCTAGTGGGGTTGGAAATCTCAGCTGATGAGGAGCAAGGAGAGATCCTCTTTGTTCTTTGGTGTGGGTCTTTTAGATACGCTTGCCAACGAACTGCATGGCAGGTCAACATATGTCTGGTCAAGCATGTGGTGCCCAAGCGGGAGATGTTTTGGCCACGCGAGATACGCTTGAGACATATGTTGCAAATAGCAGCGGTGCGATCTGATGCACTCGTCTCAAAAAAGGCCCACACCAAAGAACTTTTTGAATAACGCGCAGAGACTGCAGCGCCCTGCACATGTGGAGCTTTGGGGTGTGATGCAGTCAATGTGCTGCCCTTAGGCTGGCCCCTGAAGGGCATCCTGCCTCGTTGGTGATGTGCCGCCTCCTCCTCCTCCTCCTCCTCCTCTCTCCTATCAGGCACCCACGTTGAGTCAGTGACCTCATCATCCCCTCCCTCCTCATCACTGGAGCAAACCTGGCAGTATTCTGCAGCAGGGGGAGCATGACTGCCAGATTGCTGTCCTTCTTGGGCACCCCCTCTGTCCGTGCTCATGTTACTGCCTTCATCGAGCTCAGTATCATCATCAGAGCCTTCCAAACGCTGGGCATCCTCCTGGAGCATGTACCCATCACTGTGGTCAAACAGTTCGAGGGAATCCTCAGGAGGACATGGTGGAGCTAGGGAAGGAGTCACTGATGACATTGAGCTGAGGGAAGAGGCCGCTGCTTTGCCAGACAAAGCACCCTGGGCATGGGTGAGAGAGGATGAGGAGGATGAGGACGGCTTGGTCATCCACTCGACCAAGTCTTCCGCATGTTGCGGCTCAACACGGCCAGCTGCCGAAAAAAAGGCCAAGCGTGTCCCATGGCCACGTGCTGATGAGGATGCACCGTCTCCACGACCAGCACTAGACACAGAGCCTGCTTGCCCTCTCTTATTGGCTTGTGACTGTCTGCCTCTCCTTCTTGGCCTTCCAGACATACTAATGGCCTGTAGCTGCACTAAGCTGGGATAGAACACCTGTAATTTTCTTCAGGTAGCTTTATATACTGTAACCAGACAAGCCTGCCTGTCAGTAGGAAGATAACAGGAACGGATCTAGCTGAACACTGTGAGCAGGACGCACTGCACTAAATGTAAATAGCAGGAACGGATCTAGCTGAACACTGTGAGCAGGACGCACTGCACTAAATGTAAATAGCAGGAACGGATCTAGCTGAACACTGTGAGCAGGACGCACTGACTGCACTAAATGTAAATAGCAGGAACAGATCTAACTGAACACTGTGAGCAGGACGCACTGCACTAAATGTAAATAGCAGGAACAGATCTAGCTGAACACTGTGAGCAGGACGCACTGACTGCACTAAATGTAAATAGCAGGAACGGATCTAGCTGAACACTGTGAGCAGGACGCACTGACTGCACTAAATGTAAATAGCAGGAACGGATCTAGCTGAACACTGTGAGCAGGACGCACTGACTGCACTAAATGTAAATAGCAGGAACAGATCTAGCTGAACACTGTGAGCAGGACGCACTGCACTAAATGTAAATAGCAGAAACGGATCTAGCTGAACACTGTGGGCAGGACGCACTGACTGCACTAAATGTAAATAGCAGGAACGGATCTAGCTGAACACTGTGAGCAGGACGCACTGCACTAAATGTAAATAGCAGGAACAGATCTAGCTGAACACTGTGAGCAGGACGCACTGCACTAAATGTAAATAGCAGGAACGGATCTAGCTGAACACTGTGAGCAGGACGCACTGACTGCACTAAATGTAAATAGCAGGAACAGATCTAGCTGAACACTGTGAGCAGGACGCACTGCACTAAATGTAAATAGCAGGAACGGATCTAGCTGAACACTGTGAGCAGGACGCACTGCACCAAATGTAAATAGTCTAGATAGAAGATAACAGGAACGGATCTAGCTAAACTGAATACAGTTTATATATATATATGCAACACCAGGGATGCATATATATACACAATACACTGTAAGTGCAGCTAACTGACTGACTGTTCTGCCTAATCTATCTAACTCAAATCAAATGACACTGTCTGTCTCTCTCTCTATCTCTCAGCACACCGGAACACACTACACAGGGCCGCCGTGCAGGCGGCCTTATATAGTGTGGGGCGTGTACTAAATCCCCTGAGCCATAATTGGCCAAAGCCACCCTGGCTTTGGCCAATTACAGCTCTCTCTACTGACGGCGCTGTGATTGGCCAAGCATGCGGGTCATAGTGCATGCTTGGCCAATCATCAGCCAGCAATGCACTGCGATGCCGCAGTGAATTATGGGCCGTGACGCGCCACACGAATTTGGCGCGAACGGCCCATAACGTTCGCAATTCGACGGACGGTCGAACAGCCGATGTTCGAGTCGAACATGGGTTCGACTCGAACACGAAGCTCATCCCTAATGCTGAGTGACTATCCTATTCCTCCTCAATCTTCATGATGATAGGTTCTAAGAATATTTTTAGTTCAGGGCACCACCACCACTGCTTAAGGCCCAATTTTTTTGCCCCTGTTTAACAGGGGCACGTAATTACAATTTTTGATCTAATATTTCACAGCAGGGCCTATTCCTGCACTCAACAAGAGTATCTGTGGGGCTTTACAGTGTTGTGTCACCACCACCACCATCACCGCCTAAGGCCCAATTTTTCTGCCCCTGTTTAGCAGGGGCATGTAATTACAATTTTTGCTCTAATATTTCACAGCAGGGCTCGTTCCTGCGCTCAACAAGAGAATCTGTGAGGGGTTACAGTGTTGTGGCACAATCACCACTTCCTATGGCCCAATTTTTCTGCCCCTGTTTTACAGGGGCGTGTAATTACAATTTTTGATCTAATATTTCACAGGAGTGCCAGTTTCTGCACCCACCAAAAGTAACTGTGAGGGCTTACAGTGTTCTGGTACCACCAACACCTAAGGCTTAATTTTCTTCAGAGTATATAGGGCAGGCCGTATAGTATATACAGGCGGTCCCCTATTTTTAAACATCCGACTTACAAATGACTCCTACTTACAAACGGAGGGAGACAACAGGAAGTGAGAGAAAATCTACCCCTAGGAAGGGAAATTCTCCCCTGTAAGAGTTAATATGGGAAAAGAGTGTCTCCACTGATGCTTTATCACCAATCCTTGTTTCCCTAATAACCCAAAATTTTCAAAATCCAATTGTCATTGGGACAGAAAGTGAGGTGAAATCTTCTGAACAGGGGCACAGACAGCAAAACAAATGTTACAGGGGTGATAACCCTTCCCTATGTTATCCAAAAAGCTTAAAAATAGTTTTTTTGGCTGGAGCTACACTTAAAAAATGTACCTGTTCCAAATTACAAACAGATTCAACTTAAGAACAAACCTACAGTCCCAATCTTGTTTGTAACCCGGGGACCGCCTGTATACTGCTGTTTAGAGTATATAGAGCCTGGGGGCCCCAAGTCTTTTTTTTTTAAATTTGGGTGTGGGGTTCCCCTTAACATCAATACCAGACCCAAAGGGCCTGGTAATGGGCTGGGGGTGGGGACCCATACCGTTTTTCTCAATGATTTTCATCTTTATTGCCGGGACCCGACAATACATTACAGCCGCAAGCAGTTTTAAATGACTTTTATTCCTTTAGAAATGTCATTTTGCTGCAGGCACTGTTCTAAACACAGGAAAAATGCACCACTTTACAGGCATACTATAGTTACCCCCCTCCCCCAGGCACAATATTTAAAGGAATATTTCACTTTTATTGCATTATTAAAATCACTGCTCCTGAAAAAAAGGCAGTTTTTGAAACTTTTTTTTGCTTTGATACATGTCCCCTGGGGCAGGACCCGGGTCACCAAACACTTTTTATGACAATAACTTGCATATTAGCCTTTAAAATTAGCACTTTTGATTTTTCACGTTTAGGTCCCATAGACTTTAACGGTGTTCGCACAAACTTTTTGTCAGTTCGCATAGGCGGGACTATCTTGGCACACACAACGTCACTTCCTGTCACTGTGGTTTTCGATAGCTGACCGGTGGAACGCAAGCGGCAGTTGTGTACCACGCTGCGTCCTGGAACGGCTAGGGGAGATAGAGAGCTTGCATGCTCCCTCCTCTCTTTTTAATTTGTTCATTCCTTGGATTTACTATGCTCCTTTGGACTGTTTAAACATCTATAAATAAAAGTTACTTAATGGAGTTACGCTATGTGGAGCAATTCTTTCATTACATATAATATTTTGGAGCGGATGTCCGGCCGGAAATAGGATTACAACAGGGGATTATCAACTTCCCTCATCTCCTTCCTGTGTACGAGTGGCTGATCTGGATTGAGGGGATACCAACATACAAAGATCTGATTGGCACCTGGATTTGGTCGGCACCCGGCACACAAACATCCTATGCTTATACCCCTGCAGGGGTACAGCGTTCCGGTGAGTGGAATCACATTAGGGGGAGTTTGTTTTAAATATCTGGAAGAAATTCGGTGGAAGACATCACATGAACTTTTTTGTCATTTCACATGAGACTTATTATTGCTACCAATTGGTTTACCATCAGTCTATTAGAGACATACCTCTATATATATATATATCTATTATTCACCAGTTTGGGTCTTAATATTTGCACACTTTTAAATATAATTATATGTCATATCTATACAATTTTTTCCACGCATCCAATTTTTGTATCCTTAGCACTTTACTATAGAGGGCTGCGGATACCCTCTATCTTATACATTTTTTTATATATACATATACCCCACATATATATATATATATATTTTTTTTTTTTTTTTTTCACACACATTGCTTTGCATTTTTTGTCCTTCACCATAGAGGATTGTGGACACCCTCTATCCTAATTTAATATTTGCAGTTTATTTTTATTTTTATTTTTACCATCCAGCAGGGGCTGGAACATTGCTAATTGTATCGTACCTGTCACTTTTGCACTTATCACCTTTCATTTCACGTTATACTATTATTAGTGGTCTTCTACATCAATATTATTAATTTTACATATGGGATAACAGTTGCATTTTTTATATTTATTGTCACTCACTAATCTAATTAGCACTTATTTTATTATTTATTCATTAATTTCTCATTTCTATTTTTATGTGGGATAAATAGTGCTGCATTCTAAGCGATTACTACCTATTGTTGTCCCCTATAGTATGTCACATTGAAACATCTATCACCACCATCAGATAAACATTACATACCAATACATCCTTTATGCACAGCGCCATTCCCTATTTATTTCCTAAATGTACATAATATAACTGGGTACTAACATTTATAGGTAAAGTTGATACAGGACAAATCCGATTGCCTCTCTGGGATCAGGAAGGATTTTTTTCCCCTGCTGTAGCAAATTGGATCCTGCTTTTGTGGGGAGGGGGGGGGGGGGTTGCCTTCCTCTGGATCAACTGTGGGTATAGGATTAGGTACTGTATATGGGATTGTATGATATTTTTTATTTTATTTTTTATTTTTTATGGTTGAACTAGATGGACTTTTTTCAACCTGACTAACTATGTAACTATGTAACACTGACATCAAGGGGGCGTGACCGGATGCAGGTGTGAGCGGTCGAGCGTGTGAGCTCTCTCCCGATCCCAGCCCTGATGTTGCAGTAATACCTGTCAAGCTTTTTTAGATTAATTGATGAATCGTGACCCTCCGGTGTCTATACCATCCCTACCTACGTTCCCTGCTGGTTGCTGGTGTGAGGGGGGTCGGTGAACTGTCTGAAGGTGGTGACGTGCAGAGAAGTTGTGAGAGATCCCGCTGTGCTGCTGCGCTGCCGTGCTGTGGACATATTGTGCCTGCTGTGGCTGTCAGTTGTGAGACTCGAGGGGGAGTATGAAAGGTTGAGGGAAGGCAGCCTGTGCTGGACGGAGGAGTGAGCGTCAGATAACACAGCTGAGAGGGACGAGCGGAGGAACGGGGGTCCCATGTGGAGGATCCCAGGGCTGGTTGTCCCCTCTGCGCTGTCTGGGAGTGAGGAGGCCGGAGTCCGGAGGTAATCGTAGTCTGTAATCTGCAAATCACAGCCTGGAGGAAGGTAAAGAAGCGGACTATAAATAACCTTAAGTATAGTGACTGTATTTATTGCTGTAAGACGTCTGGGGGCTTATCCCCTCTCGGCCTCTGTTTCTGGGAGGATTGGACACTTTAATTAAGCCGAGATTGTTCGATAACTATCTGCCCCAGTCCAGGCTAAGTTTGCTAAATAGTGCCTTATAGTACTTATCCTACCATGACTAGGAAGAAGGGGGAGGATCAGCAGCAGCCTCAGGAAAATCTATCCGCACAAACCACCCGTACAGAGAAAGAAAAAGAAAAAGGGAGCCAAAATGCATCTGCACTGGTAGCTACAGCGAAGCTGGAAAAATTTGCTCACGGCTCCTCGCAGTCCCCCGCTAAAAGTGGTCAGCCCCCCCAGGGAAAGTGTCGGCGGGAGGTCTGTGGGATAGAAAGAGCATGGGGAAAGGGGCCGATATCCCACCGGCTAGCGTAAGATCCATGAATAAAAAAACCCCTGAGAGGGAACCCCCAGAAATATCTGTGGATGCTATTATTGACCCAATCATAGCTAGCGAACAAGAGCCCACTTTTAAAGAGGTGTTAATCGCAATAAATGCTTGCAGGAGCTCACTAAGCGGGATGTGCGAAGAGTTAAGAGTCCTAAAAGAAGAATTCTGTAGTATAAGGAAAGAATTTCAGAAAACAGCAGAGAGAATTAAGGAGGTGGAGGAAAGGGTCAATCAAGTGGAAGATATTGTATTCCCAATGCGGCAGGACTTTTAAAAAATGCAAGCCCAGCTAGACGCCAACAAACTTAAAATGAATGAATGGGAGAATAGGTCATGAAGACAAAATGTGAGAGTGATGGGACTCCCTGAGAAAAGCTAGGGCTCTCGCCCCAAAGAATTTATGGAAAAATGGCTGAAGGAGAGTTTTGGGGCTGAGTCCTTCTCTCATCTTTTTTCCATTGAGTGAGCCCACAGAGTGCCTACCAGGGCAGAGTACTCAGGAGACCGCCCGAGACCATTGATAATGCATTTTTTTAGTTAAAAGATAAGATGAACTTAATGCAAAAATCTAGAGAAAAAGGGGATATTTTCTTCAATGGTGCTAGAATATCAATATTCCCAGATTACTCCCCGGACTTGCAAAGGAGAAGAGCTGGTTTTCTGGACATTAAGCGTATTTTATGGAACTATAATATTCCATATGCTCTATTATACCCAGCGTGATTGAGGATTGAGGCTTTTGGGAAAACTCTTTTTTTTTAATCTGTTAGAGGAGTCACCGACTGGCTTGAAGAGAACAGAAAGAACTTATAGAGATGAAATTGTATACGTGTAAAAGAAATCTCTTTCATACATAGGATGTTCCCTTTTGTCTTGTTTTTTTTGTTTTTTTGGCAGCAGTAGGGGCTGGGAGGGAGAGGGGTGGAGTGACGTAGTGAAGGATCAGAGTAACGTTAAGGTTGGTGATGGGGGTCTTATTGGCCCTCGGGGTGATAGGGTCACATGGGATGGGGGGGAGGGGGGGAGAAGGGATTGACAAATAGGATAATTGAGTTATATTCAGAGTGGGGGATAGGGGAGTGGATGGAGTGAGTCGAGGGGGATAGAAAGGTCACATGTAATGCCCCTAGGGCAAGCCAAGTTAGGCAATGGAGGGGGAAGAAGGGTTAACTTAAAGGAATGGGCACTATAGTGGTGTTTAAAATGGTAAAAAATTATAGAGCACTGTTAATAAAGTTTGGGAAGGCGAAAGAAAAGAAGCACAAACACTTAAATTTCACAAAAACTAGAAGGAATGGGGAAAAAATCCCAGATAGTGGTGGGGAAGGGGGGGGGGATTTTCCTTCCAGACTCTCCCTGTTCCCTCCTCATAATATTAGCACTGAGTGCAGTAAGAAGGGTTATTGTGGTTTTGATGCAAAAGGCCAAACGGCTATGGGGAACCAGGGCACATGTGGTAGATTGGTGCTGTCAAAAGAGTGGTTGGAGGGTTTTTATTTGCAGTTTTATGTATAACAGCGCTGGTTTAGAACAGCGTTATCCTATGGTCTTGATTTTTTTATTTCTAAATAGGAGGTTAACTGCATGCCGGTTCATATATTCCTGGTACTTTTTTTTTTAACATATCTGAATGTACCCTAAACTATTTGGTATAAGTTCTTGGAACATTAGGGGGATGAGTGAGCCTATTAAAAAAACTTCTGTATTTTCGGAATTGGAATCCTGTGCTACCGAGCTGATATACCTGCAGGAGACTCACTCGACTGACGAGACTAAAGTACTAATTAGAAATAAAAAATTTCAGACACAATACCACTCAGTGTACTCCTCTTATTCAAGGGGAGTGAGCATATTGGTCAGGAGGGGGTTGATGTTCTCCTGCAGGGATGTCAGTATTGATAGGTTGGGTTGTTTTATTTTTCTGTACTGTCTAATTGAGGGTAGGCCATTTGTCATAGCAAATCTGTATATCCCTCCCCCATTTAAGATGGAGATTTTGTCATGTTAATGAGATATTTGGAGGACAAAAAGGAGGTACCAGTTATTATAGTAGGTGACTTCAATGCCATGCTGGATAGCAGACTATATAGGTTCCCGCCAGGGCCTGGTGGAGGTAGAGGGATGGAGGGAAGGCTGGCACAGTTCCTGGAGGAGGTTGGGTGGTGTGACCTGTGGAGAGCTCGTAATCCTAGTAGTCAGCAATATTCTTGCTTTTCGGGGTCGCACCACACTCTCTCCCGTATTGATATGGCCATTGGTAACCAAGAAGCCCAACCTTTTATTGGAAAAATTGAATACCGGCCAAGGGGGGTATCTGATCACTCGCCATTGATAGTAACAATAATGGTCCGGGATAACCGTGGCCAGAGAATGTGGTCATTAAATCCAACGTGGCTGGAGATAATAGGGAATAAAGATGAGATAAGCATAAGACTAAAATAATTTGTTGAATATAATACTTACTGGGACAGCCTCGGGGGGTGTGATCTGGGATGCCTTGAAAGCATTCCTTAGAGGACTATTAATTCAACAAATTTCAAAAATAAAGAAGCAAACAAGGGCAAGGGGAGAGCTTATTAGAGAAGAGGTCCTGGAGTCAGAAAGAAAGTATGTGTTAGATCCATCCCCGGAAAATCGTGAAACTTGGGTAATGAAGCAACAAGAATATAAAACGGAAGAAATTAGAAGAGCAGAAAATAGGAAAGCTTTCCAGAGGCAGAGGAACTTTGAGGAGGGGCAAAGAGTAGGTCGGATGCTGGCCTTGTTGGCCAGGACTAATTCACCCTCTTCGATAATTCCTATGATTAAGACAACTGAAGGAGAAATTTCATCAGATCCTCTGGTAGTTAATGGAATATTTACAGAATATTATAGCGATTTATATAAGTCGCGACACTGCCCAGAACGGGGTGAGATGGTGAAGTTCTTGGAAGGTACTAAGCTCCCGGTATTGCTGGATACAGACATGAATAGTCTGGATGCTCCAATAACACTGGAGGAACTTCGGCAAGCAATAGTGGAAATGCCGAACCAGAAGTCCCCAGGCCCTGATGGATTGCCCGTTGAAGTTTATAAACAGTATGGGGAGGTGTTGGCTCCCGAACTCCTGAAGACATTGAACTGGTCAGCTGCAGCCGGTAGATTACCAGCGTCAATGTCTGAAGCCACAATTGTATTAATCCAGAAAGAGGGGAAGGACCAATTAGACACATCCTCATATAGACCAATCTCGTTGCTGGGTACTGATGTCAAGATTTTGGCCAAAGTCCTGGCAACCAGGCTAAACAAATGTATCTCTTCTCTGATCCACCCGGATCAATCCGGGTTTAGTCAGAACAGGTCCACTAGTAAAAACATAAGAAGGACCTATTTGAATCTCCAGACTCCGGTAGAAAATGCAGGTTCCAGAGCTGTCCTGTCCTTGGATATTTCCAAGGCTTTCGATACTCTGGAATGGGGGTATTTATGGTGGGTAGATGCAGCTAATAAGTATAAAGAAAGTTTTCTGTGTTAAAAAAATTTAAGAAGTGAAAGGTGTTGTAAATTTGGGTGGAGTTGATTTTTAACTTTTTTAACTTTTAACTTTAACATATCCCAGGCCAAGTTAAAAATCAACTCCACCCAAATTTAGAACACCTTTCACTTCTTACATTTTTTTAACACAGAAAACTTTCTTTATACTTATTATCTGCATGTCGGATCAATGTCTCTACAACATGTGCAATTGATGGGGAATGAACAGGCAGCGGAACACTTCTTACCTTTTTGCTGGGAATGCATTAAGGTTAAAAATGCATTAAGGTGTAAACATCAGCTGTAGTGCCGACATCACTGGACTCCAGGACAGGAAGTTCAGTAGCAGCAAGAGGAAGGGAATCCCTGCACAGACTATTTCTACAGGATCCAGCTGCCTGCACAGCATGGATTATATATAATTACAGGAAGTCGTGCTGATCATTTCCCCCCTTCCCTCGTTTTGTGCGGTGATGACATCTGACCAGATAATACATCTAGACCTGTTGGTCATCAAGCTTTCTTGACCTGTTTGGCATATGCTATTTCAGGCCACTACTTCTGGTAAGCCTCCATACTTTCTGGTGATGGTCCTGGCACTGTTTCCAAAACTTCTGTGCACCTCTGGTCTTCTATGGTCCATTCGTCTACCAGGCTACCGGGTCTAACTAATTTTTTTACACGTACAAGAAAACACCTGCTCATCATCATTTATGCACTGTCATCACAGACTTTTTTTGGTGTTATGGACTTTATATTTGATATTGTTTTTGATGCTTATTTTAATTGAACACATATATGTATTATTATTTTGTTCACTAGTCACTGTCACAGGTGTTTACGTGGTATTTTCCTTATTTACATTGTATGATTTGATGTTATTTAACGCTTAGGCTCTCATATTGTACACACTTAACAAATAGCGCCACACTGTGAATTTTTTGTAGTTGTCACCATTATGGCAGAATGGGCAGCTGCAAGAACTACATTCTATAGAAACAAATAGGCTGTGGGAAAGGCTGGGCATAACCAGGCTGGCTCAGTTATTCGATGGTAATATTCTAAAGTCTTTTGCGGACCTGAGACGGGAGTTTGGAATGTCAAAAGAAACATTTTATTTTTATCTCCAGCTCAGGCACGCATTAGATAAACAATTTAAGACCAAGGCGTTGGAATGGTGTAGTGCGTTGCTTCTTAATAAATTGGTATGGGTAACTAACCTTAAGGGCCTGATATCAGGAATTTATGATCAACTAACGGCCAGGGCTACGAACCTAGAATCATTCTCGCGCACCAGGGAGGCGTATGAGGCAGATGTGGGGGAGTTGGGGGAGGATTAGTGGAAGAGAGTTTTGGGGCTTGGCCCACTGGTGTCCCTCTCTTCATCGCAGCGGGCTTCACATCTCCTGTTGGTGCACAGAGCCTACTATAACCCCAAGAGGCTGCACAGATTTGGTCGAAGACCAGACGACAAATGTCCTAGATGCTCAGAGACAGGCGACCTTATACACTTAATGTGGAGATGCCCAAAACTGGCCAGGTATTGGACTGAGATCTTAAATATTATAGAAATGAGGTTTGGGATAAGACTAGAACAAGAGGCCAAGTCCTGTGTGCTGGGGCTAATTAGGCAGAACGATAAGAGAGTGGTGTTGCGCTAATCCTTTCTATATATATATAAGAAAAATCAGATGACTTGAATGTGATAACTAGGGATGAATCGAACACCCCCCTGTTCGGTTCGCACCAGAACATGCGAACAGGAAAAAAGTTTGTTCGAACACGCGAACACTGTTAAAGTCTATGGGACACGAACATGAATAATCAAAAGTGCTAATTTTAAAGGCTAATATGCAAGTTATTGTCATAAAAAGTGTTTGGGGACCTGGGTCCTGCCCCAGGGGACATGGATCAATGCAAAAAAAAGTTTTAAAAACGGCCGTTTTTTCAGGAGCAGTGATTTTAATAATGCTTAAAGTCAAACAATAAAAGTATAATATCACTTTAAATTTTGTAGCTGGGGGGTGTCTATAGTATGCCTGTAAAGGGGCCATGTTTCCTGTGTTTAGAACAGTCTGACAGCAAAATGACATTTTGAAGGAAAAAACCCATTTAAAACTACCCGTGGCTATTGCATTGCCGACAATACACATAGAAGTTCATTGATAAAAACGGCATGGGAATTCCCCAAAGGGGAACCCCAAACCAAAATTTAAAAAAAAAAATGACGTGGGAGTCCCCCTAAATTCCATACCAGGCCCTTCAGATCTGGTATGGATATTAAGGGGAACCCCGGCCAAAATTTAAGAAAAAAATGACGTGGGGTTCCCCCTAAATTCCATACCAGACCCTTCAGGTCTGGTATGGATTTTAAGGGGAACCCCGCGCCAAAAAAAAACAAAAAACGGCGTGGGGTCCCCCCAAAGGTCCATACCAGACCCTTATCCGAGCATGCAACCTGGCAGGCTGCAGAAAAAGAGGGGGGAGGAGAGTGCGGCCCCCCCTCCTGAACCGTACCAGGTCACATGCCCTCAACATTGGAAGGGTGCTTTGGGGTAGCCCCCCAAAACACCTTGTCCCCATGTTGATGAGGACCAGGGCCTCATCCCCACAACCCTGGCCGGTGGTTGTGGTGGACTGCGGGCGGGGGGCTTATCGGAATCTGGAAGCCCCCTTTAATAAGGGGACCCCCAGATCCCGGCCCCCCCTGTGTGAAATGGTAAGGGGGTACTTACCCCTACCATTTCACTAAAAAACTGTCAAAAATGTTAAAAATGACAAGAGACAGTTTTTGACAATTCCTTTATTTAAATGCTTCTTCTTTCTTCTATCTTCCTTCATCTTCTGGTTCTTCTGGTTCTTCTGGCTCTTCTGGTTCTTCCTCCGGCGTTCTCGTCCAGCATCTCCTCCGCGGCGTCTTCTATCTTCTTCTCCTCGGGCCGCTCCGCACCCATGGCATGGGGGGGAGGCTCCCGCTCTTCTCTTCTTCTTTTCTTCTCTTCTTCTCTTCTTCATTTTCTTCTCCGGGCCGCTCCGCATCCATGCTGGCATGGAGGGAGGCTCCCGCTGTGTGATGGCGCTCCTTGTCTGACAGTTGTTAAATAACGGGGGCGGGGACACCCGGTGACCCTGCCCCCTCTGACGCACGGGACTTCCCTGTGGCATTCCCCGTGACGTCACAGGGAAGTCCCGTCAAGTCACCGTGCGTCAGAGGGGGGCGGGGTCACTGGGTGGCCCCACCCCTCGTTATTTAAGAACTGTCAGATGAGGAGCGCCGTCACACAGCGGGAGCCTCCCTCCATGCCAGCATGGGTGCGGAGTGGCCCGGAGAAGAAAATGAAGAAGAGAAGAAAAGAAGAAGAGAAGAGCGGGAGCCTCCCCCCCATGCCATGGGTGCGGAGCGGCCAGAGGAGAAGAAGATAGAAGACGCCGCAGAGGAGATGCTGGACGAGAACGCCGGAGGAAGAACCAGAAGAGCCAGAAGAACCAGAAGATGAAGGAAGATAGAAGAAAGAAGAAGCATTTAAATAAAGGAATTGTCAAAAACTGTCTCTTGTCATTTTTAACATTTTTGACACTTTTTTAGTGAAATGGTAGGGGTAAGTAAAACCCTTACCATTTCACACAGGGGGGGGCCGGGATCTGGGGGTCCCCTTGTTAAAGGGGGCTTCCAGATTCCGATAAGCCCCCCGCCCGCAGACCCCCACAACTACCGGCCAGGGTTGTGGGGATGAGGCCCTTGTCCTCATCAACATGGGGACAAGGTGTTTTGGGGGGCTACCCCAAAGCACCCTCCCAATTTTGAGGGCATGTGGCCTGGTACGGTTCAGGAGGGGGGGCGCACTCTCGTCCCCCCTCTTTTCCTGTGGCCTGCCAGGTTGCGTGCTCGGATAAGGGTCTGGTATGTATTTTTGGGGGGACCCGACGTCGGTTTTTTTTTTTTTTTTTTTTGGCGCGGGGTTCCCCTTAAAATCCATACCAGACCTGAAGGGTCTGGTATGGAATTTAGGGGGAACCCCACGTCATTTTTTTTAAAAAATTTTGGCCGGGGTTCCCCTTAATATCCATACCAGACCTGAAGGGCCTGGTATGGAATTTAGGGGGACTCCCACGTCATTTTTTTTTTTAAATTTTGGTTCGGGGTTCCCCTTTGGGGAATTCCCATGCCGTTTTTATCAATGAACTTCTATGTGTATTGTCGGCAATGCAATAGCTGCGTGTAGTTTTAAATGGGATTTTTCCTTCAAAATGTCATTTTGCTATCAGACTGTTCTAAACACGGAAAACATGCGCCCCTTTACAGGCATACTATAGACACCCCCCAGGTACGAAATTTAAAGGGATATTACACTTTTATTGTTTGAATTTAAGCATTATTAAAATCACTGCTCCTGAAAAAACGGCCGTTTTTAAAACTTTTTTTTGCATTGATCCATGTCCCCTGGGGCAGGACCCAGGTCCCCAAACACTTTTTATGACAATAACTTGCATATTAGCCTTTAAAATTAGCACTTTTGATTTCTCCCATAGACTTTTAAAGGGTGTTCCGCGGCATTCGAATTTGCCGCGAACACCCCAAATTGTTCGCTGTTCGGCGAACTTGCGAACAGCCAATGTTCGAGTATAACATGAGTTCGACTCAAACTCGAAGCTCATCTCTAGTATATAGGTTCACTGTCAGTGTTTTATAGCGACAGGGACCCCCATATACTACCTACTAAAGGTTTTAACTCCCTGATTTCCTCCTAGTTAACCCTTTCACCAGCGATCACCGTATAAGTGTTACGGGTGACGCTGGTTAGTTAGTTTGTTTTTTATAGTTTTAGGGCACCCGCGGTTTATTACCTTATAAAGTTTTAACCCCCTAATTGCCCGGCGGTGGTATAAGTTAAGTTTTTAGGGTCAGATAAGGTCTGCGTCGCCTCAGGCAGCGTCAGGTTAGCGCCAGTACCGCTAACACCCACACACGCAGCATACACCTTCCTTAGTGCTATAGTATCTGAGCGGATCGATATCTGATCCCGATCAGATCTATACTAGCATCCCCAGCACTTTAGGGTTCCCATAAACACAGTGTTAGCGGGATCAGCCCAGATACCTGCTAGCACCTGCGTTTTGCCCCTCGGCCCAGCCCTGCGCAGCCCACCCAAGTGCAGTATCGATCACTGACACTTACAAAACACTAAGCACACATAACTGCAGCGTTCGCAGAGTCAGGCCTGATCCCTGTGATCGCTAACAGTTTTTTGGTAGCGTTTTGAATCAGTCGCTAACAGTCAGGAGCTTTTTTGCCTGTGAGTCTCACTAGTGTACCCCTAAATTTAGAGCCCAAAATGGCAAATCGAAGGTACACTAGTGAAGAGGCCTACACGTTTCTGAGCATGACAGATAGTGAAGAGGAAGTCACTCATCTGTCAGATTCAGGCTCAGAATACGATCCTGTAGAGGACAGCGGCTCCATGACAGATAGCTCTGATGACGAAGTTGTGGTCCCTGCCAAGGTCAGGCGTACCAGACCCCAATCTTCTTCTTCTGTCCTTGAAGTGCAAGAACCGCAGGGCTCTTGTATAGAGCAGAGAAGTACTAGTGCCGCTATTCCTTCTGGTGAACTGGCAAGCACCAGCGGCCTAGTACACCCTGGTCGTGCATCCAGCACTGCAGTATCACGTGGTGACGTGGTGAGTCCCATAAGAGCAGTTCAAGCTGGCGAGGTGGCAAGCACAAGTAGTGTCCCGCTGCCACCAAGAAGACAAAGACAGGCCCGTCATGCCCATAGTGCCCTTCCTGCTGCATTCGCCAACCTGAATTGGGAACCCACCACTTCTGCAGCACCTGTACTTCCCCCATTCACTGGCCAACCCGGAATTCAGGTGGAAACAGTTGATTTTACGCCACCGGATTTTTATTCGCTGTTTTTCACCGAAGATTTCTATAGATCTATTGTGGACCAAAGCAATTTATACGCTGGTCAACACATCGCCGCTAATCCCCAGTCCTCCCTTGCCAGAGATTGGAGACCAATTACGGTCTCCGAATTTAAGCTCTTTCTGGGCCTTTCCCTCAACATGGGCATAAATAAAAAGAATAAGTTGCGGTCATATTGGTCCACTGACCCAATTTACCATATACCCGTGTTCTCTGCTTCCATGGCCAGGGCACGATACGAGCAGATTTTGCGGTTCATGCACTTCAATGACAATGAACTCTGTCGTCCTCGTGGAGACCCTGGATACGATCTGCTCTACAAAATTCGGCCCCTCGTAAACCACTTCAACCAACGTTTTGCAGACTTGTTTACTCCCCATCAAGTTGTCTGCGTTGATGAGTCCCTGGTTACATTTTCTGGCCGCTTGTCATTCAAACAGTACCTTCCCAGCAAGCGTGCCAGATACGGGGTCAAGATGTATAAGCTCTGTGACAGGGCCACAGGCTATACATGTAGTTTTATGGTTTACGAGGGAAAAGATAGTCATGTAGAGCCGACAAACTGCCCTGACTACATAGGAAGCGCTGGCAAGATAGTGTGGGACTTGGTGTCACCCTTATTCGGAAAGGGGTACCACTTGTACGTGGACAACTATTACATGAGCGTAAATTATAAAGAATTTCCTTCGCTTTAAACTAAGTAGTGTAGAATACTAAATGTGAATATTGCAGCAAAATTAAAAGTGCTCACACCACCACTTACTGGATAAATAATTAAATAAATTTCGCGCAATATTGGTAAGAGTGATGGGTAGGTGGGGACAGAGATAATATTGCAGTGTCTAAGTAAATTGTGAGATTATCAATCTCTATGTTGGACCATATACTTTATAACACTAAATGACATTCGAGTGTAAGTGCTGTATTAAAGTGACAACGTGCCAGTGTCTAGATGCCAAAAAAAAAAAAAAAAAAAAAGAGGGGGGCAATAAAAATGCCAGCAAGGTTACAATACCATAAATAACCGTGAATGGATACTGGTGCATAAAAATCCTTGTATAACCAAAGGCCGCCAAACGTCAGACGCTACCCGTAGGCTGTTAAATATTATTCATTTAGCTAAGGCGCATAAGAGGCCTTCTCTGCTGTTGGCACTGGACGCAGAGAAGGCCTTCGACCGCATACACTGGCGATACCTCACTCAGGTTTTGGGTAGGTTCGGATTTTCTGGCACCATTCTCTCAGCAATCCTAGCCCTGTACTCCAAACCCTCAGCCCAAGTATTTACATCTGGAGCATTATCTAGGCCCTTTAACATAACAAATGGCACCAGACAGGGGTGCCCCCTGTCCCCATTAATCTTTAACTTACTCATGGAACCTCTGGCTATATATTTCCGTTCCCACCCTGACATTGAAGGCTTCTGTATAGATAAATCCACCCATAAGATAAGCTTATTCGCGGACGATATAATCATGATCTTGACCAATGTGGAAACTTCCCTGGCTTTGGTACATAACGCATTAAATATGTTTACTAAAATATCCTACTACAAAGTAAATGAGAACAAGTCCTACATAATGGGGATAGGCATTGACCCTGGTATACAAGACAAACTTAGCTCAAGATTCCCATACTCCTGGGATAATAATGGGATAAAATATTTGGGCATAACTCTAACTGCAAATATAGATAACCTAGTAGCTGCTAACTACACCTCATTTTTGGGAACCCTCCAAAAGAAACTTGCAGACATCGCCAAGGTGGAGCTGTCGTGGACAGGTAGACTGGCAGCGTTTAAAATGATGGTTCTACCTCAGCTACTCTACTTGTTTAGAACGCTCCCGGTCCCTGTCCCCAACTCCTTCTTTTTTAGTGCACAATCTCAGATAAACAGATTTCTCTGGCAGGGCAAGAAGGCTAGATGCGCCTTCATGAAACTCACTAGAGCTAGAGATGCTGGGGGAATTGGACACGTTATACGTCACGTGTCTTCACGCGTAGGGATTGGCTGGAGCGGCACACAGCTGTCAACACAAGTGAGAGGGCGCTGAGAACGCCAGACTTCTCATCTGTCTTTTACTTTGCCTGATTTTTTAGTATTCAATGTAAGAGCATAATTAAATAAATATCCCCACCTTGGTTTTAAAACAATAACACACTAGTGGAGCCTGCCTTCTCTCTCTCCCCCTCCCCTGTCTTTATTCTGTCTGAGCTGGATCAGAGCGGAGGGAGCCGAGGGAGCACAGGAGAAGATTCAGAAAGTCAAGTATTACAGAGGGAGAAGTGTCCAGACAGCGCTTCCACACTGCATGGATTTTATTACCACAGCTCGATTTGTACTAACTTAAGGTGAGAGTCCAGAGAGACTGCACTAGAGGACACCACCGTAGGAACCATTTACCCATTACACAGAACACACACAGATCTGAATAGAAGGACTTTTTTACCTCTTCAACAGCGCCATCTATCCTAGATTTTATGAATTGTGCATTTTGAATCCTGGAATGCTGCTATTTTGATTTTTATTTTTAAAGGCACAGTTAGATGAATTGTGATTGCACTACGTTTAGTTCACTCTTGTTATCAATTTGCTGCTAATCATTCACTTTCTTGATGGGTTGCACTTTATATTAATTTATTCAATGCTACAAGGACTTTATACAAGGATTTTTATGCACCAGTATCCATTCACGGTTATTTATGGTATTGTAACCTTGCTGGCATTTTTATTGCCCCCCTCTTTTTTTTTTTTTTTTTTTTGGCATCTAGACACTGGCACGTTGTCACTTTAATACAGCACTTACACTCGAATGTCATTTAGTGTTATAAAGTATATGGTCCAACATAGAGATTGATGATCTCACAATTTACTTAGACACTGCAATATTATCTCTGTCCCCACCTACCCATCACTCTTACCAATATTGCGCGAAATTTATTTAATTATTTATTACATGAGCGTGCCACTTTTTAATCACCTTTTTGATCATCAGATTGGAGCATGTGGCACCGTGCGATCTAATCGCCGGGGCTTTCCCCAGCGGCTTGTAGATTCCCGTCTTAGGCTGGGGGAGAGAGCCTGTTTGCGGTGTAATCATTTGCTCGCTATGAAGTGGAGGGATAAGAAGAATGTTTTCATTCTCACCTCCCTTCATGCAGACACGACGGCCCAAATTACTACGGCGACTGGTGTTGTGGAGAATACCCTCTGTGTCCACGAATATAACCAAAATATGGGAGGGGTGTACCTCAACGACCAGTTGTTGGCGCCACACCTAGTTGCCCGTAAGGCCAGACGCTGGTACAAAAAAGTGTCTGTTTATTTATTTCAATTGGCTTTGCTGAACGCTCATGTGCTATACAGAGCTTCAGGACAGACTGGATCCTTCCTTAACCACTTCCCGCCCGGCCTATAGCGGATTGACGGCCGGGCGGTGGTTCAGTTATCCTGACTGGGCGTCATATGACGTCCTTCAGGATAACATGCCGCCGCGCGCCCGCAGGGGCGTGCATCGCGGCGATCGGTGGACCGGTGTGTCAGTCTGACACACCGCTACACCGATCTTGGTAAAGAGCCTCCGGCGGAGGCTCTTTACCATGTGATCAGCCGTGTCCAATCACGGCTGATCATGCTGTCAATAGGAAGAGCCGTTGATCGGCTCTTCCTCACTCGCGTCTGACAGACGCAAGTAGAGGAGAGCCGATCGGCGGCTCTCCTGGCAGGGGAGGTCTGCGCTGATTGTTTATCAGCGCAGCCCCCCCGCAGATCACCACACTGGACCACCAGGGATCGCCACTAGGACCACCAGGGAAGGGAAACATGTGGATGGCCAGGTATGTACCCCATGGCCATCCACATGTGCCCAGTCAGTGCCAAATCTGTGCCAATCAGTGCCAACAAATGGGCACTGATTGGCACAATTATGTTGCAGTGATGCCCAGCAATGCCACACTTAGGGGCATCACTGCCATCAATCAGTATCATCAGTGCCACCCATCAGTGTCCATCGGTGCCACCTGTCAGTGCCCATCTGTGCCCATCTGTGCCCACCTATCAGTGCCCATCCGTGCCCATCTGTGCCAACTATCAGTGCCACCCATAACTACCCATCAACGCCACCTACGAGTGCCCATCAATGCCACCTACGAGTGACCATCAGTGCCGCCTATCAGTGCCCATCGGTGCCACCTATCAGTGCCCATCAGTGCCACCTACCAGTGCCACCTATCAGTGCCCATTAGTGCCACCTATCAGTGCGCATCAGTGCCGCCTATCAGTGCCCATCATCAGTACCCGTCAGTGCCACCTCATCAGTGCCACCTCATTGGTGCCACCTCATCGGTGCCCATCAGTGCCGCCGTATCAGTGCCCGTCAGTGCAGCCATATCAGTGCCCGTCATTGAAGAAGAAAACATACTCATTTACAAAAAATTTTAACAGAAACAAAGAAAAACTTGTTTTTTTTCAAAATTTTCGGTCTTTTTTTATTTGTTGCGCAAAAAAAAAAAAACGCAGAGGTGATCAAATACCACCAAAAGAAAGCTCTATTTGTGGGAACAAAATGATAAAAAATTTGTTTGGGTACAGTGTAGTATGACCGTGTAATTGTCATTCAAATTGTGACAGCGCTGAAAGCTGAAAATTGGGCTGGGCGGGAAGGTGTCTAAGTGCCTGGTATTGAAGTGCTTAAATTCCAGGAAGAGATCGTCAGAGCCCTTCTGTTTCCAGACAGTGCTCCACCTCACCATCCCCAACCAAATGTAGTAAGCTGCATGAGAGGCATTTTCCTTATGCCCTCCCGAGTACCCCTACCCAACGAGCCCCCCAAAAAAGATGTTGTGTCTGTAGCAAGCGCGGATTTAGGCGTGACACCCGGTCTTATTGTCCCTCCTGTCCTGACAATCCTGGTCTATGCATTGGTGAATGTTTTGAACGCTACCATTCACTAGTTGAGTATTAGCGTAGGGTACAGCACTGCACAGACTAAGACACACTTTCACAGGGTCTCCCAAGATGCCATCGCATTTTGAGAGACCCAAACCTGGTACCAGTTACAAAAGTTAAAGTTACTAAAAAAAGTGTAAAAAAATAAACATAAATTAAAAAAATAAAAACACAAAAAAAATATAAAATAAAAAAAACAAAAATAGTTGTCGTTTTATTGTTCTCTCTCTCTCTCTCTCTCTCTATTCTCTCTCTATTGTTCTGCTCTTTTTTACTGTATTCTATTCTACAATGTTTTATTGTTATTATGTTTTACCATGTTTGCTTTTCAGATATGCAATTTTTTTATACTTTACTGTTTACTGTGTTTTGTTGGTAACCATTTTATTGTTTTCAGATATGCCATTCAGCTGCAGAGCGGATTTATTTATCTTGACAGCAACAGCGTTTTCTTCCACGATACATAAAGCCGTGACTCCAGCGCTGTTGGAGGTGATTTCACCACCACAGTTACATACTTCAGCATATATGCCGAAGCGTGGGGGCAGCAGTGGGTGGAGGAGCAATTTGCTCCTGCCTTTTGTGGGAGGATGCCCCCATGCTTCGGTATATATATATATTTTAGGCACAGGTTGCGTTAAATGTTTTATTTTTTACTAAGTTTTTTTTTATTTGCTTTGTAGGTATGGTAAGTCTTACTGTTATACTGTAATGTTACTTTGTTTTATTGTTAACCATCATTTGCTTAGCAGGTACGCCATTCAGTTGCAGCGCGGATTTATTTATCTTGACAGCAACAGCGTTTGCTCCCACGATACATAAAGCCGTGACTCCAGCGCTGTCGGAGGTGATTTCACCACCACAGTTACATACTTCAGCATATATGCCGAAGCGTGGGGGCAGCAGTGGGTGGAGGAGCGATTTGCTCCTGCCTTTTGCGGGAGGATGCCCCCATGCTTCGGCATATATAAACGGTGCATGTATGCCCATCATTAGAAGTGGGTGGATGAAGGGAGGTCTTCTAATGGTGGGCATACCCACCGATCAATATCTTTTTTTCGTTCAGCCCACAGGCTGCATGAAAAAAAAGTTTACAATATATGCCCAACAAGGACCAGCAACGTACTGGTATGTTGCTGGACTTTGAGTGGTTATACCAGAATAATGCCTGCAGGTTTAGGTATCATCTTGGTATCATTCTTTTCAGCCAGCGGTCGGCTTTCATGTAAATGCAATCCTAGCGGCTAATTAGCCTCTAGACTGCTTTTACAAGCAGTGGGAGGGAATGCCCCCCCCCCACCGTCTTCCATGTTTTTCTCTGGCTCTCCTGTCCCAACAGGGAACCTGAAAATGCAGCCTGTGATTCAGCCAGCTGATCATAGAGCTGATCAGAAACCAGAATGGCTCCAAACATCTCTATGGCCTAAGAAACCGGAAGCTATGAGCATTTCATGACTTAGATTTCGCTGGATGTAAACAGCGCCATTGGGAAATTGGGAAAGCATTTTATCACACCGATCTTGGTGTGGTCAGATGCTTTACAGACAAAGGAGAGATCTAGGGTCTAATAGACCCCAATTTTTTCAAAAAAGAGTACCTGTCACTACCTATTGCTATCATAGGGGATATTTACATTCCCTGAGATAACAATAAAAATGATTAAAAAAAATAAAAATGAAAGGAACAGTTTATAAATAAGATAAAAAATCAAAAAAATAATAAAGAAAAAAAAAAAAAGCACCCCCGTCCCCCCTGCTCTCGCGCAAAGGCGAATGCAAGCGTCGGTCTGGCGTCAAATGTAAACAGCAATTTCACCATGCATGTGAGGTATCACCGCGAAGGTCAGATCGAGAGCAGTAATTTTAGCAGTAGACCTCCTCTTTAAATCTAAAGTGGTAACCTGTAAAGGCTTTTAAAGGCTTTTAAAAATGTATTTAGTTTGTCGCCACTGCACGTTTGTGCGCAATTTTAAAGCATATCGTGTTTGGTATCCATGTACTCGGCCTAAGATCATCTTTTTTTTTCATCAAACATTTGGGCAATATAGTGTGTTTTAGTGCATTAAAATTTAAAAAAGTGTGTTTTTTCCCCAAAAAATGCGTTTGAAAAATCGCTGCGCAAATACTGTGAAAAAAAAAAATGAAACACCCACCATTTTAATCTGTAGGGCATTTGCTTTAAAAAAATATATAATGTTTGAGAGTTCAAAGTAATTTTCTTGCAAAAAAAAAACAATTTTCATGTAAACAAAGTGTCAGAAAGGGCTTTGTCTTCAAGTGGTTAGAAGAGTGGGTGATGTGTGACATAAGCTTCTAAATGTTGTGCATAAAATGCCAGGACAGTTCAAAACCCCCCAAATTACCCCATTTTGGAAAGTAGACACCCCAAGCTATTTGCTGAGAGGCATGTCGAGTCCATGGAATATTTTATATTGTGACACAAGTTGCGGGAAGAAGACAATTTTTTTTTATGCACAAAGTTGTCACTAAATGATATATTGCTCAAATATGCCATGGGAATATGTGAAATTACACCCCAAAATAAATTCTGTTGCTTCTCCTGAGTATGGGGATACCACATGTGTGAGACTTTTTGGGAGCCTAGCCACGTACAGGACCCCGAAAACCAAGCACCGCCTTCAGGCTTTCTAAGGGCATAATTTTTTGTTTTCGGAGGCCATGGAATGCCCAGATGGCACAAACCCCCCCAAATGACCCCATTTTGGAAAATAGACACCCCAAGCTATTTGCTGAGGTATAGTGAGTATTTTGCAGACCTCACTTTTTGTCACAAACTTTGGAAAATTGAAAAAAAAAAAAAAAAATACATTTTTCTTGTCTTTCTTCATTTTCAAAAACAAATGAGAGCTGCAAAATACTCACCATACTCAGGCATTTTATGGCCTTCGAAACTGTGATAGGTAGTGAGGAGTGAAATCAAAAATTTACGCCCTTAGAAATCCTGAAGGCGGTGATTGGATTTCGGGGCCCCGTATGAAGCTAGGCTCCCAAAAAGTCCCACACGTGTGGTATCCCTGTACTCAGGAGAAGCAGCAGAATATATTTTGGGGTTTAATTCCACATATGCCCATGGCATGTTTGAGCAATATATCATTTAGTGACAACTTTGTGCAAAAAAAAAAAATTGTCACTTTCCCGCAACTTGTGTCAAAATATAAAATATTCCATGGACTCAACATGCCTCTCAGCAAATAGCTTGTGGTGTCTACTTTCCAAAATGGGGTCATTTGGGGGGGTTTTGTGCCATCTTGGCATTTTATGGCCTTCAAAACTGTGATAGGTAGTGAGGAGTGAAATCAAAAATTTACGCCCTTAGAAATCCTGAAGGCGGTGCTTGGTTTTCGGGGCCCCGTACGCGGCTAGGCTCCCAAAAAGTCCCACACATGTTGTATCCCCATACTTAGGAGAAGCAGCTGAATGTATTTTGGGGTGCAATTCCACATATGACCATGGCCTGTGTGAGCAATATATCATTTAGTGACAACTTTGTGCAAAAAAAAAAATTGTCACTTTCCCGCAACTTGTGTCAAAAAATAAAATATTCCATGGACTCAACATGCCTCTCAGCAAATAGCTTGGGGTGTCTTCTTTCCAAAATGGGGTCATTTGGGGGGGTTTTGTGCCATCTGGGCATTTTATGGCCTTCAAAACTGTGATAGGTAGTGAGGAGTGAAATCAAAAATTTACGCCCTTAGAAATCCTGAAGGCAGTGATTGGTTTTCGGGGCCCCGTACGCGGCTAGGCTCCCAAAAAGTCCCACACATGTGGTATTCCTGTACTCAGGAGAAGCAGCTGAATGCATTTTGGGGTGCAATTCCACATAGGCCCATGGCCTGTGTGAGCAATATATCATTTAGTGACAACTTTTTGTAATTTTTTTTTTATTTGTCATTATTCAATCACTTGGGACAAAAAAAATAAATATTCAATGGGTTCAACATGCCTCTCAGCAATTTCCTTGGGGTGTCTACTTTCCAAAATGGGGTCATTTGGGGGGGTTTTGTACTGCCCTGCCATTTTAGCACCTCAAGAAATGACATAGGCAGTCATAAACTAAAAGCTGTGTAAATTCCAGAAAATGTACCCTAGTTTGTAGACGCTATAACTTTTGCGCAAACCAATAAATATACGCTTATTGACATTTTTTTTACCAAAGACATGTGGCTGAATAAATTTTGGCCTAAATGTATGACTAAAATTGAGTTTATTGGATTTTTTTATAACAAACAGTAGAAAATATCATTTTTTTTCAAAATTTTCGGTCTTTTTCCGTTTATAGCGCAAAAAATAAAAACGGCTGATGATGGTGATCAAATACCATCAAAAGAAAGCTCTATTTGTGGGAAGAAAAAGATGCAAATTTCGTTTGGGTACAGCATTGCATGACCGCGCAATTAGCAGTTAAAGCGACGCAGTGCCAAATTGGGGCTGAAGTGGTTATTGTGCCATAAGTTTAGCCACTGAAACTCTTTGTCAGACTCCCATCCCTTTCACTTGGGCCTTCAGCAGTTGTAGCAGAGGGAGATTCTTGTGAAGTGAAGGTAGAGAAAAGGGAGGAGCGAGGAAAAGGAAAAGTGTGTTTTTTTGCTGCCAACTGATATCACTAAATTTCTCCTCCCACTGAGCTTTGTGGTGAAGAATTATGTGTCCTATACATATGGTACTTTTACCATGGTTGATACACTGAATGCAGAGATTACAGATCACTATGGCACTGTTTTCAGCAGGTGTGTTTAAAAAAAGGCCAGACTTCTGAGCTACCTAAGGGATAGCAGTAACCTGCACATGTGAGGCAGTGGCATCTGATGGAATAGAACAGCTGCTCCCTCCACTCCTCTGCATGCTGCTGCTGACAGTGAGCCCAATCCTGCCTTGCTGTTTCTTTCCCAACATTCCAATGCTACACTCTCTGGCACACAGGTACAGTCTGACACCTCTTCATCTTAATCATTCTTTTTGGTTAAGGCCCCTTGGCAGTAAACACAAGTACATCAGTGGCAATTGCTGCTCTGCCTACTGCCATTCCCTCTATGCTCCTGGTGCTCTCTTCCTTAACATACAGATACATTTAAATTCAGCTCATTCTCAGACAGCATAACAGCGAGTTACTAATGTTGTGCTCAAACAATTCTTGTGACTCCTACAGAGTTGTAGAGGAGGAGGAAGGAGAGGGTGCATTTGCAGATGCTGGGGAAAATGCACAACTGTGTACCTGGAAAGAAGAGGAACATGAAGAAGGTTGGTGAACCACACCATGATCTCCTCTACATGCTCAGGCTGTAAAGCATGACCACTACCAGTAGGAAAAGGCAGGCATGCCCTGCCTTTCAAAAGTGTGGCCTGGACACTGCTTTGTCCTGCGGTTGCAGAACCTGCTCACAACTTCCTAGCTGTGTTTGAGGAACATTTGCCTCTCGTTTAAGGCCTTACACATATATTGGGCACAAGGGTAACTGCTAACTTTATTAGCAGTTATGACAATAGGGGGGTTGAGGATGTGGCGCTTTGGTGCACTTAAAGTAGAAGTTCACCGTAACACTAAAACCTGTAAATCTACAGGCATCCACAATCGAATGCCTCGTACACACGATCCTACAACAAAACCGTGGAATTTTGTCCGAAGGGCATTGGCTCAACTTGTCTTGCATACACATGGCCACACAAATGTTGGCCAACAATTACGAAAGTAGTGACATACTAGACGTACTACAAGCCAATAAAAAGGAAGTTCACTAGTCATGCGCCACCCTTTGGGCTCCTTCTGCTAATCTTGTGTTAGTAGAAGTTTGGTCAGTGTCAATTTGCGCTTTTCAGCCTCGTGTTTGTCAGTTCG
Source organism: Lithobates septentrionalis (assembly GCA_037952835.1). Classification (NCBI taxonomy): domain Eukaryota; kingdom Metazoa; phylum Chordata; class Amphibia; order Anura; family Ranidae; genus Lithobates; species Lithobates septentrionalis. The sequence continues at coordinate 2,855,961 of JBBDGP010001187.1, read as the reverse complement.
TTTCTGATTTTCAGGTTGTGCTTGTTGGTTCTTTTCTGTTTTTCAGTGCGTGCTTGTCAGTTCGTTTCTGTTTTTCAGTGCATTCTTTTTGGTTCGCTTCTCATTTTCAGTGTGTGCTTGTCAGTTAATTTCTGATTTTTAGGTCATGCTTGTCAGGTCCTTTCTGATTTTCAGTTATTGTCAGTTCATTTCTGAATGGCCATTCATCTACTAGCCATGTGGCGCTTGTTGGGCTTGGAGTTCTTGTTTTGACCCAAGTCCAGTCCAGGAACAGGGGGAGGAGGAGTTCTTGGCCCAAGAATTGTTTGGTTAAACGTGACCAATTCTGTCATGTGCCTTTGCTGCGAGAGCTCCAGGAGAAAAATCCTGATGATTTCAGGAATTATCTCCGGATGACAGACCCCTGCTTTCACCTTTGCTGACACCCTATATTAAGAATAGGAATGAGCCTAACACCCCCCTGTTCAGTTCGCACCAGAACATGCGAACAGGAAAAAAGTTCGCTCGTACACGCGAACACCGTTAAAGTCTATGGGACACGAACATGAATAATCAAAAGTGCTTATATGCAAGTTATTGTCATAAAAAGTGTTTGGGGACCCGGGTCCTGCCCCAGGGGACATGGATCAATGCAAAAAAAAGTTTTAAAAACGGCCGTTTTTTCAGGAGCAGTGATTTTAATAATGCTTAAAGTCAAACAATAAAAGTGTAATATCCCTTTAAATTTCGTACCTGGGGGGCGTCTATAGTATGCCTGTAAATGGGCGCATGTTTCCTGTGTTTAGAACAGTCTGACAGCAAAATGACATTTCGAAGGAAAAAACATTTAAAATTACCCGCGGCTATTGCATTGCCGACAATACACATAGAAGTTCATTGATAAAAACAGCATGGGAATTCCCCACAGGGAAACCCCGAACCAAAATAAAAAAAAAAAATGACGTGGGAGTCCCCCTAAATTCCATACAAGGCCCTTTAGGTCTGGTATGGATATTAAGGGGAACCCCGGCCCAAATTTAAAAAAAAAATGACGTGGGGTTCCCCCTAAATTTCATATCAGATTTCAGATTTTAAGGGGAACCCAGCGCCAAAAAAAAAAAAAACATCGTGGGGATCCCCCAAAAATCCATACCAGACCCTTATCCGAGCACGCAACCTGGCAGGCTGCAGGAAAAGAGGGGGGGACGAGAGTGTGCGCCCCCCCTCCTTAACCGTACCAGGCCACATGCCCTCAACATTGGGAGGGTGCTTTCGGGTAGCCCCCCAAAACACCTTGTCCCCATGTTGATGAGGACAAGGGCCTCATCCCCACAACCCTGGCCGGTGGTTGTGGGGGTCTGCGGGCAGGGGGCTTTAACAAGGGGACCCCCATATCCCGGCCCCCCCTGTGTGAAATGGTAAGGGGGTGCTTACCCCTACCATTTCACTAAAAAACTGTCAAAAATGTTAAAAATGACAAGAGACAGTTTTTGACAATTCCTTTATTTAAATGCTTCTTCCTTCATCTTCTTTTTCTTCTGGTTCTTCTGGCTCTTCTGGTTCTTCCTCCGGCGTTCTCGTTCTCGTCCTCCCGCTGTGTGACGGCGTCTCTTCGTCTGACGGCTCTTAAATAACGGGGGGCGGGGCCACCCAGTGACCCCGCCCCCCTCTGACACACGGTGACTTGACGGGACTTCCCTGTGACGTCACGGGGAATGCCACAGGGAAGTCCCGTCATGGCCCCGTCCACTATTATTTAAGAACCGTCAGATGAGGAGACGCCGTCACACAGCGGGAGCCTCCCTTCATGCCAGCATGGGTGCGGAGTGGCCCAGAGAAGAAAATGAAGAAGAGAAGAAGAAAGAAGAGAAGAGGATGAAGAAGAAGATGAAGAGAAGAGCGGGAGCCTCCCCTCATGCCATGGGTGCGGAGCGGCCCGAGGAGAAGAAGATAGAAGACGCCGCGGAGGAGATGCTGGACGAGAACGCCGGAGGAAGAACCAGAAGAGCCAGAAGAACCAGAAGAAGATGAAGGAAGAAAGAAGAAGCATTTAAATAAAGGAATTGTCAAAAACTGTCTCTTGTCATTTTTAACATTTTTGACAGTTTTTTAGTGAAATGGTAGGGGTAAGTACCCCCTTACCATTTCACACAGGGGGGCGGGATCTGGGGGTCCCCTTGTTAAAAGGGGGCTTCCAGATTCCGATAAGACCCCCGCCCGCAGACCCCCACAACCACCGGCCAGGGTGTTTTGGGGGGCTACCCCAAAGCACCCTCCCAATGTTGAGGGCATGTGGCCTGGTACGGTTCAGGAGGGGGGGCGCACTCTCGTCCCCCCCTCTTTTCCTGCGGCCTGCCAGGTTGCGTGCTCAGATAAGGGTCTGGTATGGATTTTTGGGAGGACCCCACGCCGTTTTTTTTTTTTTTTTGGCGCGGGGTTCCCCTTGAAATCCATACCAGGCCTGAAGGGTCTGGTATGGAATTTAGGGGGAACCCCACATCATTTTTTTTTTAATTTTGGCCGGGGTTCCCCTTAATATCCATACCAGACCTGAAGGGCCTGGTATGGAATTTAGGGGGTCTCCCATGTCATTTTTTTTTTTTTTTAATTTTGGTTCGGGGTTGCCCTGTGGGGAATTCCCATGCCGTTTTTATCAATGAACTTCTATGTGTATTGTCGGCAATGCAATAGCTGCGGGTAGTTTTAAATGGCTTTTTTTCCTTCGAAATGTCATTTTGCTGTCAGACTGTTCTAAACACAGGAAACATGCGCCCCTTTACAGGCATACTATAGACACCCCCCAGGTATGAAATTTAAAGGGATATTACACTTTTATTGTTTGACTTTAAGCATTATTAAAATCACTGCTCCTGAAAAAACGGCCGTTTTTAAAACTTTTTTTTGCATTGATCCATGTCCCCTGGGGCAGGACTCAGGTCCCCAAACACTTTTTATGACAATAACTTGCATATAAGCCTTTAAAATTAGCACTTTTGATTTCTCCCATAGATTTTTAAAGGGTGTTCCGCGGCATTCGAATTTGCCGCGAACACCCCAAATTGTTCGCTGTTCGGCGAACTTGCGAACAGCCAATGTTCCAGTCGAACATGAGTTCGATTCGAACTCGAAGCTCATCCCTAATTAAGAAGCAGGACACATGCATGCAGCAAGCAATCACTCCTGAGCAAAGGCTCGTCGCCACCTTGCGGTACTTGGCGACGGGGAGAAGTCTTCAGGATCTGAAGTTCACAACTGGGATTGCATTATTCCAGAGACCTGTTCTGCCATCATACAAGTCCTGCAGAAGGACTATATTTGGGTAAGTTTTTGTTTACCAATATTTTAATATGCTGTGAATGTCCTCTTTGTCCTCATGCATGCTGTAAGGTTTTAATGGTCCTTTTTTGTCCCTCATGCATATTTGCCTTCACTGACCTCCCCAGCATGCAATCCTGGACCCATACACACCTAGCCTAGTAACATAAGAATGTATTTTGTCAGCTAAATTTTTGGGCTTGCCCTAAACACCCCCTAAAATGTGTACAAATGTTATTGTTGTCCTCAAATTCAGGCAGAGTGCAAGAGACAATTTTTTGGGGGGCCTAAACTCATTTGTAACCCTCCCCCCAAATGCTAAGTCAACCGATGCCAATACTCTATCTGCTGACTTTGCCAAATCCATACACACTATACCTCTTTTGTGGTCATATTTATGGATGAATTCACTAAAGCATGTGGTGCAAGAGCCTGCCTGAATACTTTCAAATGGTACTGTTAAAAGTTTTGGTCTCCTATTATATTGATATGTAATTTCAGAATGTAAAAACGTGCTTCAATTTGAACAGTGTGTATCCATATTTTTGGATTATGACACTTCTTACTTGTCCAGTGGGCTGCCAATAATGTAAGTAAGGAATGGCTGGCCAAAGTAACACACATTATTTATTCATTCAGCTCTCAATAAAGTGGAGAGGGTTACCTGTCCAAAATATCTACCCACCCCCCCAACTTAAAATGTTTACAATGGGCCACCAGAGGGGGTGAGGAATCTGATAGGTTGACTTTATACTTTTGTCTTTAAATACTCATTTTAATAAATATTATACTTATGTTGGCCAAGAATGTTTGTGTCTAATTTGCTTGCAGTGTTATATGCAAAGGTACTTATTATTATTTTCTTGTTTGACTCCTCAGTTTCCTTCAAACCCACAGAAATGGCAGACTGTGGCTTCCCAATTCCACCACCAGTGGGATTTTCCCAATTGTGGTGGTGCTATTACATAGTTACATAGTAGGTGAGGTCGAAAAAAGACACAAGTCCATCAAGTCCAACCTATGTGCATGATTATATGTCAGTATTGTATATCTCTGTATGTTGCTGTCGTTCAGGTGCTTTTCTAATAGTTTTTTGAAACTATCGATGCTCCCCGCTGAGACCCGTAGAAGGGAATTCCACATTCTTGCCGCTCTTACAGTAAGGAACCCTCTACGTAGTTTAAGGTTAAACCTCTTTTCTTCTAATTTTAATGAGTGGCCACCAGTCTTGTTAAACTCCCTTCCGCAAAAAAGTTTTATCCCTATTGTGGAGTCACCAGTACGGTATTTGTAAATTGAAATATTATCCCCTCTCAAGTGTCTCTTCTCCAGAGAGAATAAGTTCAGTGCTCACAACCTTTCCTCATAACTAATATCCTCCAAACCGTTTATTAGCTTTGTTGACCTTCTTTGTACTCGCTCCATTTACAGTACATCCTTCCTTCCAGAACTGGACAGCATACTCTAGGTGCGGCCGTACCAGAGCCTTGTAGAGCGCTAGAATTAATGTTTTATCTCTGGAATTAACCCCTTTTTAATGCATGCCAATATTCTGTTTGCTTTGTTAGCAGCAGCTTGGCATTGCATGCCATTGCTGAGCCTATCATCTAATAGGAACCCCCCGGTCCTTTTCCATCCTAGGTTCTCCCTCCAGTGTATAGATTGCATTCTTATTTTTGCCACCCAAATGCATTATTTTACATTTTTCTACATTGAACCTCATTTGCCATGTAGTTGCCAACCCCATTAATTTGTTCAGATCTTTTTTTTTTCATTTATGAACAAATTAAACAGGATTGGTCCCAGCACAGAACCCTCGGGGACCCCACTACCCACCCCTGACCATTCCAAGTACTCCCCATTTATCACCACCCACTGAACTCACCCTTGTAGCCAGTTTTCAATCCATGTACTCACCCTATGGTCCATGCCAACGGACCTTATTTTGTACAGTAAGTTTATGGGGAACTGTGTCAAATGCTTTTGCAAAATCCAGATACACCACATCTATGGGCCTTCCTTTATCTAGATGGCAACTCACCTCCTCATAGAAGGTTAATAGATTGGTTTGGCAAGAACGATTCTTCATGAATCCATGCTGATTACTGCTAATGATACCGTTCTTATACTAAAATCTTGTGTATAGTCCCTTATCATCCCCTCCAAGAGTTTACATACTATTGATGTTAGGCTAACTGTTCTGTAATTCCCAGGGATGTATTTTGGACCCTTTTTAAATATTGGTGCTACATTGGCTTTTCTCCAATCAGCTGGTACCATTCCAGTCAGTAGACTGTCAGTAAAAATTAGGAACAATGGTCTGGTAATTACTTGACTGAGTTCCCTAAGTACTCTTGGGTGCAAGCCTTCTGGTCCCGGTGTTTTATTAATGTTAAGTTTCCCAAGTCTAATTTTAATTCTGTCCTCTGTTAACCATGGAGGTGCTTCCTGTGATGTGCCATGAGGATAAACACTGCAGTTTTGGTTAGTAAAGCCCCCAAATCCCTTGTGAATACTGAGGAGAAGAATAAATTCAATACCTTTGCCATCTCCACATCCTTTGTAACCAGATGTCCTTTCTCATTCTTTATGGGGCCAATATAGTCTGTCCTCCCTTTTTTACTGTTTACATACTTAAAGAATTTCTTTGGATTTTTTTTTGCTCTCCTCCGCTATGTGTCTTTCATGTTCTATCTTAGCCGTCCTTATTGCACCCTTACATTTCTTGTTGCATTCTTTATAAAGTCTGAATGCTGATGATGATCCCTCAACCTCATATTTTTTGTTTTCAAAATGTTTTTATTTTAGAACAAAAGTAAAACAAATATAAATCAAAGATAGACAGAGCCATAAATGCAGGGATCAAAAATTATATGCCAAGACTAGATACATACATTTACTGCTGAGCAAATAAATCTATTATAATAGTCGATATAGACTGAGAGTCTAGGCTAAGTCAAATGGATAAAATATGGCTAGAAATTAAATCGAGAAGAAAATAAAGCATTTAAATAAGGAAAAAACACAAAAAAAAAACATACAAAGGTAAAATAAAAGAAGAAAAGAAATATAAAAACCGTCAAGTTTGGAGCCTAAATAGAAACCAAGGATTCCAGATAGCATCATACTGAGGGATAGTGTCATGCAAGGTGTGATAAATCTTGTCAGCCAACATCATACGATCTATTCTAGCAATAACTTGTGCATAAGGAACAGAAGGTGATTTCCAATGCAGAGCAATCACCCATTGCATGGCTACACAGATAGAATGGATCAGTTTTACCAACGGTTTAGAGGATTCTGGAGGAGATTGAAACAACAGGCAATGTTGAAAGGAAATGTTAAGGGGTTTACCCGCCAGCTTGTCTATCACTTTCAGGATCTCCGCCCATGTGGGACGTAATTTCTCGCATTCCCAAAAGGTATGGAGAAAAGAGCCTTGTTGTGCACAGCCTCTGAAACAGAGATGGGAAGATTGTGGGAAGATCTTGTGAATCCGCACTGGGGTGTAGTACCAGCGTGTCAATAGTTTGATGGCAGTTTCACGAACCATAATTGATTTGGTACACTTGCGTAAATTTTGCCAGCCTTTCACCCAGTCTATATCAATGTCCTCCAGATCCATCTCTGATTCCCATTGCGATCTATATTTTAGGGTTGGTGCCTCAGTGTTAGCCTCCAGATTGATGTAGATTAGAGAAATAAGGCCTTTTTGGCGAGGTGAATCATGGCAAATGTCCTCAAACAAAGTCGTGGAGGACAAAGAAGGGCCAGAGTAATGCTTTTGGAAGAAGTGACGTATTTGTAGGAAATGATAAAATTCGCTGTTTGGAATGTGGTAATTTGTTTGCAGCTGAGAAAATGAAATAAATTTTGAGTTTAGGAAAAATTTATTTAATGTAGTCAATTTTAAATCAATCCAGAGTTGGAAGGAAGAGGGTCTATCATAGGCTAAGGGGAATCTAGAATCTCCTAGAAATGAGGCACCTAGAGGTACAGCAGAAACTAGATTGTATGTATTTTTATATGTGTCCCAGAGTTGAAGGCCTGCCTGGGTGATCAAATTTTTAGAACCCACTTCTGATCTAGCTGGATTATTGGATCACATAAGGCCTGGGAGAAACAAAGGGGCGATGGATTTGCTTTCAAATTGCACCCAAGGGACTCTGGAGTTATGTATGTTCCATTGCGCTTGTTGAGTGTATCTACTGGCTAAGTAGTAATACCATACTTGAGGAACCCCTAAGCCTCCCCGTTTAGAGGAACGGTACAAGACCTCCCTGGAAAAGCGTGGAGGCTTGTCCTTCCAAATAAATCTATTAAACATCACCTGAATAGAGTGTAGGTAGGTTTTAGAAATTTTAAGAGGTAGGGATCTAAAAAGGTAGAGGAGTTTGGGGAGAATTGTCATCTTAAGTGCCGTGATTCTACCAAGAAATGAAATGTGCAGTGTGACCACTGTTTAAGGATACCTTTAAGTTTAGACACCATGGGTGGGAGGTTAGCTTCAAAGAGTCTGCAAAAATCTTTAGTCAGGTTGATTCCTAGGTAGGGGAGGTGGGAGTCTGCCCAGGTAAAAGCATAGACTGATTTAAGATGGAGTAATTCTACAGGTGTGTAGCCTATCGGGAGTGCGCTTGATTTTGACATGTTTATGGAAAGGCCTGAAATCTCTGCAAACTTTGATAAAGTCTGAAATAAGTTCGGCAGGGATACAAGAGGATTGGTGAGGAACATCAAAACGTCATCAGCATACATCCCAAATTTGTATGTCGAGTGGCCCTTCAGATAACCAGAAATATTGGGGTTTTGGAGTATGGCAATGGCCAGGGGCTCGAGGGCTAACGCAAAAATTAAAGGTGACAACGGGCATCCTTGTCTTGTACCCTTGCCTAGGCTAAAAAACTTAGAGTTACATCCAGGGAGTCTAATTCTAGTTTTCGGGTTCCGATAGAGGGCCAAGAAGGCTTGTAGGAATGCTCCCTGGAAGCCCATACGTTGAAGGAGTGTAGTGATGTATGTCCAGGAGACACTATTGAATGCCTTCTGTATGTCAAGGCTGAGCATGAGGAGTTTTCGTGAAAACAGGTTGGCATCTTGTATTATATTTGTGGCAAGGCGAATGTTATCGGTGATGAGTCTATGGGGAATAAAGCCGGACTGGTAAGGGGAGATAAGAGAGGGGATAACTACTGCTAATCTGTCAGCCATGATCCTGCTAAAGATTTTTAAGTCATTATTAATGACCGAGATAGGTCTATAGTTTTGGGGCAGGGTATGGTTCTTTTGAGGTTTCGGAATCAGGGACATGTTGGCTAATAACATCTCTTCGGGGAAACTACCGCCTTGTAATACCCAATTGAATCTAGAAGTGAGGAGGGGGGAGAATTTCTTATAATATAGAGAGGAGAATCCATCAGGTCCGGGGGCTGAGCCCGATTTTAAAGATTTAATTACATTCAAAACCTCTGTTGGTGTGATAGGGGCGTTCAGATTGTCTAATTGTGTGGGGGTGAGATTTGGTAGAGGGATATTCTGAAACCATGTAACGTCGGATGGAGAGGGTTTTAGTTGGGAGGGAGCTAGCAGAGAGGAGTAGAATTGTTCAAAGATGTGAAGGACCTCTTGGGGATGGGAGGTGACGTGTCCAGAGGGGGTCATTAATCTATAGACATGGGGCGGGCAGGAGGAGCGATTAAGTTTTCTGGCGAAAAGGGTGGAAGCAGAACTCTCATGAAGGAGATATTTGGCTTTAGACCAACGTAGAGTTTTTTCCACTCTCTTCGACAAGATGCCATCCAATTCCAAACATTTTTGATCAATTAGTTGTCTGGTGGATTCTAAGTGTAGGAGATTAGTATTCTTGTAAAGACTATCTAGGTCCTTATTGAGGGTTAAAATGTTTTGTTTATCCATTTTATTCTGAGCAGCAGCTAGACTAATCAATTTACCCCTCAGAACTGCCTTATGCGCCGACCAAACAGTGGAAGGAGGGGTTTCTGGGATGGCATTAAGATTAAAATATTCTTCAATAGCTTGTGCTATCTCTCCCTCCACGACTGCATCCGATAAGAGAGCTTCATTTAGCCTCCATGAGTAAGAAGTGGGTGCAAGCCTAATGTATGTAGTGGTGAAGGCAGTAGCATGATGGTCCGACCAGGAGCAGGGGTGGATGCTAGCATCTGTGGTATTATCAAGGATAATGGGGGTAGTGTAGATGCAGGCCCGGACTGGGACAAAAAATAGGCCCGGGCATTTAAGACTGAGCAGCCAATTTTTCCAGGAAACGGGGGGGGGGGGATTCGGTAGGCATTTGCGGGGTGGCTGGAGTCGGTCCTCCACACTGTAATGTACAGGGACACTGTGGCACTGTAATGATTACAGTGCCCCTGCAATTATCCCCCCCTTTTCTCTGTAATCACAGTGCCCCCTTTTACTCTCTGCTCACTGTGCAGATCTCCAGTTCCTCCTGCCCCCTTACATCAGAGCCTGCACAGACCCCCCCTTTATGTCAAAGTCCCCTTACATCAGAGCCCCGTACATCAGAGTCTGCACAAAGCCCCCTTACATCGGAGTCCATTTACATCAGAGTCCGCACTTACCCCCCCTTACATCAGAGTCCGCTTACATCAGAGTCTGCACAGAGCCCCCTTTCATCAGAGTCTGCTTACATCAGAGCCCCTTACATCAGAGCCCCCTTACATCAGAGTCCGCACAGAGCCCCCTTACATCAGAGTCCACTTACATCAGAGCCCCCTTACATCAGAGTCTGCACAAAGCCCCCTTACATCGGAGTCCATTTACATCAGAGCCCCCGTACATCAGAGTCCGCACTGACCCCCCCTTACATCAGAGCCCCGTACATCAGAGTCCGCACTGACCCCCCCTTACATCAGAGCCCCGTACATCAAAGTCCGCTAACATCAGAGTCTGCACAGAGCCCCCTTTCATCAGAGTCTGCTTACATCAGAGCCCCCGTACATCAGAGTCCACACTGACCCCCCTTACATCAGAGCCCCGTTACATCAGAGTCCGCACAGAGCCCCCTTACATCAGAGCCCCCTTACATCAGAGCCCCTGTACATCAGAGTCCGCACAGAGCCCCCTTACATCAGAGTCCGCTTACATCAGAGCCCCCTTACATCAGAGTCCGCACAGAGCCCCCTTACATCAGAGTCCGCACAGACCCCCCCTTACATCAGAGTCCACTTACATCAGAGCCCCCGTACATCAGAGTCCCCGTACATCAGAGTCCGCACAGAGCCCCCTTACATCAGAGTCCGCTTACATCAGAGCCCCCTTACATCAGAGTCTGCTCAAAGCCCCCTTACATCGGAGTCCATTTACATCAGAGCCCCCGTACATCAGAGTCCGCTTACATCAGATCCCCCTTACATCAGAGTCCGCACAGAGCCCCCTTACATCAGAGTCCACTTACATCAGAGCCCCCGGACATCAGAGTCCGCACAGAGCCCCCTTACATCAGAGTCCGCTTACATCAGAGCCCCCTTACATCAGAGTCTGCACAGAACCCCCTTACATCAGAGTCCGCTCACATCAGAGCCCCCTTACATCAGAGTCCGCTTACATCAGAGCCCCCTTACATCAGAGTCCGCTTACATCAGAGCCCCCGTACATCAGAGTCCGCACAGAGCCCCCTTAAATTCATTTTACACAGTGGGAGGCAGGAGCGAGGGTGATCTTACTCACCCCAGGATGGAGGCTCAGGCACAGGCTGTCTGTAGCATGCATCTTCTGAAGTAAAACTTCCTTCACATGTGTGTGGGCGGGGCAGACACAGAAGTAGAGGGGCGGGAGGAGGAGAAGCAGTCCGTCCGAGCTGAGAGCACAGAGCGGAACTGTCAGCAGCGGCTCTGAGGCTGAGCTGTGTGTGAGAGACACACAGCTCAGCCAATGCAGCCGATAACCTCACTTGTAGTTCCGGCCGGAGAAGGCACAGGTATGGCCGCATAGCGATGGGGAGCGGCGGCCGCGGCCTGTGTTAGCCCTGTCCAGGCCGCCGCTTACCTCCCGCCGTGCGGCCTGGGCATCAACAGGCCAAGGAGTGGGCAGCCCACCGGGCAAATGCCCGGTCTGCCCTATGGCCAGTGCGGGCCTGTGTAGATGTAGTCTAATCTCGCATAACTTTTATGAGGATGGGAGTAGAAAGTGTATTCCTTAGCACCAATGTTATGTGCTCTCCAGGTGTCTACCAGCTGATGGTCCAGCAGTCCACCAGAGAGCGAGCGGGGAAAAGATTTGGCTGAGGGGGACACCGAGGACCTGTCAAGGGTAGGGTTAGCAACCATATTGAAGTCCCCTCCTATTATCATGTGTGGCGATTGAAATTGGGAGAGGCGGTCAAAGAAGGAATGAAAAAAAGATGCAGGGGAGTCATTAGGGGCATAAATACTGGCAATAGTAATTTCTCTGGAATGAATCAGACCTTTGATGATAACATATCTACTATCTTTGTCTTTAAAAATTTGTTTGACTTCCATTGGGAAAGAGCTGTGCAAGAGTATGGCGGCACCTCTGCTTTTCGTCTGGTGCAGTGAGCAAAAAGTCTGAGGATAGTGTCTGTGGAGAAATTTGGGATGTGAGGAGTGTGCAAAATGTGTCTCCTGCAAGAGGAGAATTTGCGCTCCAAGCTGTTTATAGAAGGCGAATGCCTTCCTCCTTTTAAGAGGGGAATTAAATCCCTTGACATTGTGTGATATACACCTAATTACCATGGTGGTGGTGATAGTGGTCTATAGTCTGAGGGCAAATAGACCCAAAAAGGGGGTCCAAAACAAACCCATAGCATTGCAAGTGACAAAAAGAGGGCCGACATACTCGAGCACTGGAGGGTAGAAAAGTGAAATTTATCAAACAGGTAAGCTATACAGGCTAACAGCAGTATGTAGACTATAAAATATTTCAGCCTAAGAGATTTGATGCAGAAGTAGTGTGACGGCTGACCAAAACCTAAAAAAAAAACAGAAGAAAAAAAGAAGATGGAGAAAAAACAACAAAAAAAATCACATAAGTCTGAAAGTAATATGAGTGTCCTCATAACTAGAAACTGGATCAGGTTACAGTAAAAAACCTGAAAAAAGAAATCACAACTCTCGAGACTACTAGGTCTCAAACCCAGCCTGGGAAAAGTTCTGTGCTATGTTGAACTAGTAGGGAAAAAAAAAAGAAATCAAAAAGAGAACGTGCCTGCAGAGAAGACAAAACCAAAAATAAAAATGACGTCAAAACCTGCTAGGCTGAGGCTGGGTGGGGAAAACATGTCGCGGCTTCAAAAGGACCGACGTCCGGGTAGTTGTAAACTAGAGTTGGGTGCACGTTGCTGGGATGCCATGTGGGTTTCATCGGTGGAGAGGAGATCAACGAAAAGGGTCCTCCGGTCTGTCTCCAACGTCGTATCTGATTCTGCGTCTGTCTCTTCTGGTTGGAGGTGTCTGCCAAATAGGTGAAAGTCTTGGTGTAGAGGGAGGTCGACGGATGACATCAGGTTCCAGAAGGCCCAGTTTAACCAAAATTTCTTGACCTTCCAGGAGAGACGTGGCAGAATATGTGGTACCATTGTGGGGCATTACAAGCTTGAAAGGAAAGCCCCACCTGTAGCGAATGCGAGCAGCTTGAAGGGCAGTAGTAACCTCTTTCATGCCACGTCTCCTGTCTAGGGTGGCAGGGGAGATATCAGGATATATTTGAATGGTACGGTCATCAAGAGTGATGCGTTGTTGATTGCGAGCAGCTCTAAGGATCTCCTCTTTAATTAAGAAGTCCTTCATGCAAAGGACAATGTCCCTGGGAGGTTTATCATCGGGCGGTTTAGGTCTGAGGGCTCTATGTATGCGGTCACAGGTGAACGAACCCGCATCTGTGTCCGGGAGCAAAGATTTAAACAGGCGGATCATTGTAGGGATGAGATCCGTAACGGATTCCGGGATACCTCTTATGCGCAAATTGTTGCGTCTATTGCGGTTGTCGAGGTCTTCTATTTGGGACTGCATCAAGGAGAAGGCCGTGGCTAGAGATTCATGTTCTCTGGAGAGGTCAGTGTAGGCGAGAGCCAGTTCGTCATGTTTAGTTTCCAGTCTTTCCGTCCTGGAGCCTAAGGCCGCAATCTCCTGAGAGAGAGTGTGAGAGGTTTTGTACAGCTCAGTCTGGAACTTGGTTGCCAGCCTAGCGTACATGGCCTCCAGGCTGCTTTCTAGGTCTGTCTTTGTAAGGGAGGCTGTGTACTCACGGCTGGGATCGGAGACCCGTGTTTGGTCAGGGAAGAATCCCGGGGATGATGCTGGAGACGGAGGCTTGCTTCAGCGCCATTTTGAGACATGCTGCCGAGCTCACGGGTGCGGAGAAGATAGTGGGTCAGGGTGTGTTGAGACGATCCTCTGGGTTTCTTCTTTCTCCCAGGCATGCACCACGCTTAAGGGGCTCGAGGGGTGATAGAATCGCCGAGATAAAGTGCTGTTAATAGCCCTACGGTAGCCGTTATCTTCCCGGGCTGGACAGAGCTACACTCTCAGACGTCCATCACGCTCGGCGCCGCGCATGCGCCCCCAACCTCATATTTTTTGAAGGCCTTCTCCTTTGCTTTTATATGCATTTTTACATTGGAGTTAAGCCATCCAGTACTTTTGTTTGCTCTTTTACATTTTTTACCCAATGGGATGCATTGGCTAATGCCCTTATTTAATATGCTCTTAAAGCAAACCCATCTCTCCTCCGTGTTCTTGGTTCTTAAGATTTTATCCCAGTTTATGCCTTCTGGCAAGCTTCATAGTTTAGGAGAAGTTTGCTTTTTTGAAATTCAGTGTCTTTGTATTCCCCTTATGTTTCCTATTTGTGTGATTTATACTGAAGCCAAATGACCTGTGATCGCTGTCACCTAAATTGCCCCGTATTTCCACATCCATCATCAGGTCTGTATTGTTGGTGATCAGTAGATCCAGTAACGCTTTATTTCTAGTTGGTGTGTCTACCATCTGACCCATAAAATTGTCCTGCAAAACATTTAGGAACTGGCGAGCCTTAGATGAATGCGTGGTTCCCTCCGCCCAGTCTATGTCTGGATAATTAAAATCCACCATTATGATAACACTTCCCATCCTTGCTGCTAATCCAATTTGTGATAGGAGATCTGTCTCCTCTTCCTCCCTCAGGTTAGGGGGCCTATAGCATACTCACAGTATTATTTTCCCCTTAGCTTCATCCCTTTGGAGCTCTACCTATAAGGATTCCACCTCCTCCCTAGCTCCCTTAGTGATGTTATCTCTCACATTCACTTGTACATTATTCTTGATATATAGGTATACCCCTCCCCCTTTTTTACCCTCTCTATCCTTGCGATAAAGGATATACCCTTGAATGGTTGCCAACCAATCATGAGAGCTGTTGAACCAGGTCTTTGAAATTCCCACAAAATCCAAATCCTCCTCCTACAACAGTATCTCTTGTTCACCCATCTTGTCCGCCAGGCTCCTGGCATTGGTGAACATGCCACGTAGTTTAGGCCGGTCGCATATTATCCTCTTATTGGGTGTTCCGAGATTGCAATTAGGACTTGCTACTATATTTACCTTGGGTTTATGTGCTTTGGCCAACCTATCACTAATGCCCGCAATACCACCCTCTGGAATATGTTCCACGCTGATTATCTCTACCTCTGGACCCTCCCCCCATTGCCTAGTTTAAAAACCCCTCTAACTTTTTGGCCATCTTCAATCGCAGCTGATCGGCACCTCCTCATTTAGGTGCAGTCCATCCCTTCTATAGTACTGGTTATGGACTGAGAAGTCGGCCCAATCCTCCAGGAACCCAAACCCCTCCTTATTACACCAGGTCTTCAGCCACTTGTTTACTTCCCTAATCTCCCTCTGCCTTTCAGGTGTGGCTCGCTATTGATGGGAAGCATCTGAAGATTGTCCCACCACCCAACTCAGGCTCTTATTACTTCAACTATAAGGGCTTTTGTAGTATTGTCATGTTAGCGGTGTTGTCTGCCAACTATGAATTTTTATACCTGGAGGTTGAGAAGAATAGCCAAAACTCAGACAGAGGAGTGATAGCCCAGACAGTAAGTTCTACCAGCGGCTACAGAATTGCACCTTGTGGTTGCCACCTCCTGAGGAGAATGTGAAGGGCCTCAACTTTGTTTTTGTAGCGGATGAGGCCTTTGCTCTGGGGGAACATCTCATGAGGTTGTTGCCCATGAGGAACCTGACCCCAGAGCAGAGGATTTTCAATTACCGGCTGCCTCGTACCCGTAGAGTGGTGGAGAATGCATTTGGCATCATGGCAAGTCGGTTCTGGCTTTTCCTTACAGCCATGAACCTGGCAGAATATAAACTGAATCATGTGGTGTTGTGCTGCTGCATTCTTCACAATTATCTAAGGAGGAATGCAACCAGCTATCTTTCCTCATTTTCGACTGAGGCGGACTTTGCAGCTGAATCCACAGTGCTGACGGCTCTAGAAAGTGGCCGTGCTGGCCTCCCCTACCCAAAGTGCCAGAGAAGTCCACCAAAATTATGTGGAGTACTTTGTGAGTAGAGGGGCAGTTGCTTTACAGCAAAATTTGGCGGATGTCCAATAAAACTTTTTTTGAAAACTAAGCTCATATTTCATTTGAATTACTGTTTGTGTTTCTTATCTGTCTCCTAGCTTTTCAAATGGCCTTTTAATTTTGGCCATTTTCTTCAATAGTGCAAACGTAACTTATTTGCTCCATGAGGTAACAATCTCTTCTTCAGCTAACTATTATGTTGTACTGTGGGTCTGCTACACACAGTGTTATTGTTGTTAATGTATGCAATACATTAATTTTAAAAATATTCAGCCTTTTCAACTCCTTGAAGTAATTGCTTGGAGTCCCTAAAATTGCCTGAGTTTGGCACATTTTACAGCACATTGTCACGGTAACTACACCAACTTAACAAATACACTGGTATTGAGCATTGAAATAAGAAGCCACACATTGTTGAGTATAAAACATTTTACTCCAAGCACATTCACATGTGTGTTATAAAGGGTTTTTTAACAAACCAATATCTTGGTGTATAACATGTATGTTTGACAGTATTTAGCCTTTTTTTGTGGCTAAACAGGCATGTTTAAAACCATAACATACACATCCCCAACTCAGGAACTTACAAAGTTCAACTTTGCTTAAGTGAAGGCCATATGAGACATTAGTATCTCAAAACTGTGTTGATGCCTCAATGTGTCAACATGCGCTAGCTCCCATCATGGGGGATCAATGGACTTGTTGCGGGGGAGCAACCCTTTCCTCTCACCTACTTTAGTTTGGAGAAAGGGATTGCACCCACAAAATGCGTACAGTGATAACCCATGATGGGAGATAGCACACGTTGACACATATCCTTAAAATTTGGCTTTGCGATTCATTTAAAACTGTACAAACACGTACAACATAACGACAACTAGAAAATGTTTTTTTTTTATATTTTACATAAAATATCTATGATGTTGCTAAGTCTGTTTTGAACTTTGTAGATGTTTTTTTTTTCATTTGTTCCAAATTACGATTGCAAACCATGATCTCACTGATCAGGATTTTTGCACTTGCACTGCTGAAGTGAGTTTCTTCTTCCACAACATCCACATCACCTAAACATAAAAAAACACACCATGTATTAAAAATATGCAGGCATCCATCTATTACCTGAAGCTGTGGTCTCAGACACTGACCTGTGGTCAACACCATTTCTACAAATTCACCCAGTACTTCCTGCACATCAGCATCAACATCTTCAGGGTGTGTGGTGAGTTGCCTTTCTTCAGTAGGTGTGGGGTTGCTGGTGTCCCCAGACACTTCAGATGTCCCTCTTCTTTTCTCCCCTATGTGAATACAAAAAAGGTATACTTAGTAGACAGATATGTTAGGTTAGAAATAGTAATATGAAACATTGCTTGGAAGTGTCTTCCAATTGTCTGTTTTGGCAGAGTTCCAAGCTGGATACATGATTTTTTCCCTTTCAAAAGCTGAAATACTTACCTGTTTTGTGCAAGTTTTACACATGTAGAGACCCCTAGTATCCACTGGAGCACCTGCGTGGGACACCATAACAAGGGTGTTATGGTGTCCCACACTAGTGCTTCTGCGTCCAGATGCATAAACAGCTGCTGAGTGTCCTCTCCTGACACTGAATAAAGTTGACATTTCACTATAGTTTCAAACACATCTAGATAACAATTGAATAAACTTATTTTATTCAAAATAGGCCTGAACAAATGTAGTTAACCTGCATCTCCCAAAACGATGTATTAGTGGTCGAATGAACGATGTTTAATGTCCCACGAACGATTCCTGTGTCCACGAACATAAATCTTGGCATTTTAAACTGTACAACAGTAAAGAAAAGAACATGGACCAGCATGAAAGTAATAATAATAATAATAGGTACACACGACAAATACTTACTTTTTTGCAGCACTTTCCTGATCTTTCTATACTGATCTTGCTCTCTCAATTTAAGGTCTCACCAGCGTTTTTTCAACTGATCCTTGGACCGTCGTACCCCAAAATTTCTGTGCAGACTTCTCACAACTTTAGCCATGATCTTGGTCTTTCTGAAATTTGGGTTTCTGTACGGTCCATGATTCCCATCATAGTCTGTCCTCTTTAGGATGTCCACCATCTCCACCATTTCTTCAAAAGACATATTTGAGGCCTTATATCTCTTCCTGGATCTGGAACTGCTCTCAGCACGCACCTGCTGTCTCTCTGTCATGTGCTCTCCCACTGTCCCGAAAGAGAAGAGGTGGGAATACACTAGAAAGAAGGACAGGGACGGAGTTTGACTTATGCGCAGTGTATATAAAGCCATAACACGCAGTCGCTGTAACGGCCGTAGGAACGATCTGTGAGTGGAGGACATAAGATTGATTACACAAAGTAAAATTAAAACGAACATACAATTGTAAATTGGGGCATCAGTGGTTAGTTGCCTATACTGCTTATAGATTGAGGCCTATATTGGGACCATTTTATGAGAGTTTAGCCTGACATTAGGGTTTGTCTTGTGTTGTGTCTTGCAGGTAAAATGGTGGATACATTTACAGCCCCTGATTTTCTACCTGATTTTCTACAATAATACCGGGAGTGGCCATGTCTATGGCAAGTTAAAAGCAGGGATTATTCCAACAAAATCAAGAGAAAAGCAGCGATAGAGAAACTGTTGGAATTGGTGAAGCCTGTGTATCCCACGGCAGACATCAATTATTTGAAAAAGAAGATTTGTTGCGCTAAACTATAAACTAAAGAGATATGTAGATAGCTGCTAACACAATATTGTTGGGTACAATAGCAAAAATAGGGAATAAAAGGTGTAGCGCTAAAAAATAGTGGTAAATAAATAAAGAGTTCATATAAATTGAATAGCATAAAAACAATGTATTCATAGAAATATAGTCCATCTAGGGAGTTTCAATAAGATGAAGAGAGAGAGAACCATCACCAACACCCAATATAACTGACTCTTACCGCCAGTGTATGGGATATACACAATAAACAAATCACTGAAAGGTCAGATCCATGATTCCTCCTATTCATCAAACGGTCCACTAGTCAATATGTGACTGAATTTAAACCTCTAATGTGAGTGGAATAAATAGTAGGGCTGAAATAAAATAAGTGCTAATAAAAAAAGTGATAAACCTGAATAAGCATTATAAATATATAAGTATATGACTACTTAACAAAAGATAACTTACTATATGTCAATCACAATATGAAATGCAATCAGTCAAAAATAATAATGTTAAAACACAATGTGAACAAACACATCATAACAAATGATGAATAAAGCAAAACACCCTGTGACAGATGTGAAATAATAATAATAAAAAAAAGTGTTGACATAAAGTTCATAAATAGTGCATACTGCGATGAATGGTCTGAAAAGTGAATAAATAAATGTCTTTGTTGTCTCTTAGTGATCTTCCACCACACCTCAGTGCTAGTGCTTTCATTCCCTGTGACCACCGTGCTATACCTCTGGAGCATACATTTTAGCCAAGGTGTTGCTGGGATTAAGTTATTTGCATCTGGTGGGTTAGTGGAAGAAGGATCTCTTGCTTAACTAGTGGATCGTTTGATGAATAGGAGGAATCGTGGATCTGACCTTTCAGTGATTTGTTTATTGTGTATATCCCATACACTGGCGGTAAGAGTCAGTTACATTGGATGTTGTTGATGGCTCTCTCTCTTCATCTTATTGAAACTCCCTAGATGGACTATATTTCTATGAGTACATCGTTTTTATGCTATTCAATTTATATGAACTCTTTGTTTATTTACTTTATTTATCAATTATTTGAAGGCCAAAATTGGTAGCCTGTGTAGTACACATAATAGGGAGTGCAAGAAGATCATGGATTCCCAGAGATCGGGAGCAGCAGCAGATGACATATATGTCCCCAGGCTGTGGTACTACCACAGCCTGCGTTTTTTGTCAGACCAAAGTGAACCACGCCCATTGCTATCAACACTTCCTTCCACACAACTCCTGAGGTACACCCTGGTCCTTCAATACAGGAAGAAGATGCGCAGTAGCCCAGCTTGACCCAGGTATAGCATTGTTGAACAAATTTGTTGTCAAAAATTGAATGATGTTAACTAGATGTTATTGATCCCAAATTTCTGCTTTAACAAAGTGGTTTACATATCAATAGACAGTAGTGGCCAAAAATGATTGGAACAAGAATGAAAAATGCTGGGGTCAGAATGATATTCTTTTCTATTTGTTAACATTCAATTTGCAACAGTCATGAGCTCAAAATTGTATGTGATTGATGACCAAAAACCTAAAAATACGTACCATTTTCATACACAGGAAAGTCTCAGCTAGGAGGAGGCTGTGCCGTGCAGCCAGAGTGAGTCACAGGTTCCTCCCCTTCCGCCCTCCATCTAAAAGGGCCAGGAAGACCAGAAACCTTGATGAGGCCGCGGCTACGTTTCTCAGGCATGCCACAAGTGCTATTAGCACGGCCCCTGATGCCCAGGAAGCTTTTGGATGCATGACGGGCAACAAATTAAAAGAGATGAAGGAGGACCAGCGCAGTATGTGCAAATAAATCATACTTCAGGTCCTGAACAAGGGGAAGAGGGGCCAAATCACCCCTAAAATGCACCTCTGCGAATTCGGCCATACTCTTCCACCACCTCCACCAACACAACAGCCACTCCACCCACCACAGCAGCATGGCGACCGTGGCCAATGCAGCCACAACACCCTCAAGAAGGCTGCTGGGCTGGGGATTATCATCACTATAATTTATAATTTTATTTTTGTTTAATTTCAGTTTTTCCTTTTTTTGGTGCAGAGAATGCATTTTTGATTAAATTTCTTTAATTTGTGTTGAAGGAAGTGTTAAGAGCGATGGCCTGGGTTCGGGCTGGTCTGGCAAAAAACGCAGGCTGCTGTAAGACCACAGCCTCGGGACATATATGTCATCTGCTGCTGCTCCCGATCTCCAGGACCGTATTGTGCTCCCTATTAAATGGACTCCTCGGGTTACAAATTTTGAAATTCAAATAATTGATGTCTGCCCTGGGGTACAAACACTTCACCAATGCCAAATGTTTCTCCATCATTGCCTTCCTCTTGATTTTTATATGACCTTGTGCTCCCTATTGAATTAAAAAAAATGTGTTTGTTAAATACTGGGCTATGTGTTTTACTTAAAAAAGGACAGTTTGTTTGTGAGTAGGCAGATACATTTCAAAAATACAATGACAAATTAACAAGGGACACCAACATAGTTGTATCTTTGAGCTTTAAAAATACGAGATAATAATGGTGTTGTGGTAACTTGACTCACAAAAAAAAATAATAATAATTATTATTCTGGAGATCACTAGAATATATATATATATATATATATATATATATATATATATATATATATATATATATATATATATATATATATATATATATATATATATATTATTCTGGAGATCACTAGAAAAAAAAGGAATATGTTTGTCAGAACTCTGTAAATATCACCAGCAAAGAAGCTTCATTATTATACTATTATAAAGAAGAAGAGAATGCGCTGCATTGAGAGATTTCATAATTTGCCACGTCACGAATGTTATATCTCCATTACGAACGCTAGTTTTACAAGACCGATTACGGCTCTTCCTTGCTTCCAAGCATGCGTGTTTGTACTTTGGACTTTTGTCCGACGGACTTGTGTACACACAAACGAAAAATCCGACAACACACATTTGTTGGCGGAAAATTTGAAAACCTGCTAGCCAATATTTGTTGGTGGAAAGTCTGACAACAATTGTCCGATAGAGCATACACATGGTCGGATTTTCCACCAACAGCCTGACATCGAACATTTCCCGTCGGAAAATCTGATTGTGTGTACGAGGCTTAAGACTAACCTATCTAGCCCTGTAAAGAAAAAATCACTATACATACCTTTTCTGAAGCATTAATGTAAAACATCTTCTGCCTTTAAAACCATTTTACAGCTAGAGAGGCAGCTAGCATTTTAAGAAGGGGATCTGTAAATAGCTGCTCCATAATGACTGATGTTCTTTAACCAGTTGACGACCGCCTCACGCAGATATACATCTGCAGAATGGCACGGGCAGGCGAAATCACGTACCTGGTACGTGATTGCCTTCCCGTGGGCGGGGGGTCCGATCGGACCCCCCCGTGCCTGAGGCGGTCGCCGTTGGTCTGGCAGCGATCAGATGAGGGGGAGGCCATCCGATCGTGGCCCCCCCTCGCGATCGCTCCCAGCCAATGAGGATCTTCCCCTGCCTCTGTGTAGTACAAAGAGGCAGAGGATGTGATGTCATCTCTCCTCGGCTCGGCAGTTTCCGTTCCGGCGCCGAGGAGAGAAGACATCTGAGTGAGTGCACAAACACACACACACAGTAGAACATGCCAGGCACACTTTACACCCCCGACCCCCCCCATCGCCCCCCGATCACCCCCCAATCACCCCCCCCCGTCACACTGACACCAAGCAGGTTGTTTTTTTCTGATTACTGCATGGTGTCAGTTTGTGACAGTTAGAAGTGGTAGGGCAGTTAGTATTAGCCCCCTTTAGGTCTAGGGTACCCCCCTAATCCCCCCTAATAAAGTTTTAACCCCTTGATCACCCCCCGTCACCAGTGTCACTAAGCGATCATTTTTCTGATCGCTGTATTAGTGTCACTGGTGACGCTAGTTAGGGACGTAAATATTTAGGTTCACCGTCAGCGTTTTTATAGCGACATGGACCCCCATATACTATCCAATAAAGGTTTTAACCCCTTGATTGCCCCTTAGTTAACCCTTTCACCACTGATCACTGTATAACCGTTACGGTTGATGCTGGTTAGTTTGTTTATTTTTTATAGTGTCAGGGCACCCGCCGTTTATTAACGAATAAAGGTTTAGCCCCCTGATCACCCGGCGGTGATATGCGTCTCCCCAGGCAGCGTCAGATTAGCGCCAGTACCGCTAACACCCACGCACGCAGCATACGCCTCCCTTAGTGGTATAGTATCTGAAGGGATCAATATCTGATCTGATCAGATCTATACTAGCGTCCCCAGCAGTTTAGGGTTCCCAAAAACGCAGTGTTAGTGGGATCAGCCCAGATACCAGCTAGCACCTGCGTTTTTCCCCTCCGCCCGGCCCAGCCCACCCAAGTGCAGTATCGATCGATCACTGTCACTTACAAAACACTAAACGCATAACTGCAGCGTTCGCAGAGTCAGGCCTGATCCCTGCGATCGCTAACAGTTTTTTTGGTAGCGTTTTGGTGAACTGGCAAGCACCAGCCCCAAGCAGCATCAGGTTAGCGCCAGTAGCGCTAACACCCACGCACGCACCGTACACCTCCCTTAGTGGTATAGTATCTGAACGGATCAATATCTGATCCGATCAGATCTATACTAGCGTCCCCAGCAGTTTAGGGATCCCAAAGACACAGTGTTAGCGGGATCAGCCCAGATACCTGCTAGCACCTGTGTTTTGCCCCTCCGCCTGGCCCAGCCCACCCAAGTACAGTATCGATTGATCACTGTCACTTACAAAACACTAAACGCATAACTGCAGCGTTCGCAGAGTCAGGCCTGATGCCTGCGATCGCTAACAGTTTTTTTGGTAGCGTTTTGGTGAACTGGCAAGCACCAGCCCCAGGCAGCGTCAGGTTAGTGCCAGTAGCGCTAACACCCACGCATGCACCGTACACCTCCCTTAGTGGTATAGTATCTGAGCGGATCAATATCTGATCCGATCAGATCTATACTGGCGTCCCAAGCAGTTTAGGGTTCCCAAAAACGCAGTGTTATCGGGATCAGCCCAGATACCTGCTAGCACCTGCGTTTTGCCCCTTCGCCTGGCCCAGCCCAGCCCAACCAAGTGCAGTATCGATCGATCACTGACACTTACAAAACACTAAACGCATAACTGCAGCGTTCGCAGAGTCAGGCCTGATCCCTGCGATCGCTAACAGTTTTTTGGTAGCGTTTTGGTGAACTGGCAAGCATCAGCGGCCTAGTACACCCCGGTCGTAGTCAAACCAGCACTGCAGTAATACTTGGTGACATGGCGAGTCCCATAAGTGCAGTTCAAGCTGGTGAGGTGGCAAGCACAAGTAGTGTCCCGCTGCCACCAAAAAGACAAACACAGGCCCGTCGTGCCCATAATGCCCTTCCTGCTGCATTCGCCAATCCTAATTGGGAACCCACCGCTTCTGCAGCACCCGTACTTCCCCCATTCACATCCCCAACCCAATGCAGTCGGCTGCATTAGAGGCATTTTCTTTATGTCCTCCCGAGTACCCTTACCCAACGAACCCCCCCAAAAAAGATGTCCTGTCTGCAGCAAGCGCGGATATAGGCATGACACCCGCTATTATTGTCCCTCCTGTCCTGACAATCCTGGTCTTTGCATTGGTGAATGTTTTGAACGCTACCATACGCTAGTTGAGTATTAGCGTAGGGTACAGCATTGCACAGACTAGGCACACTTTCACAGGGTCTCCCAAGATGCCATCGCATTTTGAGAGACCCGAACCTGGAACCGGTTACAGTTATAAAAGTTACAGTTACAAAAAAGTGTAAAAAAGAAAAAAAAACACAAACAAAAATATAAAATAAAAAAAAATAGTTGTCGTTTTATTGTTCTCTCTCTCTCTATTCTCTCTATTGTTCTGCTCTTTTTTACTGTATTCTATTCTGCAATGTTTTATTGTTATTATGTTTTATCATGTTTGCTTTTCAGGTATGCAATTTTTTTATACTTTACCGTTTACTGTGCTTTATTGTTAACCATTTTTTTGTCTTCAGGTACGCCATTCACAACTTTGAGTGGTTATACCAGAATGATGCCTGCAGGTTTAGGTATCATCTTGGTATTATTCTTTTCAGCCAGCGGTCGGCTTTCATGTAAAAGCAATCCTAGCAGCTAATTAGCCTCTAGACTGCTTTTACAAGCAGTGGGAGGGAATGCCCTCCCCACCGTCCTCCGTGTTTTTCTCTGGCTCTCCTGTCTCAACAGGGAACCTGAGAATGCAGCCAGTGATTCAGCCAGCTGACCATAGAGCTGATCAGAGACCAGAGTGGCTCCAAACATCTCTATGGCCTAAGAAACCGGAAGCTACGAGCATTTTATGACTTAGATTTCGCCGGATGTAAACAGCGCCATTGGGAAATTGGGGAAGCATTTTATCACACCGATCTTGGTGTGGTCAGATGCTTTGAGGGCAGAGGAGAAATCTAGGGTCTAATAGACCCCAATTTTTTCAAAAAAGAGTACCTGTCACTACCTATTGCTATCATAGGGGATATTTACATTCCCTGAGATAACAATAAAAATGATTAAAAAAAAATGAAAGGAACAGTTTTAAAATAAGATAAAAAAGCAAAAAAATAATAAAGAAAAAAAAAAGCACCCCTGTCCCCCCTGCTCTCGCGCTAAGGCGAACGCAAGCGTCGGTCTGGCGTCAAATGTAAACAGCAATTGCACCATGCATGTGAGGTACCACCGCGAAGGTCAGATCGAGGGCAGTAATTGTAGCAGTAGACCTCCTCTGTAAATCTAAAGTGGTAACCTGTAAAGGCTTTTAAAGGCTTTTAAAAATGTATTCATTTTGTTGCCACTGCACGTTTGTGCGCAATTTTAAAGCATGTCATGTTTGGTATCCATGTACTCGGCCTAAGATCATCTTTTTTATTTCATCAAACATTTGGGCAATATAGTGTGTTTTAGTGCATTAAAATTTAAAAAAGTGTGTTTTTTCCCCAAAAAATGCATTTGAAAAATCGCTGCGCAAATACTGTGTGAAAAAAAAAATGAAACACCCACCATTTTATTCTGTAGGGCATTTGCTTTAAAAAAATATATAATGTTTGGGGTTCAAAGTAATTTTCTTGCAAAAAAAAATAATTTTTTCATGTAATCAAAAAGTGTCAGAAAGGGCTTTGTCTTCAAGTGGTTAGAAGAGTGGGTGATGTGTGACATAAGCTTCTAAATGTTGTGTATAAAATGCCAGGACAGTTCAAAACCCCCTCAAATGACCCCGTTTTGGAAAGTAGACACCCCAAGCTATTTGCTGAGAGGCATGTCGAGTCCATGGAATATTTTATATTGTGACACAAGTTGCGGGAAAGAGACAATTTTTTTTTTTTTTTGCACAAAGTTGTCACTAAATGATATATTGCTCAAACATGCCATGGGAATATGTGAAATTACACCCCAAAATACATTCTGTTGCTTCTCCTGAGTACGGGGATACCACATGTGTGGGACTTTTTGGGAGCCTAGCCGCGCACGGGACCCCGAAAACCAAGCACCGCCTTCAGGCTTTCTAAGGGCGTAAATTTTTGATTTCACTCTTCACTGCCTATCACAGTTTCGGAGGCCATGGAATGCCCAGGTGGCAAAAAAAAACCAAATGACCCCTTTTTGGAAAGTAGACACCCCAAGCTATTTGCTGAGAGGTATAGTGAGTATTTTGCAGACCTCACTTTTTGTCACAAAGTTTTGAAAATTGAAAAAAGAAAAAAAAATTTTTCTTGTCTTTCTTCATTTTCAAAAACAAATGAGAGCTGCAAAATGCTCACCATGCCTCTCAGCAAATAGCTTGGGGTGTCTACTTTCCAAAATGGGGTCATTTGGGGGGGGGTTGTGCCACCTGGGCATTCCATGGCCTCCGAAACTGTGATAGGCAGTGAAGAGTGAAATCAAAAATTTACACCCTTAGAAATCCTGAAGGCGGTGATTGGTTTTTGGGGCCCCGTACGCGGCTAGGCTCCTAAAAAGTCCCACACATGTGGTATCCCCATACTCAGGAGAAGCAGCTAAATGTATTTTGGGGTGCAATTCCACATATGCCCATGGCCTGTGTGAGCAAAATATCATTTAGTGACAACTTTGTGCAAAAAAATAAATAAAATTTGTCACGTTCCCGCAACTTGTGTCAAAATATAAAATATTCCATGGACTCAACATGCCTCAAAGCAAATAGCTTGGGGTGTCTACTTTCCAAAATGGGGTCATTTGGGGGGGTTTTATGCCATCTGGGCATTTTATGGCCTTCAAAACTGTGATAGGTAGTGAGGAGTAAAATCAAAAATTTACGCCCTTAGAAATCCTGAAGGCAGTGATTGGTTTTCGGGGCCCCGTACGCGGCTAGGCTCCCAAAAAGTCCCACACATGTGGTATCCCCATACTCAGGAGAAGCAGCTAAATGTATTTTGGGGTGCAATTCCACATAAAGTGTAAATATATAAAGTGCAGCGCTAAAGATATATGTGAAATATTTAGGACCTTATGAGAAACGGGATCCTATGAGGTGAATTATCATAAATTTACAGTGAACAAAATATCAAACAATAAAATCAACCTATGTTGCAAATACATGTGAAAAAGAAGAGGAATCTGAAAAAAAGTCCATGCTGAGATGTTCAATCCATAGGTAAATACAAAAAAGCACCCATCCGTGAGAGATGTAAAGAATAAACGTCAATAAGTTAATCCACCCTGAAGTGAGTATGTAGATTCTGCTTACCGGATGGCGATGACTGCTATTACGGCAGTCTCGCCCAGCATAGGGATTAGGGTCTCCCAAAACCAAAGGACACAATACAACGGCTTTAGCAGTGGGTCTTGATATTAAAAGGGCTAGTTTATATATGTATATTTCATGGAAGATGTATCACATCCAGAAGGGGTTCTCATATCATGCGGCGGAGAGATATACCACCTGCAACTATATACAATGAGATCCTGAAGTTCACATCCTTAAATTTATGATAATGCACCTCATAGGATCCCGTTTCTCTTAAGGTCCTAAATATTTCACATATATCTTTAGCGTTGCACTTTATATATTTACACTGTATGTTTTGGAGTTGGATACTGGACTTTTGAGTGCTGGCAGCTTCTTTTGTTATTTATCTTCACTACTTTGTTTTTGGTTTCTGAGCGCAGCTTTTACCCTTTTGGGTTTTTTATGTGCAATTCCACATAAGCCCATGGCCTGTGTGAGCAATATATCATTTAGTGACAACTTTTTGTAATTTTTTTTTTTTTGTCATTATTCAATCACTTGGGGCAAAAAAAATTAATATTCAATGGGCTCAACATGCCTCTCAGCAATTTCCTTGGGGTGTCTACTTTCCAAAATGGGGTCATTTGTGGGGTTTTTGTACTGCCCTGCCATTTTAGCACCTCAAGAAACGACATAGGCAGTCATAAATTAAAGGCTGTGTAAATTCCAGAAAATGTACCCTAGTTTGTAGGCGCTATAACTTTTGCGCAAACCAATAAAAAATACACTTATTGACATTTTTTTTTTACCAAAGACATGTGGCCGAATACATTTTGGCCTAAATGTATGACTAAAATTGAGTTTATTGATTTTTTTTTAGAACATAAAGTATTAAAAGTAAATGCTAGAAGGCATTTTTTAAGAAAATTCTCATATTGAGTGCTGAATATTGAAAGAGTATTTTAACCTAAAACAAATTTCTTAGGGAGCTTTTACACTGCCTCATTGCAATTTGGCTGCAGCAAGGGTGCAGTGCAGGTTACCTGTGGTTTCCCGTAGACTTCTATCATGTCCTGCATTTTTCGTGCATTTTCGAAATCTATTGGAAAGTGCAGGTAACCTGCAAGAGAACTGTGGGTACACGGCGCTGCACCTTCACTGCAGCCAAACTGCAGTGGGGCAGTGTCAAAGCACCCTGAGTTTGCTACAGGCCTCTCTGAAATTGAATCCCCAAGATCCTATCTTCCTTCCACTTAGATTTGTCATCAGATATGTTCTGTTCTTTACAACAGCAGCAACAAGGGTGGAACTAGGACTTCTCCTCCACAGGATCCCCAAGATAAAATCATCAGGTTTTTGGACCCCTTTATAACCCCCCCCCCCCAAGTGATTGAGACATGTGGCACCTTACCTTTTTACTGTTTTTTTTTTAGAAATCATTTAATGTGGTAGAAAGATATTCTAGCTTGCAAATGCAATAAGAAGTATTCTGAACATAAATCTATGTAGCCTTTGAATCGTTAGATTGATTCAAATTCAAATGTGATACAAGAGACAAAAATAAAAAAGAAACATTATACTGAAGGCATTCCTTGCATTCTGGCTTATTTAAGGTAAGTCTGATATAAATTAAATTTTGATGCAAGGTACAAAAATTAATTCCCCATATAATTATTGTCCTAATTAACAATACCTTTTTAACATGAAGTACAAAAATTCAGCTAACTGCATTAAAAATCTTTGTTACCATACTGAGTATATTAATAAGTTGTCTAAAAAAATAAATAAATAGCATACTGTAATCAGAATAATACAAAAAGCCATAAATGCAAATGAAACTGAATATTCAGTGATGGATACAGGCTATTTGCCAAAAAGTGGAATGCGTAAAAATAGCTTTATTTTCAATCTATTTCTAATCCTCGCACTATCAAGAGAGATTACATTGATGATTGCATATGCCATCCATTTCTGGTCCAGCAATTTGCCTTTTTCCAGTATCCTAAGCCAAGTAAATTAGATCAGTCTTTTGAAAAAAAAAGTGTATATGTCCTTATCCACAATGCCAATCAAGCAAACACCCAATCTATAATGAAATACATGATTTATATCCAACCCTCCCAGCAATGTCATACTTAATATGAACTTTTGTAACGTCACAAATTGAGTAAAGTGTGCAAGAGATCTTTGCAAGTGAGACAAAATTGCATTTCCACATTAATTGTTATTCCAGCCTACGTAATAAATGATACCAAAAAGTGCCTTTATTACAAACATAAAGTATAACAGACTCAATCATAACCAATCAAATATTATTTCTCCAATGTGTTCACAGTTTCTGTGACCATGCAATCCAAACTTACTCCTACTGAGATTTAAAAAAAAATATGTAATCTATTTCAAAGAAACAATTAGAGCTAGGCATGTGCACAAAAATCATACAAAGATAATAAATGGATAAAGCAAATCATAACATCTTTTTTTTTTACTTCATAATGCCTTACAAAACAGGCTCAACCAACAAAAACAGTGAGATATGAGGTAATGATAAGGAAACAGTCGAAATCACATTGCTAAGGGGGGGCGGAGCCGGCAGCCAGAGCGGATGGACGTGTGAGAGGAGAGCTCTGACACACCGGGTGTTACACAGCTGCTCACAGCACACCAAATAAGCTACAAAGCATACCGCCTGACAGAGGAGAGTAAGGGGCACACAGTGGACACAATGTGTAAAAGAAAGGAAAGAGAGGGACCCCGAAAATTGACGGACTTCTTCCCCCCAGCCGCGGGCCAAGAAATCCAAGATGGCACTGGCGCCGGGAGCCGCTCGTCAGGCTCCACAGCACAAGCTTCCAGCAATCCATCGCCATCCTCGGGTGAGTCACAATATAAAGACCATCCATTGCCATCCTCCCCCTTCAGTAGCCCTGTTAAGCAAAAAAGAAGGATTGGGGAGGAGGGGGAGACCCAGGATGAAGCAGGAACAGCAGGGGAAGAAATGGAGGAATCCTCCACATACTCCCAGCAATTAGATGCCTTCCCCACCTCAGGGCAGCCCTCTATAGACACTACCATGAAGGAGATGCTGCAGACCCTGCGGGGGGCCCTCCAACATGACATGGCAGCATTTATGCACACCACAAAACTAAAAGTATCTGCAGTCAGTAACAGAGTTGACTTTGTGGAACAGAAAATGGAGGAATTTACATTAGCACACAATGAGCTTGTGGATGCACATTTTGAGGTAGAGGAAGAAATCAGAGCCATGCGTCTCAAAATGGCGGATATTGAAGACAGGGCCCGCAGGAACAATATCAAATTTAGAGGGATCCCTAAAACCATTAAACCAGCAGAGCTTACTGCTTATCTGCAAGAACTCATTATGACTGCTCTCCCATCCCTGAGCCCCGCAGATATAATCATTGACAGGGCCCACAGCCAAAACCATTGTTTCTACCAGGTGACTTCCAACTTCATCGAAAATATGATCTATCGATTAAAACACCCGTTGTTCGGCTGTTCACTGACTTATTCTTCTGTTTCCCCTACTCCAGTTACGAGATGACTTCCGTAACCTGTTACCCTCAAAAACTGTGGCTTGACTTTTGCAGTTATCAACTGATCAAGTTTGTTTAGTTTTGGTTAATATGTTTGTTTTAAAAGTTACAAGGGCATTACTACCTCAGATCCTGTGCATACTGAGCATACCTAATACAACACTCCTACTACTAAGACCTACCACTAGATGGCAACGCTGCACACTCTACCACTGGAATGAATCTTAAACTGATGTCGTATAATGTAAGAGGCTTGAACAGTCCCTATAAGAGTAGAGCCCTCTGAAAAACAGCCATGGATGCAAAGTGCGATGTCTTGTGGGTACAAGAGACTTAATTCTCTAGTGTAAAAACCCCAAAATGTACACATGCCAAATTTCCGCACGTATTTATGGCCAAACACGCTTCCTAAAAAAGGGAGTACTGATTGCTGTTAAAGACACAATAACCTTTTCTCTGTTACAGGAACATGCTGATCCCCTTGGATGCTATCTTATTCTGGTCACAGAAATGGACCATGTCACTTATACTCTGGTAAATCTGTATGCACCTAATGTTAGATCATTGAGGTTTATTCACAAAGTTGTCAGGATGGCAAAAAAAATGCAAAAAGGTAGCTTAATAATATGTGGTGACTTCAATATGATTATGAACATGGAACTGAATGTGTCCTCGGGGGCCTGCAGGCGGAGGCCCTCTCTAGGTTCACTGTGTCCCGAGGATAGGCTCTTTGACCCCTGGCGATGCCTCAAGGCTACCAAGAGAGACTACACACTCTATTCAGCTGTGCACGATAGCTATTCTAGAATTGATTTTTTTTCTTACTGACATGTATACATTGCAGAATGTTCAGGCTGCTGACATCCACAACATCACGTGGTCAGACCACGCACCTGTGACTATAGAGGTTGTGGATGCCAGCAAAACCTCCCACAAACCACTGTGGCGTAACAACACTTTCCTCCTATCACACCCCAAACTCAGGGATGAAGTAGACGAGAAACTTAAAGAATTTTTCCGATTCAATAACATTGGGGAATGCTCCCCAATGACGACATGGTATGCACACAAAGTGTTTGCTAGGGGTACTCTTATACAAATTGCCTCTAGAGAAAGTAAAAAGAAAACGCAGCACATGTCACAGCTCAATGAGGTTATAGCAGAATTAGAAGCAAAACACAAGAACCCCAATACCACGTCCAGTGAGATACTTAAACGGCTCACTGTCTGCCGTGAAGAACTGAGGCAAGAACTTAGAGCAGATTATGACACCTTTTTTTAAAATCACATTGCTAAATATATTAAGAACATTAAATACCTAATGTTCATTGATGTGGGAGAATGAATACCTGCATGAAGGCTCTCCACTAGAAGGCGTCTGCCTGTGATTCATACGCTCTTCATTAATCAACATCTGCACCTGACTGTGAAAACGGATTTATATCACTTCCTTTCTCCTTCTCCTTGCACCCTGTATCCCTCCAGTCTGCAATCATGTATTCAAGCTATCCTTATGTCTTGCATCATCTTATCACATTTCTGAATCTTGTTGCCATATGTTATGCTGTACATTTCTTCATTACACTCATTCCTTTGTACTTGATTCACTGTTGCTCTACTTAGTATTTGCTTAATCAGTGAAAAAAACATATAATTCCATATATGTGTTTGTAATGCTTTATTGCTGTGTTTTTTCTTTAAAAAGAAAAAGAATTGCGCTAGGTGCATAAAAACTGTGAATAAATGTGAATGAAAGAAGGTCCTGCTGCTGTGCACTATAACCCCGATATGAGGGCACAAAAACAAAATGCAATATAGAAAGTGCAGCGCTGGACAGGTGAATAAATAGTGAAATTAATGAACCAATTATTATAAATGGTGAGAAAAACTCTCAGAATCAATATATCAAAATGGTGACAAAATCACAATCATACGTGATAATTATATAGAGTGCTTCATAATACATAAACTATAAATAAATGAGAAAAATTGAAGACTTATAAAAAACATAAAAGTCCATAACAGTGTATTTGATGCAAAATGTTTTATGCAGATTTCAGGGATAAATCTTCACTGTTCAGTGTTAGCCCACCATCGAATAAATAAATTGAAGGCTTACCAGAAAGCCTGTGACCACCCTTATTTTTTTATTTCAATAAGTTTTTATTGAGTATTTCAAGAAATAGATACAGAAAAGAAAAAATGGGAGATGAAAGTAAATGGATTGTATAACATAAAATAGGGTAATAAGTGATATACAGCTTGTAGTGATATACATTCAGAAGTTATATTCATACGAGAGGTACATAGGTATAGTATTAGACCTGCTGGTTCTGTTAATACATTACATTCACCTCGTGGAACAGGTAAGTCACAGCCTATATGGCCATATAGACCAGGATTTGTCAAAAGTCGCACATTTTGATGAGTTTAATGCAATGAGGCGTTCAAAGGTACAGTTCCTGTTGACAGCTTTAACTATTTCTGTCACATTCAAGGCTGTAGTGGATTTCCAGTTGCATAGAATCATTGATCTTGTCTCTAGCAGTATGTGTGTCACTACAGGTCTGAAGTCCTTATGGAATTTGTCTATGTTTAAGTGTAAGATTGCTAATGCAGGGTCTGGGGGTGTGAGCATTCCCGTTATAGAGGAGATTAGTCGAAATATTTGATTCCATGTGCTTTTAACTGTGGGGCAATTCCATAGCATGTGTAGTAAAGAACCCGTGTGACCGCAAGCTCTCCAACAAAGTGGTGATGTTCCGGGAAAGTATTTTGCCAACCTGTATGGTGTGTAATGCCATCTATTAGCTAGTTTGATTGCTAGTTCCCAGTGCTTAACGCAATGAGAGGCTTTATGTATTTCTGTGAATGCCTGTCGCCATTGTTCTGGTGAGAATGTTTTGCCCAATTCGCCCTCCCATTTTGTCATTGCTGTAGTTTTGAGGAATGTATTTTTATCCCTTAATTTATGGTAGAAAAAGGATATGCCTTTAGTGTTGCTGTTGGCGTGTGAGTAAAATTGCCATATTGCTTTCGGTATGTGGAGAGACGGTCTTGAGTGGGATTTAAGAAAATGTGTGATCCTCATGTGTAAAAATTTCCCTTTATTGGTGAGGTTGTATTGGGACCTGACTTGGTCAAATGTTTTCAATTGTGTTCCGTCATAGAGGTCCAGGATGTTATTTACACCTTTGCTCATCAAGTAATTCACTTTCAGTAATGGAATCTTTGTTTCTAGTAGTGTCATTGGTATTGTGTATGGTAGTTCTTGATTATCCTGATGTTTTTGTTTGAGAAGGAATCTTCCATGCTCTCAATGAGATCTGCATAGGAGGAGTAAAAGTGGACATTTTCCATGGCAACCACCCATCGCTTAATAATAGTAAGGTTAAATCCTTTGTTGGGGCTAATGCCTTTTCAATGTCTACCCACAGTGGTGTATCCTCAGTTTTGAACCATAGTTTTGTCTGAACGTGAGGTTGTTTCTGGAGCATCTAGCTTTTTTACCATTCCATATGTATTTCCAACCTATTTTTGACATTTTGTGAATATAGTGGATAGGTATGTGGATTGGTAAGGAACAGAACATATAAAGTATTTGTGGTAACAACATCATCTTATATGCTGTGATTCTTCCAAACCATGATATTTCCTTATTGGACATATGCCTGATTTGGGCTTCCAGTGTGGCCATCAGTGTTTGCATATTTGCTCTAACAAGTGTGGAGGTTTTGTTGGTAAGTGTGATACCAAGATACTTTATGCCATTTAAGCTCCACGTATAAGGCAGTTGTGTTTGGAGCAGTGTGCGTTCGTGGGGTAGGACACCCAGGTCCAATATTAAAGATTTAGTAAAGTTGACTTTATAAGATGAGACTTCCCCAAATGTGTTAAGGATTGCGTGGGCCTGCGGTAATGATGTGACAGGATTGGTCAGGAGTAGGATTACATCATCAGCAAAAAGGTTTATGGTGTGCAGACTGGAGCCAAACTGGAAGCCTGTAATCAGGGGGTGAGATCTTATGGTTTCAGCTAGGGGTTCAATCATTAAGTTAAAGACTGTTAGGGATAGGGGGCACCCCTGTCTTGTCCCGTTAGTAATAGGGAATGGTTTGGATAAGAACCCAGAGGAGTAAACCTGTGCCGACGGTTGTGAATATAAAGCCAGAATGGCTTGCAGTATGGGGCCTTGGAACCCGAATTTGGTAAGAGTCATTTTCATGTATGTCCATTGGACTCTGTCGAA
Organism: Lithobates septentrionalis; assembly: GCA_037952835.1. Classification (NCBI taxonomy): domain Eukaryota; kingdom Metazoa; phylum Chordata; class Amphibia; order Anura; family Ranidae; genus Lithobates; species Lithobates septentrionalis. The sequence continues at coordinate 2,820,825 of JBBDGP010001187.1, read as the reverse complement.
CGCCTTCTCTGCGTCAATGGACAACAGCAGAGAAGGCGTTCGGGTTTTTTCAGCAACATTCGTCACATTTATAATTCTTCTGGTGGCGTCAGAGGTTTGTCTCCCCTTCACAAAGCCCATCTGGTCGCGTTTTATAATGTGTGGAATTATGTCTGTTAAACGTTTGGCTAACAATTTGGCATAGATTTTAATATCTGAGTTTAGAAGAGATATAGGCCTGAAGTTTGCTGGTGTGGTAGGATCTTTGCCAGGTTTTGGCAGTGTTACTATGTAAGCCTTCAGCATGTCTTGGGGAAGGGTTGCGGACTCAGCAGCCTTGTTGTATATGGTTGACATATGTGGTGATAAAGTGTTTGCAAAAGTTTTAAAGTATTCGTTGGAAAAGCCATCCGGCCCCGGAGACTTGCCATTGGGAAGAGTGTTTATTATCTGTGCTATTTCCCGTGCCGTGATTGGTGAGTTTAATGATTCTAGCTGGTGTGTAGAAAGAGTAGGGAGATTGATATTCTTTAGGAATGTCTCAATCTGTTCCATTGTTGGTTGGTGTGTGTTGGGATCTGAGTGCAGATTGTAAAGTGAGCCATAGTAATCCGCAAATTGGTCAGCTATAGCTTGAGGATTTATTATTTTGTGTGGTTGTGTAGGATGCTGTAGGAAAGCTATTCTCGTTTTAGTTCGAGCCGCTTTTAATCTGTTTGCTAGATACTTGCCTGCTCTATTAGCATTGGCGTAGTAGTTTAGTTGAAGGCGTCTGAGATGTATGTCATATTGTTGAGAGAGAATATGCCTAAGTTTTTCTCTGAGGGAGTTTAATTTGTCAGTGAGTGGTGATGTAGGGTTTTTTTTTGTGTTGAGTGGTAATATCGTGAATTTCTAACAGGATAGTGTGAAGCTGCTGAGTCCGTTTCCTTTTTTCTCTGGCACCTATTTGAATTAAGACGCCTCTCATGAAGGCCTTGTGTGCATTCCATAGAATGTATGGGTCATTGACTGATCCCACATTATCAGAAAAAAAGAGGTGTAATTTCTGAGATAGTAGTGATTGGAGTTGTGGGTCTTGTAATATGCGTGTGTTGCATCGCCAGATGGGGGGTGAAGGAGAGATTCCCCTCTCAGCAACAGACATAGAAATAGCCGAGTGGTCCGACCACGTAATATCATGTATAGTGGTTGTTTCAATATTTTGTAGCAGCCGTTTATCCGTTAAGAATAAGTCAATACGGGAGTATGAGCAGTGTCTGCTAGAAAAAAAAGGTGTAGTCCCTTTCATTGCCGTGTAGACATCTCCACGTGTCGAATAGCTCTTCTTTGTGTAATAGTGATTGGAGGGACAAAGTTCCCTTGTCTGACGATGTATCTAGGAGTGGGTTTGGTGTCGCATTAAAGTCTCCACAAATCAGGAGGTTGCCATGTTGCAAGCCTTTTGCTTTGTGGATCACTTTGTTGATGAATCTTATCTGGTGCGTGTTTGGAGCGTATAGTGTCACGATGGTGTAGGGATTGGAATTAATGTTCCCTGTGGCAATGATGTATCTTCCTTCATCATCAGGAATGATTTCTTTGGGCTCGAAGGATATGGAGTTTTTGAAGGCTAGGAGAACTCCCCCTGTTTTGCGATGCGGCATGCATGCCACGTAGATGAATGGGTAGTCCTTATGAGTGCATTGGGGATTGTTATTTAATTGGAAGTGCGTTTCTTGGACACTTAATATGTCCTCCTTATGCTTGTGAGCTTCTTTCCATAAGCTAAAGCGTTTAGCCGGGTGATTTAAGCCCCTGGCGTTGATTGATGGGCAGGTTATCGTCATTTAAGAGACGTGTGTCAGGTTATGAGGCTGTGTTGTGGGGGTACTCACTGCGGCCATAGGTAACTTTCTGTGCTGCGTGGTTGTTGGTGGAGACGGCATATTGTAGCGAGTCCTCTGCTGGTTCGGAGGTGTAATTGGTGCTGTGAATCTGTGTATATCACTTAAAAAAGAAGATAAAAAAAAACTGTAAACCAAACGGAAAGTTAACATGAGTAACATAAGAAATGGATCTCACAATTGATCCTCGTGCAGTCGTAGCTGCTATTGGTGATATAGGGGAAAGGGAGAGATTCTAGAATAGAAACTCAGCCCTGGAGATAAACCTGTAGTAACTTGGGTTTCATTTACGAGCTTCCACCTGTCAGCTTCTTGTTAGACCTCTTGTAAGACACTACCTGCCAATCATTTTGGATGAAAGATGGCTCTGCCGGGTGAGCCTGATGGATAGGCTGATCTAGAATGATGTTCCATCTCTTTAGGGCAGTGAGCCCTTCTTCCAGAGTAGATATTGAGACGGTGACCCCGTTGTGGGTAATAGAGAGTGTGGCGGGGTACTTCCACTTATGGAGGATTTTGTGGTTCCTCAAGGCTTTTGTAATCGTTAATAGATTGCGACGGCGTTGCAGAGTGTGTCTGGAAAGATCTGGAAGCAATCTGATGTTCACATACTGCTGGGGGATGTTCTCTTGTTTGCGTGAGGCTTGGAGGACCCTGTACTTAACGTGGTAGAAGTGCATTCTGAGCAGGACATCCCTGGGTATTTGGTATTTGGTATGGAGAAAGGACGGTTTAGGGACTCTGTGTATCCTGTCCACAAGCAGGTCATGTGCTGAGGCATCAGGCACCAGTGTGGAGAATAGGGTCTGGGCATATTGTAGGAGCTGGTTAGGGGGGATATCTTCCGGAATTCCTCTCAGTTTGAGGTTGTTCCTCCTGGACCTGTCTTCTAGGTCGGCCATTTTGTCTTTGAGCCAAGTGATGTCTTCCCCCTGAGCTGTGTGGGCCTCCACCATTACATTGTATGCTGAGGTGTATTCCTCCATCTTGTTTTCCACCTGATGCACTCTGTGGGCTATGGCTTGTACCTCCCTCTGACACTCTGTTATCCCCCTGACCATGTCTGCTTGTAATGAGGAACATGGTGACAGGAGCCTTTCTTTAAGTAAGGTGTCTGAGACCGGCCTGTCTGCGGTGGGGAATTCCCTGATAGGATCCCCTTCAGTGCTGCTCTGGTGTGTGGGATTGCTGTGAGGCCCGCTTACCTCCATACACTGTGCGCTTCCTTGCCTGATGGGGGAGTCCCTCCGCTTCTTTGATTTGGCCGGGCTTCTCGTGGAAGGGCTGGATGGGCTTGAGGAGGACACACTGGGTGGGTTCGGGGAGCGGATAGGGACAGATGCCGGACCTTGTCTGCCGCCGTGCATGTCGGGCCTAAGCTCCGTCCTGTCATCTGCCATTCCGCCGCCATTTTGAGGGCCGCGAGCCGCGTAATAGCTTGTCATTTTTTGCGGCTGTTGGGGATTTTTGCGGCGTCTGGTCATCCCCGATGTGTGCAGCGGGCACCCACTTGGTGGAGGGTAGGTCTGTCAGTCGTTAGGAGTGCTGGAAAGCTCTGATGGCTGTGGATTATCTCCTGAGGCGAGCGTAGCTCTGGGATTACACGTCCATCTTAGAGCCCGGTCGGCCACGCCCCCTGTGACCACCCTTATTCAGGGGGGTCAAAACAAGCTTAGCAGATGTGGATGAACCATCACAGGGATACTCCAAAGGACACCGCTGGGCCGATGCATCAGGACTCCTTGCCGGGTAGCCGACCAACCGACAGCGGCTGTGGATGTTTTCCAAAATCCTATCTTGGGGTATCCTCTCATGGGGCAAACTTAATAGCTGTGCACATCAGTTGTTAAGGCTGGCATTGTACTGTATTGTCTGTTTCCCTTTTGGTTTTCTTTGACCTTTTCCTTTTGTTTCTCCTCTGCTATCACTTCCAACAACGTCTCCTCGCTACTTCTTACTTATTCTAGATCATTTCCTGCTGTACCTGACATTACTTCTGTGATGTCAGGTACAGCAGGAAATGATCTAGAGGGAAACAGACAATACAGTACAATGCCAGCCTTAACAACTGATGTGCACAGCTATTAAGTTTGCCCCATGAGGGGATACCCCAAGATAGGATTTTGGAAAACATCCACAGCCGCTGTCGGTTGGTCGGCTACCCGGCAAGGAGTCCTGACGCATCGGTCCAGCTGTGTCCTTTGGAGTATCCCTGTGATGGTTCATCCACATCTGCTAAGCTTGTTTTGACCACCCTGAATAAGGGCGGTCACAGGCTTTCTGGTAAGCCCTCAATTTATTTATTCGATGGTGGGCTAACACTGAACAGTGAAGATTTATCCCTGAAATCTGCATAGAACAGTTTGCATCAAATACACTGTTATGGACTTTTATGTTTTTTATAAGTCTTCAATTTTTCTCATTTATTTATAGTTTATGTATTATGAAGCACTCTATATAATTATCACGTATGATTGTGATTTTGTCACCATTTTGATATATTGATTCTGAGAGTTTTTCTCACCATTTATAATAATTGGTTCATTAATTTCACTATTTATTCACCTGTCCAGCGCTGCACTTTCTATATTGCATTGTGCTTTTTCTTTGACAACTGGAAATGTGTTTGTTGTATCATGCTTTCATCTCCTAACAGGGACTAATGCCGCGTACACACGAGCGGACTTTACGGCGGACTTTGCCCGGCGGACTGGATTTCGTCGGACACTTCGATGTGTGTGGGCTCCAGCGGACTTTGTTTTCTCAAAAGTTGGACGGACTTAGATTTGAAACTTGTTTAAAATTTATCCGTTGAAATCGAGTCCGGTCGAAAAGTCCGCCGTCTGTATGCTAGTTCGACGGACAAAAAGCCACGCTAGGGCAGCTATTGGCTACTGGCTATGAACTTCCTTGTTTTAGTCCGGTCGTACGTCATCACGTACGAATTTGACGGACTTTGGTGGATTGTGTGTAGGCAAGTCCGTTCATTCAGAAAGTCCGTCGGAAAGTACGTCGAAAAGTCTGCCGGGCAAAGTCCGCCGTAAAGTCCGCTCGTGTGTACGCGGCATTAGATTTGAATTTAGGTATATGTCACTAGCATATATCTAATATATACAGTGTATGCAGGGCACATGGGCCCCAAGGGAAATGGGGCCTGCTGTACACATTAAGGGTTTGATTCAGGAAGCTCCTCTGTATAAGGCCATCCTTTGAACTGCAGCTGCACCTGTCACTTGTGGCTGCAGCTCAAAGGACACCCCTACAGTGGCTTGCGAAAGTATTCGGCCCCCTTGAACTTTTCAACCTTTTGCCACATTTCAGGCTTCAAATATAAAGATATAAAATTTTAATTTTTTGTGAAGAATCACCAACAAGTGGGACACAATTGTGAAGTGGAACAAAATCTATTGGATATTTTAAACTTTTTTAGCAATTAAAAAAATGAAAAGTGGTGTGCGCAAAATTATTCGGCCCCTTTACTTTCAGTGCAGCAAACTCACTCCAGAAGTTCAACGAGGATCTCTGAATGATCCAATGTTGTCCTAAATGACTGATGGTGATAAATAGAATCCACCTGTGTGTAATCAAGTCTCTGTATAAATGCACATGCTCTGTGATAATCTCAGGGTTCTGTTGAAAGCGCAGAGAGCATCATGAAGACCAAGGAACACACCAGGCAGGTCCGTAATACTGTTGTGGAGAAGTTTAAAGCCGGATTTGGATACAAAAAGATTTCCCAAGCTTTAAACATCCCAAGGAGCACTGTGCAAGCGATCATTTTGAAATGGAAGGAGTATCAGACCACTGCAAATCTACCAAGACCTGGCTGTCCCTTTAAACTTTCAGCTCAGACAAGGAGAAGACTGATCAGAGATGCAGCCAAGAGGCCCATGATCACTCTGGATGAACTGCAGAGAACTACAGCTGAGGTGGGAGAGTCTGTCCATAGGACAACAATCAGTCGTACACTGCACAAATCTGGCCTTTATGGAAGAGTGGCAAGAAGAAAGCCATTTCTCAAAGATATCCATAAAAAGTCTTGTTTAAAGTTTGCCACAAGCCACCTGGGAGACACACCAAACATGTGGAAGAAGGTGCTCTGGTCCGATGAAACCAAAATCGAACTTTTTGGCCACAATGCAAAACGATATGTTTGGCATAAAAGCAACACAGCTCATCACACTCAACACACCATCTCCACTGTCAAACATGGTGCTGGCAGCATCATGGTTTGGGCCTGCTTTTCTTCAGCAGGGACAGGGAAGATGGTTAAAATTGAGGGGAAGATGGATGCAGCCAAATACAGGACCATTCTGGATGAAAACCTGTTGGAGTCTGCAAAAGACCTGAAACTGGGACGGAGATTTATCTTCCAACAAGACAATGATCCCAAACATACAGCAAAATCTACAAAGGAATGGTTCACAAATAAACATATCCAGGTGTTAGAAAGTCCAGACCTGAATCCAATCGAGAATCTGTGGAAAGAGCTGAAAACTGCTGTTCACAAACGCTCTCCATCCAACCTCACTGAGCTCGAGCTGTTTTGCAAGGATGAATGGGCAAGAATTTCAGTCTCTCGATGTGCAAAACTGATAGAGACATACCCCAAGCGACTTGCAGCTGTATACGCAGCAAAAGGTGGCTCTACAAAGTATTAACGCAAGGGGGCCGAATAATTTTGCACGCCCCACTTTTCATTTTTTTATTAGTTAAAAAAGTTTCAAAAATCCAAAAGATTTCGTCCACTTGACAATTGTGTCCCACTTGTTGGTGATTCTTCACAAAAATAAAAATTTTATATCTTTATGTTTGAAGCCTGAAATGTGGCAAAAGGTTGAAAAGTTCAAGGGGGCCGAATACTTTCGCAAGCCACTGTATATCCTGGCACTACACTACACCTCTATGATATTACTTCACATACCACTCTGCTGTTCGCTGTTCCACTACCATTTTGTCCTGCTCCTCCATGATGCCTAAATGAGATGTAAATATGTGAGCAGACACAAATCTGGCATACAGTCAGGTCCATAAATATTGGGACATGGACACAATTCTAATCTTTTTGGCTCTATACACCACCACAATGGATTTGAAATGAAACGAACAAGATGTGCTTTAACTACAGACTTTCAGCTTTAATTTGAGGACATTTACATATAAATCAGGTGAACAGTGTAGGAATTACAACAGTTTGTATATGTGCCTCCCACTTTTTAAGTGACCAAAAGTAATGGGACAATTGGCTGCTCAGCTGTTCCATGGCCAGGTGTGTGTTATTCCCATTTACAAGGAGCAGATAAAAGGCCCAGAGTTCATTTCAAATGCGCTATTTGCATTTGGAATCTGTTGCTGTCAATTCTCAATATGAGATCCAAAGAGCTGTTAATATCAGTGAAGCAAGCCATCATTAGGCTGAAAAAACAAAACAAACCCATCAGAGAGATAGCAAAAACATTAGGTGTGGCCAAATCAACTGTTTGGAACATCCTTAAAAAGAAATAATGCACTGGTAAGCTCAGCAACACCAAAAGACCCGGAAGAACAACTGTGGTGGATGACCGAATAATTATTTCCCTGGGGAAGAAAACACCCTTCACAACAGTTGGCCAGATCAAGAACACTCTCCAGGAGGTAGCTGTATGTGTGTCAAAGTCAACAATCAAGAGAAGACTTCACCAGAGTGAATACAGAGGGTTCACCACAAGATGTAAACCATTGGTGAGTCTCAAAAACAGGAAGGCCAGATTAGGGTTTGTCATACAACATCTAAAAAAGCCTTCACAGTTCTGGAACAACATCCTATGCACAGATGAGACCAAGATCAACTTGTACCAGAGTGATAGGAAGAGAAGAGTATAGAAAAGGAAAGGAACTGCTCATGATCCAAGGCATACCACCTCATCAGTGAAGCATGGTGGTGGTATTGTCATGGCGTGGGCATGTATGGCTGCCAATGGAACTGGTTCGCTTTTATTTATTGATGATGTGACTGCTGACAAAAGCAGCAGGATGAATTCTGAAGTGTTTCGGGCAATATTATCTGCTGATATTCAGCAAAATGCTTCAGAACTCATTGGACGGCGCTTCACAGTGCAGATGGACAATGACCCGAGCCATACTGCGAAAGCAACCAAAGAGTTTTTTAAGGGAAAGAAGTGGATTGTTATGCAATGGCCAAGTCAATCACCTGACCTGATTGAGCATGCATTTCACTTGCTGAAGACAAAACTGAAGGGAAAATGCCCCAAGAACCAGCATGAACTGAAGACAGTTGCAGTAGAGGCCTGGCAGAGCATCACCAGGGATGAAACCCAACGTCTGGTGATGTCTATGCATTCCAGACTTCGGGCTGTAATTGACTGCAAAGAATTTGCAACCAAGTATTAAAAAGTGAAAGTTTGATGGATGATTGTTAATCTGTCCCATTACTTTTGGTCCCTTAAAAAGTGGGAGGCACACATACAAACTGTTGTAATTCCTACACCGTTCACCTGATTTGGATGTAAATACCCTCAAATCAAAGCTGAAAGTCTGCAGTTAAAGAGTTAAAGCACATCTTGTTTGTTTCATTTCAAATCCATTGTGGTGGTGTATAGAGCCAAAAAGATTAGAATTGTGTCGATGTCCCAATATTATTGGACCTGACTGTATGTGTGCAGACACAAATCTGGGCAGAGAGAGCTGGTGGGAAGGTTGGTGGGTCCAATGTGGGCAAAATTATTCGGCCCCCTTGCGTTAATACTTTGTAGAGCCACCTTTTGCTGCGATTACAGCTGCAAGTCGCTTGGGGTATGTCTCTATCAGTTTTGCACAGAAACCCTCTTGTAGAAGGGAATGATTGGCGACAGTGCTTGGTTACTGTATGGGCACATGGGACTGGCCAGGAGAGTAGACAGTAGGGGTAAGTGTGGAGCTAGAAAGCTTTGTTGTTCACCTGTGTGTGGGGGTGTATGTTTGGGTTCTGGTCAGTATGTAGGCCTGCAGAATGGATATCTTTGGAACTGCATAGCTCAGTACAGCATAACAGCATGTAGCACATTGCCCAAACATGATATGCCCAGTGCATAGTGGAGTTGCTTAAATCAATATCAGGTGCTATCAATGGTGGATGGTCCACAAGGGGCGCAGGGGCACTGCTCCCCCAGCCCACTATGCCGCTCCCAGCTCGCACCATCTGTGTGGCCATGCACTGTGGGGGGCACCAGACCAATAGGTTTCTACCAGGTCCATCACCCCCTCACAGGCACGAGACCACATCCCAAGGCCCCAAATGGCCAATTTTATGTTGTCCTGAGGGAGCAGAGCACCACGTCCCGAGCCCTCACACCCTGCGAGAGCCTGGACACAGATGGTCTGCATATAGGGTCACTTTCTCTGACCCTATACCAGTGGCGTATCCAGGGTATGGCACATATGGCAAATGCCATGGGCGCCATATGAAGGGAGCGCTCGTGGGGGGGACAGAGGGAGCCATGACCCCCAGCATTATCCTGTGCTCCCCCATGTGCCCCCCAATTAAATAATTAAATGAAACTGACACTGGGAGCATTGGCGTCTGCAATGGACCGAAAATGGGCAGAAATAGGGATTATTTCACCACTTTCGGGTGAAGGCGGAGTGATCCACTCCCGCTCCCGACAATCAAAATAAAGTCCCGGCCCCTTCTATATCAATATGCTGAGACCAGCTAGGGCTTTAATTTCATTGTCGGGAGCCACAGTGAGGTAGATCACTCCACCTGCACTTGAGAGTGAGAGTGATAGTGTCCCACACCGCGCTGTCTGTTGCCCAGCTCGGTTCTCAAGAGGAAGGGACACCACCGGTCCCTGGCTCTCGGTTCACTCAGGAGAATGCTGCAGAAGGAGCGCCCCAGGTAGGAGAAGTTGGCCAGACCGGGTGCAGAGGGAGACAGGGTTGCCACCTGTCTTGTTTCACTCTGCAATGGCTCCCTCCAGCACTGATAGCTTCCCTCTGTCCTCTCCTCTCAGCTGTTGTGGGGGAAAGGGGGAGTTGCTATCATTCAGTTTGTGAATGAATGGGAAGCTGCTCAGCACAGAGCACTTCCCATTCATTCACGGTCCAGTGCAGCTGAGGCTGCAGTGAAAGGGACTGGGGAATCTCTGTCCTCAGTCCCTTTCTCTGTCATAAAGTGAGATATTAGGGGTCTGTTTAGAACCATGATAAGTCACCAAAGCCACCCCAAACAGGGCTAGACAGTGCCACCTATCAATGCCAGTGTCACCTATCAGTGCCACCTATATCAGTGCAGCTCATCAATGCCACCTATATCAGTGCAGCTTATCAGTTCCACCTATCAGTGTCACCATCACCTATCAGACAGTGCCACCTATCAGTGCAGCTCATCAGTGCCACCTATTAGTGCCACTGTCACCTATCAGTGCCACCTATCAGTGCAGCTCATCAGTGCCACCTGTCAGTGCCAGTGTCACCTATTAGTGCCCAACAGTGCAGATCATCAGCGCCTCATATCAGTGTTAGTGCTGCCTTATCAGTGCCCATGAATACCGCAAATCAGTGCAGCCCATCAGTGCTGTCTATCAGTGCCCATCAGTGCTGCCTATCAGTGCAGCTCATTAGAGCTGCCCATCAGTGCTGCCTGATGAAGAGCTTGTTAGCTGTTTTTTTTGTTTAGGCTATCTGAAAGATGGGTTTCAAATGTTTTGACAGGGGCGCAGTTTCAGTGCTTGCCATAGGCACCATTTTCACTAGATACGCCTCTGCCCTATATACACTGCTCTTTGCTAGACACCCAGTGATTATGCACCCACAGCATAGAGCTGCAGGGCAAAGAGTCTTGAGAAGGGGAGTCCAACTTCTGATCTTGCACCTCAAGCGAACTGTATTCAGAAAACTCCCCAGGTATAGCCAAAATATTTTTTTTTGTTTTGGATGGTGTAAAAAAGGTTTAAAACCCTCGCCAGTTTATTTTTTGCTGTCTCTGTTCCAAAGGGGTTGTTTCCCCTTAAAGACACAAAGCCTTGTGAGCTGCTATGTGATAAACTGTGTAAAATATATACAGTCTAGTGAATCGCCCAAACTTATCACACTTTTATATACATGTGCTAATAGTTTAAGCGTGGCACCAGATCTACAACAGGAAGTGAGAGGAAACTCCCCTGTTAGACAATTGTCACCAGAACACACATTTCTTTGGCAGATTTACCCTTGCTTTTTGTTTGGGTGAAATCTCTAAAATGTTTGATTTCTCATCACTTTATGTCTAGGTGACAACAGTTACTATGCTAAACAGAGATGGTAAATCTCCCCAGCTGGGAAAAATAGGAATTCACCTAATTTAGGCTTAATGTACACGGGACATTTTTACAACCTCTCCTGAACGATTTAACTTGACAGATAAAAACCCACATTTAAAATGTCCATTTTGCCGCTTTTACATGCGTGTTTAGCGGCGTTTGACCGCATTTGCATTTAGAAGCGTTTGAAAAAAAGACATGAAGGGCATGGTATGGATTTTGGGGGAACCCCTATGCCATTTTTTTTAAATTTTGGCACAGGGTTCCCCTTAAAATCCATACCAGACCTGATGTGTGCTGATGAGGCTGCGCTGATGGGCACTAATAGACGGCATTGATTGGCACTGATAGGCTGTACTGATGGCCACTAATAGGCACTGATAAGCACTGCTGAGGCGGTACTGATAGATGGCACTGATGGGTGGCACTGATGAGTGGCACTGATGGTTGACACTTATGGGTGGCACTGAAGGGCACTGATAGGCGGCACTTAAGGGTACTGATAGGTGGCACTGATAAGTGGCACTGATAGGTGACACAGATGGGCACTGATGATCACTGATGGGTGGCACTGATGGGCACTGGTAGGCACTGGTAGGTGACACTGATAGGGGACTGATAGGCAGCACTGATCTGTGTCACTGATTATGAGACACTGATGGACATTGATTGGCAGCACTGGTGGGCATTGACGGGTGGCATTGTGGGGACTGGTAGGTGGCACTGGTGGGTACTGATAGGTGGCACTGGTAGGGGGCACAATGGGTACTGGCAGCTGACACTGGTGGGCACAGAAAATGCAGACTCAGCTTTCTGTGAGGGACCAATTTCCCTCCGACAGAAGCCGGTGATCGGCTTTTTTTCCCCTCATGCTGATAGCGTGAGGGAAAAATATTACCAATTACCGAGCTTCTGTTTACATCACAGATTCAGCCGTCATTGGCTGACAGCTGATCATGTGATAAGGGGCTGGGATCGACCCCTTACTCTGATCTGTGATCAGCTGAGTCTCATAGACTCGGTGATCACAGAGCGCTTGCTCAGGAGGACATCTATGGATGCCCTCCTGGCAATTAAAGCCTGCGCTGCAGTCGTCTTTTGGCTATAGCGCAGGTGGCAAGTAGTTAAGGATGTACCTTATGCAAAAAAACAAAAAACAAAATTCATAACGTTCCCTAGGAAATTCATATTTAATTTTAAAGGGTATCTCATTAAAAAAAAAAGAGGCACAATGTCCCCCTAAAAATCTATACCAGACCCTTAATTGAGCATGCAGCCTGGCTGGCTCATTAGGGGGTGGGGCGAGGTTGGGGATCCTGGCTATGTAAGGCGATGTGCTGTAATGTTAATGATTCCTAGGGATATTGTGGGTGCAACGGAAGCCTTATGCCGCGTACACACGGTCGGACTTTTCGTCTACAAAAGTCCAACGGACGCTGACGGACTAAAGCTGGCTGGTAATCCGATCGTGTGTGGGCTTCTCCGGACTTTCAACATACTTTTTTAGCCTCAAATCCGACGTACTTTAGATTTGAAACATGCTTCAAATCTTTACTTCGTAACTACGACGGACCCCGAAATCCGCTCGTCTGTGTGCTAGTCCGACGGACAAAAAGCCACGCTAGGGCATCTATTGGCTACTGGCTATGAACTTCCTTATTTTAGTCCGGTGTACGTCATCACGTAAGAATTCGACGGACTTTTGTGTGATCGTGTGTAGGCAAGTCTGTTCGTTAGAAAGTCCGCCGCAAGTCCGTCGAAAGTCCGCCGAAAGTCTGCCGGAAGTCTGTCGGACAGGCTGTCTGACTTTTGTAGACGAAAAGTCCGACCGTGTGTACGCGGCATTAGAAATCCTTAGGGAATCAGTGACAGTGGGAAGCTGTCATATATGGAAGCAGTAGAAAAAAAGAGTAAAAGAGTATATACAGCAGTGGTGGCCGGTGAAGTTTTATGATAGGGGGTGCCAGACCCCGCCCTTCCTTTTTGACCCATCCCACTTGGTTTCAGCAAAATAGTTGGTGTGGAGTAAAGGGTATGGCTCTAATGCCGCGTACACACGAGCGGACTTTACGGCGGACTTTGCCCGGCGGACTGGATTTCGTCGGACAATTCGATGTGTGTGGGCTCCAGCGGACTTTGTTTGCTCAAAAGTTGGACGGACTTAGATTTGAAACTTGTTTAAAATTTATCCGTTGAAATCGAGTCTGGTCGAAAAGTCCGCCGTCTGTATGCTAGTTCGACGGACAAAAAGCCACGCTAGGGCAGCTATTGGCTACTGGCTATGAACTTCCTTGTTTTAGTCCGGTCGTACATCATCACGTACGAATTCGACGGACTTTGGTGGATTGTGTGTAGGCAAGTCCGTTCATTCAGAAAGTCCGTCGGAAAGTACGTCGAAAAGTCCGCCGGGCAAAGTCCGCCGTAAAGTCTGCTCGTGTGTACGCGGCATAAGGGAGTGTGGTTAGCGTCTGAGATAAACGAGGGATGGAGGAAGAGGGAGGGACAGCAGGCTCAGATCCTACACAACAATAGAAATATGTGTATTCTATGAAGTTTGATAATCAGAAGATAACGATACTCCAAACACCTGGTGTTAGCACTTCAATCATCACGGCACGATGGTTGTTATGGTGTCAGGATGATTGAAGCGCTTTATTTCTATTATTACATTGTAATATAAAATGAAATCATTCAACTCACCATAATGCAGAATCAGGTGTCTCCAGCGGAGTCCGTCCTTACATCAGGTGCCCCTAGCAGAGTCCGTCCTTACATCAGGACCCCACAGCGGAGTTCGTCCTTACATCAGGTGCCCCCAGCAAAGTCCGTAATTACATCAGGTTCCCCAGCAGAGGCCGTCCTTACATCTGTGTCCCCATCAGCGGAGCCCTTCCTTACATCTGGGTTCCCATCAGCAGAGCCCCTCCTTACATCTGTGTCCCCATCAGCAGAGTCCCTCCTTACATCTGTGTCCCCATCAGCGGAGTTTCTCCTTACATCTGTGTCCCTGTCAGCGGAACCCCTCCTTACATTCATGTCCCCATCAGCAGAGTCCCTCCTTACATTCATGTCCCCATCAGCAGAGTCCCTCCTTACATCTGTGTCCCCATCAGCGGAGTCCCTCCTTACATATGTGTCCCCATCAGCGGAGTCCCTCCTTACATCTATGAAACCGTCAGCGGAGTCCCTCCTTACATCTGTGTCCCCATCAGCGGAGTCCCTCCTTACATCTGTTCCTCCATCAGCGGAGTCCCTCCTTACATCTGTGTTCCCAGCGGAGTCCCTCCTTACATCAGTGTCCCCAGCGGAGCCCCTCCTTAATGCTGTGTCCCCAGCGGAGCCCCTCCTTACATCTGTGTCGCCAGCGGAGTCCCTCCTTACATTAGTGTCCCCAGCGGAGACTCTCCTTACATCTGTGTCCCCAGCGGAATCCTTTTTACATCTGTGTCCCCAGCGAAATTCCTCCTTACATCAGTGTCCCCAGCAGAGCCCCTCCTTACATCTGTGTCCCCAGCGGAGTCTGTCCTTACATCAGGTGCCCCCAGCGGAGTCCGTCCTTACATCAGGTGCCCCCAGCAGAGTCCATGCTTACACCAGGTGACCCCAGCAGAGTCCGTCTTTACATAAGGTACCCCCAGCAGAGTTCAACCTTACATCAGGTGCCCCCAGAAGAGTCCCTTCTTACATAAAGTGCTCCCAGCAGAGTCCCTCCATACATCTGTGTCCCCGTCAGTGGAGTACCTCTTTACATCTGTGTCCCCATCAGCGAAGTCCCTCCTTACATCTGTGTCCCCGTCAGCGGAGTCCCTTCTTATATCTGTGTCCCCATCAGCGGAGTCCCTCCTTATATCTGTGTCCCCATCAGCGGAGTCCCTCCTTACATCTGTGTTCCCAGCAGAGTCCCTCTTAACATCAGTGTCCCCAGCGGAGCACCCCCTTACATCTGTGTCCCCAGCGGAGTCCCTTCTTACATCTGTGTCCCCAGTGGAGCCCATCCTTACATCTGCGTCCCCAGCAGAGCCCCTCCATACATCTGTGTCCCCAGTGGAGTCCCTCCTTACATCAGTGTCCGCAGCAGAGCCCCTCCTTACATCTGTGTCCCCAGTGGAGTCCGTCCTTACATCAGGTGCCCCCAGCGGAGTCCGTCCTTACATCAGGTGCCCCCAGAAGAGTCCCTCCTTACATCAGGTGCCCCCAGCAGAGTCCCTTTTTACATCAGGTGCCCCCAGCAAAGACCCTCCTTACATCAGGTTCCCCCAGTAGAGTCATTCCATAAATCAGGTGCCCCCAGCAGAGTATACAAAAAAAGCAGCAAAGGATTCTGCAAAGCAGTTCTTCAACAAGGACCAACTACCATATTAGTTACAAATCTTTATTAGTTATCAAAAATAAAAACAAAAAGTAGAGAAAGGCAACAATGTTGCAGATAACTCTTCCACATCAAATTACTGTTACTAACAACATATGATTAAAATAAGACTAACGTCTTAGAGGACTTGGGTGGCCACCAAAACCTGATACACACATCTCACACAAACATCTACCATACACATGCAGACAAAATCTTGGACCCGGGTCCGATATATACTTCAATAGTCCAGAAAAGCTCCAATTCAAACGGACACAGTGAAGACATCAAATGGGCTAGTAGTGTGAATAGTTGTCTGCATGAGTTGGATTAATAAGATGGGTAGAAAGTTCACATACACGTGTTTATTCCCGGCTAGACATGCATAATGCAGTGCTGGTATTCACAGATGAGAAGCAAATTGTAATCTGGAAATTCAAGTATCCCCAATGCTGTTTAGAAACCACTGATCCTAGTATATACGTTCCCCAGTAGTGGGATATATAGAGAGCTCAACACTAGAAGAACCTATATTGGTTGATTCTTACTCACTCAGACTCCCGTCCATTCATGGTCTCCTCATTCAGAAGGAATACACGCTGACACACTATGCTCTTGCGTCTGTGTTGATTGGCTGCGAACTCACAGCATACGGTGAGCGGCAAAGTTCATGTCTGCAGACCGAGCAGTGTCCATGGGCTGTATGGAGCGTAGAGTGGAGAGCAGTGTCCAGGTTCAGTGAATAATCAAGATGCAGAGGGCCACTTCCGTGTTGCTTCAGACTGTGCGGCTGCTCGCAATAGCTCGGAATAGGGATATGTGGAGAGGGTTCAGGGCATAGGTGGACATCCAGAGGTCCCTGTCACCGATAGCACGGTGAGATGATGCTTACGCGTTTCACCTGATCACAGGCTTCTTCAGAGCATGCGTGATAGATCAGGATCCGTGCTATAAATAGCTGAGCTAATAAGAACAATCAGCAGTTAAAACCTAACACACCTGAACACCAATCAAAGACGTCATTCACCATTTGTGCAACACTAATTCCTAAAGCAGGTGCGATCCCTAAGTTGAAAAGAGACATCAAATTTTAGATAGGCAACATATCTATTTTTGGGGGGGTTCCCATATACCAAAATGGATCAACATGGATAGCCACGTTAACCCTTCATTAGTACCTTGTTTTGGAAAGATAACAGAAGAGAATATAAAAATAGATAAAAACTAGAATTATTAATTAATCCGGGAATATATTGGGGTCACATTTGGGAACACATTCAGACCTCATTTCCCCATGGTTTTTTATATGATTATTATTATCTACCTACTCTCTGTTAACGTTCCAAAAATACAGAGAGGTTACACTCATTATTTAGGCCAAGGGGCTGCATACTGTCCAAATAAAAAATCCACATTTTTTCTTTCTGGTATAAGACCCTATCAAAATCCCCCCTCCTGGCAGGTAGGTTCAATTTATAAATGCCTTTGCATTTCAGGCCTTTCGGGTCTCCCTTATGTTCCCACAGAAAATGCAATGCTATAGGGCTATCGTCCTCTTTGTTGACAATGCTCTGAACATGTTCACCAACTCTAATCTTCAGCTGTCTCTTAGTTTTGCCAACATAAATTAGTCCACAGGGACAGGTTAGCATATAGATTACACGTGTTGTAGTGCAATTAATGAAACTATTGATTTTGAATTGTTTATTGCCATTAGAGCTGGCGAACTTGTCAGTCTTGTCAACGTACTTGCAGATGTGGCACCTTCCACATGGATACATGCCCTTCAGGGGTGGGAGACTAGTAAGCCAGTCCTGTTTTTTAGGTCTATTGTATTCAGAGTGTACTAAACAGTCTTTGAGATTTCTTGCTCTTCTGGCTGTAAGAAGTGGCCTGCTACCTACAATTTTTCCCAGGATAGGGGCTTCAGACAAGATATGCCAGTGGCGGCCGAGAACCTTCCTGATTTCTTCCCACTGTGCTCCATATCTAGTATTAATTCTAATTGGAGCCTGACTCTCATTTCCTAATTCACTCACTGTTTGATTATTAATAAGAGACTGTCTATCCGTGAGGAGAGCCCTCCTCTTGGCCTTTCTGATAATTTTATGGGAGTATCCTCGATCCCAGGACCTCCCATAAAGATCATGCATCTCAGTGTGGAAATCATCCTCCCTCGAGCAGTTCCTCCTGGCTCTGAGGAACTGGCTGACTGGAATACCTCTTATAAGAGGCCTCGGGTGATAACTGGAGGCCAATAGTAATGTATTGGCCGCCGTATCTTTTCTAAATGTCCTAGTCTGGAGTCCCCCATCATCAACCTCAGGTCCTCAGGTCCTCAGGTGTGCCCCTCCAAAACATAATCACGTCATCGATGTACCTTAGCCACAGGAGACAGTGGCCAAGGTACATCGATGAGGGATACACACAGACCAGTTACCACATGCCCAAATGTAGGCACGCATATGGTGGCGCCCATGGGGCCCCCATGGAGGTGCCTCTAATCTGTCTATAATAGACACTAAGAAATTGAAAACAGTTGTTCTCCAGCATGAAGTGTAGGAGGTCAGTAATAAACTCATTCTGAGTGGCCTGAAAGGGAAATTTGTTGTCTAAAAAGTATTGTGTTGCTTTAAGGCCCCATGAATGTGGAATTGATGTGTAAAGCGACTCCACATCAATTCCTACAAGCAGTACATCCTGTGATATCTCTTTACCGTCCAGTTTTTTGAGGACATCACGTGTGTCTTGTACATATGAGGGGAGTTCACAGACTATTTGTTTGATTAATGCGTCTACATATTTCCCTATCCTCTCCAGGGGACCCTGTATAGCCGACACTTTGGGTCTTCCTGGGGGATCTGTCATAGATTTATGAAGTTTGGGGATTGTGTAAAACGTAGGAATATTAAATTCACTGACACTCAAGTATTGATATTCTTTACGGGAGATCAAGGACTCTTCCTGGGCCATATGGAGTTTGAAATTAAGATTGCACACTATTTGTGCAAAGGGGTTTGACGGCAGCCTCTGATAGGTGGTTGCATCTAGCAGGAGACGCATGGTCTGTTCCTCATACATGGTGTGGGGCATTAGTATCGTATTCCCACCTTTATCACTCCCCTTTATCACAATATCAGAGGCTTCCTCCCCCCAGCAGAGTCCCTTCTTAGATCAGGTGCCCCCAGCAGCGGAATCCCTCCTTACATCAGGTACCCCCAACAGCAGAGTCTCTCTTTACATCAGGTGCCCCCATCAGCGGAGTCCCTCCTTACATCTGTGTCCCCATCAGCGGAGTCCCTCCTTACATCTGTGTCCCCATCAGCGGAGTTCCTCCTTACATCTGTGTCCCCATAAGTTGAGCCCCTCCTTAAATCTGTGTCCCCATCAGTGGAGCCCCTCCAGTCCTTACATCTGTGTCCCAATCAGCAGAGTCCCTCCTAACATCTGTGTCCACATCAGCGGGGTACCTCCTTACATCTGTGTCCATGTCAGCAGAGCCCCTCCTTACATCTCCTTACATCTGTGTTCCCGCCAGCAGAGCCCCTCCTTACATCTGTGTCCCCATCAGCAGAGCTCCTCCTTACATCTGTGTTCCCGCCAGCAGAGCCCCTCCTTACATCTGTGTCCCCATCAGCGGAGCTCCTCCTTACATCTGTTTCCCTATCAGCAGAGCCCCTCCTTACATCTGTGTCCCCCGCAGAGCCCCTCCTTACATCTGTGTCCGCAGCGGAGCCCCTCCTTACATCTGTGTCCCCAGCGGAGTCCCTCCTTACATCAGGTGTCCCCAGCAGTGTCCGTCCTTACATCAGGTGACCCAGCAGAGTCTGTCCTTACATCAGGTTCCCCTAGCAGAGTCCGTCCTTACATCAGGTGCCCCCAGCAGAGTCCCTCCTTACATCAGGTGCCACAGCAGAATCCCTCATATGTCTGTGTCCCCATCAGCAGAGTCCCTCATTACATCTGTGTCCCCATCAGCCTAGTCCATCCTTACATCTGTGTCCCCATCAGCGGAGCCCCTCCTTACATCTGTGTCCCCATCAGCGGAGCCCCTCCTTACATCTGTTATCCCATCAGTGGAGCCCCTCCAGTCCTTACATCTGTGTCCCAATCAGCAGAGTCCCTCCTAACATCTGTGTCCACATCAGTGGAGTCCCTCCTTACATTTGTGTCCCTGTCAGCGGAGCCCCTCCTTACATCTCCTTACATCTGTGTTCCCGCCAGCAGAGCCCCTCCTTACATCTGTATCCCCATCAGCAGAGCTCCTCCTTACATCTGTGTTCCCGCCAGCAGAGCCCCTCCTTACATCTGTGTCCCCATCAGCGGAGCTCCTCCTTACATCTGTTTCCCCATCAGCGGAGCCCCTCCTTGCATCTGTGTCCGCAGCGGAGCCCCTCCTTACATCTGTGTCCCCAGCAGAGCCCCTCCTTACATCTGTGTCCGCAGCGGAGCCCCTCCTTACATCTGTGTCCCCAACGGAGTCCCTCCTTACATCAGGTGTCCCCAGCAGAGTCCGTCCTTACATCAGGTGACCCAGCAGAGTCTGTCCTTAGATCAGGTTCCCCTAGTAGAGTCCGTCCTTACATCAGGTGCCCCCAGCAGAGTCCCTCCTTACATCAGGTGCCACAGCAGAATCCCCCATACGTCTGTGTCCCCATCAGCGGAGTCCCTCGTTACATCTGTGTCCCCATCAGCGTAGTCCCTCCTTACTTCTGTGTCCCCGTCAGTGGAGTCCCTCCTTACATCTGTGTCCCCGTCAGCGTAGTCCCCCTTATATCTGTGTCCCCACCAGCGGAGCCCCTCCTTACATCTGTGTCCCCATCAGCGGAGTCCCTCCTTACATATGTGTCCCATTCAGCGGAGTCCCTCCTTACATCTATGACCCGTCAGCGGAGTCCCTCCTTACATCTGTTACTCCATCAGCGGAGTCCCTCCTTACATCTGTGTCCCCAGCAGAGCCCCTCCTTACATCTGTGTCCCCATCAGCGGAGCTCCTCCTTACATCTGTTTCCCCATCAGCGGAGCCCCTCCTTGCATCTTTGTCCGCAGCGGAGCCCCTCCTTACATCTGTGTCCCCAGCAGAGCCCCTCCTTACATCTGTGTCCGCAGCGGAGCCCCTCCTTACATCTGTGTCCCCAGCAGAGTCCCTCCTTACATCAGGTGTCCCCAGCAGAGTCCGTCCTTACATCAGGTGACCCAGCAGAGTCTGTCCTTAGGTCAGGTTCCCCTAGCAGAGTCCGTCCTTACATCAGGTGCCCCCAGCAGAGTCCCTCCTTACATCAGTTGCCACAGCAGAATCCCCCATACGTCTGTGTCCCCATCAGCGTAGTCCCTTGTTACATCTGTGTCCCCATCAGCGTAGTCCCTCCTTACTTCTGTGTCCCCGTCAGTGGAGTCCCTCCTTACATCTGTGTCCCCGTCAGCGTAGTCCCCCTTATATCTGTGTCCCCACCAGCAGAGCCCCTCCTTACATCTGTGTCCCCATGAGCGGAGTCCCTCCTTACATATGTGTCCCATTCAGCGGAGTCCCTCCTTACATCTATGACCCGTCAGCGGAGTCCCTCCTTACATCTGTTCCTCCATCAGCAGAGTCCCTCCTTACATCTGTGTCCCCAGCAGAGCCCCTCCTTACATCTGTGTCCCCAGCAGAGTCCCTCCTTACATCAGATGTCCCTAGCAGAGTCTGTCCTTACATCAGGTGGCCCCAGCAGAGTCCCTCCTTACATCAGGTGCCACAGCAGAATCCCCCATACGTCTGTGTCCCCATCAGCGGAGTCCCTCGTTACATCTGTGTCCCCATCAGCCTAGTCCCTCCTTACATCTGTGTCCCCGTCAGTGGAGTCCCTCCTTACATCTGTGTCCCCGTCAGCATAGTCCCCCTTATATCTGTGTCCCCACCAGCGGAGCCCCTCCTTACATCTGTGTCCCCATCAGCAGGGTCCCTCCTTACATATGTGTCCCCGTCAGCGGAGTCCCTCCTTACATCTATGACCCCGTCAGCGGAGTCCCTCCTTATATCTGAGTCCCCATCAGCGGAGCCCCTCCTTACAGCTGTGTCCCCAGCGGAGCCCCTCCTTACATCTGTGTCCCCAGCGGAATCCTTTTTACATCTGTGTCCCCAGCGAAATTCCTCCTTACATCAGTGTCCCCAGCAGAGCCCCTCCTTACATCTGTGTCCCCAGCGGAGTCCCTCCTTACATCAGGTGTCCCCAGTGGAGTCTGTCCTTACATCAGGTGCCCCCAGCGGAGTCCGTCCTTACATCAGGTGCCCCCAGCAGAGTCCATCCTTACCCCAGGTGACCCCAGCAGAGTCCGTCTTTACATAAGGTACCTCCAGCACAGTCCAACCTTACATCAGGTGCCCCCAGAAGAGTCCCTCCTTACATAAGGTGCCCCCAGCAGAGTCCCTCCATACATCTGTGTCCCCGTCAGCGGAGTACATACTTACATCTGTGTCCCCGTCAGCGAAGTCCCTCCTTACATCTGTGTCCCCGTCAGAGGAGTCCCTTCTTATATCTGTGTCCCTGTCAGCGGAGTCCCTCCTAATATCTGTGTCCCCATCAGCGGAGTCCCTCCTTACATCTGTGTTCCCAGCAGAGTCCCTCTATACATCTGTGTCCCCAGTGGAGTCCGTCCTTACATCAGGTGCCCCCAGTGGAGTCCGTCCGTACATCAGGTGCCTCCAGCAGAGTCCGTCCTTACATCAGGTGACCCAGCAGAGTCCGTCCTTACATCAGATGCCCACAACAGAGTCCCTCCTTACATCAGGTGCGCCCAGCAGAGTCCCTCCTTACATCAGGTGCCCCCAGCAGAGTCCCTCCACACATTAGCTGCCCCCAGCAGAGTCCCTTCTTACATCAGGTGCCCCCAGCAAAGACCCTCCTTACATCAGGTGCCCCCAGTAGAGTCATTCCATAACTCAGGTGCCCCCAGCAGAGTCCCTTTTTACATCAGGTGCCCCCAACAGCAGAATCTCTCCTTACATCAGGTGCCCCCATCAGCGGAGTCCCTCCTTACATCTGTGTCCCCATCAGCGGAGTCCCTCCTTACATCTGTGTCCCCATCAGCGGAGTTCCTCCTTACATCTGTGTCCCCATCAGTGGAGCCCCTCCTTACATCTGTGTCCCCATTAGTGGAGCCCCTGCAGTCCTTATATCTGTGTCCCAGTCAGCAGAGTCCCTCCTTACATCTGTGTCCACATCAGCGGTGTCCCTTGTTACATGTGTGTCCGTGTCAGCGGAGTCCCTCCTTACATCTGTGTCCCCGCCAGCAGAGCCCCTCCTTACATCTGTGTCCCCATCAGCAGAGCTCCTCCTTACATCTGTGTCCCCATCAACGGAGCCCCTCCTTACATCTGCGTCCCCAGCAGAGCCCCTCCTTACATCTGTGTCTGCAGTGGAGCCCCTCCTTACATCTGTGTTCCCAGCGGAGTCCCTCCTTAAATTAGGTGTCCCCAGCAGAGCACGTCCTTACATCAGGTGACCCAACAGAGTCTGTCCTTTCATCAGGTTCCCCTAGCAGAGTCCGTCCTTACATCAGGTGCCCCCAGCAGAGTCCCTCCTTACATCAGGTGCCCCAGCAGAATCCATCCATACATCTGTGTTCCCATCAGCGTAGTTTCTCCTTAAATCTGTGTCCCTGTCAGTGGAGTCCCTCCTTACATCTTTGTCCCCATCAGCGGAGTCCCCACTTATATCTGTGTCCCCACCAGCGGAGTCCCTCCTTACATTTGTGTCCCCATCAGCGGAGTCCTTCCTTACATCTGTGTTCCCAGCGGAGTCCCTCCTTACATCAGTGTCCCCAGTGGAGCCCCTCCTTACATCTGTGTCCCCAGCGGAGCTCCTCCTTACATCTGTGTCCCCAGCGGAGCCTCTACTTACATCTGTGTCCCCAGCGGAGTCCCTTTTTACATCTGTGTCCCCAGCGGAGCCCATCTTTACATCTATGTCCCCAGCGGAGCCCCTCCATACATCTATGTCCTCAACAGATTCCCTCCTTATCTCATCAGGTGTCCCCAGCAGAGTCCGTCCTTACATCAGGTGTCCCCAGCGGAGTCCGTCCTTACATCAGGTGCCCCCAGCGGAGTCCGTCCTTACATCAGGTGACCCAGCAGAGCCCATCCTTACATCAGGTGCCCCGACAGAGTCCCTCCATACATCAGGTGACCCCAGCAGAGTCCCTCCTTACATCACGTGCCCCCAGCAGTGACCCTCCTTACATCAGGTGCCCCAGCAGTGGAATCCCTCCTTACATCAGGTACCCCCTTCAGCGGAATCCCTCCTTACATCAGGTGCCCCATCAGCGGATTCCCTCCTTACACCAGTGTCCCCATCAGCGTAGTTCCTCCTTACATCAGTGTCCCCATCAGCGGAGTCCCCCCTTACATCTCTGTCCCCATCAGCGGAGCCCCTCCTTACAACTGTGTCCACATCAGTGGAGTCCCTCCTTACATCTGTGTCCCCATCAGCGGAGTCCCTCATTACATCTGTGTTGCCAGAGGAATCCCTCTTTACATCAGTGTCCCCAGCAGAGCCCCTCCTTACATATGTGTCCCCAAGCGGAGGCCCTTTTTACATCTGTGTCCCCAGCGGAGCCCATCCTTACATCTGTGTCCCCAGCAGTGCCCCTCCATACATCTGTGTCCCCAGTGGAATCCCTCCTTATATCAGTGTCCCCAGCAGAGCCCCTCCTTACAACTGTGTTCTCAGCGGAGTCCCTCCTTACATCAGGTGCCCCAGCAGAGTCCCTCCTTATATCAGGTGCCCCCAGCGGAGCCCCACCTTACATCTGTGTCCCCAGTGGAGTGCCTCCTTACATCTGTGTCCCCAGCTAAGCTCCTTTTTACATCTGGGTCCCCAGCGGAGCCCATCCTTACATCTGTGTCTCCAGCGGAGTCCCTCCATACATCTGTGTCCCTATCGGAATCCCTCCTTACATCAGGTGCCCCAGCAGACTCCCTCCTTACATCAGGTGCCCCCAACAGAGTCCCTCCATACATCAGGTGCCCCCAGCGGAGCCTCACCTTACATCTGTGTCCCCAGCAGAGCCCATCCTTACATCTGTGTCTCCAGCGGAGTCCCTCCATACATCTGTGTCCCCATCGGAATCCTTCCTTACATCAGTTTTCCCAGAGGAGCCCCTTCTTACATCTGTGTCCTCAGCGGAGTCCCTCCTTACATCAGGTGTCCCCAGCAGAGTCTGTCCTTACATCAGGTGCCCACAGCGGAGTCTGTCCTTACATCAGGTGCCCCCCAGGAGAGTCCGTCCTTACATCAGGTGACCCAGCAGAGTCTGTCCTTACATCAGGTGCAACAACAGAGTCCTTCCATACATCAGGTGCCCCCAGCAGAGTCCCTCCTTACATCAGGTGTCCCCAGCAGAGTCAATCCTTAAATCACATGCCCCAAGCAGAGACCCTCCTTACATCAGGTGCCCCCAGCAGAGTCCCTCCATACATCAGGTGCCCCCAGCACAGTCCTTTCTTACATAAGGTGCCCCCAGCAGCAGAATCCCTCCTTAAAGCGGAGTTCCACCCTGTTTTACAAGTTTTGCTCAATCACATGCCAGGACTATATTCAGTTATAAACGGATATTTTTTTTTTTTTTTTCGTTTGTACCTGTGTTTTTTCAATGTCCATCTCTGCTTCCTGTCTTAGCTCCCTGCGGATATGGGCGGGTCATCTGCGGCTATTTCGTAATTTCCTTTGTAGCTGCAATGTCTCCTGGGAGCTCCTGTCATTATTCCCAGGAGTCATTGCAGAGGCCTGCCGCGAGTTCTCGCGGGATTTCCATGACGACGCCCGCCCGTTGTGATGGCAACCCTGAACTTTACAGGGCTGCTCACCGTAAATACTGAGCATGCGCGGGAAATAGCGGTGAATGCTGGGAGCTCAGCATTCACCAGATCCCGGAAATCCATGCTTGTGGGTTTCATATGCCCACAAGCAAGATGGGAACGGTCACGATCGAGATTTATAAGTATATATTTAAAACGAAAACGGACAGCAGCAGCTTAAAACAACTGAAACAGTGAGTGTCACTTTATGATTGTACATGTGTAAGAATGATTAAAAAAAAAAATGGGAATGGTCGAGTGGAACCCCGCTTTAAATCAGATACCCCCATCAGCGGAGTCCCTTCTTACATCAGGTGCCCCATCAGGGGAGTCCCTCCTTACATCTGTGTCCCCATCAGCGGAGTCCCTCCTTTCATCTTTGTCCCTATCAGCAGAGCCCCTCCTTACATCTGTGTCCCCATCAGCGGAGCCCCTCCTTACATCTGTGTCCCCATCATAGGAGTCCCTCCTTACATCTGTGTCCCCATCAGCGGAGTCTCTCCTTACATCTGTGTTCCCATCGGAGTCCCTCTTTCAATCAGTGTCCCCAGCGGAGCCCCTCCTTACATCTGTGTCCCCAGCGGAGTCCCTTTTTACATCTGTGACCCCAGCGGAGCCCATCCTTACATCTGTGTCCCCAGTGGAGCCCCTCCATACATCTGTGTCCCCAGCAGAATCCCTCCTTACATCAGTCTCCCCAGCATAGCCCCTCCTTACATCCGTGTCCTCAGCGGAGTCCGTCCTTACATCAGGTGCCCTCAGCGGAGTCCGTCCTTACATCAGGTGCCCCCAGCAGAGTCTGTCCTCACATCTGGTGACCCAGCAGAGTCTGTCCTTACATCAGGTGCCCCCAACAGAGTCCCTCCTTACATCAGGTACCCCCAGCAAAGTCCCTCCTTACATCAGGTGCCCCAGCACAGTCCCTCCATACATTAGGTGCCCCCAGCAGAGTCCCTCCTTACATCAGGTGCCCCCAGCAGTGGAATCCCTCTTAACATCAAGTACCCCCATTAGCGGAGTCCCTCCTTGCATCTGTGTCCCCATCAGCAGAGTCCCTCTTTACATCTGTATCCCTGTCAGCGGAGCCCCTCCTTACATCTGTGTCCCTGTTAGCAGAGCCCCTCCTTACATCTGTGTCCCCATGAGCGGAGCCCCTCCTTACATCTGTGTCCCCATCAGCGGAGCTCCTCCTTACATCTGTGTCCCTATCAGCGGAGCCCCTCCTTACATCTGTGTTGCCAGAGGAATCCCTCTTTACATCAGTGTCCCCAGCAGAGCCCCTCCTTACATATGTGTCCCCGAGCGGAGGCCCTTTTTACATCTGTGTCCCCAGCGGAGCCCATCCTTACATCTGTGTCCCCGGGAGTGCCCCTCCATACATCTGTGTCCCCAGTGGAATCCCTCCTTATATCAGTGTCCCCAGCAGAGCCCCTCCTTACAACTGTGTTCTCAGCGGAGTCCCTCCTTACATCAGGTGCCCCAGCAGAGTCCCTCCTTATATCAGGTGCCCCCAGCGGAGTGCCTCCTTACATCTGTGTCCCCAGCGAAGCTCTTTTTTACATCTGGGTCCCCAGCGGAGCCCATCCTTACATCTGTGTCTCCAGCGGAGTCCCTCCATACATCTGTGTCCCCATCGGAATCCCTCCTTACATCAGGTGCCCCAGCAGACTCCCTCCTTACATCAGGTGCCCCCAACAGAGTCCCTCCATACATCAGGTGCCCCCAGCGGAGCCTCACCTTACATCTGTGTCCCCAGCGGAGCCCATCCTTACATCTGTGTCTCCAGCGGAGTCCCTCCATACATCTGTGTCCCCATCGGAATCCTTCCTTACATCAGTTTTCCCAGAGGAGCCCCTGCTTACATCTGTGTCCTAAGCAGAGTCCCTCCTTACATCAGGTGTCCCCAGCAGAGTCCGTCCTTACATCAGGTGCCCACAGCGGAGTCTGTCCTTACATCAGGTGCCCCCCAGGAGAGTCCGTCCTTACATCAGTTGACCCAGCAGAGTCTGTCCTTACATCAGGTGCAACAACAGAGTCCTTCCATACATCAGGTGCCCCCAGCAAAGTCCCTCCTTACATCAGGTGCCCCCAGCACAGTCAATCCTTAAATCATGTGCCCCAAGCAGAGACCCTCCTTACATCAGGTGCCCCCAGCAGAGTCCCTCCATACATCAGGTGCCCCAGCACAGTCCTTTCTTACATAAGGTGCCCCAAACAGCAGAATCCCTCCTTAAATCAGATACCCCCATCAGCGGAGTCCCTTCTTACATCAGGTGCCCCATCAGGGGAGTCCCTCCTTACATCTGTGTCCCCATCAGCGGAGTCCCTCCTTTCATCTTGGTCCCTATCAGCAGAGCCCCTCCTTACATCTGTGTCCCCATCAGCGGAGCCCCTCCTTACATCTGTGTCCCCATCATAGGAGTCCCTCCTTACATCTGTGTCCCCATCAGCGGAGTCTCTCCTTACATCTGTGTTCCCATCGGAGTCCCTCTTTCAATCAGTGTCCCCAGCGGAGCCCCTCCTTACATCTGTGTCCCCAGCGGAGTCCCTTTTTACATCTGTGACCCCAGCGGAGCCCATCCTTACATCTGTGTCCCCAGTGGAGGCCCTCCATACATCTGTGTCCCCAGCAGAATCCCTCCTTACATCAGTCTCCCCAGCATAGCCCCTCCTTACATCTGTGTCCTCAGCGGAGTCCGTCCTTACATCAGGTGCCCTCAGCGGAGTCCGTCCTTACATCAGGTGCCCCCAGCAGAGTCTGTCCTCACATCAGGTGACCCAGCAGAGTCTGTCCTTACATCAGGTGCCCCCAACAGAGTCCCTCCTTACATCAGGTACCCCCAGCAAAGTCCCTCCTTACATCAGGTGCCCCAGCACAGTCCCTCCATACATTAGGTGCCCCCAGCAGAGTCCCTCCTTACATCAGGTGCCCCCAGCAGCGGAATCCCTCCTTACATCAAGTACCCCCATCAGCGGAGTCCCTCCTTACATCTGTGTCCCCATCAGCAGAGTCCCTCCTTACATCTGTATCCCTGTCAGCGGAGCCCCTCCTTACATCTGTGTCCCTGTTAGCAGAGCCCCTCCTTACATCTGTGTCCCCATGAGCGGAGCCACTCCTTACATCTGTGTCCCCATCAGCGGAGCTCCTCCTTACATCTGTGTCCCTATCAGCGGAGCCCCTCCTTACATCTGTGTCCCCAGCAGAGCCCCTCCCTACATCTGTGTCCACAGTTGAGCCCCTTATTACATCTGTGTCCCCAGCAGAGTCCCTCTTTACATCAGGTGACCCTGTAGAGTCTGTCCTTACCTCAGGTGCCCCCAGCAGAGTCCCTACTTACATCAGGTGCCCCAGCAGAGTCCCTCCATACATCTGTGTCCCCATCAGTGGAGTCCCTCCTTACATCTGTGTCCCTATCAGCCGAGTCCCTCCTTACATCTGTGTCCCCATCAGCGGAGCCCCTCCTTACATCTGTGTCCCCATCAGCAGAGCCCCTCCTTACATCTGTGTCCCCATCAGCGCAGCCCCTCCTTACATCTCTGTCCCCTTAAGCGGAGCTCCTCCTTACATCTGTGTCCCCATCAGCGGAGCCCCTTCTTACATCTGTGTCCCCGTAAGAGCCCCTCCTTACATCAGTGTCCGCAGTGGAGACTCTCTGTACATCTGTGTCCCCAGCGGAGTCCCTTTTTACATCTATGTCTTTAGCGGAGCCCATCCTTTTATCTGTGTCCCCAGCGGAGCCCCTCCATACATCTGTGTCCCCATCGGAATCCCTCCTTACATCAGTGTCCCCAGAAGAGCCCCTCCTTACATCTGTGTCCTTAGCGGATTCCCTCCTTACATCAGGTTTCCCCAGCTGAGTCCGTCCTTACATCAGGTGCCCCCAACAGAGTCCCTCCATACATTAGGTGTTCCCAGCAGAGTCCCTCCTTACATCAGGTGCCCCCAGCAGACACCCTCTTTACATCAGGTGCCCCCAGCAGTGTCCCTCCTTACATCAGGTGCCCCCAGCAGAGTCCCTTCTTACATCAGGTGCCCCCAGAAGCGGAATCCCTCCTTACATCAAGTACCCCCATTAGCGGAGTCCCTCCTTACATCAGGTGCCCCCATCAGCGGAGTCCCTCCTTACATCTGTGTCCCCATCAGCGGAGTCCCTCCTTACATCTGTGTCCCCATCAGCGGAGTCCCTCCTTATATCTGTCTCCCTGTCAGCGGAGCCCCTCCTTACATCTCTGTCCCCTTCAGCAGAGCCCCCCCTTACAGCTATATACCCATCAGCGGAGTCCCTTCTTACATCTGTGTCCCCATCAGTGGAGTCCCTCCTTACATCTGTGTCCCTATCAGTGGAGTCCTTCCTTACATCTGTGTTCCCAGCGGAGTCCATCCTTACATCAGTGTCCCCAGCAGAGTCCCTCCTTACATCAGGTGCCCCAGCAGAGTCCCTCCATACATCTGTGTCCCCATTAGTGGAATCCCTCCTTACATCTGTGTCCCCATCAGTGGAGTCCCTCCTTACATCTGTGTCCCCATCAGCGGAGCCCCTCCTTACATCTGTGTCCCCATCAGCAGAGCCCCTCCTTATATCTGTGTCCCCACCAGCGGATTCCCTCCTTACATCTGTGTCCCCATCAGCGGAGTCCCTCCTTACATTTGTGTTTCCAGCGGAGTCCCTTTTTACATCAGTGTCCCCAGCGGAGCCCCTCCTTACATCTGTGTTCCCAGTGGAGTCCCTTTTTACATCTGTGTCCCCAGCGGAGCACATCCTTACATCTGTGTCCTCAACGGTGCCCCTCCATACATCTGTGTCCCCAGCGGAATACCTTGTTACATCAGTGTCCCCAGCAGAGCCCCTCCTTACATCAGGTGTCCCCAGCGGAGTCCGTCCTTACATCAGGTGCCCCAGCGGAGTCCGATCTTACATCAGGTGACCCAGCAGAGTCTGTCCTTACATCAGGTGCCCCCAACAAAGTCCGTCCTTACATCAGGTGCCCCCAGCAGAGTCCCTCCTTACATCTGGTGCCCCCAGCGGAGTCCTTCCTTACATCAGGTGCCCCCGGCAGAGACCCTCCTTACATCAGGTGCCCCCAGCAGAGTCCCTCCATACATCAGGTGCCCCCAGCGGAGACCCACCTTACATCTGTGTCCCCAGCGGAGCCTCTCCTTACATATGTGTCCCCAGCGAAGTTCCTTTTTACATCTGTGTCCCCAGCGGAGCCCATCCTTACATCTGTGTCTCAAGCAGAGCCCCTCCATACATCTGTGTCCCCATCGGAATCCTTCCTTACAACAGTTTTCGCAGAGGAGCCCCTCCTGACATCTGTGTCCTCAGCGGAGTCCCTCCTTACATCAGGTGCCCCCAGCGGAGTCCGTCCTTAGTTTAGATTCCACCAGGAGAGTCTGTCCTTACATCAGGTGACCCAGCAGAGTCCATCCTTACATCAGGTGCCCCAGCAGAGTCCCTCCATACATCAGGTGCCCCCAGCAGAGTCCCTCCTTACATCAGGTGCCCCCCGCAGAGTCCCTCCCTAAATCACGTGCCCCAAGCAGAGACCCTCCTTACATCAGGTGCCTCCAGCAGAGTCCCTCCATACATCAGGTGCCCCCAGCAGAGTCCCTTCTTACATCAGGTTCCCCCAGCAGCGGAATCCATCCTTAAATCAGGTACCCCCATCAGCGGAGTCCCTCCTTACATCAGGTGCTCCATCAGCGGAGTCCCTCCTTACATCTGTGTCCCCATCAGCGGAGACCCTCCTTACATCTGTGTCCCCATCAGCGGAGCCCCTCCCTACATCTGTGTCCCCATCAGCGGAGCCCCTCCTTACATCTGTGTCCCCATCATCGGAGTCCCTCCTTACATGTGTGTCCCCATCAGCGGAGTCCCTCCTTACATCTGTGTCCCAAAGCTGAGTCCCTGTTTACATCTGTGTCCCCAGCGGAACCCATCCTTACATCTCTGTCCCCAGCGGTTCCCTTCCATACATCTGTGTCCCCAGCAGAATCCCTCCTTCAATCAGTCTCCCATCATAGCCCCTCCTTACATCTGTGTCCTCAGCTGAGTCCTTCCTTACATCAGGTGTCCCCAGTGGAGTCCGTCCTTACATCAGGTGCCCCCAACAGAGTCCGTACTTACATCAGGTGCCACCAGCAGAGTCCCTCCTTACATCAGGTGTCCCAGCACAGTCCCTCCATACATTAGGTGCCCCCAGCAGAGTCCCTCCTTACATCAGGTGCCCCCAGCAGTGGAATCCCTCCTTACATCAAATACCCCCATCAGTGGAGTCCCTCCTTACATCTGTGTCCCCAGCGGCGCAGCCCATCCTTACATCTGTGTCCCCATCAGCGGAGCTCTTCCTTACATCTGTATCCCCATCAGTGGAGAACTTTCTAACATCTGTGTCCCCAGCGGAGTCCCTCCTTACATCAGGTGTCCCCAGCGGCATCCGTCCTTTCATCAGGTGACCCAGCAGAGTCCCTCCTTACATCAGGTGCCCCCAGCAAAGTCCCTCCTTACATCAGGTGCCCCCAGCAGAGACCCTCCTTACATCAAGTGCCCCCAGCAGAGTCCCTCCATACATCAGGTGCCCCCAGCAAAGTCCCTTCTTACATCAGATGCCGCTAGCAGCGGAATCCCTCCTTACATCAAGTACCCCCATCAGCAGAGTCCCTCCTTACATCAGGTGCCCCATCAGCGGAGTCCCTCCTTACATCTGTGTCCCCATCAGTGGAGTCCCTCCTTACATCTGTGTTCCCATCAGCGGAGTCCCTCCTTACATCTGTGTCCCCATCAGCGGAGTCCCTCCTTACATCTGTGTCCCTGACAGCAGAGCCCCTCCTTACATCTGTGTCCCCATCAGCAGAGCCCTTCCTTACATCTGTGTCCCCATCAGCGGAGCCCCTTCTTACATCTGTGTCCCCAGCGGAGCCCATCCTTACATCTGTGTCCCCAACGGTGCCCCTCCATACATCTGTGTCCCCAGCGGAATACCTCCTTACATCAGTGTCCCCAGCAGAGCCCCTCCTTACATCAGGTGTCCCCAGCGGAGTCCGTCCTTACATCAGGTGCCCCAGCGGAGTCCGATCTTACATCAGGTGACCCAGCAGAGTCTGTCCTTACATCAGGTGCCCCCAACAAAGTCCGTCCTTACATCAGGTGCCCCCAGCAGAGTCCCTCCTTACATCAGGTGCCCCCAGCAGAGTCCCTCCTTACATCAGGTGCCCCCAGCAGAGACCCTCCTTACATCAGGTGCCCCCAGCAGAGTCCCTCCATACATCAGGTGCCCCCAGCGGAGACCCACCTTACATCTGTGTCCCCAACGGAGTGCCTCCTTACATTAGTGTCCCCAGCGGAGCCTCTCCTTACATATGTGTCCCCAGCGAAGTCCCTCTTTACATCAGGTGACCCTGCAGAGTCTGTCCTTACCTCAGGTGCCCCCAGCAGAGTCTCTACTTACATCAGGTGCCCCAGCAGAGTCCCTCCATACATCTGTGTCCCAATCAGTGGAGTCCCTCCTTACATCTGTGTCCCTATCAGCCGAGTCCCTCCTTACATCTGTGTCCCCATCAGCGGAGCCCCTCCTTACATCTGTGTCCCCATCAGCAGAGCCCCTCCTTACATCTGTGTCCCCATCAGCGCAGCCCCTCCTTACATCTCTGTCCCCTTAAGCGGAGCTCCTCCTTACATCTGTGTCCCCATCAGCGGAGCCCCTTCTTACATCTGTGTCCCCGTCAGAGCCCCTCCTTACATCAGTGTCCGCAGTGGAGACTCTCCGTACATCTGTGTCCTCAGCGGAGTCCCTTTTTACATCTATGTCTTTAGCGGAGCCCATCCTTTTATCTGTGTCCCCAGCGGAGCCCCTCCATACATCTGTGTCCCCATCGGAATCCCTCCTTACATCAGTGTCCCCAGAAGATCCCCTCCTTACATCTGTGTCCTTAGCGGATTCCCTCCTTACATCAGGTTTCCCCAGCTGAGTCCGTCCTTACATCAGGTGCCCCCAACAGAGTCCCTCCATACATTAGGTGTTCCCAGCAGAGTCCCTCCTTACATCAGGTGCCCCCAGCAGACACCCTCTTTACATCAGGTGCCCCCAGCAGTGTCCCTCCTTACATCAGGTGCCCCCAGCAGAGTCCCTTCTTACATCAGGTGCCCCCAGAAGCGGAATCCCTCCTTACATCAAGTACCCCCATTAGCGGAGTCCCTCCTTACATCAGGTGCCCCCATCAGCGGAGTCCCTCCTTACATCTGTGTCCCCATCAGCGGAGTCCCTCCTTACATCTGTGTCCCCATCAGCGGAGTCCCTCCTTATATCTGTCTCCCTGTCAGCGGAGCCCCTCCTTAGATCTCTGTCCCCATCAGCAGAGCCCCTCCTTACAGCTATATACCCATCAGCGGAGTCCCTTCTTACATCTGTGTCCCCATCAGTGGAGTCCCTCCTTACATCTGTGTCCCTATCAGCGGAGTCCTTCCTTACATCTGTGTTCCCAGCGGAGTCCATCCTTACATCGGTGTCCCCAGCGGAGTCCCTCCTTACATCAGGTGCCCCAGCAGAGTCCCTCCATATATCTGTGTCCCCATCAGTGGAATCCCTCCTTACATCTGTGTCCCCATCAGTGGAGTCCCTCCTTACATCTGTGTCCCCATCAGCGGAGCCCCACCTTACATCTGTGTCCCCATCAGCAGAGCCCCTCCTTATATCTGTGTCCCCACCAGCGGATTCCCTCCTTACATCTGTGTCCCCATCAGCGGAGTCCCTCCTTACATCTGTGTCCCCATCAGCGGAGTCCCTCCTTACATTTGTGTTTCCAGCGGAGTCCCTTTTTACATCAGTGTCCCCAGCGGAGCCCCTCCTTACATCTGTGTTCCCAGTGGAGTCCCTTTTTACATCTGTGTCCCCAGCGGAGCCCATCCTTACATCTGTGTCCTCAACGGTGCCCCTCCATACATCTGTGTCCCCAGCGGAATACCTTGTTACATCAGTGTCCCCAGCAGAGCCCCTCCTTACATCAGGTGTCCCCAGCGGAGTCCGTCCTTACATCAGGTGCCCCAGCGGAGTCCGATCTTACATCAGGTGACCCAGCAGAGTCTGTCCTTACATCAGGTGCCCCCAACAAAGTCCGTCATTACATCAGGTGCCCCCAGCAGAGTCCCTCCTTACATCAGGTGCCCCCAGCAGAGTCCCTCCTTACATCAGGTGCCCCCAGCAGAGACCCTCCTTACATCAGGTGCCCCCAGCAGAGTCCCTCCATACATCAGGTGCCCCCAGCGGAGACCCACCTTACATCTGTGTCCCTAGCGGAGCCTCTCCTTACATATGTGTCCCCAGCGAAGTTCCTTTTTACATCTGTGTCCCCAGCGGAGCCCATCCTTACATCTGTGTCTCAAGCAGAGCCCCTCCATACATCTGTGTCCCCATCGGAGTCCCTCCTTACATCAGGTGCCCCCAGCGGAGTCCGTCCTTAGTTTAGATGCCCCCAGGAGAGTCTGTCCTTACATCAGGTGACCCAGCAGAGTCCATCCTTACATCAGGTGCCGCAGCAGAGTCCCTCCATACATCAGGTGCCCCCAGCAGAGTCCCTCCTTACATCAGGTGCCCCCCGCAGAGTCCCTCCCTAAATCACGTGCCCCAAGCAGAGACCCTCCTTACATCAGGTGCCTCCAGCAGAGTCCCTCCATACATCAGGTGCCCCCAGCAGAGTCCCTTCTTACATCAGGTTCCCCCAGCAGCGGAATCCGTCCTTAAATCAGGTACCCCCATCAGCGGAGTCCCTCCTTACATCAGGTGCTCCATCAGCAGAGGCCCTCCTTACATCTGTGTCCCCATCAGCGGAGACCCTCCTTACATCTGTGTCCCCATCAGTGGAGCCCCTCCTTACATCTGTGTCCCCATCAGCGGAGCCCCTCCTTACATCTGTGTCCCCATCATCGGAGTCCCTCCTTACATGTGTGTCCCCATCAGCGGAGTCCCTCCTTACATCTGTGTCCCAAAGCTGAGTCCCTGTTTACATCTGTGTCCCCAGCGGAACCCATCCTTACATCTGTGTCCCCAGCGGTTCCCTTCCATACATCTGTGTCCCCAGCAGAATCTCTCCTTCAATCAGTCTCCCATCATAGCCCCTCCTTACATCTGTGTCCTCAGCGGAGTCCTTCCTTACATCAGGTGTCCCCAGTGGAGTCCGTCCTTACATCAGGTGCCACCAACAGAGTCCGTACTTACATCAGGTGCCACCAGCAGAGTCCCTCCTTACATCAGGTGTCCCAGCACAGTCCCTCCATACATTAGGTGCCCCCAGCAGAGTCCCTCCTTACATCAGGTGCCCCCAGCAGTGGAATCCCTCCTTACATCAAATACCCCCATCAGTGGAGTCCCTCCTTACATCTGTGTCCCCAGCGGCGCAGCCCATCCTTACATCTGTGTCCTCATCAGCGGAGCTCTTCCTTACATCTGTATCCCCATCAGTGAAGCCCCTCCTTACATCTGTGTCCCCAGCAGAGCCCCTCCTTACATCTTTGTCCGCAGTGGAGAACCTTCTAACATCTGTGTCCCCTCCTTACATCAGGTGTCCCCAGCGGCATCCGTCCTTTCATCAGGTGACCCAGCAGAGTCCCTCCTTACATCAGGTGCCCCCAGCAAAGTCCCTCCTTACATCAGGTGCTCCCAGCAGAGACCCTCCTTACATCAAGTGCCCCCAGCAGAGTCCCTCCATACATCAGGTGCTCCCAAGCAAAGTCCCTTCTTACATCAGATGCCGCTAGCAGCGGAATCCCTCCTTACATCAAGTACCCCCATCAGCAGAGTCCCTCCTTACATCAGGTGCCCCATCAGCGGAGTCCCTCCTTACATCTGTGTCCCCATCAGTGGAGTCCCTCCTTACATCTGTGTTCCCATCAGCGGAGTCCCTCCTTACATCTGTGTCCCCATCAGCGGAGTCCCTCCTTACATCTGTGTCCCTGACAGCAGAGCCCCTCCTTACATCTGTGTCCCCATCAGCAGAGCCCTTCCTTACATCTGTGTCCCCATCAGCGGAGCCCCTTCTTACATCTGTGTCCCCAGCGGAGCCCATCCTTACATCTGTGTCCCCAACGGTGCCCCTCCATACATCTGTGTCCCCAGCGGAATACCTCCTTACATCAGTGTCCCCAGCAGAGCCCCTCCTTACATCAGGTGTCCCCAGCGGAGTCCGTCCTTACATCAGGTGCCCCAGCGGAGTCCGATCTTACATCAGGTGACCCAGCAGAGTCTGTCCTTACATCAGGTGCCCCCAACAAAGTCCGTCCTTACATCAGGTGCCCCCAGCAGAGTCCCTCCTTACATCAGGTGCCCCCAGCAGAGTCCCTCCTTACATCAGGTGCCCCCAGCAGAGACCCTCCTTACATCAAGTGCCCCCAGCAGAGTCCCTCCATACATCAGGTGCCCCCAAGCAAAGTCCCTTCTTACATCAGATGCCGCTAGCAGCGGAATCCCTCCTTACATCAAGTACCCCCATCAGCAGAGTCCCTCCTTACATCAGGTGCCCCATCAGCGGAGTCCCTCCTTACATCTGTGTCCCCATCAGTGGAGTCCCTCCTTACATCTGTGTTCCCATCAGCGGAGTCCCTCCTTACATCTGTGTCCCCATCAGCGGAGTCCCTCCTTACATCTGTGTCCCTGACAGCAGAGCCCCTCCTTACATCTGTGTCCCCATCAGCAGAGCCCTTCCTTACATCTGTGTCCCCATCAGCGGAGCCCCTTCTTACATCTGTGTCCCCAGCGGAGCACATCCTTACATCTGTGTCCCCAACGGTGCCCCTCCATACATCTGTGTCCCCAGCGGAATACCTCCTTACATCAGTGTCCCCAGCAGAGCCCCTCCTTACATCAGGTGTCCCCAGCGGAGTCCGTCCTTACATCAGGTGCCCCAGCGGAGTCCGATCTTACATCAGGTGACCCAGCAGAGTCTGTCCTTACATCAGGTGCCCCCAACAAAGTCCGTCCTTACATCAGGTGCCCCCAGCAGAGTCCCTCCTTACATCAGGTGCCCCCAGCAGAGTCCCTCCTTACATCAGGTGCCCCCAGCAGAGACCCTCCTTACATCAGGTGCCCCCAGCAGAGTCCCTCCATACATCAGGTGCCCCCAGCGGAGACCCACCTTACATCTGTGTCCCCAACGGAGTGCCTCCTTACATTAGTGTCCCCAGCGGAGCCTCTCCTTACATATGTGTCCCCAGCGAAGTTCCTTTTTACATCTGTGTCCCCAGCGGAGCCCATCCTTACATCTGTGTCTCCAGCGGAGCCCCTCCATACATCTGTGTCCCCATCGGAATCCCTCCTTACAACAGTTTTCGCAGAGGAGCCCCTCCTGACATCTGTGTCCTCAGCGGAGTCCCTCCTTACATCAGGTGCCCCCAGCGGAGTCCGTCCTTAGATCAGATGCCCCCAGGAGAGTCTGTCCTTACATCAGGTGACCCAGCAGAGTCCGTCCTTACATCAGGTGCCCCAGCAGAGTCCCTCCATACATCAGGTGCCCCAGCAGAGTCCCTCCATACATCAGGTGCCCCCAGCAGAGTCCCTCCCTAAATCACGTGCCCCAAGCAGAGACCCTCCTTACATCAGGTGCCCCCAGCAGAGTCCCTCCATACATCTGGTGCCCCCAGCAGAGTCCCTTCTTACATCAGGTGCCCCCAGCAGCGGAATCCATCCTTAAATCAGGTACCCACATCAGCGGAGTCCCTCCTTACATCAGGTGCTCCATCAGCGGAGTCCCTCCTTACATCTGTGTCCCCATGAGCGGAGCCCCTCCTTACATCTGTGTCCCCATCAGCGGAGACCCTCCTTACATCTGTGTCCCCATCAGCGGAGCCCCTCCTTACATCTGTGTCCCCATCATCGGAGTCCCTCCTTACATCTGTGTCCCCATCAGCGGAGTCCCTCCTTACATCTGTGTCCCAAAGCCGAGTCCCTGTTTACATCTGTGGCCCCCTCGGAGCCCTTCCTTACATCTGTGTCCCCAGCGGTTCCCTTCCATACATCTGTGTCCCCAGCAGAATCCCTCCTTCAATCAGTCTCCCCATCATAGCCCCTCCTTACATCTGTGTCCTCAGTGAAGTCCTTCCTTACATCAGGTGTCCCCAGTGGAGTTCGTCCTTACATCAGGTGCCCCCAACAGAGTCCGTACTTACATCAGGTGCCACCAGCAGAGTGCCTCCTTACATCAGGTGCCCCAGCACAGTCCCTCCATACATTAGGTGCCCCCAGCAGAGTCCCTCCTTACATCAGGTGCCCCCAGCAGTGGAATCCCTCCTTACATCAAATACCCCCATCAGTGGAGTCCCTCCTTACATCTGTGTCCCCAGCAGCGCAGCCCCTCCTTACATCTGTGTCCCCATCAGCGGAGCTCTTCCTTCTATCTGTATCCCCATCAGCGAAGCCCCTCCTTACATCTGTGTCCCCAGCCGAGCCCTTCCTTACATCTGTGTCCGCAGTGGAGAACCTTCTATCATCTGTGTCCCTAGTGGAGTCCTTCCTTACATCAGGTGTCCCCAGCGGCATCTGTCCTTTCATCAGGTGACCCAGCAGAGTCCCTCCTTACATCAGGTGCCCCCAGCAAAGTCCCTCCTTACATCAGGTGCCCCCAGCAGAGACCCTCCTTACATTAAGTGCCCCCAGCAGAGTCCCTCCATACATCAGGTGCCCCCAGCAAAGTCCCTTCTTACATCAGGTGCCGCTAGCAGCGGAATCCCTCCTTACATCAAGTACCCCCATCAGCGGAGTCCGTCCTTACATCAGGTGCCCCTTTGGCGGAGTCTCTCCTTACATCTGTGTTCCCATCAGCGGAGTCCCTCCTTACATCTGTGTCCCCATCAGCGCAGTCCCTCCTTACATCTGTGTCAATGACAGCAGAGCCCCTCCTTACATCTGTGTCCCCATCAGCGGAGCTCCTCCTTACATCTGTGTCCCTATCAGCGGAGCCCCTCCTTACACATGTGTCCCCGGCAGAGCCCCTCCTTACATCTGTGTCCCCAGCGGAGTCCCTCCTTACATTAGGTGTCCCCAGCGGAGCACGTCCTTACATCAGGTGACCCTGGATAGTCTGTCCTTACCTCAGGTGCCCCCAGCAGATTCCCTCCTTACATCAGGTGCCCCAGCAGAGTCCCTCCATACATCTGTGTCCCCATCAGCGGAGTCCCTCCTTACATCTGTGTCCCCATCAGCGGAGTCCCTCCTTACATCTGTGTCCCCATCAGCGGAGTCCCTCCTTACATCTGTGTCCCAAAGCCGAGTCCCTGTTTACATCTGTGGCCCCCTCGGAGCCCATCCTTACATCTGTGTCCCCAGCGGTTCCCTTCCATACATCTGTGTCCCCAGCAGAATCCCTCCTTCAATCAGTCTCCCCATCCTAGCCCCTCCTTACATCTGTGTCCTCAGCGGAGTCCTTCCTTACATCAGGTGTCCCCAGTGGAGTCCGTCCTTACATCAGGTGCCCCCAACAGAGTCCGTACTTACATCAGGTGCCACCAGCAGAGTCCCTCCTTACATCAGGTGCCCCAGCACAGTCCCTCCATACATTAGGTGCCCCCAGCAGAGTCCCTCCTTACATCAGGTGCCCCCGGCAGTGGAATCCCTCCTTACATCAAATACCCCCATCAGTGGAGTCCCTCCTTACATCTGTGTCCCCAGCAGCGCAGCCCCTCCTTACATCTGTGTCCCCATCAGTGGAGCTCTTCCTTACATCTGTATCCCCATCAGCGAAGCCCCTCCTTACATCTGTGTCCCCAGCAGGGCCCCTCCTTACATCTGTGTCCGCAGTGGAGAACCTTCTAACATCTGTGTCCCCAGCGGAGTCCCTCCTTACATCAGGTGTCCCCAGCGGCATCTGTCCTTTCATCAGTTGCCCCCAGCAGAGACCCTCCTTACATCAAGTGCCCCCAGCAGAGTCCCTCCATACATCAGGTGCCCCCAGCAAAGTCCCTAATTATATCAGGCGCCGCTAGCAGCGGAATCCCTCCTTACATCAAGTACCCCCATCAGCGGAGTCCCTCCTTACATCAGGTGCCCCATCAGCGGAGTCCCTCCTTACATCTGTGTCCCCATCAGTGAAGTCCCTCCTTACATCTGTGTTCCCATCAGCGGAGTCCCTCCTTACATCTGTGTCCCCATCAGCGCAGTCCCTCCTTACATCTGTGTCCCTGACAGCAGAGCCCCTCCTTACATCTGTGTCCCCGTCAGCAGAGCCCCTCCTTACATCTGTGTCCCCATCAGCGGAGCCCCTTCTTACATCTATGTCCCCATCAGTGGAGCTCCTCCTTACATCTGTGTCCCCATCAGTGGAGCCCCTCCTTACATCTGTGTCCCAAACAGAGCCCCTCCTTACATCCGTGTCCGCAGTGCAGCCTCTCCTTACATCTGTGTCCCCAGTGGAGTCCCTTTTTACATCTGTGTCCCCAGCGGAGCCCATCCTTTTATCTGTGTCCCCAGTGGAGCAAATCCATACATCTGTTTCCCCATCGGAATCCCTCCTTACATCAGTGTCCCCAGAAGAGCCCCTCCTTACATCTGTGTCCTCAGCAGAGTCCCTCCTTACATCAGGTGTCCCCAGCTGAGTCCGTCCTTACCTCAGCTGCACCCAGCAGAGTCCCTCCTTACATCAGGTGCCCCCAACAGAGTCCCTCTATACATAAGGTGTCCCAGCGGAGTCCCTCCTTACATCAGGTGCCCCCAGCAGAGTCCCTCCTTACATCAGGTGCCACCAGCAGAGACCCTCCTTACATCAGGTGCCCCCAGCAATGTCCCTCCATACATCAGGTTCCCCCAGCAGAGTCCCTTCTTACATCAGGTGCCCCAGGAGAGTCCCTTCTTACATCAGGTGCCCCAGCAGCAGAATCCCTCCTTACATCAAATACCCCCATCAGTGGAGTTCCTCCGTACATCAGGTGCCCCCATCAGCGGAGTCCCTCCTTACATCTGTGTCCACATCAGTGAAGTCCCTGCTTACATCTGTGTCACCATCAGCGCAGCCCCTCCTTACATCTGTGTCCCCATCAGCGGAGCTCTTCCTTACATCTGTATCCCCATCAGCGAAGCCCCTCCTTACATCTGTGTCCCCAGCAGAGCCCCTCCTTACATCTGTGTCCGCAGTGGAGAACCTTCTAACATCTGTGTCCCCAGCGGAGTCCCTCCTTACATCAGGTGTCCCCAGCGGCATCCGTCCTTTCATCAGGCGACCCAGCAGAGTTTGTCCTTAAAACAGGTGCCCCCAGCAGAGTCCCTCCTTACATCAGGTGCCCCCAGCAAAGTCCCTCCTTACATCAGGTGCCCCAGCAGAGACCCTCCTTACATCAAGTGCCCCCAGCAGAGTACCTCCAAACATCAGGTGCCCCCAGCAAAGTCCCTTCTTACATCAGGTGCCGCTAGCAGCGGAATCCCTCCTTACATCAAGTACCCCTATCAGCGGAGTCCCTCCTTACATCAGGTGCCCCATCAGCGGAGTCCCTCCTTACATCTGTGTCCCCATCAGTGGAGTCCCTCCTTACATCTGTGTTCCCATCAGCGGAGTCCCTCCTTACATCTGTGTCCCCATCAGCGGATTCCCTCCTTACATCTGTGTCCCTGACAGCAGAGCCCCTCCTTACATCTGTGTCCCCGTCAACAGAGCCCCTCCTTACATCTGTGTCCCCATCAGCGGAGCCCCTTTTTACATCTGTGTCCCCATCAGTGGAGCTCCTGCTTACATCTGTGTCCCTATCAGCGGAGCCCCTCCTTACATCTGTGTCCCCAGCAGAGCCCCTCCTTACATCTGTGTCCCCAGCGGAGTCCCTCCTTACATTAGGTGTCCCCAGCGGAGCATGTCCTTACATCAGGTGACCCTGGATAGTCTGTCCTTACCTCAGGTGCCCCCATCAGAGTCCCTCCTTACATCAGGTGCCCCAGCAGAGTCCCTCCATACATCTGTGTCCCCATCAGCGGAGTCCCTCCTTACATCTGTGTCCCCATCAGCGGAGTCCCTCCTTACATCTGTGTCCCCATCAGCGGAGTCCCTCCTTACATCTGTGTCCCCATCAGCGGAGCCCCTCCTTACGTCTGTGTCCCCGTCAGCAGAGCCCCTCCTTACATCTGTGTCCCCATCAGCACAGCCCCTCTTACATCTGTGTCCCCTTCAGCGGAGCTCCTCCTTACATCTGTGTCCCCATCAGTGGAGCCCCTCCTTACATCTGTGTCCCAAGCAGAGCCCCTCCTTACATCTGTGTCCCCAGTGGAGCCCATCCATACATCTGTGTCCCCATCGGAATCCCTCCTTACATCAGTGTCCCCAGAGGAGCCCCTCCTTACATCTGTGTCCTCAGCAGAGTCCCTCTTTACATCAGGTGTCCCCAGCTGAGTCCGTCCTTACATCAGCTGCCCCCAGCAGAGTCCCTCCTTACATCAGGTGCCCCCAACAGAGTCCCTCCATACATAAGGTGTCCCCAGCGGAGTCCCTCCTTACATCAGGTGCCCCCAGCAGAGTCTATTCTTACATCAGGTGCCCCAGCAGCAGAATCCCTCCTTACATCAAGTACCCCCATCAGTGGAGTCCCTCCGTACATCAGGTGCCCCATCAGCGGAGTCCCTCCTTACATCTGTGTCCCCATCAGCAGAGTCCCTCCTTACATCTGTGTCCCCATCAGCGGAGTTTCTCCTTACATGTGTCCCCATCAGTGGATTCCCTCCTTACATCTGTCTCTCTGACAATGGAGCCCCTCCTTACATCTGTGTCCCCGTCAGCAGAGCCCCTCCTTACATCTGTATCCCCATCAGTGGAGCCCCTCCTTACATCTGTGTTCCCAGCGGAGCCCCTCCTTAAATCTGTTTCCGCAGTGGAGCCCTTTCTTACATCTGTGTCCCCAGCGCAGTCCCTCCTTACATCAGGTGTCCCCAGTGGAGTCCATCCTTACATCAGGTGACCCAGCAGAGTCCCTCCTTACATCAGGTGATCCAGCAGAGTCCCTCCATACATCTGTGTCCCCATCAGCAGAGTCCCTCCTTACATCTGTGTCCCTATTAGCGGAGTCCCTCCTTCCATCTGTGTCCCCATCAGCGGAGTCCCTCCTTACTTCTGTGTCCCCAGCTCAGTCCCTCCTTACATCAGGTGCCCCCAGCAGAGTCCCTCCTTACATCAGGTGCCCCCAACAGAGTCCCTCCATACATTAGGTGTCCCCAGCAGAGACCCTCCTTACATCAGGTGCTCCCAGCAGAGACTCTCCTTACATCAGGTGCCCCCAGCAGAGTCCCTCCATACATCAGGTTCCCCCAGCAGAGTCCCTTCTTACATCAGGTGCCCCAGCAGAGTCTATTCTTACATCAGGTGCCCCAGCAGCAGAATCCCTCCTTACATCAAGTACCCCCATCAGTGGAGTCCCTCCGTACATCAGGTGCCCCCATCAGCGGAGTCCCTCCTTACATCTGTGTCCCCATCAGCAGAGTCCCTCCTTACATCTGTGTCCCCATCAGCGGAGTTTCTCCTTACATGTGTCCCCATCAGTGGATTCCCTCCTTACATCTGTCTCTCTGACAATGGAGCCCCTCCTTACATCTGTGTCCCCGTCAGCAGAGCCCCTCCTTACATCTGTATCCCCATCAGCGGATCCCCTCCTTACATCTGTGTTCCCAGCGGAGCCCCTCCTTAAAACAGTTTCCGCAGTGGAGCCCTTTCTTACATCTGTGTCCCCAGCGGAGTCCCTCCTTACATCAGGTGTCCCCAGCGGAGTCCATCCTTACATCAGGTGACCCAGCAGAGTCCCTCCTTACATCAGGTGATCCAGCAGAGTCCCTCCATACATCTGTGTCCCCATCAGCAGAGTCCCTCATTACATCTGTGTCCCTATTAGCGGAGTCCCTCCTTCCATCTGTGTCCCCATCAGCGGAGTCCCTCCTTAATTCTGTGTCCCCAGCTCAGTCCCTCCTTACATCAGGTGCCCCCAGCAGAGTCCCTCCTTACATCAGGTGC
This sequence comes from Lithobates septentrionalis, assembly GCA_037952835.1. Classification (NCBI taxonomy): domain Eukaryota; kingdom Metazoa; phylum Chordata; class Amphibia; order Anura; family Ranidae; genus Lithobates; species Lithobates septentrionalis. The sequence goes on along the minus strand of JBBDGP010001187.1, from coordinate 2,776,544 downwards.
CCCCAACAGAGTCCCTCCATACATTAGGTGTCCCCAGCAGAGACCCTCCTTACATCAGGTGCTCCCAGCAGAGACTCTCCTTACATCAGGTGCCCCCAGCAGAGTCCCTCCATACATCAGGTTCCCCCAGCAGAGTCCCTTCTTACATCAGGTGCCCCAGCAGAGTCTATTCTTACATCAGGTGCCCCAGCAGCAGAATCCCTCCTTACATCAAGTACCCCCATCAGTGGAGTCCCTCCGTACATCAGGTGCCCCCATCAGCGGAGTCCCTCCTTACATCTGTGTCCCCATCAGCAGAGTCCCTCCTTACATCTGTGTCCCCATCAGCGGAGTTTCTCCTTACATGTGTCCCCATCAGTGGATTCCCTCCTTACATCTGTCTCTCTGACAATGGAGCCCCTCCTTACATCTGTGTCCCCGTCAGCAGAGCCCCTCCTTACATCTGTATCCCCATCAGCGGATCCCCTCCTTACATCTGTGTTCCCAGCGGAGCCCCTCCTTAAAACAGTTTCCGCAGTGGAGCCCTTTCTTACATCTGTGTCCCCAGCGGAGTCCCTCCTTACATCAGGTGTCCCCAGCGGAGTCCATCCTTACATCAGGTGACCCAGCAGAGTCCCTCCTTACATCAGGTGATCCAGCAGAGTCCCTCCATACATCTGTGTCCCCATCAGCAGAGTCCCTCCTTACATCTGTGTCCCTATTAGCGGAGTCCCTCCTTCCATCTGTGTCCCCATCAGCGGAGTCCCTCCTTACTTCTGTGTCCCCAGCTCAGTCCCTCCTTACATCAGGTGCCCCCAGCAGAGTCCCTCCTTACATCAGGTGCCCCCAACAGAGTCCCTCCATACATTAGGTGTCCCCAGCAGAGACCCTCCTTACATCAGGTGCTCCCAGCAGAGACTCTCCTTACATCAGGTGCCCCCAGCAGAGTCCCTCCATACATCAGGTGCCCCAGCAGAGTCCCTTCTTACATCAGGTGCCCCAAGCAGAGTCCCTTCGGACATCAGGTGCCCCCAGCAGCGGAATCCCTCCTTACATCAAGTACCCCCATCAGCGGAGTCCCTCCTTACATCGGGTGCCCCTATCAGCAGAGTCATACCTTACATCTGTGTCCCAATCAGCGGAGTCTCTACTTACATCTGTGTCCCCATAAGCGCAGTCCCTCCTTACATCAGTGTCACCATCAGTGGAGTCCCTTATTACATCTGTCTCCCTGTCAGTGGAGCCCCTCCTTACATCGGTGTCCGCATCAGCAGAGCCCCTCCTTACATCTGTATCCCCATCAGCGGAGCCCCTCCTTACATCTGTGTCCCCATCAGCGGAGCTCCTCCTTATATCTGTGTCCCTATCAGCGAAGCCCCTCCTTACATCTGTGTCCCCAGCAGAGCCCCTCCTTACATCTGTGTCCGCAGTGGAGCCCCTTCTTACATCTGTGTCCCCAGCGGAGTCCCTCCTTACATCAGGTGTCCCCAGCAGAGTCCGTCCTTACATCAGGTGACCCAGCAGGGTCCCTCCTTACATCAGGTGCCCCAGCAGAGTCCCTCCATACATCTGTGTCCCCATCAGCGGAGTCCCTCCTTACATCTGTGTCCCATCAGCAGAGTCCCTCCTTACATCTGTGTCCCCATCAGAGGAGTCACACCTTATATCTGTGTCCCCACCAGCGGAGTTCCTCCTTACATCTGTGTCCCCATCAGCGGAGTCCTTCATTACATCTGTGTTCCCAGCGGAGTCCCTCCTTACATCAGTGTCCCCATTGGAGCATGTCCTTACATCTGTGTCACCAGCGGAGCCCCTCCTTACATCTGTGTACCCAGTGGAGTGCCTCCTTACATTAGTGTCCCCAGCGGAGCCTCATCTTACATCTGTGTCCTCATTGGAATCCCTCCTTACATAAGTGTCCCCAGAGGAGCCCCTCCTTACATCTGTGTCCCCAGCGGAGTCCCTCCTTACATCTGTGTCCCCATCAGCAGAGTTCCTCCTTACATCTGTGTCCCCAACAGTGGAGTCCCTCCTTACATCTGTGTCCCCATCAGCAGAGTCCTTCCTTACATCTGTGTTCCCAGCGGAATCCCTCCTTACATCAGTGTCCCCAGCGGAGCACGTCCTTACATCTGTGTCCCCAGCGGAGCCCTTCCTTACATCTGTGTCCCCAGCGGAGTGCCTCCTTAGATTAGTGTCCCCAGCAGAGCCTCTCCTTACATCTGTGTCCCCAGCAGAGTCCCTTTTTACATCTGTGTCCCCAGCGGAGCCCCTCCTTTACATCTGTGTCCCCAACGGAGCCCCTCTTTACATCTGTGTCCCCAGCGGAGTGCCTTCTAACAACAGGTGTCCCCAGCGGAGTCCGTCCTTACGTCAGGTGACCCAGCAGGTTCCCTCCTTACATCAGGTGCCCCAGCAGAGTCCCTCCATACATCTGTGTCCCCATCAGCGGAGTACCTCCTTACATCTGTGTCCCCATCAGCGGAGTCCCTCCTTACATCTGTGTCCCCATCAGCTGAGTCAGCCCTAATATCTGTGTCCCCACCAGCGGAGACCCTCCCTACATCTGTGTCCCCATCAGCGGAGTCCTTCCTTACATCTGTGTTCCCAGCGGAGTCCCTCCTTACATCAGTGTCCCCAGCGGAGCCCCTCCTTACATCTGTGTCCCATCAGCGGAGTCCCTCCTTACATCTGTGTCCCCATCAGCGGAGTCCATCCTTACATCTGTGTCCCCATCAGAGGAGTCACCCCTTATATCTGTGTCCCCACAAGCGGAGTTCCTCCTTACATCTGTGTCCCCATCAGCAGAGTCCCTCCTTACATCTGTGTCCCCATCAGCGGAGTTTCTCCTTACATGTGTCCCCATCAGTGGATTCCCTCCTTACATCTGTCTCTCTGACAATGGAGCCCCTCCTTACATCTGTGTCCCCGTCAGCAGAGCCCCTCCTTACATCTGTATCCCCATCAGCGGATCCCCTCCTTACATCTGTGTTCCCAGCGGAGCCCCTCCTTAAAACAGTTTCCGCAGTGGAGCCCTTTCTTACATCTGTGTCCCCAGCGGAGTCCCTCCTTACATCAGGTGTCCCCAGCGGAGTCCATCCTTACATCAGGTGACCCAGCAGAGTCCCTCCTTACATCAGGTGATCCAGCAGAGTCCCTCCATACATCTGTGTCCCCATCAGCAGAGTCCCTCATTACATCTGTGTCCCTATTAGCGGAGTCCCTCCTTCCATCTGTGTCCCCATCAGCGGAGTCCCTCCTTAATTCTGTGTCCCCAGCTCAGTCCCTCCTTACATCAGGTGCCCCCAGCAGAGTCCCTCCTTACATCAGGTGCCCCCAACAGAGTCCCTCCATACATTAGGTGTCCCCAGCAGAGACCCTCCTTACATCAGGTGCTCCCAGCAGAGACTCTCCTTACATCAGGTGCCCCCAGCAGAGTCCCTCCATACATCAGGTTCCCCCAGCAGAGTCCCTTCTTACATCAGGTGCCCCAGCAGAGTCTATTCTTACATCAGGTGCCCCAGCAGCAGAATCCCTCCTTACATCAAGTACCCCCATCAGTGGAGTCCCTCCGTACATCAGGTGCCCCCATCAGCGGAGTCCCTCCTTACATCTGTGTCCCCATCAGCAGAGTCCCTCCTTACATCTGTGTCCCCATCAGCGGAGTTTCTCCTTACATGTGTCCCCATCAGTGGATTCCCTCCTTACATCTGTCTCTCTGACAATGGAGCCCCTCCTTACATCTGTGTCCCCGTCAGCAGAGCCCCTCCTTACATCTGTATCCCCATCAGCGGATCCCCTCCTTACATCTGTGTTCCCAGCGGAGCCCCTCCTTAAAACAGTTTCCGCAGTGGAGCCCTTTCTTACATCTGTGTCCCCAGCGGAGTCCCTCCTTACATCAGGTGTCCCCAGCGGAGTCCATCCTTACATCAGGTGACCCAGCAGAGTCCCTCCTTACATCAGGTGATCCAGCAGAGTCCCTCCATACATCTGTGTCCCCATCAGCAGAGTCCCTCCTTACATCTGTGTCCCTATTAGCGGAGTCCCTCCTTCCATCTGTGTCCCCATCAGCGGAGTCCCTCCTTACTTCTGTGTCCCCAGCTCAGTCCCTCCTTACATCAGGTGCCCCCAGCAGAGTCCCTCCTTACATCAGGTGCCCCCAACAGAGTCCCTCCATACATTAGGTGTCCCCAGCAGAGACCCTCCTTACATCAGGTGCTCCCAGCAGAGACTCTCCTTACATCAGGTGCCCCCAGCAGAGTCCCTCCATACATCAGGTGCCCCAGCAGAGTCCCTTCTTACATCAGGTGCCCCAAGCAGAGTCCCTTCGGACATCAGGTGCCCCCAGCAGCGGAATCCCTCCTTACATCAAGTACCCCCATCAGCGGAGTCCCTCCTTACATCGGGTGCCCCTATCAGCAGAGTCATACCTTACATCTGTGTCCCAATCAGCGGAGTCTCTACTTACATCTGTGTCCCCATAAGCGCAGTCCCTCCTTACATCAGTGTCACCATCAGTGGAGTCCCTTATTACATCTGTCTCCCTGTCAGTGGAGCCCCTCCTTACATCGGTGTCCGCATCAGCAGAGCCCCTCCTTACATCTGTATCCCCATCAGCGGAGCCCCTCCTTACATCTGTGTCCCCATCAGCGGAGCTCCTCCTTATATCTGTGTCCCTATCAGCGAAGCCCCTCCTTACATCTGTGTCCCCAGCAGAGCCCCTCCTTACATCTGTGTCCGGAGTGGAGCCCCTTCTTACATCTGTGTCCCCAGCGGAGTCCCTCCTTACATCAGGTGTCCCCAGCAGAGTCCGTCCTTACATCAGGTGACCCAGCAGGGTCCCTCCTTACATCAGGTGCCCCAGCAGAGTCCCTCCATACATCTGTGTCCCCATCAGCGGAGTCCCTCCTTACATCTGTGTCCCATCAGCAGAGTCCCTCCTTACATCTGTGTCCCCATCAGAGGAGTCACACCTTATATCTGTGTCCCCACCAGCGGAGTTCCTCCTTACATCTGTGTCCCCATCAGCGGAGTCCTTCATTACATCTGTGTTCCCAGCGGAGTCCCTCCTTACATCAGTGTCCCCATTGGAGCATGTCCTTACATCTGTGTCACCAGCGGAGCCCCTCCTTACATCTGTGTACCCAGTGGAGTGCCTCCTTACATTAGTGTCCCCAGCGGAGCCTCATCTTACATCTGTGTCCTCATTGGAATCCCTCCTTACATAAGTGTCCCCAGAGGAGCCCCTCCTTACATCTGTGTCCCCAGCGGAGTCCCTCCTTACATCTGTGTCCCCATCAGCAGAGTTCCTCCTTACATCTGTGTCCCCAACAGTGGAGTCCCTCCTTACATCTGTGTCCCCATCAGCAGAGTCCTTCCTTACATCTGTGTTCCCAGCGGAATCCCTCCTTACATCAGTGTCCCCAGCGGAGCACGTCCTTACATCTGTGTCCCCAGCGGAGCCCTTCCTTACATCTGTGTCCCCAGCGGAGTGCCTCCTTAGATTAGTGTCCCCAGCAGAGCCTCTCCTTACATCTGTGTCCCCAGCAGAGTCCCTTTTTACATCTGTGTCCCCAGCGGAGCCCCTCCTTTACATCTGTGTCCCCAACGGAGCCCCTCTTTACATCTGTGTCCCCAGCGGAGTGCCTTCTAACAACAGGTGTCCCCAGCGGAGTCCGTCCTTACGTCAGGTGACCCAGCAGGTTCCCTCCTTACATCAGGTGCCCCAGCAGAGTCCCTCCATACATCTGTGTCCCCATCAGCGGAGTACCTCCTTACATCTGTGTCCCCATCAGCGGAGTCCCTCCTTACATCTGTGTCCCCATCAGCTGAGTCAGCCCTAATATCTGTGTCCCCACCAGCGGAGACCCTCCCTACATCTGTGTCCCCATCAGCGGAGTCCTTCCTTACATCTGTGTTCCCAGCGGAGTCCCTCCTTACATCAGTGTCCCCAGCGGAGCCCCTCCTTACATCTGTGTCCCATCAGCGGAGTCCCTCCTTACATCTGTTTCCCCATCAGCGGAGTCCATCCTTACATCTGTGTCCCCATCAGAGGAGTCACCCCTTATATCTGTGTCCCCACAAGCGGAGTTCCTCCTTACATCTGTGTCCGCATCAGCGGAGTCCTTCCTTACATCTGTGTTCCCAGCGGAGTCCCTCCTTACATCAGTGTCCCCAGTGGAGCACGTCCTTACATCTGTGTACCCAGCGGAGCCCCTCCTTACATCTGTGTCACCAGCGGAGTGCCTCCTTACATTAGTGTCCCCAGTGGAGCCTCTCCTTACATTTGTGTCCCCATTGGAATCCCTCCTTACATAAGTGTCCCCAGAGGAGCCCCTCCTTATATCTGTGTCCTCAGCGGAGCCCCTCCTTACATCTGTGTCCCCAGCAGAATCCCTCCTTACATCTGTGTCCCCATCAGCGGAGTCCCTCCTTACATCTGTGTCCCCAACAGTGGAGTCCCTCCTTACATCTGTGTCCCCATCAGCAGAGTCCTTCCTTACATCTGTGTTCCCAGCGGAGTCCCTCCTTACATCAGTGTCCCCAGCGGAGCACGTCCTTACATCTGTGTCCCCAGTGGAGCCCCTCCTTACATCTGTGTCCCCAGCAGAGTCCCTTTTTACATCTGTGTCCCCAGCGGAGCCCCTCCTTTACATCTGTGTCCCCAATGGAGCCCCTCTTTACATCTGTGTCCCCAGCGGCGTGCCTTCTTACAACAGGGGTCCCCAGCGGAGTCCCTCCATACATCTGTGTCCCCATCAGCGGAGTCCCTCCTTACATCTGTGTCCCATCAGCGGAGTACCTCCTTACATCTGTGTCCCCATAAGCGGAGTCCCTTCTTACATCTGTGTCCCCATTAGCTGAGTCACCCCTTACATCTGTGTCCCCATCAGCGGAGTCCTTCCTTACGTCTGTGTTCCCAGCGGAGTCCCTCCTTACATCAGTGTCCCCAGCGGAGCACGTCCTTACATCTGTGTCCCCAGCGGAGCCCCTCCTTACATCTGTGTCCCCAGCAGAGTGCCTCCTTACATTAGTGTCCCCAGCGCAGCCTCTCCTTACATCTGTGTCCCCAGTGGAGTCCCTTTTTACATCTGTGTCCCCAGCGGAGCCCATCCTTACATCTGTGTCCACAGCGGAGCCCCTCCATAAATCTGTGTCCCCATTGGAATCCCTTCTTACATCAGTGTCCCCAGAGGAGCCCCTCCCTACATCTGTGTCCTCAGCAGAGTCCCTCCTTACATCTGTGTCCCCAGCGGAGTGCCTCCTTACATTAGTGTCTCCAGCGGAGCCTCTCCTTACATCTGTGTCCCCAGTGGAGTCCCTTTTTACATATGTGTCCCCAGCGGAGCCCATCCTTACATCTGGGTCCCCAGCGGAGCCCCTCCATACATCTGTGTCCCCATCAGAATCCCTCCTTACATCAGTGTCCCCAGAGGAGCCCCTCCATACATCTGTGTCCTCAGCAGAGTCCCTCCCTACATCAGGTGTCCCCAGCGGAGTCCGTCCTTACATCAGGTGCCCCCAGCAAAGTCCCTCCATACTTTAGGTGTCCCCAGCAGAGTCCCTCCTTACATCAGGTGCCCCCAGCAGAGTCCCTCCTTACATCAGGTGCCCCCAGCAGAAACCCTCCTTACATCAGGTGCCCCCAGCAGAGTCATCCATACATCAGGTGCCCCCAGCAGAGTCCCTTCTGACATCAGGTGCCCCCAGCAGCGGAATCCCTCCTTACATCAGGTTCCCCCATCAGTGGAGTCCCTTCTTACATCAGGTGCCCCTATCAGCGGAGTCCCTCCTTACATCTGTGTCCCCATCAGAGGAGCTATTCCTTACATCTGTGTCCCTAACAGCGGAGCCGCTCAGTACATCTGTGTCCCCAGCAGAGCAACTCCTTACATCTGTGTCCGCAGTGGAGCCCCTTCTTACATCTGTGTCCCCAGCAGAGTCCCTCCTTACATCAGGTGTCCCCTGCGGAGTCTGTCCTTACATCAGGTTACCCAGCAGAGACTGTCCTTACATCAGGTGCCCCCAGCAGAGTCCCACCTTACATCAGTTACCAAAGCAAAGTCCCTCCATACATCTGTGTCCCCGTCAGCAGAGTCCCTCCTTACATCTGTGTCCCCATCAGCGGAGTCCCTCCTTACATCTGTGTCCCCATCAGCAGAGTCCCTCCTTACATCTGTGTCCGCATCAGCAGAGTCCTTCCTTATATCTGTGTTCCCAGCAGAGTCCCTCCTTACATCAGTGTCCCCAGCGGAGCCCCTCCTTACATCTGTGTTCCCAGCGGAGCTCCTCCACATATATGTGTCCCCAGCGAAGCTCCTTAAATCTGTGTCCCCAGCAGAGTCCCTTTTTACATCTGTGTCCCCAGCGTATCCCATCCTTACATCTGTGTCCCCAGCGGAGCCCCTCCTTACATCTGTGTCCCCATCGGAGTCCCTCCTTAAATCAGGTGTCCCCAGCGGAGTCCATCCTTACATTAGATGCCCCCAGTGGAGTCTGTCCTTACATCAGGTGCTTCCAGCATAGTCCGTCCTTACATCAGATGACCCAGCAGAGTCCCTCCTTACATCACGTGTCCCCAGCAGAGACCCTCCTTACATCAGGTGCCCCCAGCAGAGTCCCTTCATACATCAGGTGTCCCAGCAGAGTCCCTTCTCACACCAGCAGCGGAATCCCTCCTTAAATCAGGTACCCCCACCAGCAGAGTCCCTCCTTACCTCAGGCACCCCATCAGTGGAGTCTGTCCTTACATCTGTGTCCCCATCAGTGGAGCCCCTCCTTACATCTGTGTCCCCATCAGCGGAGCCCCTTTCTTACATCTGTGTGCCCATCAGCGGAGCCCCTTTCTTACATCTGTGTCCCCATCATCGGAGTCCCTCCTTACATCTGCGTCCCCATCAGTGGAGTCCCTCCTTACATCTGTGTTCCCAGCAGAGCCCCTCCTTACACCTGTGTCCCCAGCGGAGTCCCTTTTTATACCTGTGTACCCAGCGGAGCCCATCCTAACATCTGTGTCCCCAGCGGAATCCCTCCTTACATCAGTGTCCCCAGGAGAGCCCCTCCTTACATCTGTGTCCTCAGTGGAGACCCTCCTCACATCAGGTGTCCCCAGCGGAGACCGTCCTTATATCAGGTGCCCCAGCGGACTCCGTCCTTACATCAGGTGCCCTCAGCAGACTGTCCATACATCAGGTGATCCAGCAAAGTCCGTCTTTACATCAGGTGCCCCCAACAGTGTCCGTCCTTACGTCAGGTGCCCCCACCAGAGTCCCTCCTTACATCAGGTGCCCCCAGCAGAGTCCCTCCATACATTATGTGCCCCCAGCAGAGTCCTTCCTACCATCAGGTGCCCCCAGCAGAGTCCCTCCTTACATCAGGTGCCCCAGCAGAGTCCCTTCTTACATCAGGTGCCCCCAGCAGTGGAATCCCTCCTTACATCAAGTACCCCCATCAGCGTAGTTCCTCCTTACATCTGTGTCCCTGTCAGCAGAGCCCCTCTTTACATCTGTGTCCCTGTCAGCAGAGCCCCTCCTTACATCTGTGTCCCCATCAGTGGAGCCCCTCCTTACATCTGTGTCCCCATCAGTGGAGCTCGTGCTTACATCTGTGTCCCCATCAGCAGAGCCCCTTATTATATCTGTGTCCCCAGCAGAGCCCCTCCTTACATCTGTGTCCGCAGTGGAGCACCTTCTTACACCTGTGTCCCCAGCGGAGTCTCTCCTTACATCAGGTGTCCCCAGTGGACTCCGTCCTTACATCAGGTGACCCAGCATAGTCCCTCCATACATCTGTGCCCCATCGGCGGAGTATCTCCTTACATCTCTGTCCCCATCAGCGGAGTCCCTCCTTACATCTGTGTCCCCATCAGCGGAGTCCCTCCTTACATCTGTGTCCCCACCAGCGGAGTCCCTCCTTCCATCTGTGTCCCCATCAGCGGAGTCCTTTCTTACATCTGTGTTCCCAGCAGAGTCCCTCCTTACATCAGTGTCCCCAGCGGAGCCCCTCCTTACATCTGTGTCCCCAGCGGAGCCCCTCCTTACATCTGTGTCCCCAGCGGAGCCTCTCCTTACATCTGTGTCCCAAGCGAAGTCCCTTTTTAAATCTGTGTCCCCAGCGGAGCCCATCCTTACATCTGTGTCCCCAGCGGAGCCAATCCTTACATCTGTGTCCCCAGCGGAGCCCCTCCTTACACCTCTGTCCCCAGCGGAGTCCCTTTTTATACCTGTGTCCCCAGCGGAGCCCATCCTAACATCTGTGTCCCCAGCGGAATCCCTCCTTACATCAGTGTCCCCAGCAGAGCCCCTCCTTACATCTGTGTCCTCAGTGGAGTCCCTCCTCACATCAGGTGTCCCCAGCGGAGTCCATCCTTACATCAGGTGCCCCAGGGGACTCCGTCCTTACATCAGGTGCCCCCAACAGAGTCCGTCCTTACATCAGGTAACCCAGCAGAGTCCGTCCTTACATCAGGTGCCCCCAACAGTGTCCATCCTTACATCAGGTGCCCCCAGCAGAGTCCCTCCTTACATCAGGTGCCCCCAGCAGAGTCCCTCCATACATTAGTGCCCCCATCAGAGTTCTTCCTACCATAAGGTGCCCCCAGCAAAGACCCTGCTTACATCAGGTTCCCCCATCAGAGTCCCTTCTTACATCAGGTGCCCCCAGCAGTGGAATCCCTCCTTACATCTGTGTCCCTGTCAGCGGAGCCCCTCTTTACATCTGTGTCCCTGTCAACAGAGCCCCTCCTTACATCTGTGTCCCCATCAGTGGAGCCCCTCCTTACATCTGTGTCCCCATCAGCAGAGTCCCTCCTTACATCTGTGTCTCTGTCAGCGGAGAACCTCCTTTCATCTGTGTCCCCATCAGAGGAGCTATTCCTTACATCTGTGTCCCTATCAGCGGAGCCGCTCCTTACATCTGTGTCCCCAGCAGAGCAACTCCTTACATCTGTGTCTGCAGTGGAGCCCCTTCTTACATCTGTGTCCCCAGCGAAGTCCCTCCTTACATCAGGTGTCCCCTGCGAAGTCTGTCCTTACATCAGGTTAGCCAGCAGAAACTGTCCTTACATCAGGTGCCCCAAGCAGAGTCCCACCTTACATCAGGTACCCCAGCAGAGTCCCTCCATACATCTGTGTCCCCGTCAGCGGAATCCCTCCTTACATCTGTGCCCCCATCAGTGGAGTCCCTCCTTACATCTGTGTCCCCATCAGCAGAGTTCTTCCTTACATCTGTGTTCCCAGCAGAATCCCTCCTTACATCAGTGTCCCCAGCGGAGCCCCTCCTTACATCTGTGTTCCCAGCGGAGTCCCTCCATATATCTGTGTCCCCAGCAGAGTGCCTCCTTACATTAGTGTCCCCAGCGGAGCTCCTTAAATTTGTGTCCCCAGGGGAGTCCCTTTTTACATCTGTGTCCCCAGCGGAGCCCATCCTTACATCTGTGTCCCCAGCGGAGCCCCTCCATACATCTGTGTCCCCATCGGAATCCCTCCTTATATAAGTGTCCCCAGAGGAGCCCCTCCTTACATCTGTGTCCCCAGCCGAGCCCCTCCATACATCTGTGTCCCCATCGGAATCCCTCCTTATATAAGTGTCCCCAGAGGAGCCCCTCCTTACATCTGTGTTCTCAGTGGAGTCCCTCCTTAAATCAGGTGTCCCCAGCGGAGTCCATCCTTACATCAGGTGCCCCCAGTGGAGTCCGTCCTTACATCAGGTGCTTCCAGCAGAGTCGGTCCTTACATCAGGTGACCCAGAAGAGTCCGTCCTTATATCAGGTGCCCCCAGCAGAGTCCCTCCTTACATCACGTGCCCCCAGCAGAGACCCTCCTTACATCAGGTGCCCCCAGCAGAGTCCCTTCATACATCAGGTGTCCCAGCAGAGTCCCTTCTTACATCAGGTGCACCCAGCAGTGGAATCCCTCCTTAAATCAGGTACCCCACCAGCGGAGTCCCTCCTTACCTCAGGTGCCCCATCAGTGGAGTCCCTCCTTACATCTGTGTCCCCATCAGCGTAGTTCCTCCTTACATCTGTGTTCCCAGCAGAGTCCCTCTTTACATCAGTGTCCCCAGCGGAGCCTCTCCTTACACCTGTGTCCCCAGCGGAGTCCCTTTTTATACCTGTGTCCCCAGCGGAGCCCATCCTAACATCTGTGTCCCCAGCGGAATCCCTCCTTACATCAGTGTCCCAAGCAGAGCCCCTCCTTACATCTGTGTCCTCAGTGGAGTCCCTCCTCACATTAGGTGTCCCCAGCGGAGACCGTCCTTACATCAGGTGCCCCCAGCGGACTCCGTCCTTACATCAGGTGCCCCCAGCAGACCGTCCTTACATCAGGTGACCCAGCAGAGTCCGTCCTTACATCAAGTGCCCCCAACAGTGTCCGTCCCTATGTCAGGTGCCTCCAGCAGAGTCCCTCCTTACATCAGGTGCCCCCAGCAGAGTCCCTCCATACATTAGGTGCCCCCAGCAGAGTCCTTCCTACCATTAGGTGCCCCCAGCAGAGTCCCTCCTTACATCAGGTGCCCCCAGCAGAGTCCCTTCTTACATCAGGTGCCCCCAGCAGTGGAATCCCTCCTTACATCAAGTACGCCCATCAGCGGAGTCCCTCCTTACATCTGTTCCCCTGTCAGTGGAGCCCCTCTTTACATCTGTGTCCCTGTCAGCAGAGCCCCTCATTACATCTGTGTCCCCATCAGTGGAGCCACTCCTTACATCTGTGTCCCCATCAGTGGAGCTCGTGCTTACATCTGTGTCCCATCAGCAGAGCCCCTCCTTATATCTGTGTCCCCAGCAGAGCCTCTCCTTACATTTGTGTCCGCAGTGGAGCCCCTTCTTACACCTGTGTCTCCAGCGGAGTCCCTCCTTACATCAGGTGTCCCCAGTGGAGTCTGTCCTTACATCAGGTGACCCAGCAGAGTCCCTGCTTACATCATGTGCCCCAGCAGAGTCCCTTCATACATTTGTGCCCCATCAGCGGAGTCTCTCCTTACATCTCTGTCCCCATCAGCGGAGTCCCTCCTTACATCTGTGTCCCCATCAGCGGAGTCCCTCCTTACATCTGTGTCCCCATCAGTGGAGTCCCCCTTATATCTGTGTCCCCACCAGCGGAGTCCCTCCTTCCATCTGTGTCCCCATCAGCGGAGTCCTTCCTTACATCTGTGTTCCTAGCGGAGTCCCTCCTTACATCAGTGTCCCCAGCGTAGCCCCTTCTTACATCTGTGTCCCCAGCGGAGCCCCTCCTTACATCTGTGTCCCCAGCGGAGAGCCTCCTTACATTAGTTTTCCCAGCGGAGCCTCTCCTTACATCTGTGTCCCAAGCGGAGTCCCTTTTTACATCTGTGTCCCCAGCGGAGCCCATCCTTACATCTGTGTCCCCAGCGGAACCCCTCCTTACACCTGTGTCCCAAGCGGAGTCCCTTTTTATACCTGTGTCCCCAGCGGAGCCCATCCTAACATCTGTGTCCCCAGCGGAATCCCTCCTTACATCAGTGTCCCCAGCAGAGCCCCTCCTTACATCTGTGTCCTCAGTGGAGTCCCTCCTCACATCAGGTGTCCCCAGCGGAGTCCGTCCTTACATCAGGTGCCCCCAGCAGAGTCTGTCCTTACATCAGGTGACCAAGCAGAGTATGTCCTTACATCAGCTGCCCCCAACAGTGTCCGTCCTTACATCAGGTGCCCCCAGCAGAGTCCCTCCTTACATCAGTTGCCCCCAGCAGAGTCCCTCAATACATTAGGTTCCCCCAGCAGAGTTCTTCCTACCATCAGGTGCCCCCAGCAGAGACCCTGCTTACATCAGGTGCCCCCAGCAGAGTCCCTTCTTACATCAGGTGCCCCCAGCAGTGGAATCCCTCCTTACATCAAGTTCTACCATCAGCGGAGTCCCTCCTTACATCTGTGTCCCTGTCAGCAGAGCCTCTCTTTACATCTGTGTCCCTGTCAGCAGAGCCCCTCCTTACATATGTGTCCCCATCAGTGGAGCCCCTCCTTACATCTGTGTCCCCATCAGTGGAGCTCTTGCTTACATCTGTGTCCTCATCAGCGGAGCCCCTCCTTTCATCTGTGTCCCCAGCAGAGCCCCTCCTTACATCTGTGTCCGCAGTGGAGCCCCTTCTTACATCTGTGTCCCCAGCAGAGTCCCTCCTTACATCAGGTGTCCCCAGTGGAGTCCGTCCTTACATCAGGTGACCCAGCAGAATCCCTGCTTACAGTGCCTTGCGAAAGTATTCGGCCCCCTTGAACTTTTCAACCTTTTGCCACATTTCAGGCTTCAAACATAAAGATATAAAATTTTTATTTTTTGTGAAGAATCACCAACAAGTGGGACACAATTGTGAAGTGGAACGAAATCTATTGGATTGTTGAAACTTTTTTAACTAATAAAAAAATGAAAAGTGGGGCGTGCAAAATTATTCGGCCCCCTTGCATTAATACTTTGTAGAGCCACCTTTTGCTGCGATTACAGCTGCAAGTCGCTTGGGGTATGTCTCTATCAGTTTTGCACATCGAGAGACTGAAATTCTTGCCCATTCTTCCTTGCAAAACAGCTCGAGCTCAGTGAGGTTGGATGGAGAGCGTTTGTGAACAGCAGTTTTCAGCTCTTTCCACAGATTCTCGATTGGAGTCAGGTCTGGACTTTGACTTGGCCATTCTAACACCTGGATACGTTTATTTGTGAACCATTCCTTTGTAGATTTTGCTGTATGTTTGGGATCATTGTCTTGTTGGAAGATAAATCTCCGTCCCATTTTCAAGTCTTTTGCAGACTCCAACAGGTTTTCATCCAGAATGGTCCTGTATTTGGCTGCATCCATCTTGCCCTTAATTTTAACCATCTTCCCTGTCCCTGCTGAAGAAAAGCAGGCCCAAACCATGAAGCTGCCACCACCATGTTTGACAGTGGGGATGGTGTGTTGAGTGTGATGAGCTGTGTTGCTTTTACGCCAAACATATCGTTTTGCATTGTGGCCAAAAAGTTCGATTTTGGTTTTATCGGACCAGAGCACCTTCTTCCACATGTTTGGTGTGTTGTGGAAAATTTTTATGTATGTTGTCAAATGCCCCCCAGTGTCAGTTTTGCTGCAATACTCTCATGTGAGGGTATTCGCACATACAGATGCTGGTGGAAGACCATTGGATGCGGAAACCTTCCGTGGACACGGCGGATCTGTTTGCTTTTTCAAGGATGTCTGTTTATGTCTCTCCAGGGACCTGGCCACTCCATGGCGACCACATTTCAACTCCTAAGTAAACAAGTTTGCGTACTTTGGGAACCATAGTATAACCTTACAATACTATAGCCCACCGGGCCATGGTATAGTACGGTTCGCATCACTGGTAGCAGTGGGAATGTTCACACGGTTGTGTTCAAAGCCATGTGCTTGCTGCATGGTTTTGCACACCACCATCTGCACACGTCACTACTGCTTTTCTATTTGATTATATGCATGTGTGTCATTGGTTCTTTTGAATGAATACAAGTGTCTGATTGGCTGATTCTGAAGTCAGCAGCCTCTTTTGTTATCCATGTGTTTAGTATAAATAAAAGCCACTTGGCTATTTTGCTCAGGATTTTACACGGAGCTTGAAGTGATACCAACGTCTGTTTGTGTTACTTGGAGAGATAAATGAGCGCGCTTTCCCGGCATTATATAAGAGAGCTTTTTGTGCTTTTAAGCGCAAAGAAATTATATGCTTATAGGGAGAAGCTTAGATTTTCCCCGACATTAATGGCGAGCCAGGTAGGAGGCCAACAGATCTTCTAAATTCAGCGGACCTCGAGGGGGAAGAGACCTCCAGAACCAGAACCAGCAAAGGCCGGCCTATGGTAAGACAACCATACTTCAAGTTTTTTGAACATTTTTGCTGTTCTGTGTTTGGGATCTTGATTCTCTGTCCGCTGTATGAGGTAAGATCTGCCAGGCAAAGAACCTTATGTTTTTGTTTTTTTGTCGCTCTCTGTATAATGACGGGACTTTTATTGTAGGTTATACTTTTGTCATTGTAAGTAGGTCTATTAATTGGGGAAGCACCTATATTTAAATCCTCTATAGGTCCCATTTAATACAAACCTAAAGTGAATGTTGTGTATGACTGAGCAGGCTGTGTAATTGTATGCGGTGTGTGACTGAGCAGGCTGTGTAATTGTATGCTGTGTGATATGTTTGTGATGTATATGAGAAATAGAAATGGATGAATTGTGATTTTTACCTTTGTATGGGACCAAGTCACATGTCCCCATAAGTGTAAAAATATTTTTAAAGGGTTTGGTTTTAAGTTGAAATGCCTGTCGCATATCCAAGTGCCCATGTATTGTTGGGACATCACAATAGGAGCTGTTTACACCCTGTGGGGGGGTCTCAGCTTTCTAGGTAATAACATGGGGGGAGTTTCTGTTGACTTTCTAACTCTCAGAGTTAAATATTGTGTTGTATTTGCGACAAGAGTGTATTGTTTAAGACTTTTTTCATGTTTTATGTAACTTTGGCGTTTTGGATATATTACATAATTGCATGGTTCGTGGGGTTTGAGTGGAGACATCAGTCCATCCTGAGTGTGGGTATGTGTCTGCTGTTGTCCCTGTGCATTGTGTCTCATTGAGATGCTCATATTAGTTTAAAGGTACCCATATAGCGCCATCGGTTTGTGCAGGGCTCCACGCGTGCATCGTATGCTCACGTCGGTCCCTGCCCTCAGGGAGCCCGCAGTCCGGGGTCCCCGGTTTGCATTCATGTACTAGGGCCAATTTTGGATGGAGGCCAATTGGCCTGCCAGCAAGTCTTTGGAGTGTGGGAGGAAACCGGAGTGCCCGGAGGAGACCCACGCAGGCGCAGGGAGGACATGCAGAGACCGGGCGGGTGGTGTCATGGTTGGAATTCAAGCCAGCTGCCCTTTTTGCTGCTGGGCAGGGGGGCTAACCACTACACCACTGTGCCACCCAATATTGTTTAGTTAAATATGCCTATATTTCAGTATAGGCCCTAATTGACATAGCCTAAAGTGTTTGTCTAGGGATAAGTGTTAATATTGGTGACTCAATTGGTGTCTCAATTGTATAGTCAGTTTTTGTAGGAAGAAATCCTGGTTTGTCTTGTTATTTGTTAATGTCGGCCATTTTTCTGTAGTCCGGGTTTCATTCACCATTTTGCCGTGGACCATTTTTCAATTGCTGCAACTGCCTTTTTGTTTCTGCTGATTTTAGTCTCGAGCAAAATATCTCTGGTTTTGTACTGAATTCTAGTTCCAGTAGAATCATTTAGTTTTTATTCCAGTTGTTTTAAAGAAGTTTATGTTTCTAGTGAAGAAATCTCGATTTTGGCAGGATCAACAACTAAATTTCATGTGTTAATGGTGCCATTTTGTTTGTGGTTTGCAGTGGAAGGGAAAAGACTTTGGTCCTCCTTCAGCTGTCTTTTTGCAGGAGTTTCAGTTTTTGGCTTTTGTTACACTGTTGTGTGGTATTTCGGTCAAAACTTGTGGTTTGACTTCCCAGGGGATATGTGAGTCAAGGGGGATTCCCTCCCATTTGCAATATGGGGGCTTATTCCACCCACTCCTGGACAAAAGTTTTTAGTTGTTGATGTTAGCCATAGAATTTTCTAATGTCTTGATAGACAAAATATGAAGCTATTTGAGGCTTCCCCTCCCCCTCCCTCTTCCTACTCAGGTGTGCAACAGGAAGTTGGTGGGAGGGGCTTGGGGTCTTTTGACTTGTGTTTGGAAGGACGAAATCATTTTTATTTTTAAATTAAATTAAGGTTTATACTGAAATACAGTTTTGGGTAGAGAGCAAACAGGAGGCATCCAAGTTATTGTTGTAATATCGAGGTACAGATAGAAGCCATAATATTGTTTTGAATAGTGGAGGATTTCATGGTGTTTTTGTAGTTGTCGGACGAACATGTTTAGAAGGCTGTATATCGTGAGACTTGTCGGGCCGTGTATAATAGTCGGAATTCCAGTTCCCGATTGTAGTAGCATAAACGTGAGGAGTAGTACGCTAACAGCCCCGCTCAGGCCATGTATAATAATCGGAATGCGGGGGTCGATTATGGTGATAAAGGCGCAAATCATAATCGCTCCGAAAATAAAGCGCAGGGTTCTCTGGACGCAGAGTTCGCCAAAAAAGCGATTTGAATCATCATGGGCAATGGGTCGTCCATGTACCCCAGTCAGACAGCTACATAATACATGAAATCTGAGTTCTGATGAAAAGGCCATTAAACCCCAGAAAGATTGACATAGGTGGTCCAAGGATACTATTTTGGGTATCCCTCTGGAGTTGATGTAGCGCGACTGTGGCTTCATAAATCTGTAATGTTGAGTGAGTTGATGGATGCGTAGTACACGTTTGTGTGATTAAAAATACACAGGCCTATTTTTGAACTTTGTGTGGCTGGTCCATGCAAAGATTTCGAGATGCTCTCGTGCTTTTCAAATAGTATTCTTTTCTATCGCTAAAAGAGTGAAGGCAGCATTCCATCTGGTCGTTTTAATTTTTTTCATTTTTCGTTTTTGGGAACTATAAAATATCTCCCCCACATTTGTATCTAAATGTTTGCCTTTGTTTTATTGTTTGTATATGGTAACAAGATGTTTGAACCTACCGCGACAGCCCTCTTGCGTGTCGCGGCTGTTGTATTTTAAGTAAAAACGTGAAATTAAGACTTACAGAGGGTTTAGTTATTATCGGTTTTGTGGAATGTCAGTGACAATTTACCAATGTACATGAATGTTGTATTGTTTAGCATTCTTTGAAGGATAGAGTAATAACTTTTGTTTATAAGTATCTTTTCAGGTCCGAAGAGTTTCTGGAAGTGTGTGTACAGGTGTATAAGAAGGTAAAAGTATCATAGGCTATTTCACTGTTTTATTCTGCACCATTCTAAACCCTGCATGTCTTCCTCCAGTTTGTAATGAGGAGGGAAGAAAAGGGGGGATGAGAGTGGTGAGAATAACACATTTTTCAAACCAACAATACTAACCTTTGTAATTCTAACCAAGTTTGTGCCAAGACTGTCTTTCGTTGATGGAATTTGAATCAGCAAGCTGCAGTCTGGTGAAAGAGGCTCCCATCCCAGATGCTAAGAACCTTTTTGTCACTGGTTCCAGGTATTACACCCCAGATGGTAAGCCACGCACAGGTTATTCAGTGACCACAGTCCCGATGTCTGGGTTATTGTCATATGAGGTTTGTTTGAAGGTCAACCAAAAACAGAATTGTACTTTCCTCATTAGCTGTCACCTACATTCTCAGCTGATGGGGTGGGTGCAATCACTGTAACATGAACTTCAAAAGGTCCACCACAGGGTTCATGAGTCCATCCTGGACCCTGACACAATAACCAGTTTACATTCTTTCCAACCAGGTGACTGGGTCATTGTAAAGAAGCTTGAGGGATGAGACCACGCCAGCCACTGCAAGAAGCTGATCAACCACAAAGAGTAGAGAAGTATCTTCGTTAATTTATATTTTTTGTTTAATAAATTTTGGCAAGAGTAACTATGAAAAGCATCCCAACTGGCTAAGAAAGAGAACAGGACACATGGTCGGGTATTAGTGCCCCAGCGATGACGGCGGTACATGATATATGTGACGTTCATATTGGTGTGAGGAGCTTTGACAGACTAGTAAAATCCAAACAAACACCTGTCAAAAGAACTTAACAAAACATTTCTAGAGGGTAAAATGAATTATAATTTTAACAATAGCTCTGGTTCTTGCCAGCTTTGGTATCAGGATAACTAGGTAGCCCACAAGTGTGCTTCAACTGTAGTTTGGTATTAATACGGATCTACAGCTTATAAGGTTATTCCCCTAAGGCAAGAGGTTCATGTGTGCTGGTGAAACTCGTCCCAGCATCTTATGTCGCGGCCGATCGTGAGGATCTGATGGCGCGAGAGAAGGTAAGAATGGCAGGGACAGCTGGAAGGGAATTGCTTGTACACGATGGGGGCTTGAGCTTATGAAACGCTTGAACAATTTCTCATCCATAGAGGATGGGATGTTTCATCTAACTGTTGAATCTACAAGGAAGTTCCCACAGTCCAAAGGTTTCTGGGAATTCATAAGTAAAGATTGTTATATCTGGACCGGGGATAGTAGTGACAAGGTTCAGGCCCATATGGATAAGGTTTAGATCCCTACAAGGCAAAGCCAGAGCTATAGCTAGTGAAGGTTGAAATCCTTTTTAAGGGTTTGGGAATCGTTGGGGATTTAATTTTTATCTTGCAGCGGATCATAGTGAAGGAAGTAGGGGTATATATACTCATGTTTCTGTTTCTATTCCTTCTATATGCCATGATGAGGTGCTCCTGTTGCCTGATTGGACGCGTGACCAGAGCCCGAGCAGATGACCACATCTTCCCTGATGAGATGCCCCGAAGCCCAACCCACGTACAAGACACAGAGGATCCCAGACCGACCAGCGATTACTACAGCTCACCATGTCGTGTCCTCCTTACAAGTCATTCCTCCTGAAGAACAGAATCTACAAGTCAAGCCGTGTTTTCCTTTTTTATGGACTCATATGCACTGTAAGGACTGATACATTTCCACATGTAAGAAGTAGATCAAGATTCATCGAGGGACACATGGGAGGATATGACAAAGAGGAGGAGCTGTTGTGGAAAATTTTTATGTATGTTGTCAAATGCCCCCCAGTGTCAGTTTTGCTGCAATACTCTCATGTGAGGGTATTCGCACATACAGATGCTGGTGGAAGACCATTGGATGCGGAAACCTTCCGTGGACACGGCGGATCTGTTTGCTTTTTCAAGGATGTCTGTTTATGTCTCTCCAGGGACCTGGCCACTCCATGGCGACCACATTTCAACTCCTAAGTAAACAAGTTTGCGTACTTTGGGAACCATAGTATAATCATACAATACTATAGCCCACTGGGCCATGGTATAGTACAGTTCGCATCACTGGTAGCAGTGGGAATGTTCACACGGTTGTGTTCAAAGCCATGTGCTTGCTGCATGGTTTTGCACACCACCATCTGCACACGTCACTACTGCTTTTCTATTTGATTATATGCATGTGTGTCATTGGTTCTTTTGAATGAATACAAGTGTCTGATTGGCTGATTCTGAAGTCAGCAGCCTCTTTTGTTATCCATGTGTTTAGTATAAATAAAAGCCACTTGGCTATTTTGCTCAGGATTTTACACGGAGCTTGAAGTGATACCAACGTCTGTTTGTGTTACTTGGAGAGATAAATGAGCGCGCTTTCCCGGCATTATATAAGAGAGCTTTTTGTGCTTTTAAGCGCAAAGAAATTATATGCTTATAGGGAGAAGCTTAGATTTTCCCCGACAGGTGTGTCTCCCAGGTGGCTTGTGGCAAACTTTAGACGAGACTTTTTATGGATATCTTTGAGAAATGGCTTTCTTCTTGCCACTCTTCCATAAAGGCCAGATTTGTGCAGTGTACGACTGATTGTTGTCCTATGGACAGACTCTCCCACCTCAGCTGTAGTTCTCTGCAGTTCATCCAGAGTGATCATGGGCCTCTTGGCTGCATCTCTGATCAGTCTTCTCCTTGTCTGAGCTGAAAGTTTAGAGGGACAGCCAGGTCTTGGTAGATTTGCAGTGGTCTGATACTCCTTCCATTTCAAAATGATCGCTTGCACAGTGCTCCTTGGGATGTTTAAAGCTTGGGAAATCTTTTTGTATCCAAATCCGGCTTTAAACTTCTCCACAACAGTATTACGGACCTGCCTGGTGTGTTCCTTGGTCTTCATGATGCTCTCTGCGCTTTCAACAGAACCCTGAGACTATCACAGAGCAGGTGCATTTATACAGAGACTTGATTACACACAGGTGGATTCTATTTATCACCATCAGTCATTTAGGACAACATTGGATCATTCAGAGATCCTCGCTGAACTTCTGGAGTGAGTTTTCTGCACTGAAAGTAAAGGGGCCGAATAATTTTGCACACACCACTTTTCAGTTTTTTATTTGCTAAAAAAGTTTAAAATATCCAATAGATTTCGTTCCACTTCACAATTGTGTCCCACTTGTTGGTGATTCTTCACAAAAAATTAAAATTTTATATCTTTATGTTTGAAGCCTGAAATGTGGCAAAAGGTTGAAAAGTTCAAGGGGGCCGAATACTTTTGCAAGGCACTGTACATCATGTGCCCCAGCAGAGTCCCTCAATACATCTGTGCCCCATCAGCGGAGTCCCGCCTTACATCTCTGTCCCCATCAGCAGAGTCCCTCCTTACATCTGTGTCCCCATCAGCGGAGTCCCTCCTTACATCTGTGTCCCCATCAGCGGGGTCCCCC
Source organism: Lithobates septentrionalis (assembly GCA_037952835.1). Taxonomy (NCBI): domain Eukaryota; kingdom Metazoa; phylum Chordata; class Amphibia; order Anura; family Ranidae; genus Lithobates; species Lithobates septentrionalis. The sequence continues at coordinate 2,754,281 of JBBDGP010001187.1, read as the reverse complement.
CCTTATATCTGTGTCCCCACCAGCGGAGTCCCTCCTTCCATCTGTGTCCCCATCAGCGGAGTCCTTCCTTACATCTGTTTTTCCAGCGGAGTCCCTCCTTACATCAGTGTCCCCAGCGGAGCCCCTCCTTACATCTGTGTCCCCAGTGGAGCCCCTCCTTACATCTGTCTCCTCAGCGGAGAGCCTCCTTACATTAGCGGAGCCTCTCCTTACATCTGTGTCCCAAGCGGAGTCCCTTTTTACATCTGTGTCCCCAGCGGAGCCCATCCTTACATCTGTGTCCCAAGCAAAGTCCCTTTTTACATCTGTGTCCCCAGCGGAGCCCATCCTTACATCTGTGTCCACAGCGGAGCCCCTCCATACATCTGTGTCCCCAGCGGAATCCCTTCTTACATCAGTGTCCCCAGCAGAGCCCCTCCTTACATCTGTGTCCTCAATGGAGTCACTCCTTACATCAGGTGTCCCCAGCGGAGTCCATCCTTACATAAGGGGCCCTCAGTGGAGTCCGTCCTTACATCAGGTGCCCCAGCAGAGTCCGTGCTTACATCAGGTGACCTAGCAGAGTCCGTCCTTACATCAGGTGCCCACAACAGAGTCCGTCCTTACGTCAGGTGCCCCCAGCATTGTCCCTCCTTACATCATGTGCCCCCAGCAGAGTCCCTGCATACATCAGGTGCCCCCAGCAGAGTCCGTGCTTACATCAGGGGACTCAGCAGAGTCCTTCCTTACATCAGGTGCCCACCACAGAGTCCCTCCTTACATCAGGTGCCCCCAGCAGAGTCCCTCCTCACATCAGGTGCCCCCATCAGAGTCCCTCCATACATCAGGTGCCCCCAGCAGAGTCCCTTCTTACATCAGTTTCCCCCAGCAGTGGAATCCCTTCTTACATCAAGTACCCCATCAGCGGAGTCTCTCCTTACATCAGGTGCCCCATCAGTGGAGTCCCTCCTTACATCTGTGTCCACATCAGCAGAGTCCCTTCTTACATCTGTGTCCCCATCAGTGGAGTCCCTCCTTACATCTGTGTCCCCATCAGCGGAGTCCCTCCTTACATCTGTTTCCCTGTCAGCGGAGCCCCTCCTTATATCTGTGTCTCCGTCAGCAGAGCCCCTCCTTACATCTGTGTCCCCATCAGTGGAGCTCCTCCTTACATCTGTGTCCCCATCAGCGGAGCCCCTCCTTACATCTGTGTCCCTAGCAGAGTCCCTCCTTACATCTGTGTCCGCAGTGGAGCCCCTTCTTACATCTGTGTCCCCAGCGGAGTCCCTCCTTACATCAGTTGCCCCATCAGCGGAGTCCCTCCTTACATCTGTGTCCCCATCAGCGGAGTCCCTCCTTACATCAGTGTGCCCATCAGCGGAGTCCCTCCTTACATCTGTGTCCCCATCAGCGGAGCCCCTCCTTACATCTGTGTCCCTATCAGCGGAGCCCCTCCTTACATCTGTGGCCCCATCAGCAGAGTCCCTCCTTACATCTGTGTTCCCATCAGTGGAGTCCCTCCGTACATCTGTGTCCCTGTCAGTGGAACCCCTCTTTACATCTGTGTCCCCATCAGTGGAGCCCCACCTTACATTTGTGTCCCCATCAGCGGAGTCCCTCCTTACATCTGTGTTCCCAGCGGAGTCCTTCCTTACATCAGTGTCCCCAGTGGAGCTCCTCCTTACATCTGTGTCCCCAGTGGAGTTCCTCCTTACATCTGTGTCCCCATCAGCGGAGTCCCTCCTTACATCATGTGCCCCCAGCAGAGTCCCTCCATACATTAGGTGCCCCCAGCAGAGCCCCTCCTTACATCAGGTGCCCCCAGCAGAGTCCCTCCTTACATCAGGTGCCTCCAGCAGAGTCCCTTCATACATCAGGTGCCCCCAGCAGAGTCCCTTCTTTCATCAGGTGCCACTAGCAGCAGAATCCATTCTTACATCAAGTACCCCCATCAGCGGAGACCCTCGTTACATCAGGTGCCCCCATCAGCGGAGTCCCTCCTTACATCTGTGTTCCCATCAGTGGAGTCCCTCCTTACATCTGTGTCCCCATCAGCAGTGTCCCTCCTTAAATCTGTGTCCCTGTCAACGGAGCCCCTCCTTACATCTGTGTCCCCGTCAGCGGAGCTCCTCCTTACATCTGTGTCCCCATCAGCGGAGCCCCTCCTTACATCTGTGTCCCCAGCAGAGCCCCTCCTTATATCTGTGTCTGCAGTGGAGCCCCTTCTTACATCTGTGTCCCCAGCGGAGTCCGTCCTTACATCAGGTGACCCAGCAGAGTCTGTCCTTACATCAGGTGCCCCCAACAGAGTCCCTCCTTAGATCAGGTGCCCCAGCAGAATCCCTCCATACATCTGTATCCCCATCAGTGCAGACCCTCCTTACATCTGTGTCCCCATCAGTGGAGTCCCTTCTTACATCTGTGTCCCCATCAGCGGAGTCCCTCCTTACATCTGTGTCCCCATCAACGGAGTCTTTCCTTACATCTTTGTTGCCAGCGGAGCCCCTCCTTACATCTGTGTCCCCAGCGGAGCCCCTCCCTACATCTGTGTCCCCTGCGGAGTGTTTCCTTACATCTGTGTCCCCAACGGAGCCTCTCCTTACATATGTGTCCCCAGCGGAGTCCCTTTTTACATCTGTGTCCCCATCAGCGGAGTCCCTCCTTACATCTGTGTCCCTGTCAGCGGAGCCCCTCCTTACATCTGTGTCCCCATCAGCGGAGTCCCTTTTTACATCTGTGATCCCAGCGGAGTCCCTCCTCCCATCAGTGTCCCCAGCGGAGCCCCTCCTTACATCTGTGTCCCCAGCGGATTCCCTCTCTACATCAGTGTCCCCAGCGGAGCCTCTCTTTACATCTGTGTCCCCAGCGGAGTCCCTCCTTACATCTGTGTCCCCATCAGCGGAGCCCCTCCCTACATCTGTGTCCCCATCAGCGGAGTCCTTCCTTACATCTGTGTTCCCAGCGGAGTCCCTCCTTACATCAGTGTCCCCAGCGGAGCCCCTCCTTACATCTGTGTCCCATCAGTGGAGTCCCTCCTTACATCTGTGTCCCCATCAGCGGAGTCCCTCCTTACATCAGTGTGCCCATCAGCGGAGTCCCTCCTTACATCTGTGTCCCCATCAGCGGAGCCCCTCCTTACATCTGTGTCCCTATCAGCGGAGCCCCTCCTTACATCTGTGGCCCCATCAGCAGAGTCCCTCCTTACATCTGTGTTCCCATCAGCGGAGTCCCTCCGTACATCTGTGTCCCTGTCAGTGGAACCCCTCTTTACATCTGTGTCGCCATCAGTGGAGCCCCACCTTACATTTGTGTCCCCATCAGCGGAGTCCCTCCTTACATCTGTGTTCCCAGCGGAGTCCCTCCTTACATCAGTGTCCCCAGCGGAGCTCCTCCTTACATCTGTGTCCCCAGTGGAGTTCCTCCTTACATCTGTGTCCCCATCAGCGGAGTCCCTCCTTACATCATGTTCCCCCAGCAGAGTCCCTCCATACATTAGGTGCCCCCAGCAGAGCCCCTCCTTACATCAGGTGCCCCCAGCAGAGTCCCTCCTTACATCAGGTGCCTCCAGCAGAGTCCCTTCATACATCAGGTGCCCCCAGCAGAGTCCCTTCTTTCATCAGGTGCCACTAGCAGCAGAATCCATTCTTACATCAAGTACCCCCATCAGCGGAGACCCTCATTACATCAGGTGCCCCCGTCAGCGGAGTCCCTCCTTACATCTGTGTCCCCATCAGTGGAGTCCCTCCTTACATCTGTGTCCCCATCAGCAGTGTCCCTCCTTAAATCTGTGTCACTGTCAACGGAGCCCCTCCTTACATCTGTGTCCCCGTCAGCGGAGCTCCTCCTTACATCTGTGTCCCCATCAGCGGAGCCCCTCCTTACATCTGTGTCCCCAGCAGAGCCCCTCCTTATATCTGTGTCTGCAGTGGAGCCCCTTCTTACATCTGTGTCCCCAGCGGAGTTCGTCCTTACATCAGGTGACCCAGCAGAGTCTGTCCTTACATCAGGTGCCCCCAACAGAGTCCCTCCTTAGATCAGGTGCCCCAGCAGAATCCCTCCATACATCTGTGTCCCCATCAGCGCAGACCCTCCTTACATCTGTGTCCCCATCAGCGCAGACCCTCCTTACATCTGTGTCCCCATCAGCGCAGACCCTCCTTACATCTGTGTCCCCATCAGTGGAGTCCCTTCTTACATCTGTGTCCCCATCAGCGGAGTCCCTCCTTACATCTGTGTCCCCATCAACGGAGTCCTTCCTTACATCTTTGTTGCCAGCGGAGCCCCTCCTTACATCTGTGTCCCCAGCGGAGCCCCTCCCTACATCTGTGTCCCCTGCGGAGTGTCTCCTTACATCTGTGTCCCCAACGGAGCCTCTCCTTACATATGTGTCCCCAGCGGAGTCCCTTTTTACATCTGTGTCCCCATCAGCGGAGTCCCTCCTTACATCTGTGTCCCTGTCAGCGGAGCCCCTCCTTACATCTGTGTCCCCATCAGCGGAGTCCCTTTTTACATCTGTGATCCCAGCGGAGTCCCTCCTCCCATCAGTGTCCCCAGCGGAGCCCCTCCTTACATCTGTGTCCCCAGCGGATTCCCTCTCTACATCAGTGTCCCCAGCGGAGCCTCTCTTTACATCTGTGTCCCCAGCGGAGTCCCTCCTTACATCTGTGTCCCCAGCGGAGCCCCTCCTTAGATCTGTGTCCCCAGCAGAGTCCCTCCTTACATTAGTGTTCCCAGCGTAGCCCCTTCTTACATCTGTGTCCCCAGCGGAGTCCCTCCTTACATCTGTGCCCCCATTAGCAGAGCCGTGGCCTCCTTACATCTGTGTCCCCAGCAGCACAGCCCTCCTTCATGCAGCGTCGGTCTCTTCCCTTCAGCTGCAGCTAGTTCCTGTCTTTCTCCGTGTGTTCAGTGGAGAGGGGAGGGGCCTCCCCTCTCCACTTAACACAAGGGGTTTAGTCACCACGGCCATCTGAGAACAAAGCACCCGGCCATAGTGATTCACTACGGCCGCGGGGCGGAAGCTGCTCGGCATGATGGAATGCGCCGCAAAGCAGCTCCAAACCCCACCAATGAAGCGACGCCTCTGCAATCTCGTGTTGCATAGACGTGGCACTTCCCATAGTGCACTATGTCCACACACGGAACACAGTGGACTTAAGGACTTTTTTTTTTTTAAAGGGCCATGTTTAAATATTTTTTTTGTGACTGCCTTAGGGTGGCGCCCGGGCGTCCCCTATGGACGGGACGCCACTGGTATACAATATAGCCAAACATTTTTTGGATAGCACGGGGAAGGATTAGGAAGGGGGTGGAGACAAGGTTGGGGATCCTGGCTATGTTCGGCGATGTGCTGTGATGTTAGTGATTCCTAGGGACATTGTGGGTGCAACGGAAGCCTTAGAAATCCTTAGGGAATCAGTGACAGTGGGAAGCTATCATATTTAGAAGCAGTAGAAAAAAAGAGTATATACAGCAGTGGCGGCTCGTGAAGTTTTAGGATAGGGGGGTGCCAGACCCCGCCCTTCCTTTTTGACTCAGCCAACTTTGTGAAAACGGGCGTGGTTTCAGCAAAATAGTTGGCATGGAGTAAAGGGTGTGGCTCTAAAGAGGTGTGGTTAGCATCTGAGATGAACGAGGGATGGAGGGACAGCAGGCCCAGATCCTACACAGCAATAGAAATATGTGTATTCTACAAAGTTTAACAGCAGATAGAGATAGAGATCAGCAGATAGAGATACTCCAAACACCTGGTGTTAGCACTTCATTCATCCCGGCACCATGATTGTTATAGTGTCAGGATGATTGAAGCGCTTTATTTCTATTATTACATTGTAATATAAAATGAAATCATTCAACTCACCATAAGGCAGAATCACGTGTCCCCAGTGGAGTCCGTCCTTACATCAGGTGCCCCCAGCGGAGTCCGTCCTTACATCAGGTGTCCCCAGCGGAGTCCGTACTTACATCAGGTGCCCCCATCGGAGTCTGTCCTTACATTAGGTGCCCCCAGCAGAGTCCCTCCTTACATCAGGTGCCCCCAGCAGAGTCCATCCTTACATCAGGTGCACCGAGCAGAGTCCCTCCTTACATCAGGTGCCCCCAGCAGAGTCCCTCCTTACATCAGGTGCCCCCAGAAGAGTCCCTCCTTACATCTGGTGCCCCCAGCAGAGTCCCTCCTTACATCAGGTGCCTCCAGCACAGTCCCTCCATACATTAACTGCCCCCAGCAGAGTCCCTTCTTACATCAGGTGCCCCCAGCAGCGGAGTCTCTCCTTACATCAGGTGCCCCCATCAGCGGAGTCCCTCTTTACATCTGTGTCTCCATCCACGGAGTCCCTCCTTATATCTGGATTTGGATGTTGCCAAATTGCAGTGGGAGGAGCTTTAAGGATCATGGTTAAATAAAACAAAAACATTCTTGTACCCATAAAACAGTCTTAGGATGCTGTGCCACAAGTAAGAGTCTCACAAACATGTACAAACCCCAGCACAATCATTTAAAAAAAAAAACTCATTACGAATGCTTTTGCATACACTGAAAATAGTCAGAAAGTTGACGCTTTGTTTGAGCCGACCTTAAAGAAGACCTTCACTAGAAAAGTTACCAACTGCTTAGCAACCAGCAACTCTTAAGACAATGACTACTTTAGTGAGGAGTAAATTTCTAATGTACCATATAGTGCAGGACTTTGTTAACCTGGCCATACACAGTTAGTTTTCTCTTATTCAGCCAGCGGCCTGAATGAAAAAAAAATGAGGTGGATGGAGGAATTCCTTTCACCTTAAAGGGGTTGTAAAAGTTCATGTTTTTTCACCTTAATGCATCCTAAAAAAAACACCTGGCAGTCACCGGTCCCCTAGCCCCCCCCCCATTTTACTTACCTGAACCCCTTAATTCAGTCGGTGGGGAGGCACTGTTTCTCTCTCCACGGGCTCCCAGCTCTTGATTGGATAGATTGATACCTGCTGTTAATCAAATCCAATGACGCGGGCACCGGGGGGATGGGCCGAGTCCGGCATTCTGTGTCTATTGACCCAAATGCTGGACTCGGGAGCACGCGCGCAAGGTAACTTCTCGGAGGGGGTTATCAAATGTGCGGATGAGCTGCGAGAGCCACCGGGGGACCCCAGAAGAGCAGGTTCGGGGCCACTCTATGCAAAACGAGCTGCACAGTGGAGGTAAGTATGACATGTTTGATATTTAAAAAAAAACAAAAAACCTACCCTTACAATCACTTTAGGGGGTGGTTCACACTATAAAGGGCATGTTTTTGCGCATTCACATGTGGTGCACTGGAACACACAAAAAGTAAGGCAGGCATGATTTTTAAATTGCGCCACACTAAATTGCATGGTACTGCTGAACCATGTGTTTTGGTGGCCACAAACACACCCACATTTGCCAGATGTGTGAGGATACCATCAAGTATTATTGGCACCTGTGCATGTCTCTAGAGGTCCGCACATTTCTGTGTGGTGTGGGAAATGTGTACGTTTTTCACACTGCAAATAGTGTGAACCAGCACTCAGAAAAAGAAAATAAAGGATTTTGACTTCTGCTGTTAAAAAAAAAAAAAAAAACAACACAAATCAACGCAACACAATGCATAAAAAAGCACATCAACTCAATTGCATTCAAACAAAAATCAATTGGTGCTATACACAGTGCATGCGGTGCATGACAGCCAGGTGGAGGGGAGGCCAGCTTTCATGTAGTCAGTATGATCTGCTCAGACATGAAATCTACTCTGATCCCCTCATCTTAGCACTGTCAGAGGAAGGTATGATGTGCCATGCATAGCCCTGTATGGAGGAGGGGCGGGGAAAGGGTTAAATCCCAGGAATGAGGAAGGTCACATCAGAGGGGGCAGGGCTGGGTGTCCCTGGATACAAGCTTTATTGGCAGGATCCAAGAATCACCTGGGATGAGATGAGCAGCTGATCATTACCTGGGGAGGAGGTGAGCGGCCATCCTGCACTGTCCAACCGCCTGAATGCAGAAATATCTGACCGGGAAGGTGATGGAGGCATCCAGGACAGGACCTCACACCAGGCTCCACTCCAGGCTCAGCGGTTCTGCCCCGGCACACACAGCGGACACACTCAGGGCAAAGATGAGGAGGAGGGGGGCCCTGGAAAGACTGTCAACCCGGAAAATGCCATGTATACCTTGAGCTTTGCCCGAATCCGCTCAGCTGGGGAAAGTTCTAAGGAGGAGGGGCCAGAGAATCTGGCCACTTCTGATTGGTGATCTATGCGGCAACAGTTGGCCCAGCTCTGCAGAAGGGACAGACTGACTCCCGCTGATTGGGGGTGGAGATGGGAGTGTTCCTCCATTGCTTCAGTGTGTCAGGTATAGTGAGCGACGCAGCGGTCTGAAACCCGGGCACATGATTCAAAACCCGAACTGTCCAGGTGAATCCCAGACAGGTGGCAACACTAGACACATCACACTTACTGAAAGCTATGTCCCTTGTACTGATTTTCTGTTTTTATGGAATGGAACCACCAAAGTTGAAATATTGGAAAAATGTTGCATGGTATGACAATTTCTGATTTTTGCTTCAGCATACAGAGAGAAAATCCCCTAGGATTTAGCCATAGGCGTACCTAAAAAGTGGCAACTGAGCTATGTATATTATATTGTCTTAAACTATGATGAAAAAGCATATTGTCTTTGCAATGTCTAATACACAGTCATTTATACTTATTTACAACAGAAGAAATACAGATTTAAATCACAAAGGTAACTTACCAAGAAGCTTTAAGTCTCCATGAATCAACAGTTTCACAGCAGCCCTCTCTGTTGGTCTTTTCTGAATGCATGAACCCCAATTAGTTTTAGATGAATATTCCTAATGGTTATGAAGGTTTCTTATTTCATACAGTTGTGTAGAAACATATCTCATGAGTCAGTAGAATAACATGCAGTTTTTCCATATTGCTATATACTATATTCAGTTTGAATATATACAATATATCACATTACTAAACAGAAAAGGCAGGTACAGTTCAAGGTTGTGTTTATCTGTATGCTTAAAGAATAAAGTAGTTAAAATAAAAAAGGTAAACCTAATACATTACTGCCATCTAGTGCTTTCAATGTAAATACTGGAGAAAAAGGAATAGATGCAGCTACATAGATATTATTAATATGGGATGTAATATGTAAATGTATACAGTATAACTGTGAAATAGTATTTTAATATTCACTGATCTGTAATAGCTATTAGTAATTCACACATTTTAAAACTTCAATCTGGGGTTTACTTATTATTACACTATCCTCAATAATAAATGTAACACTCCCAGGCAAGGGGTATTTCACTGCCATTGAAAAGGGACCCTGGCTTAGCAGTTATGTATATCAGCACACAGCAGAGTGTAGATAAATTTACACAGAATGAGCCTAGAGGTAAGGTTTGGGGGGGGGGGGGCTGCACCTGCATTTGAGCGAGCAGCAACAGTTTCTCAGAGCTCCCGCCCTATGATCCTTTCTGACCATCCTGAACAGCTCCCCTGTTTCTTTTTTCCTGCCACAACTGGGCACACTCTCATCCACCATCAGCCCAGTCTCTCCTTGGCTTGGAACCGACAAGCCCAGTGTGATCAAATAGGGGAAAAAATGATTAGTGAGGATTGGTAGACCCACAATGGCACTGACTTGCTTACAGCCACAGCGGGACTAGCAGAAAAAAGCTGCAGCCCACTTGGAATGCTTTTACCGCACTCCAACTAAAGGAAGCCCACAGTTGACACTTGACAATAAACCGATACTGGACAAGGAGGTGGTGAGTGATCTGCAGCTCTCTGTATTCTGTGACATGCCTACATTTAGTGACTATACACTGAGCTCCAGAGCCATGGACATGATGGAGGAAGGTTGGTGATCCACCTGTGCTCAAAATCTGTGAGAGGCAGCCAGAACCTAGGGTCAGGTAAGTGAGCTTGAAGACACACTGTGAGGTATATAGCATATTCTACCAGGGTTGTAAACCTACAGGCCAAAAAATTAGACAATCTGGAAAATTGTTTACGTCAAAATAATATGTGATTTGTGGGCATTCCAAAGGAAGATGAAGGTAACAACCCTGTGCAATTTATAGAAGGATGGCTCTTTGACAAGGAGACACTGTCACCTCTGTTTGCTGTTAAGCAGGCTCCCTGGGTGCCCTCACAGCCACTACCACCTGGTAACATTCCAAATCCATTTTTATTCAAGCTACTAAATTATAAAGACTGTTATTCTCTGTCAAGCCAAAGACAAAGACGATATACAAATTAATGAGCCCAAAGTTTCAGTATTCCCGGATTTCCCTGCTGAGGTCCAGCAATGATTGAAATTCCAGGAGGTGACAAAATGCCTCTGAGACCTCCATCTACCAAGTGTTTACTCCCAAGCTATACTGCTAACAGGAGGGGTAGTAAAGACTGTTGCTATGTGGCCAGCCTATTTATGAGTTTGACTATCCTGCATCTATGAAATTAACTTGATTGGATTTACACCTCACTGGTTCATCCATCTATATGCTGTTGTTAATGTTTGCCATCTGTACGATTTAATCGCTAACATGTAGCCACACCACAATTGCTTCCATTTTTAATACATTTTTAATACATGTTTATTTTCGGATAAAACTTGCCTCATCTCTCTCTTTTATATTACAACCTCTACTTTTTATTTTTCAAGCTAACCAAGCTGCTTATATGTCCTGCCACTATGCAACATTTGTGAGCATTGTCTCCATTATTATACACTCTAATGTTTATTTCAAGATAAAACCTCACTTATCTCTCCCTCCCCTTACATTGCACCCTTACCAAGCTGCTTACAATCTGTCCAGCCACTGTTTAATTTTCATGGTTATTGTCTCTCAGAAACAACACTCTAATGTATATTTCAAGATAAAACTTGTGGGGGGCGGGGCATGGCGTGTGATCTCACTAGCTATTGGTCCACTCTGCTGCCAGGAAGTTTAGGTGATCTTGAGCCTCTGAGACATGGAGAGCACCCACAGCTGAGGAAGCTAGGTGGTTTTTCCAAAGCACAGCAAGGGGCTACAACAAAATGGCAGTGCCAGGGCTGCTGCTAGGGAGGAAGCTGGGGACCCACGGTGTAACCAGGCAGTGCAGACTGCAGAACAAGGGTACACCACCTCAGGCTCCTCAACACCATCAACCTGGAGCCCAGCCAAACTTAAAATGAGTGAATATGCAGCTTACTTTAACACCCTAGTTGATGCCCATGTGTCACACAGTGATTATTTGACCTAAGTTTAGGCTATACTTGCAGACCTGGGAGATCCCACTACAACAATTTAAAAATTCATGGTATCCCAGAAGCTATCGAACCTTCCCAGTTACAACACTACAGAGTTATCTACTAAAGGCAAATCCACTTTGCACTACTAGTGCACTTGAAAATGCACTGAAAGTGCACTTTCAAGTGCAGTCGCTGTAGATCTGAGGGGGACATGCAAGGAAAAAAAAACTGCATTTTAGCTAGCACATGATTGGATGATAAAATGAGCAGAGCTTTCCCTCATTTCAGATCTTCCCTTCAGATCTACAGCGACTGCACTTCCAAGTGCACTTTCAGTGCACTTGTAGTGCAAAGTGGATTTGCCTTTATGTCTGTTTTCAGGACCTTGTTTTTTAACTGTTTTTTGTATGTTCTACCTCGGTTTTGTTTGCCAGTTTTTTTACTCTATACCTTATGCTTGATGCTAGCTAGTTTGCTCCAAGGTGGGGCAGCACTTCTCTTATGTGTCATTCAGCTCCCTTTAGTTTTACAGCAGTGGCAGTGACTGCGTTGATCAAGATTATCCAATGGAGACCATCTTCCATAACCTTTTACACCTCACTTATTCCGCAGGCGACAAGTAGTAAGATACCATTCTAACACTCGCCATCTTTCAATAATGGGATTCAAAATTGTGTTCATCAATGCCCGGGGGCTGAGCCACCCGGCTAAATGATTTTAATTGTGGCCAGAGGCATGCAAAAATCACTTTGACAATGTATGTAACCAAGAAAACCACTTTTATCCTTATGCTACTCTCAAATGTAGTCACAAAGAGTTTCCTCGTATTTTTTTGGCTTGCACACCTGTGTAGAAAAGGGCGTAGTCTTTGCTATTAAGAATACACTATCTTGCATCTTACGGGATTCTGTGAAGGACGCTACATTATTCCTCTCTGTAAAATCAATGGTAAACCATATACACAGGTGGTGGCATACGCTACACCCCCCAACACCCATCAACTTCATTTCTTCTGCAAATTGTTTAAAACAATACCCAACAAGGGTCCTCCTTCCTAATTAAGTCCCATAACTCATCATTAAGGCCTGCATATCATACGAAGGATGTATACGATGCGTGGTACTGTCTCCATCCAAATGAAAAAAACTATACTACTTATACTCACGTTTAGACCTGTTTGTAGTGGATATGGTTGTTGCAATGGGTGCCCCCCTCATTTATCTCTAGTATAACATAGTCAGACCATGCAGTGATCACTATGATGATAGAAGAGGGGAACACTTATGCTCCCGAGTATGTATGGTGATGTAATTATTAAATTATTCAAACCTCTGAGTACAAAGCATTGCTGTCTCAACATCTCCAGGAATATTTCCTCTCCAACCTGTCCTCAGTCTCTGACACCTTTACCATCTGGAACAAATTGTTCAGGGGTATCATTATACAGTTCAGTGCAAGAACCAAGAAGCAGTAGCAATGATGTTTTACCACCGTCCTTGAGGCAATACGCATCTTGAAGTCTAAATACAAGTTGAACCCCGGTGAAGACCTTCTGTCTGTCACGTACCTGATAGGAGACTGAAATTACAAGGTCGACCTCTCTTGTATCTCCAGCCCTGGCCCCACTGAAGGTGGAACAAAGGATACCAAGAGACAGGAGGAACATGGGAGCGTGCAGATATTGATGGGAGAACTTGCAGCAGGAGATGAGGTCCCAAGGGGACTGGTGAACCAATGGATCAGGAACAGTAGTAAGGTTCATAAGTCTAGCCCAGGTTGAAGGGGCACTCCACTTATGCTGTTGGTTCAGGACATGCAGCTTGTCAGAGCACTCAGCAGACTTGAGGCAGGAACACTCAGCAGTGCACAGTACTGGTACAGCAGACAGCCAAGCAGGCACTTGAGCAGGACAGAAAGCCAGAATCAGAGACAGAAGCATAGTCACAGGAATAGCCTGGTTCTTCAACAGGCGAGCAGCGAGGTACCAAATCATGAGCAAAGTCAGGAACAGAGCCGGGTCAGGAATTAGCAACAGGTCAGAAGCAGAATCCAAGAATCAGGTCAGGAGCAAGCCGGGTCAGTAACAATGGAATCATACAGTATAAAGGCAGGACACAGGGAACAGCTGAAGATCAGTTAGCCCAGAACCCAGGCATGAGCATCCTTTAAATAGCCCATTTAGCGCCAGCAAGAAGTGTACATGTACATGCATTCAATCGTGAATTGTTGTGTGAATGCGCATATCTGCACACTAGATATCTCACAGGGATCCCCTGACACTGTCATTCCTGACCAAACTCCGACCCTAGAAACCTTTTGGGGAGAACAACATGACAAATACTTACGACAGTCAAAGCTACGCGTTTGGTAATGAAGCGAGGACATTTCTGGCCAATAGACTTAAAGGAGAAGTATAGCCAAAGCTTTTTTTATCTTCAAATGCAGCTTTCTTAGCCAAAATGAATTACAAACCCCTCATAGAAAAATCAATCAACGAGCTTAAACTTGTCTCACAATTTGAACTCTTTTGGCTTCCTTCAAAATGTTAATACTTTCCCAGATCATGTAACTAATCTATACTTTGCCCCCACCATTACCTGTAAAAAAGTAAAAAGCCTAGATGCTCCTATGCCTTAATAAGGACTAGCCTCATTTTGGATTTTAGGTGTTTACATGTTTAAAACAGTTTTTTTTTTTGCTAGAAAATTACTTAGAACCCCCAAACATTATATATTTTTTTTCTAACACCCTAGAGAATAAAATGGCAGTCAATACAATACTTTTTTTTGCACCGTATTTGCGCAGCGGTCTTATAAGCGCACTTTTTTTGGAAAAAAATCACCTTTTTGAATAAAAAAATAAGACAACAGTAAAGTTAGCCCAATTTTCCGCCCTCCTATGGTATGGAGATGGGTGGGGGCCATCTTAGCCTCACTCGTCTCCATACCCAGGAAGTGACAGGTCCCGATCGCCTCCGCCGCTACCGATGGCTCTGGTAAGCTGCGGAGGGCGCAGGAAAGCGACAGGAGGGGGTGGCACCTCTCCCGCCGCTGATAACGGTGATCTCGCGGTAAATCCGCTGCAGAGACCACCATTGTCGGAAACACGACCGGCTCCTGTAAAGATGGATACCTCAGTTGTGGCAGCAGCTGCTGCCGTTACCGAGATATCCACCTTCAAAGTTCCGACGTATATGTACAGGAGCTGGTTGGTAAGTGGTTAAGCATAGAAAAGATAGAGGTGTAGGCCTGGTGGATAAAAAAGGCTAGTATACAGGAGCAAGCGCGGAAGCTCCCAAGATGGCTGCGACCCTCTAGAGCTCTGTGCCACCACGGTCACATAGCCGCCGCTACAGCCTCCAGAACACCCCCGAGACCACCACACCGGGACAAAACACCGTGAGCGCCCCGGGAATGCGCGGATGTCAACAACAACGGCCAGGAGAAACCTATCGTACCAGAAGACCTCCGCCGCCAAAATGGCGCCCGCTCCACGAGGAAGAAACATAGACACCAAGGCAGAAGGCTCCATTGCCGACCAGGACACATCTCTCCCATCCTCACCAGGTACAGCAAACTTCTTACTAATGATGGCTCCATCCCCAACATCCACTGAATCCCTGCTAGGGAGATCACTGACAGGACTCCCAACAACCCCTATGCAGGACCCCATTTCGGGCCTACTCCTCTGCAAGGGAGAAGTCTGTGACACAGCCCTAGCACCCACTGACTTTCCATCTATGATGCAGGCTTTCTCACAGATGCTATCCAGAAACCTTGCACTGCATGCGGCCCAAATCACATCATCCATTCGTGCAGACCTGCAGCAATTGGGGATGAGGTTGCGCAAAACAAAAAAAAAATCACAGGCACAATTGTTGATTGTGGTATTTACAGATTTCAGTTAGTGAGTGGTGTTCACTTTTTTGATTTTGCAGCATTTCACATAGTATTCACTTTAGTAGCGCAGAAGTCCATCTTAGGATATTTCTAATTGGGGATGAGGATTGAAGTGATAGAAAAGAAAGCAGACCAATCTGTTTCCAGACTCCAAGACATGCAGGATCAATCAGAGACTACAACTTTAGGATAAGGCGGCTCCCCGAATTGGTGAAAGAAGTCCAGCCAGCAGTTAAGGCACTTATTACAAGGCATAAGGCAACTCATCCTAGATATTGCTGAACACCGCCTGGAAATCGACAGAGCTCACAGAGCGTTACAACCGCCCTGTTCAGACGGCTTCCCAGGGACATTATACTGAAGCCTCATTTTTATTCAGTGAAGGAGGAGGTGATGTGGAAATCAAGAGGAGCCGTAGCCCTTAATATACAAGGTCAGCCGGTTCAGGTTTTTGCCGACCTCTCACCTTACACCGTGTAAAAACGAAGAGCACTTAAACCTCTACTCCTAATCCTAACACAGAAGGAGATATTGTATAGATGGTCTTTCCCTCTCCGCCTGAACTTTTGGTATCGCAACAAAGGATATGGCTTCTCTTCTTTTGCGGAGGAAGAATGTCTACTGCTCCATTTTGGCCTACTCTCCCAGGAGCTTCCCCCCCCCCAACAAGGGTCCCCCCTCGTCATTGAAACAGCCACCACCTGCAAGGCCCCTGCAACCCACCTGGCTGATGCAACACTCCAAGAAGTCCAAAGAGGCACTGCCGACATGATAGGACTGCCTGTCCTAGTAAACCAGGGCCCTGGTTTGTGACTCTCTTTAACCAATGGTGCTGGGCTTTACTCCAAGTTTCCCATACTGTGGTTTTACCCCAATCCTCACCTCCTCAGAATATTAGCCCTAGAACCGTTCAATCTCTCCCCCCTCACAGTTGTGCACGGGATGGAAATGTTGGGTTCCCCACCTATGGGGGATGGAGGGGGAGTAGGAGACTGGCCACTCGGCCCAAACGTACTACCCAGTTGGTCGATAGTTATTGGATTCATCAACAGTTTAGGTGTCTCTCCTTTATGAGAAGTTTATTTTCTCCCTTAATGCACTTTAATGCTTATGTTAAGAAATTGCCTATTCTAAAGCCCACAGCTCTAATACAGCCCACAGGCAGGCCAGGAGGCTCTGCCACAGCCACACAGTCGTTACGGGCACCCCCCAACATGGGCTTTGAGGTAGCCTACTCGGATCCAGTCTCTCCCGAAGCCCTCTTTGCAACAATGGCAGACGCTCCTCTTTCTTCCTACTTTTCTACTCTCTCCCTTACTTGTTCCAGGCTCCCCAGGTTCTTCCAGGCGCTGCACTCAGGGCCCCGGGTGCTGGCTCGACTGACAAAATGGTCATCCCCTTTGGACTCATTGCCGGGAAGAGGTAGATTATGCAATATCTCTGAGATATCTTTCCCTCTGATCCATGGCTAACACGAACCCCCCAACCCCCACTTTCAAAATTATCACACACAGAGACTCAACTCCCATGTTAAACGCTGAAAACTATTCCAACAGTACCATACCATGCACTCCGACATCCTATTATTACAAGAAACACACTTTCCTACCACCTATAGACCCGCTTTTTTACACCAGCGCTACCCACAATTCTTCCTCGCATCCGCAGGCAACAAAACAAAAGGTGTAGCTATTTGCTTCGCCAAACACATCAACTTCGCCCAGGTGGAGATAGTCTCAGATCCCCTGGGTCGCTATATCTTACTATCAGGTACCATTGACGGGGAGACCTACACATTTATTGCATACTACGTCCCCAACAAAGCCCAAAGAAAATCTTTATACTCAATGCTGCACAAACTACAAAAACACTTTAAGGGAACGGTCTTCATGGGAGGAGACTCCAATGCTGCCTTTGACTTCTCCCTGGGCAAAACAGCAGAAGGGAAATCCAAACCCAAACGCCCCTCAAAACCAGGGCTGGTGCAAGGATTTTTGACACCCTAGGCGAAACCCCATTTTTTCGCCCCCCTTGGCTCCACCCCTGACTCCACCCTCTTTGCCCTGCCCATGTATACCCCACCTTTTTATAGACTGCTACCATTTTGGGGGTGGAGTCAGTCACTAGTCTGGCTCATGATACATATGCAGGATCTTGGAGGTGGTGGTGGGGGGGCACTGGCGTGGCGCCCCTGACTGATGTGTGCTCTAGGCCGGTGCCTACCTTAGGTAGTGCTGGCCCTGTACAGGGGATGTACACAGATAATCAAGGCACTGATGATCAGTGCAGGCCCATCAGTGCCACCTATCACTGCCCATTAGTGCTGCCCATCAGTGCCACCTATCAGTGCCCATTAGTGCTGCCCATCAGTGCCACCTATCAGTGTCCATTAGTGCCGCTCATCAGTGCCCATGGGCACTCAGTGCCACCTATAAGTCTCCATCAGTGCCACTTACTAGTACAGCCTCATCAGTGCCCATCAGTACACCCTGATCATCAGTGGGGAACCCCTCATAATGAGCACAGCAGGTGTTCAGACTTGGGAACTAAGCACAAGGATGGTTGGAACCCCCCCCCTCGGCTAACCGCGCCTACATCCCACAGGATATGGGAAGGGGGGGTGTGGCGCCGAAGCTTGGGAATGGAAAGGCGTCCCTCACCATGGCAACAATGAGTCACAAGACGCTCTCCCCAAGCCTCCCATACAAGGATACTTCATGCAAGGGGCGGAGGTTAGCTGAAACAGCGCCCCTTTCACAGCACCATCAATAAGAAGGAGATTACTACTAGATTGATTAAACGCCCAAAAACACAAACCACGCCCATATCCCCTTTGTTAGGACGCCAGGGACGGCCAAGGGCAGCATTCTACAATTGGCTTACAACAGAGAGGTACTCCAGGACCAGGGCTCACCGTTGCTGGCAATTTGTATTTTTACCCACATACTCTATACGACCAGTAGAAGGTAATTTCATCTAAAATCATTGACTCCTAGGTTTTGGGGAACACAGTTCCCCAAAATCCATTACTATTTTTAATTTTATTTTATTTTTACCTATTTTTTTCTTCATTTTTTCATCTATTCAAATATTGTGTTTTTCAGTCTCTTCTTTCCTCATGGCTGCCAAACACTGTTTTTTTCAAATATACCAGGCCACTCCGTAGAGGATATTAAACAGTATAGGCAATTGGTGATGAGAACCCCTGTCAGCACTGGGAATGCGTTTTTCTTACAGCTACATGCCAAATGTAAATTGTATTGTGTTTTGTTTTTAGTTGAAATGCGATTATTTAGATATAGGCGATATGTATACATATGATGTGTAACAATGCTATTTTTGAAACTTTAGAACGTGATACAATCCTTCCCTGAGGAAGACTTTGCTTTGATATTATAAAGTTGAAACGCGTTGGAATTTCGCTACTGGACGCCACCGCATCAATTTAGGTGATGATTGTATCTAGCAGCAGGATGTATCACTATGTAGGAGCCATAGCTCCTTGCTTGCTTACATATTGTCTGATGACCTTTTTAACCACACAGTACTCTAAATAATTATTCTGTACGTCTATTTTTACTTTACC
This sequence comes from Lithobates septentrionalis, assembly GCA_037952835.1. NCBI lineage: Eukaryota > Metazoa > Chordata > Amphibia > Anura > Ranidae > Lithobates > Lithobates septentrionalis. The sequence goes on along the minus strand of JBBDGP010001187.1, from coordinate 2,735,554 downwards.
TTTTTTGTATCAATAAAATAAAAATCCTTTTTAATATAAAACCTTTTTGTCATTACATTGCCTTAAAAATCCAACATTGAGGTATATATTTGTTTTTTTGATTTCCAAGGTAACAGGGATCTTCACAGCACCCGACCCAGCTCTAGCCATTCCTAACTTGGTTATTGATTACTTTTCAACTAATTTGCACACTATAGTTACCCATACAATAATTGCAGCTAGACTTACAATAGTTAGGCACTTCAGAGCACAGTGGGCGTCCAATATATCAGAAGCTGTATCCCTCTTGATAAACAAATATATATATATGAGCAATCTATTTCTCTAAGTACTGCCTCATACACCTTCTTTGAGAAATTGTGGTAACCATGGACTAATTGATGTATTCATTAATCTGTTTAGTTATATACTGTATATGACTCCTACTGCCATATTGCTTTCTTGCTTGATTGATATATTGGGGGTTATTTACTAAAGGCAAATCCACTTTGCACTACAAGTACACTGCAAGTGGAAGTGCAAGTGCTGTAAATCTGAGGGGTAGATCAGAAATGAGGGAAAGCTCTGCTGATTTTATCATTCAATCATGTGCAAGCTAAAATGCTGTTTTTTATTTTCCTTGCATGTCCCCCTCAGATTTACAGCGACTGCACTTCCAAGTGCACTTGCAGTGCACTTGTAGTGCAAAGTGGATTTGCCTTCAGTAAATAACCCCCATTATGTTATATAATGTGAAGTTCTCTCCACAACCACAATGCGAGTTGTATTGTTATTCTCTATCCGATTCTCTATCTGATGCAATATTTGTACTCCTTTTCTCATCTACACGCTTTAGCATCTGGCACTGGATTAGAGCCATGTTTGCAAGTTTAACTTCAATTGTTTATCATTAAAGTTTACTTTAATGATAAACAATTGAAATTAAGAGCACTATGTTGTACCATTCTCTATTTACATGATTCATGTACTTTGGGAGTATCCTTGCTGCATAGCCCTTGCTTTTTGCTGTTATCTGACTGATCTGGATCCGCTACCTATCATTTCTATTGACCCATAAGGGAATTTGACCCTCTGTAATTAAAGGGTCCCTGCGCTGAGGTGAGAGGCCATCTTTAACATTGGTGGAGGGATCACATATACCCACTGAGTTTTCTGCATGATACCACATCACTGATGACCATTTGGATACAGTGTTTCATTGTTTGATTTATGGACTTTATTACTTATACTTTAGCGCTGCAACATCTGTTTTGCAATATTTGTACTGCCTTGTTAAAATAAAATCTTCAATAAAAAATTCCATTGAAAGATAAAACCTGAATGGTTTCTCCCTCTGAAATTGCAGCCCAGTTGCTTACATGCTATCCAGCAACTGTACAATACTCAAGACTCCAACAATATGGGGATTATTTACTAAAGGCAAATCCACATTGAAAGTGTACTTGGAAGTGCAGTCGCTGTAGACCCAAGGGGGACATGCAAATAAAATAGAAAACAACATATTACCTTGCACATGATTGGATAATAAAATCAGCAGAGCTTACCTTCATTTAAGATCTACCCCTCAGATTTACAGTGACTGTACTTCCAAGTGCACTTTCAGTGCAATTTCAAGTGCACTTTGCACTTGTAGTTTCTACTTGTAGTGCAAAGTGGATTTGCCTTCCGTAAATAACCCCTAATGTGTGGCTATTTTATTCCAAGACAAAACCTGCCTTGTCTCTTTCTATTTGCTGCATATTCAAATGCTTGCCTACTGTCCTGATGTTAGCCTTTTTCACATACCTGAAGTATATATTCTGAATATTTATATTTGGAAATAATTGGGAATATGGGGATGGGAGGCAATTCAAGTATTGTAGAGTTGTGGTTTTAAAGTTCTTTTGTGGACTCTTTTTTGCTATTTTTTTTACATTTATAAGATGATGAAATAAAAAAGCTGACTCATTATGTTTTTTACCTGCCAATTGTATGTCTTTAGCTTAATTTTGTTTAGGAGTAACAAGTTGAAATGAATCAGATTAGGAATCTTCTGTTTCATTTAAGCCAAACTAAATATAAAAGTTAAAAATATAAAAATGCAGCTGATGCTGTTCACAAAAATCACACTGCTCTGTAATACCACATACAACTTAAAGGAATCTCCCAATCTTGTAATTGAATGGGATTGATATTTTTTACACATTGTACTAAAAATCACAAAAAAGAAGGACCTAGCTCCCCGAGTCCTTTTTTGACATAACCTTGCTTTTTAGTCTAGAAAATGACCATTATTTGTTTCAAGATTTGCCCTTCACCACTATAAAATTCAATAAGAATTTGGGTTTTGCAGAATTCATGCAGGGTTTGATGAACCCCCAAAAATCAAACCCAGGTACATTTGCTAATCCTTAACTGATAAATACAATTAGTGTTGACCATCAAATTTGCCATGACTATGAATTTGCAGAGAATCCAGTGGATTTGAGGTTCAAGCATAAAGCACTTCATGGATTTGAACCATTCAGGCAGACTTGAAAGGCTGAGTAATGATTGTAAAATCCAGCCCCCTCACTAGGGGGAGCATAGGGGAAAGTGACAAACCGCACAGGGAGAGATTAGGTTCAATTAGGAAAGTATGTTTACTTCTGATTGCTGGCTCTTTCAGCGACCAACCCTTTGCTGCCTTTTTATTATTATTGGGAGATTTTTTCTTCATTTTAGTCTGTGGTGAATTTGAAGGTGATCCCTTTTAGCTGCTGTCCCATCCATAGCAAACAGCTTTTTTTCTGTACCCCTTACTCATTCACATAGGAGTGGGCTGGATATCTGAGGACCCCCTTATCTTAGAGGGGCTTCTAGAGTCTTGCAAGCCTCTCTCACAGACCCCCACATCCACTGGGCCAGGGATGTAGGAAAGAAGTCCCTGTCCCCATTACCATGGGGACATGGTACCTTCCTAGGGGGTCTCCTGGAAAATAGCATTCCCTATGTTAATGGTATGGGTCCTGGTATTTTTAGGAGGTGGTGCAGGTGGTGCACACACTCACTCCCCCCTTTTTCTGGCCTGCATACCTGGATTAGATTCTAGAATGAGAATGTAAGGTGAAACCCACATTGTTTTTATTTGCATGTGGCCTCCCTTTAATATCCAAATAAGACCCTCATCTTTGAGTTCTTTTTGAGTTCCCCTTTAACCATGTAAAGACTGGCATATTAAACCTTCTTCCTGTCCAGACCATTTTTAAGGTTTCAGCACTGTCATATTTTGACAGATAATTAATCAGACATACAATGCTGTGCCAAGTTAATTTTAGATCACTTTTTGAGACAGATGGGGCTTAATTTTGGCAGTATTCAATCACCATTATTTTTTTTTATCTATATATTTTTTTAACCAAAAAAAGGAAAAACAACTGAAAATTTTGTAAAAAGAAACTGTTTCCTTATTTTCTGTTATAAAACTGCAAATAATTTTTTCTGTAAATGTAGGCCAAAATTAAGAAAGAAAATAAAATTTGAATTTATTAGAAGTTATTTCCCACACATCTAGACCTACAGCTTTACAAGAATAATGGACGCATTAATACAAGAACCTTCTTTAAAGTGACGGACAGAAATGGATGCATCCCGATCAACAGCTGCCATCACCGTCAGTGGATTGGCAACATACCAAAGGGTCAATTAATGAGGCTGTATAGGAATTGCAGCAATATAGATGATTATAACATCCAAGCACATATCATCATAAAATGATTTGTAGAAAAAGGATATAGGAAAGGTGAACTAGAGAAATTGAAAGAGAAAGTAAAAACCATGAAGAAAAACCTAATGATAGAAGGTAAAGCTAATGAAAATAAGAAAAAGAAAAACAAAAATACGGACATGGTGTTCCTGACGAGATTCAATATACAACATAAAGCATTAGAAACGGTCATAAAGAAACATTGGGCAATTCTACAATCCGATAAAATTCTGAAAACTATTATACCACCAAAACCCACTTTTATTTACAGAAAAGCACCAACCCTCAGGAATAGATTGGTACACAATGCCCTAGATCCACCAAAGCAAATTAAAATATATAATCATCTGAAAGGTTTCTTCAAGTGTGGTAAATGTCTCCCATATAGGGTCAGTAGGAAAACCAGCAAGAAAAAAAACGGAATTCACTTCCATGGCAAACGGAACCAAATATAATATAAAGGAACTCATTACATGTAATAGTGCCCTTGCCACAAGCAATATATGGGCAGGACAACGAGAGAATTACATGTAAGGATCCGGGAACATATAAACAATATCAAGAACAGGTTTAACCTTTTCAGCCCCGGAAGGATTTACCCCCTTCCTGACCAGAGCACTTTTTACAATTTGGCACTGCCAATTGCTCGGTCATGCAATGCTGTACCCAAACCAAATTTGCGTCCTTTTCTTCCCACAAATAGAGCTTTCTTTTGATGGTATTTGATCACCTCTGGGGTTTTTATTTTTTGCGCTATAGATGGAAAAAGACCGAAAATTTTGAAAAAAAAAAATGATATTTTCTACTTTTTGTTATAAAAAAAATCCAATAAATTCAATTTTAGTCATACATTTAGGCCAAAATGTATTCAGCCACATGTCTTTGTTAAAAAAAATGGCAATAAGCGTACATTTATTGGTTTGCGCAAAAGTTATAGTGTCTACAAACTAGGGTACATTTTCTGGAATTTACACAGCTTTTTGTTTATGACTGCCTATGTCATTTCTTGAGGTGTTAATATGGCAGGGAAGTACAACCCCCCCCCCAAATGACCCCAGTTTGGAAAGTAGAAACCCCAAGGAAATTGCTGAGAGGCATGTTAAGCCCATTGAATATTAATTTTTTTTGTCCCAAGTGATTGAATAATGACAAAAAAAATGAATTTACAAAAAGTTGTTACTAAATGATATATTGCTCACACAGGCCATGGGCATATGTGGAATTGCACCCCAAAATACATTAAGCTGCTTCTCATGAGTATGGGGATAGCACATGTGTGGGACTTTTTGGGAGCCTAGCCGCGTACGGGGCCCCGAAAACCAAGCACCGCCTTCAGGATTTCTGAGGGCGTAAATCTTTGATTTCACTCCTCACTACCTATCACAGTTTTGAAGGCCATAAAATGCCAAGATGGCACAAACGCCCCCAAATGACCCCATTTTGGAAAGTAGACACCCCAAGATATTTGCTGAGAGGCATGTTGAGTCTATGGAATATTTTATATTTTGACACAAGTTGCGGGAAAGTGACAAATGTTTTTTTTTTTTGCACAAAGTTGTCACTAAATGATATATTGCTCACACAGGCCATGCGCATATGTGGAATTGCACCCCAAAATACATATAGCTGCGTCTCCTGAGTATGGGGATACCACATGTGTGGGACTTTTTGTGAGCCTAGCCGCGCACGGGGCCCCCGAAAACCAAGCACCGCCTTCAGGATTTCTAAGGGCGTAAAGTTTTTATTTCACTCCTCACTACCTATCACAGTTTTGAAGGACATACAATGCCAAGATAGCACAACCCCCCCCCCCCCAAATGACCTCATTTTGGAAAGTAGACACCCCAAGCTATTTGCTGAGAGGCATGTGGAGTCCATGGAATATTTTATATTTTGCCACAAGTTGCGGGAAAGTGACAATTTTTTTTTTTGCACAAAGTTGTCACTAAATGATATATTGCTCAAACATGCCATGGGCATATGTGGAATTACTATAATGAGGGAATTGGCGCTGTTCTATTGTATATGCACTGGATATTAATTGTGTTGTAAAGAATATACATAACATATATATACATGAATACAACAAATATATGTGTACAAAATTGTAGTGAAATAAGGAACTAAATATGAGTGAAATGCTCCTACACCAATACACTATACAATAAAGTGCAAAGTGCTAGAGCAAACATAATCAAATATATCAATGAGAATAAGAATATGCAAACATTCCACAGTTGTGATAAAAAATTGTGCAAAATATTAAAACAATCTGGACCACTACGGTTAAAGTCCCCAACTAGGATATGTACAAAACCAATACATAAACCGAGTGATAAAAAGGTATTAAAAAGTGCTGAAAATTGGTGAAAAAAACTGTTGACAAAATGAAAAAAATGAAAAAAATATATAATAAGAAATAATGTCCCAAAAAGTGTGTTCAGAAAAAAACTGTAGTGTGTCCTTTCGATACAGTGGCAATATTCTTAATGTGGCAAGTGCTCCCCGTCTTCCACTGCACCCCCACTCCTGCCCTCACTCACCAGAGTGCCCAACCCCTGCAGGGGTAAAAGGCATGTAGACTAAATCCAGCAGTGATGATCTTTAGTGACAATCCTCAGTCCTGTGGCCGTCCTTCCCTTCTCTGGTGTCACGGTTCCCCCAGCATTAAACATCCATTTGTGATGAAGAAAAAATAGATCTCATAGCGTGATTCCGAAAAAATGTATAGTTTATTGTTAAAAAATATATATTAAAAATTGCAAAAAACACGGAGCTGACAGTGCTCCGCTAACAAGCTCAGAGCCTATGGCTAAGTAGTCAGCGTGGTGTGGCGTGCGTTCCACCGCCCGCCTGCTCTAAACCGGAAGAATCGTAGCACAATAGGTAGACGTATGCGTATCACGTGGCCACACCTTACGCGTTTCGTCATCAAGACATCATCTGAGGCGGTTTCAAGCAGGCGGGCGGTGGAACGCACGCCACACCACGCTGCCTACTCAGCCATAGGCTCTGAGCTTGTTAGCGGAGCACTGTCAGCTGCGTGTTTTATGCAATTTTTAATATATATATTTTAACAATAAACTACATTTTTTCGGAATCACGCTATGAGATCTATTTTTTCTTCATCACAAATGGATGTTTAATGCTGGGGGAACTGTGACACCAGAGAAGGGAAGGATGGCCACAGGACTGAGGATTGTCACTAAAGATCATCACTGCTGGATTTGGTCTACATGCCTTTTACCCCTGCAGGGGTTGGGCACTCTGGTGAGTGAGGGCAGGAGTGGGGGTGCAGTGGAAGATGGGGAGCACTTGCCAAATTAAGAATATTGCCACTGTATCGAAAGGACACACTACAGTTTTTTTCTGAACACACTTTTTGGGACATTATTTCTTATTATATATTTTTTTCATTTTTTTTTCATTTTGTCAACAGTTTTTTTCACCAATTTTCAGCACTTTTTAATACCTTTTTATCACTGGGCTTATGTATTGGTTTTGTACATATCCTAGTTGGGGACTTTAACCGTAGTGGTCCAGATTGTTTTAATATTTTGCACAATTTTTTATCACAACTGTGCAATGTTTGCATATTCTTATTCTCATTGATATATTTGATTATGTTTGCTCTAGCACTTTGCACTTTATTGTATAGTGTATTGGTGTAGGAGCATTTCACTCATATTTAGTTGCTTATTTCACTACAATTTTGTACACATATATTTGTTGTATTCATGTATATATATTTTATGTATATTCTTTACAACACAATTAATATCCAGTACATATACAATAGAACAGCGCCAATTCCCTCACTATAGAATTTTTGCTGATTGGAATCTCACCTAGGTGATATTCTGTGTTAGGGGGGCTGCAGTTCTTTCTTCTTCCTTGTTTCCTAAGCGCGGAACCATCGTCTCTGATATGTGGAATTACACCCCAAAATACATTCTGCTGCTTCTCCCGAGTACGGGGATACCACATGTGTGGGACTTTTTGGGAGCCTAGCCGTGTACGGGGCCCCGAAACCAAGCACCGCCTTCAGGATTTCTAAGGGCATAATTTTTTGATTTTGATTTCACTCCTCACTACCTATCACAGTTTGAAGACTATAAAATGCAAAGATGGCACAAACCCCCCAAAATTACCCCATTTTGGAAAGTAGACAGCCCAAGCTATTTGCTGGGAGGCATGCTGAGTCCATGGAATATTTTATATTTTGCCACAAGTTGCAGGAAAATGAAAACTTTTTTTTTGCACAAAGTTGTCACTAAATGATATATTGCTCACACATGCCATGGGCATATGTGGAATTGCACCCCAAAATACATTCTGCTGATTCTCCTGAGTACGGGGATACCACATGTATGGGACTTTTTGGGAGCCTAGCCACGTACAGGGCCCCGAAAACCAAGCACCGCCTTCAGGATTTCTAAGGGCGTAAAGTTTTTATTTCACTCCTCACTATCTATTACAGTTTTGAAGGACATACAATGCGAAGATAGCACAACCCCCCCCCCCCCCAAATGACCACATTTTGGAAAGTAGACATCCCAAGCTATTTGCTGAGAAGCATGTTGAGTCCATGGAATATTTTATATTTTGACACAAGTTGCGGGAAAGTGACAATTTTTTTTTTTTTTGCACAAAGTTGTCACTAAATGATATATTACTCAAACATACCGTGGGCATATGTGGAATTACACCCCAAAATACATTCTGCTGCTTCTCTTGAGTACGGGGATAGCACATGTGTGGGACTTTTTGGGAGCCTAGCTGCATACGGGGCCCCGAAAACCAATCACCGCCTTCAGGATTTCTAAGGGCGTACATTTTTGATTCACTCCTCACTACCTATCACAGTTTGAAGGCTATAAAATACAAAGATGGCACAAACCCCCCCAAAATGACCCCATTTTGGAAAGTAGACAGCCCAAGCTATTTGCTGGGAGACATGTTGAGTCCATGGAATATTTTATATTTTGCCACAAGTTGCAGGAAAATGAAAACTTTTTTTTTGCACAAAGTTGTCACTAAATGATATATTGCTCACACAGGCCATGGGCATATGTGGAATTACACCCCAAAATACATTCTGCTGCTTCTCTTGAGTACGGGGATACCACATGTGTGGGACTTTTTGGGAGCCTACCCGCGTACAGGGCCCCGAAACCAAGCACCGCCTTCAGGATTTCTAAGGGCATAAATTTTTGATTTTGATTTCACTCCTCACTACCTATCACAGTTTGAAGGCTATAAAATGCAAAGATGGCACAAACCCCCCCAAAATGACCCCATTTTGGAAAGTAGACAGCCCAAGCTATTTGCTGGGAGGCATGTTGAGTCCATGGAATATTTTATATTTTGCCACAAGTTGCAGGAAAATGAAAACTTTTTTTTTGCACAAAGTTGTCACTAAATGATATATTGCTCACACAGGCCATGGGCATATGTGGAATTGCACCCCAAAATACATTCTGCTGATTCTCCTGAGTACGGGGATACCACATGTGTGGGACTTTTTGGGAGCCTAGCTGCATACGGGGCCCCGAAAATCAATCACCGCCTTCAGGATTTCTAAGGGCGTACATTTTTGATTCACTCCTCACTACCTATCACAGTTTGAAGGCTATAAAATGCAAAGATGGCACAAACCCCCCCAAAATGACCCCATTTTGGAAAGTAGACAGCCCAAGCTATTTGCTGGGAGGCATGTTGAGTCCATGGAATATTTTATATCTTGCCACAAGTTGCAGGAAAATGAAAACTTTTTTTTTTGCACAAAGTTGTCACTAAATGATATATTGCTCACACAGGCCATGGGCATATGTGGAATTACACCCCAAAATACATTCTGCTGCTTCTCTTGAGTACGGGGATACCACATGTGTGGGACTTTTTGGGAGCCTAGCCGCGTACGGGGCCCCGAAACCAAGCACCGCCTTCAGGATTTCTAAGGGCATAAATTTTTGATTTTGATTTCACTCCTCACTACCTATCACAGTTTGAAGGCTATAAAATGCAAAGATGGCACAAACCCCCCAAAATGACCCCATTTTGGAAAGTAGACAGCCCAAGCTATTTGCTGGGAGGCATGTCGAGTCCATGGAATATTTTATATTTTGCCACAAGTTGCAGGAAAATGAAAACTTTTTTTTGCACAAAGTTGTCACTAAATGATATATTGCTCACACAGGCCATGGGCATATGTGGAATTGCACCCCAAAATACATTCTGCTGATTCTTCTGAGTACGGGGATACCACATGTGTGGGACTTTTTGGGAGCCTAGCCGCGTACAGGGCCCTGAAAATCAAGCACCGCCTTCAGGATTTCTAAGGGCGTAAAGTTTTTATTTCACTCCTCACTATCTATTACAGTTTTGAAGGACATACAATGTGAAGATAGCACCCCCCCCAAATGACCACATTTTGGAAAGTAGACATCCTAAGCTATTTGCTGAGAAGCATGTTGAGTCCATGGAATATTTTATATATTTTGACACAAGTTGCGGGAAAGTAACAATTTTTTTTTTTTTTTTGCACAAAGTTGTCACTAAATTATATATTGCTCAAACATACCGTGGGCATATGTGGAATTACACCCCAAAATACATTCTGCTGCTTCTCTTGAGTACGGGGATACCACATGTGTGGGACTTTTTGGGAGCCTAGCCGCGTACGGGGCCCCGAAACCAAGCACCGCCTTCAGGATTTCTAAGGGCATAAATTTTTGATTTTGATTTCACTCCTCACTACCTATCACAGTTTGAAGGCTATAAAATGCAAAGATGGCACAAACCCCCCCAAAATGACCCCATTTTGGAAAGTAGACAGCCCAAGCTATTTGCTGGGAGGCATGTTGAGTCCATGGAATATTTTATATTTTGCCACAAGTTGCAGGAAAATGAAAACTTTTTTTTTGCACAAAGTTGTCACTAAATGATATATTGCTCACACAGGCCATGGGCATATGTGGAATTGCACCCCAAAATACATTCTGCTGATTCTCCTGAGTACGGGGATACCACATGTGTGGGACTTTTTGGGAGCCTAGCTGCATACGGGGCCCCGAAAATCAATCACCGCCTTCAGGATTTCTAAGGGCGTACATTTTTGATTCACTCCTCACTACCTATCACAGTTTGAAGGCTATAAAATGCAAAGATGGCACAAACCCCCCCAAAATGACCCCATTTTGGAAAGTAGACAGCCCAAGCTATTTGCTGGGAGGCATGTTGAGTCCATGGAATATTTTATATCTTGCCACAAGTTGCAGGAAAATGAAAACTTTTTTTTTGCACAAAGTTGTCACTAAATGATATATTGCTCACACAGGCCATGGGCATATGTGGAATTACACCCCAAAATACATTCTGCTGCTTCTCTTGAGTACGGGGATACCACATGTGTGGGACTTTTTGGGAGCCTAGCCGCGTACGGGGCCCCGAAAACCAAGCACCGCCTTCAGGATTTCTAAGGGCGTAAAGTTTTTATTTCACTCCTCACTATCTATTACAGTTTTGAAGGACATACAATGTGAAGATAGCACACCCCCCCCCCCCCAAATGACCACATTTTGGAAAGTAGACATCCCAAGCTATTTGCTGAGAAGCATGTTGAGTCCATGGAATATTTTATATATTTTGACACAAGTTGCGGGAAAGTGACAATTTTTTTTTTTTTGCACAAAGTTGTCACTAAATTATATATTGCTCAAACATACCGTGGGCATATGTGGAATTACACCCCAAAATACATTCTGCTGCTTCTCTTGAGTACGGGGATAGCACATGTGTGGGACTTTTTGGGAGCCTAGCTGCATACGGGGCCCCGAAAACCAATCACCGCCTTCAGGATTTCTAAGGGCGTACATTTTTGATTCACTCCTCACTACCTATCACAGTTTTGAAGGCCATAAAATGCCAAGATAGCGCAACCCCCCCCCAATGACTCCATTTTGGAAAGTAGACACCCCAAGCTATTTGCTGAGAGGCATGGTGAGTATTTTGCAGCTCTCATTTGTTTTTGAAAATGAAGAAAGACAAGAAAAATTTTTTTTTTTTTTTTTTCAATTTTCAAACTTTGTGACAAAAAGTGAGGTCTGCAAAATACTCCCTATACCTCTTAGCAAATAGCTTGGGGTGTCTACTTTTAAAAATAGGGTCATTTGGGGGGGTTTGTGCCACCTGGGCATCCCATGGCCTCCGAAACTGTGATAGGCAGTGAGGAGTGAAATCAAAAATTTACACCCTTAGAAAGCCGGAAGGCGGTGCTTGGTTTTCGGGGTCCGGTACGCGGCTAGGCTCCCAAAAAGTCTCACACATGTGGTATCCCCGTACTCAGGAGAAGCAACAGAATGTATTTTGGGGTGTAATTTTTTCATATTCCCATGGCATGTTTGAGCAATATATCATTTAGTGACAACTTTGTGCATAAAAAAAAAATTGTCTGTTTCCCGCAACCTGTGTCACAATATAAAATATTCCATGGACTCGACATGCCTCTCAGCAAATAGCTTGGGGTGTCTACTTTCCAAAATGGGGTCATTTGGGGGGGGGTTGAACTGTCCTGGCATTTTATGCACAACATTTAAAAGCTTATGTCACACATCACCCACTCTTCTAACCACTTGAAGACAAAGCCCTTTCTGACACTTTTTGTTTACATGAAAATTTTTTTTTTTTTGCAAGAAAATTACTTTGAACCCCCAAACATTATATATTTTTTTTAAAGCAAATGGCCTACAGATTAAAATGGTGGGTGTTTAATTTTTTTTTTTCACACAGTATTTGCGCAGCGATTTTTCAAATGCATTTTTTTGGGAAAAAAACACACTTTTTTAAATTTTAATGCACTAAAACACACTATATTGCCCAAATGTTTGATGAAATAAAAAAGATGATCTTAGGCCGAGTACATGGATAGCAAACATGACATGCTTTAAAATTGCGCACAAACGTGCAGTGGCGACAAACTAAGTACATTATTAAAAGCCTTTAAAAGCCTTTACAGGTTACCACTTTAGATTTACAGAGGAGGTCTACTGCTAAAATTACTGCCCTCGATCTGACCTTCGCGGTGATACCTCACATGCATGGTGCAATTGCTGTTTACATTTGACGCAAGACCGACGCTTGCGTTCTCCTTTGCGCGAGAGCGGGGGGGTGCTTTTTTTTCTTTATTATTTTTTTGCTTTTTAATCTTATTTTTAAACTGTTCCTTTCATTTTTTTTAATCATTTTTATTGTTATCTCATGGAATGTAAATATCCCCTATGACAGCAATAGGTAGTGACAGGTACTCTTTTTTGAAAAAAATGGCGTCTATTAGACCCTAGATCTCTCCTCTGCCCTCAAAGCATCTGACCACACCAAGATCGGTGTGATAAAATGCTTTCCCAATTTCCCAATGGCGCCGTTTACATCCGGCGAAATCTAAGTCATGAAATGCTCGTAGCTTCCGGTTTCTTAGGCCATAGAGATGTTTGGAGCCACTCTGGTCTCTGATCAGCACTATGGTCAGCTGGCTGAATCACCAGCTGCATTCTCAGGTTCCCTGTTGGGACAGGAGAGCCAGAGAAAAACATGGAAGATGGTGGGGGGGCATTCCCTCCCACTGCTTGTAAAAGCAGTCTAGAGGCTAATTAGCCACTAGGATTGCTTTTACATTAAAGCCGACCACTGGCTAAAAAGAATGATACCAAGATGATACCTAAACCTGCAGGCATAATTCTGGTATAACCACTCAAAGTCCAGCAACAGTATGTTGCTGGTCCTTGTTGGGCATATATTGTAAACTTTTTTTTCATGCAGCCTGTGGGCTGAACGAAAAAAAAGAGATTGATCGGTGGGTATGCCCACCATTAGAATACCTCCCTTCATCCACCCACTTCTAATGATGGGCATACATGCACCGTATATATATGCCGAAGCATGGGGGCATTCTCCCGCAAAAGTTAGGAGCAAATCGCTCCTCCGCCCTCTGCTGCCCCCACGCTTCGGCATATATGCTGAAGTATGTAACTGTGGTGGTGAAATCACCTCCAACAGCATTGGAGTCACGGCTTTATGTATCGTGGGAGCAAACGCTTTTGCTGTCAAGATAAATAAATCCGCTCTGCAGCTGAATGGCGTACCTGAAAACAAAAAAATGGTTACCAATAAAACACAGTAAACAGTAAAGTATAAAAAATTGCATATCTGAAAAGCAAACATGGTAAAAAATAATAACAATAAAACAATGCAAAATAGAATACAGTAAAAAAAGAGCAGAACAATAGAGAGAGAATAGAGAGAGAGAGAACAAAAAATCGACAACTATTTTTGGTTTTTTTATTTTATTTTTTTTTGTGTTTTTATTTTTTTTTACTTTTTTTTTTTTTTACACTTTTTTTTGCAACTATAACTTTTGTAACTGGTACCAGGTTCGGGTCTCTCAAAATGCGATGGCATCTTGGGAGACCCTGTGTTAGTGTGCAGTGCTGTACCCTACGCTAATACTCAACTAGTGAATGGTAGCGTTCAAAACATTCACCAATGCATAGACCAGGATTGTCAGGACAGGAGGGACAATAATACCGGATGTCATGCCTATATCCACGCTTGCTGCAGACACAACATCTTCTTTGGGGGGCTCGTTGGGTAGGGGTACTCGGAGGACATAAGGAAAATGCCTCTCATGCAGCCGGCTTACTGCATTTGGTTGGGGAAGGTGAGGTGGAGCACCGTCTGGAAACAGAAGAGCTCTGACGATCTCTTCCTGGAATTTAAGGAAGGATCCAGTCTGTCCTGAAGCTCTGTATAGCACATGAGCATTCAGCAAAGCCAATTGAAATAAATAAACAGACACTTTCTTGTACCAGCGTCTGGCCCAACTAGGTACAGTGCCAACAACTGGTCGTTGAGGTCCACCCCTCCCATATTTTGGTTATATTCGTGGACACAGAGGGGTTTCTCCACAACACCAGTCGCCGTAGTAATTTGGACCGTCGTGTCTGCATGAAGGGAGGTAAGAACTAAAACATTCTTATTATCTCTCCACTTCATAGCGAGCAAGTTATTACACTGCAAGCAGGCTCTCTCCCCCAGCCTAAGACGGGAATCTACAAGCCGCTGGGGAAAGCCCCGGCAATTAGGTCGCACGGTGCCACATGCTCCAATCTGTTTATCAAAATGGTGACTAAAAAGTGGCACGCTCGTGTAATAATTGTCCACGTACAAGTGGTACCCCTTTCCGAATAAGGGTGACACCAAGTCCCACACAATCTTGCCAGCGCTTCCTATGTAGTCAGGGCAGTTTGTCGGCTCTTCGTGACTATCTTTGCCCTCGTAATCCATAAAACTACATGTATAGCCTGTGGCCCTGTCACAGAGCTTATTAGACATGTGCAGGATGAAAAAATTTGTTTAGTTTAGTTTTGTTTCGATTCATTATTTAACTAAATTCGTTTAGTTAAATTAGTTGCATTAGTTACATTCGTTTTCGGGATTCGTTTAGTTTCGTATTCGAATTAGAAAAAATTATACCGCATTCGAAAAAAACTATCAAATTCGAAAAAATTCTACCGCATTCGAAAAAAAACTATCAAATTCGAAAAAAATTCTACCGCATTCGAAAACACTATCAAATACGAAAAAATTCTACCGCATTCGAAAAAATTTGACCGAATTTGAAAAAGTATATAACTATATATAACCATTTTGCGAAATTCAAATTTCATATAGAATGAAATCGAATTCCAATAGAAAAGATTAGAATAGAATAGAATATAAGAATAGCATAGAAAAACAATAGAACAGAATAGAAAAAAATATTATATATTCTATTCTAATCTTTTCTATTCAAATTCAAATTCATTCTGTACCAAATTCCAATTCCGGAAGATATTATATATATATATATATATATATATATATATATATATATATATATATATTTTTTTTTTTTTTTTTTTTTTTTTTTTTTCCTATTCTGTTCTATTGTTTTTTTTTATTCTAGTCTTTTCTATTAGAATTCGATTTCATTCTATTTCTATATAACCATTTTCCGAAATTCGAATATCGTATAGAATGAATTTGCATTCAAATAGAAAAGATTAGAATAAAATAGAAAATAATAGAAAAGAATATGTAGAGTGTATTATTCCCGCGCGACCAAGTAATCAATGTAATACTACGGGGAAAAGCCGCTTGCACCGGATAGGGTCCAACCTGGCCCCTAATAAAGATGTAAGATAGCAAGTGGGTGTGGTGCTGCGCTAATCCAGGTGAATAAACAAATGCATGAATGCAACCATGCTACACTAATGGTAAATCAGAGGCTAGTCTCCTGACGTGAGCGTGGGTTGTGTTTAATAATCAAACACCATTGTGCAAAAAAATATAAATATGTTATGCCCAGTCTAAAAAGTGAATAAATTGGGTCAAACTATCCGGACTATGAAAAATTAAAATAATAACATCAACATAAATAGTTAAAGAGCATGCATTGTCGACCTAGACATATAGTGCATACAACAGTGGGTGACTAGAACATAATTAGCACAATATACAGCTTACAGAAAATGCAACAAAAAAGTGCAATGTTACACCGTACGTCCGGAGAGATCACAATACCTGTGAAGATGCAATAAAGTGTCCAGTGCAAACAATAAGTGCTCAAAATTGTCTAAAGGCATAGATACAATCCAAAACAAAAAAAAAAGTGGCTGGTGCAACAGCAAAATCTCCAATGATTCATCAATCCTCAGAGTGCCAAACAGTGAGATCGTGCAGGTAACAAACTTAATTCTAAAGTCAATCCCTTGAATGGGTGAGAAGTGTGAAGTGTATGTGTTAAGTCCTCTTCATGCAGCAATCCAACACTGGTGGATAATGGCCCCTTACCTCATTATACTGAGGTTACAGCATAAATCAATCACCGCTTAAGGCAGCTCCTATGGATGTTGGTCCTGGGTCCCGGACTATGTCTCTATGTGCCTCAGGTCCACAGGGGGCATGGCAGCCGAAAAGAGGAAGAAGGATGCCATATAGTGTAGTATATTTAAAACATGTAGACTTTATTCATAAAAACGAAGGTACTCACACAGTAAAAACGGCAGAGGGCGCATAAAACCAAACGAGCGGCGAGCTTGTACACTGCTGACAGTGAAAGGTGCAACAGCAAAATCTCCAATGATTCATCAATCCTCAGAGTGCCAAACAGTGAGATCGTGCAGGTAACAAACTTAATTCTAAAGTCAATCCCTTGAATGGGTGAGAAGTGTGAAGTGTATAGGTTAAGTCCTCTTCATGCATCAATCCAACACTGGTGGATAATGGCCCCTTACCTCATTATACTGAGGTCGAATTTGATTCAAATTCGATTCAAATTCGTTCTTTTTTTCCCGATTCGTTTAAATTCATTACTTTTGTAATTCTGAAATTCGGATGCATCCGAATTTCCGAATAATGAAAAATTTGTTCGAATTTCGATTCGGAACTAAACGAAATGCACATGTCTAGAGCTCATACATCTTGACCCCGTATCTGGCACGCTTGCTGGAAAGGTACTGTTTGAATGACAAGCAGCCAGAAAACTTAGTCAGGGACTCATTAACGCAGACAAATTGATGGGGAGTAAACAAGTCTGCAAAACGTTGGTTGAAGTGGTTTACGAGGGGCCGAATTTTGCTGACGGCGAACCTATATACATACCTCCCTAACTAGCGTCACCTGTGTCACTAATACAAACGATCGCTTAGTGACACTGGTGACGGGGGGTGATCAAGGGGTTAACCTTTATTAGGGGGGTTAGGGGGGTATCCTAGACCTAAAGGGGGCTAATACTAACTGCCCTACCACGTATAACTGTCACAAACTGACACCAATTCAAAAATAAAAACTGCTATTGGTGTCACTGTGACAGGGGGTACAGGGGGGTGATCGGGGGGTGATGGGGGATGAAAAGTGTGCCTGGTGTGTTCTACTGAAAGTGTAGTGTTTGGGGCACTTACTTGATGTCTTCTCTCCTCGGCGCCGGAACGAAAAGACCGGCTCGAGGAGAGATGACATCACTTCCTCTGCCTCTGTTTACATTACAGAGACAGAGGAAAGATTTCATTGGCTGGGCGCGATTGCGAGGGGGTGGCCAAAAATGGATGGCCTCCCCCTCACCTCCGATCGCCGGGGAGAAATACCGACCGCCTCGGGCACTGGGGGAGTCCGATCGGACCCCCCGCTCGCGGGAGGCAAGTAATGTACCTGTACGTTACTTTGCCTGCCCGTGCCATTCTGCCAACGTATATCGTCGTGAGACGGTCGGCAACTGGTTAATAAACATAGTGTCTCAAGGCATTTCAGGGACTATTACAATAGGGATCCAACTTGTATAGTCTTCTATGGCATAGACAAAATTAAAGGACATTGGAGAGGTGAAAATAAGAAAACTAAGATCTCCCAAAATGAAACTAAATTGATTTTCCAATTACACACTCTTCAACCCACAGGAATAAACATTGATGTTGATTTGAATTGTTTTCTAACAAATTTTTAAAGGATGAATAATCCCCTCCTTTGAAAAAAGAATCTCAGTTGGATTTAATCACCACACATCTTTTGAATAAGATTTCTTTTTATATAAAAATCCTTTGGGGACCACATTATTTACCCCTACAAAGGTTCCCGTCACTTCCATCATGCTACAATTTTAAATTAAATTTTATGAAGTTTTTATTCTACTACACCATCCCACCACTAGGGGGGTACAACCCACCTCTCCTTCTTCCTTCTACACGTGTTTATTTTATTCATTTTCAAAATTCCATTTTTATTTCATACATCCACATTTTAAATACACATTTTATTTTTAGCCTATGGCATATTAAAATAATTACATTATTCCCATTGGGGTTTGAGAGTTTATGTGATGTTGTACAAATAACATTAGTTTTTAGATACTGACAACATTTAAGTAAAATATAAATTAATATTTTACATGTATCATTTACATGAATTTTTACATGTACGTTTTTTTATATAATTTTTATAATAATATATAATTGTATTTGATTGTAGTTCTGGGCCTTATAATGCAGCATGACCATTTAAGATCTGATTTGGAAATAAGTCAAAATAATTCTGAGCAGTGGCGGTATAGATTTGTTCATTCTATAGAAAAAAATGAGCATCTAACCATTAATATTTTATTCCTAATAATCTCACCAAAAATGACCGCCGTAGTAGGACAGAATAAAAACATATTCGGATAAGTAGATTGCAGGCTTCGGTCTGAACAATCCTACCAAAAATGGCAGCGGAAGATGCATATATGTTATACATCTATGGACTTCGGTCTGCAATATCCGTCCCAAAATGGCCGCCCTAGTAGAAAGAAATCAAAACATGTATTCGGATAAGCGTAGTGCAGACTTCGGTCTGAATAATTTTACCAAAAATGGCCGCGGGAGGCGCTTATAGGTTATACACCTATGGACTTCGGTCTGCAATACCCTACCCAAAATGACCGCCGTAATTACCAGCCACCGTAATACTCAGGTCACGGTTCCTTATAAAAAGGAGATGAGGCAAGCACCGTGTATGCTCCAGATGACGTCAGAGTGACGAAATGCGTAGAGCGGGGTCAGCACACGTTCTTGCAACACTTCCGGTCATCAACGCTAGTGTCAGCAACAAATGCTTTACTGTTTTTTACTGAATGTGAGTACCTTTTCATGCTTTTTAATGCAATAAACAATCGAAACAGTATCATGCCATTGGGATTCCTTTTTTCCTCTATATGGTATGTGGTACATGATTTGAGGACTGCCAACACATCGGGGATCATCCAGTCTTTTAAGTGCTACATAGTGGCAGACACTGTGAATGCCTCATACCCCAAGAGGGGGGTAAATTCCAGTGAGTGCAGCCACAATAAGAGAACGGATAAGACATGCTGTGATCACCCTTGGAAAGTGGAAATTATCATCACTAATTTTTCACCAGCACAGAAGCACTTTATTGTATACTTACTAATTAAGCGGGACTATATATACATTCATTTTTTGTAACGCATGTTATATGGGACTGATTTGTCCCTCCTTTTTGGTATTCAAATTCACTATTTACTTAAATTTATATTTCAATTTTATTAACAATTAATTTCACCAAAGTCACATAATGTGTATCTTTTATGCATATTAACCACCTATAGAATAGTGGTAAGTTTCAGTCAGCACGTTTAATACAAGGTATCTAGTGCATGTACAATGCATTAATGCACGTTCACTAAATTAACATTTGGTTTGCATATTTTATGTTTATTAACAATCAGAGGGTATGTGATCAGGTGCACAACACAACAGAACAGAACAGCGCCATATCTACTTCACTCTCTTTTCATTTCCCACACACCGCATGTACATACGTACAATCACATGACAAAACATATTCTTCTACTTCTCCTGAATATGAGGGTACTGCATGTGAGACTTTTTCCACAGCATAGAGGGGCCCAAACTGCTTTTTACACATCTTGGGGCCCTAAAGTACCAGGACAGAAGAAACACCCAGAAAATTACCCAATTCTGCAAAGTAGCCCCTCTTGTATTGAATTTTAGAAGCATGGTTAGCCTCTTGAAGATGATATTTTGGCCACAAGTTTTTGGAAAATAAAGAAAGAATCTAAAAATGTATTTTTTTTACACAAAGTTGTCATTTAATAGGATGTTCCTAACACACAGTATGGGAATTTTTATAATTTATAATTACACCCCAAAATACTCTCTGCTACTCCTCCTGAGTAGGGATGAGCCGACCTCCCCCCTGTTCGGTTTGCACCAGAAGATGCGAACAGGCGAAAAATTTGTTCGAACATGTGAACACCGTTAAAGTCTATGGGAAACGAACATGAATAATCAAAAGTGCTAATTTTAAAGGCTCATATGCAAGTTATTGGCATAAAAAGTGTTTGGGGACATGGGTCCTGCCCCAGGGGACATGGATCAATGTAAAAAAAAAAAGTTTTAAAAACGTACGTTTTTTCGGGAGCAGTGATTTTAATAATGCTTAAAGTGAAACAATAAAAGTGTAATATTCCTTTAAATTTCGTACCTGGGGGGTGTCTATAGTATGCCTTTAAAGGGGCGCATGTTTCCCGTGTTTAGAACAGTCTGACAGCAAAATGACATTTCAAAGGAAAAAATGTCATTTAAAACTACTCGCGGCTATTAATGAATTGCCGGTCCGACAATACACATAAAAGTTCATTGATAAAAACGGCATGGGAATTCACCACAGGGGAACCCCAAACCAAAATTTAAAAAAAAAATCAAGTGGGGGTCCCCCTAAATTCCATACCAGGCCCTTCAGGTCTGGTATGGATATTAAGGGGAACCCCGGGCAAAATTTAAAAAAAATGGCATGGGGCCCCCCAAAAATCCATACCAGACCCTTATCCGAGCACGCAACCTGGCAGGAAGCAGGAAAAGAGGGGGGGATGAGAGAGCGCCCCACTCTTGAACCATACCAGGCCACATGCCCTCAACATTGGGAGAGTGCTTTGGGGTAGCCCCCCAAAACACCTTGTCCCCATGTTGATGGGGACAAGGGCCTCATCCCCACAACCCTTGCCCGGTGGTTGAGGGGGTCTGCGGGCGGGGGGCTTAACGGAATCTGAAAGCCCCCTTTAACAAGGGGACTCCCAGATCTCGGCCCTCCCCCCTGTGTGAAATGGTAAGGGGGTACAAAAGTACCCCTATCATTTCACAAAAAAAGTGTCAAAAATTTTAAAAATGACAAGAGACATTTTTTGACAATTCCTTTATTTAAATGCTTCTTCTTTCTTCTATCTTCTTTCTTCTATCTTCTGGTTTCTTCCTCCATCTTCTTGTTCCTCTGGTTCTTCCTCCGGTGTTCTCGTCCGGCATCTTCTTCCCTACTTCTTCTTGGGCTGCTCCGCATCCACCATGATGGGAGGCTCCCGCTGTGTGATGCTTCTCCTCTTCTGACGGTTCTTAAATAACAGAGGGCGGGGTCACCCCATTTTTGGCATGGGGTTCCCCTTAAAATCCATACCAGACCTGAAGGGTCTGGTATAGATTTTGAGGGGGACCCCACGCCATTTTTTTTTAAAATTTTGGCCGGAGTTCCCCTGTGGGGAATTCCCATGCCGTTTTCATCAATGAACTTTTATGTGTATTGTCGGATCGGCAATTCATTAATAGCCGCGAGTAGTTTTAAATGACTTTTTTCCTTTGAAATCTCATTTTGCTGTCAGACTGTTCTAAACATCTTCCATCCATCTTCTTGTTCTTCTGGTTCTTCCTCCGGTGTTCTCGTCCGGCATCTTCTTCCCTACTTCTTCTCGGGCTGCTCCGCATCCACCATGATGGGAGGCTCCCGCTGTGTGATGCTTCTCCTCTTCTGACGGTTCTTAAATAACAGAGGGCGGGGCCACCCGGTGACCCCGCCCCCTCTGACGCACGGTGACTTCCCTGTCCTCCCCCTCTGATGTCACGGGGAATGCCACAGGGAAGTCCCTGTCAAATCCCCGTGTGTCAGAGGGGGGTGGGTCGCCGGGTGGCCCCACCCTCCATTATTTAATAACTGTCAGAAGAGGAGAAGCATCACACAGCGGGAGCCTCCCATCATGGTGCATGCGGAGCGGCCCGAGAAAAAGAAGGGAAGAAGACGCCGGTGCCGCGAAGGAAGATGCCAGACGGGAACACCAGAGGAAGAACCAGAAGAAGAAGAAGATGGAGGAGAAACCGAAGGAAGATAGAAGATAGAAGAAAGAAGATAGAAGATAGAACAAAGAAGAAGAATTTAAATAAAGAAATGATCAAAAACTGTCTCTTGTCATTTTTAACATTTTTGACACTTTTTTTGTGAAATGGTAGGGATAAGTACCCCCTTACCATTTCACACAGGGGGGCCGGGATCTGGGGGTCCCCTTGTTAAAGGAGGCTTCCAGATTCCGATAAGCCCCCTGCCCGCAGACCCCCACAACCACCGGGCAAGGGTTGTGGGGATGAGGCCCTTGTCCCCATCAACATGGGGACAACGTGTTTTGGGGGGCTCCCCCAAAGCACCCTCCCAATGTTGAGGGCATGTTCCCTGGTACGGTTCAGGAAGGGGGGCGCTCTCTCGTCCCCCCTCTTTTCCTGCAGCCTGCCAGGTTGCGTGCTCGGATAAGGGCCTAGTATGGATTTTTGGGGAGACCCCACGGGATTTTTTTTTTTTGGCATGGGGTTCCCCTTAAAATCCATACCAGACCTGAAGGGTCTGGTATAGATTTTGAGGGGGACCCCACGCCATTTTTTTAAAAATTTTGGCCGGAGTTCCCCTGTGGGGAATTCCCATGCCGTTTTCATCAATGAACTTTTATGTGTATTGTCGGATCGGCAATTCATTAATAGCCGCGAGTAGTTTTAAATGACTTTTTTCCTTTGAAATCTCATTTTGCTGTCAGACTGTTCTAAACACGGGAAACATGTGCCCCTTTACAGGCATACTATAGACACCCCCCAGGTACGAAATTTAAAGGAATATTACACTTTTATTGTTTCACTTTAAGCACTATTAAAATCACTGCTCCTGAAAAAACGGCCGTTTTTAAAACTTTTTTTGCATTGATTCATGTCCCCTGGGGCAGGACCCAGGTCCCCAAACACTTTTTATTACAATAACTTGCATATTAGCCTTTAAAATTAGCACTTTTGATTTCTCCCATAGACTTTTAAAGGGTGTTCCGTGGCTTTCGAATTTGCCACGAACACCCCAAATTGTTCGCTGTTCAGCGAACTGGCGAACAGCCGATGTT
Source organism: Lithobates septentrionalis (assembly GCA_037952835.1). NCBI lineage: Eukaryota > Metazoa > Chordata > Amphibia > Anura > Ranidae > Lithobates > Lithobates septentrionalis. Next base: position 2,712,029 of record JBBDGP010001187.1, on the reverse strand, counting down.
CGAGTCGAAAATGCGTTCGACTTAAACTCGAAGCTCATGCCTACTCCTGAGCATGGGGATAGTACACATTTGAGACCTTTCACAGACTAGCAATGAAGAAGGGCCCAGGATCCAAGGAGCAGCTACAGGATTGCAAGTGGCATAAATGATGTATCTAATTTCCTAACTACCTATCACATTTTTGGAGGTCCTGGGGCATCAGGACAGTAGCATGGGACATGCAGATGGGTCAGTTCAGGCAGCAGGCAGAGACATGGTCAATAAACATGGAAAGAATTTATGCAGGCAGCAGGCAGAACCATGATCAATAAAAAGGGAAGGGCACTACATGCGGTAGGCAGAAGCAACATCGCATGGTGTGGCTGTGATCAGGAACACTGTTGCTGGCTGCACTGGCTATAGTAACACTGTACTGATGTGGTGGTGATCATGGATACTGTTGATGTCTGCACTGGTGCTGGTGACACTGGGACCCATGTGGCTAGTGATCAAGAACATTGTTTCTGGCTGCACTGGTCTTGTGACACTGTCACTTATTTTTCAGCGTTCATGAACACTGTTGCTGGCTGCACTAGTCTGGCAACACTGGGACTGGTATGGGCAGCAATCAGGAATACTGTTGGTGACTTACACTGGTCTGGTGAGACTATGACTAGGGTGATGGTTATCAGAGACACTTTTTCTACTGCACTGATCTGCTGACACTGTGACTGTTGTGGTGGTGATCAGGAACACTGTTGCTGGCTTACACTAATCTGACTACACTGGGAATAATGTGACAGTGATCAGGAACACTTTTTCTGGCTTAAACTTGTCTGGTGAAAATCGGAGTGGTGTAGCAGTGATTGGGAACACTGTTGCTGGTTTACACTAATCTGGTGACACTGGTATTGGTGTGGCATTGATCAGAAACACTGTTGCTGGCTTACAGTAGTCTGTTGAGACTGGGACTGTTTTGGCTAGTGATCTGACTTACACTGGTCTGGTGACACTGTGACTGGTGTACTGTCAATCAAGGACACTGTTGCTGGCTGCACTGGTCTGGTGACACTGGGACTGGTGTAGAGGCTATCAGGAATACTGTTTCTAGCTTACACTAATCTGATGATACTGTGACTAATGTGCCAGTGATCAGGAACACTGTTGCCAGCTGGTGACATTGTGTCTGGGGTGGTGGTGATCAGAAACACTGTTGCTGGCTGAACTGGCTTTGGTGGCACTGGTGTGGCAGTGATTAGAAACACTGTTGCTGGTTTACTCTGGACTGATGACACTGGAACTAGTATGACAATGATCAGGAACACTGTTGCTGGCAGCACTAGTTTGAGTCACTGGCACTGGTGTGGTCATGACCAGGAACACTGTTGCTGTACTGCTGGTCTGGCAGCAATTAATAACACTGTCACTGGATTTCACTCATCTGGAACTGGTGTAGCAGCAATCAAGAACACTGTTACTGCTTACACCAATCAGGTGACACTGGGATTCATGCGGCTGCGATCAGGAACACTGTTGCTGGCTGCACTGGTCTGGTGATGCTACTATTGGTGTGATTGTGATCAGGGAACACTGTTACTGGCTTACACCGGTCAGGTGACACTGGGACTCATGTGGCTGCAATCAGGAACACTGTTGCTGGCTTCATTGATCTGGTGACACTTTGACTGGTGTGGCAGTAATCAAGGACACTGTTGGGGACTTCACTTGTATAGTGACATTGTACTGGTGTGCTAGCAATCAGGGACACTGTGACTGGCTACACTGGTATTGTAACACTATACTGGTGTGGGATCAGGGACACTGTGGCTGGCTGCATTATTATGGTGACACTCTACTGTGTGGCTAGTGATCAGGGACTTTGGCTGACTGCACTGTCATACAGTGTTACCAGAGCAGTCAGCCAGTGTCCCTGATCACTAACCATCCCAGTACAATGTCTCCATAATGAAAAAAAATTATCACAGAGTGTTGACCCTGTACTCCAATCTGTAATCTGCTTTGTCTGAAGTACAATCCCTCGCTTATAAACCTTGAAAATGGCCAGAATTGTTTTTAAAGATTCATCTCCTAGTGGGGTTTGGATTAACATTCGAACTTAAGAGCAGTCAGTGAATGTCCCATAACCCTAACCCAGGTACATTCAGCTTGTCATTACTTCCTACATGGACTGTGTATCTATATGGGTTATTTACTAAAGGCAACTCCACTTTGCACTACAAGTACCCTGCAAGTGCACTTGGAAGTGCAGTCGCTGTAGATCTGAGGGGGACATGCAAGGAAAATAAAAAACAGCATTTTAGCTTGCACATGATTGGATGATAAAATCAGCAGTTACCCCTCATTTCAGATCCTCCACTCATATCTACAGCGACTGCACTTCCAAGTGCACTTGCAGTGCACTTGTAGTGCAGAGTGGATTTGCCTTTAGTAAATCAACCCCTATGTGTCTTTCTCATATATTCTTTTACTGAAATGTAGCTTAGTGAATAAGGCAAACCTAGTTCACTTTGAAGACCTAATCATGTGCATGTGAAATTAAAAAAGGATTTTTTTTTCTTGCATGTGATTGGATAATTGTAGTTAATATAGTTCACATTATTCACTACATTAGGTGAACATATACTTTCTTAGTAAACAGTTTCAATTCCATTAGTAAGTCAACCACAATCTTTTTTGCAATAATACACTTTTAAGTATTATTTAAAGTAATTTGGGTGCCCATCACTTTCCTTCACTGTCCATGCATTTGAAAAAGAGGGTGAGGTCCCTGGAAATCATCATGCACGCCCCCCATTCCAGACATCCACCAGACATTTTGACAGCTGTCATCTCGTGTGCAGCTGAGAATACCACTGATAATATCTGTACTTTGAGCTGGCTGGCTCGCTGTCATCCTTGGTCTGTTTGCTCAGTGATGCCTACAGCCTCACACTGATAACAGCTGCTTGGTCTCAGGTGTTCCCTATTCGTGCAGTGTCATGTTAACTTCAATGTAAATGTGCTGCTTATTTTAATAAAGTGATTTTTATTTGATACTGATCTCAGCGCCCTGTTGTTCGTTTTCTCATGCAAAGCAACCACAGGCCCTATACTGTTTTTCATGCATTTGGACATCCAGTGATTACCTGTAGTTACGAACAGTCTTAGATGATTGATCATCTGAATCTAACCACAGGTAATCACTACTTAAATAGTTTTTTGCTACCTTTTTAATAACATAGTATTGCCAGCTACCTTTAATTTAATATGCTAATTATTATTTTTAAACACTGTAATATTTTTTAGAATGAAGTAAGTACAGTATTAACTTGCTCCTATGACCAAGTTTTTTCAAACAGTTCATTATAAATTAGTATTATTTTTTATATACTTTTGGTCACTCTACAACTGCCAAATTAACCTAATTCTACCAACATAAAACATATACATACTGTATATGTAATAATATAAGTAATGGACACAAAATTGGTAATTATCAGAAGGGTTTCCAGGTGAATGAAAAACCTTCTCTCAATAGAACATTTATGCTCAAAGCTTTGTTAAGGCTTACAGTAGGTAGACAGGCATTTTAAAAAGCCATCCAAGGCCAGCTGCATCAGGCTATTTACAATACAGCCAGAGCAACACCCATACATAATACTTTTATTTAGCCAGTTTTGCTAAATGTACCCATAATTCAGAACATCCTAACTTTAACCTGAATCCTTTCAATTGCTTGCCGACCAGCCACCTCAGTTATACTGTGGCAGGTTTGCTCGGCTGCGTGAATCGCCGTAGGTGTACGTCAGGCTTGTATGTGGCTTTCTGTGGGTGCACGCTCGCACTGATTGGCCAGTGGGGGAGCCAATTGAGCCATTACGGTGGACTCGATGTCTGCCGGCCGCCCGCAAATTTTCCCTGCAGAGACAGAATGGGGATCTGCCAAAGTAAACAAGGCAGATCTCCGTTCTGTCAGGGGATGACACAGAGATTCTGTATTTCTGCTATGCTATTAATCTATCCCCTATTTTGTAGATGCTAAAACTTTTGCGTAAACCAATCAATATACCCTTATTGGGTTGTTTTTTTTACCAAAAATGTGTAGCAGAATACAAATTGGCTTAAATTGATGAAGAAATTTGATTTTTTTTTTACATTTTTTATTGGGTATGTTTTATAGTAGAAAATAAAAAAATATTGTTTTTTTTTTCAAAATTGTTTTTTTTTTTTGTTTGTAGCGAAAAAAATAAAAATACCACCAAAAGAAAGCTCTATCTGTGGGAAAAAAAGGACATCAATTTTACTGGGTACAGTGTCCCACGACCGCGCAATTGTCAGCTGAAGTAACACAATGCCGTATCGCAAAAAATGGCCTGGTCATTAAGGGGGTAAATCCTTCCGGGACTGAAGTGGTTAAAGTCTAAAGGTGGGCAAATAGTGATATTCAGGGAGAGGACCTTTTCATGCAGCTTTAAGACCACATTGAAGATACACAAATCCTTTAAATTAGGTTTAGAGGATGTGGTAAAGCTGTATGTAGTGTTATTAAACAGTGCAGTTTTCACACACAGCCTCGAGGAGGAGTCAGGGGAAGAGGGCACATGAATAATGCTGGCAAAACAACTGGGGCTCTGTGCCTGATAGGATGTAGGTGTAGAAGGTTTTGTCAGTCAATCAACTACCTGATTTCTGTTCTGTGACTGTGTTGGCTGGATCTTTTGGGATAAAAAAACATGTGCCCTACCTCCAGTATGTGCAGCCCTATCACCTTTATGTCTTGCGCATTCACAGGCGGCATTTTAGATGTGCCGCTCATCACAGTTTATTGGGATTGGAAAGTAAATAGAACACCTTGCTTTTTCTAATACTATGGTACTAATACTATGGTAACAGGGGGTGAATGTTTGGTGCTCTTGATACACACTAGTTACCACGCTGCATACAAAGGGCAGCTCATCTTAAGCTTAAAAAGACCTAGCAGGACAAAATCAAATAGAATAATCCCCACCCAAAAATAAGAGTCCTAGGAAGGTCTGTTAGATATATGGATCTGTGAACACGGGGGGGTTACATAAGGAATTAACATTATATAGCACTGTATAGCACAGTAGAGCAATGCATAGCACTGTATAGCAAAGCCTCTCTCCCTATACAGAATTGTCAGCTTTCCCTAACCAACTCTGAAACACATTGACAATATAACTCCTGGGATTCCACCCCTTTATATTGAGGGAGCTGGCTTATCCATTCTTTAAAATCATTAGCTCTCAGGGGACCATCTGACCAGAGGCAAGGGTTAGGCAGTGCTTTATGGGTTCAGGCGCCAATGTTCAGTGACAAATTTGGAGTTAAACATAACTGCAAAACCAAACCTAGGGTGGCACCAAACTAGAACCTCATTTATACTTTAGGGCAGGAATCTTCAAACTACGGCTCTCCAGCTGTTGCTGAACTACACATACCAGGAGGCATTGTAAAACTCTGACATTCACAAATATGACTAGGCATGCGGGGAATTGTAGTTTCTGAACAACTGGAGGGCCGTAGTTTGAAGACCCCTGCTTTAGGGTCTAACTAGGATTTTTTTCCCCTTATCCATATGTAAAGCATTTAGCCTTCACCTTCATAAAGATTATCTTACAAGATGTAAAGGTCTTAGTATGCTATATTTCAGTAGTGAGAAAGGAGGTTCCTAGTTAAAATGCATTCCAAGCTTGGTATTGCAGCAGAATGATTATTCATTTAACTATTCTGCATTAAACGCCTAAGAGAAGCAAACCCCTTGATATGGTCTATATTGAGTTCTAATTATATGGATAAAACCAGTCATCAGCCCTTTGGATTTAAATAAATGTCAAATATCTTGCAATTTTCTAATGAAACATTCAATTATGATGCTACCTCTGGGCCATTATGATAAAAATTACAAAGATAGCTCTGCTTTGCATCTCATTGCAATAATCCTGACATTTAACTGCAATCAGAGAGTAATTTTATCGTGATCAGCAAGTTCTTATTTTGTCAGACATCTATTACCATGTCATTTTAGGCTGCTCAAACAAACATTACATTTTCATGTAATGCTAAGAGAAAATATGACAAGGCTGCAAAACGTTAAAGTAGAGGTCAAGTCTGTAAACTGTATAAAATGTTCATAGCTAATCATGTAAATATAGAGTACTATGCAAAAGTGTTAGGCACTAGTTCACAAAAATATGTGTCTTTGATGTTTATTTTATGCTTTCTGCATTAGTGTGTCATTAGATAAGATTGTATCTTAGAATTTCTTTTGTTTTGTAAAAAGTTAAACAGAAGAGCATGCTTCACTTTATCAGACAGCTTTTATTTAAGTGATTTCTTGATTCAAGAGGTCTGGCAGTAATGCAGCTTGGGTGTGGCAAGTGAAATTTAACTCAGCTTTCCAAATAATGTGGTTAATCACAGTTCATTCATGATTTAGCAAGGGGGGAAGGGGAAATTACTTTTTCACATAGAGCCAGGAAGGTTTGGACAGCTTTCCCCCTTAAAGTGGTTGTAAACTCAAATGGCTAAAATTAATCTAACCTCCATGTGTTTGTTCGTTTAACAGTGCATTGTGTTTTTTTTTTTAATTTTTCAATCATAAATACCTTTTTTCTTTGTGCTCATTTGTGGTCACATGTCCTCCCTCTGCTCTGGATCCCGATCTAAGGTAACCAAGTGGGAGGGGCTGAGATTCCCTTCTGTTTTGGGTAAGCAGTATAGTCAATGAATGAAGGCTGGAGGAGTGTCACATACCTGGTAGGAAGATCCTGGTTTATGCAGAGGAAGGCCTCTCTTACACCTCTGACTCAGGACCCTTGGTAGAGTAGACAGGTGGCGCAGGAGTGCAGAGTTGCACGAGTGCTGATAGCCATGCTAGTTGCTGGACTGCTGCTTGAGTAGTATGCCAGGTGGCAGCAGATGTTTCGAGCACAAGAACAGGCTGGTACTTGGACATTAGTCAGTGGTCAGCGGAAGAGCAGGTCCCAGTGGCAGATGGACAGATGCTTGTAATTAGGTAGCTCCGAATGGACTGGAACATAACCAGAGTCAGACAAGCCGGGTCATACACAGTGCGATCAGATCAGGTACAGGTGAGGAGACAGGAGAATGGTCAAAGAAAAAGCCGTTGTCGGTGCAGGTGGAGAGCAAGTATCGTCAGGAGCAAGCTGGGTCAGTAACTCAGGATCAGATGCAGATTACAATTAACAGGGACAATCATGGGAATGCTGTAGACGAGACACCATGCACATATAGATGTTTACAGACATATTAGAATAATATGGATAATTAATGGCTGGAAAAAAACATCAAAAGCACATTCGGGAGAGAAGGTGCAGAACAGAAGAAACAGTGAATGCACCTACACGTGTGTGAGCATTTGAGTATTAATGCATTCTAATAGCCAGTAAAAAAGTTATATTCTGGCTAATTAAATCCATTATCACTGAAATGCTTGATGTGTCTAAACACACTTGCAATACGCAGCTTTGGGTGCATTTTTTATGCAGCCTTTCTCCTGCCAGGAATTCTGGTGTTCAGAGGAGCAAAGCAAATGTCCTGTGTGCATGAGGCCAAAACCCTAAAAATCAGAAAATAATCCTAAACCAAGTTTTATGCAGAACATAACCTCACTCTAAATTCTAAACATATTCATAACAGAACCTCAAAATTCATGATGCAAAGGATACTTTCACACCAATGTAAGATCAAAACATTTGTATTATAATCAAGAATACATACACTGCTCAAAAATACACAATGAAGACATATGGTTGTCTAAGGGCCATTTCACAAAAGGGACACTAAAAACAGGTGGTTGCTAATGCTTTTTACCGCCCCCTGACCACCCACCTTAAACCGTATTCAAAAGAAAGCATTTGTCAGTGCCCTGTTGTTCACATACTATGTACTGTACGTGCACCTTTCCACCACCTTCATTTTTTTTCTGTCCTTTTTTTGAGTTTTTATTACTACAAGAAGGTATTCCCACAACAGAACACAGCATTATACACTGACATGCCAAATAATAGAGAACAGAAGAATATAGAGTCAAGTACAAAATAATTATGTGATGTCACAGACAGAATTCATTGTGTGACAGACAGAATACAATCTCAGCTATACACTGTATAGTGGTTTTATCACTATAAATTCTCCTTTCTTTTGTTTTTTTTCTCACTTTCTCATGTAGTATTTCAAAATCTGAACATTGAGAATGCTAATTTACCAATATTTTATATTCTTCGATCCACCCAGCAATGGCCGGTCCATGTTGCCCCCCCTAATCTCCATGCCCTGGGCCCTAATCTCCATGTGGAGTGCTGGACGCATGGATTTCTACAGGTTTTTTTTAAGCACATGATAAGAGCCTGAGGCTCTTACTGGCTTCAAAAAGGTTGGGCTCGGAGCACTGCGCCCCAAGCCCACCCACTTGTGATATAGGCAAATCACCATTCGCTGTTGTCATCCTGCTTCTTTTTTCAGCCAGTCAGGACAGGAAGCAGGTCCTAAGACCCGGGAGGAGAAATGACCAGATTGGCTGGGAGGTGAAGCCAGGGGAAGCCACCCACGACCTGGATGGGGTAAGTGCGGGTGGGCAGCGGGTGAGAGTGCAGGTGGGCAGGCAAGTGAACGAGCAGGCCGGTGGGCAAGCGGGCCAGCGGGTGGGTGGGGGTATTTGTTTGGAGCACCAGCTGCCATTGAATCCACCCCAAATTCTGAAAGGTGTCTCTTAAATTTTGAAAGGTGTCCTTCTACTCTGAAACTTAATGTGAAGCTAAACTCAAAAAGTAAAATTTTTCCATCTTACATGAAACATCTAGAACATCTAGCAGTACCCTAAAAATGTTACATTGTGTTACATTCTGAAAAACAGGAGTGCACTGCCGATAACCTGCTTTTTCCATGCTTTGGATCTGTGTTTTCTGAACCTCCCCTGCTACATTTTGAATATCACCCACCAGTCATTGGATCTCCAGTCATCATGCCGAAACATAGCCTTCTCCTTTATTAAGTTGGCTGCTCCCACTCAGAAACCCAGTTGTGGAGCAAGGCATGGTAAGTCAGTAATGGTTAAAAGCAGTGGCGGCCCGTCCATAGGGGGCGTACAGTATACTTCGTCCTGTGGTGCTGGGGCTGTATACTCTGTCCTGTGATGCTGGAGCTGTATACTCTTGATACTATGGGTGGAAGCAAGTGAAATACAGGGGGCGGAGTGGGCGGATACTAAAAGGGGTGGGGCTTATAAGTGGAAGGGTTCAAAAGGAGGGGCGGGTCTGGCGCCTCCCTTCCTAAAAATTCACCAGCCGCCACTGGTTAAAAGATCCACTGTAGTAAGGCCACAGGCATTACTGGTGACTAGGGATGGGCCAAGCACCCCCCCCCCCCCGGTTCGGTTCACACCAGAAAACCTTGAACAGGCAAAAAGTTCTAGCGAGCACGCAAATCTTATTAACCGCTTCAGCCTTGGAAGATTTTAACCCCTTCCTGACCAGAGCACTTTTTGCGATTCGGCACTGCGTCGCTTTAACTGACAATTGCGGGGTCGTGCGACGTTGCACCCAAACAAAATTGACGTCCTTTTTTCACACAAATAGAGCTTTCTTTTGGTGGTATTTGATCACCTCTTCGTTTTTTATATTTTGCGCAATAAACAAAAAAAGACTGATAATTTTGAAAAAATGCAATGTTTTTAACTTTTTGCTATAATAAATATCCCCCAAAAATATATAAAAAATATTTTTTTTTCCTAAGTTTAGGCCAATATGTATTCTTCTACATATTTTTGATTAAAAAAAAAACTCAATAAGCGTATATTGATTGGTTTGCGCAAAAGTTATAGCATCTACAAAATAGGGGTTAGATTTATAGCATTTTATTATTATTTTTTTTTCTAGTAATGGTGGCGATCCACGATTTTTATCATGACTGCGACATTATGGCAGACACGTCGGACAATTTTGACACATTTTTTGGACCATTGGCATTAATACAGCGATCACTGCGATTAAAAATGCATTGATTACTGTAAAAATATCACTGGCAGTGAAGTGGTTAACACTAGGGGCAGTGAAGGGGTTAAGTGTGTCCTAGTTTGTGTTCTAACTGAAGGGGGATGGGCACTGTGCAGGGAAGATTACAGATCGCTGTTCATACTCTGTATGAACAGACGATCTGTCACTTCTCCCCTCAGAGAACCGGAAACTGTGTGTTTACACACACAGTTCTGGGTTCTCCATGTATAAGCAGCGATCGCGGAAGCCCAGCGGCATCGGCTCTGGGGTGCGAGCGCACGTGGGCACCCCCTAGTGGCCACAGGGCAAAGCGTCGTTACATAACGTCATTTCGCCCAGCCGTGCCATTCTGCCGCAGTACAACTGCGATGGCTGGTTGGCAAGTGGTTAAAGTCTAAGGAACACGAGCATGAAAAATCAAAAGTCCTCATTTTAAAGGCTTATATGTATGTTATTGCCATAAAACGTGTATGGGGACCCGGGTACTGCCCTAGGGGACATGTATCAATGCAAAAAAAAAAGTTTTTTAAAACAATCGCTTTTTCAGGAGCAGTGATTTTAATGATGCTTAAAGTGATTCAATAAAAATGAAATATTCCTTTAAATACCGTGCCTGGGAAGTCCCCCTTTCTGCCTGTAAAGTGGCGTATCTGTGCGATGTGTAGAACAGTGCCGCAGCAATAATGACATTTCTAAAGGAAAAAATGTAATTTAAACTTGCTCACGGCTGTAATGTATGAAAAAAACAGTGTGGGGTCCCCCCCAGTCCATACCAGGCCCTTTGGGTCTGGTATGGATTTAAAAAAAAAGGCATGTGGCCCCCCCAAAATCCATACCAGACCATTATCCAAGCATGCAGCCTGGAGGTCAGGAAAGGGGAGGAGGAGTGAGCGTGCCCTCCTCCTGAACCATACCAGGCCACATGCCCTCCACATGCTGTGTTGGTGCTTTGGGGCAGGGGGAGCTCTGCGCCCCCACCCCAAAACACCTTGTCCCCATGTTGATGGGGACAAGGAGCTCTTCCTGACAAACCTGGGCGTGGTTGACGGGGTCTACGGGTGGAGGGCTTATCGGAATCTGGAAGCCCCCTTTAACAAGAGGGGCCCCAGATCCCGCCCCCCCTATGTGAATGGGTATCGGGTACATTGTACCCCTACCCATTCACCAAAAAAGTGTCAAAAAGTAAAAACCACAACAGACAGTTTTTCACAATTCCTTTATTAAAAAAAAAACTACTAACATACTACACAGACTGCACTATATACCCTGCAATGTATTATATATACTAAACAGACTGCACTATATACTCTGCAATGTATTATATATACTACACCAACTGCACTGTATACTCTGCCACAGGGCACATCAGGGGGTACACAGCAGGGAATGGGGCACACAGTAGGCACATCATAGGGTACACAGTCAGGGATGGGCTGAGCCGGGGGGCAGGGATGCAATTGCCCCCTGGGCCGCTCTGATATGCTGTGCAAAGGCTGCTGTGTCGTCAGCTCAAAACCGCACATGCGCAGTTCTTGAGCTGGCCGAGTCTAGTACTGTGAGCCAGTGATGTCTTCTTGTCAGGGCTGACAGTCTGTGTTACAGAGCACAGCACAGCCCAGCCCCTCCCTCCTCCACACGAATGGCTGGCAGAGGCTGGACCTGCTCTCTTTTTCCCCGGCCACACTCCGGGCAGCCCGTGTGCTGTCTGTGAAGAGGATGTGTGGGTGGGAAAGTTATATCTGAGCAGTCGGCTGGAATCCAGTGAGTCTCCTCAGGCTGGGGCTGTCCAAGTAAGTGAGCTCCTCCCTCCCTCTCTCTGCAGCCAAAGAGCCAGTGTGGGCTCACACCGGCATGCTGCAGTTTGGCTGGTGTACTGGCAGTCTTCCTGCATGTTTCCCCTGGTCCCATAGAGGTTGCACATTTACTGCATGTTCTGAAAGTGCACAAAACGTCCTGCATGCTGCATCTTTGGTGCACTTTCAGAAAATGCAGCAAAAATGTGCAACCTAAAAGAAGTCCGAGGGTCTGCGGCTAAGGAAACCCGCCAGTACACCCGCACTGCACCAAACCGCAGCACTCCAATGTGAGCCCAAAGGCTTGTATTCACTTGCAGCAGACACTGCCAATCCTCTGAAAAGTGACCCATGCTCACGTCACTTTTTGAGAGGCATTTGACAGGCAGTGAGGATTTGATATCACATTTCATCCCTGCCTGTTTTAACCCCCTAAATGCCAATCCCTGCAAGTAATGGCACAGTTCACTTTGAACTCCACCTTATTTCCATTACTCTCTGTAGGTATTAGATAGGCTCTCACCTTATTGTTTGCACATCTAATACCTAAGGGTACTTTTACACTGGGGTGGTGTGGGCGGTAGTGGTAAAGTGCTGCTCGTTTTAGTGGCGCTTTACCATTGTTTTAGTTTTAACCCCCGCTAGCGGCCAAAGAAAGGGTTAAAACCGCCCGTGTTGCATTCATTTCATTGGGCGAGACACCTCTCCCAAACCGCCCCAATAATGCTGCTTGCAGGACTTTTCATAATGTCCCGCAAGCGCACCGCCCCAGTGTGAGAGCACTCGGGGTCTCACACTGGGATGGCATGAGAGGTAGTTTACAGGCGCTATCTTTAGCACTAAAGCGTGTAAAGCGTGTTAGAGTACCCTAAGGAGAGTTCTGGAAATAAGGTGGAGTTCAAAGTGAATTTCTACACAGTGGAGCACCCCTTTCAGAAGATTTGAGGATATTATTAAACCCAGAGACTGGTGGACTTGGGCCACCATAGACAGATTGAAATTCTGCCGGTTCAGCAGAAATTTCAATCTATCTATGTGCAGACTGGTTGTTCAGAATTCAATCTATCAACTGACTGACTGACAACAGTACAACCAGCGTGTCTTTATTTATTTTTTTGGCGGTCACTGCTGGCTACTATAGCTGCCGGCAGTGATCACTGTATTCTGATGGCTTGAAAACTTTCACCTCAGAACACACACCGGCACACGGCTCTTACGGAAGCTTGGTAAATCAAGTGCCAGGCTTCCCTAGCATTACACCAATGGGGCTGTGACCAAGTCTGGGCACAGGCTCCTGGAAATACAGGAGGGTGGCCAGTAAGAGGAAAGCTGGGATATGACATTACTTACTTCATATCCCTGCCACTCGAAAACCTGCTCCACTGCAGCACCAGACCCACCATGCCCTCAATCTGGCCGGTGCCCTGGCATGCGCCTGCATGTGCTTCTCTCACTGCACGGTCTCTCTCTCTGTGCAGGCAGTGTGAACCGGTCTCTCTTTCTGTGTATAGGCAGTATGAATTGCTCTCTCTCTCTGTGCAGGCAGTGTGAAGCGCTCTCTCTCTCTGTGCAGGCAGTGTAAAGCGCTCTCTCTCTCTGTGCAGGCAGTGTGAATCGCTCTCTCTCTCTGTGCAGGCAGTGTGAAGCGCTCTCTCTCTGTGCAGGCAGTGTGAATCGCTCTCTCTCTCTCTGTGCAGGCAGTGTGAAGCGCTCTTTCTCTCTGTGCAGGCAGTGTGAAGCACTCTCTCTCTCTCTGTGCAGGCAGTGTGAAGCGCTCTCTCTCTGTGCAGGCAGTGTGAAGCGCTCTCTCTCTCTGTGCAGGCAGTGTGAAGCGCTCTCTCTCTCTCTCTCTCTGTGCAGGCAGTGTGAAGCGCTCTCTCTCTCTCTGTGCAGGCAGTGTGAAGCGCTCTCTCTCTCTCTGTGCAGGCAGTGTGAAGTGCTCTCTCTCTGTGCAGGCAGTGTGAAGCGCTTTCTCTCTCTCTCTGTGCAGGCAGTGTGAAGCGCTCTCTCTCTATCTGTGCAGGCAGTGTGAAGCGCTCTCTCTCTCTGTGCAGGCAGTGTGAAGCGCTCTCTCTCTGTGCAGGCAGTGTGAGGCGCTCTCTCACTCTCTGTGCAGGCAGTGTGAAGCACCCTATCTCTCTGTGCAGGCAGTGTGAAGCGCTCTCTCTCTCTGTGCAGGCAGTGTGAAGCGCTCTCTCTCTGTGCAGGCAGTGTGAAGCGCGCTCTCTCTCTGTGCAGGCAGTGTGAAGCGCTCTCTCTCTCTGCGCAGGCAGTGTGAAGCGCTCTCTCTCTCTCTGTGCAGGCAGTGTGAAGAGCTCTCTCTCTCTGTGCAGGCAGTGTGAAGCACTCTCTCTCTGTGCAGGCAGTGTGAAGCGCTCTCTCTCTCTCTCTCTCTCTCTGTGCAGGCAGTGTGAAGCGATCTCTCTCCCTCTCTGTGCAGGCAGTGTGAAGCGCTCTCTCTCTATCTGTGCAGGCAGTGTGAAGCGCTCTCTCTCTCTCTCTCTGTGCAGGCAGTCTGAAGCGCTCTTTCTCTCTCTATGCAGGCAGTGTGAAGCGCTCCCTCTCTCTATGGGGCAATGTGGAGCAGTCTCCCACCCTCTCTCTGTACAGGGAATGTGGTGTAGATGGATGGTGAGCTGATTCGGTGGTTCAATGGGCCACTTGACTGGACTTGTCCCCCAGGCCTAAGGCTGCCAGCCCTCCCCTGTACACAGTGGGGTACATCACAAGGCACATTAGGTCGTACACAGCAAGGTACATCAAGAGGTACACAGCAGGGCACGTGGCACATCATTGGGAACAGGGCACATTAGGCGGTACACAGCAGGGCACATCACAGGGCATGGGACACACATCACAGGGCACGGGGCACGCAGTAGGGTACATCAGGGGGTACACAGCAGAGCACAGAGCACATCACAGGGCATGGGGCACACAGTAGGTCACATTACAGGGCACACAGTAGGTAACAGCATGGGTCACAGGGCACATTAGGCGGTACAGAGCATGGCACATCACAAGGCATGGGGCACACAGTAGGGCACATCAGGGGGTACACAGCAGAGCATGGGGCACATCACAGGGCTTGGGGAACACAGTAGGGCGCATAAGGGGGTACACAGAAGAGCACAGGGCACATCACAAGGCATGGGACACACAGTAGGGCACATCAGGGAGTACACAGCAGAGCACGGGGCACATCACAGGGCATGGGGCACACAGTAGAGCACATCAGGGGGGGTGGAGGACATAGGGGGACAACGTGGGGGGTGAAGGACACAGGGGGACACCATGGGCGGGGATGGAGGACACAGGGGGACACCGTGGGGGGGTGAAGGACACAGGGGGACACCGTTGGGGGGTGGAAGACACAGGGGAACACCATGGGGGTGGAGGACACAGGGGAACACGGTGAGGGCAGAGGACACAGGAGGACACTGTGGGGGGTGGAGGACCCAGGGGGTCACTGTGGAGGATAAAGGGGGTCACCACGGAGGACACAGGGGGACACCATTGGGGGGTTAAGGGACACAGGGAGACACCGTTGGGGTGGAGGAGACAGGAGGACACCCTTGAGGGCACAGGGGTACACAGTGGTCCGTGGAGGACACCATGGGGGGTGGAGGACACAGGAGGACACCAATGGGCGGGTGGAGGGCACAGGAGGACACCGTGCAGGGGGAGGACCGGGAGCATATCATGGGGCTTCCTGTGGTCCTGTTTGGGCCCTACATCTGTACTGGCTGCCACGCCGCTCGCTCCCACCCCTCGATGGTGGCCACAGTGCCTCCAGACTCCAGTAAAAAATGTACACAGCGCCTCATCTGATGCCTGTAATACCTCTCACAGTGTGCTGCTCCCCGCCAGCCCCTCCTCTCTTCTCGTCCATCCCAGGTGATGTCATGTACAACTTACAAGCACCTGGGGTGGATGGGAGGGAAGGAGGGGTCAGCTGGGAGCAGCGCATTGTAAGAGGTATTGTTACAGCCGCTTCCTGATAGACTGCATGTGTTGCAGAGCCTCTCACGGGCCCCCTGACTCCCCGGGCACTCGGGCAATGCCTGAGTGCCTAAACGGGTAAGTCCGCCCCTTACTCTGAACTGTATTATATATACTACAATGACTGACTGCACACTAAACTACCTGCCTAAACTCCATTCATTCACTATATATGGCCCTCGTGTAAGCAGCAGCCTTATATAGTGTGGGGCATCGACTTAGCCCCTGAGCCATAGCTCTCACAGCACATCAGGCTGTGATTGGACAAAGCATGCAGGTCAGGTGCATGCTTTGGCCAATCAGCAGCCCTCAATGCACTGATCTCGCAGTGCATTATGGGGCACTCTGCAGTGGGCCAATTTGCAGTACCTTCTGCAGTACACACCTTCTTTAAAAGAGGCAAAACACTCTCACTTTCCTAAATCTAGATGTATCTATGACTTTTTTGCACTGCTGACACCTGTGTTACTTTTCAGGACTGTTCAATGTATTTTTTTTACTGTAAGCTTTTTCACTATAGTACTTGAATTCTTGTCACAGTCACTTTGACCCACTCATACTGTAAATGTATCATATAATGTTATGTAAATGTCTTCGAAACAAAGTTTGTTTGAAAATGCTGCCTCATCTTTATAATGTCAAGCATCTTTTTTGACATTGTACTTCATTCTTCAGTACATGTAAGACAAACACATATCTCCCTCAAAAAAAAAAAAAGCCCAAGCTGCCATAAATCCTCTGGTATGGGTATACTTGGGCACATTGGACCCAATGAGGTTCATTTACTAAAACTGAAGAGTGCAAAATCTAGTGCAGCTGTGCATGCAGCCAATCAGCTGCTAACATTAGCTTGTTCATTTAATTTTTGGCAAAAAAGCTGGAAGTTGCTTGGTTTCTATGCAAAGCTGCACCATATTTTCCACTCTCCAGTTTTAGTAAATCAACCCCAACATCTTTAGAGTAAAAAGAATGCCCTTACTAGACGCCTTCTAAATAGGCTTAGGTGCCAGATTTGATCATGTCAAAGTGATGTCAATACCTTGTTTCTTGGAACCTACACAACACACAGGGGGAAAATTTAAAACTGGAGAGTACAAAATCTGGTGCAGCTCTGCACAGAAATCAATCCGATTCCAGGTTTTTTTGTCACAGCATACAGTAATTGAACAAGCTGAAGTTAGAAGCTGATTGGCTACCATGCACAGCTGCACCAGATTCTGAGTGCTCCAGTTTTAGTAAATCTTCCCCACAGTCACTCTGTACTTGTACGAGGTATTACCAGGTTTCAAAAGCAACTCTATGACAATATACTTATTTTTCTTGTCTCTCTTAAGCCTCGTACACAGGATAGGATTTTCTACAGACAAAGCCTCGGACTTTTGTCCAAAGGTCGTTGGCCAAAAACTTGTCTTGCATACAAACGGCACACAATTGTTGGCCAACAAACACAAACATAGTGACGTACTACGAGCCGTACTACGCCGTACTACGAGACGTACTAAGAGGAAGTTCAATTGTCAGGTGCCACCCATTGGGCTCCTACTGCTAATTTTGTGTTAGTAGAAGTTTGGTGAGTGTTAATTCGCACTTTTCATTTTGCTCTTTTCATTTTGCATTTCGTGCCTTTCAGTTCGTTTCTGAACAGCCGTTCGTCAACCAGACATGTTGAGGAATCGGAGGAGATAACGTATTATTTATTATTGGCCTTGGAGTTATTGCTTTGACCCAAGTCCAGTCCAGGAACAGGAGGAGGAGGATTTCTTGGACCAAATTGCTACAGGAGCTCCAGAAGAATAATCCAGATGATTTTTGGAATTCTCTCCGGATGACAGACCCCTGCTTTCACCAACTATTGGCATTGTTGACCCCTATATTAAGAAGTAGGACACATGCATGAGGCTTTTATTTTATTTTTTGGTTGAATAATGATTTGATTTGGTATATTTTCTATATTTTTGGATGCATTCTACTTTTTGGTTAAGTTCTATTGGCAGATAGCATGTCTAATTTTATTTGTTTTTTTTTTTAATGCACAATAAAAAAAATTGTGGTGAATAATACTTGGCTATGTGTTTTACTTCAAATGACATTTTGGGAGTAGGAAGGTACATTTAAAAAAATACAATGTAAAATTAACAAGTAACACCAACATAGTTGTATCTTTGATCTTAAAAACTAAGGATAATGGTGTTGTGGTAACTTGCCCAAAAAAAATATAAAAACAAGCATAATAATATTATTCTTGATATCACTAGAAAATAAAAGCCTTTTAAAATACGTTTGGCAGAACTCCATCAGTATCACCAGCAAAGCAGCTTCTTTATTATCCCATTAAAGAAGAAGAGAATGTTCGCTGCATTTCGACATTTTCATAATTTGCCGCGTCACGAATGTTAATTCTCCATTACGAATGCTAGTTTACAAGACCAAACGCTTCCGGTTCACCCTTGCTTCCGAGCATGCATGTTTGTACTTTGGCATTTTTTCTGACAGACTGTACACACGATCGGAAAATCCAACAACAGACATTTGTCTGCGGAAAATTTTAAAGCCTGCCATCCAACATTTGTCCGCGGAAAATCCAACAATTATCCGATGTAGCGTACAAACGGTCGGATTTTCCGCCAACAGCCTGTCATCACACAATTCCCATCGGAAAATCCAATCAAGTGGACGAGGCTTTAGATTGTGCAACCTTTCTAGCTCTGGTTTTCTTTTTTTTTTAAATTTTGTTTCTGTCTATTTTCCTGTTACTTTATTCTGGGTAATGCTGCATATTCTCCCATTTTAGGCCTAGTTATTGTGTTCATGTTTATTGTGGTTAATTGGTCAATATTACTTTGACCCTTGTAGAGTCAAGGGTCAAAGTAATGGTCCTGGATACCTCCGAGCAGCTATTTTGCCACATTCCACACTGCAGTACTTCATGTACTGCGTGGCCACAAGAGCCCCAGAAGCGCCTGGAACATCCCACATCCCTCCACAGGCGGACGCCAGAACATCACATATCCCTGCACAGGCGGAAGTTACACTTACAAGCAGTGTTCTGACTTACGAACAGATTTAACTTACAAACAAACCTACAGTCCTTAATGTTTTCGTAACTCGGGGACTTCCTGTATATTGTTGATTAGTTAAGGCTTGTTGGCAACACATGGAAGCTAGCCTTTAGTATTATCTGTATAGACAAATCGCCTTTTTCTTTTTTACCACAAGATGGCAGCACAGTTAAAATAGCAATGCTGTTTAATTCACTTCATACTCTCTTGGGTTGATGGACATACAGTTTAGCCAATGGCTACATGGAGCACTCTCTCTTTATCCATGATAGGCCTGGTCTGTCCACCTAATGAGTGCCTTTGGGCCATTTGACCCCAACCAATGGCAGCGCTCCTCTGTCTTGCCAATGGACAGTACTAGAGCATCGGCGCAGATGTGTGGGCGTAACCCTGATGACATCACATCTGAGGAAACGATCGTCGGGACGCCACGCTCACACGCTGTCAAACTATCACGTACCTGACTGACGAACCCCATACAGCAGGGAAAGGCCTCCCTTACATATCTGGTTCCCGGCCCCTGGTAGTGTAAACAGAAGGCACGGGAGCACAGAATGGTATGAGAGCCTGGCGGGTGACTTGCAGAGTTAAGGCCCAGGATCCTGGTGCAAGTGGACTGGAGGTGCTTGGTGAACTGGAGCACAGACAACTGGTGCAGAGCAGGAGCAGAGTAGGCAGGTTCGGTCACAGGCAGAGTTGGCAACAGGCGTCGGCACAGTACAGAGGAGCAGGCAGTTTCAAAGTCCAGGTCACAGGCAGGGTCGGCAGCCGGCGATCAGCATGGTGCAAAGGAGCAGGCAGATTCAAGGTCAAAGGCAAGCCGGGGTCAGATGCAGGCAGATAGCAGAGAGGAATCCAAAGACAAGCCGGGTAACAAGGAGATCACTTAGACAGGTAACAGGAAACACAGGACTGGGAGCTGCAGATCGGACAGCACTGAGCAAAGGGCACCAGCACACTAAATAGTGCGATTGGCGCCAAACGCTGTGCGTGCGCCGGAGCGCACGGGCGTGCGCCCGCGCACACCCGCACGCGCCTGCACAACAGCGTGCACAGGCGCGCGCCCACATGGACCGGCGCGACCCGGCGCACACCAGAGTGCCTGAAAGTCATTCTGTTCTGGGATCTTCTCTGACACACGCTCTGCGTATATGTGATCACCTACATGCGTTTATTTGTGGATTTTATACTTGCAAGGAATCCTTTTTATTTTAATTTGCATTGGAGATTCATTTGAGTCAGAATACCTGTATGCAGCACTGCAATTTTTACCATTAAATATACCTTAAAGAGACAATACTGCACTATTGGAGTCTTTTCTTCTTTTCATGTTTGCACCTCCTGATACTGTGGATATCTGTTCTGGTATGACCATCTCCAGGTTTATGTGGAGGCTTCTGGTGGGATACGCTCAGGACATCTGGACATCCTTCTATGGGATCATTGATCCAACAAGCACTTTGTGACCCCCCCTGAATAAGGGTGGTCACTGGCTTTCCGGTAAGTCTTTTACCTCACTGTGGTGACAGGTATCACGTGGTTAAGCTTTTGATCCAGGCTCTATATCTCACGTGGGATATTTTCTTTAAACTCCAGCCATTTAACCACTTGCCGACCAGATGCCGTCATTATACTGCGGCAGGTCGGCACGTTCCTGCAAGCCATCGTAGCCATACGTCGGCTCCTGTAAGCAATATAGCAGGCGTGCACTGCTGCACTGCAGGGGTGCAAATGCTCGTGGCCGATGGTCGCGATGACTGCTGGCCATGAGTGATAGCGGGCAGGAGAGGCAAAACAGGGACGTGTATGTGAAAACACACAAATCCCTGTTCTTTTCTGTGAGAAGAGACAGATCGTGAGTTCCTAATAGCTAGGAACCACAATCTGTCATCCCCGCTAGTCAGTCCCCTCCTCCTACAGTTAGAACACACAGTCAGGGAACACAGGTAACCCCTTGATCGCCCCCTAGTGTTAACCCCTTCTCTGCCAGTGACATTTATACAGTAATCAGTGCATTTTTATAGCACTGATCGCTGTATGATTGTCAATGGTCCCAAAAATGTGTCAAAAGTGTTTGATCTGTCCGCCATAATGTTGCAATCCCGATAAAAATCACAGATCACCACCATTACTAGTAAATAAAAAAATCAAAAAAAAAATAAATAAATAAATTTTTAATTAAAAAGGTCAACATCTTCTGGTAAGCGGACATCCACTTACAGAGCACATAGGGTGTGTTATGCAGCTGGTGAAGGTTGTTTATTCACACAGAGGAAGGCTCACTTATATTGATTCATCTTGTGTTATTTTGATACAGCGGAAGATTAATGCATATTGATGTGCACCATTTTTAATTGCATGTGGACTTTAAATTAGTATTTTTTCAGCATTAGAATTTTCTTATTGTTTTTCACAAAAATAATATTGTGCTATGTTTGCAGAGATTGGATGGTAGTCATTCTCTTGTAATATGCAAGTTTGATACATATATTTTTATTTTATATTTTTTTGTGTATGGTACACTGCAGTGTTCACATTCAGTTTGTTTGAGCATAAATATCTAGATGCTATTTAGCTCACTGTATATATAGTTTCAGCGCTCCCCACCACGTATACTCTTCCATTTTGTTATGTCTGTTGGATCTAGCCCTCTATGCCATAGTTGAGAGGAGAAGAAGGGAGGTTTCTGTATTTCTGTCCTAAATTTGTTGTCCTGACAAGAAGAGTATCATCCTAGGACAGGAAAAATGTTACTAGCAGAATCAATAGGTGAAAATAAAAAAAGCCTAAAAAAAAGAAAATGAATACAGCCACCACATCTAAGGACTTTTAAACTGCAATGTAGTACATTTTCTGTTCTGGGGTATAGATACACTATCTAGTCTGATAAGGCACATAAGAAATGGGTGCACCCAAGTATGTTTAAGGTCAGTCACTAGTAAGCACCTATGATCAAATCTGTGCTCTCGTCAGACCTTAACATCACTAGCTGTCCCTGATGATTGGATTGTCTCATATCGCCTTACCCTCAATGACACAGATTTCAGTTCTAGAAAATCACAACAAAATAAGCCACAATAACAAAGTGTCCTTCATATCAATGTGTATGATGCAATATCTTATAAGTTAACTGACAATAAAAGTTCTGAATTTTCTCTTTCTAAAATCTGAATTCTGAACTGTAGAGGGCAGCATGGTTGTATAAATGTAATGTGAACATTTAACTCTCACAATATAATTGATATCTGTGCATTTGTTCAATATTTAGAAGGCCAACCTAATATTTTCTATAAAAAATGACATTATGACAACTCTTTCCTATAATTTAACTAGGCATTTGTAAAATAAATGATTAAATGATAATTTCTTTATTCCAGACCTCGGACCACTTTCATTGTTTTTTCAATTTGGATGTGCAATGTTAAACCAAATATCTTTTTTGACTGGTTAAAAAAAAAGGCCAAGTATTAAATTTACTTTTTGAAATTGCAGATGAAATCAAACTTACATGACTTTACCAATAATTTATGAACTGATGCATTTTCCTAATTCAACAAATCAAATCATTGGATGTAGACCTTTGAAATATCATATACAAATGTGTTTACTTAGAGACCACATGTATTTTACTCCGGTTATATATATTTTTTGATTTACAGTGTTGATGAGGACTTGCGCTGTGAAAGTTGTGCCCAAAAAGACAAACAGAGGCCAATTTACTGGTCACTAGTCTTGCCTTTAGGCTTTCTGAAGCTATTATTTTACCAATTACTGATGTATCATGCTTTGTTCTGCTATATTTTTCTTTGTAGAAGCAGCCATTATAGCAGTTGCAGGGCTTTGCTTGCTTATATCAGAGTTACCATCCTGATAACTGTTGATCTGATCATTGGTGAGGTAATGATCAAGAAGCTGGAGGGGAAGAGGAGAGGTTCAGAAAGCACAGACCAACAAAATTAAGTAGAAACAGATCCTTTTTCTGCAGGTTCTCAGATATAGCTTTTCTTTTCAGCATAGAGTGTCTAAGTAAGTAGTTCTCAGTTGTAGTGAGACCAGGGCCTGATTAATTCTTTCAAAACTTTACATGTCCAAACAGTAAAAAAAAAACTTATACTCATACAAAATATATATTTAAAATATATTAAAGTGGGGATAATCAGTCAAAATATGAGTTGCTGTAAATAAAATAGACACAATGACCATGAAGAGCCCCCCCCCCCAAATCATTGGTGTTAGTGGGAATGTGGGCCTCAGGGGAGACTAGCCCCTAAATCATTGTTGTCAATGGGATGGTGGCTGCCAGGGGGGACTAGCACCTTTATTTGTGTTGGTGGGATATTAAACCCTAGGAAAAAATAGGCCTTAAAAATATTGGTGCCAATAGAATAGTGGACCCTAGCCGGTTCCCGACCGGCTCCTGTAGATATACGTCGGCAGAATGGCACGGCTGCGCAAAGTAATGTACCCATACGTTACTTTGAATTTGCCGCCGTGTGTGCGCACGCACGCCGCCGGCGGCACGCGCGCCTGCCGCGCTCTCCGTGAGTCGGGTCGCGGGTCCCGCGGACTCGATCGCCATGGGTATACCCGCGATTGCCTCACGGAGAGGATGAACGGGGAGATGCCGTTGTAAACAGCATCTCCCCCTTCTGCCTAGTGACAGTGTCACTCGATCTCTGCTCCCTGTCATCGGAAGCAGAGATCAGTGACGTCACACACACAGCCCATCCCCCTGACAGTTAGAATCACTCCCCTAGGACATACTTAACCCCTCCACGCCCCCTAGTGGTTAACCCCTTCACTGCCAGTGTCATTTACACAGGAATCAGTGCATTTTTATAGCACTGATTGCTGTATAAATGACAATGGTCCCAAAAATGTGTCAAAAATGTCCGATGTGTCCGCCATAATGTCACAGTCACAATAAAAAACGCTGATCGCCGCCAAAACTAGTAAATAAAAAAAATTATTAATAAAAATTCCATAAAACTATCCCCTATTTTGTAAACGCTATAACTTTTGCGCAAACCAATCAATAAGTGCTTATTGCGATTTTTTTTACCAAAAATATGTAGAAGAATACGTATCGGCCTAAACTGAGGAAAAAAAATGTTTTTTAATATATTTTTTGGGGATATTTATTATAGCAAAAGGTAAAAAATAATGCGTTTTTTTCAAAATTGTCGCTCTAATTTTGTTTATAGCGCAAAAAATAAAAATCGCAGAGGTGATCAAATACCACCAAAAGAAAAATCTATTTGTGGGAAAAAAAGGACGTCAATTTTGTTTCGGAGCCACGTCGCACGACCACGCAATTGTCAGTTAAAGCGACACAGTGCCGAATCGCAAAAAGTGCTCTGGTTAGGAAGGGGGTAAATCCTTCCGGGCTGAAGTGGCTAGGGAGAAATAGCCCCTTAAATCATAGCTGTTAGTGGAACATTGGGCCCCAGGGGAGAGTATGCATTATTTATTGGTGTCAGTGGAATAGTGGACCCCAGGGAAGAATGGCCCTGAATCATTGTTACATCACTTTCCTTAGAACATGAGTCATTGCCTTAGGCCCAGCAGAATAGTTAGCTTGGCAGTATAAGAGAATACACAAATCCCCTGATGCATATGTAATCACTACAAATTTTTTATTATAGGAACAAGTGTCTAACAATTTGGTTATAACTATTCCTGGTCCTCAGAAGGTCCAACACTGAGCTGCCAGTATCTGACAATAGTAGCTGATGGCCTCTCTACCTTGTGTGAGCCTGTCTAGGTACAAACGCAGTCCACAGGCTGTCTACCAAAACTGCACAAGATGCCTTAACAAGCCCTGCATGTTTCCTGGAAAAGGAGGAGAATTAGGAGAAATCAGAGCTGCCTGGGAACCCACTCCCCTTTCACTTGCTGATGTTGTCACTGCTTAGGCACAATTCACATTTCTCAATGCTACCGATAAGATACCAAATATTTTTTTTTTTTTTTTTTTTTTTCAAATAACAGTTTTTATTATTGTTATCATTCTCAGTTGCATTACAGAGTAAAGAAGCATGGGAAGTTGTAAATATTATCCAACATATCTTATCCACTATTAAACAAGTATATATGAAGCAAGGGTGTTAAATTCGTGCTATGTTTCAAAGATATCTCATCGTTTAACTTATAGCAATTCCTTTTGTAGATAGAGGATGTTGATCCGGTTACATTATAGTAGAGTAATATCTATGAGAACTCAGATATTTTAAAATCTGTGGTATAGAAGAAGGAATAGAAAAAGAGAGAGAGAGAAAAAATAAGGGGGAAGAGAGAGGGAGATGTACAGTAGGCCATCAGAGTAAGGTTGATACCTGGTCATGGTGGGTCCTCCCGGAGATGCCACAGTTCCCAGACCCCGTTGTGAGCCTCCAGTCTGTCCTGCATCCTAGCCGTCATTTTCTCCATCAGTTCAATATCTTTAATTCTCGAGTAAAGATCTTCAGGAGAGGGTGGGGAACGGCGTTTCCAATTTAGGGCTACTAGGCATCTGGCTGCTGTGAGTATGTGTCTTACTAATTTCTTATATGGTGTGCGTAGTTTAAGTGGTGATAGTCCCAGTAAGAACAACTTTGGAGAAGCTCGGACCTGCATTTCCAAGAGATGGGACAGAAGGAGTTGAACCCTGTCCCAAAAGGGGGTAATCAGCGGGCACTCCCAATAGATATGTATGAGGGTGCCTTTTCCTCCCTGACAGCGCCAGCATCGATCTGAACTAGTCGGGAAAATTGCATGGAGTACCTCTGGGGTCATATACCAGAAGAATAAAATTTTGTATGCATTTTCCTTATAAAGAGTGCATAATGAGCTCTTTGCTGTCTGGTTCCAGATCGCCTGCCACTGTGCTATAGGGAGTTCCTCATCAAGTATTTTCTCCCATTTAAGCATGTAAGTGTGCTTTCCTTGCTCTTCCAGGGAGAAGGTATTTAAAATCTTGTAGATTCCTGATATGATACCCTTCTGGGCATTCCCCTCCAATATTATAGTTTCAAAGGGGGTTGGGGGAGAGAACTGCAGGTTCGAGGTTATAGTTAGTGCGTAGTGTCGGATTTGTAAGTATCCATAGAATGCCTGTTTCGGCAAGCCATGTTTTGCTTGTAATTCAGAAAAAGGTAATCATTTACGGGATCTGGGTTCCACTATACTCCCAAAATGGAATAGGTTTCTAGAGGACCAGGGGTATTACATCTGATGTGTTAGACTATCTGGCACTTTGGGATTGCAGATAAAGGAGGTCATTGGTGATTTCTCTGAGGATAGTTTATGAGGTCGGGCCAGCATGCGCCAAGTCCGCCGTAGCAGAGACATGGGGCCTAGCATCCGATCGGGGGGTACCTCCGCATTCGCACTCCATAGCAGGTTGTTCGGGTGTATTGGGGCTAACCAAAGCTTTTCAATTTCAGTCCATTTGTTATATGATTTATGAGTAAACCATGAGGCTATCGCTTTTAATTGCGCAGCCTGGTAATATTTAATAATATCAGGGAATGCCAGGCCTCCCTCGTTACGTGACGCCAGCATTACCGTCCTCGGTATCCTATGCCTTTTATAGTTCCAAACAAATTGGAGTAAGTCCGCCTGGAGCTTTTTCAAGTGTTTGAGTGGTATAGGGATAGGGAGTGTTTGGAAGAGATATAGGAGCTTCGGGAGAATGGTCATTTTAATAGAGGCTATGCGGCCTAAAAGTGAGATATGGTGTTTTTTCCACTGTGCCAGTGATGCTCTAATGGAGCGAAAGAGGGGTGGGAAGTTTTCTTGGTATAAGGTATCGTATTTTGGAGTAATAAAGGTCCCTAAATATTTCAGAGCTGTAGTTTTCCAGCTATAGTGGAAGTTGGCTTTTAATAGTGTGAGTTCAGTAGCAGGGATATGTATAGGCAGGGCTTCTGATTTTGATGCATTGATTTTGTAACCTGAGAGAGCTCTAAAGTTATCTAGTTCCCTATGTAGGACCGGGAGGGTGGTATGGGGTTGGGTCAGTGTAAGGATGATATCATCCGCAAATAGGGAGATCTTAAATTCCCTATCTCTAACCATTATCCCCCTTATGTCCTGGTTATTCCGGATCGTGGCGGCCAGGGGTTCCACACATAGTGCAAATAGGAGGGGCGACAATGGGCACCCCTGCCTGGTGCCATTTGCCACCGAAAAAGGTGTGGAAAGTGCGAAGGGGGTTCTGACCTGTGATGAGGGGTTGGAGTAAAGGTGCCTGATTGCTCGCATAAAAGGTCCATGAAAGCCCATGTGGGTCAGCGTGGCGAACAGGAAGGGCCACCCCAGACGGTCAAAAGCCTTCTCGGCGTCAAGGCTCAGTAGCATGGAGGTGAGTCCCCCCCTGCCCGCCACGTCCACCAGATCAATCACCCTTCTGGTGTTGTCACCTGCTTGCCGCATTGGGACAAACCCCACCTGATCCTTGTGGACCAGTGATGGAAGGATCATGTTTAGGCGGTTGGATAAAAGCTTAGTGAAAATTTTTAGGTCGGAGTTCAGGAGGGCAATGGGTCTATAATTGGCGCATAGGGATGGATCTTTGTCTGGTTTGGGGATTAGGGTGATATATGATCGCTGCATATCTAGGGGGATGGGAGTGTCACGGAGGAAGGTATTAAACAGTCTACACATATGGGGGAGTAACTGATGAAGGAATGTCTTATAATATTCATAGGGAAAGCCGTCCGGGCCAGGGGCTTTATGGGATGGTAGGGATTTGATAGTCAATTCTAATTCTTCCTCCGAGATCTGTGCATTAAGCGATTGCAAGTCGGATAGTTGGAGTTTTGGGATACCGCTCTGTTCTAAATATTGTCGTATTTTTTGGGATAGGTCTGGGGAGGGAGGGTTACTGGGTATGTCAGGGCTGTTGTACAGATTTTTGTAGAAATCTGCGAAGGTGTGGGCAATGTCCACTGGATGAGATAGTAGCTGACCTGATTTGTTTTTAATCTGATTTGGGGATAGCATGTGGGTGCGTTCACGGAGTTTGTTGGCCAGGAGAGAATGGGCCTTATTGCCTTTGTCATAAAACATTTGTTTCAGTCTGGTCAAGGCTTTCTCTACCTGACCTAGGGCCAGGTCCCGAAGAGTCATACGTAGGTTTGTTATTTTTTTAAGCAAGGATACTGTGGGGTTAGTTTGGAGCTTGTGTTCTAGTGTTTTGAGTTCTCTTTCCGCTTTCACTTTTGCGGCTTGGGCATCTTTTTTTAGTGCTGTGGAGAGTGCTATGCATTTACCTCGGAGGACCGCCTTATGGGCTTCCCAAAGCGTGGCGGACGAGACTTCCTGATTATTATTCTCTTTAAAATAGAGCTGGAGAGTGGAAGTTAATTCTGCCTGAGAGGGCTGGTGTTGTAGGAGGAAAGTGTTAAGCTTCCAATTATAAGGTCTACGGAAGGCTGGGTCTAGATCTATGGTGAGTAAAATAGGGGCATGGTCAGACCATGAAATCGGGAATATTTGAGCCTTGCGAGTGAGTTGTAAGGTGTGGTTGTTGACAAAAAAGTAGTCTATCCTGGAGTGGGTACGGTGTGGGGCCGAGTAGAACGTATACTGCCGATTGCCTGGGCGGAGAGCCCTCCACGCATCAAAGAGCGCATATCGTCTGGAGATTTGTCTGAATAGTCTCGAGTCTCTAAGGACTCTGGGTGATGCTGCTTGGGGGCCCACCGTCTGGCGATCAGCATAGGATGAATGGGTAAGGTTGAAGTCGCCCCCTATTACCAAGACCTTTGGTGTGACTTTAAAGAGGCGGGCGTACACCTTGGATAGAAAGCTGTGTTGTTTGGCGTTCGGTGCATACAGAGTACACAGGGTGATTTCCTGTGATTGCCATAGGCCCTGTAGGATTATGAAGTGGCCATGAGGATCACAGTGCTGGGTCACGCAAGCGAAGGGAGCTCCCTTCTTAACAAGTATGGCCACTCCTGCCCTTTTGTGGGTACCCGATGCCATATAGATCTGGGAGTAGTATCTGGAGGCGAATGCGAAGGAGCCCCCCTTGTCATAATGAGTCTCCTGGATCATAATGATATCTGCCCCTGACTGTCTGAATTCCCTCAGCACCAGATGCCGTTTTTTATTGGAGTTTAATCCGTGTACATTTAAGGAGAGAATCTTAGCCATGGCAGTGTGTGTGGTAGATGATAAGATGCTCACCTGGTGTTGATGCACCTGCATTCAGGACTGGGGCTTGGGGTAGACCCTCTCCGGGAGGAAACCATGAGTTTGCTCGAAGATGGCTGGGTAGGTTTGGTGATGGTTGGGTAGGAAAGGGGAGAGAAAGGTCAGAGAGAGAAAAGAACACTGTTAGAGTACAAAAAACATGGAAAATGTACATTCCTAGCAAACCTATATAGGCCAGTAGGCCTAGAACTGGACGGAGTCCCCTGGGCCCCCCCACCCCTAGAAAGAGGGGTGGAGAGGGGCACAGGGGAGCCCGTAGCCAGCCGAAAATAACAATTCTACAGCACATAGTCTGCGACCCTGCGCTGATGACTATTAAACTATCGAGGGGGGGCGATAGGGAACGGAAGCTATACCCATCTCTCCAGAGCTCATCTGACTTAAGCCCTAGATGATAAGGTAAAATTCAGCATAGGGGGGCAATCTCGGGGGTCCTAAACTGGAGTTGCATTAGACAAACTAAAATAAACTGCAGTCTAACTTGGCTTATATATTGAGCGTAAGTGCTCATGTCCTTTATTTATCTAGAGTCAGTGCATGCATCTCAGCGATTCTTTTGTTTGGCGGGCTTGCGTTGCGGGTCAGAGTCCCGGGGTCGATTGGAGGAAGACACTCTCTGCCAGATTGTAGGCGGTGGTGGTGGGGTTGCGACAATGTCCCAGTCCGGTAACTTTGGTGCTGGAATTTCAAGGATGTTGCAGAAAGTGCGCAGGTCCTCTGGGTATCTCAGTACGGCGGATTTGCCCTGATGCTTTGCAGTAAGGCTGAAGGGAAAACCCCAGCGGTAGGTGATGTTCTCCTTCTGCAAAAGCTGTAGTAGAGGCTGGAGGAGTCTGCGTTTTTGCAGGGTGATCCAGGAGAGGTCTGGGTACAGTTGTATCTGGACATCCTCAAAAGTCACTTTACGCGCCAAACGTGCCCGCTTCATGATTTCTTCCTTGATGGGGTAGGAGCTGACTCTGCATATAATATCTCTTGGTTTGTCGGTGGCGCCTTTAGGGCGAAGCGCTCTATGGGCTCTGTCCATGTCTATGTGCTTATTGGGCGGCTCCCCAATTAAATTATTGAAAACAGATTGTAGGGTTGTTTGTAGGTCTTCAGGGCCTTCCGCCTCCGGTATGCCTCTCACTCGGATATTGTTACGGCGTCCCCGGTTGTCCAAGTCCTCTACGTGTCTCTGCATATCTCTCAGCATTTCTCTGTGGTCTGCTCCCTGCAGTTGAGTTCTATGGACTGCCAGTTTGGTTTCTTGTATCTCTTCCTCAGCCATTTCCATCCTGTCCGCCAGGTGTTTGAGGCCTGTCTGGAGTACTTGGATTTCTGTCCGGCAGGTTGATTTCACATCTTCAATAAGCTGTCTGAAATCTTCCTTTGTGGGTATAGCTTGTAAGTATGCTTGCCACTGGGGGTGTAGGGGTGGATCCATTGTGGTGCCATAATGCTGGTTAGGTGATGACCTGCCCGGTGGTGTGGCATTAGGGTGTGCGGTTCCCTTCTCCTGGTATAGTTGTGTACCAGTTGCTGGGGAGTCCCATGGGTCTGTCCATGTTTCAGCTTGTTGCTGCCGAGGGGGACTTGTAGAGCTAGCCTTTGCTGGGAGTGGGAGCAGAGCTCCTGCCTTCTGCGCATATGAAGGTGTGGGGAGCAGATGGTGTCTGGAGGTGCTGGAGTCTCTAGAGCGAGAGAGCCTCTGTGCCTTAGGCGGGGGGGATGTGGCCGTGACGGCCCAGGCTCCATCTTGTGTTCCCTCAGGGAGCTGATGCACTCTGGTTGAAGGGCCTGCGGGGCTGGGTAGGGGTGGATAGTCCTGGGAGAGATCTGAGGAGAGCGGGGACAACGGGGATGTGTGGTCCTGACTCTGAATCAGAGGGTCGGAGGCTGTTCTCAGAAGTCTCGGGAATGCGCCCGAGCACTGAGTGTATAGCGGGGCGGAGGTAGGCAGCATGGCTAATGGCGGCCCGTATGGCTGTTCCCTCTGAACGGCGGGTTGTGGGGGAGAACTCACCGCTCCGGTGTATAGGCTGCGCTCCTGGAGGTTCAGTTCTACCAGTGCTTGGTCCTCTGAGTGCAGGGGAAGGTCTGGAGCAGTTTGTGAGGCCTGAGTGGAGCTCCGGTGCTGAGGCGCGGAAGTGACCGGCGCCATGTTGGTCTCCTCGCTCCGGGATGCGTCCGGCTGTGTAAAGAAGGAGCGGAGGTCCGTGGATGCACCCGGAGGGGGTTGTGATGATCCCCTGTATTTAGAGGAGCGGGTGGTCCGTGATTTGCCCATAAATCTGTGGATGGTTGCCCCCAAGATTGCCTTTCTCGCTGCGGGCTCAGAGAGCAGGGAGATTAGGCTTCCATCTTGCTCGGCTTCCGGTCACGCCCCCCTCCAAATATTTTTTTAATGTCTATTTCATTTATAGCAAGTGGTAAGTCAATTATTTTGTGTATATATGAAAAGAGAAATATTCAAAATTAAAATACATTTAAATGAGGAGCAATTGAAAGGAAATGGTAAGCTATGATCATTTTGAGCAGCCAGTCTTATGCAGGTGAGATTTTTATTTTTTTTATTTCAACTGCATATCATTTAAAGTGAACAGAGGTTCATTTCTTTTCAACTTATTCAAGAGGGTCAGGTTAATTTCTAGTCCACTGGGTACATTGTATTAAACTACACTTCATACTCTAGTAACTCATCCCCTGACAGATATTAGCATGTTATTGATTAGAGGTGGGCCGGTTTGGTTCGCGCCAGAACTCTTGAACCCGAACCTAGAACTCTATTAAAGTCTATGGGACCCGAACATGAAAAATCAAAAGTCCCCATTTAGAAGGCTTATTTGCAAGTTATTGGCCATAAAAAGGGTATGGGGCCTGGGTGCTGCCCTAGGGGACATGTACCAATGCAAAAAAAACTTTTAAAAAAGATATTTTTTAAGGGAGCAGTGATTTTATTGATGCCTAAAGTGAAACAATAAAAAATGAAAAATTCCTATAAATATAGTGGCTGGGGGGGGGGGGGGGTGTCACCTTAGTCTGCATGTAAAGTGGTGCATCTGTACCATATATAGAACCTGCTGCAGCAAAACTGACATTTATAAAGAAAATAAATGACATTTAAATAGATTTTCCCTGCAAGCTTTCATTACAGTATTTTGTAAACAACATAAAACTCCAATATCAATCGGCGCTAAAAAAAAGAAAAAAAATCAAAATCCTGCGAGCCTCAATGAACCTTATGCCTGATGAACACCACTACTCAGCTGCATGCGTTAAACACGTCTCATAAATTCATGAAAATTGCAAAAAACAATAAATCCTATGCTGCGCTAAAGCGTGCTACACAATGTGAGCCTGTATCATAGTCTTCTAAATTCATGTACACTTGCAGACACATGTAAATATATAAATAAATGAAAAATGTATAAATATGAATATATATATATATATATATATATATATATATATATATATATATATATATATATATATATAACTGGTAATAACACATCAAATTATATAATAAAGTGCTCCTGTGACTCTGAGTGATCTGTGTTACTGGTACTATCCAATAGAGGTATAAAAAGTCCCCTTATAGGTAATTTCCAAGAAAGTGCTTCTGTGGCCCACAATAAATAAATATTAATGTCACAATCTAATTAAAAAGACATGCTGAAGGTGCATATATAAATACATTTAAAAAAAAAGTTCCAAAAAAGTGCTTTTGTGCCACACAGTTGTTATGAAAACAGTTCTTAATAAAAAAAAATCCTGTGAGTGATTTGTGAAATGCTGTTGACAGAATGTATTGAAGTGCATATACGTGATATCCAGTTATGTTATTTCTGGCATGCTCCTAACTCCATTCGTGCTGCAGCTCATGCATTGGTGCAATCCGGTGACCCCCTAGGTAATGTGTGCTCACCTGAGAGCGTGTGACTCAGCTGTTACGCTTAGTCAAAAATCGCGTTTGAACCACCCCAGGGTTCTGTGCTGGTTACTGGATCCCAGGTTTCCAATGCAGTATCTCGAGGGTATATGAGAGAAAAACTCGATGGTGTGATATCGTTTAAAATTTTATTAACCACTTAACCACCCGGCCCATAGCCAAATGACGGCTACAGGGCAGTTTCTTAACTCGCGTGCCCCCTGGGGCGTGCACCCGAGAACATCCATGACCGCTGGGTACAGAGGACCCGGCGCATCATGGATCACGGTAAACGGCCGCTGATCGTAGCTGTTTACCATGTAACCGCTCCGTCAAATGACGGAGCGATCACATGTAAACAAACCGGCGTCATGTCATGATGCCGGTTCCTCTCTCTTCTCTCGGATGGCAGCAGCGCTGTGGGCTGGATGTGTAGTGCCCACAGCGCTGCTCTGTGACATGTGCAGTCACATCCAGCCATCCATCCATCCATGCTCAGCCATCCCTCCATGCTCAGAAATACCCTGTGCAAAACTCTGCAATTCCCTGTGCAATACTCTGCAATTCCCTGTGCATTACAATGCAAAACCCTGTGCAATACTCTGCAATTCCCTGTGCAATACTCTGCAATTCCCTGTGCAATACTCTGCAGTTCCCTGTGCAATACTCTGCAATACCCTGTGTAATACTCTGCAATTCCCTGTGCAATACTCTGCAATTCCCTGTGCATTACAATGCAAAACCCTGTGCAATACTCTGCAATTCCCTGTGCAATACTCTGCAATTCCCTGTGCAATACTCTGCAGTTCCCTGTGCAATACTCTACAATACCCTGTGCAATACTCTGCAATTCCCTGTGCATTACTCTGCAATACCCTGTGCAATACTCTGCAATTCCCTGTGAAATACTCTGCAATACCCTGTGCAATACTCTGCAATTCCCTGTGCAATACTCTGCAATACCCTGTGCAATACTCTGCAGTTCCCTGTGCAATACTCTGCAATTCCCTGTGCAATACTCTGCAATTCCCTGTGCATTACAATGCAAAACCCTGTGCAATACTCTGCAATTCCCTGTGCAATACTCTGCAATTCCCTGTGCAATACTCTGCAGTTCCCTGTGCAATACTCTGCAATACCCTGTGCAATACTCTGCAATTCCCTGTGCAATACTCTGCAATACCCTGTGCAATACTCTGCAATTCCCTGTGAAATACTCTGCAATATCCTGTGCAATACTCTGCAATTCACTGTGCAATACTCTGCAATGCCCTGTGCAATACTCTGCAGTTCCCTGTGCAATACTCTGCAATACCCTGTGCAATACTCTGCAATTCCCTGTGCAATACTCTGCAATACCCTGTGCAATACTCTGCAATTCCCTGTGCAATACTCTGCAATACTCTGCAATTCCCTGTGCAATACTCTGCAATTCCCTGTGCTATACTCTGCAATTCCCTGTGCAATACTCTGCAATACCCTGCAATACTCTGCAACAGCCTGCAATACTCTGCAATACCTGTGCAATACCATGCGCAATACTCTGCAATACCCTGTGCAATACTGTGCAATACTCTGCAATACCCTGCAATACCCCGCAATACCCTGCAATACCCTGCAATACTCTGCAATACACCGCAATACCCAGCAATACCCTGCAATACTCTGCAATGCCCGGCAATACCCAGCAATACCCTGCAATACTCTGTAATACCCTGCAATACCCCGCAATACCCTGCAATACTCTGCAATACCCTGCAATACCCAACAATACCCTGCAATACTCTGCAATACCCCGAAATACCCAGCAATACCCTGCAATACCCTGCAATACTCTACAATACCCCGCAATACCCAGCAATACCCTGCAATACTCTGCAATACCCAGCAATACCCTGCAATACCCTGCAATACTCTGCAATACCCCGCAATACCCAGCAATACCCTGCAATACTCTGCAATACCCTGCAATACAACGCCATACCCAGCCATACCCAGCCATACTCTGCCATACCCAGCCATGATCGGCCATACACTGCCATGCTTAGCCATACTCTGCCATACTTTGCCAAGCTCAGCCATACTCGGCCATGCTCTGCCATACTCTGCCATACTCTGCCATGTTCAGCCATACTCGTACTCGGCCTCTGTATGTGGCCAGGCTGTGGAAGTCTCACACATGTGGTATCACTGTACTCAGGAGGAGTAGGAGAATCTATTTTGAGGTGTCATTTTTGGTATGTACATGCTATGTGTTAGAAATATTGTATAAATGGACAACTTTGTGTTAAAAAAAATGCGTTTTAACCACTTCCCGCCTGCCGTCATATGACGTCCTTGACTTTGTGCGGGGATATCTGAATGGTGCCTGCAGCTACAGGCATCATTCAGATATCAGCTTTTTCAGCTGGCGATTCCCTACACCATAAGAATGATCATAGCAGCTGTTCCGCTGCTTGATCATTCTTACGGGAGGTGAGAGGGGAAGTCCCCCCTCCCGCCACCCTCCGGTGCTTCTACTGACTAACCGCTACAATCGAAGCCAGGATCTTTTTTTTTTTATATTATTATTTCAGGCTTCCCAGCCTAGAGGTGAGATGTGGGGTCTTATTGACCCCATATCTCACTGTAAAGAGGACCTGTCATGCCATATTCCTATTACAAGGGATGTTTAAATTCCTTGTATTAGGAATAAAAGTGATCAAAAAATAATTTTTTTGGAAAAAAGTGTCAAGCTAAAATAAATAAAGTAAAATGAACAATAAAAAATATATATTTTAAAGCACCCCTGTTGCCGTGTGCTCGCATGCAGAAGCAAACGCATACATAAGTCCTGTCCACATATGAAAACGGTATTCAAACCACACATGTGAGGTATCGCTGCGATCGGTAGGAACAAAAATGGTAACCCCCTAAATTGGGACTTTAACAGACCACTCACTCGAAAAATATGTAAAAAACAATCTTTAATGATATGGAATAAAAAACGTATGAAATCCACATATGATAAAGATGCACAACGTATGTTAGATGGAAAGTCAAACAAATGTTTTACACATAATTAGCATACAATATCAATGCCCAAATGCCCGACACGTTTCCGGTATGAGATGTTCAAATACCTTCCTCAGGGGCCAAGGGTTCAAAAAGTTTTTTAGCATTCAAATACATTCCAGTGTGATGATTCCATGTCTAAGCAGGCACTGAGGACAGAAGAGTCCATGCTGATAACACATAATTCGCAAAGCTGTAAGTATTGTAAATATTGGGCACGTTTCTCAAGGTGTATAGTATCTGAAAAATCTATTCATCTTTCACATTATGCAAAAACATTGGGCTAACTTTACTGTTTTGTTTTTTTTTAAAAGCACAAAACTGTTTTTTTCCAAAAAAAGCATTCGAAAAATTGCTGCGCAAATACCGTGCGAGATAAAAATTTGCAACGACCATCATTGTATTCTCTAGGGTGTTTGCTAAAAAAAAACATATATATATATATATATATATATATATATATATATATATATATATATATATATATATAATGTTTTGGGGTTCTATGTAATTTTCTAGCAAATAAATGATGATTTTTACATGTAGGAGAGAAATGTCAGAATTGGCCTGGGTGCTCCAGAACGCCATGAAGGTGCTGCCTGCATGTTGGGTCTCTGTATGTGGCCACGCTGTGTAAAAGTCTCACACATGTGGTATCGCCGTACTCGGGAGTAATAGCAGAATGTGTTTTGGGGTGTAATTTGTGGTATGCATATGCGGTGTGTGAGAAATAACCTGCTAATATGACAATTTTGTGAAAAAAAAATCTTAATTTTGCAAAGAATTGTCAATTTCACAAAGACCAAATAATATACACCAATTTGTACTTATTTTTACCAAAGATATGTAGCAGTATAAATTTTGACCAAAATTTATGAAGAAAAATTACTAATTTGCTCAATTTTTTTAACCGAAACAAAGAAAAATTAATTTTTTTACCGAATTTTCAGTCTCTTTTCTTTTATAGCGCAAAAAATAAAAAACCCAGCGGTGATTAAATACCACCAAAAGAAAGCTCTATTTGTGTGAAAAAAAGGACAAACATTTCATATAGGTACAGTGTTGCATGACTGAGTAATTGTCATTCAAAATGTGAGAGCACTGAAAGCTGAAAATTGGTCTGGTTATTAAGGGGGTTTAGGTGCCCAGTGGTCAAGTGGTTAAGCAAATAAAATACACTCCCCAGATGGGGTACTCACATGTGCACCACTCATTGCAAGGCGTGTAAATACCGAACCGGTAAAAAGATATGGTATGTATCACATCCCAGGCAGATGAACTACCTCTCGTTCCGTCCTGGCCCCGTTCCGTCCTGGTGTCGATACAAGGATGACGTATCTTTGATACTTTTTAATTAGATTGTGACATTAATATTTATTAATTGTGTGCCACAGAAGCACTTTCTTGGAAATTACCTATAAGGGGACTTTTTATACCTCTGTTGGATAGTACCAGTAACACAGATCACTCAGAGTCACAGGAGCACTTTATTATATAATTTGATGTGTTTACACAGTGTTATTACCAGTCACATATATTTATTCATATTTATACATTTTTCATTTATTTATATATTTACATGTGTATGTAAGTGTACATGAATTTAGTAGACTATGATACAGGCTTACATGGTGTAGCACGTTTTAGCACAGCGTAGGATTTATTGTTTTTTGGCGCTAAGAAAATGTTGTAATAATATAAAAATTGAATCGCCACTGTCACTAGAAAGTGCTTTTACTCCTCTTAAAAATGACACAGTTAATAATACAGTGCTGTGCTACATTTATATATATGTAAACAAAGTAGTATAAACAGTGCTACACTACTGAATAATCAACTGAAAAATGTGATTCTTAATAATAAAGTTCTTGGTAATGATTCATCTTCATACAACAAATAATAAATCTCAAAAATATATAAATGTGTGTAACAAAGTCCACAAACATTAAATGACCCCGGGGCCACTCGGTGACGTAAACGGGTGACCCTGCCCCCTCTGACGTCACAGGGAAGCGCCCGTGGCATTTGAGGGGGTGGGGTCACCCATTTACATCACCGGGTGGCCCCGCCCTCAGCTATATAACAGCTGTCACCAATGGGAAGCGTCACTCGGTGGGAGCCTCCCATGGAGGCAGAGGTGTTGCGTCTTTTTTTTCCTTGTATCGGCTCGTCGGCGGCATGATAGAAGATGAATGGACATCGCTGGGCATTTTTTTTTTATCTTTTAATAAAGGACTTGTCCCAAGCTGTCTCTTGTCTTTTTTACCATTTTTGACACTTTTTTGTGAAATGGTAGGGGTACGTTGTACCCCATTACCAATTCACATAGAGGGGCTGGGATCTGGGGGTCCCCTTGTTAAAGGGGGCTTCCAGATTCCGATAAGAATCCCTGCCCGCATACCCCCACAACCATCGGGCAAGGGTTGTGGGGATGAGACCCTTGTCCCCATCAACATGGGGACAAGGTGCTTTGGGGTCAGACCCCAAAGCATTCTCCCCATGTTGAGGGCATGTGGCCCGGTACGGTTCAGGAGGGATGGGCGCTCTCTCATCCCCCCTCTTTTCCTGCGGCCTGCCAGGTTGCGTGCTCGGATAAGGGTCTGGTATGGATTTTGGGGGACCCTACACCATTTTTTAAAATTTTGGCACAGGGTTCCCCAGAGTTCATAGACACAGAATGCTGGACTCGGCCCCGTCCCTGGCGATGGCATCATTATATTTGATTGACAGCAGCTGTGCTGCTATCAATCTGTCCAATCAAGATCCAAGAACCCTGGGCAGAGAGGATGAGCGCGTCTCCACCTAGGGGGCCGGTCAGTGTCAGAAGCTTTTTCACATTAATGCATAGGATACAT
The DNA here is from genome assembly GCA_037952835.1 of Lithobates septentrionalis. NCBI lineage: Eukaryota > Metazoa > Chordata > Amphibia > Anura > Ranidae > Lithobates > Lithobates septentrionalis. Next base: position 2,673,137 of record JBBDGP010001187.1, on the reverse strand, counting down.
TAAAGTGAAAAAACACGAGTGAAAAAACTCTGCTTCAATGCCTCTAAAAAAGCCAGAATCCTCCTTCTCCCTCTCCTCTTGTGTGTTCTGTGGCGTCGCAAGAATGGTAGCTGCAAAAAATGGCCTTACATCCCACTGAGCGCTGCAAAGTCGGGTGTTTGACAAACAGGTGATGTTCAGTCTGAACTTTTGCTTTGAAAAAAATAAAATTGTGAGAAACCATATTAGCGTGCAGGGACTGCCATCATCCTAAATATATTAGAAGGAGTTATCTGTAACAAAGTGCATGTAAGGGATGCCCCTTTGGATTTTAAAGGCAGAGAAAGAGTATGAAGAATGTGTAACCATAAAAGGCACCAACAGTGCCAACTTTATTAATGTACAAAAAATAGATAAAAAAATGTCTAAAAAGACAAGACAAGCAATACAAAAGGTAATCAATCTCTTTACAGGAAAAGTTGTATCTGGGACATATAGAGCATAAATAGAGCATAAATAGATGGTATCACTCAGTGCCAGCGACCCCAAACCATCCACCCACACAAGGTGAGTGTGGTGGGGGTAGGTGGCTAATGCATATATCCCGACATGTTTCGGAGAAGACCGTAGTCAAACTTGTATAATCCTTCTTCAGGGAAATTGTTTATACATATGAAAGGTGGGTGAAAGGAAATAATTTCTTGTCTCTAGAACATAAATATGAGCATAAATAAGTAACATAGCAAAAAAAGGGACCACATGGATGGTCTACTTTGTGGCTATTGTTATATAACAGAAAATCATCAATCATAGTACTTACATAGTGAAACTCATGTCATAAATAAAAACAGTCAGATGAGGAAATCAACATGCTGGTTGTGAGGGTCCTAAGGTGACAGAGAGAGCGCCCGCGACAACACGCGGAACCGCAAGAGCACCTTCACAAGGGAGCCCCAATCCACCCTGTAGCAAACAATGTCAGCATTAGGGGGAAAGATTGCACAGGGAAAAGGCCAAAAGAACAATGTATTTGTTTTAAAAAAAGTTTTATAAGTATAAAGGAACTGGCTCTGTAAGACGCCAAATCCATAAAAAGCATGATTCTTACCTGGGTTTAGAAGGTGGATCAGGGGCAACTGCTGCTGACAATCCGGTGTCTGCCACTGTATTGGCATGAGACATCCGGATGTGAGCAGAGAAATGGCCTATATATGCAAGCAATGGATCATTATGGCAGGGTTGCTAAAATCGATGCAGCTGTGTAGTAACACAGCTGAGGGAGATTGGATCAGGGGTGTGTCAGGAATGGCCAATCCGAGGCAGACCGAGAGGCCGCCCCGGCCGCCGCATAGACATGCACGATGGGCGGGGACGTGCCTCAAGGGGCATACCTCAGGCACAAGGGCGCGCGACGCAGCCACGCCCACAAGTGGCGCGATTGCGTCACGCGTCAGCATGCCACCGGCGGGGAGGCCTCACCGATCGTCATGGAGACGATGGTGAGGGGATGTAAATGCTCCACCCCGCACAGCCAGCACAAGACGGGAAGGGGAGACCATCACCGTCCTCGGCTGCAGCAGGGGGAGCCCACCCGCCGGGTGTCAGCACGCAGGCAGCACCACAGGAGCCACAGACACCGGATCCTGCCATCTTGTGGATGGATAAAGAAAAACAACCAGCATGTTTGACAAAGAAAACATACACAGTGTGTCATGAAAAATAAAAATACATATAAATAAAAAATAAGAATGAAAAATATGATGGTGTTGCAAGGGTGAATAATAATAATATGAAAAGAAAAAAGAAAAAAGAAAAGAAACAAAAAGACAAAAAGAAAAGGAAAAAACAAGAAAAACAAAAACATAAACAAGGGAAAGGGGGAGCAACAGTATTATATATAAAGCATAAGGCAGCAAGCCAGCACTATATACCAGAGTATATTGGTATATATGGTGAAATGGTTGGAAGAAAACTGTGCCAAGCTGGTGGCCTACATGTTGAGTTCACAGACCCCTGATGAGAAGCCTGGGAGGAAAGGTCTAAAGTTAAAGGCCTCATTTAAACCTGGTGGTACAGTAGCTCGTAAACTATGGATCCACCTAAGTTCACACTGGAGGAGGCTTTTGTTAAAGTCACCACCTCGTGAACTAAAGTGGATGCGATCCAGTCCCAGAAAATGAATTTTGGGGATCGAAGTGGGGTGTACCAGGGCCATATGTCGGCCAATAGTTACATCGGGATCACGTTTACAGATTGTTGAGACATGTTGATATATTCTCTTCCATAGAGGATTAATGGTCTTTCCGATATAATAACCTCCACACTCACATGTAAACCACACCTGGGAGGAAAGGTCTAAAGTTAAAGGCCTCATTTAAACCTGGTGGTACAGTAGCTCGTAAACTATGGATCCACCTAAGTTCACACTAGAGGAGGCTTTTGTTAAAGTCACCACCTCGTGAACTAAAGTGGATGCGATCCAGTCCCAGAAAATGAATTTTGGGGATCGAAGTGTGGTGTACCAGGGCCATATGTCGGCCAATAGTTACATCGGGATCACGTTTACAGATTGTTGAGACATGTTGATATATTCTCTTCCATAGAGGATTAATGGTCTTTCCGATATAATAACCTCCACACTCACATGTAAGTAAGTAAACCACACCTTGGGTTTTGCAGTTGATAAAATGTTTTGGGTGAAATAACTGTCCATTGGGTAGGTGAATGTCCCTACGCCGGTCCATATACTGACAGTAGGGACATCTACCGCATGAAAAGGTACCCAGGGTTTTACAAGTGTCCCCCCTGTGTGACCTGTACCCACTTTTCACTATTCGGTCACCGACAGACGGGGCCCTCCTGTAGGTCACAGCCGGTGTGTCCGGGACAAAAGGGGATAGGAGTGGGTCCATTTTAAGTAGGTGCCAATACCTATTCAGAATTTGTTTCAATCGTCGGTGTTGTGTGGTATACGTGGTAATAATTCTGATAGTATTGTCAGTAGAGGGTTGTGTCGATGAATCCAATAGGTCATGTCGTGACAAGGCTAGTGTTCTTTTGTAGGCTTTTTTGAGGGAAGATCGAGAGTAACCTCTTTCGAGGAGTCTAATCCTTAATTTATCGGCCTCTTCCTTAAATGTAGAGTCGTCTGAACAGTTTCTGCGTGTCCTGAGATACTGTGTGTAAGGTATGGAGGACAACAGGGGTTTGGGATGAAAACTAGTGCGTGTAAAAGGGAATTTCCCGCTGTGGGCTTCCGGTACAGCTGACTAAAAAGACTGCCGTCAGACTGTTTTTTGACCGACATGTCCAGAAAGGTGATCTCAGTTTCGCTGTATACCATAGTGAAGGCTAGATTGAATTCATTACAGTTAATGGCAGCCACAAATTTGTGCAGAAGTTTGTTTGAGCCTTTGCTCGAACAGTTTGCACAACTGTTGATAACTGAATTCTCAAAGCACCCAAAGGACCACCATGGGGGTGTGTGTCAACAAGATAACATAAATTAAGACGCCAAAAGAAGATACATATAAATAAATACAATTTAGTCAATTTATTTCTGTCTGTGTTTGTGAAATCATGCTTTATATATGACATCATTCACCCTTTCTTTAAACAAATGTATTTATACATTTTCAGGCAGAACCAGGAAAATTAAGGCTATCTATGTGGGAAGCTAATGCTGGCCATACACTATACAGAAAATCGGCCGAAAAATCGTTCATATAGACACTTCGTTCGTTTTTCGGCAAGTTAATCGGCACAAATCGATAATCTTTTGTGACGTTTTTGTGGAAAAAAAACGACCGGCAAGTTTGGAAATTTTATGCCGAACGTACGATAAATTGCAAGTTTAATGCGTTATTCGTCCGTGAAAAAACGAATGGTTGCTACTGCGCATGGTTGAAAATAATTTAACCCGGAAGGGAAATATTCGTGTCAAATACGTGCGCGTCCAAACCTCATGACCAATCGTCAACACCAACTATATAAAGGCCCGTACACACGCTCGGACTTTTTGACAACAAAACTCCGATCGTGTGTGCCCAAAATACCATCGGACTTTAGTCCAAAGTACAAACACGTATGCATGGTCGGAAGCAAGGACCATCACGAATTTTTAATGGCTTAAGAATAAATCTGCTTTGCTGGTTATACTGACAGAGTACAGACAAACATATTTTAGTTATGATTTGTGTTCTAGTGATATCAATCCTTTTTGTTTGTTTTTTAATGCCATTTTGCTTATTGTGCATTCACAACATAAATAAACTTACAATATTATTAGACATGTTCTCTGTCCTCACAATTTAAAAATATAATTTAAAAAGAAAAAGAGCAAACGATACACATCAAACGAAAAAATATAGCTTATTAAATTATACTGAAATCCAAAAATTTAACCTGCTAAATTCTTAGCCCCTAAACTCCCCACACCAGTGGCCTTGTTGTGGATCCTTGGGGCTGATTTTGCCAATGACCACCATGCTGCTCAGGTGGGTGGGCTTGCTGTGGTGGGTAGGTTTGTTGTGGAGGAGTGTTGTTCAAATGACACACATGAGATTTAGTGGTTAGCTCTTGTTTCCTGGCCTTGCTGAAGAGCTGAATGATTAGAGCCTCACATAGCTCCCTTTGATCTGCGTCAAGCTCACGGAGCTTACTAGCATTAAAACTGCCAAACCCTTCAGCACTATCGGGTGCTGTGTTTATCAGAGAAGTAGCCCTAGTTAAGAACTCAGCTGTGGCCTCATCCAGATGTTGGCTCTTCCTGGCCCTTTTTTTGGGAGGACGCAGGGGAGGGATCCTGCACTCAGTTGTTGTCTGGCTGCTGGGCCCAGGCTCTTCTTGGCTCTAAAGTTCTTGTGTGTGTAAAACCAACATCATTTTAATTTTTGGACATCATTCATCAACAATTTTTATGTCATGACTTTATAATTTGTAATGTGTCCAAATAGGAAAGAAGATCATTCTGACTCCAGCATTTCTCATTCTTGTCCTAATCCTTTTTGGCCACTGCTGTCTATTGATATGGGACTCACTTTTTGTACCCCAAAAAAGTACTATGCATTCAGGGTCGTAACTACCACCATATTGACCCATGCGGGTGCTACGGGGCCCGCAGCCGAGTGGGGCCCAGTGAGGATAAGAGCCCCGCCGGCACAGTCTCCCAGCCAGGGGAAGAGAGAGGAGAGGAAGAGGCGAGCTGTCCGTATCAGCAGAGCTGAATTGCCCGATGTAAGAGCTTTCATTAGGACTTCCAATGTTCCCGGGGCTCACGTCACATAGCTCCACCTTTTGGGCCAGTGCATTTCATAGAACGCCGATCCAATGCGGGACATGTGACGTCATCAAAGGCGTCGGGCCAAGAGGTGGGGCTATGTGATGAGCCCCGGGAAGACGGGATAATTCAAATGAAAGCTAGTACAGTGGCCAATCCCGCTCTCTGCTGATCCTAGTAGCTTGCCTCTTCCTCAGCATATGTGGGGCTGTATGGTGCACAGGCAGACCAGGCTGTATTGGGCACAGGTCATGCTGTATGTGGCACAGGTCACGCTGTATTGGTCACAGGTCACGCTGCATTGCCAGTAGGGCAGCTGTGGGGGGCTGTTTGCAGTGTGCCCCATACAACATTTTCTCATTTGCCAACCTATAAAAGTCTATGGTAGAATTCCAAAGTGATAATTTTAAGACATAATATGCAAGCTAATTGCCATTAGGGATGAGACCAACAGCCCCCTGTTAGTTTTGCACCAGAACATTTGAACAGGCCAAAAATTGGTTTGAACACGTGAACACCGTTAAAGTCTAAGGGAGTTGAACATGAATAATTATAAGTGGTAATTTTAAAGGCTTATATTCATGGTATTGCCATAAAAAGTGTTTGGTGACCTGGGTCCTGCCCCAGGAGACATGTATGAATGGACAGAAAAGTTTACCAAAAACACATTTTTTCATGAACAGTGATTTTACTAATGAATAAAGTCAAACAATAAAAGTGTAATATTCCTTTAAATGTATTACCTAGGGGGGGTGTCTATAGTATGCCTGTAAAGGGGCGCATGTTTCCCCTGTTTAAAACAGTTAGAGAGCAAAATGACATTTCTACTTAAAAAAATGTCATTATAAATTACGAACGGGAGCGACAGAATTTAGAACCAGCTTCTTTTCGCGGGGACTCTCGGATTGCCTTTGTCTCGCACACAAACAGAACGTAATCTTACATCCCACGCTCGTTCGATTGATATACACTATCTATGCGTGAAAACTCCGCTACCCGAACGGCATCACGCATTCGTTCGTACCGCGTGTTAACTTGACATAGACGGAGCATGCCTGAAACTCCGCCCCTGACGTTCTTTTTCTTGAATATTGCCCGCCCCTTTTCTGTTCGGTGCGTAGTGAGGAGCAACAATGGCGGAGACACATGTGTCTGAATGCAGATCCAGGAAGGCCACCAACATGACATTTGAGGAGATGGTGGAGATGGTTGGAATCTTGAAAAAACAAGATTATGATGGGAAACATGGCCCATATGCACATCCCAATTTGGTCAAGGACAAAATCCTCACTGATGTGGTGAAGGCCTTGGAGCGGAAATTTGGGGTCCATAGAAAAAAGGACCAACTGAGGAAGCGCTGGTAGTCATAGGCTTATGACTGTTTTGGTCATGATCATTTATGTGATTGAACGAATTTAAAAGACATTGTTGTCTAGATGTCTTTGAAATGTTAATTAATTGATAAATAGATTCAGTGGAATGTAAGGAGAGGACACAGCAGCTGTTTACACATCTGGACTCAGGAGCACTAGTGTGGGACACCATAAAAACTTCACACAAAAAGGTAAGTATTGAATTTGGGGTCAAAGGTCTTTTTAATCATAACCAATGAGTAAAGGGACAGGGGATTATAGCGGTGCTAAAGTATTCCAGGTGAATAAGAGAAAAGAATGTAAAATAATAAACTTTTTATTTAACAATATTAAATACATAGAGAGAGCAATAAAATGGTTAACAACAAACAAGCATAGATATTGCGTGCGACCCAAATGCGGTAGGGTAGGCTGGATGGAGACGGCCATCAAAGAAAGGGCTCGGTTTCATGTCTTCAACTTGGTTCTCTTCCTAAACAGACAATTGTACACCACTTGAAAGCAATGTTTCATATTCCTATTTCGGGCCATAAATATCTGTGTGCTAAGTATACCTTTTTTTAATTGTTCATAGGGAATCAAAGATGCCGACAACAGGCTCAACAGGACCCCCAACCTCGTCGGGACAACCAACATCCCCGGGACCCACAACCACGCCGGGAGCCACAACATCGCCGGGAGCCACAACATCGCCGGGACACCCAACCTGAACCCAGCACCAGCATCACACATGATGAAAGAGAGGTGGGGGAAGTGGGAGCCTGTACCTCACCAGGTGAGTGTCTGACACCCCAGCTTCAGGTAATCTATGTATGCCTGCATATTTCTAAATACATGTTTTTTTCTCACTTTTTTAGGTGATGTTCTGGTTGTGGAAGAGCCACCTGACCACTTTACAACAGACAGCGCCCAAAGGCTCATAGGTCAGATAATGCTCTGGAATGCCGAAATAGATGCCATGAGAGCTCGTCTCAACACAATGCAGCAGGAAATGAAGGACATGATAGATGTTTTGGGTAGAATCTAAACACTTTTGACGTCCATAAACATCTATCATGTTCTTCATTTCCTGCTGCATGATAATGTTCAAATTATTGTTTATGTTTGTTAATTGCCAAAAAAAAAAAAAAAAAAAAAATTTAAGAAAATAATGAAGAAAATTTTACCCAAAAAAGAATGACCAAAAAAATGATAAAAAAATAATGTTAAAAAAATAAAAAATAAAATAAAACCTAAATTTTATCTAAATATTTTATACAAATTTTATCCAAAAAAATAAAAAAATTTGATCTAAATATTTATCAAAAATGTTCTATTAAAAAATGATATAAAAAAATTAAAAACAATTAAAAAAAAATATATTATGAAAAAATAATTACACACAAAATATCAAAAAAAAAAAAAAAAAAATCAAAAATTTTACCTTAAGATTTTTTTTTGCTAAAATTTGTGTAAATAATTGTTTATAATAAATCAAGAAAATAAAAATTTAACATATTTTGTTAATGTTGAACTTTGTAAGTTCGAGGTTGTCATAAAAGTTCACTTTTAGAATATGCCTGTTTGTGCAAAGAAAAAAACGCACAGGAATGTGCACATATAAAAACATTTTTGAAACAAAACAATGTGTGTTTTTTTTATTTCAATGCTCAATACCAGTATATTTGTTAAGTTGCTGTGGTTACATTGACAGTGTACTCTAAAATGTGTGTAGCTGAGACACAGCACAATATAATAGTTAGCTCAAAGTGAGATTGTCACCTCATGTTGCACATCAGGTTGGTTTGCACTAGTGGCAAAAAAGAAAAAGATCAAGGCTATTTGCAAAGCTAGTAAACAGACAACAGTATTTCCTTGGAAATCTCATTTTATTAAGAAGTAAACTAATTAATCAGCAAGTAAAAAAGTAGTCCATATATTGTTCAATGACAAGACGGGCATTCTGGGAGCCCAAACCAGCACATGCACTTGCCATAGCTGGCATCACAGCCTATTGAGCTGGTGGGGAAAAAGGCTCATCACTTTTCTCTGAGGCAATGTAGCCTCATCTGCCCCAAAGCCAAAATTTAGTACCTCAATATTGTCAAGAGCATTTTAAAAAATTAAGGTCCCTTTTTGTATACTATCCTAAAATTCAGTACGTATCATCACATCTCCGTCAGAGTGACGTCCATTCATCCCAACATCCAAAAAAGGCTAAATTCTAATTATATGCTCCCTCACCCCCTCTGGTGGCACATTCCTAAACTTTAAGGGGGGGGGGAGTTGAATTGGTAGCTGGTTTTGACAAGTAAACCTCTACACTTCCATGAGAGCTAAATGCATCCAAAATTATTTATTATTTTGCCTGACCATCCATCTTTAGAACATTGTCAGGCCAGTGGCCAGGTAAGAAGTGGGCAAATCCGTAAATCAGAAGGCACATTGTTCAAATCTATACACATTTGGACATACATCGGTCAAAATAATAACAATGTTCGTTAATTAGGATTATTTGTTATGATCAAGTTATAAACACAGGAAGTCAGCACAGCACAGGGATGGTGTGAGCCCCTCATAATGCTAAATTCATCATAACGAACGTATCATTTTGACCTTTTGTAGGTAATCTTGCAGGCCCTTGCACTACATGCTTTGGAGAATTTAGTCAGCAATCTTACCTTAAAAAATAAGGTATACTATGTATGTGTTTTGCTAAATCAACAGATAGAGTAGTTATATTGGTTGACTGTTTTTTGGGTGTTTTTTTAGGGGGGGGGAGATAAGTATTTGCACAACCAAAAAGGGAATCTTGCACTCTGCATGAATTTAAAGGACAGGAATAATATTGTGACACATTTTAGAGGGTGTTTGTGGTAAACATAAAAATGAAGCCTAAAAAAATACAGTTTAAAGTTACTAGGCTAGGTGTGTGTGGGCCAAGGGAAGCATGCTGGTGAGGTTAGTGAAGGAAAATATGCATGTAGGCCACCAAAAAGTTACAGCATGCATGAGGACAAAAAGAGGGCATTCATTCACAGCATATTACAAAAATGGGAAGGATGGAATAATAAATTTCTAAAATAATTTAGAAAAACACGAAGGTGATATTAAATCCTAAAAATTACACGAATATAGTCCTTCTGCAGGACTTGGATAATAGCACTACATGTCTCACGAATAATCTCTCCCAGAGCCTTGTGAGAGATCCAAGTGGTAAACTTGATATCCTGGGGACCCCTCCCTGTCGCCAAATAACGTAAGGTAGCTATGAGCTTTTGCTCTGCTGGAATAGCAGCCCTCATGCAGGTGTCCTGCTTCATGATATAGGGGGACAGCAAGGACAATAGTTGCTGAAAGCAGGAGTCCGTCATCCGGAGATAAGTCAGAGAATCATTTGGATTATTCTCCTGCAGCTCACGCAGCAAGGGCATATGGCTAAATTGGTCACGCTTAAGTAGCCAAGTTTTGGCCCAAATAATCCTCACCCTACTACTCTGACTATTCCTGGACCGGGCTAGAGTCACAGCAAGAACTGCAAGCCCATAAACAACACACTCTCTCCTAGGATTGTGTAACATGGCTGGTTGTCATACAATTTTACAAACGGTCGTAAACGCAAGATAACGCACGAATCTGCACTGACCAAACGTATAATTAGAAATTAGCAGAGGGAGCCCGAAGCGTGACGCAGAAGAATTTAACGTCTTCTTTGGAAGTGTCATGCGTACGTTGTAACGTCACTACGTTCGTGGTTGTTGCCTAAACGTCAGACTGTCTGCATGCAATCCAAGTTCAGAGAGACAAGGCCCTTTTTCCAAAAAAAAAAACGGGAAAGTTTGTACAAGGTCCGATCGTGTGTATGGTGCTTAACACACACTGAACAGAACGTTGTCTTGCCACTAACCAGACAAAAGGATTACACTGCCCAATACACAGAAGATTTTGAAGAAGTGAAGGTAAGCAGACCAGTACAATAGTTCTAGGGTATTAATTCTTAGGTGTAGATTGGCAACTGAACAATGCTGCATTTTTGATTATTACAGGAGCAATGGTGGACAAATTTACATCACCACATTTCCTGCCACAATTCATTGAAATGTACCGAGACCTTACATGTCTATGGAAAGTGCGCTCCAAAGACTACTCAGATCGTCAAAAACGTAAAGAAGCGTATACTAAATTAGTGGAACTATGCACTGTTGTGTATGCAAAAGCAGATATATCCTATGTGACCAAAAAATTAGCCAATCTGCGTACGATCTTCAAAAAAGAATTAAATAAAATTAATGAATCCAAAAGATCTGGTGCAGGTGCAGATGAAGTATATGTGCCACGCCTGTGGTATTTTGAGAGTCTACGTTTTCTGACTGACCAGGAGGAAGCACGACCCTCTGTGTCAAGTTTAGACAGTATCAGTGAGAATATTTCAGGAGATGAAGAAAATGGAACATTTGACGAAATGGCAGACAGTCAGGTAAAGTCATAATATTATGTTTTAATATACACCTTTATATGTACACATCTGAAACTAAACATTTAAGAGAATACAGCCAAAAATCAAAGCACATGTAACTTGGTAATTTTTTTTATTTAAAGAAAAATCTTACATAACATCTGTATTAAGAAATGAAATAATATATAAATGCAGCCACTCAAATGTACATATCATTTAGACATTGTTTTGCCAATCGACTGCTCCAGGACCCAGAAAATACTGCATATAATCAATGCGACTCTGGCGAGCTACTTGACTGGAGAGACGTGGTGGGGCACGGCCTAGGTTTAATAAGCCTTCGGTGTCATTACGCCACTCACCAGGCGTGACATCGCCAGACAAAATATCTTCCCGGTCCAACTGGGATTGGGTCATGTAGGTGGAGCTAGTACGCCGTAAGAAGTTGTGTAACACACAGCAACTATGTACTATTGTGTCAATTCTTGAGGGGGCTACATTTATTGCAGTGTGAAATATTCTAAAACGGTTGGCCATAATGCCAAACGCGTTTTCAACCACTCGTCTAGCCCGAGATAACCGATAATTAAAAATTTTTTGATCAGGGGTCAGGTTTTTGAGGGCAAAAGGTTTTAAAATATGCTCTGATAACGCAAACGCGTCATCCGCAACAAATGGAAAGTTGAGACCTTCAACTGTATCCTCTTGGGCTGGGAGATGTAGAAGTCCATTTTTTAAGTGATGGAAAAAAGAGGTCTTCTCTAGTATCCCCCCATCGGAATTTCTGCCATTTTTCCCTATGTCAACATAAATAAATTCATATTTGGCATTGACAATTGCCATTAGGACAATACTAAAGTAGCCTTTATAATTGAAGAAGAATGAGCCTGAGTTTGCTGGGGGTATTATCCGAACATGTTTGCCGTCTATGGCACCACCACAGTTTGGAAAATTCCAATAGTCTTCAAATTGTTTGGCAGTTGCTTTCCATTCCTCCACAGATGATGGCAGCTGTGCAAAGATAAAAATATATGTTACAAAAAAAATCTAATGCCGCGTACACACGGTCGTACTTTTCGTCTACAAAAGTCCAACGGACGCTGACGGACTAAAGCTGGCTGGTAATCCGATCGTGTGTGGGCTTCTCCGGACTTTCAACCGACTTTTTTAGCCTCAAATCCGACGTACTTTAGATTTGAAACATGCTTCAAAACTTTACTTCGTAACTACGACGGACCCTGAAATCCGCTCGTCTGTGTGCTAGTCCGACGGACAAAAAGCCACGCTAGGGCACCTATTGGCTACTGGCTATGAACTTCCTTATTTTAGTCCGGTGTACGTCATCACGTACGAATCCGACCGACTTTTGTGTGGTCGTGTGTAGGCAAGTCCGGTCGTTAGAAAGTAGGCCGCAAGTCCGCCGCAAGTCCACCGAAAGTCTGCCGGAAGTCTGTCGGACAGGCTGTCCGACTTTTGTAGACGAAAAGTACGACCGTGTGTACGCGGCATAAGGCTTAATTGTCCAAAAATTAAAACAATTGGCTTTATTATACAGGATCTATTTGGCAGTGAAACACAAACTGTCACATCACCACCAGTAAGCATTACCAAAAAGAGAAAGACAAAGCAAGATGCAACAGGCAACTTTCTACTACAAGCATCTGCAGCGTTAAATCAGAAGAAGGATGAATGTGATGACCTGGGTGCATTTGCAGCAAAGAAAATGCGCAGGATGTCAGAAGACCAAAAACAATTACTGGAACCATTACTCATTCAACTTCTTAATAAAGGGTTAAGGGGGGAGCTGACCACAAATACACACTTAGCTGAGCACAAAACCACACACCCACAATCATTGCAAACCACACACCCACAATCATTGCAAACCACACACCCACAATCATTGCAAACCACACACCCACAATCATTGCAAACCACACACCCACAATCATTGCAAACCACACACCCACAATCATTGCAAGTACCTCAACAAATGCATCAGTGGAACTTACCATTCCCACAGCAGGATCGTCAACAAAGCAACTGGGGACATGATTATCAGTACACATCTTTGTGAATAACATACATTTGAGTTTAAATATGTTATGTTTGTCAGTTTGACATGTTATGAACTAGTTTGAGTTTACTGATATGTTTGGAGCTTCTAAAATCAAAGTTAAACAAAGCAAGCTGTACAGTGTTTGAGAGTTAAAAATAAAAGCAGTGTGTCATTACCTTTAGGTATTCCTCTTGCATGATCTTTATAATGGCTTGGCAGGTCTCTGGTATGATGCGGCCAAGTGACTGGGCAGAGATTCCGGTAGTGAACTTTAAATCTTCATAACTTCGGCCAGTTGCCAGAAACCGAAGTGTTGCTACCAGTCTCTGCTCTGCTGGGATGCTTGGTCTTAAAACGGTGTCTTTTTTGGTAATAAGGGGTGACACCTTACTCAATAAGAGCTGAAAGGACTCATCAGGCATCCTGAGATAGTTCCGATAGTCATCGGGATTGTTTTCCTTGAGCTCTCGAACCAATCTCATATGAGAGAAGTCATCCCGGTTCTTGAGCCACTCTTTACTCCATAACCTTCGCCTTTTGATTATGGGTTCCTCTGCTTGTTGGATAGCCATCACTCCAAGCATGACTATGCCAATGGTCCTTTCATCCACATCCATATTGTAGGTAGAGGGTTCGTTCCGACGTACGCACGAACGTATGTTGCTCCTCGTCAAACACAGGAAGCCACAGTGCAGAGGTCAAACACATTTTGACACTTCCTTTTATAAATGAAAAAAACGAACGAAAAAACGATACATTGCTGTTCATAAACGATTTAACGATCGAAAATCTTTACTTACCTGATGGCGTGATCGTTTGCGGTCATTACCGAACGTTCTTTTTTCGAAAATGGGTTCGGACGATTTTCTGTATAGTGTATGGCCAGCATAAGGCTACCTAGGTAAACCCTAACTTCAGCTAAAACCTTTTTTATAGACTTGGTAAGAGTTCAAACTTCTGTTGTATCATTGTCTTCATCTTCATTGGGAAGGTTTCCATTTACTTACTGTTCTGGTGACACCAGTACAAAATATATGAGAGTGTGGTTATCACTGAAAGACAGAAATGATAAAACAATCTCTACAGATGTTCTAATCTCTTTCCCACTCTAATACATGTCTCTGTCTCCATCAAAGAGATATTTCATCACTTTCTGTTCTTGTGACAGTTTGTCATCAGAACAGGAAGAGAGCTAAAATTTCCCCAACTGATATACAGACAGCAATACAGAGATTTTAAACCCTCACTGCTCTGTACAAAGAAAGATTTCACCTGGACTTTTGAATGCAAATAATTTTGCTTTGTAATGAAAGACTGTGCATTAAAAAAAGTAGATGAAATGACGATGATGAAAGCTTTAAAACAGCACTAGAATAGATCAATAACACACCTGTACATAAGAAATATGTAGTAAGGCAAGTCAAAATCAAATGCCAGAAATCAGCACTGGTGTGTCTAAATTTAGTATAACCTGATTGTGATAAAAATGTTTGATGAATAAATAGCAGTGGTCAGTGGTATAAAATGGCTATTAGGTGGATATTCATTTAAATACTCACTTTCTTTGGACACCACCTCAAGAACTTCTTTTTCTATTTGCTCATTATTATTAGTTTAATTGTTTGAGCATTGTTTTAAGAAAAATATTATACAATATTGCACAATTGCTTCTGTTGTGGCATTGCAAGCAGCTTATATTTCACTTTTGGTTGTTATCACCTGTACATTTTTTTCCTTTTTTATAAAATGGCTATTAGCTGTTGAATTCGCTTGTGCAATAGAGTCTAAGCAATATAAAAAAGTATAAATGTGTTCAGTGCGCTACTCTACTTTTGATACACCACTCTAATCAAATTTATACCTGCACAAACATCCTAACCCCCAAAACCTTGTATCATTAGTAATAGTGCCTTAATTATCCACCTCACTAAGTATATCCTGAATATATTTCAACATAAATAAATACAAAAATGAACATATGACATTTGTGTCCAAACTGTATTGGAGACCACCACCACCTGGATTAGCCACTCACCAGATGCCAATGAACAATACGCCTTCGGTTCATTTAGTAGGGATAACCACTTCACCTGCACCGTTTCTTTGCTGCTGGGGGACAAAAATCTCCCAGCAGCCTCTACGCGTTTCGCATCATAGTATGCATCATCAGCGAAATGCATAGAGGCTGCTGGGAGATTTTCGTCACATCATTACGTCACTTCCGGGCTAAGCGAGAGCGAGGGTTGAAGCGCAAGCCGGGTGCAAACGAGGCTTGCACCGCACGCCGCCACAGAAATTACACAACGCCATCTCTACACCCATTATTAGCTGCTGGAATAGCTTGGTGCCGGCTCACGGGCACCATGAAATGTGAGTGTACAATCTTTTTCTTAACTTAGCATAAATAAACAGCTTTTACATACTGCGCAATGATCGCTGTCTATTTCCTATGAGGAGGACATGGCGTATTGGGGTCAGCAAAGAAACGGTGCAGGTGGAGTGGTTATCCCTACTAAATGAACCAAAGGCGTATTGTTCATTGGCATCTGGTGAGTGGCTAATCCAGGTGCTGGTGGTCTTGTCACGAAAGTGGTGAAAGTGTCACGAAGAGTCACGGATAATATATGTTGTAAACCCAAAGGAAGGTTTTATAGAAACCCCTGTAATTATTGCACATTGCACTTTACACATGAATTTGGACAATACAGTTTGGGCACAAATGTCATATGATCATTTTTGTATTTATTTATGTTTAAATATATTCAGGATTTACTTAGTGAGGTGTATAATTAAGGCACTATTACTAGTGATATAAGGTTTTGGGGGTTAGGATGTTTGTGCAGGTATGAATTTGATTAGAGTGGTGTATCAAAAGTAGAGTAGCGCACTCAACACATTTATACTTTTTTATATTTTTTCACCCAGTGGTGTTCTTTTTGATTGCAGCAACTCAATTTTATATTAACAACTTGTTGTTTTTTTTTGCGCCGGTGACACATATATGCTCATTAGAGTCTAAGCAATGCATATTTATTTAATGCAAAAATCAATATAATTAAAATCAAATTTATCAATATAATGATCAATATAATGAAACCAATTTATTCAAAAGCCCAGGGACTGTTTAAGGGCTGTTTTTATTTATATTTATTTATCAGACTAATGATTTAAGTTTTTAAAGATGATTTACGCATGAAAAATGTGCTGTGAGATTTAGAAACATACAGGAAAATCCAAAACTCCTTAGATAAATACTCCTAAATTATTATTATTATTATTATCATACAGGATTTATATAGCGCCGACAGTTTTTGCAGCGCTTTACAACAACATTATGGCAGACAGAACAATTACAATACAATTCAATACAGGAGGAATCAGAGAGCCCTGCTCGTTAGAGCTTACCATTTAGGAGGGAGGGTCAAGTTATACAAAAGGGTAATAGCTGTGGGGGATGAGCTAATGGAGAAAATAGTGCAGTTGTTAGATGGAAGCAGTATAGGCTTCTCTGAAGAGGAAAGTTTTCAGGGATCACCTAAAAGCGGATACATTTGGAGACAGTCTGACAGATTGGGGTAGGGAATTCCAGAGGATGGGCGAGGCTCAGGAGAAGTCCTGGAGGTGGATATGGGAGGAGGTGATGAGAGAGCTAGAGAGCAGGAGGTCTTGGGAGGAACAAAGAGGGCAATTAGGTTGGTATTTTGAGACTAGGCTAGTGATGTAGCTGGAGGCAGAGTTGTGGATGGCTTTGTAACTTATTGTTAGTATTTTGAATTGAATTTGTTGGGTGAGTGGTAGCCAATGGAGGGATTGGCAGAGAGGGGTAGCAGACACAGAGCGATTGGTAAGTTGGATGAGTCTGGCAGCAGCATTCATGATGGACTGAAGGGGGGATAGTCTATTTAAAGGTAAGCCAATGAGGAGGGAGTTTCAGTAGTTGAGACGAGTGATAACCAGGGAGTGAATCAGGAGCTTTGTGGTTTCATTGGTTAGAAAGGGACGTAGTTTAGAGATGTTGCGGAGGTTGAGGCGGCAAGCAAAATAACACTCCAAGGCGAGATCTACAACTTTTGATTGCAAAAATGATGTGATTGTACACAATATTATACAATTTTTTGAAACTGTTGTTTATGTTATCAGTCACTTTTTAAAAGGAATGGCTCACCAGATCATTTTCATTGCTCAAAAATCTAACAAAAATCACAGGTCAAAACAGAAATGTTTTTCACTATGGGCAGCTATTCACAAATGCATATTTGAAAAATAGAAAAAAACAATAGTACTGTTTGCAATGCAACTAAATTGTAGCACTGTGGTACTTTTCTACATAGTGTGACTAATAATCGCTCATGCAATTGAGCACGTGTGGTTTTAGTCACATAATTATGTGATCAAAAATCATTCATGTAGCTAAAGCCTTTGAAATATGACACCCATCTTAACCATGAACTTCTAAATGTTTTCAATAGGTTTTTTTTCCAATTGGTCAGTTTCCTTTAATGACCTTTATTAGGGTGTCAGTTTTTAGGTGCATAGTTCATATCCTTGTACAGAGTTTTGTTGAATGATGTAATATCATAAATAAATAAATAAAAATGCAACACTTATTGTAACCACAAGAGGTCATCAGAAGATTCATAGCTGTTGCAGCGTTTGAATGAGACACAGCACACTGTAGATAATACTTTGATAAAATGCTAAATACATTTGTGCTCATCTGCCAGACTGTATATCTAACACAATGACAGTTGTATATTATTTTCTTCTACATATTGTGATACCTGTCTGAGGTCAGTTTGTATGAAAACTCCACAGTAATGACCATGACATTCTAAGATGTACTGAATTTTACAAAAAATGAACCACAGGTACACAAAGACTGAATATTAATTCAGCCAGTGACCACTGAATTTAGGACATAACTAAATTCTTGTACAAGCCTGGAAGCATTAATCCTATGCCACATACAGTATCAGCTTTCATAGTGCCAAATATATTCTTTTACACAGAAGCTCCATACATTTCTCTGTTTGTCACCCACCCACCCTTAAAGCTGGCTTAGTTTATACTGGGATTCAGATAAGTCTATATTTCAAACAAAGAGGTCTGTTCAGATTTCCAGCGTTCCCTTCCAAATGTGGGAATCAATATCTGCTATCTATTCATTAGGGAAGTAAAAAAGTCCAAGCCAACCCCCCCCCCCCCCTCGGTCTAAACACTGGTGCTAATAATCCAATTAAAGGGGAGTTCCACCCAAAAATGGAACTTCCGCTTTAAGTGCATGTGACCCCCTGACATGCTACATTTGTCATGTTATTTTTTGGTGGGGGCGGATACCCTCTTTTTAGAGGGATCCAGCACCCACTTCCTCCCAGGGCACCGCAATGCCAGAAAAAAGTTCACCTCTCCCCCCTCCCTCTTGGCAATCATCTGGGATACGTCACAGGTCCCAGATGATTGCCCGGCCAGTCACAGTGCGCAGCGTGGCTTGCACATGCACAGTGCGTGCCCGGCTGTGAAGCCACTGCCGGGCGCCCACAGTGACAATGCTGGCACCATGGAGAGGAGTGGGAGAGGAGCGGGGCTTTGTTCGCCCGCATCACTAGACTGTGGGACAGGTGAGTGTCCGATTAATAAAAGTCAGCAGCTACACTTTTTGTAGCTGCTGACTTTTATATGGGTGGAACTCCGCTTTAAGCAGTAAATTAAACAAAATACAAGGCAAAATGAGTTACAAAGATTGCAACACATCAAGCATTGCTGTCCATGCAAGTGTAAAACCATTAGAAATTCTTAGTAACAAGCAGGTACAGGGAACCCTAAATTTGTGTTTTTTAAACATGATCGTTACTTTCGTTACTAACGCATTTTAAGCTTAACCCCTTCATGATGGAGGGTAAAACAAATCCAACAAAACAAAAAAACACAGTTCAGCAATGCTTGATGTGTTGCCATCTTTCTAACTCGTTTTGCCTTGTATTTTGTTTAATTTACTGCTTAAATTTTTTTGTTTTTTAATTTTTAATTTTTTTTTCAGAACAAATTGGGATTCGATTGGTAGTGAATAGTAACAGGTATCTCCTTTTTATTATTATTATTAATGTGAATTTTTTATTTTTTTATTATCTCAATGTGATTTTCCACTAAGTCCTCCTCTGATCCACCAGTCCCATGTAAGCATTCAAAAGGATAAGCAACAGCTCAGAAGAAACTGAAATATGTCAATCACACTGCATAGAGATTCTCTCATCTCTGAAGGGGAAATCCCAGGGGTGGTCCATCCAGTGACACCTTGAAAAGACCAAGAATGGTAGTGTGAGAAAATGCACCAACCCTTGTCCCCCCCCCCCCCCCGTAGGGAAATTTGATACACGTGCTTTGCCTAGCACAGGTTCTCAGTCTGGTGGTGCAGCAGTTCATGGATAGACACTCTGGGGTTTATTTACTAAAGGAAGATAGACTGTGCGTTTTGCAAAGTGCAGTTGCACTCTGCCAGAGCTGATTTCCATCATCCAATCACGTGCAAGCAAAAATGTAGGGTTTTTTTATTTTCCTTTCACATGATTGGGTACTCTTTGCAAATTGAAACTTTAGCTCATTTACCAAGCTCTGGAGCAACTGCACTTGCAGGGTGCAACTGCACTTTGCAAAGTGCACAGTCTATTTGCCTTTAGTAAATCCACCCCTCTGGGTTTCAAGATTTTTTCAAAGCAAATTGAGCTTTCATTTGGTGGTATAGTAACAATTATCTCCTATTTTGTGTTATAATTAAAGGAAACCTGTCCCAAAATAATACAATGTATTTTTTATTTATTTTTTATTTAGCTGTGATTTTCTTGTTACTATTAACTTGGCACCAAAGAACAACCCAAAATAAATTCTCCTACTCCTGACGATCACAGCTATACCACATCTGTCTTTGGTATTTTAAATAAGTGGGTGGTGCTGCGCTAATCCTTAGCGTGAAAATACATAAGGTTGGATAATAAATATATGCGTGTAAAAAATGAAATGAAGATACGTGAAAACAATGTTAATTAAATATAAGACACACTAAGCAAACTGAATGTGTAGCTGGTGAAATGTGACTTCAAGGTAAATGTGCACTTAAATAACCTAAAATAAACTTGGCATGGTTGAAAATGCATAAACGTGATGGTAACACTACCTTAATACCAATATCTAACTGTGGGTTAACCATACATAAAGTGCCTAGTGGATGTAAACAGCATGCATTTACAATTAGATCAGAAAAGTGTACGGTGCAAACAAGAAAGTGCAATGTGCAACCAAAAGGCTGGGGGAGTAATAACTTTTTCTTTTACATGTAGTGTATACTATGCAAAGCAACTTCACATTTGATGATTGATTGAAAACTCAAAGGATAAAGAAGTGGCAAAGAGTAAAAATTCACATAAAATCCATAAGAAAGTCCTTTTAGAAAGTTGTGACAGCAACGTCCTAGCATGCACACGTTGCAATTAAAGTGCTGGAGTGAACACACATCTAGTGTTTTCTTCGTGTAAAAAAAACACTCAGATAAGGCAATGGCCCCTTACCTTAAGGTAATAGGGCAAAAGCATATGTCTGGCAAGTTGTTAGGATATCCACTTATAGACTCCAACGCGTCCCTCTTTATCCTGGATCCTGGGATGGAAGTCCCTCAGGTGTGGTGCAGGGGAGGAGGTTGTGTATATAGGGGATAATCAGCAAAGAGAAAGCCAATAGTGTAATCCCGTTTGATGATAATAAATATCTTTATTAAAAATATATAGGTACTCACATAAGGGTTTAAAAAAGCGGTGTCAATCCGACGAGCGGCGAGCTCGTATGCCTCTGTTTGTGTTTGCAGCCTGTCAGGCGGGAAGTGGTTAAACCTAGTTTGAACATAACTTTTTTATTTTTTTTATTTATTTATGCATGTATTTATATATTTACACACACTTTTTTTATTTTCACTTTGCTCTTCTAGCAAGGAGACAAGGGTGCAATGGTGTTGATTTACTAAAGGCAAACCCACTCTGCACTACAAGTGCACTACAAGTTTAATTCTCTGCAACATTTATAACCCATTTCAAGAGTATCTGCTTCACTAATGTAGCCTTCTTTAGCTAACAAGTTAATGGTGGTATATGTTTAGAATAATCATGGAAATTTTCTGGCTTTCTTGGTGTTCATTCATACTAAACAATTGAATCAAGCAGCAGACCCTAACCAATCATTTAGGCATAAATACCTGCACTGTTGATTTAGTGTCCAAAGAGTTCCAACTAGCAGTTCAGTGCTAATTTATGTCAAGTGGAATTTATAAAACGACAAGATATTTAATTAGCAAAGTACATTTATCCCCACAATGATAGAGATCCTAAATCAAAGTCTCCTTTGGAATGATCCCACCAATATAGCTAAGGCTTGCACCAAAAGAGCTGATGAGTTGTGCAGGTGAGCATGCAAAAAATACATTTTTTTATTTGATATATCCAGGGATTTTGCAGAAATGGAGCCAAGAGGGAGGGGACACTAGGCTGGGAGAACCAATTAGCAGTGATGGAAAAACTGACAATACACGACTCAAGCACAAATAGGAGAGCAACAAGTGGTTCCAAGAAAAGAAAATCTGCGGGGCAGCCAGCTAGGAGACAGCCTTATATAGACAATTCCTGCAGCGCTCACGCACAAATCCTTAACGCTAAGGAATTTTTTATACAGATAGCAGTTATGTTACCACAGTTGCACCATACTGCCACGTTGGCTCCAGTGATGAGGAGGGGGGATGAAGATGAGGTCCTTTACAATACTTGGATGCCTAATAGAGCAGAGAAGGTGCCGGAGGGACACAACCCCAGCAGGGCAAGATGTCATCCACAGGCATCTTGCAGAGAAGTGTAGGGAGCAACAATTTGATTCCATTGGATGGCAGAGCTTCCTGCAGGGGACTGTTGTTCCCTGGTCTGCCTCAAAGAGCTCAACTGGGCCTTTTTCAGGTTGTGTGCGTAAGGCCGCACCATTATTATTTATTTTATGGACAATGCTTTATGTTTTCTTATTCTGCTTCTTAGTTTTGAAATTTGGAATATGTGCTCTTTAATGTAGTGTAAGCTTAAAGTGGTTGTAAATCCTACCTATTGACTTTTACCTATAGGTGAGCCTAGAATAAGGCTTACCTATAGGTAGTGGAAATATCTCCTAAACAAGCGCTGTTTAGGAGATTTTTCACTTGTAGGTCACCGATAATGTAATCACCGCATGCGCTGTGAAGAAACAGACCTCTGTGCCATTTCTTCCCCAAGCCTGTGCCGTTACTGACGGCTCCCGCGCGCATGCACGGGAGCGGCCCCCGGAAGGAAGAGGAGTGAAGATGGACGCAGCCTGCACAGGGGACAGCGATGGATTTGTTCGCAGGTAAGTGTCACATAATGGGCTAGTATGCGATGCATACTAGCCCATTACATTATGCTTTAAATTTACAGGCTTTGCAGGGAGCAAAAGAGGAAGTAAAACCCATCAGGGTTTACTTACTCTTTAAGAGTGATTTCTTACATAAAAAATGCTTAGTCTCACTCTGCCTTTGAAATTCTGGACTACTTTTTTCAAATGCTAAATGACTGCTCAATCATTCAGAAATTGTCCAAACAGATTTGCTAGTTGTAGTGCAAACCTGTATGCTCTTTCTATCTATAGTGTCCAAAAAAGAAACTAATTTTTAAAACTTAAATGCATTATGCCACCTGAATCCCTCACAAATTGTGGCCTGGCAAAAAAAGGTTTGCTAGCTGTTCTGCAAGGTGTATGATTTTTTCATCTTCATTATCCAAAAAAGACAACTTTTTTTTGGTTTTAAGAAATAATTCTGATGCTCAATCTCCCAGAAATTGATGTCTTTCTATACAGGCTTGATAATTGTACTTCAAAACTGTCATATTTTTTCAATAGAATACACAAATTTGACAACTAAAGGTGTAGTCTGATTTCACTTTTCACTTTTCACTTGGCCTCTTACCTCACTATACTGAGGTTACAGCATAGAGCAGCAAACGCTATTGGTATCTCCTGTGCAGGGGGGTCCTAGGTGCTGTGCTGTCATTAATCAGACCTCAGATCCATAGGGGAGTATCATGGTAAAGTGGAGAGAATAAAGTTCCATATAGTGTAGTATTTCCAAGTTAAAATCAGGCTTTATTCAATGTAAACATCATACAGGGTACTCACACAGTAAAACAAACAGTGGTACAAAGCATCCAGACGAGCGGCGAACTCGTACACTGCTGACAGTGGGCGGTGCCTGTCCCTACGCGTGGCGTCACGGGTCACGTGGCTTCATCAGGGGATTATTAGCAGCGTTTGCTGCTCTATGCTGTAACCTCAGTATAGTGAGGTAAGAGGCCATTACCCACCATTAGAGGATCGCTGCATGGTGATAATTCTATTATACACCCCACAGTCACCACTCTTTTGAAGCTATTGAAACCCAGCTGTCATTTGCACATCATGATTGTTTTATAACACCAAGGAAGCATTGAAGTCGCTTTTTGCTGCACGAAGTCACCTTTATATGAACTGTATTATTTAAATTTGAAGCACCCCTTGTGGACAGCTGGACACTCACTGCATGATGCACTATTATATAGATCACTTTGGCTATCCATTATAACATTGTATGTTCTTCATAAATACCATTTTGTTTTGTGGTTTTTTGATATTTAAGCTTTTATCACATCTTTGAATCACGATTGATTTTACCATATTTATTTCCGGATTTATATTCACTGCATTCTATATTGTTTTTAGTGTTTTAGAGGCCATTACCAGCCTATCTGAGAAGTTTTTCTGATACTTATATATAATTACTATTTGCTTATTTCAATTAATACTTTATTATTTCACCTCACTGTGTTACACAGTACCACACACAACTTTTTTTGGGGTCAGGTCCCAATTATACATATTTATACTAGTTTTATTATTGTTTTTTCTGGCACTCATTACTGGGACGTTCACACAGTGCCACATTACTCGTCAAGGGGTTGAACTCTCACCCCATATTATTATGCAGGCAGGAGCCCATACCCAGCATACTCAGCTATTTTAATTTACCGTAGGATTAGCGCAGCACCAACCCCCACCATCCTTAGTTGCTACCTCACCAGGGTTTAAGGCTGAACCCCATTCGGTGCAAGCTGCTTCTCCCAAATCTCAACCACCTATACCAGCACTGATTGGTAGCGCAGGAATAACATTCTTTACAATTGGGTAACAGCATATGACCAGTAAGGGGGATACCATCCTTTGAATTTTCTCCTCTATCAACGCGGTCCTAGTCCTGGAGGATGATTCCCTCAGAAGGTAAAGGGGCACGTGGATAGAAAAAACAGAAGGACCCAGATAGTGTAGTATTATCAGGCTAAAACTGGCTTTTATTAGTAAAACACATAGGTACTCACAATATAGCAGTAAAAAAGGGCTGAAATCCGAGCGGCGAGCTCGTATGCCTCAGTCAGTAAGGTGCCTGTCCCGTCCCCACGCGTGACGTCACACCACGTGACTTCATCAGGGGATAAATGAAGGCGCACTCAATGTCTTCAAATAGCGATCATCTACACAATATTGCGCGGCCATTTTCTAGTAGTCCCATAGGGAATACCTATAGCGGCCATCTTCCCGAGGATATATGGGAGCAGCCATTGTAAAGGTTATCAAATGCGTTACTCTGCGGACATGAGAGGAACTGGGCGGGGTATCGTAATCTCGGCTGACGCTTGGAGCCAATAGGCAGAGTGGAGCGTGTCCGCTACTCCCAGCTGTCAGCAGAGGAGAAGAAAAAGGATATATATACTAAATGTCATCCTCTGCCTCATTACAAGTATACCGAGATCGGCGGACATCAGATGGCGATATTACAATTAGGTGATGGTTAAAATAAAATAAGAATACTCATCAGGGCATGAATAGAATTTTAATAATAATAGAGAAAAAAAATATATTAAAATCAAGCTAAAAGTAGAAAATATAAAAGGAAGGGGAAGTACTAAAGGGATAAATTTAAAAAACGATCGGAAGAGAAAAACACCATGCTGACATAGGCAGAATAAACACAGCAGAGGTGAAACAACACCTCTGAGCAAAACTGGCTATCATAAAACTCTATTTTCGGCAAAACAAACATAAACGGAATATTAAAAGTATATGGGCATATTATACATAGAGATAAAAATCAGAATTTACACAGAGAGAAATCTATGACAAAGATATGTAAACTGGCATAGGAAAAAATCTTTTCTTGTTACTGAATAATTCAAACCTAAAACCATGTGTCAGTTAGGGCATGGGTATCGAATACTTAAGGAATTAAAAACTTATTAAATTTATATTAAGACATAATCCTAAAAATTAATTGGACAGGTAGGATATAGATCGGGATGTCTGATGGCTAGATGAGGGAACAAGTTGAAAAGCTAATAAAAACACCTAAAAATCACTAAGAAAACAATTGAGGTCAAATTCAATATTTAAGTCCCGGGGCGAGAATGTATCCAAAGTAAAAATCCATCTGGATTACATCTGGCTCAGGGTTCTAACCTTGTGTCCCCCCCGCCAGTGTCTAATATATGGTTCGATGCCCCAAAACTTCAGGTCAGTGGGGTCTTTATTGTGACATAGCAGAACATGTTTAGATACGCTATGCTTATCATAACCCTTCAAAATATTTTGGACATGCTCTTTGATTCGCACCTTGAGGGATCTTTTAGTGCGGCCAATATATTTCTTTCATTTCCACCATAGATTTTCAATTGGATTGAGGTCCGGACTATTTGCAGGCCATGCCATTGACATTATATGTCTTTCTTGAAGGAACATTTTCATGGCTTTTGCCCTATGGCAAAATGCATTAGCATCCTGAAAAATTATATAATCATCACGAAAAACCCTTAAAGATTTTGTCAACCACTTAACCACTTGACGACCGCCGCACGACGATATACGTCCACAGAGCGGCACGGGCAGGCAAAAGGACATACATATACGTCCTTGCCTTCCCGCGGGTGGGGGGTCCGATCGGACCCCCCCCGGTGCCAGCGGCGGTCGCTTTTAGTCTGGGAGCGTTCAGTGATGAGGGGGAGGCCATCCGATCGTGGCCCCCCCTCGCGATCGCTCCCAGCCAATGAGAATCGTCCCCTGCCTGTGTGTAGTACACACAGGCAGGGGATGTGATGTCATCTCTCCTCGGCTCGGCAGTTTCCGTTCCGGCACCGAGGAGAGAAGACTTCATTGTGAGTGCACCAAACACACACACACAGTAGAACATGCCAGGCACACTTTACACCCCCGATCCCCCCCCCCGATCGCGCCCCGATCACCCCCCAATCACCCCCCCCCCTGTCACACTGACACCAAGCAGTTTTTTTTTTTTTATTACTGCATGGTGTCAGTTTGTGACAGTTACTGTGTTAGGTCAGTTAGGGTTAGCCCCCTTTAGGTCTAGGGTACCCCCCTAACCCCCCCTAATAAAGTTTTAACCCCTTGATCACCCCTGTCGCCAGTGTCACTAAGCAATCATTTTTCTGATCGCTGTATTAGTGACGCTAGTTAGGGAGGTAAATATTTAGGTTCGCCGTCAGCGTTTTATAGCGACAGGGACCCCCATATACTATCTAATAAATGTTTTAGTCCCTTGATTGCCCCCTAGTTAACCCTTTCACCACTGATCACCGTATAACCGTTACGGGTGACGCTGGTTAGTTCGTTTATTTTTTATAGTGTAAGGGCACCCGCCGTTTTTTATCGAATAAAGGTTTAGCCCCCTGATCGCCCGGCGGTGATATGCATCGCCCCAGGCAGCGTCAGATTAGCGCCAGTACCGCTAACACCCACGCACGCAGCATACGCCTCCCTTAGTGGTATAGTATCTTTTTTTTTTTTTTTTTTAATTCTTTTATTTTCACACTGAGTGGGTACAACCAGTTACATATTGATTTATATAACAGTGTCAGAACCAAGCATACAAAATACAAGAGTAAGTTTGTAGTCAGAGATAACAGAAACAGTAGGGACAAGATATATGGTAACTGACATTTGCACCACCGTCAAAGTTCGTGGGGATTATACCCCGGCAAAACACTACTGCCAAAGTATGGGACCTGTGAGGTGCTCTATCATCTTCGTTGCTTGATTCGGTACTGACTCCCTGAAGTGTTAGATTGCATCACTCAGTGATAGATAGTGATTTCTTATAATAAAATAATAGAAATAATAAGGTAGGGAGCTGAATGGCTAAGAAGCCCAAACATGGGACCATATGAGAAGGTAAATGGTCTCAGGATATTCTTTGTATCTGGCCATAAGGAAACCCATGTATGAGAATGCGTTATATAAAAACTAATACCCCCGGGGGAAGTTAAACAGTAAAACGGGATAATGAGGGGGGGGAGGCAAGGAGGGGAGATGGGAAAGGAATGGAATTGGAAACGAGAGGTTAAGATATTAGAGAGAAAGAGTGCAGAAAGTAAGAGAATATGAAATATGAGATATGAGGTGTATTGACCCCTGCCTGAGGTGTATAACCGGTTTATTCAGTTAATTGGATTGCGCCATTTCCTGAAGATATGTTTCCGTGTATATAAAGTGTTGCCAGGGTCTCCAGATTTCCCTAAAGATCTCCTCCCTATTGTGTAGGGTAGCCGTAAGGTCTTCCATGTCCCTCAATTCATTTACTTTCGTAAACCACAGGGATTTCGCCGGTGGTCTCTCCGATTTCCAGCACAGGGGAATGCATGCCTTTGCGGCATTCAGGAGTTGGATGGTGAGAGAGGTCTTATATTTTTTGATGGGTCGTTCCGACAGATGGAGCAGACAGGCTGCCGGGTTCCCCTCCAGGGAGACACCTGTGAGTTGTCCAATTGTGCGGGCCACCTCTATCCAGAAAGGAGCAAGTTTGGAACAAGACCAAAAGATGTGCAACATCGTCCCCTCCTCAGCACCACAGCGCCAGCAGAGGCTGGGCACCTGAGGGAAGAAGCGATGTAGAATGGTAGGGACCCTGTACCAGCGTGTCGTAATTTTGTAACAAGTTTCTTGCACCCTAGTCGCAATGGAGGATTTCTGGGCAAAATAGAGAATTAAATAACAAGAATTACCGCGCTACTCACTATGTTGAACACTCAGTTAGAAAAATGAAAAAGCTGCAGTCATAATGTGAGGCGTGCACATACTAAACAGAAATATTCAAGAACAACCGCGCTAAAAACAGTATCATAAAAGTGACTAATCAATAATAAAGTGTATGAGAAATACAATACATCAAAAAATGAAAATGTGTTTGTAATTATAAAACACCAGAACCCTAATGAAAAAGTGACTGGAAATGATAAGTCCCGAATACAGGTAAAAAAAGTCCTAATTGAAGTAGGAAAATAACTGACGTCACAAAAACACAGTTCCTGGAGTCAAGGCAGATACAAACAGTGACCGTAGACATATAACACAATCCTTGGAGCCAAGGGTGGATGTATTCAATAATTACAGACGTGAGACACCCAGTGAAAAATCCTCCACCTAATAAGATGTCCGCTTACCAGAGGTAAGCTGTGAATCAGCTTAATGGTAAACCTCCACTCAGGGGAAATCTGCTCCTCAGGTCATCAACCAATGAAGGGGGTGGACGGGATCTTACAGTGTATCGAACTCAATCCGTATAGCAGGAGAACCCAAAAGGACAAAACAAATTCTCCATAGCGTAAAACTGTATCACATTTATTGAGTTAAAAGAAATGGTCGCACTTACATGTAAAATGACGATATAAGGCACATAGGATATAAAACAGCCGGCCGGCTCGCATGCACCCGTTCAAACGAAAAACGATGACGTCAGCGCGTCAACCTTCCGACGTACGTTTCGTCCTATTGGACGTCGTCATGGGAACGGGCGACGCACTGACTCATCGCTATATATAGACCAGAAACGAAAACCAAACCTCGCTTTGAAGCTCAGATGGCGTCACCGCACCATCCTACACGGAAGTAGGAAGTCTGTGACCTATAGTTTTTTCGATGGGCAGACGCCACTTCCGCACCTACACTGGAACCCTTCAAGAGCTGGAAAAATTAAATAGGGAAAATGACCACATCGAATATAATCAAAACCCGAATATGTTATTATTAAAGTGTTTTATAATATACATATACAGGGATAAAAATTGAAAATAAAACAAAACGAAAACTCTCCTCCATGTAAAAGAGGGGCGAATGGGAGTTACACTGAGGGTGTTCAAACCACAATATGTACATAACTATGATTGGTGAGAAACTAGGATGTCGTTCCAAAGGTGGTTGGGGATGTGAATATATCTACCACCACTAGAGATTCAAAGCGAGTGAACAGATTATAGTATATATAACATAATATTAAAAACAACTATATATGATAAAAAATGTCAAAATTAAACCACACTTCACTAATCGTTAAATAACATGAAGATAGAAGAATAATGACAAGGGAATTTCTAAACTTAAAAATTAAAAATTAGAATAAAAAAAGACAAAAAATTTTGAAAAGTAATATAAAGATAGCATAGAATAATTCTTAAATAAAATTATCATGAATTGTCTAGAAATGCATTAAGATCTACATCCACATTGAGTCCAAAGGGAGTATAGCACTTTAATCTGTGTATCCATGTCATTTCAAGCCTTGGAGATCCCACGTATAATAGACCCCCCCCTCCAATGTGGGGTATATCTATCAATGCCTAGAAAGATCGTTTTCCTAGGGTCCCGGTTGTGTACCTCAAGATAGTGTCTGGAGACCGGATGTTTTGGGAAACCAGTAAGAATGTTGGTGATATGCTCGTTGAGTCTTACAGATAGGGGGCGTTTCGTCCTCCCCACGTATTGTAATCCACAAGGACATTGAAGAAGGTACACCACACGTTCTGTGGAGCAAGTAATAAATGATCTAATTTCGAACTCTATTGTAGTGCTGGTGGAAATGAACTTATGAGTTCTTCTATGAGTGCATCCACTAAGGGTGCACACCCTACATTTTCTGCATTGATAGAATCCAATCATATATTCAAAGAATCCCCTCTTGGTCGGAGGGGGATCGAGAATATTAGGGGCCACTCTACCTCTCAACGAGGGGGCACCTTTATATATCACCTGTGGCTTAGCTGGAAGGATGGTACCCAATATTTGATCATTCTTAAGAACATGCCAGTGCTTCCCTATCAACTTAGCTATATTTCTGTGTTGTAGGGAATACGTGGTGATGAAGGGAACTGAAGGTGTTCTACCACCATTAGGTGTCTTAGTTTTAAGTAGACTACTCCTATCAATGGTGGTCACTTCATCCAATGTGTTCATTAAAGAAGTCTTGGAGTATCCCTTTTCCAAAAAGCGTTCTATCAAAACATTTGCTTGGACCAAGAACTCCTCATGGTCGGAGCAATTACGTTTTAAGCGAATAAGTTGACTTTTCGGCACAGACCTCAGCCATGTCTCATGATGGCAACTATCGGTCGGTATATAAGAATTTCTATCTGTATTTTTGAAAAAAGTTGCCGTAGTAAACTGCCCTTCCTTAATGCCAATCTTGAGGTCAAGAAAATTGATTTCAGACTGACTGGCCTCATAGGAAAGTTTAATGCCACGGTCATTTTCATTCAACCCCCTCATGTATACATCAAGGTCTTCACGGTCACCATTCCATAGGAGGAGGATGTCATCTATATACCTGGCCCATAACACCACCTGAGGTTTTTGTTGGGCATAGATGACATCCTCCTCCCACAGGGCCATGAAGAGGTTCGCCAGACTGGGGGCATATTTAGCCCCCATGGCGACGCCTCTATCCTGCCTATAGAACTGGCCTCCAAACCAAAAGTAATTCCTCGTGGCCACAAAATGAAGTAGCTGCATGATAAAACATATTTGTTCATCAAACAGAGATGAGTCACGTCTAAGGTAATACTCAACCGCATATAACCCCAAGTTATGTGGTATCACCGTATATAATGAGGCGACATCAGCTGTCACTAGCCACCAAGATGGACCTGGGGTATAATCAGAAAGTTTATTGATCACATGGCGAGTGTCCTTCAGATAAGACGGCATCCCTGTGACCAATGGTTGTAAATAAAAATCTATGTACCTGCCCACCCGGGACGATATGGAATCAATTCCACTAACAATGGGACGTCCCGGGGGGCAGGTAGGATGTTTGTGAATTTTGGGTAAGTAGTAAAGAACCGGAGTGCGCGGGGCCTTGGGGACTAAATAGGATTTCTCCTTACTGTTTAGAATACCCTGATCGAACCCAAATTTGATCAGCACCTCCAATTCTTTTTTATATTGAGCCTTGGGATCAGATCTGAGGGGGGTATAAGTTTCTCGGTCACCCAATATATTGGACATCTCTGTAAGGTAATCCTTTCTATCCAATACGATAATGCCCCCCCCTTTGTCAGCTGGCCTGATAACTAAGTTTTTATTTAAACATAAAGAGTCTAGCCCGGTCTTGAGGTCTTTATTAAAATAGACTTTTTTAAGGGGTAATTGTTCCAAATCCTTAAGAACTAAATCTTTAAATACCTTCAGGGAGGGGGCTACAACTCCTGGAGGGTTGAAAAGAGAGGCATTTGATAGCCCCGAGTGGCGATACCCGTTGTGATTGATCTCGTTATGTGTAATAGGATTGGAGGCTAGATATCTCTTAATATTGACCTTACGTATGAATTTATGCACATCGATATAAGTCTGAAACTTATCTAGGCCTCGGGGAGGTGCAAATTTGAGTCCCTTGTTGAGTAAAGATTTCTCTGAGTCACTCAAGGAGACTGAGCTCAAATTGAATACCCCGTTATTGGTTACGATTTTTTCTTTTTTTGATCGCACTCGCCTCCCCCCTCTAGATCCTCTCTTTGGTCTGCTGGCCTTTTGACGCCTTGATTTGGCCGGTGAAAACCCCATTGCTGAAAATTGATACATACAATCAATTTTACCCTCTTAGAGATCTTGATGGCCCTCCTACCAGTGCCACCATCACGGAAGAGCGTAATGGTATAGCCTCACATTCCTATCCCAGTCTGATGGGACCCATAGACGATGGCAACAGACCAGGCCCTTCCAATTTGAGTCACCAGCAATGCCATCGTCTATGGGTCCCATCAGACTGGGATAGGAATGTGAGGCTATACCATTACGCTCTTCCGTGATGGTGGCACTGGTAGGAGGGCCATCAAGATCTCTAAGAGGGTAAAATTGATTGTATGTATCAATTTTCAGCAATGGGGTTTTCACCGGCCAAATCAAGGCGTCAAAAGGCCAGCAGACCAAAGAGAGGATCTAGAGGGGGGAGGCGAGTGCGATCAAAAAAAGAAAAAATCGTAACCAATAACGGGGTATTCAATTTGAGCTCAGTCTCCTTGAGTGACTCAGAGAAATCTTTACTCAACAAGGGACTCAAATTTGCACCTCCCCGAGGCCTAGATAAGTTTCAGACTTATATCGATGTGCATAAATTCATACGTAAGGTCAATATTAAGAGATATCTAGCCTCCAATCCTATTACACATAACGAGATCAATCACAACGGGTATCGCCACTCGGGGCTATCAAATGCCTCTCTTTTCAACCCTCCAGGAGTTGTAGCCCCCTCCCTGAAGGTATTTAAAGATTTAGTTCTTAAGGATTTGGAACAATTACCCCTTAAAAAAGTCTATTTTAATAAAGACCTCAAGACCGGGCTAGACTCTTTATGTTTAAATAAAAACTTAGTTATCAGGCCAGCTGACAAAGGGGGGGGCATTATCGTATTGGATAGAAAGGATTACCTTACAGAGATGTCCAATATATTGGGTGACCGAGAAACTTATACCCCCCTCAGATCTGATCCCAAGGCTCAATATAAAAAAGAATTGGAGGTGCTGATCAAATTTGGGTTCGATCAGGGTATTCTAAACAGTAAGGAGAAATCCTATTTAGTCCCCAAGGCCCCGCGCACTCCGGTTCTTTACTACTTACCCAAAATTCACAAACATCCTACCTGCCCCCCGGGACGTCCCATTGTTAGTGGAATTGATTCCATATCGTCCCGGGTGGGCAGGTACATAGATTTTTATTTACAACCATTGGTCACAGGGATGCCGTCTTATCTGAAGGACACTCGCCATGTGATCAATAAACTTTCTGATTATACCCCAGGTCCATCTTGGTGGCTAGTGACAGCTGATGTCGCCTCATTATATACGGTGATACCACATAACTTGGGGTTATATGCGGTTGAGTATTACCTTAGACGTGACTCATCTCTGTTTGATGAACAAATATGTTTTATCATGCAGCTACTTCATTTTGTGGCCACGAGGAATTACTTTTGGTTTGGAGGCCAGTTCTATAGGCAGGATAGAGGCGTCGCCATGGGGGCTAAATATGCCCCCAGTCTGGCGAACCTCTTCATGGCCCTGTGGGAGGAGGATGTCATCTATGCCCAACAAAAACCTCAGGTGGTGTTATGGGCCAGGTATATAGATGACATCCTCCTCCTATGGAATGGTGACCGTGAAGACCTTGATGTATACATGAGGGGGTTGAATGAAAATGACCGTGGCATTAAACTTTCCTATGAGGCCAGTCAGTCTGAAATCAATTTTCTTGACCTCAAGATTGGCATTAAGGAAGGGCAGTTTACTACGGCAACTTTTTTCAAAAATACAGATAGAAATTCTTATATACCGACCGATAGTTGCCATCATGAGACATGGCTGAGGTCTGTGCCGAAAAGTCAACTTATTCGCTTAAAACGTAATTGCTCCGACCATGAGGAGTTCTTGGTCCAAGCAAATGTTTTGATAGAACGCTTTTTGGAAAAGGGATACTCCAAGACTTCTTTAATGAACACATTGGATGAAGTGACCACCATTGATAGGAGTAGTCTACTTAAAACTAAGACACCTAATGGTGGTAGAACACCTTCAGTTCCCTTCATCACCA
This sequence comes from Lithobates septentrionalis, assembly GCA_037952835.1. NCBI lineage: Eukaryota > Metazoa > Chordata > Amphibia > Anura > Ranidae > Lithobates > Lithobates septentrionalis. The sequence continues at coordinate 2,639,031 of JBBDGP010001187.1, read as the reverse complement.
CGTATTCCCTACAACACAGAAATATAGCTAAGTTGATAGGGAAGCACTGGCATGTTCTTAAGAATGATCAAATATTGGGTACCATCCTTCCAGCTAAGCCACAGGTGATATATAAAGGTGCCCCCTCGTTGAGAGGTAGAGTGGCCCCTAATATTCTCGATCCCCCTCCGACCAAGAGGGGATTCTTTGAATATATGATTGGATTCTATCAATGCAGAAAATGTAGGGTGTGCACCCTTAGTGGATGCACTCATAGAAGAACTCATAAGTTCATTTCCACCAGCACTACAATAGAGTTCGAAATTAGATCATTTATTACTTGCTCCACAGAACGTGTGGTGTACCTTCTTCAATGTCCTTGTGGATTACAATACGTGGGGAGGACGAAACGCCCCCTATCTGTAAGACTCAACGAGCATATCACCAACATTCTTACTGGTTTCCCAAAACATCCGGTCTCCAGACACTATCTTGAGGTACACAACCGGGACCCTAGGAAAACGATCTTTCTAGGCATTGATAGATATACCCCACATTGGAGGGGGGGGTCTATTATACGTGGGATCTCCAGGCTTGAAATGACATGGATACACAGATTAAAGTGCTATACTCCCTTTGGACTCAATGTGGATGTAGATCTTAATGCATTTCTAGACAATTCATGATAATTTTATTTAAGAATTATTCTATGCTATCTTTATATTACTTTTCAAAATTTTTTGTCTTTTTTTATTCTAATTTTTAATTTTTAAGTTTAGAAATTCCCTTGTCATTATTCTTCTATCTTCATGTTATTTAACGATTAGTGAAGTGTGGTTTAATTTTGACATTTTTTATCATATATAGTTGTTTTTAATATTATGTTATATATACTATAATCTGTTCACTCGCTTTGAATCTCTAGTGGTGGTAGATATATTCACATCCCCAACCACCTTTGGAACGACATCCTAGTTTCTCACCAATCATAGTTATGTACATATTGTGGTTTGAACACCCTCAGTGTAACTCCCATTCGCCCCTCTTTTACATGGAGGAGAGTTTTCGTTTTGTTTTATTTTCAATTTTTATCCCTGTATATGTATATTATAAAACACTTTAATAATAACATATTCGGGTTTTGATTATATTCGATGTGGTCATTTTCCCTATTTAATTTTTCCAGCTCTTGAAGGGTTCCAGTGTAGGGGCGGAAGTGGCGTCTGCCCATCGAAAAAACTATAGGTCACAGACTTCCTACTTCCGTGTAGGATGGTGCGGTGACGCCATCTGAGCTTCAAAGCGAGGTTTGGTTTTCGTTTCTGGTCTATATATAGCGATGAGTCAGTGCGTCGCCCGTTCCCATGACGACGTCCAATAGGACGAAACGTACGTCGGAAGGTTGACGCGCTGACGTCATCGTTTTTCGTTTGAACGGGTGCATGCGAGCCGGCCGGCTGTTTTATATCCTATGTGCCTTATATCGTCATTTTACATGTAAGTGCGACCATTTCTTTTAACTCAATAAATGTGATACAGTTTTACGCTATGGAGAATTTGTTTTGTCCTTTTGGGTTCTCCTGCTATACGGATTGAGTTCGATACACTGTAAGATCCCGTCCACCCCCTTCATTGGTTGATGACCTGAGGAGCAGATTTCCCCTGAGTGGAGGTTTACCATTAAGCTGATTCACAGCTTACCTCTGGTAAGCGGACATCTTATTAGGTGGAGGATTTTTCACTGGGTGTCTCACGTCTGTAATTATTGAATACATCCACCCTTGGCTCCAAGGATTGTGTTATATGTCTACGGTCACTGTTTGTATCTGCCTTGACTCCAGGAACTGTGTTTTTGTGACGTCAGTTATTTTCCTACTTCAATTAGGACTTTTTTTACCTGTATTCGGGACTTATCATTTCCAGTCACTTTTTCATTAGGGTTCTGGTGTTTTATAATTACAAACACATTTTCATTTTTTGATGTATTGTATTTCTCATACACTTTATTATTGATTAGTCACTTTTATGATACTGTTTTTAGCGCGGTTGTTCTTGAATATTTCAAAATAGAGAATTTTTTGTCTCTGTACCTCGGTAAATTGGGTTCCCAGTTCCTCCTCCCATTTAGTGAGAAACGGGGGTACGTATCCTTCCTCTGGTTGTGTTAGGGATGAGTATATCAGTGAAAGGCAATGTCGTATCGGTTCCCCACGATGGCAAATGAGCTCAAGTTCAGTTAGTTTGCGGGTAATGCCTGGTTTCCGCAGATAACTGCGTAGAAAATTCCGCAGCTGTAAGCTGCTCCAGAAGTCTAGGGGGGGTCTGTTACTATCGCCCCGACATTTAGGGAAAGTTGGCCGTTGGGTTCCATGAAATCGTGTAAGCATAGCCTGGTGCTCATTGCGAGTCGCTTAAATTGCGGGCTCTGCAAACCAGGTAGGAACTCCGGATTACCCAGAATCGGCACCATGGGGGACGGCTGTGGGGATACAGATGAGCGCCGAAATGCATCTCTGATCACCGTTAAAGTACTGCCAAGAGTGGGGTGTTCAATGATATCTTTGGGTAGTGATGTTGTAATCCAGGGCCAGCTCCTGGCCAAACCCCCGGAGTCCTCCTCCTCCATTGCAACCCAGTGTTTCGCCTCCGCATGGCAGTGCCAGTCCACCAACCTAGTTAGATGGACTGCTCTGTAATAGGCCTTGATGTCCGGTAAGCCCACCCCACCCCTGCTTTTCGCCAAATGGAGAAGTTGGAGTCGTATTCGTGGTTTGCGGTGGGACCAGACAAATGCCCGGAACATGGAGTCAATTTGTTTGAAGAACGCTGGAGGCAGTCGGATGGAGAGTGCCTGAAGCAGGTATAACACCCTTGGCAACAGGGTCATCTTCAGAGCACTACATCTGCCGAACCACGTCAGCGTCAGGGAATGCCAGTGTAGTAGGTCAGTTTTAAGGCGTATCAGTAATGGGTCAAAATTGGCCGAGTATAATTCTGCTGGGTCGGACGTAATGTCAACTCCCAAGTAACGTATAAGCTTGGTTGCCCATTTTAGTTGAAAGGTCGAGCGTATACGTTGGGCAGTTCCTGTGTCTACTGTTATGTTGAGGATGGAAGATTTGGTTAAATTGATCTGAAACGAGGAGAGAGTACCGTATTCTTGAAGAGATTGAAGCAGGTTGGGGAGAGAAGAGAGTGGCTCCGTTAGAAAGAAAATAAGGTCGTCCGCAAAGGCGGCCACCTTATGAGAACCTGAGGGTTTCGGGTAACCTTCAATGTCAGAGTTCGCCCTTATTGTGCACAATAGGGGTTCCAGGGACAGGATAAAGATCAGAGGGGAGAGGGGGCAGCCCTGTCGGGTACCATTGCGGATATCAAAGAAGTTCGATCTTGTCTCGTTGACCCTAACCGACGCAGTGGGGTGGGTATACAAGGAGAGTATCCACTGTAGCATGAATGAGCGAAGACCTATGTGCTCTAGAGTTGCCCGGATGAAGGACCAGTTAACGCGGTCAAAAGCCTTCTCCGCGTCGGTTGACAGCAGGAGAAGGCCCTTTTTGGTGGTCTTTGCCGCATGTATCAGATTAATGACTCGAATCGTGTTGTCTCTAGGTTCACGTAGCGGCACGAAGCCTGCCTGGTCTCTGTGAATCAAATTTGGTATGTGGGGAAGCAGCCTATTAGCTAGAATCTTGGCAAAAAGTTTAAGGTCCGAATTAAGAAGTGCGATTGGGCGGTAACTCCCACAGAGTGATGGGTCTTTGCCCTCTTTCGGGATAAGAGAGATATATGCCCTAAGGGTGTCTATTGGGAAGGCTTTCCCTTCCGTGAGGGCGTTAAGGGCAGAGACCAAGGGTTTTGACAGTATATCAAAGAAAGTTTTGTAATATACCGGGGTTAAACCATCAGGGCCAGGGGCCTTTTTCGGTTTCGAGGAGGCCAGAGCCACTCCCAGTTCTTCAACCAACAGGGGTTCCTCCAGTTCCTCCCTCACTTCATCCGGTAGTGATGGCATGCCTGAGGCAGATACATACATTTGGGGGGACTGCCTGCCCTCCAAAGGGGAGTCCCTAGGTTCTGTTTTTTCTAAGTTATAGAGGCCTGTATAGAAGGAGCGGAACTCCTCTGCTATATCTGAGGAGGTATTTAGCTTCCGCCCCGAGGATGACTGTATGTGTGGGATATATGTTTTCGTGCGAGGGCCCTGCAGGGCTCTGGCCAGAAGCGATCCAGGTTTGTTTGAGTACTCAAACATGGTACGTCGTGCCCACGCCAGTTTTTGTTTGGTCTTATGGAATAACAGAGTGCAGAGTTCCTCACGGGCCTTCTGTAGGTCCCGGAGGGTTGCGCGGGCAAGACTAGCTTTATGTATTCTCTCTAGTTTGCGAATTGATGCTAGGAGTTCCTCTGTACGTTTCAGTCTATCTCGCTTGAGGCGGGTTCCTATTTTGATCAGTGCACCTCTCACAACCGTCTTGTGAGCTTCCCAGACCACAAGGGGGTTGGGGACTGACCCTTCATTGACCGTGAAGTATTCCCGTAAAGCGTTCAATATCTCCGCGCGGGTTTCCTCTGATTGAAGCAGTGCTTCATTCAGTCGCCAGGATGGGGGGGACCTATTCATTGATCCCAATTGAAGAGTCAGATGGACCGGTGCACGGTCAGAGAAGGATATGACATCTATGGACGTTGAGACCACCTTGTCAAGATCTTTATGTGACAGCAACAAATAGTCTAACCGTGAGTAGGTGTGGTGCACCTGGGAAAAGAATGTATAATCCCTGTCTTGGTTGTGAAGCAACCTCCACGGGTCAACTAGGTGCAAGGTGTGAAGGTCCGTCTTGAGGCGCCTCAGACGAGAATATGTGGGAGGCTCCTCGTGAGACGTCTAATGTCGGGTGGGAGGCTCCTCGTGAGACGTCTAATGTCGGGTCCAAGGCAAAATTAAGGTCTCCGCCAAAGATCAGCATCCCCTCTGAGAACTCCAAGAGCTCAGAGAGTAGCCTGCGTAGAAACTGAGGGTGATTCACATTGGGGAAATAAACATTTGCGAATGTGACCTGCACATCAGACACCCTTCCCTTTAGAAGAAGAAAACGGCCCTGCTCGTCTGTCCGCTGTGCCTCGAATACCCAAGGAACCGACCCAGCCAGGATGATGCTGACCCCTTTTGACTTGGAAATCGGAGAGACACTATGGTATGCTACAGGAAAGGCCCCATTAGTCAGCCTAGGTATAGAACCTGCACGGAAGTGCGTCTCCTGCAGAAAGGCTGCATGTGTTTTGCCCCTATGCAGGTCAGCCAGTAGCTGTGAGCGTTTTTCCGGTATATTGAGGCCCCGCACGTTTAGAGAGGTGATCTTAAGGTGACCCATCGTGTCTTCTGGCAGGGAAATGGTTGGCAGTACAAGTATGGGATACTCCCACAATGAGAACCCCCGTCAGGCAGAGGCCAGAAAGAGAGGAGAGCAGAGCAGCTAGAGGGGAGCAGAAAGGTGGAGAAAGGGGGGGGGAGGGGGAAGGAGTGGGAAGGGTAAGCGATTCCTGTCTTAGACTAACTATGGGCCCCTGTTGCACACTCAAGGTGTCCAGTCAGGGGACCACCCTAATGTGGGGGTGGAAGGTGCGTCGAGATCTACTCGAGAGTAAGTAGAATTTAGGCAGAAGTTTGAGTAAACATATAATGCGGAGATGTGAGGGGATAGCGCCTCTGAGAGTCATGTTATTGCTAATACGAGAACTGACCCCGCTAAACAGGGCTAAACATAACTTTTGCTTGAGGGCACCCACCGCGGTGCTGCCCGGTACCCTCCGCCATGACCACTTAGTGACCGCGTCTCCAGGAGGACCGCGGACGCCACACCGGACCCCATCACCTGGGCAATCACATGGGACTGCCGGCAAGGTCCGCAATGGTTGATGAAAGATTTTTATTTTATTATAGATACCTCCAATGTATAGCTGCTCCTGATGAGTGGAAACAACCCACGAAACGCGTCAAGCATGTATTTTTGATGCTATGCCACAGTAATCATGGGTTTACTATGGGTTTAACTGTTTGAATCAATCTTATAATTATTAATGCTATTTTATATCTTTTACTATGTCTTTTCATATATTGGGGATGTTGCCGGTTCATTATTTAATGTGTGCAATAATGTCTACTATATTACTTGGATTGTTATATGATTTACTAATCATGTCCTTCTTTATTCTGTATTGTACATATTGGTCAGTTACTATTAATGTTACCGGTACACAGTGCCTAATTATGGCTAAAAATAAACATTCTAACTATTTAATTGATTGATTCATTCAACCTAAGCGATGTGTATAATATAAAGTCCCAAATTTCCCCATTTCCCCCTTCCTTATTTTTATCTCAACCAATATGGGATGGAGACCAATGCACGGTATGTCATGGCCTCATATAAAGTCCCAACATTTTTTCTCTTTTTTCAGGTCCGCAATGGCACCCTACGGCGCAGCCCGCAGCGCAGAACCAAGAGTCCTGTACCTTTATATCAAGGAGTACCGAAGTGAGCCCTGAAGGGCAGAATCAAACCCAGTAATATAAATGTAAAACATTAAGATGAGAACATAATGAAATAAACCGTTATATGAGTCAAACAAAGCATAGTGGTATAGTATCTGAACGGATCAATATCTGATCCGATCAGATCTATACTAGCGTCCCCAGCAGTTTAGGGTTCCCAAAAATGCAGCGTTAGCCCAGATACCTGCTAGCACCTGCGTTTTGCCCCTCCGCCCGGCCCAGCCCAGCCCACCCAAGTGCAGTATTGATCGATCACTGTCACTTACAAAACACTAAACACATAACTGCAGCGTTTCGCAGAGTCAGGCCTGATCCCTGCGATCGCTAACAGTTTTTTTGGTAGCGTTTTGGTGAACTGGCAAGCACCAGCCCCAGGCAGCGTCAGGTTAGCGCCAGTACCGCTAACACCCACGCAGGCACCGTACGCCTCCCTTAATGGTATAGTATCTGAACGGATCAATATCTGATCCGATCAGATCTATACTAGCGTCCCCAGCAGTTTAGGGTTCCCAAAAACGCAGTGTTAGCGGGATCAGCCCAGATACCTGCTAGCACCTGCGATTTGCCCCTCCGCCCAGCCCAGCCCACCCAAGTGCAGTATCGATCGATCACTGTCACTTACAAAACACTAAACGCATAACTGCAGCGTTCGCAGAGTCAGGCCTGATCCCTGCGATCGCTAACAGTTTTTTTGGTAGCGTTTTGGTAAACTGGCAAGCACCAGCGGCCTAGTACACCCCGGTCGTAGTCAAACCAGCACTGCAGTAACACTTGGTGACGTGGCGAGTCCCATAAGTGCAGTTCAAGCTGGTGAGGTGGCAAGCACAAGTAGTGTCCCGCTGCCACCAAGAAGAAGACAAACAGGCCCGTCGTGCCCATAATGCCCTTCCTGCTGCATTCGCCAAGCCTAATTGGGAACCCACCACTTCTGCAGCACCCGTACTTAACCCATTCACATCCCCAACCAAATGCAGTCGGCTGCATGAGAGGCATTTTCTTTATGTCCTCCCGAGTACCCCTACCCAACGAACCCCCCAAAAAAGATGTTGTGTCTGCAGCAAGCGCGGATATAGGCATGACACCCGCTATTATTGTCCCTCCTGTCCTGACAATCCTGGTCTTTGCATTGGTGAATGTTTTGAACGCTACCATTCACTAGTTGAGTATTAGCGTAGGGTACAGCATTGCACAGACTAGGACACACTTTCACAGGGTCTCCCAAGATGCCATTGCATTTTGAGAGACCCGAACCTGAAACCGGTTACAGTTATAAACGTTAGTTACAAAAAAAAGTGTAAAAAAAATATATATATATAAAATAAAATAAAATAGTTGTCGTTTTATTGTTCTCTCTCTCTCTATTCTCTCTCTATTGTTCTGCTCTTTTTTACTGTATTCTATTCTGCAATGTTTTATTGTTATTATGTTTTATCATGTTTGCTTTTCAGGTATGCAATTTTTTATACTTTACCGTTTACTGTGTTTTATTGTTAACCATTTTTTTGTCTTCAGGTACGCCATTCACGACTTTGAGTGGTTATACCAGAATGATGCCTGCAGGTTTAGGTATCATCTTGGTATCATTCTTTTCAGCCAGCGGTCGGCTTTTATGTAAAAGCAATCCTAGCAGCTAATTAGCCTCTAGACTGCTTTTACAAGCAGTGGGAGGGAAAGCCCCCCCACCATCTTCCGTGTTTTTCTCTGGCTCTCCTGTCTCAACAGGGAACCTGAGAATGCAGCTGGTGATTCAGCCAGCTGACCATAGAGCTTATCAGAGACCAGAGTGGGTCCAAACATCTCTATGGCCTAAGAAACCGGAAGCTACGAGCATTTCATGACTTAGATTTCGCCGGATGTAAACAGCACCATTGGGAAATTGGGAAAGCATTTTATCACACTGATCTTGGTGTGGTCAGATGCTTTGAGGGCAGAGGAGAGATCTAGGGTCTAATAGACCCCAATTTTTTCAAAAAAGAGTACCTGTCACTACCTATTGCTATCATAGGGGATATTTACATTCCCTGAGATAACAATAAAAATTAATTTAAAAAAATGAAAGGAACAGTTTAAAAATAAGATAAAAAAGCAAAAAAATAATAAAGAAAAAAAAAAAAAAAAAAAAAGCACCCCTATCCCCCCCTGCTCTTGCGCAAAGGCGAACGCAAGCATCGGACTGGTGTCAAATGTAAACCGCAATTGCACCATGCATGTGAGGTGTCACCGCGAACGTCAGATCGAGGGCAGTAATTTTAGCAGTAGACCTCCTCTGTAAATCTAAAGTGGTAACCTGTAAAGACTTTTAAAGGCTTTTAAAAATGTATTTAGTTTGTCGCCACTGCACGTTTGTGCGCAATTTTAAAGCATGTCATGTTTGGTATCCATGTACTCGGCCTAAAATCTTCTTTTTTTATTTCATCAAACATTTGGGCAATATAGAGTGTTTAAGTGCATTAAAATTTAAAAAAGTGTGTTTTTTCCCCAAAAAATGCGTTTGAAAAATCGCTGCGCAAATACTGTGTGAAAAAAAAAAAATGAAACACCCACCATTTTAATCTGTAGGGCATTTGCTTTAAAAAAATATATAATGTTTGGGGGTTCAAAGTAATTTTCTTGCAAAAAAAAAATTTTTTTTCATGTAAACAAAAAGTGTCAGAAAGGGCTTTGTCTTCAAGTGGTTAGAAGAGTGGGTGATGTGTGACATAAGCTTCTAAATGTTGTGCATAAAATGCCAGGACAGTTCAAAACCCCCCAAATGACCCCATTTTGGAAAGTAGACACCCCAAGCTATTTGCTGAGAGTCATGTCGAGTCCATGGAATATTTTATATTGTGACACAAGTTGCGGGAAAGAGACAATTTTTTTTTTTTTTTTGCACAAAGTTGTCACTAAATGATATATTGCTCAAACATGCCATGGGAATATGTGAAATTACACCCCAAAATACATTCTGTTGCTTCTCCTGAGTACGGGGATACCACATGTTTGAGACTTTTTGGGAGCCTAGCCGCGTACGTGACCCTGAAAACCAAGCACCGCCTTCAGGATTTCTAAGGGCGTAAATTTTTGATTTCACTCTTCACTGCCTATCACAGTTTCGGAGGCCATGGAATGCCCAGGTGGCACAAAACCCCCCCAAATGACCCCATTTTGGAAAGTAGACACCCCAAGCTTAGATAAGAGATATTTGCGCTGCGCTTGATAATCTATTATAAATGGTGTCAAAGATCACTAATAAACAAATATCAAATAAATAAATACAGCTTTCCACATAAGAACTTCCTATGTGTAGTTTGCGTACTATCTTCTACATTGTGTATACATATCAAATAATTAAAGTGCAATGTGCATATATAATAACGCCAAAGTAAACTTAATCCAGTGATGTACAACATGCAATAACACGCATCTAGTGCAGCATGCAAAAAAATATATCAAATAGCATAAAAGTGCACAGTGCGTCTTAAACGCAGTCAATATAATCTGCGTTTAGTGATCTCCATATTATAGTGTCCATAAAAATGTCCAAATCAAATGTGCATCTGTGTCCAGCAAAATCCAAAACATCCAGTGCACTGAATTCGAATGCTGCAAACAACCGTGGTGTATTCTGGTAACCCCCCAAAGTGATTGCGCTCACCTCAGAGCGTGTGACACAGTAGCTAGCTATGTCAAATCACGCTTGGTAGCCACTCCTTGGGCTCTGCAAGGTATGTTAGATGCGACCTCCACTCACTCTGGGTTGAAAAGGCTCCATAGACATCCAATCATAAAATGAAGAGAGACTACATAGTGTAATACTATTAAACACTAGTTTATTGAGATATAAAACCACTTCCCACAGAGGGGTACTCACATTCTTCTGGTGCTGCTGTGCACCAGACAATAAAACGCTGTGTAAAACCGCTAGTTTGTACGCCGCAGGGTATGTGTTTCTCCCAGCTCAGCTGTGTGCTGCTTCGTCCATCCTGGCCCCTCCCCTACGCGTGTTCGACACAGGGGGTCACGTGTCTTCATCAGGGGGATATAATTGGACGGGTGCTCTGTCACTTAAATACTCTCCCGGTGGCCATTTTTCCTGAGATCGCAGACTAGATCCTTATGGGCTACACTACTCTATCTCCTGTATTGCGGATCAGTGAAGGGACGCTGTGTAGCCATGTTATCACTCTGTAACCCATTCAGTCTATGCCTATACTAATCCAGGATGGAGCCTTAGGAAAGAAACAAGATACCCCGCCGCACTAACATAGCTATGCATAATAAAATACATATTTAATAACATAGAGTCAAATATTAAGATATACTGACATATGATAAAAGTGAGCCATACAAGAAAACAATTAAAACGGTAAGAGCAAATAAAATAAAAACAATATAAAATAAAAACAATATTGAACAATAATGTGTATCTTGGATTTTCTTCCTTAGAACATTGTTGTAAAAAACTGAATCTCTCTTATTATAATGCGGACGCTACCCCATACACATTATGCTAGGGATTACAAAGTGCCATAACTATTATGGAACCTGTATATCCGAGTGGAGATGTACAAGTTCAGAATACTGAAAACAGAAATCTCCATACAAAATTAACCCATAAGTCTCTACATTAAAGTTGAAAATCTATAACCTGCAGTATCCCAATATCATAGGAGGGGGGGGGGCGGCCATTGGAAGGGCGGGGTTTAAAGGTAGGGGTGGGGGGGGGGTGGGGAGAAGCGAGGAGAGCAGGGGGGGGAGGGGAAGCGCGGGGGTAGATGGTATAGGAGAGAGAAAAAAAAAAAACTCCACTCACTTATGGAGATGATAAAACCAGTATTAAGGAGGGTGAATAAATGCCTTGGTTATATAAAAAATCTCATGAGAGTAAGTAAAGTGGATCTAAAACTTAGAGTGACAAACATATAAATTATTCAAACTACAACAACATATATCCTTAAAATGGATAAAAATCTATCAGCTCAATTAAAAATTACTCAAAAAGCATGTAAGATCAAACTCTTTGTTCAATCCACCAGGCGACAAAGAGCCAAGCTGGTATATCCACCAGGATTCGCGTTTACTGATGTCCCTGACGTAATTGGAGCCTCTCCAGTTACGTTTGGGTGCTTCAATTCCCCAAAATTTCATACCTTGCGTACTTTGATTATGAACCCTTTTAAAATGTATGGAGAGGTGATGTTTATCGTGTCCCTTTCTTATGTTTCTTACATGCTCCTCCATACGGTCTTTCAAAGCCCTAGTGGTGCGGCCCACATAAATAAGATTACAGGGACATTTAATCGCATACACCACCCCTATCGTATCGCAAGATATAAAATCCTTGATAAAATCCATGATATGCAATTTGCCCCTATGGGGATTAGAGAACTCCTTCACTCTCTTATTATTAGATGGAACCCTGACGCAGCTATAACATCTTCCACAGCCGAAAGAACCTTTCAGGTTCCAAAACATTTTAGGCTTTGGTGGGGGTGGTTCCACTATATTATGTACTAGCCCATCACGTAGCGAGGGCGCCTTCTTATAAACAATCTTGGGTTTATCGGATAAAAGGTCTTTTAGATGAGTATCTTGTTTAAGCACACTCCAATATTTCTTTAAAATCCTCTCTACCTCCCTACTTTGTAAACTGTAATCCAAAACAATACAAGTACCATCAAATTCTTTGTTTCCCACAGCTGCGTTTTTATCTTTCAATAAATCATCCCTATTCAGATTCCTGACCACATTTCTTTCTTTCTTCAGAAATTCTTTTTGGTATCCTTTATCTAAAAACATTCCTTCTAACCTATCTGTTTGGGTCTCAAAATCGTCTTCAAGCGTGCAGTTTCTCCTCATCCTCACCATACATTTTAAAAGAGTTTGATCTTACATGCTTTTTGAGTAATTTTTAATTGAGCTGATAGATTTTTATCCATTTTAAGGATATATGTTGTTGTAGTTTGAATAATTTATATGTTTGTCACTCTAAGTTTTAGATCCACTTTACTTACTCTCATGAGATTTTTTATATAACCAAGGCATTTATTCACCCTCCTTAATACTGGTTTTATCATCTCCATAAGTGAGTGGAGTTTTTTTTTTTTCTCTCTCCTATACCATCTACCCCCGCGCTTCTACACTTTTTGCAAGATTATGAATGCGTGAACTGCTTTTGCTGCTAGATATATTTATATATATATATATTTTATATGTTTTATTTTCTGAGTTTCACGTTTTGTGCACATTGAGCATTGGATTATTGTGGCTCGCAAGATTTTCCTTATTTGTTCAGACACCCCAAGCTATTTGCTGAGAGGTAGTGAGTATTTTGCAGACCTCACTTTTTGTCACAAAGTTTTGAAAATTGAAAAAAGAAAAAAAAAATTTTTTTTCTTGTCTTTCTTCATTTTCAAAAACAAATGAGAGCTGCAAAATACTCACCATGCCTCTCAGCAAATAGCTTGGGGTGTCTACTTTCCAAAATGGGGTCATTTGGGGGGGTTTTGTGCCACCTGGGCATTCCATGGCCTCCGAAACTGTGATAGGCAGTGAAGAGTGAAATCAAAAATTTACACCCTTAGAAATCCTGAAGGCGGTGATTGGTTTTCGGGGCCCCGTACGCGGCTAGGCTCCCAAAAAGTCCCACACATGTGGTATCCCCATACTCAGGAGAAGCGCTAAATGTATTTTGGGGTGCAATTCCACATAGGCCCATGGCCTGTGTGAGCAATATATCATTTAGTGACAACTTTTTGTAAATATTTTTTTTTTGTCATTATTCAATCACTTGGGACAAAAAAAAAAATATTCAATGGGTTCAACATGCCTCTCAGCCATTTCCTTGGGGTTGTACTGCCCTGCCATTTTAGCACCTCAAGAAATGACATAGGCAGTCATAAACTAAAAGCTGTGTAAATTCCAGAAAATGTACCCTAGTTTGTAGACGCTATAACTTTTGCGCAAACCAATAAATATACGCTTATTGACTTTTTTTTTACCAAAGACATGTGGCCGAATACATTTTGGCCTAAATGTATGACTAAAATTGAGTTTATTGGATTTTTTTTATAACAAACAGTAGAAAATATCTTTTTTTTTCAAAAGTTTCAGTCTTTTTGCATTTATAGCGCAAAAAATAAAAACGGCAGAGGTGATCAAATACCATCAAAAGAAAGCTCTATTTGTGGGAAGAAAAGGACTCAAATTTCGTTTGGGTACAGCATTGCATGACCGCACAATTAGCAGTTAAAGCGACACAGTGCCAAATTTGAAAAAGTCCTCTGGTCCTTAGGAAGCATAATGGTCCGGGGCTGAAGTGGTTAAGGACAGAGCCTCTTTCTGAGATTTGTTGTTTACAATTTAAAAACAGTTTTATTTTGCTAGAAAATTACTTAAAACCCTGTAACATTACATATTTTTTTCTAACACCCTAGAGAATGAAATAGCAGTCGTTGCAATACTTTCTGTCACGCCATCTTTGCGCAGCGGGCTTACTTACTTCTTTCTTTGGAAAAAGTACACTTTTTTGATACCCAACATGCCATGCTTCAAAATTGCGCCCGCTCATGGAATGGCGACAAACTTTTACCTTTAAAAATCTCCATAGGCAACGTTTAAAAAAATTCTACAGGTTGCATGTTTTGAGTTACATAGGAGGTCTAGGGCTAGAATTATTGCTCTTACTCTACCGATTGCGGTGATACCTCAAATGTTTGGTTTGAACACCGTTTTCATATGCAGGCGCTACTCACGTATGCGTTCGCTTCTGCACGCGAGCTCAGCGGGTTTTTTTTTCTTGTTTATTTTACCTTTTTTTTTATTTTAACACTGTTCTTTTTTTATAAAAATTGTGTCACTTTTATTCCTATTACAAGGAATTTAAACATTCCTTGTAATAGTAAAAAAGCATGACAGGACCTCTTAAATATGAGATCTGGGGTCAAAAAGACCTCAGATTCCATATTTACACTAAAATGCAATAAAAAAAAAATAGCCCTTTAAGAGCTATGGGCGGAAGTGACGTTTTGACGTTGCTTCCGCTCTGCAATGATATGGAAATGGGTGGGGGCCATCTTTCCCTCACTCGTCTCCATGCCTAGCAGGAAGAAGGATCCAATTGCCTCCGCCGCTACCGACGGCTCCGGTAAGCGGCGTTGGGCACCAGAGCACAGCGGGAGGGGGGACCCTCTCCCAACACTGATAAAAGTGATCTTGCTGTGAATCCGCTGCAGAGACCACTTTTATTTGAAAGCAGACTACCCACTGAAGAAGAGGATACCAGTGTTATACAGCTAGCTGCTGCCATAAAAATGATATTCCTCTTCAAATTAGCGATATATAACTACAGTGGGTGGTCTGTAAGTGGTTAACCCAAAAAACAAAAATGGATCCTGCTCCTCTAAAGCATGTTATATGACACAGTGCTTGTCCTGTGTCATTTGGCCCCCTGTAACACCTAAAAAAAAACGCTGATCCTGCCAGTTTCTCCCCACCCCTCTGTAAACTAACCACAGTGTATCATGGCTGCTCAGACCAGACACCATGGTCAGTTTACATGCCTCTGTCATCAGCAGCCTGCTATCGGCTCTACACTCTGCTCTTGTGTACTCCTCCCCCTCCCCTCTCTGTCTGTGTGAGAGCCACCCTTCCTGCTGCTCTCATAACACTAACCTGTATACACCATCAGCACTGCCTCCTATTGCAGTGCCCCCTCTGTGAATGATTTATAAATATAAATGCTGTAAATACCTCATTTAAGAGCCGAGATTGCAATTGCAAGACAAGCCAGCTCTCTCCTCCTCTCCTCCTCCCGTCCAGACTGACATCAGCAGAGGAATCTCAGCCTCACCCTCTGCATCTCCCAGAGCAGGAAAGCAGAAAGCTGGTCAGTCATGGGATTGCAATCTCGGCAGTGAAATTAGGTATTTTCAGCATTTATTTTTATAAATCACACACAGAGGGGGATACTACACTAGGAGGCAGTGCAGATGGTGTATACAGGTTAGAGTGGCTTAACAACCACTTTAAATTGATGGAATAAGAATATTTCCCAAAACCTCAATATAAACTTGTGCATTTATTGAAGATTTAATGACTGTCATCTTCCCAGTACCTTTATCTGACATGCAACCCCATATCATCAATTATTGTGGAAATTTGCATATTTTCTTTAGGCAGTCGTCTTCATACATTTCATTGGAACGGCACCACACAAAAGTTCCAGCATCATCATCCTGCCCAATGCAGACTGGTTCATGGCCTCTCCCTCATGATCTCTCCTGATGAATGGAAAGCTTCCTCTGCCTCTGAAACTGTAAACAGAAGAAGAGGAAGTGATGTCATCTCGGGAGCCTTTTCGTTCCGGCTCCCGAGGAGAAAAGACATCAATGTGAGTTTGCACCAACAGCACACTAACACCAGTACACATAGGCACACAAATCACTCCCCAATCACCCCCGATCATCCTCCTGCACCCTCTGTCACAGTCACACCAATAGCAGTTTTCATTTTTTTACTGATCACTGCATTGGTGTCATTTTGTGACTGTTATAAGTGTTAGGGCAAGTGCTGGTAGGCCCCTTTAGGTCTAGGGTACCCCCATACCCCCCTAATAAAGGTTTAACCCCTTGATTGCCCCCCAGTCAACCCTCTCACCCCCTGTCATCAGTGTCACTAATCGATCATTTTTCTGATCGCCGTATTGGTGTCACGGGTGACGCTAGTTAGCCTGTTATTTAGGTTCACCCTCAACTTTTTATAGTGTCAGGCACCCCCATATACTACCTAATAAAGGTTTTAACCCCCTGATTGCCCCCTAGTTAATCCTTTCACCCCCTGTCACCAGTGATCACCGTATAAGTGTCACGGGTGACGCTAGGTAGCCAGTTAGTTATTTAGGTTCACTGTCAGCTTTTTATAGTGTCAGGTACCCCCATATACTACCTAATAAAGGTTTTAACCCCCTGATGTCCCCCTAGTTAACCCTTTCACCAGTGATCACCGTATAAGTGTTATGGGTGACGCTGGTTAGTTCGTTTGTTTTTTTATACCCGCCGTTTATTACCCAATAAAGGTTTAAACCCCTGATCGCCCGGCGGGTGATATCAGTTAGGTTTTAGGGTCAGTTAGGGTCTGCATCGCCCCAGGCAGCGTCAGATTAGTGCCAGTACTGCTAACACCCAAGCACGCAGCATACATCTCCCTTAGTGGTATAGTGTCTGAATGTATCAATATCTGATTCGATCAGATCTATACTAGCGTTCCCAGCAGTTTAGGGTTCCAAAAAATGCAGTGTTAGTGGGTTTAAGCCCAGATACCTGCTAGCACCTGCGCTTTGCTCCTCCGCCCAGCCCAGCCCAGCCCACCCAAGTGCAGTATCGATCGATCACTGTCAGTCAGTCAGTCCAGATCCCTGCAATCGCTATCACTTTTTTTGGTAGTATTTGATACAGTTGCTGACAGCCTAGGAGCTTTTTTACCTATCAGTCTCACTAGTGTACCAGTAAATTTAGAGCCCAAAATGGCAAATCAAAGGTACACTAGTGAAGAGGCCTACACGTTTCTTAGCATGACAGATAGTGAAGATGAAGTCACACATCTGTCAGATTCAGGCTCAGTATATGATCCTGTAGACCACAGCGGCTCCATGACAGATAGCTCTAACGACAGAGTTGTGGTCCCTGCCAAGTTCAGCCGTACCAGACCCTGATCTTCTTCTGCTGTTGTTGAGGTGCAAGGGCTCTCGTATGGAGTAGAGAAGTACTAGTGCCGCTCATCCTTCTGGCGGCCTAGTACACCCTGGTCGTACATCCAGCACTACAGTATCACGTAGTGACGTGGCAAGTCCCATAAGTGCAGTTCAAGCTGGCGAGGTGGCAAGCACAAGTAGTGTCCCACTGCCACCAAGAAGACAAGGACAGGCCCGTCGTGCCCAAAGTGTCCTTCGTGCAGAATTTGCCAATCCTAATTGGGAGCCCACCACTTCTGCCGCACCCGTACTTCCCCCATTCACTGGCCAACCCAGAATTCAGGTGGAAACAGTTGATTTTACGTCACATGATTTTTATTCACTGTTTTTCACGGAAGATCTCTATAGATCTATTGTGGACCAAAGTAATTTGTATGCTGGTCAATTCGTCACCGCTAATCCCCAGTCCTCCCTTGCCAGAGATTGGAAACCAATTACGGTTTCCGAATTTAAGACTTTTCTGGGCCTATCCCTTGACATGGGCATAGTTAAAATGAGTATGTTGCGGTCCACTGACCTAATTTACCATATGCCCGTATTCTCTGCCTCCAAGACCAGGGCACAATACGAGCAGATGTTGCGGTTCATGCACTTCAACAACAATAAACTCTGTCGTCCTCGTGGAGATCCTGGATACGACCGGCTCTACAAAATTCGGCCCCTCGTAAATCACTTCAACCAACGTTTTGCAGACTTGTTTACTCCCGATCAAGTTGTCTGCGTTGATGAGTCCCTGATTAAGTTTTCTGGCTGCTTGTCTTTCAAGCAGTATCTTCCCAGCAAGCGTGCCAGATACGGGGTCAAGATATATAAGCTCTGTGATAGGGCCACAGGCTATACATATAGTTTTATGGTTGACGAGGGAAGAGATAGTCACGTAGAGCCGCCGAACTGCCCAGATTACATAGGGAGCGCTGGCAAGATTGTGTGGGACTTGGTGTCACCCTTATTTGGAAAGGGGTACCATTTGTATGTGGACAATTATTACATGAGCGTGCCACTTTTTAGTCACTTGTTTGATCATTAGATTAGCGCATGTGGTACCATGCAATCTAATCGCAGAGGCTTACCCCAGAGGCTTGTAGATTCCCGTCTTAGGCTGGTGGAGAGAGCCTGCCTGAAGTGTAATAACTTGCTCGCTGTGAAGTGGAGGGATAATAAGAATGTTTTCGTTCTGTCCTCCCTTCATGCAGACACGACGGTCCAAATTCCTATGGCGACTGGTGTTGTGGAGAAACCCCTCTGTGTCCACGAATATAACTAAAATACGAGAGGGGTGGACCTCAACGACCAGTTGTTGGCGCCGTACCTAGTTGCCCGTACTGGTACAAAAAAGTGTCTGTATACTTATTTCAATTGGCTTTGGTGAACACTCATGTACTATACAGGACGGACTGGATCCTTCCTTAAATTCCAGGAAGAGATCATCAGAGCCCTTCTGTTTCCAGATGGTGCTCCACCTCACCTTCCCAATCCAAATGCAGTAAGCCAGCTGCATGAGAGGCATTTTCCGTATGTCCTCCTGAGTACCCCTACCCAATGAGCCCCCCAAAGAAGATGTTGTGTCTATAGCAAGTGCAGATATAGGTGTGACAACCGCTATCATTGTTCCTCCTGTCCTGACAATCCTGGTCTTTGCATTGGTGAATGTTTTGAACGCTAACATACACTAGTGGAGTTTTAGCATAGGATACAGCACTGCACAGACTAGGACACACTTTCACAGGGTCTCCCAAGATGCCATCGCATTTTGAGAGACCCGAACCGTTACAGTTACAGTTACAAATAAAAGTTTAAAAAAAGTAAAAAAAAAAAAAAACACAAAAAAAATATAAAATCAAAAAATCAAAAGAAGTCATCTTTTTATTGTTCTCTCTCTCTCTCTACTCTCTCTCTATTGTTCTGCTCTTTTTTACTGTATTCTATTCTGCAATGTTTTATTGTTATTATGTTTTATCATGTTTGCTTTTCAGGTATGTAATTTTTTTGTACTTTACTGTTTACTGTGTTTTATTGTTAACCATTTTTTTATTTTTCAGGTATGCCGTTCAGCTGCAGCGCCAATTTATTTATCTTGACAGCAACAGTGTTTGCTCCCACGATACATAAAGCCGTGACTCTAGCGCTGTAGGAGGTGATTTCACCACAGCAGTTAAAAATAAGAGCATATATGCCGAAGCATGGGGGCAGCAGGGGTGGAGGAGCAATTTGCTCCTAACTTTTGGGGCGGATGCCCCCATGCTTCGGCATATATTTTTTAGGCCATTCAGCTGCAGCACTGATTTATCTATCTTGACAGCAACAGCGTTTTCTCCCACGATACATTGAGCCGTGACTCCAGCACTGTAGGAGGTGATTTCACCACCACAGTTAAAAACAAAATGGTGCGTGTATGCCCATCATTAGAAGTAGGTGGATGAAGAGAGGTATTCTAATGGTGGGCATACCCACCGATCAATCTCTTTTTTTCGTTTGGCCCACAGGCTGCATGAAAAAAAATTACAATATATGCCCAACGTACTGGTATGTTGCTGGACTTTGAGTGGTTATACCAGAATGATGCCTGCG
The DNA here is from genome assembly GCA_037952835.1 of Lithobates septentrionalis. Taxonomy (NCBI): domain Eukaryota; kingdom Metazoa; phylum Chordata; class Amphibia; order Anura; family Ranidae; genus Lithobates; species Lithobates septentrionalis. Next base: position 2,619,196 of record JBBDGP010001187.1, on the reverse strand, counting down.
GGTTTAGGTATCATCTTGGTATCATTCTTTTCAGCCATCGGTCGGCTTTCATGTAAAAGCAATCCTAGTGGCTAATTAGCCTCTAGACCGCTTTTACAAGCAGTGGGAGGCAATGACCCCCCTCCCACTGTCTACCATGGTTTTCTCAGGCTTTCCTGTCCCAACAGGGAACCTGAGAATGCAGCCGGTGGTTCTGTCAGCTGACCATAGAGCTGATCAGAGACCAGAATGGCTCCAATCATCTCTATGGCCTAAGAAACCGGAAGCTATGAGCATTTCATTACTTAGATTTTGCCAGATGTAAACAGTGCCATTGGGAAATTGGGAAAGCATTTTATCACACCGATCTTGGTGTGGTCAGATGCTTTGAGGGCAGGGGGGAGATCTAGGGTCTAATAGACCCCATTTTTTTCAAAAAAGAGTACCTGTCACCAGGGGCGTAGCGTGGGTTGTCAGCACCCGGGGCAAGGCAAGTAATTTGCGCCCCCTAACCTGCGGACCTTTAGCCATACCTGAGTCCCTTCAAATACAATAGTACTGACCTACCTGATTCCTATACTGACCACTACACTGAGAACTACACTGTCCACTATACTACATTGTCCACTACACTGACCACTATACTATACTATCCACTATACTACACTGACCACTATACTGACCACTATACTATACTGTCCACTATATTACACTGACCACTATACTGACCACTATACTACACTACACTGACCACTATACTACACTATACTGACCACCATACTACACTGTCCACTATACTACACTACACTGACCACTATACTACACTACACTGACCACCATACTACACTGTACACTACACTACACTGACCACTATACTACACTATACTGACCACCATACTACACTGTCCACTGTACTACACTACACTGACCACCATACTACACTGTCCACTATACTACACTACACTGACCACTATACTACACTGACCACTATACTACACTATACTGACCACCATACTACACTGACCACTATACTACACTACACTGACCACTATACTACACTGTCCACTATACTACACTGACCACCATACTACACTACACTGTCCACTATACTACACTGACCACTATACTACACTATACTGACCACCATACTACACTGTACACTATACTACACTACACTGACCACTATACTACACTGTCCACTATACTATACTGTCCACTATACTGTCCACTACACTGACCACCATACTACACTGTCCACTATACTACACTACACTGACCACTATACTACACTGTTCACTACACTACACTGACCTCCATACTAAACTACATTATACTAACCACTATACTATACTACACTAACCACTATACTGACCACTATACTACACTACACTGACCACTATACTACACTGTCTTTTATACTACACTGTCCTCTACACTACACTGTCCACCATACTACACTGTCCACCATACTACATTATACTGACCACCATACTACACTGTCCACTATACTACACTGTCCACTATACTACATTACACTGACCACCATACTACACTATACTGACCACTATACTACACTGTCCACTATACTATACTGTCCACTACACTACACTGACCTCCATACTAAACTACACTATACTGACCACTATACTATACTACACTAACCCCTATACTACACTATACTGACCACCATACTACACTACACTGACCACTATACTACACTGTCCACTATACTGACCACCATACTACACTACACTGACCACTATACTATACTGACCACTATACTACACTACACTGACCACCATACTACACCACACTGTCCACTACACTATACTGACCACTATACTGTTCACTACACTAACCACCATACTAACCACTATACTACACTACACTGACCACCATACTACACTGTCCACTATACTACACTACACTGACCACTATACTACACTATACTGACCACCATACTACACTGTCCACTATACTACACTACACTGTCCACTATACTACACTATACTGACCACCATACTACACTGACCACTATACTACACTACACTGACCACTATACTACACTGTCCACTATACTACACTACACTGTCCACTATACTACACTACACTGACCACTATACTACACTATACTGACCACCATACTACACTGTCCACTATACTACACTACACTGACCACTATACTACACTATACTGTCCACTATACTACACTGTCCACTATACTACACTGTCCACTATACTATACTGTCCACTATACTACACTATACTGACCACCATACTACACTGTCCACTATACTACACTACACTGACCACTACACTACACTGACCTCCATACTAAACTACACTATACTAACCACTATACTATACTACACTAACCACTATACTGACCACTATACTACACTACACTGACCACTATACTACACTGTCCACTACACTACACTACACTGTCCACTATACTACACTGTCCACTATACTACATTACACTGACCACCATACTACACTATACTGACCACCATACTACACTTACCACTATACTATACTGTCCACTACACTACACTGACCTCCATACTAAACTACACTATACTGACCACTATACTATACTATACTGACCACTATACTATACTACACTGTCCACCATACTACATTACACTGTCCACTATACTACACTGTCCACTATACTGACCACCATACTACACTTCACTGACCACTGTACTATACTGACCACTATACTACACTACACTGACCACTATACTATACTGACCACTATACTACACTACACTGACCACCATACTACACTACACTGTCCACTACACTATACTAACCACTATACTGTCCACTACACTAACCACCACACTAACCACTATACTACACTACACTGACCTCCATACTAAACTACACTATACTGACCACTATGCTAACCACTATACTATACTACACTAACCACTATACTGTCCACTATACTACACTATACTGACCACCATGCTACACTGTCCACTATACTACCCCCCATACTGACCACTACACTACACTGACCTCCATACTAAACTACACTACAATGACCACTATACTACACTACACTGTCCTGCCTACAGTCTCTCTCTCTCACTTCCCCCCCCCTGCCAGTAACAAGACTGTCACTCACCTTCTTATCCTGGCCTGCATCGATCCGGAGGAGGAGAAGACAGCGGCGGCTCACATTCTTCTCTCCCCTGTGCTCTGCTTGCTGTCATGTTCAGTGTCCAGCGCCCTGTGATTGGGCGTATGGGGGGTCATGTGCGGAGGCGGGACTTCAGGAGCAATCGAGGACAGGCCAGCTCTACGCCTCACATGACCCCCATACGCCCAATCACAGGGCGCCGGACACTTAACATGGCGGCCAGAGCCCGGGGACACAGGAATTAGAAATTAGGAGGAGGCAGCCAGTGATACATACTGGCGCCCCCCTAAATGTCGCGCCCGGGGCCACAGCACCCCCTGCACCCCCCACGCTACGCCACTGCCTGTCACTACCTATTGCTATCATAATGGATATTTACATTCCCTGAGATAACAATAAAAATGATAAAAAAATAAAGGAACAGTTTAAAAATAAAATAAAAAAAGCAAAATAAATAATTTATAAAAAAGCACCCCTGTCCCCCCTGCTCTCGTGCAAAGGCGAAAGCAAGCATCGGTCTGGCGTCATATGTGAACAGCAATTGCACCATGCATGTGAGGTATCACCCCAAAGGTCAGATTGAGGGCAGTAATTTTAGCAGTAGACCTCCTCTGTAAATCTAAAGTGGTAACCTGTAAAGGTTTTTAAAGGCTTTTAAAAATGTATGTAGTTTGTCGTCGCTGCACGTTTGTGCACAATTTTAAAGAATTTTGTGCTTGGTATCCATGTACTCGGCCTAAGATCATCTTAGGCTGAGTACATTTGGGCAATATAGTGTGTTTTAGTGCATTAAAATTAAAACCCTTGTGTTTTTTCCAAAAAAATGTGTTTGAAAAATCACTGCGCAAATACTGTGTAAAAAAAAAAATGAAACACCCACCATTTTAATCTGTAGGGCCCTTGCTTTAAAATATATATATAATGTTTGGGGGTTCAAAGTAATTTTCTTGCAAACAAAAAGGGCTTTGTCTTCAAGTGGTTAGAAGAGCGGGTGAGAGCCTGGCCGCGCACAGGACCCCGAAAACCAAGCACCACCTTCAGGCTTTCTAAGGGTGTAAATTTTTTATTTCACTCCTCACTCCCTATTACAGTTTCGGAGGCCATGGAATGCCCAGATGGCACAACCCCCCCCCCCCCCCCAAATGACCCCATTTTGTAAAGTAGACACCCAAAGCTATTTGCTGAGAGGTTTGGTGAGTATTTTGCAGATCTCGCTTTTAGTTACAAAGTTTTGAAAATTGAAAAAAGAAAAAAAATTACATTTTTCTTTTCTTTCTTCATTTTCAAAAACAAATAAGAGCTGCAAAATACTCACCATGCCAAATAGCTTGGGGTTTCTACTTTCCAAAATGGGGTTATTTGGGGGGGGGTTGTGCCATCTTGGCATTTTATGGCCTTCAAAACTGTGATAGGTAGTGAGGAGTGAAATCAAAATTTTATGCCCTTAGAAATCCTGAAGGCGGTGCTTGGGTTTTGGGGCCAGGCTCCCAAAAAGTCCCACACACGCGGTATTCCCGTACTCAGGAGACAAAGCAGAATGTATTTTTGGGTATAATTCCACATATGCCCGTGGCATGTTTGAGCAATATATCATTTAGTGACAACTTTGTGCAAAAAAAAAGTTTGTCATTTTCCCGCAACTTGTGGCAAAATATAAAATATTCCATGGACTCAACATGCCTCTCAGCAAATAGCTTGGGTTGTCTACTTTCCAAAATGGGGTCATTTGGGGGGGGATGTGCCATCTTGGCATTTTATGGCCTTCAAAACTGTGATAGGTAGTGAGGAGTGAAATAAAAAATTTACGCCCTTTAAATCCTGAAGGCGGTGCTTGGTTTCCGGGGCTCCGTACGGGGCTAGGCTCCCAAAAAGTCCCACACATGTGGTATCCCCGTACTCAGGAGAAGCAGCAGAATGGATTTTATGGTGTAATTTCACCTATGCCCATGGCATGTGTGAACAATATATCATTTAGTGACAACTTTGTGCAAAAAAGTTTGTCATTTTCCCGCAAATTGCGGCAGAAGATAAAATATTCTATGGACTCAACATGCCTCTCAGCAAATAGCTTGGGGTGTCTACTTTCCAAAATGGGGTCATTTGGGGGGGTTTGTGCCATCTTGGCATTTTATGGCCTTCGAAACTGTGATAGGTAGTGAGGAGTGAAATCAAAAATTTACACCCTTAGAAAGCCTGAAGGAAGTGCTTGGTTTTCGGGGCCCTGTACGCGGCTAAACTCCCAAAAAGTCCCATGTGGTATCCCCATACTCAGTAGAAGCAGCTAAATGCATTTTGGGGTGCAATTCCACATATAACCATGGCATGTGTAAGCAATATAGCATTTAGTGACAACTTTTTGTAAAAAAAAATTTTTTTGTCATTATTCAATCACTTGGTACAAAAAATTAAATATTCAGTGGGCTCAACATGCCTCTCAGCAATTTCCTTGGGGTGTCTACTTTCCAAAATGGGGTCATTTGGGGGGGGGGGGGGGTTGTACTGCCCTGCCATTTTAGCACCTCAAGAAATTATATAGGCATAAACTAAAAGCTGTGTAAAAGAAAATGTACCCTAGTTTGTAGACGCTATAACTTTTGCGCAAACCAATAAATATACGCTTGTTGACATTTTTTTTACCAAAGACATGTGGCTGAATACATTTTGGTCTAAATGTATGACTAAAATTGAGTTTATTGGATTTTTCTTATAACAAAAAGTAGAAAATATAATTTTTTCAATATTTTCGGTCTTTTTCTGTTTATATCGCAAAAACTAAAAATCGCAGAGGCAATCAAATACAATCAAAAGAAAGCTCTATTTCTGGGAAAAAAAGAACACAAATTTCATTTGGGTACAACATTGCATGACCGCGCAATTACCAGTTAAAACAGCGCAGTGCCAAATTGTAAAAAGTCCTCTGGTCTTTAGGCAGCCAAATAGTCCGGGGCTTAAGTGGTTAAAGCGTCAAACTCTAAGGTGGAGCATTTGGAATCTAGCATCACAGCACCCACAACTGCATGCATTTAGGAGGGAAAAGGACCCAAAATCACTGGTGTCCATTGGTTACTAATTTAGCGCAGATGCTGATTTCCATGCCACCAGCTCTCTTAGTAATATCAGGACCAGAACTAACCAGGCAGAGATTAATCCACCCACAGACTAGGAAATTGGCCTGGGTACCTTGTTAACTGAAATGATCCTTGCAATGGTATAGCCTTTGAGATCCCCCTCAAAAGGGATGCACAGGTGATGACCACTACAATGTGTGTGCAGTGTAAGCTTCATTCATCTATTTCAATAAGCAATCTCTTATATTTCCTTCTGCTACCAAGTAATGCAACCTTTATTCAATGCAATCACAAATACCAGATTGCATTGATTATGTATTGCCATACAGGGGTTCAGTTTCTTCCAATGAGAGCAAAATAGTAAAATGCTTGAGAAAAAAGATATTCCCTGCTGCCACTTGGAATACTATAGACAGGTAACGTGCATCCTGTCAAATAATTCTCTAATTGTGGGTACTCACCAGCCAGACATATCGTATAGGTGTTTCTAGAGGGTCAATTTGTATCTAATATGAACATCTATTAGAATGCATATCAGGTCATCTCCCAAGGAGATGGTTATTTTACAGAAATTCATCAACAAATCCCAATCAAAGAAAAAGTAGAAAATGTAAAAAAGTAGGAAAAGGAGTTGCCTCTCCTATGTTATTCTAAGACATGGGAAGGGGGAGATTTACTAAAACTGGAGTGTGCAAAATCTGGTGCAGCTCTGTATAGAAACCAATCTTCTTCCAGGTTTTATTATCAAAGCTTAATTGAACAAGCTGAAATTAAAAGCTGATTGCCTACCATGTATGGCATAACCAGATTCTGAGTGTTCTAGTTTTGGTAAATTTTTCCCCATAATGTGATTTTACTGTTGTGGCCAGATAAATCTGTCAGGTCAAGTTCATTGATGGGGGATTGATTTTGATTTACTAAAAGAGCGGGGTTGTTCACTTAACAGAGACAATGGGGGTTATTTACTAAAACTGGAGAATGCAAAATTGGTGCAGCTTTCAGGTTTTATTGTTAATTTAGAAGCTGATTGGCTACCATGCACAGCTGCATGATCCTGAGTGCACCAGTTTTTTAAGTTTTTAATTTTTTTATTGAGTTTTAACAATGCCCAAACATCACAAATTGACTGTCCGTCTGTGACCTTGTAGATTAAGTAACATATACACTCAAATGTAATAGCTCTGCTCAGCCGTGAGGTGATTACTGCGAGATAAGACCCGTAGAAATAATTAAAAAACAAGAAGGGATTGTATCAGAAAATGGGCAGTGTCCATCCCACCCCAACACCCCGACACACCATATGGGATCTAACTGTGTCAGAGGGGATAGAGAGCACACCAGACACCGAGAACTAATCCTCATAAAGAAAAACCATTACACAGTACCCATCCAGTTCCATGAACATGAACAATAGAAGAAGAAGAGATAAAGGGGTGAACTAGAGGTCAAAACTCAAAGCAGTAAAAGACCACATTAGGAGATAATTTCAATCTAACAGCTTATCCTATGATACATCGCTAACATTAACTACCTAGAGTGCAAGTTCCAAGTATTCAAAGGAGGGTGCTGAAAGGATATTCTTTGTACAGGATGAGTAAGATAAAGAGAAGAAGAGAGAAAGGTCGAAGAGAAAGTAAAATAAATAAATAAAATGGCACTATGGAGCATCTATAAGTAATAGTTTGCAGATGTTTATCACAAAGGCACTTTAAGATATTTCTGCCAGGGTTCCCAGACAGCTACAAATTTGCCAGAGGTGTCCAGAAGATTAGCTGTCTTCTCCTGGGTCATTATGCATGATATTTTCCGCTGTGCTGCAGCAAAGGATACGGAGGGTCGCTTTCAGGCATGGGCGATCGCCATCTTAGCTCCTGACAACATGAAATGGATATGTTTCCGTAAGGGTTTACTACAATCAACCGGCCTGCTATTCAGTAGAGCCAGCTCGGGTGTTTTTGGCAGAACTTGTCCGGTACTTTGTGCAGCAAACAGAAAGTCTTATTCCAGAACCCCTGAATCTGAGAGCACTACCACCAAGTGAGAAAGAATGAGCCCAAGATGTCACATCCCCTGAAACACAGTGGGGAGGTGTTCGGGAATATATTGGCCAGGCGAGAGGGAACCATATACCAGCGTTTAATAATCTTTAGATTGGCTTCCATCAAGGAAGTATTTACCATGCCTTTAAAAGCTTGTTGAAATATAGAGAACCAGGTTTCTGCTTCCCACCTGACTTCCACATCACGTTCCCAGTTCAGGGCATATGAGGGTTTTTCTAGGTTCTCCACCAGTGCTGCAAAGATTAATGATATTCCTCCCCCTCTGATTCATGGCTTCAGAACACCATCTTTCATCCATAGTAATTCTCGGTGGGTCGGGTTTTGAGTCCCAAATGGATGATAAGAAATGGCGAATTTGGTGTAGATGAAACCTTTCAGAATGGGGCATATCCAGCTTACTGACACAATGATTTAGCATCAGAGGTCCGACAGAGGACATGAAGTGCGCTATTCTGTATAAGCCCTTGTCTGTCCACCATTTATATGCCCTAATGTCCATACCAGGTAGAAACTGTGGGTTGTTAAACAGATGGGTTAACGGGCAGATACCTGATATCAAGTGAGTAGATTTGTATAAAATGTAACATAAATTGGGGGCCTTTGTTTGGGGGGAGCCCATATCAAAAAGGCAATGGTGTGTAATGGAACTGCCTGTCTCTTCATGTCGACCCAACCTGGTTTATTGCCAGAAGCGTAGACAGTAGAGAATTGTGCCAATTGAGCCGCCTGGTACTATCTCCAGAGGTTTGGTAACCCCAGACCTCCACGTGTGCTTCTTCTATATAGTACGCTGTTAGGGCATCGGTAGCCTTTGTTTCCCAAAAAAAAATTCGTAATCTGAGATTGAAGCTTCTCTAATTTAGGCTTCTTTACCGGAATTGGAAGGGAAAGAGGGTCATTTTGATCGAGTGCACCCTACTCAGCCATGAAAGGTTAACCTGTCCCCAGTAAGACATGTCTGCACCCAATTTTTTAAACATAGGAGGGTAATTGCTATTATATAGTTGGTCTATGTTGGCTGCCAAGTTGATACCCAGGTAAGGAATGTGTGACGAATGCCAGACAAAATGAAAGTGGTCTTTTAGCCGTTCAACCAACGACGCCGGGGTGGAAATGTTTAATGCTGCCGATTTGGACATGTTTACTTTAAGTCCAGAGACCTTCCCAAAGTCCTGTAAGAGTTTAATAATATTAGGAGTAGAAATTAGGGAGGAGGTGAGGAACTGTCAGGATCTTGGTTGGAGCCCGAGTTGCTGAGAGGGCTCCCATTGCGGCCGAGTGCAGTACAACCCTGAAGGTGACACAGGGATGCAGTGCTCACAGAAGCACGGGTTGCCTGGAAGTAGGAGCCGGTGTTGGAGGCTTGAAAGAGCAAAGTCACTGGAGGCAACGTGCTTAGGGTCCAAGGAAGGGGACCAAATGGAAGTCCAATAGGAAATCAGAAGCCAGGCCAGGGGTCAAACACAGTAAAGCAGTCCGAGAATATAAGCAACATGTCCAGGTACAGGAGACAGAGGAATGCGGAGTCCGCCAAGCCGGGGTCAGATGCAGGAAGCAGGCAGGAATAGTCAAAAGCAAGCCGGTGGGTAAGCCAGAAGGTCAAGAGGAGTAGATAACAAGCCGAGTCGGTACACAGGAGATCAGGAAAACAGGAATCACAATAACAGGAACACAGGACGAGCTGATGAAAATCCAGCGATGTGGCACTGTCAGTGGAACGTTTAAATAGACAAAGCGACGTATCACGTTGTGCGCGCACCATTCTGTTCTTGCGTTCGTACCATCGGGACGTTGTTACGCATGCACATTCGACTGAACGTGGCGCCAGGCATCCGCCTAGTAGAAACATTGCACATCGGTGTGCGTTGATGCGCATTAGCGCGACCTTGCCTGTGCTGGTTTGCTAATCTAGCGGGACTATGCATAGGGATGCGCCTATTTCCCTGACAGGAACAGTAGCAGGTCGTCTGCAAATAAGGCACATTTATGCAAACTTTGGCCACATCTAATCCCATGTCAGGGTGCTCCCTAATTGCAATTGCGAAGGTTTCGTTTGCAATGGCAAAAATGATAGGGGAAAGAGGGTATCTCTGTCTAGTCCCCTTAGAGATTGGGAAAGGGTCTGAGTAACAAGTTTGAAGCTTGACCTGGGCTCTTGGTTGATCTTATAGAGCGTGTATAATTTGCACAAATCAATAGGGGTATTCTGCAGAAAAAGGAATCTAAGTTTTGGAGGGATAAAACAGCCTTCTCAGAGGGATGAGCATACAGATGGAATGCTCATACCCCGAGAAGTCAAATAAATAAACAGCATATACTGCAACAACAATCTAACAACATGAGCAGCATGTCAAAACATAAAAATGGACCTGGCCTTAGTCAGAATCCAAAAACACCACCCAAGGTACAGGGAAAGTTCAAGAGGAGCCATAACAACAAGGGTTCCCCCAAATAGGATAGAAAAAAACGCACTGTCGAGACTACAGTGGAGAGTGACTGTAGTGCTCCCATTTGCGAGCACCCAATACCCTTTAGCTCTAAGTTCGATGCATCAAACACAGGTATGAGTGAAACAGACATTCTGTCTTCTAATATCCCAACAAACAACACAAGCCAAACAGCAGGACATTTTAAACCCAGGCTCCAGAGTCCTTTAAACCCGGCACGGGGATCCCCCTCACCCCAAACAAACAGGGGAGTAGGGAATTTGGGCGCCTATGTCACGAGGATTCAGCAGAATCCCTCAGTGTAATCAACCTGTCGTCCCATCCCTTATCCCCAATAGAAATCGATGTACTGTCACGCGGATTGACTTTCTGCCCACAAGAAAATTTTGACATATTTGAAGTGACTACCGATTTGCAACTCTTTGCACGTCGGCTACTACTTAAGAGCCTCCATGCAAAGACGGACACAAATATTGATACAACTGACTGGGCTAGCTTTAGTATGAGAGAATTCAAAGCTTTACGTGATCTAACACTCCTGTTTCAGGAAAATAATACCTTAGATCTGATAGATCAAATTCATTTGGAAACCTTACTTGCAGATGCCAACTAATCTACACAGAACCCTGCAAAGGGTTTTAAGAAACCTTCTGCTAAATTTCCTCCTCTCAGTTTGAACCCAAGCATAGAAATTTTTGTCAAACAAACATTAAGGGATATCTCCAAGCTTCCACGTAGGAAAATACGTCCTCACAACCTAACTGCTGATGAATCTAAGGCCATTGATTCCCTATGTAATAATGCCAAAATTACAATAAAACCATCGGATAAGGGAGGCAACGTAGTCCTGATGGATAATCAGGAGGACTACGTGCGCATGTGTCAGGACATCCTAGATAATGGGGAGTGGTATAAAACCATCCCCATTAAATTCATACAAGCCTCCTATACCAAATTCTACGATCTGATCCAAGTGGCTTTTGAAAAAGGAGTAATTACAAAAGACCAATATGAGTTCATTGGAATTAAACATCCACGGGTGGCCACGTTTTATAGTCTACCCAAAATTCACAACCAATTGTCTCCGGTAATGGAGGAATATCAAAAAATTTGAGCAAGGTTATCGATTCCTTTTTGCAACACTTTGTTTTGTGTATGCCCTCCTTCTTGAAGGACACAATACACTTATTGCAATCAATCAAGGAAATAACCCTCCCAGTGAACTCATTTTTGGTGACCATTGACGTTGAGGCCCTGTACAGCTTGATCCCCCATAATAAGGGGATTGCAGCTGTACGGGCACTCTTACAGCAGAGTCGCAAATATGATGAAGCATTGAATGAGTTTATCATTGATGGACTCGACTATATCCTACATCATAACTTTTTCTGGTTCAACGACTCCCACTACCTCCAGGTGCAGGGCGTGGCCATGGGCACTTGTTGTGCCCTGGCCTACGCCAATCTGTACCTGGGGGGGTGGGAGAAAGCCCTCCTAGATGACGGGGACCTCGCTGTGTACACGAGCCATATCTTTTTGTGGCTACGGTACATTGATGACGTCCTCGTCATCTGGGAGGGCCCTGAGTAAATGCTGCTTGAATTTTTCGATCGTATCAATCAGAACAAACATAACTTGAAGTTTACCATGACCTATGATCGCGACCAAATGACCTTTTTGGATGTCAAGCTAAGGCGTACCCCTGGGGATAAAATCTGTAGCACCTTGTTTCGGAAAAGTGCTGCAGGCAACACAGTGCTCCACGCGGATAGTTTTCACCCTATAGCACTAAAAAAGTCTATTCCGTATGGATAATACCTGCGTCTATGCAGGAATTGTTCAGAAGATACTCTTTTTAAACAGGAAGCTTATAACCTGCAAACCAGACTGTCAGCACGTGGTTACAGCCACTCCTGCCTACGTAAGGCTTATAACAGAGCAGCTGCACAATCCCGATGCGATTTACTATCCAAAAAGAGAATGGCAGATGACCATGGTATGGATCCTACCAGGATCATTCTGCGATTCTCCAAACAGCATCAGGAGATTAGGAACATCATTGAAAAACACTGGTCCATACTCATGGACGATCCAAAGGTTTGTGGCTTTATTTCAAATAGCCCGTCGATCACCTACAGATGAGCTACCTCGCCAAAAGACAAATTGGTCCAAATCGAGTTTAAGGACGAACAGAAAAGATCTAAACATTGCTCAACCCTCGGATCTTTTCCATGTGGACACTGCTCTTTCTGCCCATACATTAGACGGGATAAAGTATTCCGCCTTCCGAATGGGGCACTATTTAAGCCTGCGCACTTTACCAACTGCAAAACACGAGGGGTGGTATACCTCATGTCATGCGAATGTGGAGCATATTACCTCGGTAAGACCAAAAAAGAATTCCATCGCCGCATATCCAAGCACATCTATCATATGCAAATTGGTAACCACTATTTACCACTTGGGCGACATGTGGTGACAGTGCACAATTATAGGATGCCCAAGGTATCCTTCACCGCACTCGATCGGGTTCATATACCAGATCGAGGCGGTGACTGGAACAAAACCCTGCTCCAACACGAACAGAGGTGGATATTCAAACTGGACGCCACCTCTTTTCCGGGATTAAATGAAGCCATCTCATGTGCTCCATTCCTAAAAGGTTTTGTTTCTGGAAAAACTCACTAAACCTCTCCCAGTCCCCTTCTAATATCAAAGACCCCCCAGCTCTTGTGGCTCTTTTTTCCCCCCTTTCCCTTTCCCTTGAAGGATTAGGTTTTGCTTTATCACATTTATTTTTCATTTTCTCCTCATGTGCATATTTACTTTATATGGTTTTCCTTTTTTATTTATCTTTTGGTTGCGATTTTGTAGATTCACCAATGTATGTGACTGTTTTTCCCTGCATGTACTGATGCCTTATGTGTTTGTATTAAATGATTATACTCAGCGGGGGTTAATATACCCCTACATGTGATGGATTACTTATTTGTTTATTTATGTTCCAAGCAAATGTAATGACTATTATGCTTCTTTTTTTGTCCGTTCCACTCCTCCCCTCTCGGAAGTCTGGCAGCTCTGCTGCCGCTGCCCTTGGATCGGGGATTCACCCTCAGATGTGCCTTCCTGGCCATCTGTTGGCTCCTCCCCCCCCACGTCTGTCTCCATTGGGTACCCGGGCTGGCCCCAGCTCCTACATTGGAGACCTTTTCCCCTTGCCGGCGGCATTCGGGAACATCCTCGGATGTCCCTTGTCACTGCACACGCGCAGGGCCCCGCGCGTGCGATGTGACGCGGGTACGTCACGTAATTAAGATGAGGATGACGTCATTTCAGGGCCGTCAGCCCGGCCCGAACGCCGGGGAAGCCACACGAGGCTGCCTGAATGGCGGCCATGCCCTCCATGACGGCCTCTTAGGTCGGCTCTAGGGGAGGGGACTCACACCTGTGGTGGTAGTCTCTCTACTCGGCTGGTCAGACACTGTAGCAGCTCCTGCACTGTAAGTACACCTTTCAGCAATATGCCTCTGCACCAATCTAGCCCTATGCAACTATGTTTGGTAGATTTACTATGTATAATTTTTTATAAATATCATTTTTACTTATTTATCCTTTACTATTTATTTTTATACATATATTTCAGACTTGTCAACTTGAATTGGAGATTTATCTATTGAGCTGACACAACTTGCGGCCAATCCCGAGCTAGGTCACAAACTCAGTCTGATTATATAGGGCGATATGGTGCAGGTCGATATTTGCTTTCACATTTTTTGAGGTAAACATTCAAGTTCACTTTGTCACGGTTTCAATATGGGCACTCTTTTTCTTATTTACGTTTTTGTTTGTGCACGGTTGGTGTTCATACCCGTGTTCACTTGGGGTTAATATACACGCCATGTCATTTTTTCACCCTCACAGTTCTGAGTCCCCACTAAGGCTATGTTTTCACTATTGCGTCCCCAAAGTCGCGCGATTTTGCCGCAATTTTTTACCGCGATTTTACCGCAACTTTTTACCACGATTTGAAGCAATGCCTGTATCTATGGACCTCAAGTCGCATCAAAGTGGGACCAAAGTAGTGCAGGAACTACTTTGAAGTCGCTGCGACTTGAAGTCGCACAGATATGAACGGTACTCATTGGAAATCATGGGAAACAATTTGTCATGCGACTTTTCAGTCCCAAGTCGCATGAAAAGTCGCACTAGTGGAAACAGAGCCTAATACCCACTTTTTCACCTGGTCCCCCTTTTTTCAATTTCACACCACGTTATTGTAATGGCCGGCTATATATTTCTCTGATCTCGTAACCTAGTTTAATTTCTTTAATTACTTTTAATGGATTCCCTTCACCTACCTATCACCTATTTCACATATATATATGTCTAATACTCTGAGGTTGCAAATCGCGTATATGGTATACATTGAGATTGGTGCCTCTTATTTGACCTCCTCTTTGGAGTAATACGGTTTGATATAATTGTTTTGATATATATCATGGGCGTTTTTTCTTAGTGTACTTTTGGATTTTCACTACAGGTGTGGCGTGTTCCCCGACCGATCATCTGGCCCGATGGAGGGCGACCTCTAGTGTGACTTCTCGTAAGCCACATCGTCGGACTATTGCTCCGGTGCAAGTGGCCGTGTCGGTGGGTGTGCTTTGAGACTGCTTGGGGAGAGAGAATAGGAACTTTTTTAAAAAGGATCTGCAGCTAGGAGAGCTCTTGTTGCTGGACACACATTGTTGGGTAATTATATTACATGCATGCACTACATATCATTCTTATTGTGCGTGAATATGTTCTTACATGTGTACTCTTATCATATATTTTCCAACAGACTGACCTCTGAAGAAGACCCTTAATGTATGGGTTGAAACGCATCAGAGTTTTATTTTCTGATGTTAACAACATTGTTTAATGTTGCTATGGAAATATGTCTATATAATGTGTGTCTGACTTTTTAAGGTTTTGCCAAACATTTTCTACTGGAGCTCATTTTTTAACCTTTATGTGGTGCGATTTTTTTTGTACAATAAAACATATTTTTTACATAATATTGATTTGATATTTGTATCCTGCTGCCTAAAAACCCCAAACCCGGGGAAATTTTCTCTCTATTTTTATTTGCACAAATCTTGGGCCAAATCCCCATCTATTAAGGACCTCAAATAGGTATGTCCAGTCAACAGTGTTGAAAGCTTTCTAGGTCTACTGATAGCAGGAACCCCTCCTGACGTGGACCCCGTCCCATTTTGACTGTAAAAGGGATATTATATCTACTGCTCTACATATCTGATCTGGGCCTTGTCTCCCCGGGATGAATCCCACCTGATCTTTGTGAACATAGCTTCCTATAAATTTAGATAATCTATTGGCCAGTATCTTCAGATCTGTATCTTTAGATTATTGTTGATTAGAGATATAGCCTGTAATTGCTGACATCAGAGTGGTCCTTACCCGTTTGGGGATAACTGAAACATAAGCAAGATTGGCCTCATTGTCAAAGAGGGACCCCTCATGAAGGGAGTTGAAGAATCTTGTTAATAATGGAGTAATAATGGGAGCAAAAACGTTGTAATACTCAGTAGAGAACCCATCTGGTCCTGGGGCCGAGTCCTTCTTCAAGTTTTTGATCATTTTCAAAACCTCCGCTTCCGCGATTGGTTGATCTAGGGCTGTTCTGTGTCTGTTTTCCAGCTTAGGGAGCAGAATCTCGTCTAAAAAAGCAGAAAGACCTGAAGGTTGGGATCCCTCCTCCCCCTTATATAGTTTGTCATAAAATTCATGAAACGCGGTCATAATCCACTAAGGGTTTTGTGTAAGAGTTCCCACTTTGTCACGTATTTTGGGAAAGGAAAATGAGCGAGGCCTGGGGGACAACTTGGCAGCCAGTTTGGGGGCGATTCTGTCCTTTTTCAGATAGAAATGGGCGTTCTTCCACTGTAAATGTTTTTCGGCCTGGGTGGTCAAGGTAAGATTAAGGGCGACTCTCCCGGATTCCAGCAAAGCCCTAGACTTGGAAGTTGGGTTCTTTTTATGGTTTTTGGATAGTGTAAAAAAGTCACGTTCTAGGTTTACTATATCTGCCTGTCTTTCACGCTTAAGCTTTGTGGAGAGTTGAATAATCTTAACCCTAATCACTACTTTATGAGCCGCCCAAAGAGTTGAAGGGGTGACTTCCCCATTATCGTTAACTTGGAAGTATTCCCCCAAGTCTTTATCTAGCATAATGCAGTGGACTGGGTTACTTAGGATAGATTTGTTTAAGCGCCATCGATATGGTCCTTCGGGGCCCTGTGGATTCATTAGCAAGCATATTACCATCGAGTGGTCTGACAGAGGGGAATCCCTGATGATCGACTTGGTGATAAATGGGATTGTTGGATTTGCTGTAAAATTTATGGTCTATTCCGCTAGTGTTGAATGGGGAGCAGAATAATGAGTATAGTCCTTCAGAAACTGGTTAAATTCCCTCCAAATATCTACTATCCCCTGGGAGTGGAGAAGTTTAGCGATTTTGAGACTATGATTGGGAGGACGCAGGAAACGAGAGCGACCATTTCCTGATTTGTCTAACATGTTATCTAGTGCCCACAAAATGAGGAGAGAGGGTGTTTATCATGGAGTGAAAAAAACTGGGCTTGTCCGTGGTTTGGAGCATAATATGAGACAAGTGTGTATGTGGCCCCTTTCAGAGAGCCTGCCAGGAGAATATATCTACCCTCAGGGCCTCTGATTTCATTTTGGGGGGAGAAGGTGGTGTTTTTAGCAAAACATATTTCCACCCCTTTAGTCTTGTCTGCAGCGTTAACTAAGTAGAATTGTGGAAATTTGGCATGTATTTATTTTGGGTTATTGTTTGGGGAAGTGTGTTTCCTGTAAGAGTAGCACCTCAATATGTTGGGAGTGGGAGAGCTGAAAATATTTCTGGCGCTTCAGTGGCGAGTTCAGTCCTTGGACGATGTGAGAGGCTACCTTAAAGGGAGTTGGTGTGTCATTGGGTGAAGCCATGGATGAGAAGGGAAATGAAATGCAGCACTGTTTGGAGACCTACCTTCCTCCATGAGAAACCAGTTGGAAACCTTGTAAGGGAGACGAGGAGACGATCCCACAATATCAGCGTAATTATATTGCTTCCATAGTGCCTGAAAGGAGAAAGAAAAGACAAGGTGAGACAGAAAATGAGGAGTAGAAGGAGAATAGCAAAAAGAAAGGGTCCAGGGAGGTCATGGGAATAACTTCCCACTGGGCTCCCCAGTAACAATGAGATGGGGACAGGCGCGCTTACCCCCACTCTAAGGCATAACCACACAAGAGTCTGCCTGGGTGACAGAACAACATCTGCTGTCAGGAGTGTCAACATTTGACTCCCAAAGGCAGAGGGAGGAAAATAACTACGGCTCCGGCCAAAATGAGACACCAGGTTATAAAAATGAAATTCCCTGTAGCATAACTTAGCTATGGCAATAATGAGCCTGGGAGGCTCCCCCCCCAGGCCGAATCCCCTGTCCGTAGACCTTTGGGGAGAGCCAGGCACCTCCAATCAGAGTACGAAGTCTCCCTCCTGCAACTCCATGGACAAAGGATCCGGCAACAACCAGGGCCCATTCTAGTATATACAGGTAATACTGTTAAGGGAATAAAGACCCCGCTAAGTTGTCATTATAAGAGGAAGCATATAGCTATCCGTGCTCCCAGGGCGACCCGGGGGCATGGTGGGAGAGAGATCCTCACCGTGAGCTCAATTCCAGAGTCCCCCCGAACATCAAGTTGGCCTGGTTAACATAAGGCTAATGAGAGACAGGTCAAACATACTATCAAATGTTAAACACGACCTATAGCTGTCAGCGAAACTAGTAACATATTGGCCAGTGAACTAAAAACCTGTTAGAGAAACTGTGAATCCAAAGGGGAACAGATAGACTACCAAATGAAAAGGTCCCTAAAAAGTGAAATCACAAGCTGACGCCTGTAACTATGAAGTAGGGAAGGAATAATGTCGGAAATTCAAGGTGGATGAGAGTCCTTGGAACTTTTGGGCTGTTGTTTCTGCCACATTGGAGCGATTGGACTTTGTGGTGATGGGCGCTTTGCCAATCCAGTATTCTTGTGACCTGAGGATCCCGGGAGATGAGGCCAAGATGATCTAATAGACGCTCGCCATCTTGGAAGATGGAGAAGCCGTGTGTCTTGCCTTTGTATACCAAGGAGAGGCGAAATGGGAACGACCACCGATATTTGATAGACTTTTGGTTTAAGACTTCAAGAAGCGGTTTCGAGGTTCTCCTTCATTGAATAGTAGAAGGGGATAGATCTGCAAAGACTTGGATTGGGTGACCTTGTATAGACAGCTGAGACACATTTCTAGAGATACGCATAACTTCTTCCTTTAATAGTGAGGCTTAACCAGTATGTCCCTGGGTAGGCCGTCTGAGCGAGGGGGATGCAGGGCTCTGTGAGTTCTGTCCAGCTCTAAGCGGTGCTTCGGGATGTTGGCAATGATGTCTTTTATAAAGGTACGAACCACCTCCTGGACATCCGTGATGGATTCCGGGAGCCCTCGGAAATTCAGAAATTGTAACGCCTAGAATGATTTTCTAAATCGCCAATTTTTGATAGGGCTGTTTCTAGTTGGCCCTGTAGGTCTTGAATACGGGAAGTATTCTGATTGATCCTGGCTATTGTCTGGTCCGTCTTATTTCAATGGCCTCAATCCTGGATCCCAGGTTTTGGAGGTCTGCTTGAATAGTGGAAGTAATTTGAGAAGCGGTTTGGGCAAGACCCTTGGAGAGCATTTTGGAAAAAGTGTTCATCATAAGTTGGAATTCCGTTTGGTGTGATGGGGAGCATGTGTCTGAAAGCTCTGAATTGACAGAGCTAGCTTTAGGGTTTCTCATGGGGGAAGTGATTAATTCCTCCAGCATTCTCTCAAGGAGGGACACAGTAGAAGATGGTGATAGTAGTGGGGGGAGCATAGCACTTACAGCATCCTGCTCTGACTGGGAAGTGGGCTGTGGGCCTTCATTAGTGTCTGCCTCCATTTCCTCTCCCCTGTCCCCCTCCTCAAATGGAGCTCCCGAAGCCATCTTGTCGGATTCTGTGGTAGAGCTGAGGAATCCTGGGTGGCGGGACAAATTTCTCCTAACAGCCCCTGAGCGCATGGGCACTGTGCCCTGCTAATCTCATTGATTCCTGTCCCCAGATGGCAGAGGAGAAAAACTGCTGTCTGTGGGTGTGGGGCTGGGCTTAGCTGGCTGGCACTGAGGGGAGGCTGGATAGGCCAGGTTCCAGTGGAGCTCGCCCTGTTTATCATGCTCATTCCCGGCTTCAGGGATGTGGTCACTGATATGTCCGCTGTTCCACCAGCAAAGGACCGGGAGTCTGCCCACCCACTTCTGCGGGTCTGTGCAGGCCTTACTGGGAGCCTCGAGGCTGTATAGGCCGGTTTGATACGGGGCCCTCCCATCTGTTCTACGTACTCCCCTCGGGTGTGGGGGCCTCCTCTGGCAAGTCCGCCGCTTTTATAGCCTGGGGGAGAGGATCGGGGATCCGTCTGGTGGCTGCGGTGGTATTGGGCTGGCTGGAGCAGGACGGAGCTCTGAGCTAGGCGTCCATCTCAGGAACTCCGCGCATGCGCATTCCTTGAGTGCACCAGTTTTAGTAAATATTCCTCAATGGGGTTGATTTACTAAAGATAAATAGTCTGTGCACTGAAAGTGCACCCGCAAGTGCATCCACAAGTGTACTTCAAGTGCACTGCAAGTGCAGTTTCTCTAGTTCTGAGAAAAACATGCAAGGAAAATAAAAAACTTAATTTTTGCTTGCACATGATAGGATGATATAAATCAGCAGTGCTTTCCCTCATTTCAGAGCTTCCCCTCAGATCTAGAGCAACTATTGATTAGTTGATTGAAGTGAAAACAGCTTCATCTTAACTCCTAGGTTCAGTGTACATTTACAAAGTGAACATTCAATTGTATAAGTAAATCAACCCCACTGTGTAATAATAGCTCAGTTATGTGCATGATGAGTACTAAAAAAACTGATGAAAAATGTAAAACTATTTATTTAAGATTGTTTTTAAACTCAATATTTTAATCTGACTAAAACTTCAGCCTGAGCCATGGGATAAGACATGAGTCTCTGAGATGAGTAAGGCAATTCATAGATTAGTCTTTTTTATTTGTTTAACACCGGGTTCAATGAGAAAAACTGACTTGAAACCCCCATCCACACACTCTGCTATTATTCAGCAGCCCATCTTTGGCCGCATCCCATAAATGCGAGCTTGGACCTGGCGTGCATGATGTTGTCACATCCAAGCCCGGCCGACACGTTTCGACAACTCATGTCCTTCAGGGGCTATAAGTACCCTTCTTCCTCTCTATCTAACCCGGGTTGGATGACTGATCAATCACTGTAGGTTGATCACTTGAAACAGTTCTGGGGAAAATATCCCCTGTGCCCCTGTGAGAGGCATATTTGTATTCATGTACGCATCTGCTGGTTTTAATATTACCAGCCACTACTTCTGGTGAGTTATTTAGTAGATTTTGATGGTGGTTTGCACACTGGAACTATTTTTTATTATAGTTGTGGAGGTTTGAAGATTACTTGTTTGTACTTTACAAAACACTTGATAAAAGTGGGTGCAGAGCCAGTACTGAGTACTGCATTGTCATGGGCAGTGGAGTCGGGCAGCTACAGCCATGATGGCTGGGAGGGCCTGAACAGGGCTGACTGGGAGCAGTAGTCCATCAGTAGGACAGCTAGCACTAAAGACTTTCTACTTATGCTACACTACTTATTACTTATGCTATGCTACACTATAGAGGCCCGCAGTCTCTGCCTGCAAAGGGCAATTGCTGAGGCCTGGCTGAGCCTGTGTCAGGCCTAACCTTACATTTGCTAGCTGGTCCTGAGGATTAAGAGTTGTGCAGGAGAAAGGAAGAGGAATAGTCTGCAAGCAAGGAAATTGCTGGATGAGTAGTAACTTGTACAGAGAAGTGTACATAGTTGTCCCAATTGATTGATATACAATCCACCAATTAATTGATGTACAATCCACCTATTGATTGATATACAGTTTGCTGTATATATACAAAATATAAACAAAAACAAGCACATGGACTGTTCATTGCCTTGGACTGACTGAGGATTGAATACCGGGCTGGACAGGGTGACAGGTGGACTACATCACTTAGCAGCCCCTACGGGGCTACATGTATATGGATTGTTTTTTGATTTTTATATCTATGATATAGATGAGCACGGGACACTTGTTGTATAGTTCCTTTTCAAGCCCTTTATTTCTGTGTTATGTTGTGTACATAATATATACATTTTTGGACAATTGGTGATATCGTTGTCCCCATGAAAACATCTTAGCTGATTGTTTATACATCATACAGATACTGTAGCTGCTACACCTAGAGTATATTGATACCATCTACATACAGTATGTGAGTAAAGTGAGTACACCCCTCACATTTCTGTAAATATTTTATTATATATTTTCATGTGACAACACTGAAGAAATTACACTTTGCTATAATATAAAGTAGTAAGTGTACAGCTTGTATAACAGTGTAAATTTGCTGTGCCCTCAAAATAACTTAATACACAGTTATTAATGTCTAAACCACTGGCAACAAAAGTGAGTACACCCCTAAGTGAAAATGTCCAAATTGGGCCAATAGTGTCAATATTTTGTGTGGCCACCATTATTTTCCAGCACTGCCTTAACCCTCTTGGGCATAGAGTTCACCAGAGCTTCACAGGTTGCCACTGGAGTCCTCTTCCACTGACGACATTACGGAGCTGGTGAATGTTAGAGACCTTGCGCTCCTCCACCTTCCGTTTGAGGATGCCCCACAGATGCTCAATAGGGTTTAGTTATGGAGACATGCTTGGCCAGTCCATCGCTTTTACCCTCAGCTTCTTTAGCAAGGCAGTGGTCGTCTTGGAGGTGTGTTTGGAGTCGTTATCATGTTGGAATACTGCCCTGCAGCCCAGTCTCTGAAGGGAGGGGATCATGCTCTGCTTCAGTATGTCACAGTACATGTTGGCATTCATGGTTCCCTCAATGAACTGTAGCTCCCCAGTGCCAGCAGCACTCATGCAGCCCCAGACCATGACACTCCCACCACCATGCTTGACTGTAGGCAAGACACACTTGTCTTTGTACTCCTCACCTGGTTGCTGCCACACACGCTTGACACCATCTGAACCAAATAAGTTTATCTTGTTCTCATCAGACCATAGGACATGGTTCCAGTAATCCATGTCCTTAATCTGCTTGTCTTCAGCAAACTGTTTGCGGGCTTTCTTGTGCATCATCTTTAGAAGAGGCTTCCTTCTGGAATGAAAGCCATGCAGACCAGTTTGATGCAGTGTGCGATGTATGGTCTGAGCACTGACAGGCTGACCCCCCAACCCTACAACCTTTGCAGCAATGCTGGCAGCACTCATACGTCTATTTACCAAAAACAACCTCTGGATATGACGCTGATCACATGCACTCACCTTCTTTGGTCGACCATGACGAGGCCTGTTCTAAGTGGAACCTGTCCTGTTAAACCACTGTATGATCTTGGCCACCATGCTGCAGCTCAGTTTCAGGGTCTAGGCAATCTTCTTATAGCCTAGGCCATCTTTATGTAGAACAACAATTCTTTTTTTCAGATCCTCAGAGAGTTCTTTGCCATGAGGTGTCATATTGAACCTCCAGTGAAAGGTGAAAACTTGAAAAGGGAGCTCCTTGCTTGCTGGTTATATTTTAAATTTGCCTGACTTCAATACGTTTGCTTCAATAAGTGAAAACCTCGACATGTTACCTTTAAGGAAAGCTATACACAGTAAGATTGCAGAAATTACAATTATCTTGGGCTGGTGTTAGACCTCAGCCATTAAACATAAACGTGTCCTCTGTGTTGTAGAGGTCCTTTTCTGTAACATTATATGTGACCTTTGAAATAAAGTTTAGTTGTGTTTTAAAATCATAGCAGGATTGAACCTAAACCTTTCTCCGGAAATTGTTCATCTAGATAATAAGACTGTATGCTATTAAAAATAGCTTAATTAACAACCTCATAACAGCTGCTGAACTAATTGTACTGTGACACTGGAAACAATTTATCACATCATCTATGAAAAAAGATTGCTGATTTTAATTTAAAAAGGTTTTCTGAATATATATTTTGATCCAGTTCTCATAGTAATATTTTTTTTAAGATTTAGGAGGATTCGTTTAAAAACACATACTGGTGTGACAAGCCGGGGCGGGTGGAGACCACCATTTTTTAAAAATAAAAATCCAGCAGCGCGCTACAAAATGACTGGAGAACTGCAGACATGCAAGATTAGGTTGTAATCTTTGTAGAACAGATGTAATTCTAAAACACTTCTAAAACTAGGAGCCTCTTCACACCATGCTGCAGTAATGCATGGTACTGCACTATGCACAGGTTAGTGTGTCACAGTGCCATTCAATGAGAAAGTAGTCAACTGCAGTGCATCACAAAACATGATTTACATTGTGGGTCACCATGCTGCCAATTTAATGCAGCAGGACCTATTTTTCATGCGTTGAGATGTATGACAGCCCACTAATTTTGAATGGGCTACCTAAAAGCAACATTCTGTAAAGCATTTGTGAACCCTTATATTATTGTGAATTGTGAATTGGATGTGGATGTCCCCGCATCCAATTCGCATGTCAGGATATTGTGACCAGCTCTCTATGTAGCTGGTTTACACATCTCCGAAGTGACTCTGATGTGAATTGCACAGGAGTCCTGTGCATCTGCTGGTTCGTATTAAGTCTGAATTCAGCCAAAAATTCAGACTGAAATCAGACCTGAAACGGTGAACAGGGACACACCGGACCCCTGCTGTGAGCCGCTCCGTGCTGCAGTGTGAACTGAGCCTGAAAGTTTAAAACAACTTATTCACTTAAAAATAAAGAAATGAAAGCCATATATATATATATATATATATATATATATATATATATATATATTTTTTTTTTTTTTTATGTAAGTGATCACATAATTCCTGATTGGCATTGTTCAAAAAACGAATTGAATAGGTCTTCAGCACACAACTAAATTTTAGTAAGAAATTTCCTTTTGTATTGAATACATTCATCACACAGAGTGATGTTTCAAAGACAAGCTGATCTCCTTCATCAAGGTATATATGAAAACAAGGAGGGTTGATTCTCTTGTGTTACTCAAGCTGGCCATAGATGGATCAAAAATCCTTCAGTACAGCAAGGATCCTTAGATATATCTCTCAGAGGAAGTAACGAGGCTGTGACAAAACTAGTAGGAGGGGCTTGGATGGCTGACATATCAGGACGTATTTGGAAAGTTTGTCTTAGTGTGATGGATGGAGGGAACACTGCCGACCGGAGCTGCAGATCCGGATCTCAGGGGAAACTACCGTCTCTAAACACAGGTTGTTTGCACATAGGCTGGTTTTAATATGGAAAATGTGAGTTGATATATATATGGCGCATGATTGTTTAATACATTTGTAAAAGTATAAAGCACTATTGCCAGTTTTTTCTTTGCATGTGGGTGATGTGAGAGGAGGGCTCTGGTGTCTATCAGGAAGGAGTATTACATGGCGGAATCGGTTGCCTAAGATATACACCAGGATGGAGGAAAAAATAAGAGGAGCACCCCAGAGGATTAACAACTGTCACATGTTTATTTTAAGCCCTAAGGTAAGGGCACATCCGATGAAGGGTCACACAAGGAGTGATTTGTCACATGCACAAAGGTGAATCAAAGTGAAGAGCTTCGGTCTATAGCATCTCACCTTAATTCACATATATTGGACTATTATATTATTTATAATCACTATAAATTGGACTATTCATCATTTATTAATTGTTTATAAGAACATTGTTTAATTACTGTATTGATTATTCATATCTTATCACTTCGTTTATTTATTTGCTGTTTTCTTGTCAAATTTGTTTATTGAATTTTAACAATTAGCATACATACAATTAGCATACATAAGTACATATGGTGGCAGCAAAAGAAAAGATCACATATATGGTAATAATATTGAGTTGTAGTTCCAACATAAACTAAAAGTAGCTTAACTAAAACAATTTTAGCATGGATCTAACTACTCAAAAGATTACATCATACATTGTATAAGAAAGGATAAAATCAACTTAGACTAGGATAATATAAGATGACCTCAGATAAAAAAAAAAGGTCTTAACTATTATCAAGAGTATAGTTTTTAAATTAAAAAAAAATAAGAAATCATTTATTATAGAATCGAAAATCTTATATTACATATTGGAACTATGTACAATTGGTATAATGATAACCAAGGAAATAAAAGTTCTGCTACCAGAACTATATAAAGAGTAAATTGAAAGAGGAGGGAGAGAATAGGGGGTAAAAGTAGGAGAGAGAAAGAAGAATAAAAAGTAGAAAAGAAAAAGTAATCTTAGGTAGGAGAAAAAATAGATGGGGAAGAAAGAAACACATACCATGAATGCAGAGCATGGAAGTATAAATTGAGATTACCAAGGTCTTAGTAGGGAAGCATCAAAATTAGAAGGGATTCCATATATTCTCAAAGTTGGATATTTTATCTTGAGTTATAGCCTCTGTTTTGGATTATTAAGGACTGGGATTTCTTCCAAGCTTTGGCAATTGTTTGTTTCGCAGCTGTAAATATCTGTAATAGGAGTTTGAATTGGCGGTAGGAGAGAGTGGCCAGTTTAAGGTTTAAAAGTGCTATTGTAGCATCAGGATTGATAGGGATTTCAAACAGTGTTGAAATCATAAGAAATACATCTTTCCAGAAATGTTTTGCTACCGGGTAATCCCACCAAGTATGGAGATGTGATCCAAGATCACCACAGCCACGAAAACAAGATGGGGAATAATTTGGAGCATATTTCGCAATTCTGACAGGGACTGAATACCACTGTGTGAGTACTTTGTAATTTTTCTCTACGGCAGCTATATTTTGTGAGGATGACTTAGATCCAAATCTTATCCCAATCGGCTACTTCCAATAAAAACCCAAGATCCATCTCCCACTTAGCCACATAGGACGGTGGGTCTGAGTTGGGTTTAGTAATAAGATGAGTGTAAAGAGTTGAAATAAGTCACTTTGTTTTTTGGGTCACGTTTACATATATTTTACATATATTTTCAAAGCACGTTAATTTATCAAAATGAATTCCTCCTTGTATATAGGGCATAAAAAATGTTTTAATCTAAAGATATCGAAAGAGCTCTGAATTAGGAAGTTCGTGCCTTTCACATAAGTCAGGGAAAGTTTTGAAAGAAGTAGAGGATGATAGTTCACAGAGTTGAGTTAGATTAGTGGAGGTCCATGCTTTAAAAGATTTAGGGGAAGACCAAGCAGGATAGAAAAGTGGATTTTTAAGAAATGATAAAAGAGGTAAATGGGGAGATTGTAGTCCATGTACTAATTTAAATTTATCCCAAATGGCTAGTG
This sequence comes from Lithobates septentrionalis, assembly GCA_037952835.1. Taxonomy (NCBI): domain Eukaryota; kingdom Metazoa; phylum Chordata; class Amphibia; order Anura; family Ranidae; genus Lithobates; species Lithobates septentrionalis. Next base: position 2,591,979 of record JBBDGP010001187.1, on the reverse strand, counting down.
TATGTTTAGTTATAGGATTATTGAGTTTTTTACAGTCGGAGGAATTAGACCATACGAGTTGGTTATTGAAAGTGGGTTGCAATCTATTGAATCCAGCGAAACCCAAAGCAGAATTTAAAATTTTGTGTGATATTTAGGGATATGGGCTAATTGAGCTGCATGGTAATAGGTGGTAAAATTGGGAAACCCTAGTCTCCCTTTGGGCTTTGGAAGGTAAAGAGTGTGTTTAGGCAGACAGGGTTTCAAGGAGCCCCATTAACAAAAGTTAATGCCTTACGTTGTAGTATTCTGAGAAAGTATGCTAGAACAAGGATAGGTAAAACTCGAAAAAGATAATGAATTTTGGGAAGTATAGCCATCTTTATTACGTTAATTTTACCTATCTAATATAATGGTAGAGAGGACCATTGTGTCAGAGGATTAGATATTTGAAGCTAAATTGGAGGATAATTGGCAGTGAAAATGTCAGAAATATTGGGTGTGAGAGTTATCCCTAGGTAAAGAATGCATGAATTGGACCATGAGAAAGGGATGGATGTTTGCACTTGTAAAATATGAGGCGGTAAAGTTATTTTTAAGGATAAAGATTTTTGAGAGTTAATAATTATACCAGATACGTGGGCAGAGTGATCAGGTTTACTTATAAGATTAGAAGCAGAAATATGAGGTGATGACATAAAGATTAAGATATCGTCAGCAAATAAGCAAAGTTTATGTTGGTGACCAGCTAAATCTAGACCTTTAATAAAGGGGTCAGTATGGATTGATTAAGCAAGGGGTTCAATAAGTAGGGTAAATAAGAGTGGGGAAAGTGGACATCCCTGACGCGTACCCCTACAGATGTCAAATAGGTTTGATTTATATCCAGCATATTTAACATAAGCTTTGGGATTTTTGTATAATGAGGAGACCCAGCTAAGAAAATGAGGACCAAATCCTCAATGCTGCAGGACGAAATGTAGGTAATGCCACAAAGCTGTATCAAATGCTTTTTTGATATCTAAAGATAAGAGATAGCTGGGTATTTGTCATGATTTAGCTGCTTGAATTAGTAAAGTAGTCCTGTGTGCATTATCTGCCGCTTGGCGCTATGGGATAAAGCCGACCTGGTCTTTATTTATTAAAGAACCTATTACACTATTTAAGCGGTCGCTAAGATTTTCGCTAGTAACCTAATGTCAAAGTTTAGTAATGATATGGGTCTATAGTTAGAACAAGATGTATCGTCTGACTGAGGTTTGGGGATCATTGAAATTATAGCCGTTAATGTTTCGGGGTGAAAGGATTGATCTCTAAGGAGATAATGAAATGCGTCTGTTAACATTGGAGCAAGGATATGAAAGAGTTTCTTATAGTATAGGGCAGAGAAGCCATCTGGGCCTGGACGTTTATTTTGTTTAAGAGAGTTAATTGCTAATTTAATTTCGATAGCTATAATGGGGCTTTCAAGACAATCGTGTTGGGATAAAGGAATAGTAGGAAGTTTGATTTGTAAAAAAAATGATTCTGCTGAAGTTTGATCAAAAGATCCTTCCTTTTATATAGTTAACATCTGTTAACATTGGAGCAAGGATATGAGAGAATTTCTTATAGTTTAGGGCAGAGAAGCCATCTGGGCCTGGACGTTTATTTGGTTTAAGAGAGTTAATTGCTAATTTAATTTCGATAGCTATAATGGGGCTTTCAAGAAAAACGTGTTGGGATAAAGGAATAGTAGGAAGTTTGATTTGTGAAAAAAATGATTCTGCTAAAGTTTGTTCAAAAGATCCTTCCTTTTTATATAAGAAGGTAAGATGTTTTTGAAAGGTGTGGAGGATCTTTACTGGATTACTAGTGAATGTTTCATGAGATAATTTCAGTCAAATCGGTTTAAAGGGGTGATTTAGTTTTTTAATTGCTCAGGGTAAAAGAGTGTCTGGTTTATTCGCTTTAAGATAAAATTTATGTTTAGACTTACATAACATTTTATCTACAGATTATGATAAAAAAAGGTCAAGGTTTAAACGTGCTTTATCAAGCTGTAATTTAGTCATAGGGGTAGGATTGGATTGAAAGATTGTGTGGCATGTATTATATTCTGCTTCTAATTTTTGTTTTAGTTGTTGTTTTTCTCTTTTAAGAAATGAGGCTTGGAGGATACAAACCCCACGGAGAACAGGTTTATGAGCTTCCCATAGGGTCAGTGGGGATATATCAGGGGTCTCATTATTGGCCAGGTAATCTTTTATGGCTATTTCTAGGTCAGAGGAGTGTGATGGATGAGATAGGATTGAGCCATTAATATGCCATGTAGAATCTTGCGTTTTGGGTATTAGAGAAGTGAAAGTTGAAAGTACAGCACAGTGGTCAGTCCATGTAAAAGGGATAATAGATGAAGAAAGAAGTTCAGGGGTCATGCCTATTGAGATCAAAATGTGATCAATACAGGAAAATGATGTCAGAAGTGCAAGGCTAGGTAGTGGACCCTAGGACTGACTGCTGCGGATTGAACCCTTGGAGGTTCAGGAAGCAGGTCTACTGGATCACTGACACAGATCCCACTGGGAGCTAGAGCATAGATTCCCCAGGGTGCGGAGTCTAAGAGCCAGCAGGTGTTCACCAGAGCCTCTAGTGGTGAGGATGGACTGCGCTGCAGTCTGGCTCCAGGTCGCGACCCCCAGGGTCTCACAGCTCACGGTCACGGTAGACTACAGGAGAAGAGGAAGGAGGCAGCAGGCTGGAACAACAAGGAAAGTAAGGGACAAGCCAAGGTCGGGGCCACAAGCAGACAAGGACAACAGAGTTCACGCCAAGTTTCAGGGTCACAGGCAAACAGGGATGGTCGGAGACACGCCGAAGGTCAGGGTCACGAGCAGACAGGAATAGTTAAGAACAGGCCAAAATCGGTAACTGGAATCAGACATAGGAAACACAGCAAGTACACACAAAAGCTAACACACAATCGTTGATCAGCAATGCTGGCTTGCAGTGCACAGGTTAATATAGGGTTCCCTGATAGGACCTGGGGTGGGACCATGCTTAGAGGAGAGGTTAAAAAAACAATTAATGTGAGAGGCAGCTGGTCTTTAGAGATGAACACATGGAGACAGGTAAGCTGACAGAAAACTCTATTGCATAACCATGACAGTACCCCCCTCTTATGAGGACCCCCCCTCCCCCCCTGGGCCCTGGCTTAAAGGGAAACTCCAGATGAAACCTCCTCAACAGACGAGGCACAAAGATCTCAGATGCAGTGATCCAAGACCTCTCCTCAGGACCAAACCCTTCCCAATGTACGAGGTACTGAAGAATGCCTCTACGGTGACGGGAATCGAGAACTTGACTAAACTCGTACTTAAGATTATCCTCAGAGACCGAAACCGAGGTAAGGAGAGGACGAGAGGACTTATTGAGGGCTAAAGGCTTCTTGGGAATGGGTAAAGGCATAAGAAGACCATCAGGAGTCTGAGCAGGGTCCCCCAGACCCTTAAAGATGAGCTGGACATCCAACACAGGACCATCAGACTGGGTAGAGGTCAGTGGATCCCTGAGGTCAGGTTGGTTAGAAGGTGACGTGTTACAAGAGTTAAGCTGGATAGCTGAAACACAAACAGAATGCAGAGAGCCCTGAACAAAAGATTGAAAACCCCACCTGACCGAATGAGGCAGTCTATCCAATGGATGGATTGAGCCTCTTAAACAGGTTTGAACGGACGTAGTAGCAGTAGGGTGAGGCCAGGTTACAGAAAGTCCTGAACAAGAAGCAGGAAGCTCACTGGGCATAGACTGGACTGGTGCAGAGGCCGACTGAACAGCATCGCCAGGTGCAGCGACCACCAGAATTGCATCGCAGGGCGTAGCAACTGTGGAACTGGTGGACGAGTTAGCCTGGGTGTGTGTCAAAGGGGGTCCAGGGACAGGCAAAGGGAAATGGCGATGCAAACTGGAGTGACTGATCGGCTCAGGTTCACAGGTGGGCTCCTCATCCAGAGTGCCACACAACCCAGAGAGTGCCTCAGCCCGACTATTGCAGGAAACATTCCAGAAATATGCAGCGGGAAGAGCAGAAGATACTGGGATGGTGGCAACAGGAAGTTTCACTTTTCGGGTAACCTTGAGTAGGCAGGAGGAGGAACAGGAGGAACCCCAAGTCAAGATCTGTCCAGCAGTCCAGTCAACATGTGGAGAATGAAGCCGTAACCAAGGAAGACCTAATATGATAGGAGATGAAGCCTTAAGTAAGACAAGGAAGGAAATCCACTCCTGGTGGAGTGTCCCTACCGACATCTTAACAGGGAGAGTCTGGAAGCGAATAGAGCCCCCAGGGAGAACAGTGCCATCAATCGCCAAGACCACCAATGGAGTTGTAAGGGGCAAATGGGTAAGTCTCATGGAAAACGCAGTTCCCCAGTCCATGAAATTGCCAGCGGCTCCGTAATCCAGATATGCCGAGACCGAACGAGGGGAAGCGCCAACATGAAGGAACACAGAAAGGAGAAGATGAGAAGATGAAGGTGATACTTTAGGGTCCAATACTCCACCTTCCAGATGTATTAGCCCTGAGCATTTTTCCGGACGAAGAGAACAAATATCACGAAAATTACCTTTGACGCCACAGTAGAGGCACAGTTCTGTGCCTAGTGCATTCTTCAGGAGATAACTTGGTCCGACCCAGCTGCATAGGTTCCTCAGCAGGCAGGAGGTGCTCCTCGGAATGAAGAGAAGGGACATGGAGCTCAGGCTGCCTAAAGAACGGAGAGTGCTGGCGTCTTTTTTCCAGGGCCCTCTCCTGAAAGCGAATATCGATCTGGATACACAAGGTGATGACACCATCCAGATCAGCAGGGAGAGATCTTCCTGCTAATTCATCCTTCACTCTATCAGAGATGCCATGTAAAAAGGTTGCAACTAGGGCCTCATCATTCCAACTCAGCTTAGCAGTCAAAGTACGAAAATGAAGAGCGTACTGTCCCACAGAAGCAGACTCTTGATGGAGATGTAAAAGGGCGCTGGCCGCTGAGGAGACACGACCCGGTTCTGATATTCTGAAAAAGTTTCAAGAAATCAGACAGGCTAGAAACCACTGGATCATTTAGTTCCCACAGAGGAAACGCCTCGCCAGACAGGAGGGATATAATATAGGCTACCTTTGCCCGATCGGACAGGAAGTTTTGGGGCAGAAGCTCAAAATGAATTGTGCACTGGCAAAGGAACCCCCTGCAGGCCTTGGAGTCCCCAGAGAAACGGGCCAGAGCTGGCAGATGTAATGAATGTGTGGCTGCGACTGGTGCGATAGGTGCAGCAGCAGATAGCGGTTGAGGTTGTGGAACCGGTGCTCCTAATGAGGCCTGAACCTGTTCAAAACAGGATGCCAAATCCTGAAGGAATCGCATCACCTGGGTCTGATACAATTCCTGGGTCTCAAGTCTGCGAACTAAGCCCTGCAACAGATCATCTGCGGGTAACGGCACATCAGCCGCGTCCATGGCTGATCAAACTGTCAGAAGTGCACCGCTAGGTAGTGGACCCTAGGACTGACTGCTGCGGATTGAACCCTGGGAGGTTCAGGAAGCAGGTCTACTGGATCACTGACACAGATCCCACTGGGAGCTAGAGCATAGATTCCCCAGGGCACGGAGTCTAAGAGCCAGCAGGTGTTCACCAGAGCCTCTAGTGGGGAGGATGGACTGCGCTGCGGTCTGGCTCCAGGTCGTGGCCCCCAGGGTCTCACAGCTCACGGTAGACTACAGGAGAAGAGGAAGGAGGCAGCAGGCTGAAACAACAAGGAAAGTAAGGGACAAGCCAAGGTCGGGGCCACAAGCCGGACGAGAACACCTGAGGAAGAACCAGAAGAACCAGAAGAACCAGAAGAGGAAGAAGATGGAGGAAGAAACCGAAGGAAGATAGAAGAAAGAAGATAGAAGAAAGAAGAAGCATTTAAATAAAGGAATTGTCAAAAACTGTCTCTTGTCATATTTAACATTTTTGACACTTTTTTTGTGAAATGGTAGGGGTACTTTTGTACCCCCTAACCATTTCACACAGGGGGGAGGGCCGGGATCTGGGGGTCCCCTTGTTAAAGGGGGCTTCCATATTCCGATAAGCCCCCCGCCCGCAGACCCCCACAACCACCGGGCAAGGGTTGTGGGGATGAGGCCCTTGTCCCCATCAACATGGGGACAAGGTGTTTTGGGGGGCTACCCCAAAGCACCCTCCCAATGTTGAGGGAATGTGGCCTGGTATGGTTCAGGAGGGGGGGCACTCTCTTGCCCCCCCTCTTTTCCTGCGGCCTGCCAGGTTGCGTGCTCTGATAAGGGTCTGGTATGGATTTTTGGGGGGACCCATACCATTTTTTTTTAATTTTGGCAGGGGGTTCCCCTTAAAATCCATACCAGACCTAAAGGGTCTGGTATAGATTTTGAGGGGGACCCCACGCCATTTTTTTAAAACATTTTGGCCGGGGTTCCCCTTAATATCCATACCAGACCTGAAGGGCCTGGTATGGAATTTAGGGGGACCCCCACGTCATTTTTTTTTAAATTTTGGTTCGGGGATCCCCTGTGGGGAATTCCCATGCCGTTTTTATCAATGAACTTTTATGTGTATTGTCAGACCGGCAATTCATTAATAGCCGCGAGTAGTTTTAAATGACTTTTTTTCCTTTGAAATGTCATTTTGCTGTCAGACTGTTCTAAACACGGGAAACATGCGCCCCTTTACAGGCATACTATAGACACCCCCCAGGTACGAAATTTAAAGGAATATTACACTTTTATTGTTTCACTTTCAGCATTATTAAAATCACTGCTCCTGAAAAAACGCCGGTTTTAAAACTTTTTTTGCATTGATACATGTCCCCTGGGGCAGGACCCAAGTCCCCAAACACTTTTTATTACAATAACTTGCATTTAAGCCTTTAAAATTACCACTTTTGATTATTCATTTTTGTGTCCCATATACTTTAATGGTGTTCACGTGTTCGAACAAATTTTTTGCCTGTTCGCATGTTCTGGTTCAAACAGAACAGGAGGATGTTCGGCTCATCCTTACCCATGAGTATAGGATAGCGGCCTTCTGGGTCTTTGATCTTTGTCAGAAGGGAAAAGGGTATATGACATTTAAGGGATTTATTTGCTGTTTTATGATTGGGAATTTATGTGGACTTTTGAGCACTTGCACTTTACTGAGGATCGGGAGATTGTACTGAGCACTGTACACTACTGACCATCTATAATAGGAGGGTCACATATTACATTTATCGATTATTCATGTTCATGTTTATTCATGTTTATTCATCGGTACCACCTTGCTAAACTGTTATAGTATCTTTCTTGATGTCTGGCTAACAGGAACAATTTATGTGTTAGAAGAAACGACTTTTCTCAGTCAAAAACGGAGATTGTCATTTCTAATTGTTCTTCCCATTTAGGTAAATATGTTAATTCCTAACCAATTCTGTTAATGGTCTATCTAATCGAGAGTTTTGTGTCAAAGAGTGAATATATGTTTGAATGTTGCTGATATTGCATCCTTTTAATCCTAAACTCCATATCCCAAGAGTTCAATGGGGGGGGGGGTTTGCCATCTACCAGGGTCTGGACAAGTCTTACATCCTCACCACTGTGCCATTTTAGGAAGACCGATGCCTTTTCCGCCAGTGGGAATACAGGATTAGAAAATAAAGGTGTCATAGGCCCGATCTGAGTAGATAAAAGTTTATGGGATGGGACAGTGAGTCCCATACCTTCAATGACAAAGAAACTAAAAACGGCAAGTCCCTCATCATAGGTCGGGAATTAAAATCGACCCATGGTAGTGATTTCAGTTTCTTGGCAGTGATATCTTCTTCCAATTTCACCCATTGCTTACAATTCGCATTATGAAACCAATCCACTATCCTAGTCATAAATGCTGAGCGTAAATATATTGAAAAATCTGGAAGTGCCAAACCCCCATCCAGCTTTGTTCTAATTAATATATCGGGGAGATCTATGCGCCCATATAAATCTCCCTACAGCTCTACACAATTGATCTAGTAAGGTTGTTGGAAAAAATATTGGAACTGTTTGGATTATGTATAATAATTTTGGTAATGTATCCATTTTTACTATGTTAACCACTTCAGCCCCGTAAGGTGGTGATCTGTGATTTTTATCGTGACTGCGACATTGCGGTGGACAGATTGGACATTACTACTCCAAAGCACCCTCCCCATGTTGAGGACATGTGGCCTGGTACGGTTCAGGAGGGGGGTGCTCTCTCATGCCCCCTCTTTTCCTGCAGCCTGCCAGGTTGCGTGCTTGAACAAGGGTCTGGTATGGATTTTGGGGGGACCCCATGCCATTTTTTATAATTTTGGCACAGGGTTTCCCTTAAAATCCATACCAGACTTCAGGCCTGGTATGGATTTTGGGGGGACCCCTATGCCATTTTTTTTTTTTTGGTTTGGGGTTTCCCTTAATATTCATACCAGACCCAAAGGTCCAGGTAATGGACTGGGGGGGACCCATGCCATTTTTTTCAATGAGTTTTATCTATATTGCCGAGACCCAACAATTCATTACAGCCACAATCAGTTTTGAATGTTTCTTTTCATTTAGAAATGTCATTTTGCTGTGGTACTGTTCTAAACACAGGAAAACTGCGCCACTTTACAGGCATACTATAGACACCCCCCAGGCATGATATTTAAAGGAATATTTACCGTATTTATTGGCGTATAACACGTGCCAGCGTATAACAAGCACCCCAAGTTTAGGAAAGAATTTTAAGGAAAAAAACTTTTAGGAGGGAAGTTTAAGGAAAAAAAACTTACATTAAAATGCCCATCAATGCGGCCTTATCGTGTCCATCTGCAGCCTTGTTAGTGTCATTGCAGCCTTTTCAGTGTCAGTGCAGCCTTGCCCCAGTGTCCATTGCAGCCTTGTCAGTGCAGCTGTGCCCCAGTGCAGCCTTGTCAGTGCAGCTTTGCCCCAGAACAGCCTTGTCAGTGCAGCCTTGTCAGTGCAGCTTTGCCCCAGTGCAGCCTTGTCAGCGCAGCCTTGTCAGTGCAGCTTTGCCCCAGTGGTCAGTGCAGCTTTGCCCCAGTGGTCAGTGCAGCCTTGCCCCAGTGGTCAGTGCAGCCTTGCCCCCAAGGTCCATGCTTGGACAGATCGCCGCCGACATACACATAGCATGTACGGTAGTTTTAAATATGGCGCCGCGGAGTTCGGAGGGACTCGGCGGAGCTGAATGAACGCCGCCGAGATAGACATAGTCGAGTGTACTCGGCTCTTTCCGGCGCCACTCACAGTCCCGCCCAGTCCCGCCCTATGATGGACATAACACAGGTCCAATGGCGGGACTGGGTGTGACTGTGAGCAGCGCCGGAGAGAGCCGAGAACACTCTACTATGTGTATCCCGGCTCCGCCCAGTCACTGTGATTTCGGCGGCGCTCGTTCAGCTCCGCCGAGTCCCTCCGAACTCCGCGGCGCCATATTTAAAACTACACGCTATGTGAATGTCGTCGGCGATCGCCGCCGATAGATCACTATTAGCGGGGATCGGCGTATAACACGCACCCATGATTTTCCCCTGATTTTAAGTGGGAAAAAGTGCGTGTTATACGCCGATAAATACGGTCATTTTTATCGTTTCACTTTATGCATTATTAAAATTACTGCTCCCGAAAAACAGCCATTTTTAAAACTTTTTTTGCATTGATACATGTCCCCTGGGGCAGGATCCGGGTCCCCAAACACTTTATGATAATAACTTGCATATAAGCCTTTAAAATTAGCACTTTTTGGTTTTTCATGTTAGTGTCCCAAAGGCTTTAAAAGTGTTCCGTGGCTTTCGAATTTGCCGCGAACACTGCATAATGTTCGTTGCTTGCCGAACGTCCGAACAACCAAAGTTTGGCCCGAACTTATGCTCGGGCCGAACCGTTCGCCCATCATTAGCAATAATAAATAAAATTTAAATATAACAGACCCATCACATCAAGTCCACACACCCTGTTAGGATAGATGCCACCTACAGCCAGTTATTTTACAGTTTTTAATCTGGCTGAGAGCTTTCTGTTCTGTCATATACAGATTGTTGGTCCTTTTGTTTTTATTTATTTTTATTTTTTGAAATCCAAAGCAGAATGTGTGGATTGTGAAATGATGTGCCCCTTTTCCTTGTAAGTGTTGTGCTATAAACAGAAGCATACTTATTATGTTATGACATCAGGAAAATAATGTCAGATGGAAACTAAGGACTTGTGTTATCTAGCTAAAACTAACAACAGAGCAAACAATAAAAAAATTATAATATTGCCAGGAAAAAGTTGTCTTTTTGAAACATAAAACTGAAATTCTTACACAAACAGCATGATAGAAAACAAGCCATTGTAATATATTTATGCAAGCTGGACCCAGTAATGAAGGTCCCCCCCCCCCCCCCCCCCCGATAAATTAGAGCTGTAGCTTTTTGCAAAGGTGCTATTAGACAAAGTTACAGACATTATTTTGGACAAATATTTAATTTTTAATGGTCCCGCATTCTGTGCAGCAAATATACAGCTAACTAAATGTTTGTCTAATGAAAGTTTAAAAATATGAATGTGTTTTGTTTGTTTATGTACAAATCTAACAAAGAAAATGCATACATTTGAATCCAGCCACTTTATTGCTTCTATTGGAGGAGGCTGGAGACAAAGAAAAACCATATATGTTAAATTGATGACGTAGGAATCAGCTGCTGTGAGCCCAGTGCAGTAGACACTCTCTGAAGACCCAGATATTTGATTTTTTGTAGAGGTGATCCTGGTTTTATGCTAAGTATGCAGTTTATCACCCAGAAGGATACTCTGTATTCAGAGTCATTGGATCCATTTTCCCCAGCTCAAGAAGCAGAGCTCCATGTTTTAGTAAAGCCTGTGAGCTATAAAAAGAGTATATATATTTATATAGATAGTAGAGAATTGAAGAGCTTTTGGTTCCATTTCAAGGGCCATAAGTTTGTTTTTACTTCGGCAGGTAAACCAATCAAGTATGTTAAGTTAATTGATTGGCTGTCTTTAGCCTTCCAGCTTCTTGCTGAGGTAGCCATATTAACTTTAAAACTCACACGTGGAAGCAGACCAGGCGACTCTAAGGATGCTGCATTTACAGCCCCAGGCACTTGCTGGGTCTGTGCAACTCAGAGATTCCACCCTAGTTCTAGCCCAGTATAGCTGGGATTAAAAATTCAACTTTAAGGACCCCAGAACCAGAAGAACAAGTGGTCCACAGGGGGCAACTTCTTATGAAACAGGACTTTGAAAAAGGTGATCATTTATGTCTGCCAGACACTCTTTTCCTTCCAGCTTGTCATCAATGACAAGCAGTTATGGCTGCCTTAGTAAATGAGCATGGGATAGAGCAAGGGTTCACCACAGTTGTTTTAATAACATATCACTTCTTGTTTTACCTGTTACCAAAGGTGTTACCAAAAGCTGAAGATCCCTTCCAGAGATTACAAAAAGATATGCCCGAGTCAGGATCTTACAAGTATTCATTTTGTCTGTATGGACATGTTTTCTGGATGTCCAGAGGCAAATGCTACTGCAAAGGCCACAATAAAAAAGTGTTATCAGATGTAGTTTGTAAGTACAGAGTGCCAGAATCTACAGAGAGTAACAGAGTAAATCATTTTTATAGGAGCGCCCTTACTAGAAGTTTTGAGGTTTTATTTTTACACCCCCTACTGTCTATGTAGCAGAAAAAGTAGAGTAAGAAACTAGAAAACTATTGCCTGAATGTTTTCTTATATTTTATTATGCCCCTAAGGGGGTATTGGACTCTCTCCCTATTTTGTTTGGGAATGTGTTACTCACTTGTTTATATTTTGTCTCAGCAGCTGAAGTCCTCCATTCGGATCTCACAGAGAGAATGTTGCTGATCTTAAAAGGTTTATGACAAACTCATTTATGTGTTTTCTCCCCAATTCCAGATCCTAACAGTTTGTAAGGATCTGAAACTAAAGCCAGGTGACATTGATATATAAGGAAATGTTTGGAGACTCAATACAGCATCTATTTCATGTACAGTTGTGCAAAACTTTAAGGGAAAGTCACCTGGATCCACACCAGACACTGCAAAAATGACTAAATTAAAGAAATCTGTGTTTTATTTGTTTACCTCTTGCAATCAAAGTCTAGGGTACCATTTATTCAAAACTTTAATTGTATATATATACATAATGTGATTTGGTTTTGTACATCTTCTATTTTATGTAGAATTGTCTGTGTTTACATATGCTGATAAGCCAGCATGCCAACAATTAAGCTAGAAGGCCATTCTGGCCACAGGAGTGTACAGCCAGTACTCTGTAAATATATCTTATCAATCATTTGTTTTTCACAATTAAAAGTCATTTTGTGATGAAAAAGCTGCTCAGCTATTATTTTCTCCACAATGGAGTTTTTCCTCTTTAGCCAGCACTACCTTCACCTAAACGTGTGGTGGTTCCAGGTTAAAGGTAATAGCAGGTATGGTTAGCGATCAAAATATTGATCAAAAGAGAGGAGATTGTAAAGGAAATTTGTAAGTTCTGTATATAATTGTATTCTATTTTGTATGTATTGCACACCGCCCTCACTGTGCACATGGCACTAATAATGTTTTCATTAAATGTTTGCATTCTTTCGAGTCCTGATTTGAATCAGTCTGCCTATGTTACGCCCCTAGTTACCATAAACATACAATTGTAATATTAATGTGATACCTACTTAATCATGTGTAAAAAACCTTCAATTGCGTCATGATAAAGCAGAACAGTTATTTTGAAAGATGCTGAGTGTCTGCATGTTGAAAGCATGTGGCCTGGTATGGTTCACCCAGGCTGCATGCTTGGGTAAGGGTCTACTGTGTAATTTGAGGGGACCTCATTCCTATTTTCTTGTTGTTTTGTTTGTGGGATACCTCTTAAAATCTATACCAGACCTAATAGGCTTGGTATAAATTTTAGAGGGGACTCCACACAATTTTTTTACACAATCCCCACTGTTTGTTTCCAATATAAAGGGATATAAAGATGTCAGTAGAAAATCACTGCTTGAAAGCTGAACGTGCCAGACAGGGATGAGTCACTGGTTTTTAGAACGTTGATGGGTGCAGGCTACCTACCAACCAGGAGGAAGCTTTTACATTTAGCAGTGATGATAATACCAATTCTTAATGCTTCACTTCACAATGCAGCTGGAAGTGTACTAGGCTGAACACACATTTGTTCAGCCATTTGCACAGAAACCTCCATAGAGTGTACACAGTTCTGAGGTCGCTGTCATATTATTTTGCCTGGCGGTTGAATATTATTAGCTTAACCGCTTGCCGACCAGTCAACATCAATATATTGCGGCAGGTCAACACATTCTCGCTAACCATCGTAGCTGTATGTCAGCCCTTTAAGCGGGGATAGCAGGTGCACGCGCGCTCGCTGCACTGCCATAAATCTTTCCCCTATTTTGTAGACTTTATAACTTTTGCGCAAACCAATCAATATACGCTTATTGTGATTATTATTACCAAAAATATGTAGAAGAATACATATCGGCCTAAACTGAGGAAAAAAATTTTCTTTTAAAAAAAAAATTGAAGATATTTAATATAGCAAAAAGTACAAAATATTGTATTTTTTTCAAAATTGACGCTTTTTTTTGTTTACAGCACAAAAAATAAAAAAGAGATGATCAAATACCACCAAAAGAAAGCTCTATTTGTGGGAAAAAAAGGACGTCAATTTTGTTTGGGTACAGCGTCGCACGACCGCGCACTTAAAGCGACGCAGTGCCATATCGCAAAAAGTGGCCTCCTCATTGAGCAGCCAAATCTTCCTTGGCTGAAGTGGTTAAAGTGCTAGATTATTTTCTCTATTGGTGAATGTTAAGTCCGATAGTTAAATGTTCTTATGACTATTTTTCTCTTTGGGTTGAATGTTAGGAATGTTACATTCACCCGGCAAAAAGCTACAAAGAAACTATTACACACTAATATTAGAAACAGTATGGGTATTATTTTTTACATTTGTGCACATGAAGAGAGATTTGCTAAGCAAATTTAATATAAATATACCACTTAGTGTTAATTTAAACATAACAAATTCAAAAAATATATATACATGTACTTCTTTTTTACAGTTGAACTATTTTTTCAAAAGCTAACACTGGTCATTCTTTATATCATTTGTTTATAGATAAAATAATTAAATATTTTTTGCAAGATGATATTGCCATAAGAATGTACAACATAAATGTGCATTTTACTCCATTGGCATGGAAGTCCAAAAACTGCCAGAGTGCTATAAAATAAAGAAGAAGTTGTAAAACGAAAAAAAAAAAAAAGAAGAGAGAGCCCAGTCATATGATCTGCCAAAGTCACCTGACTGGTTTCTTCACATTGCTTTTTTTTTTTTTTTTTTTTGCATTAGGCAAAAATTACACTGTTTGCAGGCTCAATAACCCTGCCTGTATTTTATGGATGAGGGACAGTATTGAGCAATACTGTGGAGTATAATAAATTGTGAATACAGATGCTGACTCTCCATTTTAAATCAGCCCCATGATGTACTAAGATTAGTTATTGTCATTGTTGTTATAACTTGACCAACAGCAGTAATAATGTTACTACCATTATTTTATATATGGATCTGAGAATAGTCAACTTGTAGTTAATTAAGCATACACTTGCAAATGATGTGATGCTACGGTATCCCTTAGTGCTTAATACAAATGTCATTATTGTTAGGAAAAAGTTAGTTTGAGAGATGGCATTTTCTCTTATGCACATTATGAAGTAACATTTTAAGTTTCATAAGCCTTGGTATTCAAAAGTTTAAAATCCCCATAAACTTGTGGTAACCAGAAGGTCTGTTTAAGCACTCTTCAATCCTCACTCTACTGCCAAGACTGAAACTGCTGTAAATAAATTGCATTACTGGCTGAGCTTTTCTGATTTTTATGAGTTAGAGGTTACCCAAGTTAAATAGTATCCAATTATATAAAACTGTTTTTTATTTTTCCACAGCTCCTAGGTTTTTGTACATGTATAGAAGAAAGATTGTTTCATGTATTACTTTGCAATAGTGTATTGTATATTATGCATTATTGTGTATTAAAAATAGTAAATTGCATGGCGGAACCATTGCTAAGGAATATGTGTTCCTATAGCTAATTGATTGTTTTGAACATAAAGTTGCAAAGGTAGCTTTGGTATGCACCTGCTATTACAAGTGCTCCAAATCTAACCATATACATTTTTAAATGGTCATTAAATTGCTAGATTTGGCAGATGATGGACATGAGCATATACTTTTTCTGGATTACTTTACTTGTGGGTGAATAGAAGTTCACTTTATAAATTGTTTTTAGTCCACCACATTTCTAAATCTTTGTCTCAGTGCTGTTACAAATACCAGGGGCAGATTGAAATACTGTAGGCTTCCAATCTATATGGAAAGTACTGTTACTTTTTTAGATTTTGTTTTCTTTCCATAGTAGTTCAATGTATTTTTCTGTTAAAATGTTATCAGTATATTTTCATCTTGTCATGTTTTGATTGTAATGTGGCCTGAAATTCTACTGAGTTTATGTTTCAGTCATTTAATCAAAGAATATGACCTTTATAGCTTACTTTTGCAAGCCATAAGAGAGTAATTGCTACTGCCAATTAGCAGTAAATACCCCTGGTATTTAAAGAATTGCAGTTTTTTAAAGAATGAAGCATATATCATAAACAATTAGCTGTGGGTTTTTTTTGTTTGTTTTTATTTATTTTTTTCATTAAAAACATGGTTTCAATCTATCAGTTAATTTAATTGTTTTTTGTTTTTTTTCGTTTTTTGTTTTTTTTTGATCTTATGAATTTCCAAAATGATCTAGTAAAACACTACATGTTGTGAAGACTATAAATATGTGTTTTTGATGGAATTAGCTTTTATCTTTTAAAACATACATCCAGTTGCAGTTAAGTTCAGCTGCTAAGCATTGAAAGGAAACAATAGGATATTCCTAATGAGTACATATTTTAAATAAATATTTTAATTTTTACCTTTTCCTACTACCTTGACATTTTAACCGACTATTTCTGGCATTTTGGGTCACTTTTTATATAGAGATTTTTCAATTAGCATACACAGGAAGTTAGTGACTCAGTGCAGTAACTTTGTCTCTCTAAACAACTATTAAGATAAGATATCAAGCACATGGAATCAATTTGCAGTGAGTTAACCAGTTCTTAGCATTTTTTTTCCCATAAAAGTTATTATTGCAAACAAGGTGTTGATACATAGTTTTTATACAAACAGAAGGTGATTGAACAACATGTACATATACATACTTGGAATGACCTTACTCGCGAAACAAAGCGGAGCAAATATGCTAATCAAAAGAGCTAGAAGTCCCCTCTGTCATCTGGAATCTGTGACTGGACAAAAGGATGATGGCCACTCTGGTCATAGCTCATTGAATATGGTACTAATTGCAGAAGTGGCACATATGTATATATACACATATATGTATATATATATCTGTCTGTTTGTATTTGAGCAGATAGGGAGGTTTAAAATTAAAATGGAATAAAGCTGTGTAGGGGCTGTCTAGTTGGTGTGGGGAGTAAGGGGAATGGTCAGTCACCTGGGCTAAAATAATCATAAGGATAATTAAGTGGATTGTCGTCGCCTGGGCGGGTGGGGTAGAGGCAGGAAGGGGGGGTATCAAGGGGAGGGGGACAGAGGTGAAGAGCAAGAAAAGAGAAGGAGGGGCGGAGAGGGGGTTCTGAGGATGTTGCCTCCCCAGTCCCCACCGAGCGCTGAGGATATGAATGATCCCGTGAGGGGACCCCCGTCTAGGGGAGTCCCCCCACGGGATCTGCTTTAGGGTGAGAGTGGAATATTCTGTGTGTCAGGTTGACAGGGTGATCTTCAAGCGATAGCTAGCCGGGGTACTTCAGTCAGCTGTTGGGGGGTTTGGGAGGGTTTAGAGCCATAATGGAGGTATTTCTCTCTGTGGTACAGAAGTGGTTCCAGCAGGCCCAAATCCGAGAGAATTTCGATGGGTAATCACGTGCAATGTGGATTAGTTCCTCCATTTCAGATATTTTTCCCAGGCGGGTAAGCCATTCGGATATAGTTGGGGCGTTGGGTGAGCCCCAGTGAGCTGAGATGCAAAGTTTAGCTGCATTGATCATATGTATCCCCAAAGATTTCCTGTATGAATGGGCTGATGTGGAGGAGTGGTGAAGAATAAGCCTAGCTGGAGTGTACTCCAGAGGGTATGTGGTAACTTGAGAGGTGATGTTGTGTACCTGTGTCCAGAAAGTCTGAAGTAGTGGGCAAGACCACCAAACATGTAAGAGTGTACCTGTTTCAGTTGAGAGTCTCCAACATTTGTCTGATGTATCTGGAATTAAATTTGTGAAGCAATTCCGGTGTTCAGTACCAGTGTGAGAGGGTTTTGTAGTTATTCTCTTGTGTTGTGACATTAAGTGAGCCTTTATGTGCTATTGTAAAAATGCGTTCCCAGTTCTCCTCAGATAGGTATATTTGTAATTCTCTTTCCCATGCCTGGGAAGCTTTCCCATCCTTAATGGAAACAGATGCAAAGAGCATGGAATAATTATTGGAGATCATGTGTTGCTGCGGTGTAGATTGAGAGCAGAGGATTTCGAATGCAGTTAGGTCTCGAGATACGGATGAGCCTCGGTTAATTGTTTTAAGGAAGTGGCGGATCTGGAAATAAGTCCAGGAGGAGGTCGTTATCTGTGTTTATTGGGAGTGAATTACGGTCTAGAAAATTACCATCCTGAAAGAAGTGATGGGCTAGTTAGTATGTCCTTGTGTGGCCATATACCTATCAGGAAGTTGCTGGACATCCCAGGGGCAAAGGCCAGATTAAGTCTAATGCCCCGTACACACGGTCGGATTTTCCGATGGAAAATGTCCGATCGGAGCGTGTTGTCGGAAATTCCGACCGTGTGTGGGCTCCATCGGACATTTTCCATCGGATTTTCCGACACACAAAGTTGGAGAGCAGGAGATAAAATTTTCCGACAACAAAATTCGTTGTCAGAAATTCCGATCGTGTGTACACAAATCTGACGGACAAAGTGCCACGCATGCTCAGAATAAATAAAGAGATGAAAGCTATTGGCCACTGCCCCGTTTATAGTCCCGACGTACGTGTTTTACGTCACCGCGTTTAGAACGATCGGATTTTCCGACAACTTTGTGCGACCGTGTGTAGACAAAACAAGTTTGAGCCAACATCCGTCGGAAAAAACCTAGGATTTTGTTGTCGGAATGTCCGAACAAAGTCCGACCGTGTGTACGCCCTATTATAGGTGTGAGGGGCTCCGGATTAGAGGAAAGTTGGAATTTCTTGCATACCACTCTAAAGCTACTCAAGGTGGTTTCTATAAGGGGATGATCTTTTAAGATTCCAGGGATGTGGCAAGGGAGGATCCAAGGGGTAGTTTTAATTGGTAGATGCGAAAAGGAGTTCTCTAGACTCACCCAGTCTTTGATCGCCACGTGTACTGTCCAGTCAACTATTCTTCCCAGGTGGCAAGCCCGGGAGTAATTTTGAAGGTCTGGGAGATCAATACCCCCTTTTTAGTTTTGGGCTTGGAGAGTTGGGCAAAACGTATCCTTGGGCGTTTGTGTTTCCATAAAAAGTTTAGAGACAGCCATTTAACTATCTGGAAAAACGCTGAGGGAAGCCTGATAGGAATTGTTTGCAGTAAATACAGGATACAGGGGAAGGATGTTCATCTTCAGAATGGCCGCGCGTCCAAACCAAAAGAAATGGGGTTTAACCCATTTGCGCAGATCGTCTGAGATGGTGCGAATCAGTGGTGTGAAGTTTCTTGTGTAGAGGTGCGATAGAAGCGTGGTTAATTGGATTCCCAGATATGTGATGGCATCTTGTTTCCACACGAAAGGGAAGTTGCTTTGGCATAGCATGACTAGGTTTTTCGGGAGGGATATGTTGAGAGCATCGGATTTCGAAAAATTAATCTTTAAGTTGGATATACGCCAGAATAAGTTAAAATCTTTTAGCAGATTGGGAATCGAGGTTAGTGGGTCACTTAAGAATAGCAAGATATCATTGGTGAAAGCCGCTAGCTTGTAAGTGTGTCCTGCTATGGGTAAGCCCTCTATGTTTTCGTTTGATCGCAAGCAACGGAGGAGGGGTTCTAAAGTTAGAACAAAAAGGATTGGGGATAATGGGCATGCCTCCTTGCCTCATTCCATTCCGGAGGGAGAAGGCGTCCGACAGGTGGCCGTTGACTCTGACCCATGCCATTGGTGTAGTGTATAGAGACATAATAAAGTTGAGCATTCGATTTTGTAGTCCTAGGTGGTGTAAGACCGCCCCCAGGTATTCCCAAGCCAACCTGTCAAACACCTTCTCCGCATCCAGTGACAGAAAGAAGCCCTTTTGTTTCTGGGTGGAAAGCTAATGGTGTAGATTGTTTGCTTTAATGGTGTTGTCCCTGGATTTCCTGACAGGGACAAATCCTACTTGGTCTTTCTCTATAATTAAAGTTAGGAGGGGTAGGAGGTGGTTCGCTAAAATTTTTGCAAATAATTTAAGATCTACATTAAGTAGGAAAATTGGTCTGTAGCTGGCAACTGATGTGGCGTCTTTCGCCTCTTTTGGTATGACCGTGATATGCGCCTCTAGTAGTCCGTGGAAAGGTATGGTCGTTGAGGTGAGGGAGTTGAAAGCTTTTAGGAACGGGGCTGAAAGGGTGTCTAAAAATGTTTTGAAATATTGTGCCGAAAGGCCGTCTGGGCCAGGACTCTTGCCCGCTTTTAGTTGTTTAATCGCTCTCTTGAGTTCCTCCTCAGATATGGGGTTGTCTAGCTCGAGGGCGTCTTCCCTGGGTATTGGTTTGCGGCTGAACTTCTTTAAAAAATCCATAATAAGGGCTTTCCTTGGATTTTCGCCTATAGGAGCTTAGGGTTGGTGGGGTAGGTTGTAGAGTTCCGTATAAAAGCGCTCAAACTGAGACGCTATGTCAGCAGAAGCCGAATATGACTTCCCTAGGGAGTCTTTAATAATGTGGACGTTGATGTTAGCTCTCTTAGTTTGGATATCTCTGGCGAGTAATGTCCTGCACTTGTTCCCCTGTTCATAAAAGAGTTTTTGATTTAGTGTAAATTTGCGTCAGGTTTTGCAATCGAGTGTTTCTAGAAGTAGCTTCCTAGTTTGCGTAAGTTCGATGTAGGTGTCTTGTGCTTGCGACTGTTTATGGGCTAGTTCTAGTCTCTCTCCTTATTTTGTTGGTTAGTTCTAGTACTGCTGTCTGTTGTGCTTTTTTACGGTTAGCTTTAAGTGACAAAAATTGCCCTCGGATGACACACTTGTGTGCCTCCCAGAGGGTAAGAGGTGCTGTCTCGGGGTTGTCATTCTCCTGGAAGTAGTTAGATAAGCAGTTGCGGATGAGGTTAATATCACTTTCTGATGTGAGGAGTGAAGAATCCAGTCGCCAGACCATATTCGTGACCATATTTCTTTCTGGGAGTGTTAGGGAGAGGGTGATCGGGTGGTGATCTGAGAAGAGTAAAGGCTCAAGGGTGGCGGATTTTAAGAAGGGGAGGTCTTTTTTGGAGAGAAAGAGGTAATCCAATCTTGAGTACTTATTATGGGGTGCAGAGAAGGTGTAGTCTTTCTCATTTGGGTGTAAGGTGCGCCATGTATCGTGTATGAGGAGATCCTGTATCTGTGTTTTAATTTGTCTTAGTGCTCTATAAGGCAGGGTTGTGGATCCAGATGATGAGTCTAGGAGGGGTTGTAATGTCACATTAAAATTGCCCCCAAGGATTGTAATCCTGATTGGAAGCCAGCAAGGATGGTTGCAATAGATCTAAAGAAGTTGACCTGAGCAGTGTTGGGGCTATATATATTAGCTAAAGTGACCGTCCGATTGTGTATGTTGCCCTTTAAGAATAGGTAGCGGCCCTCTGGGTCTATAAGGGAGTTTGTCAGTTGCCAGTGAAGGTTTTTAGAGAGCAAAATATCCCTTCATTTTGGCTAACGAGTTGGTAGCATGGAAGCATGTTGGGTACGTACGGTTTGCGAGTTTAGGGATGTTGTTCGTGCGAAAGTGGGTTACTTGTCGAAACACCACATCCACCTTTAATTTAGACATCATGTTTAAAATTTGACTTCGCTTCTCGGGGATGCTTTAACGTTTTGAGAAACCACTTTGGTATGTTGCATATTAGAGTTTGGGGTGTCTATTGTGTTTCGGCTTTAAAGGGTTAAAGGATTAGGCGCGTGGTAGGTCTGCCTTCTTTTTAAAAAAAAAAAACCTGGCTGGTGTGTAAGGGTGGAACCTGTAGGGGATTGGTAGCCCTTGAGAATTTCTTAGATGTTAGGGTGAGGAACGCTGCGGCGGAGACCAGAGGAGGCGAGACCCAGGGAGAAAGAAAAAGGGGGAGGGTGATGAGGAAAGGAGTAGGGAACAGGGATGGGACTGAGAGAGAGAAAGAAGGGGGTTGATAGGGTGGGGGTTGTTTTTGAGGAAGAAGGTGTAGTAACCGGAGGTATGTGTAGTCTAGCAACCTTACCCTGGAGGAGGATGTAAGGTCCGGTATGGGTCAACAGTGGCAGTCACGATCCCATTGTATGAAGGAGTGGAAAGTGTCCGAGTATAGGTCTATATAGCGTCTAGTCCATAGTAGGTCATCAAAGGTCATTTTACTTTGTGGAGTGGGAGCCTGCTTTTGGTAAAAGAGAGAAATATTAGGCAAAAGTAATTCAGGATTTCCGACCAGTGTCGTATTATAACAAACAGTCAACCATATAAACAGCATAAATCGTACGCTTTAGGCTATGTACAGAGGAAATAATGATGAAGTTCTTGGGGAGATAACAGTCGCAAGAGCAAGTAGTTCGGAATAAGGAGAACTGTATAACTATGCAACGGGTAAACATCTCTTAATCGGTCGGACACATTGCCGTAGTATATCTTATCTTTAATAGGTGAGGCTAGTATTGTGCTCTAAGGATTTATGAAGGCACTAAAAATGTGAGGGGGAGCATGTTCTTAAAGGCATGCTCGCAGCAATCTGGAGAGATCCGGTTTTGGGGAGGGGGAATGAGGAATCAGTGAAATATGTGTATATGAATTATACAGAGATTGGACAATTGGGGGGTTAAGACGATATCTTCCCTCATATATTCGTGCTTTCTAATGGCGGCCATAAGCTGCGTAAACTGTAACTCATCAGTAATTTAGTAATTAAGTACCTGTGTAGCGACCTGCAAGAAAACAATGGTTAGGATTTACCTCGGTAGAGTTAGCCCAAGGATTATTAGAATAATAGTATATATCCACCATTTGGAGGGTCGTCCCACATGGAGACTTTTAATGTGGGTACATTGTATGTTGGGGTGGTGCCCAGAGAGAGGGGTAGTCTCCATGGGGGACGCCCCCTCTTTATAGGCATATGCAGTATGTAAAAATATCTTGAGAGAAGGGAGTTGCAATAATTAAAAAAAAAAAAACAGCAAATGCAAAAAGAAACAAATTGTAATGCAGTGGTTGTAAATCTTGTGTGTACCCTTATCATGCATTCGTTCCATACTGGTGGTACACTTCCTTTAGACCTGATTAAAAACCTGGGTGTGGGGGGGAGGGGAGGGGAAGAAGGGGGGGAAGTGGGTCGGGAGTGGGAGGGAGGGGGGAGAGGATAAAAAAAAGGGTGGGTGGGGAGTAAGGGGACCCAGGAGGTGTTGATTGCAATAGAGGAGAGTCAAGCTAGGGTTGGAGGAAATCTGTCCCAGGTTGTCATCCAAAAGCCGATTTCAGGTTACGGATGGGAAAAGGGCATAACTGTATTGTGGGGGAGCCAGTTACTCATTCACTTGCTGTTTCATTTGTGTTTGACTCAGCTAGTTGGCGCATATTAGGGGTAGGATACGTCAGGTTCTGTGGGAGTCTGTGGAGGAGGATCAGTTATCCAGAAGGGTGATTTCGTTGATAAGCCTTTATGTTGGGAGAGTGTATGTGGTCCTTAGAAAGTATTACAATTTTAGGAAAGGAACAATGTCTATCCAGGTATGGGCGGGTGAGTCTGTGCGGTCCTCTGGGTAGGCCATTTCAGGTCAGGTTTGAGATGAGGGCAAGCTTGTTGAACTGCCATGGTTGTGGGTTTATAGGGATGTCATTGAGACCTGTCTGGCCTGGCCCGCCTGTGAGCGGGGGAAGCTGTTGGGCTGTGGTGGTCTCTATCCCTCTGATCCCTTTCAGGAAGTGGTCTCGGGGAGGTTGATCTGCGCATTCTGATGTGAAAATCATCTCTTACTGGTATGGCATCCATAGAGCTGGTTCTCTGGAGATGGGGGGTACGGAAGGCTCTGTACCAATCTGAAAGCTCAATGAGTGGTATTTGTAGTGTGTTGAAGAACCCACTGAGGTCTTCTGGAACTTTCAGATAAGCAGTGCGTCCCGCCGCTGATGCAGATAGGCAAAAGGGGAATTTCCAGCGGTACTGGATCCCTTTGTGGCGAAGTAGATCAAGTAGCAGGCGCAGGTCTCGTCTGTTTTGGAAGGTTATGGGAGACAGGTCCTGGAATATCTTGATCTCTGCTCCCTGGCATAGCAAACTGCGGCGCTCCCTAGCTCTTCTCAGGATATCTTCCTTTAATCTGAAATTCACTAGGCAGCATATCACATCCCTGGGGGGATCCGTGTCTCTGCCTCTGGGTTTGAGAGCTCTGTGTAGTCTGTGTGTCTCGCATTCAATGGGGGTCTCAGGGGGTCTGCCTAGCAGATCGTTGAAGAATCAGTAATTCACATTTACCATCATGACAATGGTATAACAATGTAGTGCCTATAAAGTGCCTTACACCTTAGTACCTTCAGGAGTGGAAGCAAAGTTTGGATATGATTAACTAGTGATCTCATAAATTGGTCTAGTTGATGATACTGATTTTAGATAGAAGAGAGTCATGGACGTCAAAGAGCATTGTGGAATTGCGGTTGTCCTATGGTGGTAGAAAAGTAGAGGGGTCAGAAACGTTGAATATTTACGCCATCTCTTGAAGAAGCTTGAAGTAGAACAAAAGTTTAGTGTAATGGTGTCCAATCTCTCCAAGTAAAAGAGTGATGTCATTGCTTTTTTAACCGCCAGCAGATTGGGTGGTGTCGATGTGATCCAGTGAGACATAATAGTTCTGTGGGCAACCTAAAGACATAAATGAGCCCATTGTGGAACATTTAGTAGGCCTATTGCTGATGAAGAGGATGATGGTGGCGTGTAACCGAACAGGCATAGAAGATAGTCTTTCGGTATCTGCATTTTATTGATTTTGCTGATGAAGGCCATCACAGAATTCCAGTAGGTAGTGATAGCTGTGCATTCCCAGAGATGGTGGAGCAGTGTGGGGCGAGGTAGGGAGCACCAGGGGCATTGCGCTTGGGTTTTGTCTGCCTTGTTGAAGCAGAATGGGTAGTAAGCCTTGTGATTGATCTTAAATTGTGTTTCACGCAATGTTTCTGAGGCAGTAAGTTTGCGGATATGACTATATCCCTCAAGGATTTTTTCAAGCAGATCGTTGTCATCCATTATGTTAGACCATTTTTGGAATGGTTTGAGATGGTATTTTTGTGATTGGTGTTGGATGAGGTAGGAGTAGATACTGGAGATGGAATAGTCATCTCTCTGAAGTACAGTGTCGATGAAGGACATTTGAAGGGGATCGGACTTAGGTCCGCAGCAAGACCTTAGATAGTCAGTGAGTTGATGGTAAAAAAAAGACATGTGTCAGTGGCAATGTGAAGGTTTGGAAAGGTTTAAATTCATGGTTGTCATGGTACATTGAGGGTATTCTCGTGAGGCCCTTGGCTTGCCGTTGACTAAAAGCTTTGTGCAGAGTGGATGGGAGAAACATAGGGTTCCCTTGGATTGGTAGGTGTCGTGAGATACTAGAAGGTAGTCCCAGTAATTTCCTGACCTCTCTCAAGGCGATGACTGTATCCCTGAAGAGTACACTTGTCTTGAAGTGAGCTGGCAGAGTATTAGGATTAGAGTGAAGGATAGCTGAAAGGGCATATGGGGAGGCCATAGCACCTTCGAGTACAGTATTGGAGTATTTAGACTTTCCAGCCAGGCAATCTAGGCCCTGTCTAAGTAGGCATGAGAGGTTATAAAAACATATATTGGGTAGTCCTGCCCTGCCTTCACCCTTTGGGAGACATCGTTTTTGTGGCGCAATGCGTGTTTTTTTGCAAGACCATAGAAAGGCAGTTAACGCTCTCTAGATTTTTTTGTACATCAGAGTGTCTCAGTAAAAGAGGTATGGTCTGCAAATGACACCATTTTAAAAAGGTGGCATCTCCCAAAGAGCGAGAGAGGGAGGGCCACCCAAGCTTCCAACTCCTTCACAATTTTTGTTATTAAGGGGGGAAAGTTGAGTAGATATAGAGAGGAGGGCTCACGTCATATACGAATACCCAGGTATGTGATATGTTGGGTTGCCAGGGCAAGTGGAGATAAATGTCCCCATTTAATAGATAAGCGTGGGTGGAGTGCTATAATTTCGCTTTTGTCAAAATTTATTCAAAAGCCAGAGCATAGTCGGAAGGCCGCAAAAAGTTCTTGGAGTCTGTCGAAGTCGGATCGGGGGTTGGTAGAGAATAGCAGTATGTAGTCCGCGAACAGAGCGGAATGGAGAATTTGCCTACCCAAGGTGATGCCACTAACCCCGTTAGGGGAATTGAATATTCTTGATAGGGGTTCAATTGCAAAGTTGAACAGAAAAGGGGATAGGGGGCATCCCTGCCTCGTTCCCTTTGCTAAGGGGATTGTGTCAGAGACAAAGTCGGGGGTAACAAGGCGCGCAGTTGGTGAAGCATACATTTTTATCAAAAATCGCATAATTTTCCTGGATAGTTCTGAAATTTCCTTTAAGAACTAAAATATTGATGTCTTCTATAGTGTGGTCCTGTTGTGAGAAGTGATGTCCCACAGATGTGCAGATGTGCAGAATCTGCCTTATGTTCCTTGATGGTATGTCTGTACAAATTCATCCTCGTTTGCAACTGTATGTTAGTGCAAATAAAAAAAGTATCACGGACAGTACTCAATTGTCTCTGTCGCAAGTGCACTAATACAGTTACAATCACCTCAAGCATTTACTAGTAGACAATGTTTACTTCACTTCATTCAGTTTAGTAAATAAGATTAAACTGTGAAACAGAGCAGTGATGTAGCGCCACAAAGCAGGAAACAGTGGGGAAACCTAGTTGCCTCTATGTACATTTCATTTTAAACAGTTTCTTTGGAACAAGCTGGCCCAAATAAACTTTTTCTTGTACTAATAGATGCACCCATTGCCAGTACTACAGTATATAAACTGTATGTAGCAATAACTACATACAGTATACAGCTCTATGTTCCAGTAGTGGTACATAGACTTTATATCTGCTGCCGGAACAAAATCATGTCATGCTGAGCACTGCTCAGTCATTCACAGGAAGCCTTACATTTTTATGAATGAATAAAAAAAATCAGTTTATACAGTTTATACAATGCTGATAGCGGGCACATCTATTAGTAAAGGAAATCATTTGTTTGGGCCAGCTTGGCCCAAATTATTTATTTAAAGTTAAACTTAAGCTCTCTGATATATCCTCCTATGCTCGCGACATGATTAAGAACATTGAACTGTTCATAAACCGTATTTATAGGCTTCCCAAACCATCATTCCTATCTTAAACAGTACCCAGAGATGTTATTCTCTGAATATCACTTAAAGTAGCAGCTTATACAAAAAATGAGAGCGTCGGAAACCTTACCAGATCCCTACAGCCAGCTGCAAATATTTGCAGACCTTTCCCAACACATCCTAAGTCGTCGCAGGCAACTCAATACAATTACCAAGGCGCTGCTCAACCACAACATCCAATACTAATGGATAGCACTGGCCAAAATGTCCCTCACCTACAATGGAATTAAACACATGGTATCTTCGATCCAAGAAGGCCTACATCTCCTGCAGGAATGGAACATCATTCCCGACCCATCTACTGCCACAACTATGGATCAGGGCAGCGGGGAGAACCAACAAGCCCATCCATTACCTCAAAGACTCAAAAAACATCGCTTTCACCAAATAGCAGCAGGAATGTCTGATCCAAGGCAGTCCTGTGCTGTGCAAACCCACACTCGGTCTTCAGAGCTTTTTACCCCACTTTTGCCTTTCATGGCACTGGTTACGCCTGTTCCCTGGAAGCATTTTCTGGGCATTGACCTAGTTTATTGCTTGTTTGCTTTCTTTTTTTGTCTCTGTAGCTTATCAGTACTACTTACACCTGGTTGCCGAACATAGCATTTTGATTCTTTTCTTACGAATGGTTACCGTTTACTATATGGTTTTATATCAACATCCAAAGTACCCCATCCGGAGGGGCTTGCTATATTGCTCTGGTAGCAAGAACACAAACGCATTTCAAGTCATTTCCAGAATTACTCCCACATGACCATCAAGATCTGGTTTCTCAACATCAACGGTCTCAATCATCCAGCTAAGAGATCATCCCTATGGTAACTGGCTATGAAAACCAGTTGCGGCATTTTTTGTGTACAAGAAACCCACGTCTGCGCTTCTAATCCTCCCCCCTGCACTAACCAGAACTATACCAACATCTACACGGCTATTGCCTCAACTAAAAAGAGAAGCGTCCTGACCGCTATAAAGATGTCCCTCTCCTTTTAACTGCAATCCTGCATCAAATATCCAGACGAGCGTTACCTTATCCTGGTATGCTCTCTCAATAACGCTGGAAAGTTCTCACTGTTCAGTAAGGTGTAGTTGCGTGTGGAGATTTCAATATCATACCTGACACCCACATTGTCTCTACGTCTCTTCTAAAAAGATGTAGGCCCGCTTTAAAGCCGCTTATCTCTACCCTTTGCCTCTTCGATGTATGAAGATGCCAGAATGCGGATTACATTTTTCTCACCTTGCCATAAATCTTATTCCCTCATATACCTTTTTTGTTAGACAAATGAACTCTACAGAAAGTCTCATCTTCATCCATTTTTCCCACCACCTGGTTGGACCATTCCCCAATTTGCATCGACATTGAGGATACTCCTAGAGCATCTCCCACTTTCTTGTGGAGGATTCTTCAATCTGACCTTTATTTAAACTCCCTACGCCACATCTGGAGGACTTCTTCAAGTGCAACACAGACTCTTCACTCAAATGGGGGCCTGGGACAAGAGGCTAAGGAAGGAGCACATTGACAATCTCTTAGCTGATATGCAGACCGCAGACTGCCTTAATAAACAGCGCCCAATCACTTAGATCATGGCTTGAATTACAGTCCCTCCTTTTAGAAAATGTTGACAAAACTCAGAAATGCTTTAAAATGCAATTCTGTGCTTGTGGCAACAGGGCATGTAAATTGCTAGTCAAATTAAAGGGGTCCATACCAAAACTTGTATTCCCTTCATCTACCACCCTATCACTAAACAAAATCTAACCTGCAGGCTATCGCAAATGTCTTTAGTACCTACTACGATAACCTTTATAACTTGAAAACGTCCCTAGGGGCACATGCGCGGCGCAATGCGGAAAAGACGCGAGTAGCCACAGCTCTGTCTGACCCGGCCAGTGCAGGCTGAACAACCAGAGCCAAACAAACCCTACGCCGCTGAAAACAACACATACCCCTCGGGGAACCCTCCGTGCATGCCAGCGAGAAAAAACGGCACTTTGGCCGCTCGCAACATAACCTTACCCACTATCTTCTTGACGCTGCTGACAAACAGGCCAGGAGGATGTCCCAAGATGGCGCTGGCGCCAGCACACACGCGGCCGCAACTAAACAGCTTTCTAATCCATCCATCCCTCCACTCAATAACGGGAACTGTGAGTACTCACCCCCTTTAACTAAAGCTGATTTAGACGCCAGCCTTACTACTATTTTTGAGAAACTGGTAAATAAAATAGAGAGTGAAGTGCATAAAGCTACCACGGCCCTATCCCAGGAGATTGCTAACATAGGAAGCCGTACAGACATTTTAGAAATCAAACATGATGAACTCTCGCTTGCTCATAATGATTTAAGAAAAGATTACAAATCATTGGCTGACAGCTTCGCCTTTATGCAAGCACAAGTGGAAGATTTGGATAATAGAAACAGATGCCACAACATCAGATTGCGTGGCGTCCCTGAATCAGTCACAGATCTTATGCAAGCAGTCTCCTACCAGATAAACCATTGTCAGCATTTACTTGCGACTGCATACACAGAGCTCTACGCCCCAAACCCCCACCAGATAAACCACGCAGAGATATCATCATGTGCATGAAATATTTTCTGATAAAGGAAGAAATCATGCGTGCATCAAGAAACTCCCCAAACATTGCTTCGAAGGCAAAAGGCTACAAATCTATCCTGACATCTCTCCTGCCACCCTGGATAGGAGACGCAGGATGAAGGAAGTCACTAACATCCTACAAATAGCTCGGATAAAATATAGATGGGGATTCCCTTTCAAACTTACGATTCCACATAATGGCTCCACATACACGGTGTACAATGTAATCAAAGGAAAATAATTACTCGTTAAACTGGGCCTGCTGGAACCAGAACTCCCTAACCGTTTTCCTTCAACTCCAAGACCCTCCCCTATCTGGTCAACCCCGTCTTCTAGACGCAACACAATTGAACAAAGAAGATGGCGTCAACCATTCCAAAATCAAGCCACTTGAACACTTTATATAATCGCTGATCCTCTTTTCATATGGTTATATATGATGCCTTACCCCACATTGGCAGTACTGTTGCTTTGTCTATAAAAGATCTTCTTTGCCTACAACCCCATCCTTCATCTTGGACGGATCAACTTTATCATTGACTCTCACTACGACCTGCCATCTTTTGATCCATCCTCTACAAATGGAACTTGGGTCTCATCGAAAATATAAAAAATCTGAACAGAAGAAAAGAAGATCTCCACTCCCCCCACAACCCTCCCCCCCTCCCCCTCCCTCCCCCCCCCCACCCTCGCTCATTTTTCCCTACAAATTTCTGCTAAGTTATGTACCTCAGTTGGAAATTTGGTTTTGTGAGCGGTCATTGTGGCCTCTCTTTAATAGTGATATATTGATACCGCTACAGGAGGAGTAATATTTTCCTTGCACTCCCTCTTATAAAAGTTGAATGAAGCCAATTTTGTTGTTTCAATAATCCCCCTGGTTGGCATTTGAATGTTTTTGTTCCAGTTTACTCAAATAGCCTGTCACGTCCGTCGTCGCTGGTTTGACCCCCCTCCTGCCTATGCGGTTGACTGCGGCATCCTTAATTTTGGGGATGTTGCACCTAATTGCGTTCGCAGGATTAGGACATATTTGTCCTCTTGAATCTAGCTTAAATGTTAGTGACAAGATATTTCTTGTCCCACTGTTTATGTTATTTTACTTTGCAGTATTTACCAATTTTGCCTTTATTGTCAATACTATTCCTATATTGGAAAATGGAAGTTATGGTAAGATTTCACAGTTTCACGGGATAAAGCAATGTTGTATTCTTTTCTGTTACAATTATTCATGCTTAAAATATAGTATACATCTTAATTTTATATTTCTACAAATATGGTATAATGTGTCGCATTTATTTAAAATGCTAAACATCAAACCCCCCACATACAAATGTAAGCTTTTCTCCTGTACACCACCCTGTGGTTATATGATTGTCTTTTTTCATAAGCATTATCATCTACACACAACCAATGGTTCTTAAAGTCATATCTCATAATGTTCATGGTTTCAACTCACCTCACAAAAGGAAAAAAGCCTTTCAGCACTACAAGAGAATAGGCGCAGATGTTATCCTTATGCAGGAAACACATTTCTCCTCCTCTAATCACCCAAACTATTTTGACAAAACATACAATCAATTTTATTATACCACATTCCACAACAAAACTCGTGGTGTAGCTACTTTTATCTGCAACACAATTGTTTTTGACATACAAAATGTATATAAAGATTCAGATAGTCGCTATATCATCATCAAATGCCAGATAAATAACGTAAAGTAATAATAAATAATAAATAATAAATAACGTAACGTAAAGTAATTACTATAGCATCGATTTATGCCCCTAATGGATCTCAATCTACCTTCTTCCAGAGCTTTTTTGAGTCCCTGGACAGATATAGTTCTCCCCACTTAATCTTAGGAGGGGACTTTAACCTAACATCACATCCAGCCCTAGACAGAAGCAAAATATCCCCATCCACCAAAGCTTTCCCTAAATCTTTGAACCGATCCCTCAATAAATTTCAACTCATAGACTCTTGGAGAGCCCAACATATAGGTGTAAAGGTTTATACACATTACTCACACCGTCATGATGTCTATGCTAGACTAGACTACATATACTGTACCCCTATACTGTTAGCCAACTCCTCTAAAGCTATTATACACCCATGCCCCTGGTCCGACCATGACATCACCTCATTTGAAACCTCACACATAGGTCTTTCACCTTCCCCTTACAACTGGCGGCTAAATGACACAATCCTAACTGACGCCTCGTTGACACAATCTATTTCAACACAAATCAAGAACTATTTTACAGATAATGTCAACGAGGAAACCCCTCCCACTATGCTTTGGGTTGCTCATAAAGCGGTCCTAAGAGGCCATCTAATTAGTCTGGCTGCCAGCAGAAATATACAAAGACTCACAGACATCAAAAGCCTTACCAAAGACCTAAATGACCTATACTACAAACTACAAAATGCTCCCTCACAAGAGATTACTAAACAGATACAGGACAAACGTAAAGCTTTGGACGGTATACTTTCAGCGAATACAGAAAAATCACTAAGATTTTCCAAATCCAAATTTTTACTACATAGTAACTCCCCCTCATCTATGTTCGCCAAAAAACTTAACCATGAACACAAACCCCCACACACATATAAACTTAGAGATTCCAATGGAAACATGATCACTCACCCTCATGAAGTGCTAAAGTCCACAACCTCCTTTAGACCATTCGTCTAAATTATGGATAGATGACATTCAACTACCCTCCCTCAACCCACAGCAAATAGAAGCTTTGAATGCCCCTTGTACAGAGGTAGAATTGACTCGAATCAATAAATCTCTTAAGACTACCACAGCTCCTGGCCCAGATGGCTTTTCATCTTCATATTATAAATAATTCGCCCCCCTTTTAACTCCTCATTTGACCAACCTTTTTAATCACATTCTTAATGGCGGTCAATTCCCCAACAAGATGCTTCTAGCCAACCTTTCTCTTATCCCTAAACAGCTTAAAGACCATTCCCTACCGCAGAATTTTCACCCTATATCAGTTTTAAATAATGACCTCAAAATCTTTGGAAGACTACTCTCCGATAGATTGGCAAACGTCATCACTAACCTAATTCACATAGATCAAACCAGTTTTATCCCTGGCCGACAGATCTTTGACAATGTCAGACTAGTCACCAATATCATACAAGACGCAAATCGTAATACGCAATAGTAGGGGAACCAGACAAGGCTGTCCCCTTTCCCCACTCTTATTTGCCCTCGCCATAGAACCATTAGCCCACAAAATAAGGAATAACACAGATATAAAGGGATATACAAAAGGAGACAACGAATTTAAACTCAGCTTATACGCTGACGATGCACTTATATTCCTCACTGAACCCCTTACCTCTATCCCATCCCTCCTCAAAGAATTGAAACTCTTCCATAATATCTCAGGTCTCAAAATTAACACGAATAAATGTTCTGCTATACCAATTAACTTAACCCAAAACACACAAAATTTACTTTCAAACAATTTTGCTTTCTTATGGTGTCCTAACTCATTTAAATACCTTGGAGTTACAATAACTTCAACTCATAATCTTTTATATAAATCCAACTATATCCCACTTTTTTCCCACATCACCACTATTCTTAATTCCTGGTCTTCATTTTATATCTCGTTCCTAGGTAGAATATATAGGTAGATTATGTGCCATTAAAATGACAATCCTCCCTAAACTTTTATATTATTTTCGTACCCTTCCTATTAACATCCCAAAATCTAAATTGATCTCTATTCAAAGAACTATTAACAAATTTATATGGGCAGGGAAAAAACCCAGATGCAGCTACGCTCTTATGCATAGACCCCAATCCTCGGGAGGCCTAGGTCTTCCCAACATCTGGCTATATTATCTTGCAGCCAGATTAACACAACTTTCCCAATGGTTTACCCCTACTCACGAGACCCCTTGGAAGAGATTTGAAACCACTTCCATAACCCCATTGTATCTAAGAGGAATATTGTGGTCCAACACCACATCATACAGTAAACTTTCCAAACTCAACATTATTGTTGCCCAATTTTTCCAACTGTGGAATAAACATAAAGATACATATAAACTCTCCTCTAACACCCCCCCCCCCCCTTAGCCTCCTTTTTAGGAGATTCCAGATTTCCATATGCATATAGCAATAAACTTTCCTTTTCAACTTGGATCAATAAAAATCTTAGTACACTTAGATCCCTACAACTAAAATGGAATTATTTATTTTATTCCATTCCCTACATTACAATCTACACATGGCCTCCCTCTCTCTGAACTTCACCATTACCACCTAATTAAAAAATTCTATGTTGAAAATTTTGCACTTTCAACAAATCCCTCCAACACTGTATTTGAACAAATCTGTATCTCCTTTTCTAGAGATAGAGGCCTGATTTCAAGATTATACAATTTCCTGAACAGTGTCGAAGTCCCAGATAAATCTTCACAGATGATTAAATGGGAGCCAGACATAGGCATCACTTTTAGCATAGAAGATTGGTCATCTATGTCAATCAATCTATGAAAAAGAAACAAAGCCATATCATTCAGGGAAACTCCAATCAAAATATTCTCAAGATGGTACCTAACCTCTGCGAAATTACACTCATACTACCCTTCAATTTTTTTTCAAATTGTTTTAGAGGGTGTTCAGAACCTGGCACACTCATACACACATTCTGGAATTGCACCCACCTAGATCCAATATGGCGTAAAGCCTTTGAAATAATTGAATCTTCCACCAAACAAAAAATAACACCCACACCCCAAATATGTTTATTATATGCAAATATAGCAAACATCCCCCTACTACGCACAAGATTATTTCACTCTCTATGTAGCTCTATCCACTGGATGATAGCATATAATTGGAAATCCAACAATCTCCCATGGCAACAAGTCATTTCCAGAATGGATTCACTCAAACTTTCAGAATGGATATATCATACCATTAACGATACCATTCATATCCACAAAAGTAAATGGTCTTATTGGATCTCAAATTAGCATATATTTGTACAATCTCATTCCTGTGTTTGAATTTTTTTAATATACATACCTGTAAGTTTTTGTATACATACCTCCCCTGAATACATATTCATATTTTGTATTTTATAATCTGTAAATCAATTTTTCTCCCGTGTTTGTATGATAACTTTGTAACACCGTGATATGCTTTGTTATTACTATACTTTTTGTATACTTCTGTGAAACTTCCAAATAATACTTTTGTAAACAAAAAAATGAAAAAGTCCCTAGATCAGCCGGATGATGATGCCTCTATTCAGGCATTCTTAGACTCCGTACACCTTCCAAGACTATCTAACGACCAACTAGCTGCCCTTAATGTTCTCTTCACGACACTGGAAATAGGAAAAACCATTGATTCTCTACCAAACAATAAAGCTCCTGGGCCCAATGGCTTTGTAGGAGAGTATTATAAACAATTCAAACCTCTCCCACATTGCCCACATGTTCAATGCTGCTGCTTCCTCAGCCACTTTCCCCCAGAATATGTTAAAAGCATTAATCATCACTAATGCTGGTAGGTTAATCGGCTTCTGTCCAAAATTGGCCCTAGTATATGAATGTGAGTTGGGGATCTTGGATCGTGGGCTCCTTGAAGGGTAGGGACCAATGTGAGTGTGTGATGTATGTATGGAGCTCTGCAAACAATTGACGGCGCTATATGGGTACCTTAAATAAAATAATAATATAATAAATGAGCATCTTAATGAGACACAATGTACAGGGATAGGGACAATTGTAGACACACACCCACACTCACTCAGGTTGCAAGTTTGTATGGCAAAATTCAAAAGTTTCTAGTCAAACCTAACAAAACATAGATCTGTAGGTGGTGCAGGGTATATAAATTTTAGAGACGACTACTTTGCCTTCATTTTGGCACAACTTAAAACTTGGTTTACTAGTACTGCCTTTTGTCCTTGGAAGGACATTGAATATCTGCAAATTCCTGGTCAGGACTTAAGTGTTTGGCTTATCAGAAACCCCCGAATGAAAAAAAACAACACAATCATCTTTGCTACCATTGCTGCCACAGTGGTGGCCTTCACTTATTTATTGCCAATGCCTCTATTTTACCCCTACTTATTCCCAATATATGCATTTGTTCATGGCAAGGATTGGGTATACTGCAGTTATTAGATTTATACTCTAATGCCGCGTACACACGACCGGTTTTGCCGTCGGAATAAACTCCAAAGGTTTCTCCGACGGAACTCCGACAGAATTCTATTCAAGCGGTCTTGCCTACACACGGTCAAACCAAAGTCCGACCGTCCAGAGTGCAGTGACATACAGCACGTACGACGGGACTAGAAAAAGGAAGTTCAATAGCCAGTAGCCAATAGCTTCCGTCTCGTACTTGCTTCAGAGAAAGCGTAGTTTTTGGTCCGTCAGAACAGCATACAGACAAGCATTTTTCCCGATAGGAATTGGTTCCATCGGAAATATTTAGAAGATGTTCTATTTCTAGGTCCATTAGAATTTTAAAAAAAAAAAGTCAGATGAGGCACACACACGATTGGAATAGACAATGAATAGCTTCCGTCTGACTTTTTCTGTTGGACATTCCGCTCATGTGTACGCGGCTTATTCGTTCTCTATTCCAACTACAGAATATTTTTTTTTGTTTTCAAACGATTTTATTAAGAGTAACAAAATTACCGTACAGATGAAAAAATTATATCCTTCAATATAATAGGTATTACATCAAGCTACTGATAGGGGGCATTCAATTATGTCAAAAGTCTAGATCGTAACCTGTCAAAGTAGCGTCTGGCTCGACAAATGATAAGAGAACTTATTCTGATGGTGTGCAACAATCCTGAAGGATATTCTTATTAACTAAAAAAGAAAACAATGAAAAGAAATCAAAACAACTAATCTAATTACGGTCAGTCTTGAAGTCTGAACAGAAAGAAAAAAAATCCCAAGAAATTCTTTAAGTATGTAAACAGTAAAAAAGGGAGGACTGACCATATTGGCCCCATAAAGAATGAGGAAGGACATCTGGTTACAAAGGATGGGGAGATGGCGAAGGTATTGAATTTATTCTTCTCCTCAGTCTTCACGAGTGAATCGGGGGGGGGGGGGGGCTTTAGTAACCAAAACTGCAGTGTTTATCCTCATGACACAACATAGGAAGCACCTCCATGGTTAACAGAGGACAGAATTAAAATTAGACTTGAGAAACTTAACATTAATAAATCACCGGGACCTGATGGCTTGCATCCGAGGGTACTTAGGGAACTCAGTCAAGTGATTTCCAGACCGTTGTTCCTAATTTTTACAGACAGTCTACTGACTGGAATGGTACCAGCTCATTGGAAAAAAGCCAATGTAGCACCAATATTTAAAAAGGGCCCAAAATACATCCCTGGGAATTACAGACCTGTTAGCCTAACATCAATAGTATGTAAACTCTTGGAGGGGATGATAAGGGACTATATACAAGATTTTAGTAATGAGAACGGTATCATTAGCAGTAATCAGCATGGATTCATGAAGAATCGTTCTTGCCAAACCAATCTACTAACCTTCTATGAGGAGTTGAGTTGCCATCTAGATAAAGGAAGGCCCGTAGACGTGGTGTATCTGGATTTTGCAAAAGCATTTGACACAGTTCCCCATAAACGTTTACTGTACAAAATAAGGTCCGTTGGCATGGACCATAGGGTGAGTACATGGATTGAAAACTGGCTACAAGGGCGAGTTCAGAGGGTGCTGATAAATGGGAAGTACTCGGAATGGTCAGGGGTGGGTAGTGGGGTTCCCCAGGGTTCTGTGCTGGGACCAATCCTATTTAATTTGTTCATAAACGACCTGGAGGATGGGATAAACAGTTTAATCACTGTATTTGCAGACGATACTAAGCTAAGCAGGGCAATAACTTCTCCGCAGGATGTGGAAACCTTGCAAAAAGATCTGAACAAATTAATGGGGTGGGAAACTACATGGCAGATGAGGTTCAATGTAGAAAAATGTAAAATAATGCATTTGGGTGGCAAAAATATGAATGCAATCTATACACTGGGGGGAGAACCTCTGGGGGAATCTAGGATAGAAAAGGACATGGGGGTCCTAGTAGATGATAGGCTCAGCAATGGCATGCAATGCCAATCTGCTGCTAACAAAGCAAACAGAATATTGGCATGCGTTAAAAAAGGGATCAACTCCAGAGATAAAATGATAATTCTCCCACTCTACAAGACTCTGGTCCGGCCGCACCTAGAGTATGCTGTCCAGTTCTGGGCACCAGTCCTCAGGAAGGATGTACTGGAAATAGAGCGAGTACAAAGAAGGGCAACAAAGCTAATAAAGGGTCTGGAGGATCTTAGTTATGAGGAAAGGTTGCAAGCACTGAACTTATTCTTTCTGGAGAAGAGAGGCTTGAGAGGGGATATGATTTCAATATACAAATACCGTACTGGTGACCCTACAATAGAAATAAAACTTTTTTGCAGAAGAGAGTTTAACAAGACTGGTGGCCACTCATTAAAATTAGAAGAAAAGAGGTTTAACCTTAAACTACGTAGAGGGTTCTTTACTGTAAGAGCGGCAAGGATGTGGAATTCCCTTCCACAGGCGGTGGTCTCAGCGGGGAGCATCGATAGTTTCAAGAAACTATTAGATAAGCACCTAAATGAACGCAACATACAGGGATATACAATGTAATACTGACACATAATCACACATAGGTTGGACTTGATGGACTTGTGTCTTTTTTCAACCTCGCCTACTATGTAACTATGTAACTATGTAACCAAGGGTTCCATTTAGTATCAAATACGGGGATAGAATCGTGTAGGGTATGAACATTTTTTCTGGCTATCATCATGTGGTCTATGCGTGACATAACTTGTGTGAAGGCTAGAGGCATTGATCCAGTCACCACACGTCACACGTCAAACCACTACATCCGTAGGATTCATCTGTGGTGGGACAGTTGGACATTTATTCCTTGGCTATTTAGCTAACATTACCATTTCCAGTAAACTGTTTGTCCCACCTACCTGGATGTGAACTACATGGGCATATATCTTAGGATAGATATTGCAGATACTATGCACCTTGAGAATGTGCCCAATATTTATAATACTTACAGTTTGTGAGAAGAGTCCAGCATGGACTCTTCTGTACTCATTGCCTGCTTAGACATGGAATCATCACACTGGAATTTATTTGAATGTTAAAAACTTCTTGAACCTTTGGCCCCTGAGGAAGGTATTTGAACATCTCATACCGGAAACGCGCCAGGCATTTGGGCAATTTTATTGTATGCCAATTTTGCATACAGTAATTATTATATTTTCTATGTAACGCACATTGTGGATTTTACATGCTTTTTACTCTATATAATTAAAGAATACTTTTTACATATTTTTGAGTGGGTGGTCTGTTTAAAATCCCAATTTAGGGGGTTATCACTTTTGTTCCTAACTTGTGCGAATGGGACTGAAGATGTCTTCCAATGTAATGCAGTGGCCCAATGCATGGCAATACAAACTGAGTGGATCAATCTCATCAAGGGTTTGGGAGTATCAGGGAGAACTTGAAATAGGAGACAGTGCTGGTGAGTCAGGGTTATGGATCCCCCTGCTAATTTGTCAATCATTTTTAATAACTTTTAGCAGGTGGGTTGTAATTTTTTATAGTCCCAAAATAAGTGCAGATAGGCGCCCAAATGATTGCAGCCCCTAAAGCGTGTCATCAGTTTAATAGCAGTCTCCCTGATTGTTAATGATTTCGTACATTTACGCATGTTTTGCCAGCCTTTCTCCCAGTCCAGGTCCTCCTCCCCTAGATCAAGTTCTTGCTCCCATTGGGATCTGTATTTCAATGTGGGTTTCTCATCCACTGATTCTAGTGTCTTATAGACTTCCGAGATAAGGCCTTTTTGACGTGGGGAAGTGTGGCATAAGTCCTCAAAGAATGTTTTAGAATCTGAAGGGGGGCTGGTATAGTGCTGTTGAAAGAAATGACGGATTTGTAGGAAATGATAGTATTCTCTATCCGGTATATGATAACAAGTCTGTAAAACTGAAAACGTAGCAAATTTCAACCCAACTAGAAAGTCTTCCAACATGGTCAAGTTTCGTTCAGTCCAGACTAGGAAGGATTCCGGGTGATCATATGCCTGGGGGAATCTGGGGTCTCCGAGATATGTGGCTCCTAGAGGTGTTTGCGATATAAGGTTGTATTTTGCCTTATACTGGTTCCATAGCTTCAGTCCTATTGAGACTACTTGGTTTTTAAAAGCCAATTCAGGGTTAGAAGGGTTAGAGGACCACATCAGCCCAGGGAGATATAGGGGAGTGATAGAATCACTTTTGAATCTGACCCAGGGGACCCTGGAGTTCCTAATGTTCCATTGGGCCTGTTGCGTATATCTACTGGCTAAGTAGTAGAGCCATATTTGAGGGACCCCCAAGCCCCCTCTCTTTGAGGAGCAGTATAAAACATCTTTAGCAAATCTCAGGGGTTTGTCATGCCAAATAAATTTATTAAAATGGGCCTGAATGTTAAGCAGATAGGTTTTAGAGAGTCTCATTGGAAGGGAATAGAACAGGTAAAGTAACCTGGGGAGAATTGTCATTTTGAGGGCCGTAATGCTGCCTAGGAAAGCAATATGGAGAGGGGACCAGAGTCTGAGGGTTTTCTTCAATTTGGCTATCATCGGGGGATAGTTGGCTTCAAAGAGTTTGCAAAAATCTCCTGTTAGATTAATGCCTAGATATGGGAGATGGGTCTCAGCCCATGTGAAAGGATAAGTTTGTCTAAGCTGGTGAAGTTCCACGGGTGGAAAACCCACTGGACTTCGAGACATTTATCGAAAGTCCGGAGATTCTTGCATGATAAGGTCCGTAGTAGATTTGGCAAAGAAATTAGGGGGCTAGTAAGGAACATTAGTACGTCGTCCACGTACATGCAAAATTTGTAGGTTGAAGGACCTTTGGTGTAGCCGGATATGCCTGGGTTATTTAGTATTGCGGTTCCAATGCGAGGGCGAAAATTAAAGGGGAAAGTGGACACCCCTGCCTGGTGCCCCTTCTAGGTTAAAAAAATTGGAACTACAGCCTGGGATCTTAATACGTGTTTTAGGGTTTTGATAAAGGGCTTGAAAGGCTTGCAAAAATTCGCCTTGGAAACCCATGCATTGTAGGAGAGTGGATATATAACTCCAGGAGATGCTGTCAAAAGCCTTTTGTATATCTAGGCTGAGCATGAAGAGGATAAATTAGCATCCTGGATAATGTCTGCAGCTAGACGTATGTTATCTGTGATGAATCTATGGGGAATAAAGCCGGATTGAGAGGGGGATATAAGGGAAGAGATTATTACTGCCAATCTGTCTGCTAAGATTCTGCTGAATATTTTTAAATCATTCTTTATGATGGAAATTGGCCTATAAATTTATGGAACAATAGGGGGCTGAGGGAGTTGCTAACAGTGGAAAAAAACTGGATATGGGTCCGCCACGGAATATGTAGACTGGCACAGCTATATGAGGGCAAAAACTTGAAACCTTTCACTGAACTAAGGTGTGAATATGGGATCCCAAATAACACTTTTTATACTTACCTGCAGATTAGGCATGCACTTAACAGTCAATTCACTAAATGCTCATTAGAATGGTGCAATATACCTCTCCTAAACAAAATTATAAGAGCAAATACCACTAAGGGTCTGATAGCATTAATAAGTGGACAATTATCTGGAAGGCTGCTTGATCTGCAAATGACTCTGGATATCAGGGAGAGGTGGGCGGGGGAGGTGGGGGAGATTACGGACATCCAGTGGAAGGGAATTTTGAAGGCCAGCCCATTGGTGTCGGTATCCCCATTGCAACAGGCGTCGCACCTTTTTCTTATACACAGGGCTTACTATACCCCTAAGAGATTGTTTAGGTTTGGTCGCAGACTGGATGATAAATGCCCTAGATGCTTGGATACTGGCGACCTAATTCACATGGTATGGAGATGCCCAAGGCTGGCGAGATATTGGTCGGGGATAATTAGGACCATAGAAATTAGGTTTAAAACCAAGTTGAAGCAGGAGGCCAGGGAATGTATCCTTGGCCTGCTGGGGGAAAGTGGAGAAAGCAATAATAAGAAAATCGCTATAGGAAGGTGCCTTTATCAAGCCAGGAAATTAATAGCACAGTCTTGGCTATCCATCACGCCCCCAACTATAGAAGACTGGCTTAGGACAGTGGAC
Source organism: Lithobates septentrionalis (assembly GCA_037952835.1). Taxonomy (NCBI): domain Eukaryota; kingdom Metazoa; phylum Chordata; class Amphibia; order Anura; family Ranidae; genus Lithobates; species Lithobates septentrionalis. The sequence continues at coordinate 2,550,403 of JBBDGP010001187.1, read as the reverse complement.
AAGTTAGTTTGGACAGAAAAAACAGTCTATACTAGGAGAAATACCTATGAAAAATCTACAAAAATTTGGAGCCCTTGGCTACAGTGGTCGGGCATGTCCCCTTGACATGGATTTAACTCTGAAAAGAGCCTAAGGTCTTGGACCATCCGTTAGTAATATATAGAGGTAAAGGAGATCCAGTGCAATGAGGCTTAATAGCTGATGTGGTGCTAGCACAAAATGATGTCCAGGCAACCTTTTAATACAGCTTAATAATAGGGGAGAATGGGAGGGAGAGGGTTGGGGGAGGGGAGGGGGGAGGAGGTATAGAAGAAATAGAATGCAAAGTACTCTTGTATAACTTGTGTTGACTGGTTGATTCTCATAAGCTGATGTAAAAATGTATATATTTTTTTATCTCCTTTTATAATAAGAAAAATCTAATAAAGAATATTGAATTTAAAAAAAAAAAAAAATTTAGGGAAGTGTACGGTTTTTGTTAGGTTTTGGTATAAGGGACATGTTAGCCAATAACATCTCTTTGGGGAAACTACCACTTTGTAACACCCAGTTGAAGAGCTGAACCAGTCTCGGGGATAAGGAAATGGAAAATTTCTTATAATATATAGAAGAAAAACCATCAGGGCCCGGAGCTGAACCCATCTTCAAGGTTTTAATCACATTCAGGACCTCCGATAATGTGATGGGGCGTTAAGTGTCTCCAGTTGTGTGAGAGAGAGAGTGGGTATGGGGATAGCCTGGAACCAGGTTTCATCATCCGGTGTTGGTTTCGATCGTCCTGGTGCCAGCAAGGTTGAATAGAATTGTTCAAATATTTTAAGGACCTCTTTTGGATGAGAGGTGGTCAGACCTGCTCTAGTAGCTAACTTATAGATATGAGGGGGACGAGTAGACTGATTCAACTTCCTTGCAAATAGGGTCGAGGAGGTGTTACTGTAAAGTAAAAATTTGGCTTTGGACCATCTAAGGGCTTTTTCAACCTTAGTGGATAAGAGTGAGTCTAATTCTAGGCGTTTTTGGTTAATAGATAGTCTAGTGGACTCTAGATTCAATGAGTCTCTATTTTTATACAGGCGATCTAGTTCTTGTGTGAGGTCTAATATTTTTTGTCTGTTAATCTTATTGCGAAACAAGGCTATGCCAATAAGTGTGCCCCTTGAAACTGCTTTATGGGCAGTCCAGACTGTAGAGGGCGAGGTTTCCGGAAGGGCATTTAGAGTAAAATACTCCTCTATGGTCTTTACTATCTCTGAGTCAACTGCTAAATCAGAGAGGAGTGCTTCATTTAGCCTCCACATGTGGGGGGTGGGGGCTAGTCTGATAAATTCCGTTGTGAAGGAGGTTACATGGTGATCTGACCATACACAGGGGTGGATTGTTGCTTTGGTGGAATTAGCTAAAATTATGGGGCAGGTGTATATATAATCTAATCTAGCATAGCTATTATGGGGATGGGAGTAAAAGGTAATTTCCCTGATCCCTCTCCAGGTGTCCACCAGTTGGTGTTCAAGTAAGCCACAGGTGAGAGACCTGGGGAAGGCTTTAGATGTGGCTGCCAAGGAGTATCTGTCAAGTGTGGAGTTAGCCACCAAATTAAAATATCCTCCTATGATTATATGGGGTGATTGAAAAGTAGCAAGTCTATCAAAGAAAGATTTAAAGATGCAGGGGCGTCATTTGGGGCGTAAATACTGGCAATTGTTATTTCTCTATTGTGTATAACCCCTTTAATAATGACGTATCTGCTTTCTTTGTCTCTATATACTTGTTTTACTTCCATAGGGAAGGAAGCATGCAGGAGTATGGTGGCACCCCTGCTCTTGGCAGAATGGGGAGAGTAAAAAGCTTGGGGGAAATTTCTGTTGAGGAATTTGTGATGTGACGTTTGGGAAAAATGAGTCTTCTGAATCAGCATGGGGGAGTTAAACCCCTTTACATTATGTGAGATACAAGTAATTCCAGACTGAAGAAAAAAGAAAGAAAGGAGGGCGCACCGACCTAGTGCATTACCACTGGTAACATTTTATTAAAGTGTAAAACAGCAAATTATACACTCACAAATGAGCATTAAGGTGGGTGTGATCTCAGTGTAGGTGGGCGTGCCTTGTGTGGGCTGGGGCTGGTGGTGATCAGGATGCACGGGTACACACATATATAGAGGAGACCATACACGTGAGCAGCCATTACCCGCTTAGGCTCTGAGGAAGGGGTTTCTTCCCTGAAACGCGTTAGCCATCGCTTTATCCACTTGATGTCCGGTCCGGGTTTGTCGATGTTCAGAACTGCGTACCTGCAGCATTGTCAATGCCTGTCATTCATGCTCGTTTGTGAGTATATAATTTGCTGTTTTACACTTTAATAAAATGTTACCAGTGGTAATGCACTAGGTCGGTGCGCCCTCCTTTCTTTCTTTTTTCTTTAATCTGTGAATACCCATTATTCTAAGGAGGGCTGCAAGATGGCAGATACCACTGAACGTATTCGGTCATACCACACATTGAGGAACTAGACACCTGAGCGCAGGAGAGGGTGGTGCCATGGGTGGTGCAATGTTGTACTATCAGCTGGGAGGTAATCAAGTATGAAATTAGAGAGGGGTAGCAAGGGGGTGTAATCCAATCAATTCCAATCGAACCAGGGGAGCCGCCACCGCCCTGCAGACGGTAGTAATAAGTCTAAGCATACATAATTTATAAAAAGATCCTCAGAAAATGGGATTTTAAGGGCAATAATAGAATTAGAGAAATTGTATAAAATTATATTGATTTTATTAGTACAAAAAAGTTTAAAAACCAATCTTCTAGAAAAACAAACATAAAAATGACACAAATATAATATATTACAGTGATGGCAAAAAAATCCCACTACATAGATGCTCCTCATCCATGAGTGAGAGTCCAACGCGTTTCAAAATAATTAAATATATATTCTTCCTCAGGGACAATTTGCCATTTCTGAAAAGTACAAGATACAATGTAAATATATAAAGTACAGAGATATATCTTATAGCATACATCTGAAAGGATATATAAAGCTTATATTGAGGTATACAAAAAACTTACATATCAAAAAGCAGTGATTCGAATAAAAGGTTCCTATACCCCATCAGACATCCACAGAGCTTGTATTGGCCTTTCAACATGCAAAAAAAAACCTGGATGTTATAATCCAAAAGAGGCACCAAATTAGTAAGGTGGAATACCACCTTAAAAACAACGGCTGAGGTGCAGCAACAATAGGGGGATCTATGAGAGAAATATACAGCATGTGGTAAGGCTCATATCTGAATAAACATATATATAGTTGTCATTAGGCAAATAAACCTACAGTCCAAACTTGGGCAGGATACAGGGTAAACCCCCCCCCCATGAATTCCTCAAAACTGAAGGGTCAGGGAGGTAAATATTCCCAAAGCCAACAAGTGTGAAAAAAAAATACAAACAAACAAACAAAAACAACCATAAGCACTTACAAAATATGATGTCCAAATCAAAATCTCTGAGTGAAATTTGTTCCAAATGGGAAAATCCAGATCACCAGGAGGATGGAAATAAAAATTCCCAACCCTAAGGGGTAATGGGGGGGGGAAATACAAGGGCCATCTAAAAAATAAGACACAAGATAGCCATCAAAAAGGGGATTCCAAAGCCATGATTAACATAAAAAAGGGGAAAACGTAAAATAAACTCCACAGGGTTCAAAACATACAGGCATAGTATCAATCCCCAAGAGGAGCCCAAAGAACTCCCCTCCACAAGTGAAGCCCAGAGCTTTAAACCACAGGAGTAGAGTGTTAGAAAAGTTTTAAATGTTTATTGTGTGACTATTAGAAAAACTATTAGAAAAACAATAACCCTGAGACTTTTCTTAAGATGACTTCTGAGCACATTGTTGTATTAACTTGCTGTATCATTTGCTTTAACTAACTCCATAGTAAGTTGTAGGATGATTAGGCTTAACCATATATGGTAGAACAAGAATGTACAGGAAACACTAATTGGCAAATAAAGTACCATTTTGTACCAGGCACGCTATGCGTATTTCCTCAGCCAATAGAAGCGTTATCTCTATATTATTGTAGGTATTAGGAGGGGGGATGTTCATCTCTTTGTATGATTCTTACTGCATCTTTTGACTTGTAAGCATCATCCATTTGTGTGACACATCTGAAATAAATTGTCTGCTTTTATAATACACCTGGAGTTTGACTGATCACAAGAGGAGAGTAATCCTAACATTTTGGTCCTCCGAGCCTGGAACCAACAAGTGCATTTCGGGTCAGATGGTCCCGACAAAAACTTTGGTGAGTATTGGACCTCAAAGCTCACTGAGAATTAAAAGTCCCCCCACTCAACGTTAGTGGTGAAATAGGGGCGGGGGCCTGAGACCCAGATCCACTGTCTGGTTTTGAACTTCGTGATCCAGTCCTCCTGGTGTTTGAGAGGTAAGATAATTTAACTTATTCTTAATACTCTCTAAGAGTCTTTTCTTCTCTTTCTGTTTGATTAATGTGTTGTAATTGCCGACACTGGTATTGATTGTATAATATCTTAATAATCCAGTGTGCAAAGACAGAGACACTTGAGAGCGTTGTCTAAGGTAAAAAATAGCGTTACCCGCTGTCCAGGACAGATAAAAAAAAGATTTGAGGTATACCGAACGTCAGAGGGTGAATGCCTGACGTCATCGTCGGAGGTGGATTGCCCGACGATGTAAGCGCTTAAGTGATCTAGGAAGATCACAAGATTAACTTTCTTTTGTGTGTTTAGTTTCTCCTTTCTCATGGTTAACCTTTCTGTTGATGCTGTAACCTTATTGAAAAGAAAAAAAAAAAAAAAAACAACAGTACTGCAGAGACAAGTTAATTATTTTTTGATTCTCCCTATAGTGTGGGGAGTGATGATATTTTTACACTTCTTGTATTCCTATTGTTACCGTGGGTGGAGGGTCACTATACCAGTGTTTTATAGGTAAATGAGAGACCCGTCTGGCGTTGACAGTGGGGAATAGTCTCTGTAAAAGAATGTTTTGTGCCTGCTTATGAGGCTGCTGTGTTCCTGATGTGCCAAGTGGGAGACTGGAACTGCTCTTTAGGGACACAGGGCTTTATAGGGAAGTTTGGATTCAATAGTAAACGAACTGTAAAAGTGTCAGGATTTGATGGATAAATTTAAATTGTTAGGACCCAAAGATCAAAAAAGGTATAGGTTGATAATAGGAGTTTAAATAACCAGCAAAAAATCTCTATTCACACCTTATGGTCTGTGTGTTTGTAAAATTGCTTGCCTATCAGTGACAGATTGGGAGCTGGCAGAGAAGCAGGGGACTTTAGAAAAGCTTAAAGAGATACTTGGTTTAATTGTCTTATGGCTTCACTCTGTAAGGCAGCCAACACCTTGCTAGCCAATGTATTAAGCAGATAAATATGTAAAATACCAGGTGACATTGCACTATATGGCCCATGGGGATTGGACCGGAGCTGGCGTCTTGGATTACAGCACTGTCTCAGATACCACTGGACAACATTGTCTGGGAGACTGTGCTACATCTGGGCCGTCTGCTCGGGGACAACCCTCAGTCGGACTCATAGGAGCCAAACAGTTGGAGCTGCAACTTCAGGTAAAGGTAATCCAATAGCCATATCACTGATGGGTCTAGCAAAAGAGAATTAGACCAGACGCAAGTGTGATCTAAATGTTTAACAAATATTTGAGAAGCAGAAAAATAGCTAAGTATGACTGAGTAAAAAAATAAATAAATACGTGCGAGAAATCATCACAGGGAGATTAAAGCCTGTAGTTTTTCCTCACCCCTCCCCTCGTGTGAATCTCCTGTATTACAGGAGGGAGTGAATTGCTCCTCCGTTTCAAATTCCTGTGTGAGAGATTGTGTCTGTAAAAAAAATTAACTCTTGACCAGCTATGACAATACAGAAGGGTTATATTGTAAATATTGAAACTAAGCATAAAAAAAAGGGTACACTGATAACACCAGGCTGCTTTATTATTTTAGCATGCCATGGTGTTAAAGGAAGCACATGGCAGAAATTGTTGATGGTTTTGAGGAGGTAGATGGGAGCCCAGAGAGAGGAGAGAAGGGAATACAACAGACTTGATGCTTTTTCTCAGAAACAAGAAAATGCAGATTGCCTGACAGACATAGCAGAAGAGAGAGGGAGAGGATGGTGGATGACTAGTAGGGCAGCATTAACCCTTTGAGCACACACAGGTTAATGTGTGCATCTGTAAAAATATTAGGATTTTCGGTGGGAAAGAAAGTCCAAATAATAGTCTTAAAGTAAATATTTCTTGGATATGTTACTTTTAGAACTCCCAGATTTTCAACTGTAAAGTGTTAATGATGCAATGCTGTTTATATTTAGGTACATTTATAAAATTAAAAGGCTAAGTTCTGAATTAGAATATGTGTTTGGGTTAAATAAAAAAAAAATGTTTTGGGACCAGAGAATAAGGGGAACAATACAAAAGGGGGTTCATGTTTTATTCAATTCTGCTAAAATATCGGGGTCTGAAAAAAATATTTATATATATATATTAAATATATATGTCAAATAATGTAAATGCCACTAGGAAACATTTTATGTCTGCATACTTGGTGGACTTATGGACTTATATTTGAATAAATGAAAGAATATTGTTTTTACCAACTCCAAAGTAAGGAAGGCTTTCTTTGGCAGTTTGATCTGTGATCCTGCACTCATTCATGTTAGATAAAGAGTATCTATTTTCCCCAGGCCCAATTCAAGTGCAGATATGACACCCCCCCCCCCCCTCCTCCTTCTACACAACTGAAGAATGAGGCGAGTTCCTTTTTATGGGGTGGGTGTCTAGTGATTATATGAATGGGTACAAAATTGAACCTTTAGAGGTATTTTAGAGTTTAGAACATTAAATTAAGGTATAAAATAATGTAGACTACACAGTCCTTAGAGACAAAGAAACAATATTGGAAAACAAAAGGTTGCACAAGTGTAGATAACATTTACATGTCACCTGATTGAAAACCGGTATTGCCAAAATCCTTATTTAGGTATGCAGCAGTATTGACACATGGAGTAACACATGTGTCAAACAGGGGGGTGACTGAGATGTTTAATAAGGTATTTACAGCCCATGGCTTCACTAACTACTAAAAAAACTTTTTGCTCTCAATGGATTATATGTGCAAGATACAATGCTTAGGGAGGCATAAGACCACGGAAAGGGAAGTTCCCCACACCGCAATATCCATTCCCACACATTTGCATGGATTTTATTGAATTGGACAAATGTGAAAGGAAGAAATATTGTTTGCTAATCATAGACACCCTGACCAAATGGGTGGAGAATTCCCGACAGGAAGTGCAGATGCACAGACAGTGATAATGGACCCTATTTTGTAAATAAAACTATACTACATTTGACAGAAGTGATGGGAATTCAAGTGAAATACCATTGTGCCTATCATTCCCAATCAGCTGTATTGGTGGAAAGACATAATGGCATTCTAAAAAGCAAACTGAGGAAAGCTATGGAAGAAACAGGTAAAAATTGGATGTACTGCCTACTAGTAGCTGTAACCAGTATGCATATCACACCCACAAAAGAAGGTTTAAGCCCATTTGAGATGATAAATGGAAGGCCATATAAGATACCCTTACAACCAAATGAAACACCTACTGAGGAGTCTGAGCACACACTAGCAGAATACATGTCTAGGCTGTTAAGACAAAGACGTACTAATGATTTTTGTTCTGTCCTAGAAGGTCCAATTCGAGAAGATAAAAAGGTGCATGTGGGAGATTGGGTCTTAACAAAAAGTAATAAGAAAAAAGCAGTGGTACTCCCCAAGGTGGGATGGCCCTTTCAAAGTCCTCCTAACTACCCCTACTGTGATAAAGATTGCAGAGAGGTCTACCTGGATTCACCAGTCCCATTGCAAAAAGGTTTTACCGGTAGACTAGGGCCAGTTGGCTACAAGAGGTTCAGAAAGTCCGGCTACAAAGGGAGGTCTCACACAAAGTGGGACTTGTCTCAAACCGGTGAAGTCTCCCTTCCCTTCCAACTCCCCTACCCTATCCGCTGGAACTCTGTAGCTGGTTAGGATGAAAGGGACAGTAATTATCCTTGGGTTACTGGTGACTCTAGGAGAGGCGTCCAAAAGAGGGGGGAGACGTTATGGAAGAGTAGAGGAACCTTTGGATTGGGAAAGAACAGGAAAAGCATTGAATCTAACCTTTATAGAGGGAATAACTAGCACTATACTGGTAGACTTCTGTCAGAGTGCAGATTGTGGGCATACAACTGGGGCTAGAGGACTTCTATGGGCAGATTAATACATTTGCTGGCTCTGGGATGGGGCAGGATGTCAAGCATGGGATCAAGCCCTGTGGACCACAGCACATCAAGATTGGGGGTATAATCTACCAGGGTCTAAAAAGAGTGGAATAAAGGAAAGATTCAATTATAGAAGCGGCCAACTCCCCCTACACACATAGTAAGAACTGTAAACAATTATTGATAACATTAAAGGAGTCGAGGAAGGAAGATCAGTGGTTGTACTCTATGGGAGCATGGGTGTCAGAAACTGACCCCTCAGGCAAATTTTTCCTCAAGGTATTACCACCTAATAAAACCTGACAACAGGAAAAGGTAGATTATGGGAGTGTAGATTTGGCGCTATTTCCCTTCAAATTAAAAAATATATATATGTAAAATATTAGGGGAGGTATGCCTCAAATAAAATGAACTGTGATACATCCTCTGTCTGTTGGTCTCAAAATGTGTTTGAAAAAAATAAAAATATATATAAGTGCCAAACATCTTTATGTATTAAACCTCTGATGCAGTAAACCACTTTTGTGTTGCACCCCCTGGGGGCAAGAATTAAAAATAACCTATACAAGTGATAGTGTTACACCCCCTGTTGATGGATATCAGAGTGTGTGTGTGTGTTGAAGGTGCTGAACTTCAGATAGGATGTCCAACTGGTGTGCTACACCCTCTGGAGTCCGCAAACCAAAATCTATGATCTACAATATCTGGAACTGTAGAAATGCAGTGATCTAATCCCTAGTTGGCAAAGTGATAAATATGGATGTCTGCTGTATCAAAAATCTGGTATGTGAATAAAAATCCAATTATGCCAATAGATAAACTTAAACCAGAAGTGAAAAAAAAAAATGTAATAAAAATAAACAACAAAAATGTAAATGCACAATTCAATATACATCTCTGTGTTACACCACAGTAAGAACACATTCAAAACCAAAACAAATGATGAAATTATTGCAAACACTAAATTATTAGTAGATAAGTCCATACAAAGTGACGTGCTTAAAAAAAAAAAATTAAAAAATAGTGTGATATTGTTTAAAAAGGCTTTATTTAATAAAAAGTTTAGGAGATATACTCGCATGATAAAACAAGAGCCGACGCTGTGTAAACAACAATCGCCGCTCAGACCGGAAGTGACGCCATACTAAAATAGAAGTTCTGAGTAAAACAATAAGATTTACTAATCTAACAGTAGAAGATGCCATAGCTTTGGAGACAGGATACCAGGGAAAAAAATGAGTGGTTAGAATGGTTGTGGTACACGGTTAAAACGTTAAAAAAAAAAAAAAAAAAAGGAAAACTGTTTAGTTTGTGCCAGAGCAAGACTACATTTAGCAACTATTCCTTTTCCTCTAGATCACAATACAGATCCAGAAGGTTTAAAATGTATGTTGCGATTATATAATAGGAGTTATAAACCTGAAACAAATTCTACCTGTCACACGTTGAGTTTGTTGTTTACCCCAGTACAGAGACCTCAGATACCTCCAGCGGTTACTGTTTATCCGGGCAACTTTACTTGTTTTGCACTCCCAGGGAACTGTAGCGGGGTGGATCTTGGGTCGCTACCCGATGACTATTGTAGGGAGAGGATTAACATGGGCAAAGGTGACTGGGTTGAACATGACATTCAGAGAGCTGATGTCTGGTGGATGTGTGGGGATAAGAAACTGTAAGCTAGGATACTGGCCAATGCCCGAGGGGATTGCGCTATGGTCCAGCTGGCTATGCCCCTGAGGATCCTGTCAGAACACCTTTGGACTAAGAGTCGCCAACGGTATCGGAGGGACACCTCTCCCATAGGGTCATTTGACTCTCGGATCTACATAGATGAGATTGGGGTTCCTCGTGGAGTGCTGGATGAGTTTAGGGCCAGGAATCAGGTGACAGCTGGGCTTGAGTCTCTTCTCTGGTGGGTGACTATAGATAAAAATGTTGACTGGATTATATGTATGTATGTATATATATATATATACACACGTACACTATAACTAACAACGATTTGTAAACTATACTAGGGACGCTGTGAAGGGCCTAACAGAACAGTTGGCCACCACATCTCTAATGGCATGGCAGAACCGAATAGCCTTAGATATGGTCCTAGTTGAAAGAGGAGGGGTATGCAAAATGTTTGGTAGCATGTGTTGCACCTTTATCCCTAATAATACAGCTCCTGGAGGGACCGTGACCAGAGCCTTGGAAGGACTGACTGCTCTATCGAATGAATTAGCGGAAAACTCAGGTATTAATGATCCATTAACAAACTGGCTTGAAGGATGGTTCGGTAAGTGGACTGGACTTATCACATCATGATTGATCTCAATTGCTGTGGCTTTGGCCATTTTGGTCACTTGCGGATGCTGCTGCATTCCCTGTATTCGAGGACTTTCACAAAAACTGACTGAAACCGCAGTCTAAAGAACGATGTATCAAGCCCTTCCTACCTCTGAGGAGACCTTTGTGGACATTGAAGCTCAACTTAATGACATACAGACCGAAAGTGTATAACACTGAGACTATCATCGAAATGTGTTGAGATAAAATAGTCACACAAGAGGAGGGAATGTTAGAAAAGTTTTAAATGTTTATTGTGTGACTATTAGAAAAACTATTAGAAAAACAATAACCCTGAGACTTTTCTTAAGATGACTTCTGAGCACATTGTTGTATTAACTTGCTGTATCGTTTGCTTTAACTAACTCCATAGTAAGTTGTAGGATGATTAGGCTTAACCATATATGGTAGAACAAGAATGTACAGGAAACACTAATTGGCAAATAAAGTACCATTTTGTACCAGGCACGCTATGCGTGTTTCCTCAGCCAATAGAAGCGTTATCTCTATATTATTGTAGGTATTAGGAGGGGGGATGTTCATCTCTTTGTATGATTCTTACTGCATCTTTTGACTTGTAAGCATCATCCATTTGTGTGACACATCTGAAATAAATTGTCTGCTTTTCAATACACCTGGAGTTCGGCTGATCACAAGAGGAGAGTAATCCTAACATAGAGTAAATTGAAAAAATGTCCAAGAGAGCTAAACTTACCAACATTGCTGAAAATTCTCACAGATCCAACTAAAGCAGCCCAAAATCTGTAGTAACATCTAAGTGAGGGAAAGGTTAATCCTCTCCTCTCAAAGACAAAAATGTTCAACCTCCAAGTGGGATGTCGAGAGATAAGGATGGCAGCTCTGGGGTTCCCGGCGTCCTCCTTATATAGCCCGTGCCTTCCACTGTCAGAGCCTCGTAGAGCGTCAGGGGATGACGCTACACCATGTGTCAGTGATTACGTCATCCCCCGAGCACCGCTCACACGGTGGACCCATCGGCAAAACAAACAATGTCCAAGGCATCAAGCTAAGACAGAATACAAGGGGAGCGCGGCTAGCAAACGCAGCCCCGCCCCCCTACAATCCAGGACGTGAGAGCAGAGGCATTACTGCTGACAGTAAATGTCGCTGCAAATCACATGATGCCCATTGAGGATATCTGGACAATCCAAATCAGAAACAGCTCCGTAATTCACACAGTGGAGCAGATGTAAACAAAACAAAGGGCCAACAGAATATCAGGATATCCCAAACAAGATTAGAGCATCAATATGTCCAGGGTATTAAAAATTTGTAATCCAACTAAATAAATAATCTAAGTGGGTCCCCCATATATGTAAATGGTAGTCGGGCTGAATGGAAGAATGGAAAATCATAGCCCAGCCCGAAGCAGGGGCATAAGGAAAAAAGATCCCTAAGGGGAATCTTTCCATAAAGGAGGGACTAATAGCCCCGACACAAGAATTATCCACCCAGAACTGTTGGAACGGTGCTGAAAGCATCCAGAACCACAGCTTGGGAGTAGGGATTAGCTTCGTGTTCGAGTCAAACCCATGTTCGACTCAAACATTGGCTGTTCGGTCGTTCGCCGAATTCCGAACGTTATGGGCCGTTCGCGCCAAATTCGTGTGGCGCGTCACGGCCCATAATTCACATCAGCCAGCAATGCATCGCAGTGCATTGCTGGCTGATGATTGGCCAAGCATGCACTATGACCCGCATGCTTGGCCAATCACAGCGCCTTCGGTAGAGAGAGCTGTAATTGGCCAAAGCCAGTGTGGCTTTGGCCAATTATGGCTCAGGGGGTTTAGAACACGCCCCACACTATATAAGGCCGCCTGCATGGCGGCCCTGTGTAGTGTGTGTTCCGGCGTTGAAAGAGAGATAGATAGACAGAGAGACAGTGTAATTTCATTTGAGTTAGATAGATTAGGCAGGACAATCAATGAGTTAGCTGCACTTACAGTGTATTGTGTATATATATGCATCTCAGGTGTTGCATATATATATATATATACACTGTATTCAGTTTAGCTAGATCCGTTCCTGTTATCTTCTTACTGACAGGCAGGCTTGTCTTGTTACAGTATTTACAGCTACCTGAAGAAAATTGCTGGTGTTCTTTTGACCCATTTAGTACCACAGTCAGGCAGCTAGACTATTTACAGTTAGTGCAGTGCGTCCTGCTCACAGTGTTCAGCTAAAACTACAAGTTAGTGTGGTGCGTCCTGCTCACAGTGTTTAGCTAAACCTACAAGTTATTTTTTTGCGAGCTCTGCACAGTGTTCATCTAAAGCTACAAGTTAGTGTAGTGTGTCCTGCTCAGTGTTCAGCTAAAACTACAAGTTAGTGTAGTGAGACCTCTGCACAGTGTTCATCTAAAGCTACAAGTTAGTGCAGTGCATCCTGCTCACAGTGTTCAGCTAAAACTACAAGTTAGTGTAGTGAGACCTCTGCACAGTGTTCATCTAAAGCTACAAGTTAGTGCAGTGCGTCCTGCTCACAGTGTTCAGCTAAAACTACAAGTTAGTGTGGTGCGTCCTCCTCACAGTGTTCAGCTAAACCTACAAGTTAGTGTAGTGAGACCTCTGCACAGTGTTCATCTAAAGCTTCAATTTAGTGCAGTGCGTCCTGCTCACAGTGTTCAGCTAAAACTACAAGTTAGTGTAGTGAGACCTCTGCACAGTGTTCATCTAAAGCTACAAGTTAGTGCAGTGCGTCCTACTCACAGTGTTCATCTAAAACTACAAGTTAGTGTAGTGAGACCTCTGCACAGTGTTCATCTAAAGCTACAAGTTAGTGCAGTGCGTCCTGCTCACAGTGTTCAGCTAAAACTACAAGTTAGTGTAGTGAGACCTCTGCACAGTGTTCATCTAAAGCTACAAGTTAGTGCAGTGCGTCCTGCTCACAGTGTTCAGCTAAAACTACAAGTTAGTGTGGTGCGTCCTGCTTACAGTGTTCAGCTAAACCTACAAGTTAGTGTAGTGAGACCTCTGCACAGTGTTCATCTAAAGCTACAAGTTAGTGCAGTGTGTCCTGCTCACAGTGTTCAGCTAAAACTACATGTTAGTGTGGTGCGTCCTCCTCACAGTGTTCAGCTAAACCTACAAGTTATTTTTTTTGCGAGCTCTGCACAGTGTTCATCTAAAGCTACAAGTTAGTGTAGTGCGTCCTGCTCACAGTGTTCAGCTAAAACTACAAGTTAGTGTGGTGCGTCCTCCTCACAGTGTTCAGCTAAACCTACAAGTTATTTTTTTGCGAGCTCTGCACAGTGTTCAGCTAAAGCTACCTGTAGAAGGTTGGTGGTGTTTTCCTGATCCTATCACTACCGCAGGCAGCTAAAAAAGCTACAAGTTATTTTTTACGAGCTCTGCACAGTGTTCAGCTAAAGCTACCTGTAGAAGGTTGGTGGTGTTCTCATACTACAGGCAGGCAGTTGATTTTGCTAGCTGCAGTATGCAGTATCAGTACATATATATATATATCCCAGCTTAGTGCAGCTACAGGCCATTAGTATGTCTGGAAGGCCAAGAAGGAGAGGCAGACAGTCACAAGCCAATAAGAGGGGGCAAGCAGGCTCTGTGTCTAGTGCTGGTCGTGGAGACGGTGCATCCTCATCAGCACGTGGCCGTGGGACAAGCTTGGCCTTTTTTTCGGCAGCTGGCCGTGTTGAGCCACAACATGCGTAAGACTTGGTCGAGTGGGTGACCAAGCCGTCCTCATCCTCCTCATCCTCTCTCACCCATGCTCAGGCTCAATGTCATCAGTGACTCCTTCCCTAGCCCCACCATGTCCTCCTGAGGAGTCCCTCGAACTGTTTGACCACAGTGTTGGGTACATGCTCCAGGAGGATGCCCAGCCCAAGGCTCTGATGATGATACTGAGCTTGATGAAGGCAGTAACTTGAGCACGGATAGAGGGGGTGCCCAAGAAGGACAGTAATCTGGCAGTCATGCTCCCCCCTGCTGCAGCATACTGCCAGGTTTGCTCCAGTGATGAGGAGGGAGGGGATGATGAGGTCACTGACTCAACATGGGTGCCTGAAAGGAGAGAGGAGGAGGAGGCGACACATCACCAACGAGGCAGGATGCCCTCCAGGGGCCAGCCTAAGGGCAGCACATTGACTGCATCACACCCCAAAGCTCCACATGTGCAGGGCGCTGCAGTCTCTGCGCGTTATTCAAAAAGTTCTTTGGTGTGGGCCTTTTTTGAGACAAGTGCATCAGATCGCACCGCTGCTATTTGCAACATATGTCTCAAGCGTATCTCGTGTGGCCAAAACATCTCCCGCTTGGGTACCACATGCTTGACCAGACATATGTTGACCTGCCATGCAGTTCGTTGGCAAGCGTATCTAAAAGACCCACACCAAAGAACAAAGAGGACCTCTCCTTGCTCCTCATCAGCTGAGATCTCCAACGCCACTATACCTTCAGTCCTCTCTGAGACCTGCACTGAGAGGAATGAAGGTGTAGAATTAGGTGTGTCACAGCCAAGTACTTGTGGGCAATCTGCTTTTGATACACCAACGTCAGATTGTACCAGGCAAATTTCCCTGCCCCAGCTGCTGCACCGCCGAAAGAAGTTTGCTCCTAGCCATCCACATGCCCAGCGGTTGAATGCTAGCTTGACAAAATTGCTAGCACTTCAACTGCTGCCTTTTCAGTTGGTAGACTCTGCCCCCTTCCGTGAGTTTGTGGAATGTGTGGTTCCTCAGTGGCAGGTACCCAAAGGCCACTTTTTCTCACGGAAGGCGATTTCAGCTCTCTACCGGCATGTGGAAGGCAATGTCCATGCCTCGCTGGACAGGGCGGTCAGCGGTAAGGTGCATATTACCGCTGACTCATGGTCCAGCAGGCATGGACAGGGACGTTACCTAAGTCCTTCTTATTCTGATAGAAAGACAGAATAAGAAGGACAAAAAGGGGAGAAAGAGGGAGTGGGACGTGATGGATTTTAGTCTGTTTTTCCTGAACTGAAGCCTTCTAAAAAAGGCCTGAAACTTACAGCTTCATTGAGGCCCGGTGGGGTAGTAGCATCTAAGTATCTAATCTAGCGCATTTCGTGCTGTAATAGAATTTTATTCCAATCCCCACCTCTAATCGGGATATGGACTCAATCCAATACTGTAAAGTTCACAGATGGCATCCTATATCCATGTCCCCTGGCCACATGTCTTCCAAGGGGGAGGTACAGGTTGCCAATTCGCATACTTTGTAGATGTTTGCTAACACGCTGTCTAAATTCTTGTCGGGTTTTCCCGACATAAAAAGCCCCACATTGGCATTGTACCAAGTACGCAACTCCCTGAGTCTTGCAGTTGGCAAAATGCTTCATGTGGAAACTCCTTCTCCGTTGGGTAATTGGAAAGAGGTTCTCTTACCAATGACCCCACAAAAGAAACAAGAACAACAGGGGAAGGTCCCCCAGGTTTTACAAGGGTCCTGTCTTAGATTCCCCTTGTATTCCCTTGTATGATCCTGTTTTTTGGTTTTAGTTTTAGATTAAAGCTTTTAATCTATTTTTGTGTAGATTTTGTGTATCCCCTTGCAAGTAGTCTCTCACTTAGCTTGTCTGCCTCACACTGAAAAGCTTTCAGTGTGCTGCAGTTCCACTTTAGGCGTAGGAATTGGCTAAAATGTATAGATTTTTTGAGGGGTTCAGGGTGGAAACTGTCAGCATGCGTTGCCAGCGGTTTCCTTCCTGTAAAGCCTGCTGGCAAGTTTCCCATCTTGGTCTTTATAAATGCTGATGTCCAAAAAATTGATCATGTGGTAATCATAGGACATTGTAAAAAAGAATTCAAAGCATTATGATTCATGACTTTAAGGCAACTCTTAAGGGTGTCTTCTGGACCATTACATATCAAAAAGATATCATCTATGTATCTTTGCCAAAGAATGATATACGAAGTGTATGGAGTTAACTGGTCATCGGATAAAAAAGCTTTTTCCCACTCCCCCAGGTACAGGTTTGCATAGGAGAGGGCGCAACACGTCCCCATAGCAACACCCTGTACCTGAAGGTAGTGGGAACCCTTAAAAAGAAAGACGTTATGTCTTAAAATTATATCCAATATCTCAAGTATGAATTTGTTGAATTTCCACTCCGTGGTTGCTTTTTGTTGTAGAACATGACTAACAGCAGCCACCCCTAGATCGTGCGGTATGCTGTTATATAATGATTCGACGTCTATAGTGACCAGAATGGCCGAATCAGGAATCACCAAATCATCCAATATTTGCAATAGATGGATAGTATCCTTGGTATAAGATGCCAGCTCCAGGACATGAGATCTTTCATGTTGGTCAATGACTAATACCTTCAGATATGCTACCGTTTCCTGAAATGATGGGACGGCCTGGGGAGTTATGAAGATCTTTGTGTACTTTTGGAAGTGCATACATAGTGGGAGTATGAGGATGTCTAGTGCGTATAAACTCCAACAGTTCATGAGTAATGGCCCCTATCATAAAGGCTTCGTCAACCAGGTGATAAAATTCCTGGTTGAACCTATCAACTAGTGAGGCTGAAATTTTCCGGTAGCGGAAAATTTCAGCCTCACTAAGTTGATAGGTTCAACCAGGAATTTTATCGCCTGGTTGATGAAGCCTTTATGATTTAATTGGATTTCATTTTAAGACATACCGTCTTTCTTTTTAAGGGTTCCCACTACCTCCAGTTACAGGGTGTTGCTATGGGGACGTATTGCGCCCCCTCCTATGCAAACCTGTACCTGGGGGAGTGGGAAAAAGCTTTTTTATCCGATGACCAGGTAACTCCATACACTGAGTATATCATTCTTTGGCAAAGATACATAGATGATATCTTTTTGATATGGAATGGTCCAGAAGACACCCTTAAGAGTTGCCTTAAAGTCATGAATCATAATGCTTTTGAATTTATTTTTTACAATGTCCTACGATTACCACATGATCAATTTTTTGGACATCAGCATTTATAAAGACCAAGATGGGAAACTTGCCAGCAGGCTTTACAGGAAGCAAAATGCCGGCAACACTCTTTTGCATGCCGACAGTTTCCACCCTGAACCCCTCAAAAAATCTATACCTTTCAGACAATTCCTACGCCTAAAGCATAACTGCAGCACACTGGAAGCTTTTCAGTGTGAGGCAGACAAACTAAGTGAGAGACTACTTGCAAGGGGATACACAAAATCTTCCCTGAAAAAAGCCTTTAATCGGGTCAAGGACCAGGATAGACACGCTTTAATCTTTAAAACTAAAACCAAAAAACAGGATGATCCAACAAGAATCATCCTACGCTACTCCAATGAACACAACACTGTGAGGAAGATCCTTACAAAACATTGGTCGATCCTTACCGAAGACCCCATTTTGGGGGGTCTTCTTACCCCCAAACCCCAGATCACTTTCAGGAAGGCAGGCTCCCTGGCGGAGATGCTTACTCAGAGTGAATACAAGGGGAATCTAAGACAGGACCCTTGTAAAACCTGAGGGACCTTCCAATGTGGTTCCTGTTCCTTTTGAGGGGTCATCGGTAAGAGAACCTCTTTCCAATTACCCAATGGAGAACGTTCCCACATAAAGCATTTTGCCAACTGCAAGACTCAGGGAGTTGTGTACTTGGTACAATGCCAATGTGGGGCTTTTTATGTCAGGAAAACCCGACAAGAATTTGGACAGCGTGTTAGCAAACATCTACAAAGTATGCGAATTGGCAACCTGTACCTTCCCCTTGGAAGACATGTGGCCAGGGGACATGAATATAGGATGCCATCTGTGAACTTTACAGTATTGGATTGAGTCCATATCCCGATTAGAGGTGGGGATTGGAATAAAATTCTATTACAGCGTGAAATGCGCTGGATTAGATACTTAGATGCTACTACCCCACCGGGCCTCAATGAGGCTGTAAGTTTCAGGCTTTTTTTAGAAGGCTTCAGTTCAGGAAAAACAGACTAAAATCCATCACGTCGCACTCCCACTTTCTCCCCTTTTTGTCCTTCTTATTCTGTCTTTCTGTCAGTAGATCTGTTAGAATGACATTATCTATTGGGGTACTATATTATTTTATTGGAAATGTACCAGTTAATGACATACACTTTTTGTCGTTGGTGCTCCACCTTTATGGTGGTTAGATTATGCAATATGATTTGTGTTGTGTTTTCTTTATATTTCTTTTATATACATGTGATGAGATTATGTTCCTGTACCCCATCCAGCATTTTACACTTCTACTTGTGGCCATCATCATGCATCTGGCACACGTAGGCCCCCACGATGTTGGGGGCCACTTTTCCTCCCGAGCTGTGGTTCTGGATGCTTTCAGCACCGTTCCAACAGTTCTGGGTGGATAATTTTTGTGTCGGGGGCTATTAGTCCCTCCTTTATGGAAATATTCCCCTCAGGGGTCTTTTTCCTTATGCCCCTGCTTCAGGCTGGGCTGTGATTTTCCATTCTTCCATTCAGCCCGACTACCATTTACATATATGGGGGACCCACTAAGATTATTTATTTTGTTGGATTACAATTTTTTAATATCCTGGACATATTGATGCTCTAATCTTGTTTGGGATATCCTGATATTCTGTTGATATTCTGTTGGCCCTTTATTTTGTTTATATCTGCTCCGCTGTGTGGATTACGGAGCTGTTTCTGATTTGGATTGTCCAGATATCCTCAATAGGCATCATGTGATTTGCAGCGACATTTACTGTCAGCAGTAATGCCTCTGCTCTCACGTCCTGGATTGTAGGGGGGCGGGGCTGCATGTGCTAGCCGCGCTCCCCTTGTATTCTGTCTTAGCTTGATGCCTTGGACATTGTTTGTTTTGCCGATGGGTCCACCGTGTGAGCGGCGCTCGGGGGATGACGTCATCACTGACACGTGGTGTAGCGTCGTCCCCTGACGCTCCATGAGGCTCTGACAGTGGAAGGCACGGGCTGTATAAGGAGGATGCCGGGAACCCCAGAGCTGCCACCCTTATCTCTCGACATCCCATTTGGAGGTTGAACATTTTTGTCTTTGAGCGGAGAGGATTAACCTCTCCCTCACTTAGATGTTACTACGGATTTTGGGCTGCTTTCAGTGGATCTGTGAGAATTTTCAGCAGTGTTGGTAAGTTTAGCTCTCTTGAACATTTTTTGAATTTACTCTACTCCTGTGGTTTAAAGCTCTGGGCTTCACTTGTGGAGGGGAGTTCTTTGGGCTCCTCTTGGGGAGTGATACTATGCCCACTGTATGTTTTTAACCCTGTGGAGTTTATTTTCCTTTTTCCCCTTTTTTATGTTAATTATGGCTTTGGAATCCCCTTTTTGATGGCTATCTTGTGTCTTATTTTTTAGATGGTCCTTGTATTTTTTCCCCCCCATTACCCCTTAGGGTTGGGAATTTTTATTTCCATCCTCCTGGTGATCTGGATTTTCCCATTTGGAACAAATTTCACTCAGAGATTTTGATTCGGACATCATATTTTGTAAGTACTTATGGTTGTTTTTGTTTGTTTGTTTTTTGTTTTTTCACACTTGTTGGCACTGGGGATATTTAACCTCTCTGACCCTTCAGTTTTGAGGGATTCATTGGAGAGGGGGGTTTAACCTGTATCCTGCCCAAGTTTGGACTGTAGGTTTATTTGCCTAATGACAGCTATATATATGTTTATTCAGATATGAGCCTTACCACATGCTGTATATTTCTCTTATAGGTCCCCCTATTGTTGCTGCCCTCAGCCGTTGTTTTTAAGGCGGTATTCCGCCTTACTAATTTGGTGCCTCTTTTGGATTATAACATCCGGGGGTTTTTTGCATGTTGAAAGGCCAATACAAGCTCTGTGGATGTCTGATGGGGTATAGGAACCTTTTATTCGAATCACTGCTTTTTGATATGTACGTTTTTTGTATACCTTGATATAAGCTTTATATATCCTTTCAGATGTATGCTATAAGATATATCTCTGTATTTTATATATTTACATTGTATTTTGTACTTTTCAGAAATGGCAAATTGTCCCTGAGGAAGAATATATATTTAATTATTTTGAAATGCATTGGACTCTCACTCATGGATGAGGAACATCTATGTAGTGGGATTTTTTTTGCCATCACTGTAATATATTGTATTTGTGTTATTTATATGTTTGTTTTTCTAGAAGATTGGTTTTTAATTCTATTATTGCCCTTAAAATCCCATTTTCTGAGGTTCTTTGTGTACTGTTTAGGGATGGTGGCAAATCTCACGTCCATGGAAGTTTTTTTTTTTCTAAGCATACATAATTTATAAGCCATGCCTTAAGGATATACCATACAGATATCATAAAAAACCTCTGGGTGAGATTATCATTCAAACTATAATTTGACTGACCTAAAGATAAAAACAAACAAAAAAAACATAACCATAAAAAGAAAAAAGTCTGGTGACCTTGAGAAAGTCATGAAAACTAACTTTAGGACTGGATCAGGTAGAAAAAAAATTACCTGATAAAAAGGAGAAACTATCCAGCGAGCCAACTCGCAAACACCGTTCTATGGTGTTGCAAGGAGTGGAATCTGTAGGGTTAGCAAAAAAGAAGGGAAAAGAAAAAAAAGGGGGGGAACACAGCCCTAAAGTATGTGAGTAAAGTGTCTGCTGGGTGGGGAGAACATGCAGTGGCTCCGAGGGACAGACTTCTGAGTAGGCGGGTAAAGTCATTGAGTGCAAACAGCCGTGAGACTATTCAGTTGCATGGGCAGCAAATCGATCAGCAAGGGTGTTCTTCGTTTCTGTCTCCAATGTCATAGCGAATCCTTCTTCTATCTCTCCTAGGTGGTGGAGTCTGCCAGATGATGGTGCTGGTCTGGATGTAGATGGTGGTCGGTGAATCGCTGCAGCTTCAAGGAGGCCCAGCTTCACCAGGATCTCCTGGCCTTCCTGAAGGGACAAGGCTGAGTATGTGGTGCCGTTGTGGGGAGCCAGCAATTTAAAGGGGAAACCCCATCTGTAACAAATGTGGGCTGATTGGAGAGCTGCGGTGATCTCTTTCAATCCCCTTCTTCTATCCAGGGTGGCTGGAGAGACGTCTGGATAGATCTGGATGGAATGATCATCCAGAATGATCCGTTGCTTATTCCGGGCTGCCCTCAGAATCTCCTCCTTGGTGAGGAAGTCCTTCATACAGAGGACCACATCCCTGGGGGGTTTGTCATCAGGTGGTTTTAGTCGGAGGACCCTATGAATGCGATCGCATTTGAAAGCAGCAGAATCATAATCCGGGAGAAGGGACTTGAATATCCAGATCACTGTGGGGATTAATTCTGTCTCTGACTCAGGGATCCCTCGTAGGCGCACAAAAGTCAGACGGATTCATTTGTGATGACGTACACCGGACTAAAATAAGGAAGTTGATAGCCAGTAGCCAATGGCTGCCCTAGCGTGGGTTTTTGTCCGTCAGACTAGCATACATACGAGCGGATTTCTGGGTCCGGCGGAGTTACGACCTAAAGATTTGAAGCATGTTCCAAATCTAAAGTCCGTCAGATTTGTGGCTGGAAAAGTCCGTTGAAAGTCCGGGAAAGCCCACACACGATCGGATTGTCCGCCGGACTTGGTCCGTCGGCGTCCATTGGACTTTTGTAGCCGAAAAGTCTGACTGTGTGTACACGGCTTTAGAGTCCCAGGTGGAGCGAAGCTACAGCTTCACACGTCCATTTATCTCAGCGCCGCTTATGCGCCCCTACAGAATACTTTTTAATACATCCAGATAACCTACTGCATATTACGCAGCCCTCACCTCCATCTCTATGTGCACAATAGGGTATGATAATACTTATCAAGAGATTTTACAACTTACTAGAAGCAAAAACTATATTTAGCAAATTACCACCAATGTTGAAATGGGAGAGAGACATAGGTAGCTCTTTTATGCCTCTCTCAATGGGCGGCAGCTCTGACCGCTAGCTATAAAGTGACCCATTCCTCCAATCTTTGGGAATTTATTTATTAAATCAATCTCTGTAAAAACAAAATGAAACAAAGGCACCGTATCTATTTATTAAATGAACACTAAAAACAACTAAGATTTCACTCACAGCATTAAAGAGAAATTGGGCATATCATCATTCACAGTCTGTACATCTTTTCCAGAGGGCTAATAGTCCAGGGGTGACTTGGTATACTCTTTATAGCTCACTGCAACAGGATGGAACAGTGGCTGCATGATGGTAGGAATGGCAGGCAGATCCGTCATGGACTGAGTACAGCTGCTGTGTCTCATGTAATGAAGGGTGACTGTGTCTCTGCATGTGAATCAGAGCTGACAGATGAGCAGGGAAGTCTAAGGGAGAAATCGTAACAGGTTGGGAAGCAAGCCAGTGCTGGTGTGGACACGTGACGACTTTGGGGCATGGTGACATCACAGAAGAGGCGGTAACATGTTTCGAAGCGAGTCAGCTCCTTTGTCAAATCAGCCCAGTGGAGCCGTTCTGATAGAAGTATTCACACTCATTTATAAAATCACCAAATTCCCTGTAGACCCATCCCCGGAATTTACCTTATTAAGTATAGGAATTGACAATTTCCCACTTCACCTGCATTGGTGACTGTCCACATTCTCTTAGCTGCAAGACTGACCATTACTCATCATTGGAAGACCGATGACCCAATTCTATTAGAAGAGGTGGTCTCCTCAGTGCATACTTATGGCCCTTATGAATGCATGTTCACATCCTCAGAGGGTGGGTTTTTATCCACTAGTAAACTATGGTCATGGTGGCTCGAGTGGTACCAACTTGACATCTGCTGTGCTCCATAAGTGCTCTACTATGAAGGCCCTGTCCTTGGTTTTCCATATGTCATGTAAAGTTCTTCTCATTGAGCAATCTCGCTGTTCCTTAGTACCTGTTTCTGTTATTAGTGGTGTCGCTAGGGGGGTGGGGGGTGCAGGCCGCACCTGGGTGACAGGGGTGACACCTGTGGGCAGCAGCATCGCACAGTCCGCACACCCCTGCACTGATCTGTGTCTCTCCGGCTGTCTCCCTCAGCGGAGTGGACCGAAACCGCCTGCTCTCTGTTTACATGTCCGAGGAGGGACACACTGCTGTGGCTATCCCATGCTGTTCTGAGGTCTGAACAGTGTATTGTATTTGTATATTGCCATGTTCTGGGGTGTTATGGGAGGGGAGAGGGGGGACTACTGGGGCAAGTTGAGAGGGTGGTCTATGCTGATGGAGGGGGTCTGCACTGAGGGGGTCTGCATTGAAGGGGGTCTCTGCTGATGGAGGGGGTCTGCACTGAGGGGGGGTCTGCACTGAGGGGGTTTATGCTGATGGAGAGGCGGTCTGGACTGAGGGGGTTTAAGCTGATGGGAGGTCTGCACTGAGGGGGGTCTATGCTGATGGAGGGAGGACTGCACTGAGGGGGGTCTATGCTGATGGAGGGGGAACTGCACTGAGGGGGGTCTATGCTGCTGGTGGGGGGTCTGCACTGAGGGGGTCTATGCTGAGAGAGGGGGTCTGCACTAAGGGGGGTCTATACTGATGGAAGGGGTGTCTATCCTAAGGGAGGGGGTCTATACTGATGGAGGGGAGTCTGTACTGAGGGAGAGGGGTCTGCACTGAGGGGGTCTGCACTGAAGGGGTCTATTTTGATGGAGAGGTGGTCTGCACTGAGGGGGGTTTATGCTGATGGGAGGGGGTCTGCACTGAGGGGGTCTATGCTGCTAGAGAGGCGGTCTGCACTGAGGGGGGTCTATGCTGATGGAGGGGGGACTGCACTGAGGGGGGTCTATGCTGATGGAGGGGGGACTGCACTGAGGGAGGTCTGTGCTGCTGGAGGGGGGTCTATGCTGAGGGAGGGGGTCTGCACTGAGGGGGATCTATACCGATGGAAGGGGGTGTCTATACTGAGGGAGGGGTCTATACTGTGGAGGGGGGTTTATACTGAGAAAAGGGGGTCTGTACAGAGTGAGAGGAGGTCTGTACTAAGTGGGGGGTCTGTACTTAATGTAGGGGGTCTGTATTTAGAGGAGGGGGGTCTGTAATGAGGAAGAGGGGTCTATACTGCGGGGGGTTTATACTGAGGAAACAGGCTCTGTACTGAGTGAGGGGGGTCCGTACTTAGTGGGGAGTCTGTACTTAATGGAGGGGGTCTGTAGTTAGTGGAGGGGGGTCTGTACTGAGGGAGAGTGGTCTATACTGTGGGGAATTATACTGAGGAAAGTGGGTTTGTACTGAGTGAGGGGGTCTATACTGAGTGAGGGGGGGTCTGTACTTAGTGAGGGGGTCTGTACTGAATGGGGGGGTCTGTACTGAGTGAGGGGGTCTGTACTTAGTGGGAGTCTGTACTTAATTGAGGGGGTCTGTAGTTAGTGGAGGGGGTCTGTACTGAGAGAGGGGGGTCTGTATTAAAGGGGGACTATGGTTGGTGGAGGGGGGTGACACCAACCCTAGTGACGCCACTGTCTGTTATTGCATTATACGTATACTGTAATGAGCATTCATGGCAACCAAATCTCTGTGCTTCACTTTGTATTTTTCTGCATTGTTTGAAATTCAATAAAACATTTATAAAATGAGTGTTTTCCTTTGTTAACACTTGGTCAGCTTGTTTTTTTTTCACATTTTTAGGGCAACATTTTTACCTTTCTTCTAAATAACTGCATTTTTTCTGCTCGCCCACTAGTGAAGGAGTAATGTTGTAGGTAATTGTGTAGGAAAGGTACCTTGTAGACTCCTTCATAATAGACTCCTTTAGAAGAGTTTTATGCCGCGTACACATGATCGGAATTTCCGTCGGAAAAACCTTGGATGGTTTTTCCTACAGATATCCGCTCAAGCTTGCCTTGCATACACACGGTCACACAAAAGTTCTCTGAACTTTCAACCGTCAAGAACGCGGTGACGTACAACACTACGACGAGCTGAGAAAATGAAGTTCAATGCTTCCGAGCATGCGTCGAATTGTTTCTGAGCATGCATAGGAATTTTGAACGTCAGAATTGCTACAGACGATCGCAATTTCCGAAAGGAACTTTTTCCGTCTGAAAAATAGAGCAACTGCTCTCAATCTTTTGCTGGCGGAAATTCTGCCAGCAAAAGTCCAATGGAGCATACACACAGTCGGAATTGCCGACCAAAAGCTCACATCGGACTTTTTCTGGCGGAATTTCCGATCGTGTGTACGTGGCATATGATGTCATGTCTCAGTGTGGTCATCTCTTTTTTTTTTTGAGTCTTGAGAGAGCAGATGCATATGGTAAACTTCAAATCAAATAGCATGTCACTTTATATAATAATAATGGAAGTGACATATCAGCAAGCATATGCTTGTCAGTATGTCGGACAGGATAACCAGCATTACTACAATACAACATTTTGGCAGGTATATTTCCTGATCTGAAAATTAAATGTACCAATCTTATTAATCAAAATTTAAAAATTACATGAAGACTATCCTTTCAATGTTTTTTTTTTTCTCAGTGTGAAAAAAAAATTCAATACAACTCAAAATATAACACAATGAGTTCTGTTTTGAAATGTTCTACTTTTTACCTGAATCAACCAAATAATTGCATGCTAGTAATAAAAATAGATTTACCTTGACAACCATTGCATTGAGCTGCTCATCCACTCTGCAAATTAATGTTTTGTTGTGTACTTATCAGGTAGAAAATATAGGATCCTGAATTGTGACCAGCTATTTCAATTTACTGACTGTAACACTTTACAGAATCTTATATACAGAGTTTGATACTTAGTTATCTATTGTGAATCACATGACATGTTCTGCAATGGAGTCCTGATTGCTATCTATCTTACAGCTGAGTCCAGCCCATAATCCCTTTCTCTTAAGCTCAGTGTTCACAAAATGGTTACACCAATTCTTCCCTGTTTGTATCTCACATTTACAGCAAATATGTAGCTGAAGATTGCTTTAAAGACCTTCCAGTTGATTTTTTAAAAAAACTACTTTATATACCACTTCTATTTATAGATCATTGTGTGCTTTCATTTTAGAAAATAAGTAATGATACTGTAAGCACATGTTCATCATAGAGGTGCTTTTAACATATATATGTACTTGCATTGAGTGCAGAATAAACCTTACACTGCCACCTTCATTAGGGGCAGAGACTGACGTGAGAGGTTCTATATACTCTGTAAAGTGCATGTGTTAGTGTTATATAAATATAGGGAATAAATTAATACAAAAATATCAAATGGAATTATATTAATAAAAGCTAAAATTTAATCCATTGTCCTTTTTATTTGTGCCCTGGGTCTAAATTATTTAACCAAAGTAAACTGCAGAATATCCACATCTCTGACACTTCCTACATCCCAGGTGGTAAACTGTAAATTTTGCAGGATTTGATACAGTTTTAGTATTATATTAATAATTATTTTTTTATTTCTAAAAGTACCAACATAGCCTTATATACTGTACATTAAAGCAGGACGAGAGTCAAGAAAGCATATCCTTCAAAGAGTGATAGACAAATCAGTTTTAAATGACATATCACTTACAGTAGTTCTGCAGCTGTAAATGGGCACTAGGCTTGTGAAATTTGTTTCATAACGAATCAAAATTCAGCCGAATTTTGCATCTTTCGGACATTCGCATGCATCCGAATGTCGGAATAAAAAGATAACGAATTTCAACTAATACGAAAGAAACTATAGCGTATATAACAATGAATTTGACATGATTCGGTAATTCGTTAAAGAGCTAATAAAACAAAAGGTCAACTCAAAGTAAATCTTTCAGTCCAATCAGCTGATTCATTTTGTGCTGAAGCTTGGATTACTGGCAAAGTGCATTCCTGGGAAGGGTGTTGTATTGTATTTGAGCAGAGGAGAAGAGATATTGTTATTTTGTGTGTTAAAAGATTCAATAAACAAATGACTCTCCAAACTACGAATCATTATCACGAATATATATGCACATACATAAATATCGAATTTCAACGAATACGAACAAAATTTTAGCGCATATAAAGAATGAATTTGACATGATTCGAGATTCAGTATAACGAATATCGACACTCTACAGAAATAACGAATTATCAGAAAACGTATTAATGTAATATAACGGATATAAAAGAAAGAAATTATGTATTTTACGAATGACAATGAACCAAAACTAAACAAAATTTTCCATTGCGTACAAGTCTAATGGGCACAGCTGGATTATCATCAAATAGGGACCTAGGCAGGATTAAAACACAGGTTGCTGGAGGCAAGTTGTTTTTTCACCAGTTTTTTAAACAAGTAAAATCAAGCCTAGTTGTGTGCAAAAATCAGTTTTCATATATTGCAGTTAGCTCTTTTTCTTTCTTCTGAGCTCATTTTCCTTCCAATATATTTAACTACACCCAGGGCCAGGACAAGGGGTTGGCAGAAGGGCGGCTCCCTGGACAGCAGGGGGTAAGAATTGTGAAATTTTGGAGGGGGTGCTAGGAGCAGTGATGTTGGGGCATTTGTGTTGGGAGGAGGAATGAGGGAAGCAGGGGCGGACTGACCATTCGGTCACCCGGTCGCCAACCGAGGGCCCGACGTCAGGAGGGGCCCCATGAGCGGCTCAGTCAGCAGCGGAAAAAAGCCGCCCGCCGCACTGCACGAAAACCCCGTCCTCCCAGATTATTTCAGCTCCCAGCACCGCAGCCAGCCCGCTGCCGAGCAGACCTCAGCTTAGGCTGAGAGAGGCTCTGTCAGCAGGGAGGGGCGGGGTAGAGAGCTCCACTGATGCTCTGACCCTGCCCTGCCCCGCCCCTCCTCATGTAGTCTGAGTCTGTTCTTAATTAGAGCATCTCTCCTGCACTTCTGAGAGCTCCGCTCTGGACCACAAAGATCACCGCCCCTACCGATGAAAGCTCCACCCCCTACCGATGAAAGCCCCGCCCCCTACCGATGGAAGCCCCTCCCCTACCAATGAAAGCTCCGCCCCTGGACCTCTGAGAGCGGGAGGTGAGCCCGACTGGTCAGGTAGGTCCTTCTGCCTACATTATATACACGGCCTGTAGACCCCTTTTTTCCCTAAACCATCCCTGGAAATGTTGTTTACCCCCCTGTATAGCTGTGCATTGCTGAAAGTTTACATTTTAAAACTGGCTACCTGGTTATCTCCTGTAGTCGCATTCGCAGTCTGGTCATTTCCCGTAGTCGCATTCGCAGTCTCTGGTTATCTCCTGTAGTCGCATTCGCAGTCTGGTCATTTCCTGTAGTCGCATTCGCAGTCTGGTCATTTCCTGTAGTCACATTCACAGTCTGGTTATTTCCTATAGTCGCATTCCCAGTCTCTGGTTATTTACTGTAGTCGCATTTGCAGTCTGGTCATTTCCTGTAGTCGCATTCGCAGTCTGGTCATTTCCCGTAGTCGCATTCGCAGTCTCTGGTTATCTCCTGTAGTCACATTCGCAGTCTGGTCATTTCCTGTAGTCGCATTCGCAGTCTGGTTATTTCCTGTAGTCGCATCCCCAGTCTCTGGTTATTTCCTGTAGTCACATTCGCAGTCTGGTCATTTCCCTTAGTCGCATTCGCAGTCTGGTCATTTCCCGTAGTCGCATTCGCAGTCTCTGGTTATCTCCTGTAGTCGCATTCGCAGTCTGGTCATTTCCCGTAGTCGCATTCGCAGTCTCTGGTTATCTCCTGTAGTCGCATTCGCAGTCTGGTCATTTCCCGTAGTCACATTCACAGTCTGGTCATTTCCCGTAGTCGCATTCGCAGTCTCTGGTTATCTCCTGTAGTCGCATTCGCAGTCTGGTCATTTCCAGTAGTCGCATTCGCAGTCTCTGGTTATCTCCTGTAGTCGCATTCACAGTCTGATCATTTCCTGTAGTCGCATTCGCAGTCTCTGGTTATCTCCTGTAGTCGCATTCGCAGTCTGGTCATTTCCTGTAGTCGCATTCGCAGTCTCTGGTTATCTCCTGTAGTCGCATCCCCAGTCTCTGGTTATTTCCTGTAGTCGCATTCGCAATCTGGTTATTTCCTGTAGTCGCATTCACAGTCTGGTTATTTCCTGTAGTCGCATTCGCAGTCTCTGGTTATTTCCTGTAGTCGCATCCCCAGTCTCTGGTTATTTCCTGTAGTCGCATTCGCAGTCTGGTTATTTCCTGTAGTCGCATTCGCAGTCTCTGGTTGTCTCCTGTAGTCGCATCCCCAGTCTCTGGTTATTTCCTGTAGTCGCATTCGCAGTCTGGTTATCTCCTGTAGTCGCATTCGCAGTCTGGTTATTTCCTTAGTCGCATTCGCAGTCTGGTTATTTCCTGTAGTCGCATTCGCAGTCTGGTTATTTCCTGTAGTCGCATTCGCAGTCTCTGGTTATTTCCTGTAGTCGCATCCCCAGTCTCTGGTTATTTCCTGTAGTCGCATACGCAGTCTGGTTATTTCCTGTAGTCGCATTCGCAGTCTCTGGTTATCTCCTGTAGTCGCATTCGCAGTCTGGTCATTTCCCGTAGTCGCATTCGCAGTCTCTGGTTATCTCCTGTAGTCGCATTCACAGTCTGGTCATTTCCTGTAGTCGCATTCGCAGTCTGGTTATTTCCTGTAGTCGCATCCCCAGTCTCTGGTTATTTCCTGTAGTCACATTCACAGTCTGGTCATTTCCCTTAGTCGCATTCGCAGTCTGGTCATTTCCCGTAGTCGCATTCGCAGTCTCTGGTTATCTCCTGTAGTCGCATTCGCAGTCTGGTTATTTCCCGTAATCGCATTCGCAGTCTCTGGTTATCTCCTGTAGTCGCATTCGCAGTCTGGTCATTTCCCGTAGTCACATTCGCAGTCTGGTCATTTCCCGTAGTCGCATTCGCAGTCTCTGGTTATCTCCTGTAGTCGCATTCGCAGTTTGGTCATTTCCTGTAGTCGCATTCGCAGTCTCTGGTTATCTCCTGTAGTCGCATTCACAGTCTGATCATTTCCTGTAGTCGCATTCGCAGTCTCTGGTTATCTCCTGTAGTCGCATTCGCAGTCTGGTCATTTCCTGTAGTCGCATTCGCAGTCTCTGGTTATCTCCTGTAGTCGCATCCCCAGTCTCTGGTTATTTCCTGTAGTCGCATTCGCAATCTGGTTATTTCCTGTAGTCGCATTCGCAGTCTGGTTATTTCCTGTAGTCGCATTCGCAGTCTCTGGTTATTTCCTGTAGTCGCATCCCCAGTCTCTGGTTATTTCCTGTAGTCGCATTCGCAGTCTGGTTATTTCCTGTAGTCGCATTCGCAGTCTCTGGTTATCTCCTGTAGTCGCATTCGCAGTCTGGTCATTTCCCGTAGTCGCATTCGCAGTCTCTGGTTATCTCCTGTAGTCGCATTCGCATTCTGGTCATTTCCTGTAGTCGCATTCGCAGTCTGGTTATTTCCTGTAGTCGCATCCCCAGTCTCTGGTTATTTCCTGTAGTCACATTCACAGTCTGGTCATTTCCCTTAGTCGCATTCACAGTCTGGTCATTTCCCGTAGTCGCATTCGCAGTCTCTGGTTATCTCCTGTAGTCGCATTCGCAGTCTGGTCATTTCCCGTAGTCGCATTCGCAGTCTCTGGTTATCTCCTGTAGTCGCATTCGCAGTCTGGTCATTTCCCGTAGTCACATTCGCAGTCTGGTCATTTCCCGTAGTCGCATTTGCAGTCTCTGGTTATCTCCTGTAGTCGCATTCGCAGTCTGGTCATTTCCTGTAGTCGCATTCGCAGTCTCTGGTTATCTCCTGTAGTCGCATTCACAGTCTGATCATTTCCTGTAGTCGCATTCGCAGTCTCTGGTTATCTCCTGTAGTCGCATTCGCAGTCTGGTCATTTCCTGTAGTCGCATTCGCAGTCTCTGGTTATCTCCTGTAGTCGCATCCCCAGTCTCTGGTTATTTCCTGTAGTCACATTCACAATCTGGTTATTTCCTGTAGTCGCATTCGCAGTCTGGTTATTTCCTGTAGTCGCATTCGCAGTCTCTGGTTATTTCCTGTAGTCGCATCCCCAGTCTCTGGTTATTTCCTGTAGTCGCATTCGCAGTCTGGTTATTTCCTGTAGTCGCATTCGCAGTCTCTGGTTATCTCCTGTAGTCGCATTCGCAGTCTGGTCATTTCCCGTAGTCGCATTCGCAGTCTCTGGTTATCTCCTGTAGTCGCATTCGCATTCTGGTAATTTCCTGTAGTCGCATTCGCAGTCTGGTTATTTCCTGTAGTCACATCCCCAGTCTCTGGTTATTTCCTGTAGTCACATTCGCAGTCTGGTCATTTCCCTTAGTCGCATTTGCAGTCTGGTCATTTCCCGTAGTCGCATTCGCAGTCTCTGGTTATCTCCTGTAGTCGCATTCGCAGTCTGGTCATTTCCCGTAGTCGCATTCGCAGTCTCTGGTTATCTCCTGTAGTCACATTCGCAGTCTGGTCATTTCCCGTAGTCACATTCGCAGTCTGGTCATTTCCCGTAGTCGCATTCGCAGTCTCTGGTTATCTCCTGTAGTCGCATTTGCAGTCTGGTCATTTCCTGTAGTCACATTCGCAGTCTCTGGTTATCTCCTGTAGTCGCATTCGCAGTCTGGTCATTTCCCGTAGTCGCATTCGCAGTCTCTGGTTATCTCCTGTAGTCGCATTCGCATTCTGGTAATTTCCTGTAGTCGCATTCGCAGTCTGGTTATTTCCTGTAGTCACATCCCCAGTCTCTGGTTATTTCCTGTAGTCACATTCGCAGTCTGGTCATTTCCCTTAGTCGCATTTGCAGTCTGGTCATTTCCCGTAGTCGCATTCGCAGTCTCTGGTTATCTCCTGTAGTCGCATTCGCAGTCTGGTCATTTCCCGTAGTCGCATTCGCAGTCTCTGGTTATCTCCTGTAGTCACATTCGCAGTCTGGTCATTTCCCGTAGTCACATTCGCAGTCTGGTCATTTCCCGTAGTCGCATTCGCAGTCTCTGGTTATCTCCTGTAGTCGCATTTGCAGTCTGGTCATTTCCTGTAGTCACATTCGCAGTCTCTGGTTATCTCCTGTAGTCGCATTCGCAGTCTGGTCATTTCCCGTAGTCGCATTCGCAGTCTCTGGTTATCTCCTGTAGTCGCATTCGCAGTCTGGTCATTT
This sequence comes from Lithobates septentrionalis, assembly GCA_037952835.1. NCBI lineage: Eukaryota > Metazoa > Chordata > Amphibia > Anura > Ranidae > Lithobates > Lithobates septentrionalis. The sequence goes on along the minus strand of JBBDGP010001187.1, from coordinate 2,517,736 downwards.
CCTGTAGTCGCATTCGCAGTCTGGTTATTTCCTGTAGTCGCATCCCCAGTCTCTGGTTATTTCCTGTAGTCACATTCGCAGTCTGGTCATTTCCCTTAGTCGCATTCGCAGTCTGGTCATTTCCCGTAGTCGCATTCGCAGTCTCTGGTTTTCTCCTGTAGTCGCATTCGCAGTCTGGTCATTTCCCGTAGTCGCATTCGCAGTCTCTGGTTATCTCCTGTAGTCGCATTTGCAGTCTGGTCATTTCCCGTAGTCACATTCGCAGTCTGGTCATTTCCCGTAGTCGCATTCGCAGTCTCTGGTTATCTCCTGTAGTCACATTCGCAGTCTGGTCATTTCCTGTAGTCGCATTCGCAGTCTCTGGTTATCTCCTGTAGTCGCATTCACAGTCTGATCATTTCCTGTAGTCGCATTCGCAGTCTCTGGTTATCTCCTGTAGTCGCATTCGCAGTCTGGTCATTTCCCGTAGTCGCATTCGCAGTCTCTGGTTATCTCCTGTAGTCGCATCCCCAGTCTCTGGTTATTTCCTGTAGTCGCATTCGCAATCTGGTTATTTCCTGTAGTCGCATTCACAGTCTGGTTATTTCCTGTAGTCGCATTCGCAGTCTCTGGTTATTTCCTGTAGTCGCATCCCCAGTCTCTGGTTATTTCCTGTAGTCGCATTCGCAGTCTGGTTATTTCCTGTAGTCTTGAATGGAGAAGAAGATTTGGATGCCGCACACCGGATGTAGTCAAAAAACTTCACTTTATTGAAAAAATTGGATCATCAAAATAACAAGACTGTCATGCAGAAAGTACAGATAAGCTGATACGTTTCGCACTCAGGACTGAGTGCTTACTCATAGCTAACAAATATTAAAAAGACAAACTCTTATATAGCTCAATGGGGTATCACATGATTGCCCAATTAGCTGGTCATTAAGTCTCAGCTGGAAGCCGATTTAATGAGGTCTCGGCATCTGCTGGCTATTTAGTGTATTGACTGATTGAGATGTGTTTTCAAAGAAAAGACCGGTGTTTTCCCACAACCGGTCACGGAGAAACCGCGGCAAACAGGTCAGCTTCTCTGACCAAGAGAGTGACCTAGCCGATAATTCCCTGGCACGCACTATGTCAGACTCTTCTCTGGACAGGTCAACAGGTTCTGTGGAAATAAACAGAAGCAACAACCACACCAACGCTGGAAACCCTCGCAGGTCGGGTTACACCAAGAGGAAGAAATCGTCCATAAAAAAACAAGAAGGGGCGGCAGGAGACACAAGAACTCCAAACAACTCACATTACAGCTTGAGAGGCAAAATGAAGAAATGAGTTCCACCGTACTTAATATCTCAAAGAGCCCTTTAAAAGAAGAGGAGATCAACCTTCTATCAAAAGGCCTTAACTTTAGCCCTAATAGACATTTTGATTCATTTCATACTATTTTGGTCGTTAACAGGTTTTCTCGCTTATTAACACTTAAGAAACACTTTGGTGGTTCTAGAGAAGAGGACGTTCCAGGAAACCTTAGTGAATCAGGTGAGTCTCCCCCTTCACCCATCTCTTTTAACGAAGTGTGTGCACTGCAAGATTTAATAACACTGGCAGATGAATCGGATCCACCCCCTATGGATCCCACTGATTCACAGAAAAAACTAATAATCAGATCTAAATCTGACTTTTACCCATTGGCATCCAGGGGTAAAGATCTTGATGTATTCCAGAGGTTGGTGGAGGGGGAATTAACTCGCTTGGCTCATAGTTGCCATAGAAAACCGATTAAAGATAATTTGACACAAAATGAGAGATTAGCCTTAAAAACACTAACAGCAGACACTAGCATAGTTATCAGGAATGCAGATAAAGGGGGGGTAGTGGTTGTCTTGGACACTGACATGTACATACAAGAAGCTTTACGTCAGTTATCTGACACACAGACCTACCTATCACTTTCATCCAATCCCACACTCCCCTTCAAACACAAACTTTCTGCCCTTTTAGACAGAGCGGTATCAATGGGTATTTTTTCACACTCAGATAAAGAGAAACTTATCCCTGAACATCCAATCATGCCTATATTCCACCATTTACCCAAGGTCCACAAAGGTCTTCAGCCCCTAACAGGCCGGCCCATTGTAGCAGGCATAGGTTCACTTAACGAACGCCTGGGCGAATGGGTGGACTCCCAGTTACAGCCTTTGGCCACCAGCCTGCCTGGCTACCTGAGAGATACTAAGCAGTTGCTTAGTAAATTACACCATTTACGATGGGAGAGTGGATATAGGTGGATCAGTCGTGATGTCACCAGTCTCTATTCTAGCATCCCACACAATCTGGGTATACAGGCAGTTGCTTGGGCTCTCAAAGAATCAGGCAGATTTTCTCTCATTTTACAAGATTTTATTTTACAGGCATTAGATTATTTACTCACACACAATTTCTTCATGTTTGATGGGGGCTATTATCTCCAGAGATGCGGGGCCTCTATGGGCGCCAAATTTTCGCCCTCCCTCGCCAACATCTTCATGGGTTAGTGGGAGAGGTCTCGCATCTTTGGAAGTGATAGCCCCCGCAGACTAGATACGGTGTTTTATTGCCGTTTCATTGATGACCTCCTGTTTATTACATCAGATGCAGATGCTGATCTAGGAACCTGGCTTTCATATTTCAACGACAATGATCTTAACTTGAACTTTACAGGTACCTTACAACCTCACAGCATCGAATTCTTGGACGTTAAGCTCACTGGTACAGGCAACTCCATCCATACCACCTTATATAGGAAGCCCACTGCTGGGAATGCCCTACTTAGAGCAGATTCAGCACATCCCAAACATACCATACGAGGTGTTCCGTATGGACAATTTTTGAGGCTCAAACGCTTGTGTAGCACCCCTGAAAGTTTTCACAGAGAGGCATACAGTATGGCCCAGCGTTTTAGAAACCGGGGGTATGGCACAGCTCTAGTTAATAGAGCACTTGACAGAGCCAGTACCATCCCTAGACATACATTATTACAAGATAAACTTCACATTAGCCCCCCTTCCATTAACATCCCAGTATTTTCTACACCATACAGTGCAGAATTTAACCAAATTAGGAGAATTGTCACCAAATACCTTCCCATCTTATATAACGATGCTGCATTTAACAATATACTGTCCAAAGGGATTAAAGTGGTCTCCCGCAGGGCTCCCACCCTGGGGAATTCACTTTCACTCAGCTTAGTAGTATCTGAACAAAGAAAGGCCAACTGGTTAAATTTTAAGGGTAACTACAAATGTGGCAAAAAAGGATGCAATTATTGTAGTCACATAAAAAAGGGCAAGCAAGTTCAATCTTGTACAAATGGCAAAGTTTTTAATATCGCCTCATTCATAAACTGCAACACCCAGTTTATAATATATGTGATTACTTGCGACATTTGCCAGATTCAGTATGTCGGGCGGACAACACGCCGCCTCAGGGACCGTCTATATGACCATTTATACGATATTGAAAAGGACAGATTAACTAACGTGGCAAAACATTGGATTTTTGCACACCAGAAAGACTTTACAAGTCTCCATATCCAAGGTATAGAGAAAATTGTCACCCCCACTAGGGGAGGAGACAGGTTCCAACTGCTTTGCAAACGCAAAGTTTATTGGATATTCTCTTTAAATACGAGAATTCCTTTGGGCCTTAACTTTGAATGGGATGTTTCCTATTTTTATGAGTAACTTTCCCACACTGCTTGAACATGGTCATAATACCTACATTATCAGGAGTCCTTATAAAGAACATTTCATGTTCATTTTTTACATTTTCACGTTTTGTCAGCCATTCTCTATTTCCCCTGGTCTTGTGTTCCAGTCAGATGGTGCCAAAATAGGAGCTTTTTCCATCTACTGACCATTGGGGCCCATGTACAAACATATCCAATCCTATACATGAATATATAATATTTACCACCGTGATTGGTATATATGCCCGACAAGTTCCCCTACTCTGCATATTCAGTATAGTAACTATGGCAGAGCAGGAATTTCTAGGGAACCATGGCCAATAATAGATGTTTGCAAAAGGTTACATTAACAATAGCAATACACAATATCTTTTATTGTCTCGCGATATCCATTATGTTCGGGTGTTTTATATACCCGACTAAAGTACAAGCTAATTTTACCTGAGAATGCATATCGCGACAATATTGAGATAAATAGTTTTATTCTATTTCGTTTTCCACACATTTTTGTGTTATTATATCTACCTTCTTTCTCGTTTTCTTTTGATAAATATTCATGATTTGTATCATGAGGTTTCACAATTTTATTTCATTATTATTACTTTTATTCTAGCTCATTCTTCATCACATAGATATATATGGTAATTTTCATTGTCCTATACATCTCTCTAGTTGTGTAGGAAACACCTGATATATATATTAGGTTTTTACGCAATATGTTTTCACACTTTTTTACTTTATTTTATTTTATTCATTTTCATTCATTCACATTTTTTACACCTTGTTGTCCATATATATATTTTTTTGGACACCTTGGGATCATAATTCAGATATATTAAGCTTATTTATATGTACATAAGCAGACATACATTGTATCGTTTGTGTTCAGTGCTTATTTTGCGAGTGTAATGTTGTAATATGAATATGCAGTTGCTTCTCTTTAGAATGCAGCATTATAACATTTCTTCTTATCGTCTCTATAGATTGGATTCACGCCGATCATTATATGCCTGTTTTCATCTGTTTCACTTGCCGGTGTCAATATATGAGCATTGTATTAGTGGACTCATAAGATGTATTATTCTAATATGTTTTGTTTGGAGGTCTTGGCATTTGCTGACACACATATACTGAGACATGCTTTTATATGAGCCACCCGAGATGGATCACAAACTAACACATTCTTAACTTAATTGTCTGTCCGGACAATTTTTACGATCTCAGTCTAGTAACATTTTCGTCCAGCCTGTAGTATCTTACTTGTTTTTCATTTGTCCTTTTTTGTGACCCCTCAAATTCGGATGACTGGCCGAGACCACCCCTAACTTTATTACCATCATTATAACTCCATCTAGACATTTGGTGTGACATAGGTTAGCGGTGCTCTATTATCTTGAACACCGCTGCTTCATTCCTGAAATTCCACACACACCCTGCTCACGGCCAGGCTCATCATTTAGAATCACTACGTTACAAGTCAGTCTACTGGGACCCTGCATATATCACTGCCATTTGACCAGATCAGGGCAACCCTGATCAGGGTGATTTTTATGTCTTCGTATCCCAGCCTATAGTACCTTACTTGTTTTTCATTTGTCCCTTTTTGTGATCCCTCAAACTTGGGTGACTGGCCGAGACTTCCACCAACTTTATTACTATCACTATAATTCCATCTAGACATTTAGTGAGGCACAGATTAGCAGCGTTCTATTACCTTGAACACCGCTGCTTCACTCCTGAAATTCCACACACACCCTGCTCTCGGCCAGGCTCATCATTTAGAATCACTATGTTACAAGTCAGTCTACTGGGACCCTGCATATATCACTGCCATTTGACCAGATCAGGGCAACCCTTATCAGCGTGATTCCATGTCTTTGAATCTCACAGTTTATTTCTATTATTATAGGGCCCTATATGTACCTTGTTATCAACCGCGGGCATACCATGTATTATTTCAGGTCACATTGCTCTACATTTCACCTGTATTATTCCGGCTTATTATAGAGAGCTCCATCCACTTCACTGGCATATTATAGAGAGCTTCATCATATTTATATATTTTGTTCACATATAGTTTTATTACATTCACTCTTCACATTTATTTTGCACGTTGTCTGAATATTTTTATCAATATATTTTCTCTTTATGAGAAATATATATTTTTTACACATTTTTTTCTTTCACTTAATAGCAATCCTTTTTTTGATACTTATTACCTTTTATATATACACGATACAGAAGCACATTCATTATTATATACACGTTTATTGATAGGATTCACCATATATATTTACACACATATATACATATTTTTTGCCTACACATGTACATATACACATCTTTTTTCACATTCTTTGTCATCTATTTACATGCCACGGTTTTGAAAACACATCTCAATCAGTCAATACACTAAATAGCCAGCAGATGCCGAGACCTCATTAAATCGGCTTCCAGCTGAGACTTAATGACCAGCTAATTGGGCAATCATGTGATACCCCATTGAGCTATATAAGAGTTTGTCTTTTTAATATTTGTTAGCTATGAGTAAGCACTCAGTCCTGAGTGCGAAACGCGTCAGCTTATCTGTACTTTCTGCATGACAGTCTTGTTATTTTGATGATCCCATTTTTTCAATAAAGTGAAGTTTTTTGACTACATCCGGTGTGCTGCATCCAAATCTTCTCCTCCATTCAAGCCTGCTTTGCCTAGCATTCAGCCAGCACCTGGAGCTCTTCTGCTCTGAAAATTCCACTTACACCTGGGTCAGTGTCAGCCTGAGCGGTGGGAACACTTTCTTTATTTCCTGTAGTCGCATTCGCAGTCTCTGGTTGTCTCCTGTAGTCGCATCCCCAGTCTCTGGTTATTTCCTGTAGTCGCATTCGCAGTCTGGTTATCTCCTGTAGTCGCATTCGCAGTCTGGTTATTTCCTGTAGTCGCATTCGCAGTCTGGTTATTTCCTGTAGTCGCATTCGCAGTCTGGTTATTTCCTGTAGTCGCATTCGCAGTCTCTGGTTATTTCCTGTAGTCGCATCCCCAGTCTCTGGTTATTTCTTGTAGTCGCATTCACAGTCTGGTTATTTCCTGTAGTCACATTCACAGTCTCTGGTTGTCTCCTGTAGTCGCATCCCCAGTCTCTGGTTATTTCCTGTAGTCGCATTCGCAGTCTGGTTATCTCCTGTAGTCGCATTCGCAGTCTTTGGTCATCTCCTGTAGTTGCATCCGTAGTCCCTGGTTATCTCCTGTAGTCATTTATGATATCTATGGCTATGCATATTTCTTGAATCCATATTGAGCACTATATTTGATTGGCTTCTTCTGCTTAGGCCTGGCAAGCACGCACAATCGCACATGATGATGACTTCATCATCATGTGCGTGATTGTGATTGTGCGTGTGTGCCAAGCAGAAGCAGCCAATCAAATATAGTGCTCAATATGGATTAAATAAATAGTGGGAAGAATGCCCCTTACATTGGTGATCAGTGAGAAGAATGTTCCTTACATTGGTGATCAGTGGGAAGAATGTTCCTTACATTGGTGATCAGTGGGAAGAATGATCCTTACATTGGTGATCAGTGAGAAGAATGTTCCTTACATTGGTGATCAGTGGGAAGAACGTTCCTTACATTGGTGGTCAGTGGGAAGAATGTTCCTTACATTGGTGGTCAGTGGGAAGAATGTTCCTTACATTGGTGATCAGTGGGAAGAATGTTCTTTACATTGGTGATCAGTGGGAAGAATGTTCCTTACATTGGTGATCAGTGAGAAGAATGTTCCTTACATTGGTGATCAGTGAGAAGAATGTTCCTTACATTGGTGATCAGTGAGAAGAATGTCCCTTACATTGGTGGTCAGTGGGAAGAATGTTCCTTACATTGGTGATCAGTAGGAAGAATGTTCCTTACATTGGTGATCAGTGGGAAGAATGTTTCTTACATTGGTGATCAGTGGGAAGAATGTTTCTTACATTGGTGATCAGTGAGAAGAATGTCCCTTACATTGGTGATCAGTGGGAAGAATGTTCCTTACATTGGTGGTCAGTGGGAAGAATGTTCCTTACATTGGTGATCAGTGAGAAGAATGTTGCTTACATTGGTGATCAGTGAGAAGAATGTTCCTTACATTGGTGATCAGTGGGAAGAATGTTCCTTACATTGGTGATCAGTGGGAAGAATGTTCCTTACATTGGTGGTCAGTGAGAAGTATGTTCCTTACATTGGTGGTCAGTGGGAAGAATGTTCCTTACATTGGTGATCAGTGGAAGAATGTTCCTTACATTGGTGATCAGTGAAAATTATATAAAGTTAAGAAAAATAATTAAAAAAAAATGTAAAGCACCCCCATGATCCCCGCACATGCTCTATATGAAAAGCTTTATGTAGGATGAGCACATGTATGTAAACATGTGTCTATAGGTGCAAATGCTGGACACGGGAGCCCACCTGCAAGGTAACCCCCCCCCCGGGAGAGCGCTTCTCCTAGGGAGTTATCTGATGTGGGGGGGAGCCGCGAGAGCCACCCCCAGATGTCGAGGTTCGGGGCCACTCTGTGCGAAACGAGCTGCACAGTGAAGGTAAGTATGATATGTTTGTTATTTTAAAAAAAACAAAAAAAACGAGCCTTTACAATCACTTTAATTTTGGAAAGGTACCGTTGTTGCACTTTCTTTAATGTAATTCTGTGACGAACGCATGTAGTGTGGGCAGTGCAAAATGTAGGTGGGGATTTGTGTGGGTGTGGCTTGAGTGTGGGTGGGAACACATGAGCGGGGACAGGGGGCCCCAGGATCTCCTATTGCCCGGGGGCCCCATGAGTTGTCAGTCCGCCCCTGGAGGGAAGAGGATTTGTGCCAAGAGAAGGATGTGTGGGTTTGTGCTAGAAGAGGTCATATGTTTTTTTTGGGAGGGGGAACTTGTGCTAGTAGAGATGATTCAGGGGTATTTGTTCTAGGAGGGGAAATTTGGGGGGGATTTGTGCTAGGGGGGTTGGGGGGATTTGTGTTGGGAGAATGTTTTGAAACAGGGGAGGGAGTATTTGTGGTTGGAGGGGAAATATGAGGGGTAGGAAACTTGTGCTAGAAGACATGATTGGGAGAGGGGGATGGGGTCAAAGATTTCTGATGGGAGGAGGGATTTCAGCAGGGGGGTGGACCTGTACTGGGAGGAGGGGGAATTATGCTTAGGGGTTAGCATGCAGATTAGTGCTCAATTATTTTCGGGGGAGATCTTTGATGACACATAACACTGAACAGTGCATCGCAAGCCCTGATTGGCTGAAGCAGTGAAAGCTTCAGCCAATCAAGGCACAGAGCACTGTCAGAGTCATGATTGGACACTGTCATCATGACTTTATTCAATCATGGCTCATTCCTGCCCCACAGTATAAAAGTTTTCTTTCAATGGCAGCCATTTTCAGTGTGATTTCGGCGTGGAGAGAGATAGAACAGGGCTCTGTTCAGTTCTATAAGTTAATTAGTGTGCTATACTGTGCTATTTTGCTTTAATTGTTAGTGTAGAATATTAGTTTAGTGTCAGTCTAGGGATAGTGTGAGTGTAGTGAGGAGGACCATCATTCAGCTTGGCATAGTGTGCAGCTAGATTAGGGACAGCTCAGATAGTTTCACTGTAGTGTAGTGAGACCGTGTCATTCATATATACATTAGTGTAGAGTAGGGACAGCTTAGATAGTTTTAGTGTAGTGTAGTGAGACCGTGTCAGTAATCTTGACATTAGTGTATAGCTAAAGTAGGGACAGTTCAGACAGCATCAGTGTAGTGAAGGTTAAACACCATCTATTTGATTGCGTCACTGCCAGTTTAACGCCATTTACTTCTGTGTGCGTTACTGCCAGTTTAACGTCATTTACTTCTGTGTGCATTACTGCCAGTTTAACGCCATATAGTTTTGTGTGAGTTACTGCCAGTTTAACGCCATATAGTTATGTGTGCATTACTGCCAGTTTAACGCTGTATAGTTTTGTGTGCGTTACTGCCAGTTGAATGCCATATAATTCTGTGTGCGTTACTGACAGTTTAACGCCATATCGGTTTGTGCATTACTGCAAGTTTAACGCTATTTATTTCTGTGTGCGTTACTGCCAGTTTAACGCCATATAGTTTTGTGTGCGTTACTGCCAGTTTAATGCCATATAGTTCTGTGTGCGTTATTGCCAGTTTAACGCCATATAGTCTTTTGTGCATTAATGCCAGTTTAACGCCATATCGTTCTGTGTGCATTACTGCTAGTTTAACGCCATATCGTTTTATGTGCATTACTGCCATTTTAATGCCATATCGTTTTGTGCATTATTGCCAGTTTAACACCATATAGTTTTGTGCGTTACTGCAAGTTTAATGCCATTAACTTCTGTGTGCATTACTGTCAGTTTAACGCCATTTACTTCTGTGTGCGTTACTGCCAGTTTAACGCCATATAGTTTTGTGCGTTACTGCAAGTTTAGTGTCATTTACTTCTGTGTGCGTTACTGCCAGTTTAACGCCATATAGTTCTGTGTGTGTTACTGCCAGTTTAACATCATATAGTTTTATGTGCGTTATTGCCAGTTTAACGCCATATGGTTTTGTGCGTTACTGCCAGTTTAACGCCATATAGTTTTGTGCGTTACTGCAAGTTTAATGCCATATACTTCTGTGTGCGTTACTGCCAGTTTAACGCCATTTACTTCTGTATGCATTACTGCAAGTTTAACGCCATTTAGTTTTGTGTGTTACTGCCAGTTTAATGACATATAGTTATGTGTGCGTTATTGCCAGTTTAACGCCATATAGTTTTGTGTGCATTACTGCCAGTTTAACACCATATAGTTCTGTGTGCGTTACTGCTAATTTAACGCCATTTACTTCTGTGTGCATTACTGCAAGTTTAACGCCATTTAGTTTTGTGCGTTACTGCAAGTTTAATGCCATTTACTTCTGTGTGCATTACTGCAAGTTTAATGCCACATAGTTCTGTGCATCACTGTATGTTTGGCACATTATATTGCAGTATATTATAGTGTGGAGTGTGTCTGTGTAGTGTGAGTACTCAAATTAAAGTGCAACAAACACCACTTTACATTATTTAAAGTGCATCTACGTACAGATTTCACCTTCTTCTTTGCATTTGCTTATAAGCACCGTCCCCTCCCTCCCAATAATGTCTGAGAGGACAACAAGAAGAGGCAGACGTTCCCTTGGCACTGTAAGGGAGCCAGCAACAAATGTGTTCACAGGCAAAGGTGGACGTGGTGGTCAGTCCTCAGGCAGGGCATCATTTCCTTTGTTTAGTGATCCAGCCACATCATGCAGAGGAGGTGGTGGACTGGCTTACTAAACCTTCCTCATCCTCCTCATCCTGTGTCACGCAAGCAGAGACAAGTGTGCAGTTCCCTGCAGTTGCCAAAGTGTATAACCTGCCTCCTTGTCCACATCTATTTCTGCCATAGCTCCAACATCAGCCATGGAGGATTCAGCTGAGTTATTTGACCACAGCGCCAACCACTTGAACCTTAATGATGCCCAGCCATTACTGGATTCAGATGTTGGTTCTGAGGTTGAGGGTGACAGCAACATGAGCCTAGAGAGAGGGAGGAACACTGGTAGACAAATTGGCATTCATGTTCCCCCAGCCGCAGCGTATTGCCAAGTTGTCTCCAGTGGTAATGAGGATGATGGAGGAGGTGGAGATGATGATGATGAGGTCACTGATGCGACTTGGGTGCCAGATAGAGCAGAGGAGGAAACTTAAGGTGAGGCGGCACAACCCCAAGGAGGTTGGCATCAAGAAAGAGTAGAGAGCAGCCACCCTATTCCATCACATGCTGCAGCTGTTATCTCCCGGCCCACTCCCCAAAGTTCAGCTGTCTGGGCCTTTTTCAGCACATCTGCAGCAGTTGGCACTATTTCTATCTGCAAACTGTGTCTCAGGCACATCAAACATGGCAAAAACATCAGCCATTTGGGTACCACATACTTAACAAGGCATTTAACGTCCAACCACTCAACCCGTTGGCAAGAGCACCTAAAAGCCACACAAAAGAGGCACAAATCTGTCCCTCCTCCTCCTTACCCACTTCAGTCTGTCCCTGCTATACCAAGTCATTACCTCTCAGCAGCATCCACTGACAGGGATGATGGTATAGCACAGGGTGTCCCAGGTCCTAGCAGCACATCTGCCAGCAGCACACCACCAGCTGTAGACTGTAGCCGGCAAATTTCTCTGCCCCATCTGCTGCAGCAGAAAAAAATACAGTCCCTGCCAGCCACATTCCCAGTGTCTTAATACAGGCTTGTCAAAGCTGTTGGATCTCCAACTTCTGCCCTTCAGCCTGGTGGATTCTGCCCCTTCCGTGAATTTGCACAATGTGCTGTACCACAATGGCAGGTTCCCAGTCACTACTACTTTTCATGTAAGGCCGTTCCATCTTTCTACCATCACGTGGAAGGAAATTTTCTGGCATCGTTGGGCAAGGCAGTCAGCTGTAAAATCCACCTCACTGCTGACATGTGTCACTGCTGACACATGGACAGGGATGATATATTTTGCTCACAACACACTGGGTAATGCTGATTGCAACACGAAAGGATGCAGGACAGGGCTCGGTGCTGCAGCTTGTTGTGCCCCTATGTCTCCACACAGCTGGTGGTGATGATGCCAGACCTGTGAGCTCTACTCTCTCTTCCTCCTCTTCCGCCACCTCCATGCCCTCCTCTGCAGAATTGTCCTATGAACATCGGGTACCCCCTAAGTGTTCAAGGGGCTATTCCATGAGTCAGGCTAAAAGGTGCCATGCAGTGCTTCAGCTGGTGTATTTAGGGAACAGGAACCACACCGGAGCAGATATTTTTGCAGCTCTGCAGGGACAGGCCCAGAGGTGGTTTAGCTGGAGCCAGGAATAGTGGCGCGCGATAATGGCTCAAACCTCCTGTCCACTAGGGATGAGCTTCGTGTTCGAGTCGAACCCATGTTCAACTCGAACATCGGCTGTTCGGTCGTTCGCCAAATTGCGAACTATATGGGCCGTTCGCGCAAAATTCGTGTGGAGCGTCACGGCCCATAATTCACTGCGGCATCGCAGTGCATTGCTGGCTGATGATTGGCCAAGCATGCACTATGACCCGCATGCTTGGCCAATCACAGCGCCACCTGAACAGAGAGCCGTAATTGGCCAAAGCCAAGGAGGCTTTGGCCAATTATGGCTCAGGGGATTTAGTACACGCCCCACACTATATAAGGCCGCCTGCACGGCGGCCCTGTGTAGTGTGTGTTCCGGCGTTCATTGAGAGAGAGAGAGAGACAGACAGTGACATTTGATTTGAGTTAGATAGATTAGGCAGAACAGTCAGTCAGTTAGCTGCACTTACAGTGTATTGTGTATATATATGCATCCCAGGTGTTGCATATATATATATATATATACACTGTATTCAGTTTAGCTAGATCCGTTCCTGTTATCTTCCTACTGACAGGCAGACTTGTCTTGTTACAGTATTTACAGCTACCTGAAGAAAATTACTGGTGTTCTTTTGATCCTATTAGTACCACAGTCAGGCAGCTAGACTATTTACAGTTAGTGCAGTGCGTCCTGCTCACAGTGTTCAGCTAGGTCCGTTCCTGTTATCTTCTTACTGACAGGCAGGCTTGTCTTGTTACAGTATATAAAGCTACCTGAAGAAAATTGCTGGTGTTCTTTTGATCCTATTAGTACCACAGTCAGGCAGCTAGACTATTTACAGTTAGTGCAGTGCATCCTGCTCACAGTGTTCAGCTAGATCCGTTCCTGTTATCTTCTTACTGACAGGCAGGCTTGTCTTGTTACAGTATGTAAAGCTACCTGAAGAAAATTGCTGGTGTTCTTTTGATCCTATTAGTACCACAGTCAGGCAGCTAGACTATTTACAGTTAGTGCAGTGCGTCCTGCTCACAGTGTTCAGCTAAAACTACAAGTTAGTGGGGTGCGTCCTGCTCACAGTGTTCAGCTAAACCTACAAGTTAGTGGGGTGCGTCCACCTCACAGTGTTCAGCTAAACCTACAAGCTAGTGGGGTGCGTCCTGCTTACAGTGTTCAGCTAGATCCGTTCCTGTTATCTTCTTACTGACAGGCAGGCTTGTCTTGTTACAGTATATACAGCTACCTGAAGAAAATTACTGGTGTTCTTTTGATCCTATTAGTACCACAGTCAGGCAGCTAGACAATTTACAGTTAGTGCAGTGCGTCCTGCTCACAGTGTTCTGCTAAACCTACAAGTTAGTAGGGTGCGTCCTGCTCACAGTGTTCAGCTAAACCTACAAGTTAGTGGGGTGCATCCACCTCACAGTGTTCAGCTAAACCTACAAGCTAGTGGGGTGCATCCTGCTCACAGTGTTCAGCTAGATCTGTTCCTGTTATCTTCTTACTGACAGGCAGGCTTGTCTTGTTACAGTATATAAAGCTACCTGAAGAAAATTGCTGGTGTTCTTTTGATCCTATTAGTACCACAGTCAGCCAGCTAGACTATTTACAGTTAGTACAGTGCGTCCTGCTCACAGTGTTCAGCTAGATCCGTTCCTGTTATCTTCTTACTGACAGGCAGGCTTGTCTTGTTACAGTATATAAAGCTACCTCAAGAAAATTGCTGGTGTTCTTTTGATCCTATTAGTACCACAGTCAGGCAGCTAGACTATTTCCAGTTAGTGCAGTGCGTCCTGCTCATAGTGTTCAGCTAGATCCGTTCCTGTTATCTTCTTACTGACAGTCAGGCTTGTCTTGTTACAGTATATAAAGCTACCTCAAGAAAATTGCTGGTGTTCTTTTGATCCTATTAGTACCACAGTCAGGCAGCTAGACTATTTACAGTTAGTGCAGTGCGTCCTGCTCACAGTGTTCAGCTAAAACTACAAGTTAGTGGGGTGCGTCCTGCTCACAGTGTTCAGCTAAACCTACAAGTTAGTGGGGTGCGTCCACCTCACAATGTTCAGCTAAACCTACAAGCTAGTGGGGTGCGTCCTGCTCACAGTGTTCAGCTAGATCCGTTCCTGTTATCTTCTTACTGACAGGCAGGCTTGTCTTGTTACAGTATATACAGCTACCTGAAGAAAATTACTGGTGTTCTTTTGATCCTATTAGTACCACAGTCAGGCAGCTAGACTATTTACAGTTAGTGCAGTGCGTCCTGCTCACAGTGTTCTGCTAAACCTACAAGTTAGTGGGGTGCGTCCTGCTCACAGTTTTCAGCTAAACCTACAAGTTAGTGGGGTGCGTCCTGCTCACAGTGTTCAGCTAAACTTACAAATTAGTGGGGTGCGTCCACCTCACAGTGTTCAGCTAAAGCTACCTGTAGAAGGTTGGTGGTGTTCTCATACTACAGGCAGGCAGTTGATTTTGCTAGCTGCAGTATCAGTATATATATATATATCCCAGCTTAGTGCAGCTACAGGCCATTAGTATGTCTGGAAGGCCAAGAAGGAGAGGCAGACAGTCACAAGCCAATAAGAGAGGGCAAGCAGGCTCTGTGTCTAGTGCTGGTCGTGGAGACGGTGTATCCTCATCAACACGTGGCCGTGGGACACGCTTGGCCTTTTTTTCGGCAGCTGGCCGTGTTGAGCCGCAACATGCGGAAGACTTGGTCGAGTGGATGGCCAAGCCGTCCTCATCCTCCTCATCCTCTCTCACCCATGCCCAGGGTACTTTGTCTGGCAAAGCAGCGGCCTCTTCCCTCGGCTCAATGTCATCAGTGACTCCTTCCCTAGCCCCACCATGTCCTCCTGAGGAGTCCCTCAAACTGTTTGACCACAGTGTTGGGTACATGCTCCAGGAGGATGCCCAGCGTTTGGAAGGCTCTGATGATGATACTGAGCTCGATGAAGGCAGTAACATGAGCACGGACAGAGGGGGTGCCCAAGAAGGACAGCAATCTGGCAGTCATGCTCCCCCCGCTGCAGCATACTGCCAGGTTTGCTCCAGTGATGAGGAGGGAGGGGATGATGAGGTCACTGACTCAATGTGGGTGCCTGATAGGAGAGAGGAGGAGGAGGAGGAGGCGGCACATCACCAACGAGGCAGGATGCCCTCCAGGGGCCAGCCTAAGGGCAGCACATTGACTGCATCACACCCCAAAGCTCAACATGTGCAGGGTGCTGCAGTCTCTGCGCGTTATTCCAAAAGTTCTTTGGTGTGGGCCTTTTTTGAGACGAGTGCATCAGATCGCACCGCTGCTATTTGCAACATATGTCTGAAGCGTATCTCACGTGGCCAAAACATCTCCCGCTTGGGTACCACATGCTTGACCAGACATATGTTGACCTGCCATGCAGTTCGTTGGCAAGCGTATCTAAAAGACCCACACCAAAGAACAAAGAGGACCTCTCCTTGCTCCTCATCAGCTGAGATATCCAACCCCACTAGACCTTCAGTCCTCTCTGAGACCTGCACTGAGAGGAATGAAGGTGTAGAATTAGGTGTGTCACAGCCAAGTACTTGTGGGCAATCTGCTTTTGGTACACCGACGTCAGATTGTACCAGACAAATTTCCCTGCCCCAGCTGCTGCACCGCCAAAAGAAGTTTGCTCCCAGCCATCCACATGCCCAGCGGTTGAATGCTAGCTTGGCAAAATTGCTAGCACATCAACTGCTGCCTTTTCAGTTGGTAGACTCTGCCCCCTTCCGTGAGTTTGTGGAATGTGCGGTTCCTCAGTAGCGGGTACCCAAACGCCACTTTTTCCCACGGAAGGCGATTCCGGCTCTCTACCGGCATGTGGAAGGCAATGTCCATGCCTCGCTGGACAGGGCGGTCAGCGGTAAGGTGCATATTACCGCTGACTCATGGTCCAGCAGGTATGGACAGGGACGTTACCTAAGTTTCACGGCGGATTGGGTGACTCTGCTGGCAGCTGGGAAGGATGCAGGACAAGGTGCAGTAGTGTTGGAGGTTGTTCCGCCACCATGCCTCCAAAATGCTAATGATTGTGACACACCTCTCTCCTCCACCCCCTCCTCTTCTTCTTCCTCCATGGCCTCTTCCTGTGCTTTTTCCTCGGAACCAGCGGTGCTCCGTAGGGGCTACGCAAGTACGCAGGCCAAAAGATGCCATGCGGTGCTTGAGCTGGTGTGCTTGGGGGACAGGAGCCACACTGGGGCAGAGGTTCTGTCAGCTCTGCAGGGGCAGGTTCAGAGGTGGTTGACGCCACGCCAACTTAAGGCAGGAATGGTGGTTTGCGACAATGGCACCAACCTCCTCTCTGCCCTCCGACAGGGAAAAATGACCCATGTGCCCTGTTTGGCTCACGTCCTTAACTTGGTGGTGCAGCCGTTCTTGGGCAGGTACCTGGGCTTACAGGATGTCCTGAGGCAGGCCAGGAAAGTCTGTGTGCATTTCCGCCGGTCATATGCCAGTGCTCGGCTGACAGACCTCCAAAAGGAGTTTAACCTGCCCATGAACCGCCTAATCTGTGACATGCCCACCAGGTGGAACTCAACGTTGGCCATGCTGCAGCGGTTGCACACGCAGCAGAGGGCCATCAATGAGTACCTGTGCGACTATGGCACCGGGACAGGGTCAGGGGAGCTTGGTTTTTTTCCCCCATGCCAGTGGGCCATGATCAGAGATGCATGCACTGTCCTGTCACCATTTGAGGAGGCCACGAGGATGGTGAGCAGTGACAGTGCATGCATCAGTGACACTGTCCCTCTTGTCCACCTGTTGGAGCACACGGCCAACAGAGGCAGGAAGAGGAGGACTTCCTTAGCTCTCAAGGCCCCCTTTATCCAGACAGTGTTCCTGCGTGCCCGCTGATCACACAGGAAGAGGACGAGGAGGAGGAGGAGGAGGAGGAAGATTGTGTCAGTATGGAGGTGGAGCCTGGCACTCAGCATCAGCAGCAGTCTTTAAGGGATCAGTCCCAAGAAACACATGGACTTGTACGTGGCTGGGAGGAGGTGGCTGCGGACCATGTCGTCCTTAGTGACCCAGAGGACTCCGGACCGAATGCCTCAGCAAACCTATGCTGCATGGCCTCCCTGATCCTGCAAAGCCTGCATAAGGATCCTCGTATTCGTGGTATCAAGGAGAAGGACCAATACTGGCTGGCAACCCTCCTTGATCCACGTTACAAGGGTAAGGTTGCGGACCTTATCTTGCCATCGCAGAGGGAGCAGAGGATGAAAGTTCTTCGGGAGGCCTTGCAGAAAGGTCTGTGCAACGCGTTCCCAGAGACTGGGAGGTTACAAACTCCTGTTTCTGGACAACGTGTTGCTGAGGCTTCGGTCAGTCAAAGAAGGAGCGGTGGAGAAGGTGGCCGCCTGACCGATGCGTTCAGACAATTTTTTGGTCCACAGCCCCAAGGTATGATCGGTTCCAGCAACCATCGCCAGCGTCTGTTTTACATGGTGCAGGAATACCTAGGGGCAAGATCAGATTTGGACACCTTTCCCACCGAAAATCCTCTGGGTTACTGGTTCTTGAGGATGGATCACTGGCCAGAGCTTGCACAGTATGCAATTGAGCTACTGGCCTGTCCTGCATTCAGCGTTCTTTTGGAACGCACATTCAGTGCTGCTGGAGGCGTGGTAACCGATCACAGGGTGCGTCTGTCCACCGACTCGGTCGATCGACTGACCTTCATAAAAATGAATCAGTCTTGGATCACCACCAGCTACCAAGCACCTGATGCTGATGTAACCGAATAATTTTTTTTGAAATCTCAGATCCCTTCAAAGACTGCCTATGCTGATGCTGAGTGACTATCCCTGAGTAATTATCCTCTTCCTCCTCAATGATCACGCTGATAGCTTGTAAGACTATTTTTGGTTCTGGGTGCCACCACCAGTGCCTAAGGCACAAATTTAACAGGGGCGTGTAATTACAATTTTTGATGCAATACTTTGCAGCAGGGCTCGTTCCTGCGTTTCAACTAGCGTGTCTGTGAGGGGTTGCAGTGTTGTGGCACCAGCACCAGTGCCTAAGGCCCAATTTTTCTGCCCCTGTTTAACAGGGGCGTATAATTAAAATTTTTGATGCAATACTTTGCAGCAGGGCTCGTTCCTGCGTTCCAACTAGAGTGTCTGTGAGGGGTTGCAGTGTTGTGGCACCAGCACCAGTGCCTAAGGCCCAATTTTTCTGCCCCTGTTTAACAGGGGCGTGTAATTACAATTTTTGATGCAATACTTTGCAGCAGGGCTCGTTCCTGCGTTCCAACTAGAGTGTCTGTGAGGGGTTGCAGTGTTGTGGCACCAGCACCAGTGCCTAAGGCCCAATTTTTCTGCCCCTGTTTAACAGGGGCGTGTAATTACAATTTTTGATGCAATACTTTGCATCAGGGCTCGTTCCTGCGTTCCAACTAGAGTGTCTGTGAGGGGTTGCAGTGTTGTGGCACCAGCACCAGTGCCTAATGCCCAATTTTTCTGCCCCTGTTTAACAGGGGCGTGTAATTACAATTTTTGATGCAATACTTTGCAGCAGAGCTTGTTCCTGCATTCCAACTAGAGTGTCTGTGAGGGGTTGCAGTGTTGTGGCACCAGCACCAGTGCCTAAGGCCCAATTTTTCAGCCCTTGTTTAACAGGGGCGTGTAATTACAATTTTTGATGCAATACTTTGCAGCAGGGCTCGTTCCTGCGTTCCAACTAGAGTGTCTGTGAGGGGTTGCAGTGTTGTGGCACCAGCACCAGTGCCTAAGGCCTAATTTTTCAGCTCCTGTTCAACAGGGGCATGTAATTACAATTCTTGATCTAATATTTCACAGCAGGGCCCTGTGAGGGCTTACAGTGTTGTGGCCACAACAACACCTAAGGCCCAAATTTCTGCTGAGTATATAGGGCAGGACCCTACTTTCAAACATCTAACTTACAAACGACTCCTACTTGCAAACGGAAGGAGACAACAGGAAGTGAGATGAAATCTACCCCTAGGAAGGGAAATTCTCTCCTGTAAGAGTTAATATGGGAAAAACATTTCTCCTTTCCACTGATGCTTTCCAATCCTTGTTCCACAAAAAACCCCAAATTTTCAAAAAACATTTGTCATTGGGACAAAAAGTGAGGTGAAATCTTCTGAGGAGGAGGAAAGACAGCAAAACAAATGTCACAGGGGTGATAATCCTTCCCTATGTTTTCCAAAAAGCTTAAAAAAGATTTTTTGGCTGGAGCTAAACACGTTAAAAATGTACCCGTTCAAAATTACAAACAGATTCTACTTAACAACAAACCTACAGTCCCTGTCTTGTTTGCACCGCCTGTATACTGCTGTTCAGAGTATATAGGGCCTGGTGGCCCCACACCTTTCCTTATTTTAATTTGGGTGCGGGGTTCCCCTTAATATCCATACAAGACCCAAAGGGCCTGGTAATGGACTGGGGGGTACCCATGCCGTTTGTCTCACTGATTTTCATCCATATTGCCAGGACCCGACATTACATTAAACCCGCAAGCAGTTTTAAATGAGATTTTTTCCTTTAAAAATGACATTTGGTGCAGGGACTGTTCTAAACACGGGAAACACGCGTCACTTTACAGGCATACTATAGACACACCCCAGGTACAATATTTAAAGGAATATTTCACTTTTTTTTTTTACTTTAAGCATCATTAAAATCACTGCTCCCGAAAAAACAGCCGTTTTTAAAAGTTTTTTTTGCATTAATACATGTCCCCTGGGGTAGGACCGGGGTCCCCAAACCCTTTTTAGGACAATACCATGCAAATTATCCTTTAAAATGAGCACTTTTGATTTCGAACGTTCGAGTCCCATAGACGTCAATGCGGTTCTAACGTTCGAGCGAATTTTCGGTCCGTTCGCAGGTTCTGGTGCGAACCGAACCGGGGGGTGTTCGGCTCATCCCTACTGTCCACCCTTAGACAGGGAAAGTTGACACATGTGCTATGCCTGGCACATGTCCTCAATTTGGTTGTGCAGCATTTCCTAAATACGTACCCAAGGTTGCAAGATGTGCTAAAGCTGGCCAGAAGAGTCTGTAGCCATTTCAGGTGGTCATACACGGCCAGCGATCGGTTGGCTGAAATTCAAATTTTTACAGTGGGAATTCTACCTGCTCATAAACCACCTGATTTGTGACATGCCCACCAGGTGGAACTCGACTTTGGCAATGCTGCAGCGGCTATATAGGGAACAACAAAGTGTGGCGCTGGTAAGGTATTAGTGAAAAAACAATAAAACACAGTATGTAGTGATAATATATGAAAAAAAGGGGGGTCGTTACCCTGAATAAATAGGAGTATAAACATAGAGGTATCCCCTCAGAAGCAAGGAAAAGTAAATGACTAGTGAAAAATAAATATAAGGAGTATAGAAGAATAAACTACATATAATTCCTAATAATCAACCGTGGTACAGTGAATCTATTGTGATGAGAGTGACCCAAATAATTAGATGACCTAAAAACCGGATCAAAATGAATATATAATAAAAAACACACATAGATATAGTATAGGTAGGCTCAACAATATCAAACTAATTCCGTAGTCGCAAATCCATGAGTGTATCAGACAAGTAAATGTATGGAATATTAATGTCCGTAACTGCAGAATAAGTTGGTCACGGTGTCTATGTGACACTATAGGTGCTCCCGGTCCTCATATGTGTTGAAAAGGGACTGTTAGGAACATCTCTGCATGTGGGGTAAATTCTTCTCTCAGCATAACAATATCATCTCAGGCAAGTAAACATAAAATGCCCTTACCAGAAAGGGTGGACTCACAGGCCGTTGGCGGTGAGTCAAAAAGGCTTGTACCATCAGACGGTGTAGTAGATCAAACAGTAAAGTTGTTCGGACTCGGATCCTGCCGATAGACTTGACTTGAAGGAGCAGCAAGTATCACCAGATGGTGTTCCCTGAGGGGGTTGGACCGGACCCAGGTGTCCTTTTGAACCAGCTTTGATCATCAGCCAGAAACCACCTCATCAACGACCATCCATATGAAGAGGCAAGGAACAAAAGAAAAACTTCCACATAGTGTAAATCCGTTTGAAGCGTTAAGGCATTTATTGGTATAAAAAATTACAAAAGATTATATCCAACAAATAATAAAAAATAATAAAAACTGAGCTGTAAACATTAGGCTCAGAATGGGCTGGATAGTGCAGTAGGTACTGGTTAGGGTAAAACAAACAAACCCAATGCGTTTCGTCCTCTAAGACTTCTGCTGGGGTATGAATTTGTCCTCCATCCACTGCGCTTTATATAAAATGAATAAACAATCATAAAAAACAGCTGTTTGCGGGGATGCGCGGGGTGACTTCCGGGTTCGTCATCGTCACTAGTAATCTCCAACCATGTGATAAGTGAAAAGCCAATAACATCTCCCTATAGTTGGTCACGAGCCAAGCCTCCCTCTGATCCTCCAAACAACACTCCTAAGTATTCCTTTGACACGATGGTCACATGATAACCACGTGATCCGTCGTGAACAGAGTGACGCATGGACCGCTCAGGAACTAAGTATCATAGGAGGCAGGAAGTAGAGGCTCCCCAATCCGAGGTTTGGAACGCAAACATGTTCCCAACATTTAAATGGTCGGAAGTGAAACTATATCCCCGACTCTATGTCAGTAGATGTGATGATACCAGAAACGGAAGTCAGGTCACATAACGATCTGTAGCAAACCATAGCTTAAAGGAAAATCTTGTGCATCAAAAGCCAATAATGACTAATGTGCATCATTAACCCATAATACTAGCATATATATTCTAACCTCCTATGTACCTTAAATGTAAACATACCGCGTAAGGGGATAATGCAAAAAGGGGACTAAAAATGCAAAAATTGCACACAGAACAAGGAGATCTGTCAGGCAGGACGGTGTCAGTGACACAGTAAAATATGATGATATTAACAATGAGATTAAAAAATACAAATATTTCATCATCTTATAGATAAGAAGAGAAAACTTGTAAATAAGAAAGCATCATTCAAATGAAGACATCATTAGAAATGGAAAAAAAAATAATAATAAACCAAAATAAGAACCGTGCAACCTAAATCTACTTATATAAGTAGAAAAAAGGAAAAAGAAGAACAACTAAAACAGAAGATAAAACTGGTAAGCTGGGATTTCGAAGCTTACACAATGTTATTGAAATTGACTGGATGACTAATGTCTGTAAATGTAATGGAATGCTTTCTAATATATGTCCATTAACTGGTGAAGGGGAATCTAGTAGAGCCTAGATAGAAAAAATGGAGAAAGATGCCGATGGATGTAAACACAGATGAATGAATGTAGACAACCCAAAAAATGTCCCAAGGAAAAGGGAGGGAACATCAATGCCTAAGATTGATTAATAAAGGCATTGATATCCCAATCAATATTAAGTCTGTGTGGTGCATAACATTTAATTTGGTGTATCCAAAAAGTTTCTAGCTTAGAGACTCCTCTTATGTTAGGTTCACCTCTCCAATGGGGCACAAATTTATCTATGATTTGAAATTTCGTTCCTGATGGATTTTGATTGTGACAACGTAAATAGTGTTTAGGTACACTGTGGTTCGTGCATCCTTTTTTTATAGCTGTGATGTGTTCGTTCACTCGTATAGCAAAATTGCGTATTTTACGCCCTATATACTGTTTTCCACAGGGACAAGTAATGAGGTATACAATAAACTTCGTAGTACATGTGGCAAGCGGCTATACATGCAGCAGAGGGCCGTCAATGAGTACCTGTGCGAATATAGCACGACGACAGGCTCAGGGCGCCTCTGCTTTTTTTCCCCACACCAATGGCTGATCATTAAGGATGCATGCACTGTATTGTCACCATTTGAGGAGGCCAAAAGGATGGTGAGCTGTGACAGTGCATGCATCAGTGACACAATGCCTGTTGTGTTCCTGCTGTAGCAGACTCTGCGTGGCATTATGGACAGGGCACTGGGGGCAGAGGAGCAGGAGGAAGAGTAGGACTTCCTTTCCTCTTAAGGCCCACTTTATCCAGACACCATCATTCCTATGTCACAGAACACACAGGAGGAGAGAGGGGAGGAGGATGAGAAGGAGAATTCTGGCTCTTCCATAAGCTTCGAAGAAGAGGAAGACATGCGTCAATCAGTAAACAATGGTTTTCCAACCCCGGGACCCTTGGGAATAGTACGTGGCTGGGAGGAGGAAGTTCCAGATGCTGTCATCCTGAGTGACCCCGAGGAGTCAGCTTCTCTAGCCTCGGCAAATTTGAGGCACATAGGCAACCTCATGCTTCAAAGCCTGCGAAAGGACCCAAGAATACGTGGCACAAAGGAGAAGGATGATTACTGGTTGGCAAACCCTCCTTGACCACTGTTATAAGGGGAAGGTCTCAGAACTCATTCCGTCCCCACAGAGAGTGCAGAAGATAGTATCTCTTGAGGTCACGTTAGAGGATTTTATTGAACATTTTTCCTGACTCCAGTAGGTTACAGTGTCGTGGAAAACGTCGCTTTGAGTCTTCTGTTGGTCAAGAGAGGAGCGTTGGAGAAGGTGTCCGCCTAAGTGAGGCATTTCGGCAATTTTTTTAGTCCTTGCCGCCCAGGGCTGTCAGCTTTCACATCCCATCTGCAGCATCTGCATCACATGGTGGATGATTACCTCGGGGCCAAAACAGAGATAGAGAGCTTTCCAGCTGATGATCCACTGACTTACTGGGTCATGAGAATAGACCACTGGCCAGAACTTGCCCAGTATGCTATTGAGTTGTTCGGCTGCCCTGCATCCAGCGTGCTTTCAGAACGGGCATTCAGTGCTTCAGGAGGTTTTGTTACTGATCATAGAATGGGTCTGTCCACAGACACTGTGAACCGTTTGACTTTTATAAAAATTAATTAGTCCTGGATTACCAGCTATGAAGCCCCTGATGCCGATGTCACTGATTAAGTCTTTTTGGGATGTGGAATCTCTGCAGGACTTCGAGGATGCCTAGCTTTGAGAGTGTTCAAACATTTTATCTGGAAGAATGTTTTTCGTATAGGTTTCATGGTTACAACTAACACCCAAAGACCAATTTTTCAGCACCTGTCTGACAGGTGCATATCATTGCAATTTTTTTTGCCTTCATCAAGAGCACCTCTATAGGGTTACGGTGGGAAGGCGCCCCCAACACCCAAATGCCCCGTACACACGGTCGGACTTTGTTCGGACATTCCGACAACAAAATCCTAGGATTTTTTCCGACGGATGTTAGCTCAAACTTGTCTTGCATACACACGGTCACACAAAGTTGTCAGAAAATCCGATCATTCTGAACGCGGTGACCTAAAACACGTATGTCGGGACTATAAACGGGGCAGTGGCCAATAGCTTTCATCTCTTTATTTATTCTGAGCATGCGTGGCACTTTGTCCGTCGGATTTGTGTACACACGATCGGAATTTCCGACAACGGATTTTGTTGTCGGAAAATTTTATATCCTGCTCTCAAACTTTGTGTGTCGGAAAATCCGATGGAAAATGTGTGATGGAGCCTACACACGGTCGGAATTTCCGACAACAAGGTCATATCACACATTTTCCGTCGGAAAATCCTACCGTGTGTACGGGGCAAAAGAGTAACTTACTGCACCTGTTTGACAGGTGTATATCATTGCAATTTTTTTACAGCAAAGCCAATTCTTGCTTTCATCAAGAGTACCTTTATAGGGTTACGGTGGGAAGGCGCCCCCGACACCCAAAGAGTAATTTTCCTGCACCTGTTTGACAGGTTCATATCATTGCAATTTTTTACAGCAAGGCCAATTCTTGCTTTCATCAAGAGTACATCTATAGGGTTATGGTGGGAAGGAGCCACCGACACCCAAAGATCAATTTTTCTGCATCTGTTTGACAGGTGCATATTATTGCAATTTTTTACAGCAAAGCCAATTCTTGCTTTCATCAAAGGTCCCTCTAGAGTTATGGTGGAAAGGCACCACCAACACCCATAGACCAATTTTTCTGAACCTGTTTGATAGGTGCATATCATTGCAATTTTTTACAGCAAGGCCAATTCTTGCTTTCATCAAGAGTACCTCTATATGGTTACGGTGGGAAGGCGCCACCGACACCCATAGACCAACTTTTCTGCACCTGTTTGACAGGTGCATTTTATTGCATTTTTTTTTTCACAGCAAGGCCAATTCTTGCTTTTTTTCAAGAGTACCTCTATAGGGTTATGGTGGGAAGGCGCCACGACACCCAAAGACCAATTTTTACGCACCCGTTACTTCTATCCAAAGTAAAAGTGACACCAGAATGTATGCAAAAAATCTCTAATCTTGTTCCCAGTGCACTACATTGTGGCCTCATCATACACACTGCCTCACCAGTTGTTGCTGAGCAAAATAAAGGCAGCTTGCAGGGAAAATGTCTTTTTTTTATGCTGCAGCAGATTCTGGACATGGTACAGATCTGCCACTTTACAGGTAGACTAAGGGGACCCCCCCCCCAGGCACTATATTGAATGGAATTTTTTATTTTTATACTTTCACTTTAAAAATCAAAAAATCACAGCTCACTTAAAAATGACGTTTTCACAAACTTTTTTTTTATTGATACATGTCCCCCAGGGCAGGACAGGACCCCTATAACCATTGTATGCCCGATTACTTGCATATAAGCCTTCAAAATGGGCATTTTTGACATTCAGGTCCCAATGACTCAAATGTATTATTTTATTTTATTTTAATTTTACGTTATTCGGGTCTGAACTTTGGCGGTGTTCGAAAGTTCTGGTGCAAACCAAACAGGGGTCCGTTCGGCCCATCACTACCAGATACGCGATACCCTTTCATTGTGACCGGCCACACTTTAGCATTTATCTGAAATTATCTCCCTTACACTGTAACTATTCCAATGCTCTTCTAAACTCTTCTAACTATTTTTTCTCCTACTGTGTCCAGCACTCATCTGAGCTCCTCTCCCTTTAACTAAAAGTAGCCACACCCCAGCACTCCTCTGTGTTCCTCTCCTTCCCACTGCAACCAGCCAAACTCCAGAACTACTATAAGCTTCCCTCCCTATCACCCGCTACAACCCAACACTAAACTGAGCCTTCCTACCCTCTATTGTATGCAGCCCCTAATCTCTCACTAAAACCAGCACCCCACTCCAGCATGTCTGTGAACTCAAATCCCTTCCACCTTTACCAACCCACCCCAGTGCTTCATTGGGTCATGCACATAAAGCTCACTTACCTTGCAATAGAGTCAAAAATACTTCAAGCTGCAGTGTTCTTTTGAGTCACTACTGGCAAAGGGCTCTGCTGGAGTCATTTTAACTTGTGCATTCCATCCACTGGCTTCAGCTCCTGTCTATGTGCGGCTGTCCACTGTAGTGCACAGCCCTTCAGTGAGTCTTGATAATAGTTGGACACTGTGCTATTTTTGAAGTGATGGTGCTTGGGGCCTTCCTACTAAGCTCCTGCCAAAGTTACTGTAGGGAAGCTTCAGTGTGTTCCAGTATGAGAAGACCAGCGCAGGTGCATACATTTGTTTCAGCGCATGAGGTCAGTACCATATTTATATTTGTGTGGATGCATTAGTCTGCGCACTAAGCAGCATATTCATAGGAGCATGCATATGTTCAGCACTGTTATTGGCACATAGCAGCCTATATAAGCTGGAGTGTGACATGGACAGATTGCTGGATGGTCTTCAACTTGTCCTTCAGATTTTCCTGCAGATTAACCTGCTGCGCCCTCTGATGTATTATCTGGCTTGTCTTTGACCTGTCTCTTGATGCTTGTCTGCCTGTTGTGACCTCAGCCTGTGTTTTGGACTTCCTGTCTTATGATTTTGTTATGTGTTGCCTGCCTGTTAACTTACCTTGGCCCTATGTTCCTGTACCTTGCTGTGTGGCGGTTTCTGGCCTCGGACTGTATCGTGAATTCTATTGTATCCTGATGCTATTGCATTGTTACATGTGCAAAATCGGGATTTAAATCTGAAGCTGAAGGTACTGGTTGCTTTTTCACATTACACTCTGCTAGACAGCCAAATCTTATGATTTAAAGTATAGGTTAGCCTAATAAGACACCTTGCTATGAAAAATATGGTTGCTTTTTTCTTGGCTGTCAAGCTAACTATATACCATTATTACTTTGAATCATAGGCAAGTATGTAGATATGGAGTTCTGACTTTTTTCCATATATACTTATTTCAGGATGGAAAGAAGCTATTTGATGTATTGTAAAGTTAATTTGTGTTCTTCAGCTAAAGATTGTAACTGACAGCCAGTCAGAGCATAAGAGAGAATTTATAATATCTAGCATTACCTGCCCAGTATTAAGTGAACTAAGATATTCTCTATTCGCTGCTGGATATGGGTCTAATTATGCATGTCTCAGATCCCTCTGATGCCCTTTCCAGTTGTCATATCATTTCTAAATGTCTATCGAATAAAAAAAGAATGTGTCACCCTCAAAACACGGTTTCACTCTTTAAAATCATTAATCCCATGAAGGGTCCTTATATAATATTTGAGAATTGAAATTTTAGAAATAAAGAACAACCCTTTCTGGACAAATGTATGCAGTTTCTTTAGAAAATTATCCAGTTATGTATCTAAATTTTAAAACTAGTAACAGAAACTTATAGACATTGGCAAGAATGTGTTTGAAGAGAGAAGCTGCTATTTGCAATGTAAGTCCATATATTTTATCTAACTGACAGCAACAAGTGAGAAAAATTAAATTAAATTAGGGCAATGACCTTTTTATTTTATACCAAATGAAAGTAAATTAAGCTTATTAAGCACCATTTAAATAGCATTTAGCATCATTGAATCTTACAGGTAGACAAAATCATATCACCTGCACAACTGTTTTGCCTGCAATAATGATCCTGACATGAATATCTTGATACTTGATATCTTGATGAAACAGTTTGAATTTTGGCAAATTTAAGAAAATGTTGCAGATCTTTCCCTACAATGTATATAGGTTTACAATAGTAAGTTTTTGAAACTCTAGAAGTGACCTTTATAGTCCCATATAACAGCAAACAAATAACAAAAATGGGTATATTTAAAGCAAGAAGCTTAAAGCGGAGTTCCACACAAAAATGGAACTTCCACTTTTCGGAACCCTCCCCCCCTCCGGTGTCACATTTGGCACCTTTCAGGGGGGAGGGGGGTGCAGATACCTGTCTAAGACAGGTATTTGAACCCACTTCCGGCATAGACTCCCATGGGAGTCTATGCCTCTTCCCGTCCCGACCGCGCTGTCTGCTGGGAACACACAGCTCCCTGGAGAGAGCGGGGACCACTAGGGACGCGCAGCGCGACTCGCGCATGCGCAGTAGGGAACCGGGAAGTGAAGCCGCAACGCTTCACTTCCTGATTCCCTCACCTAGGATGGCGGCGGCAGCTGCCGAGAACCGGGCGGGTTCTCGGCGTCCCCTGCCGACATCGCTGGACCCTGGGACAGGTAAGTGGCCATGTATTAAAAGTCAGCAGCTGCAGTATTTGTAGCTGCTGGCTTTTAATATTTTTTTTTTTTTTTTGGCGGTGTGGGTGAACTCCCGCTTTAAATAAAAATACAGTAGAATCAATAGATATTCACTTCCTGCGCAACGTTACAATTCTACA
Source organism: Lithobates septentrionalis (assembly GCA_037952835.1). NCBI lineage: Eukaryota > Metazoa > Chordata > Amphibia > Anura > Ranidae > Lithobates > Lithobates septentrionalis. The sequence goes on along the minus strand of JBBDGP010001187.1, from coordinate 2,488,515 downwards.
ATATCTCACAAAATTGAGTACACCCCTCACATTTTTGTAAATATTTTATTACATCTTTTCATGTGACAACACTGAAGAAATGACACTTTGCTACAATGTAAAGTAGTAAGTGTACAGCTTGTATAACAGTGTAAATTTGTTGTCCCCTCAAAATAACTCAACACAGCCATTAATGCCTCTTCCCGTCCCGACCGCGCTGTCTGCTGGGAACACACAGCTCCCAGGAGAGAGCGGGGACCACTAGGGACGCGCAGCGCGACTCGCGCATGCGCAGTAGGGAACCGGGAAGTGAAGCCGCAACACTTCACTTCCTGATTCCCTCACCTAGGATGGCGGCGGCAGCTGCCGAGAACCGGGCGGGTTCTCGGCGTCCCCTGCCGACATCGCTGGACCCTGGGACAGGTAAGTGGCCATGTATTAAAAGTCAGCAGCTGCAGTATTTGTAGCTGCTGGCTTTTAATATTTTTTTTTTTTTGGCAGTGTGGGTGAACCCCCGCTTTAAATAAAAATACAGTAGAATCAATAGATATTCACTTCCTGCGCAACATTACAATTCTACAATATCTCACAAAATTGAGTACACCCCTCACATTTTTGTAAATATTTTATTACATCTTTTCATGTGACAACACTGAAGAAATGACACTTTGCTACAATGTAAAGTAGTAAGTGTACAGCTTGTATAACAGTGTAAATTTGCTGTCCCCTCAAAATAACTCAACACAGCCATTAATGCCTCTTCCCGTCCCGACCGCGCTGTCTGCTGGGAACACACAGCTCCCAAGAGAGAGCGGGGACCACTAGGGACGTGCAGCGCGACTCGCGCATGCGCAGTAGGGAACCGGGAAGTGAAGCCGCAACACTTCACTTCCTGATTCCCTCACATAGGATGGCGGCGGCAGCTGCTGAGAACCGGGCAGGTTCTCGGCGTCCCCTGCCGACATCGCTGGACCCTGGGACAGGTAAGTGGCCATGTATTAAAAGTCAGCAGCTGCAGTATTTGTAGCTGCTGGCTTTTAATATTTATTTTTTTTTGGCGGTGTGGGTGAACCCCCGCTTTAAATAAAAATACAGTAGAATCAATAGATATTCACTTCCTGCGCAACATTACAATTCTACAATATCTCACAAAAATGAGTACACCCCTCACATTTTTGTAAATATTTTATTACATCTTTTCATGTGACAACACTGAAGAAATGACACTTTGCTACAATGTAAAGTAGTAAGTGTACAGCTTGTATAACAGTGTCAATTTGCTGTCCCCTCAAAATAACTCAACACAGCCATTAATGTCTAAACCGCTGGCAACAAAAGTGAGTACATCCCTAAGTGAAAATGTCCAAATTGGGTTCAAAGTGTCAATATTTTGTGTGGCCACCATTATTTTCCAGCACTGCTGTAACCTTCTTGGTCATAGAGTTTACCAGAGCTTTACAGGTTGCCACTGGAGTCCTCTTCCACTCCTCCATGATGACATCACGGAGCTGGTGGATGTTGGAGACCTTGCGCTCCTCCACCTTCCATTTGAGGATGCCCCACAGATGCTCAATAGGGTTTAGGTCTGGAGACATGCTTGGCCAGTCCACCACTTTACCCTCAGCTTCTTTAGCAAGGCAGTGGTCGTCTTGGAGGTGTGTTTGGGGTCGTTATCATGTTGGAATACTGCCCTGTGACCCAGTCTCCAAAGGGAGGGGATCGTGCTCTGCTTCAGTATGTGACAGTACATGTTGGCATTCATGGTTCCCTCAATGAACTGTAGCTCCCCAGTGCCAACAGCACTCATGCAGCCCCAGACCATGACACTCCCACCACCATGCATGACTGTAGGCAAGACACACTTGTCTTTGTACTCCTCACCTGGTTGCCGCAACGCGCTTGACACCATCTGAACCAAATACCTTTATCTTGGTCTCATCAGACCACAGGACATGGTTCCAGTAATCCATGTCCTTAGTCTAATTGTCTTCAGCAAACTGTTTGCGGGCTTTCTTGTGTATCATCTTTAAAAGAGGATTCCTTCTGGGATGACAGCCATGCAGACCAATTTGGTGCAGTCTGTGGCGTATGGTTTTAGCACTGACAGGCTGACCCCCAACCCGTTCAACCTCTGCAGCAATGCTGGCAGTACTCATACGTCTATTTTCCAAAGACAACCTCTGGATATGACCCTGAGCACGTGCACTCAACTTCTTTGGCTGACCAGGGTGAGGCCTGTTCTGAGTGAAACCTGTCCTGTTAAACTGCTGTATGGTCTTGGCCACCGTGCTGCAGCTCAGTTTCAGGGTCTTGGCAATCTTCTTATAGCCTAGGCCATCTTTACATAGAACAACAATTCTTTTTTTCAAATCTTCAGAGAGATCTTTGTCATGAGGTGCCATGTTGAACTTCCAGTGACCAGTATGAGAGAGATAACACCAAATTTAACAGACCTGCTCCCCATTCACACCTGAGACCTTGTAACACTAATGAGTCACATGACACTGGGGAGGGAAAATGGCTAATTGGGCCAACTTTGGACATTTTCACTTAGGGGTGTACTCACTTTTGTTGCCAGCGGTTTAGACATTAATGGCTGTGTGTTGGGTTATTTTGAGGGGACAGCAAATTTACACTGTTTTACAAGCTGTACACTCACTACTTACATTGTAACAAAGTAAAATTTCTTCAGTGCTGTCACATGAATAGATATAATAAAATATTTACAAAAATGTTAAGGTGTGTACTCACTTTTGTGAGTTACTGTAAATTGCATACTCCAAACTAATGTTGTGAAAGGGTAGGTTCACCTTTCAAAAAAAAAAACAATAATAGTAATAAATGCACACGTGGTGGCAGTGCTAAACAAGTGACCCAATGTGGTCAGTGTGCAGAGGGGAAAACACTAGAACACAGAAAGCATTGGCTACCACTATAGTAGCTCTGACTACTATAGTGACTATCAGCTTCCCCAGAAGACCACCAGGTAATAGATATGCACAAAGGCGTAGATAGGGGGGTCAGGGGGGCTAGACCCTCCCAGAGCATCCATCAACATCACAGCAAGGCTAGTGTAGTCTTTCAACTGCAGGATCTGCACTGCCACACACCAGCCTGTCCCCTGCACACTGCTGATAGGCATGGTGGCCCAGCAGGAAGGCTGTACATAAAAGTTGCAATCCTTCCATGTGTTCCCAGCCTGTCCACATAGTAACCTAACAGGTTGGGACTTGGGGGATCCCGAAGGATGTCAAGAGGCAGGGACTTATGAGGGAGATACCCATTGGCTGAGAAGGCAGGCAGGGGGTGGTGCTGCTGCCTCCTCATCCAATGGTTACACAAAGTGAGCTGTTCAAATGTTTATCCCATGGGCTCTCTGTCTTAGTGTGGATGAGGGATGGAGTGTCTCTGATGCAGGGAGAAGACTGCACTCAAGCTGCTGAACTGCATGCATTGAAGCGCTTGTAGTGATCAAGGTGAGAGCAGAAGGAGCAGGAAAGCGTTTTACCCCAACTGAAATTAAAGCGAGCTTGTAGAAGTGCCTGTGCTAGAATAGCCTGTGCCCCCCTTTAATAACACTTATTGCAATGCCACCTATATTCCTGTCATTTTAACATGGTGACAGCAACCCGATACCTGTGCAGCATAGATGTCAGCTTACTATCACCATGTTAAAAGGACAGGAATATGGGTGGCATTACAGTGAGTGTTATTAGACTGGACAGCTGCACTCCAGTACTCACTTTTTTTTACAAAAAGTCTTTAAGGCTAGGTTCACACTATGAATTACTTATGAATCACACAGGAATGTGACCACATCCCTGTGCAATTCGCATGCAATTCAGTGCAGTGCAATTTGAGCCCATTCATTTTGAATAGGCTCACACAGCAACAAAGTAATCTATGCATGACTTTGGTAATGAACTGCAACTGGATTACATGGGACTTTTGTACTATGCGATTCAGTGCTGGTAAACAGGCTGTGTTTGCGACCTTAACCACTTAAGGACTGGACTATTATGCTGCTTAAGGACCAGAGGACTTTTTCCAATTTGGCACTGCGTCGCTTTAACTGCTAATTGCGCGGTCATGCAATGCTGTACCCAAACAAAATTTGTGCCCGTTTCTTCCCACAAATAGAGCTTTCTTTTGATGGTATTTGATCACCTCTGACGTTTTTATTTTTTGCGCTATAAACAGAAAAAGACCGAAAATTTTGAAAAAAAATGATATTTTCTACTTTTTGTTATAAAGAAAATCCAATAAACTCAATTTTAGTCATACATTTAGGCCAAAATGTATTCGGCCACATATCTTTAGTAAAAAAAAATGTCAATAAGCGTATATTTATTGGTTTGCGCAAAAGTTATAGCGTCTTCAAACTAGGGTACATTTTCTGGAATTTACACAGCTTTTAGTTTATGACTGCCTATGTCATTTCTTGAGGTGCTAAAATGGCAGGGCGGTACAAAACCCCCCCAAATGACCCCATTTTGGAAAGTAGACACCCCAAGGAAATTGCTGAGAGGCATGCTGAGCCCATTGAATATTAATTTTCTTTGTCCCAAGTGATTGAATAATGACAAAAAAATAAAATACAAAAAGTTGTCACTAAATGATATATTGCTCACACAGGCCATGGGCATATGTGGAATTGCACCCCAAAATATATTCAGTTGCTTCTCCTGAGTACGGGGATACCACATGTGTGGGAGTTTTTAGGAGCCTAGCCGCGTACGGGGCCCCGAAAACCAATCACCGCCTTCAGGATTTCTAAGGGCGCACATTTTTGATTTTACTCCTCATTACCTATCACAGTTTTGAAGGCCATAAAATGCCCAGATGGCACAACCCCCCCCAAATTACCCCATTTTGGAAAGTAGACACCCCAAGCTATTTGCTTTGAGGCATGTTGAGTCCATGGAATATTTTATATTTTGACACAAGTTGCGGGAAAATGACAATTTTTTTTTTTTTTGCACAAAGTTGTCACTAAATGATATATTGCTCACACAGGCCATGGGCATATGTGGAATTGCACCCCAAAATATGTTTAGTCTATTAGACCCTAGATCTTCTCCTGAGTATGGGGATACCACATTTGTGGGACTTTTTGGGAGCCTAGCCGCATACGGGGCCCCGAAAACCAATCACCGCCTTCAGGATTTCTAAGGGTGTAAATTTTTGATTTCACTCTTCACTGCCTATCACAGTTTCAGAGGCCATGGAATGCCCAGATGGCACAAAACCCCCCCAAATGACCCCATTTTGGAAAGTAGACACCTCAAGCTATTTGCTGAGAGGCATGGTGAATATTTTGCAGCTCTCATTTGTTTTTGAAAATGAAGAAAGGCAAGAAAAAAATATTTTTTTTTCTTTTTTCAATTTTCAAAACTTTTTGACAAAAAAATGGGGTCTGCAAAATACTCACTATACCTCTCAGCAAATATCTTGGGGTGTCTACTTTCCAAAATGGGGTCATTGGGGGGGGGTTTGTGCCACCTGGGCATTCCATGGCCTCCGAAACTGTGATAGGCAGTGAAGAGTGAAATCAAAAATTTACGCACTTAAAAAGCCTGAAGGCGGTGCTTGGTTTTTGGGGTCCCGTACGCGGCTAGGTTCCCAAAAAGTCTCACACATGTGGTATTCCCGTACTCAGGAGAAGCAACAGAATGCATTTTGGGGTGTAATTTCACATATTCCCATGGCATGTTTGAGCAATATATCATTTAGTAACAACTTTGTGCAAAAAAAAAAAAATGTGTCTCTTTCCCGCAACTTGTGTCACAATATAAAATATTCCATGGACTCGACATGCCTCTCAGCAAATAGCTTGGGGTGTCTACTTTCCAAAATGGGGTCATTTGGGGGGGTTTTGAACTGTCCTGGCATTTTATGCACAACATTTAGAAGCTTATGTCACACATCACCCTCTCTTCTAACCACTTGAAGACAAAGCCCTTTCTGACACTTTTTGTTTACATGAAAAAATTATTTTTTTTTGCAAGAAAATTACTTTGAACCCCCAAACATTATATATTTTTTTAAAGAAAATGTGGGTGTTTCATTTTTTTTCACACAGTATTTGCGCAGCGATTTTTCAAACGCATTTTTTGGGGAAAAAACACACTTTTTTAAATTTTAATGCACTAAAACACACTATATTGCGCAAGTGTTTGATGCAATAAAAAAGATGATCTTAGGCCGAGTACATGGATACCAAACATGACATGCTTTAAAATTGCCCACAAACGTGCAGTGGCAACAAAATAAATACATTTTTAAAAGCCTTTAAAAGCCTTTACAGGTTACCACTTTAGATTTACAGAGGAGGTCTACTGCTAAGCTTATTGCCCTCGATCTGACCTTTGCGGCGATACCTCACATGCATGGTGCAATTGCTGTTTACATTTAACGCCAGACCGACGCTTGCGTTCGCCTTAGCGCGAGAGCAGGGGGGGACAGGGGTGCTTTTTTTTTTTTTTTTTTTTTTTTGCTTTTTTATCTTATTTTTAAACTGTTCCTTTCATTTTTTTTTTTTAATCATTTTTATTGTTATCTCAGGAAATGTAAATATCCCCTATGATAGCAATAGGTAGTGACAGGTACTCTTTTTTGAAAAAATTGGGGTCTATTAGACCCTAGATCTCTTCTCTGCCCTCAAAGCATCTGACCACACCAAGATCGATGTGATAAAATGCTTTCCCAATTTCCCAATGGCGCTGTTTACATCCAGCGAAATCTAAGTCGTAAAATGCTCGTAGCTTCCGGTTTCTTAGGCCATAGAGATGTTTGGAGCCACTCTGGTCTCTGATCAGCTCTATGGCCAGCTGGCTGAATCACCGGCTGCATTCTCAGGTTCCCTGTTGAGACAGGAGAGCCAGAGAAAAACACAGAAGACGGTGGGGGGGGGGGGGGCATTCCCTCCCACTGCTGGATTGCTTTTACATGAAAGCCGCCCGCTGGCTGAAAAGAATGATACCAAGATGATACCTAAACCTGCAGGCATCATTCTAGTATAACCACTCAAAGTCGTGAATGGCGTACCTGAAGACAAAAAAATGGTTAACAATAAAGCACAGTAAACAGTAAAGTATAAAAAATTGCATACCTGAAAAGCAAACATGATAAAACATAATAACAATAAAACATTGCAGAATAGAATACAGTAAAAAAGAGCAGAACAATAGAGAGAGAATAGAGAGAGAGAGAACAATAAAACGACAACTATTTTTTTAAATTTTATATATATATATATATATATATATATATATATATTTTTTTTTTTACACTGTTTTTGTAACTGTAACTTTTATAACGGTAACTAGTTCCAGGTTCGGGTCTCTCAAAATGCGATGGCATCTTGGGAGACCCTGTGAAAGTGTGCCTAGTCTGTGCAATGCTGTACCCTACGCTAATACTCAACTAGTGAATGGTAGCGTTCAAAACATTCACTAATGCAAAGACCAGGATTGTCAGGACAGGAGGGACAATAATAGCGGGTGTCACACTTATATCCGCGCTTGCTGCAGACACTACATCTTTTTTGGGGGGTTCTCTGGGTAGGGGTACTCAGGAGGACATAAAGAAAATGCCTCTCATGCAGCCGACTGCATTTGGTTGGGGATGTGAATGGGGGAAGTACGGGCGCTGCAGAAGTGGTGGGTTCCCAATTAGGATTGGCGAATGCAGCAGGAAGGGCATTATGGGCACGACGGGCCTGTGTTTGTCTTCTTGGTGGCAGCGGGACACTACTTGTGCTTGCCACCTCACCAGCTTGAACTGCACTTATGGGACTCGCTACGTCACCAAGTGTTACTGCAGTGCTGGTTTGACAACGACCAGGGTGTACTAGGCCACTGGTGCTTGCCAGTTCACCAAAACGCTACCAAAAAAACTGTTAGCGATCGCAGGGATCAGGCCTGACTCTGCGAACGCTGCAGTTATGCATTTAGTGTTTTGTAAGTGACAGTGATCGATCGATACTGCACTTGGGTGGGCTGGGCTGGGCCAGGCGGAGGGGCAAAACGCATGTGCTAGCAGGTATCTGGGCTGATCCCGCTAACACTGCGTTTTTGGGAACCCTAAACTGCTGGGGACGCTAGTATAGATCTGATCGGATCAGATATTGATCCGTTCAGATACTATACCACTAAGGGAGGTGTATGCTGCGTGCGTGGGTGTTAGCGGTACTGGCGCTAATCTGACGCTGCTTGGGGCTGGTGCTTGCCAGTTCACCAAAACGCTACCAAAAAAACTGTTAGCGATCGCACGGATCAGGCCTGACTCTGCGAACGCTGCAGTTATGTGTTTAGTGTTTTGTAAGTGACAGTGATCGATCGATACTGCACTTGGGTGGGCTGGGCTGGGCCGGGCGGAGGGGCAAAACGCACGTGCTAGCAGGTATCTGGGCTAATCCCGCTAACACTGCGTTTTTGTGAACCCTAAACTGCTGGGGACGCTAGTATAGATCTGATCGGATCAGATATTGATGATACCACTAAGGGAGGTGTATGCTGCGTGCGTGGGTGTTAGCGGTACTGGCGCTAATCTGACGCTGCCTGGGGCGACGCATATCACCGCCGGGCGATCAGGGGGCTAAACTTTTATTAGGTAATAAACGGCGGGTGCCCTGACACTATAAAAAATAAACGAACAAACCAGCGTCACCCGTAACAGTTATACGGTGATCAGTGGTGAAAGGGTTAACTAGGGGGCAATCAAGGGGTTAAAACATTTATTAGGTAGTATATGGGGGTCCCTGTCGCTATAAAACGCTGACGGCGAACCTAAATATTTACGTCCCTAACTAGCGTCACCAGCGACACTAATACAGCGATCAGAAAAATGATCGCTTAGCGACACTGGCGACAGGGGGTGATCAAGGGGTTAAAACTTTATTAGGGGGGTTAGGGGGGTACCCTAGACCTAAAGGGGGCTAACCCTAACTGCCCTAACACAGTAACTGTCACAAACTGACACCATGCAGTAATCAGAAAAAAAAAAAAAAAACTGCTTGGTGTCAGTGTGACAGGGGTGGGAGGGGGGATTGGGGGGTGATTGGGGGGCGATGGGGGGGGATCGGGGGTGTTTTGTGTGCCTGGCATATTCTACTGAGTGTGTATGTGTTTGTGCACTTACATTGATGTCTTCTCTCCTCGGCGCGGGAACGGAAACTGCCGAGCCGAGGAGAGATGACATCACATCCTCTGCCTGTGTGTACTACACACAGGCAGGGGAGGATTCTCATTGGCTGGGAGCGATCGCGAGGGGGGGGGCATGATCGGATGGCCTCCCCCTCATCACTGAACGCTCCCAGACCAACGGCGACCGCCTCAGGCACCGGGGGGGGTCCGATCGGACCCCCTGCCCGCGGGAAGGCAATCACGTATCAGGTACGTGATTTTGCCTGCCCGTGCCATTCTGCTGACGTATATCAGCGTGAGGCGGTCGTCAAGTGGTTAAGGGTTTCCCACACCATGTTCTAGTGTAAACCAGGGCAAAAAAACAGCAATCATAGTGAAAGTAGGGAGAAAAAAATGTTGATGCATTTCACACTGAACCAGCATCATAACCATGCTTTAGGGATGTGTTATAAGTAAGCACAAGTTCAGCATGAAACCAATCAACAGTTTTTTCCCACTACTTTCACTGTTTTTCCTGTGTTTTTAAGGACTTTTTGTAAAATAAAGGTGACTACTGCAGTGCAGCTATCCAGAGTTTCTATTTTCCTGTACTGCAGTTGGGAGCTGAGCCGGCAGACAGTAAATGTGAGTAGCAGTTGGGGTGGGCGGATAATGTGATAACCTTCACCTTAGCCAATCAGAGGAAGCTTTGCATTCACTGATAAAGTACAAGGTTTCCTGTGAATGGCAGAGCAGTGCTCAACCCAACTTGATTTTTTTCAAATTGAAAATAGTGCGGTATATTGTATGTAGCTGTTGCTTCAGTTCATCTGTTAGTAAAGGAAATAGTTAATTTGGGCCAGCTTAGACCAAATGAACTATTTATCATCATGATAAACATGGAGTTAAGCTTTAACCCCTCCATTGTGCTATAGGGATGGTGTGGTCTGCTCTTCCAGGTTTCAGAGAGAGGGTCAGAGCATTGTTGGCTACTTCTCACTTGGTTAGGACAGATTATGTGAGATTGAGTGCCATTAGGGGGTCATCTGCAGCATTGGTGTGGTAAGAGGCCTTTGGCCACCCTTATTAGTTTCAGACTTGTTTGACAATGAGCAGTTTCTGCCTCTCACATAAGTTCCCACTGACACCATTGATCTTTTTACCCATCTGCACGGGGTGAATTATTCCCAATAACCACAAGTGTAAGGAGCATTCTTCCCATTGACCATCACTAATGTATTATGAGTTGTAGATATAGTCATTTTTAGCATGGGTTCCCTGAGACTGGAAAGTTATTTCAAGGGTTCCTCAGTGTTGAAAGGTTGAGAAAGGCTGTGCTAGGCTGTACATGACATACTCCTGCAATATTTATGCAATATTGTAAAGCTGATTCTGGTTGCTCAATAGTCACCATTAATGAAGTTCTTCTTAAAGGTAACTGTTTGTAGAAGCATATGTAATGGTAGACTTTCATATTTTACAAATCAATGTGCTGAGGTTTGTACATGTCTGTTAGACTCTTGCTTGTAGCACAGTAATTACAGCATATTTTTTGGGCACAAGGACCGTGGCATATGTTACCATGTACAGAATGGGGTTGATTTACTAAAGGCAAATAGGCTGTGCAGAATGCAAGACCATTTGCTCCTAAGCTTAGTAAATTAGTTAAAGCTTCACTTTACAAAGAATATACAATCACATGCAAGAAAAATGTAAAAAAAAAACAGAATTTTTGCCTGCTCGTGTTCTTTTTTTCTTCTTTTTTGCATGGTATTCACCCTTAAACTTCAAACAGACAGGAAAGGTCAGGTATGGAATTTGGGAGGGACTGCATACTGTTTTTTTTTTTTGCTGGGGCCTCCCCTAATATCCATACCAGACCCTTATCAAGGATAAGGGTCCAGAATTTTTTTGGAGGGCCTAATGCCTTTTTTTTGGAGAATCAAGCGACCGGGAACAGTCATTTACTGGCCATTTAAATGGCAATTTGTATCTTTTTTAAATTTCAGTTTTGCTGCAATAGGTTGTATACATCATAAAAATGTTCTACTTCACAGGAAGGATCAGGTTATCCTCCATTCATGTTATTTTTTGAATTTTTTGAATTTTCGCCTTTATGTTTTATTTTAGGCATTATTAAAATTTCTGCTCCTCACCAAATTGAATTATTAAAGGATACATTTACCTTTTGTAAAAAAAAAATAATACATGCACATCATTTTGCAAGTAAGAAATGTGCATTTACTATTTTTTTACACTGCAGTCTATAAAGCATTGCGATTATTAAATCTGATGATCTCCTGCAAACTCTCAGTACAGCTGTCTGCCCACATCTCACATATGGGCAGACAGTTACTGGACTGCAGGAAGAATCAATGAATTACAAGAGCACTCACCATTGACCTTACAGTTCATTGAGAACTACAAGCTGTCTGCCATGATGGAAGATGGGACTTGTAGTTCATTTATTTACAGACCTGTATGAAGGAATAGCCCCGCACAGCCTTGTTGTTTTTAAACTGTGATAGCCTGTTCAGGAAGAGGATCCTCTGCCCACAATAAGGTTTTGGGGGGGGGGGGGGGTGCAGGGGCTGCTGCTTTAGTAACATGGTTAGTAACCCTTTACATTTTTTTCATTGTTTATTTTACTTTAACGTTTTCTTTTTACACTTTCTCTTTAAATATTTTTTGATTACTTTTATCCCTTTTACAAGGAATGAAAATATCACTTGAATTAGGAATGGTGCGTGACAGGTCCTCTTTATAGAGAGATGTGGGGTCTATAAGACCCCACATCTCTCCTCCAGCCTGGAAAGATTGAGATAATAAAAAAGAATGATCTCTTTCTTTTCACCCGAGTTCTCGGCTTCGTTTACTTCCGCCGGTCGGACATGATGTCATAACGTCGCGCCCGGGCCTCCGAAGGTCATAGAGATGACTGGGGGGCATCTGGTCACCGGAAATCTCTATGAACACCATTTGACTGCGGCGTAATCTTTGTCGGGTTTGCCAATCATACGGGCAAGCCCAGAGAAGCACCGGAGGGGGGCTGTCCCCTCCCATCACCTGTAAGAACTTCAGGCGGCTGAACTGCTGCTATGATTGTTCTTACAATGCACAGTATCGCCGGGTGTAAAATATGATATCTGAATGATGCCTGCAGCTGCAGGCATCATTCAGATATCCCCACTCAAAGTCAATGACATCATATGCCTTGATTGGGATGGAAGTTGCTCGCTGCCCCTCTTTTTCTGGCCAACCAGGCTTCATGCTTAGAAGAGAGTCTTTGGATTTTGGGGGGGGGGGGGGGGGGGCATTATATTCATTATATATACATTATATTTATACATTATATTTTTTTTTTTCAGACACCCTAGAAAATAAAATGGCGGTCGTTGCAATACTTTATTTCACACCGTATTTGCGCAGCGGTCTTACAAATGCATTTTTTGGGAAAAATACACTTTTTTGAATAAAAAAATAATTTTTTTTATTTATATTGTGAAAGATAATGTTACGCAGAGTAAATTGACACCCAACATGTCATGATTCAAAATTGCGCCCGCTCGTGGAATGGTGACAAACTTTGACCCTAAAAAATCTCCATAGGAGACATTTACAATTTTTTACAGGTTACCAGTTTTGAGTTACAGAGGGGGGGCTTTTGCTAGAATTATTGCTCTCACTCTAACAATCCTGGTGATATTTCATATCTATGTGTGGTTTGAACACTTACGTATGCGTTAGCTGCTGCGTGCAAGCACGACAGGATGGGGCGCTTAGTTTTTTGTTTTTTTTTCTTATTTATTTTACTTTTTATTTTTACACTGTCCACTGTCCACTGTCCATACGCTGTCCCTTTAAAAAGAAAAAAAAATGGATCACTTTTATTCCTATTACAAGTAATGTAAACATCCCTTGTAATAGAAAAAAAGCATGACAGGACCTCTTTAACCACTTGCCGACCACCGCACGCCGATGTACGTCCCTACTTTGGGGACGGATATTTTTGTTATGGCAGCAGCTGGCTGCCATAACCCCAGTATCCCCATGTTCGGCCAGCGGTCGGCTAAAAGATAAAGTGGTCTCTGTGGCGGATTCGCTGCAAGATCGCTTTTATCGGTGGCGGGAGAGGGGGCCCCCTCCGCCACTTACCGAAGCCATCAGCAGTGGCGGAGGCGATCTCGTCCTCTCACTTGCTGTGCATGGAGACGAGTGAGGGTAAGATGGCCCCCACCTGTCTCCATGACACTGCAGGGCGGAAGCAATGTCAAAACATCACTTCCGCCCATACGTCTTAAAGGCACATTTTTTCAATGTCATTTTTTCAAATGACAATTTTTTTTTATTTTTTTTTATTGCATTTAAGTCCAAATATGAGATCTGAGGACTTTTTGACCCCAGATCTCATATTTAAGAGGACCTGTCATGCTTTTTTCTATTACAAGGGATGTTTACATTCCTTGTAATAGGAATAAAAGTGACCCAATTTTTTTTTTTTAAAAAAACAGTGTAAAAATAAATAAAATCAAGTAAAATAAATATGTGAGTAGCGCCCGCATATGAAAACAGTCGTCAAACCACACATGTGAGGTATCGCCGCAATCATTAGAGCGACAGCAATAATTCTAGCCCTAGACCTCCTCTTTAATTCAAAACATGCACCTCTTTTTCTGGCCAACTAGGCTTCATGCTTAGAAAAGAGTCTTTGGATTGGGGGGGGGGGGGGGGGCATTATATTCATTATATATACATTATATTTATACATTATATATTTTTTTTTCAGACACCCTAGAAAATAAAATGGCGGTCGTTGCAATACTTTATTTCACACCGTATTTGCGCAGCGGTCTTACAAATGCATTTTTTGGGAAAAAATACACTTTTTTGAATAAAAAAATAATTTTTTTTATTTATATTGTGAAAGATAATGTTACGCAGAGTAAATTGATACCCAACATGTCATGATTCAAAATTGCGCCTGCTCGTGGAATGGCGACAAACTTTGACCCTAAAAAATCTCCATAGGAGACATTTACAATTTTTTACAGGTTACCAGTTTTGAGTTACAGAGGGGGGGGGGGCTTTTGCTAGAATTATTGCTCTCACTTTAACAATCCTGGTGATATTTCATATCTATGTGTGGTTTGAACACTTACGTATGCATTCGCTGCTGCGTGCAAGCACGACAGGATGGGGCACTTAGTTTTTTTTTTTTTTCTTATTTATTTTACTTTTTATTTTTACACTGTCCACTGTCCACTGCCCATACACTGTCCCTTTAAAAAAAAAAAATGGATCACTTTTATTCCTATTACAAGTAATGTAAACATCCCTTGTAATAGAAAAAAAGCATGACAGGACCTCTTTAACCACTTGCCGACCACCGCACGTCGATGTACGTCCCTACTTTGGGGACGGATATTTTTGTTATGGCAGCAGCTAGCTGCCATAACCCCAGTATCCCCGTGTTCGGCCAGCGGTCGGCTAAAAGATAAAGTGGTCTCTGCGGCGGATTCGCTGCGAGATCGCTTTTATCGGTGGCGGGAGAGGGGGCCCCCTCTGCCACTTACCGAAGCCATCAGCAGTGGCGGAGGCGACCTCGTCCTCTCACTTGCTGTGCATGGAGACGAGTGAGGGTAAGATGGCCCCCACCTGTCTCCATGACACTGCAGGGCGGAAGCAATGTCAAAACATCACTTCCGCCCATACGTCTTAAAGGCACATTTTTTCAATGTAATTTTTTCAAATGACAATTTTTTTTTTTTTTTTTATTGCATTTAAGTCCAAATATGAGATCTGAGGACTTTTTGACCCCAGATCTCATATTTAAGAGGACCTGTCATGCTTTTTTCTATTACAAGGGATGTTTACATTCCTTGTAATAGGAATAAAAGTGACCCATTTTTTTTTTTTTTTTTTTTAAACAGTGTAAAAATAAATAAAATCAAGTAAAATAAATATGTGAGTAGCGCCCGCATATGAAAACAGTCGTCAAACCACACATGTGAGGTATCGCCGCAATCATTAGAGTGACAGCAATAATTCTAGCCCTAGACTTCCTCTTTAATTCAAAACATGCAACCTGTAGAATTTTTTAAACGTCGCCTATGGAGATTTTTGAGGGTAAAAGTTTGATGTCATTCTATGAGGGGGCACAATTTTGAAGCATGACATGTTGGGTATAAATTTACTTGGTGTAACATTATCTTTCACAATATAAAAAAATTGGGCTAACTTTACTGTTGTCTTATTTTTTTATTCAAAAAAGTGAATTTTTTCCAAAAAAGTGCACTTGTAAGACTGCTGCGAAAATACGGTGTGAAAAAAAAGTATTGCAATGACTGCCATTTTATTCTCTAGGGTGTTAGAAAAAAAACAATATATAATGTTTGGGGGTTCTAAGTAATTTTCTAGCAAAAAAAAATGTTTTAAACATGTAAACACCAAATTCTTAAAACGAGGCTGGTCTTTAAGTGGTTATTGTGAGATCTGGGGTCAAAAAGACCTCAGATCTCACGTTAATACTCAAATGCAATAAAAAAAACTAAATAAAAAGAGAAAATGTAATTTTTTTTCAATAAAAAAAAAATTCCCCAAAAAGGCCGTTGGGCGGAAGTGACGTTTGATGTCGCTTCCATCACCCAACATCGTTGAGTCGAGTGGGGGCCATCATTCCCTCACTCGACTCACAGTCTCTGAGGGCAAAGAAATGGATTGTCTCCACCGCTACTGGAGGGTCTGGTTATCGGCAGGGACGACCGGAACGTGGTGGGAGGAGGGTTGGCACCTCTCCCGCCGACAATAAAAGTGATTTTGCAGGGAATCTGCCATGGAGACCACTTTTATCTTAAGGAGGACCGCCCGCTGCCATAATCCTGGTATTCTACGTCAAAGTACCAACGTACAATGATGGCGGTTTGCAGTAAGTGGTTAAATTCCTACCAGACTATCATATAGGATAACAATCTGGTATACAGTAGATGAATTCCACTACTGCTTTGTTTAAAAACTGGAAATGTCCTTTAGCAATTTAAATGCAGTTTTTCATGTAACTTATGCTTGTGTACATCCTACAGATGCCGCACTTCACATTCAGGACTAAGGGATCCCTGAAGCACATTATTTAACCACTTAACAACTGGCCCATAGCCGAATGATGGCTACAGGGTGGTTGCTTAACTCCGGGAGGGCATACAGTGACGTCCTCCCAGGATCTCACTCTCGCGCGCCCCTTGGGGCATGCACCCGAGAATATCCTTGACCGCCGGGTCCAGAAGACCCGGCGCATCACGGATCACGGTAAATGGCCGCTGAACGTGGCCGTTTACCATGTGATCGATCGGTCAAATGATGGAGCGATCACATGTAAACAAACATGACATGACGCCGGTTCCTCCCTCCCCTCTGTGTACCGATCGGTACAGAGGGGGAGGGATCGGATGGCAGCAGCAATGTGGGCTGGATGTGTAGTGCCCACAGCGCTGCTCTTTGACAAATGCAGTCACATCCAGCCATTCATCCATCTATACATCCCTACATGCTCAGCAATACCCCGCAATACTCTGCAATACCCCGCAATACTCTGCAATATTCTGCAATACTCCGCAATACTCTGCAATACCTCGCAATACTCTGCAATACCCTGCAATACTCTGCAATACCCCGCAATACTCTGCAATACTCTGACATATCCTGCAATACTCTGCCATACCCTGCAACACCGTGCCATACTCCGCTATACTCTGCAATACCCTGCCATACTCTGCAATACTCTGCCATACTCTGCAATACCGTGCCATACTCTGCAATACTCTGCAATACCCTGCCATACTCTGCAATACCATGCCATACTCTGCAATACTCTGCAATACCATGCCATACTCTGCAATACTCTGCAATACCCTGCCATACTCTGCAATACCCTGCCATACCCTGCAATACCCAGCCATACTCTGCAATACCCAGCCATACTCTGCAATACCCAGCCATACTCTGCAATACCCTGCCATACTCTGCAATACCCTGCCATACTCTGCAATACTGTGCCATACTCTGCAATACCCAGCCATACTCTGCAATACTGTGCCATACTCTGCAATACCCAGCCATACTCTGCAATACCCTGCCATACTCTGCAATACCCTGCAATACCCTGCCATACTCTGCAATACCCAGCCATACTCTGCAATACTCGGTGATACCCAGCCATACTCTGCAATACCCAGCCATACACTGCCATACCAAGCCATACTCTGCCATACCCAGCCATACTCTGCAATACTCTGTGATACCCAGCCATACTCTGCCATACCCTGCAATACCCTGCCATACTCAGCCATACCCTGCAATACCATGCCATACTCTGCAATACTCTGCAATACCATGCCATACTCTGCAATACTCTGCAATACCCTGCCATACTCTCCAATACCCTGCCATACCCTGCAATACCCAGCCATACTCTGCAATACCCAGCCATACTCTGCAATACCCAGCCATACTCTGCAATACCCTGCCATACTCTGCAATACCCTGTCATACTCTGCAATACCCTGCCATACTCTGCAATACTGTGCCATACTCTGCAATACCCAGCCATACTCTGCAATACCCAGCCATACTCTGCAATACCCAGCCATACTCTGCAATACCCTGCCATACTCTGCAATACCCTGCAATACCCTGCCATACTCTGCAATACCCAGCCATACTCTGCAATACTCGGTGATACCCAGCCATACTCTGCCATACCCTGCAATACCCTGCCATACTCAGCCATACCCTGCAATACCCTGCCATACTCTGCAATACCCAGCCATACTTTGCAATACTCGGTGATACCCAGCCATACTCTGCAATACCCAGCCATACACTGCCATACCAAGCCATACTCTGCCATACCCAGCCATACTCTGCAATACCCAGCCATACTCTGCAATACTCTGTGATACCCAGCCATACTCTGCCATACCCTGCAATACCCTGCCATACTCAGCCATACCCTGCAATACCCTGCCATACTCTGCAATACCCAGCCATACTCTGCAATACTCGGTGATACCCAGCCATACTCTGCAATACCCAGCCATACACTGCCATACCAAGCCATACTCTGCCATACCCAGCCATACTCTGCAATACTCTGTGATACCCAGCCATACTCTGCCATACCCTGCAATACCCTGCCATACTCAGCCATACCCAGCCATGCCCAGCCATGTGCAGCCATACTCAGCCATACTCTACCATGCTCAGCCATACTCGGCTGTACTCGGCCTCTGTATGTGGCCAGGCTGTGGAAGTCTCACACATGAGATATCGCCGTACTCAGGAGGAGTAGGAGGGGACGTCCCCCCCTCAGGTGCTTCTACCGACTCAATCCTTTTTGATTTCAGGCTTCCCAGCCTAGAGGTGAGATGTGGGGTCTTATTGACCCCATATCTCACTGTAAAGAGGACCTGTCATGACATATTCCTATTACAAGGGATGTTTACATTCCTTGTAATAGGAATAAAAGTGATCAAAAAAATTATTTTTTGTAAAAAAGCATCAAACCAAAATAAATAAAGTAAAATGAACAATAATTTTTTTTTTTTTTTAAAGCGCCCCTGTCCCCATGTGCTTGCATGCAGAAGCGAATGCATACATAAGTCCCGCCCACATATGAAAATGGTGTTCAAACCACACATGTGAGGTATCGCTGTGATCAGTAGAGCAAGAGCAATAATTGTGGCCCTAGACCTCCTCTGTAACTCAAAACATGTAACCAGTAAAAAATTTTCAAGCGTTGCCTATAGGGATTTTTATACAGCGAAGTTTGGTGCCATTCCACGAGTGTGTGCAATTTTGAAGGGTGACATGTTAGGTATTTATTTACTAGGCATAACTTCATCTTTCACATTATGCAAAAACATTGGGCTAACTTTACTGTTTTGTTTTTTTTTAAAGCACAAAACAGTTTTTTTTCCAAAAAAAGCGTTTGAAAAATTGCTGCGCAAATACCGTGCGAGATAAAAATTTGCAATAACCGCCATTGTATTCTCTAGGGTCTTTTCTGAAAAAACATATATAATGTTTTGGGGTTCTATGTAATTTTCTAGCAAATAAATGATGATTTTTACATGTAGGAGAGAAATGTCAGAATTGGCCTGGGATGCTCCAGAACGCCTGAAGGTGCTCCATGCATGTTGGGCTTTTGTGTGTGGCCAGGCTGTGTAAAAGTCTCACACATGCGGTATCGCCATACTCGGGAGTAATAGCAGAATGTGTTTTGGGGTGTAATTTGTGGTATGCATATGCTGTATGTGAGAAATAACCTGTTAATATGACAATTTTGTGAAAAGAAAAAAGAAAAAAAATCTTGATTTTGCAAAGAATTGTGGGAAAAAATAACAACTTAAAAAAACTCACCATGCATCTTTCTAAATACCTTGGAATGTCTTCTTTCCAAAAAGGGGTAATTTGGGGGGTATTTGTACTTTTCTGGCATGTTAGGGTCTCAAGAAATTAGATAGGCCGTCAGTATTTCAGGTGTGATCAATTTTCAGATATTGGCACCATAGCTTTTGGACTCTATAACTTTCACAAAGACAAAATAATATATACCGATTTGGGTTATTTTTACCAAAGATATGTAGCAGTAAAAATTTTGGCCAAGATATATTAAGAAAAATTACTAATTTGCAAAACTGTATAACAGAAACTTATGCCCTGTACACACGGTCGGATTTTCCGACGGAAAATGTGTGATAGGACCTTGTTGTCGGAAATTCCGACCGTGTGTAGGCTCCATCACACATTTTCCATTGGATTTTCCGACACACAAAGTTTGAGAGCTTGCTATAAAATTTTCCGACAACAAAATCCGTTGTCATAAATTCCAATCGTGTGTACACAAATCCGACGGGCTAAGTGCCACGCATGCTCAGAATAAATAAAGAGATGAAAGCTATTGGCTACTGCCCCGTTTATAGTCCCGACATACGTGTTTTACGTCACCGCGTTCAGAATGATCGAATTTTCCGACAACTTTGTGTGACCGTGTGTATGCAAGACAAGTTTGAGCCAACATCCGTCAGAAAAAATCCTCAATGTCCGACCGTGTGTACGGGGCATAAGAAAAATGCATTTTTTTACTGAATTTTCTGTCTTTTTTCTTTTATAGCGCATAAAATAAAGAACCCAGCGGTGATTAAATACCACCAAAAGAAAGCTCTATTTGTGTGAAAAAAAGGACAAAAATTTCATATAGGTACAGTGTTGCATGACTGAGTAATTGTCATTCAAAATGTGAGAGCACTGAAAGCTGAAAATTGGTCTGGTTATTATGGGGGGTTAAGTGCCCAGTGGTCAAGTGGTTAAAGGAATTGTATATTTTAATGTTGTCCTCTAAGTTCTAATAAAAGAGTTGCTTCCCATCCAACAGTATTTTTTTCATTTGTTTTCATTGACACATGTCCCACAGGGTAGTTCCAAGCTTCCTATGTCCATTGTTTGATTTGGAGGATGATTCCCATGCTGTTTTTTTGATCACATAAAAAAAAAAACCACAACAAGCTGTTGGGGAGATGCCATTTACCGTCCGCCAATTTTAATGGTATTTTTTCTTTGTATGTCACTTTTTATATGCCCAGCCCCCCATTGTCTCACAATCCCTTGTCTATTAGCCTTAAAAATTGAGAAAACTGATTTTCAAGATTTACCTTCCATGGATTCCAATGTGGTTCACATTAAAGTTAGCAATTTTTGTGCTACCCAAACCAGACAAGTATTTTCTTGAAAATTATTCAGCAATATCACTCCAAAACAGCCTAATTGGCCCTTGGCCTTGCTTTATGCATCTGTGGCCTTCACTGTCAATCAGTTAGTCTTTACTAATATATACATATTTGGATGTCGTGATCATTTCAAACAATGAGGAAATACTCTTTATAATAATCCCAGGGGTTAATATATCCCAGTAATATGGTATATTGTGTCATACATATTGTATATTGTCATATGTTATTGTCACTTCATAGGGGTACCAGGCAGCAGTACTCTGTGCCCCCATTTGCATTAGCAATAGAGGATCTCAATTAGGACAGTTATGCAGTGCTAAAGGTAGTAATACTGGCTCTAGCATACAAAAAGTTAAATTATAAACTAATAAATAAACTGATCTAATAAGTTTCCTGGGAGATATTGGTACAATTTAATTGGTAGAAATCAGTCATTAAATACAGCATTTGCAATATAGCCCATAACTCCCTTTCCTGGCCTGTTAGGCTGCATGCACGGATAAGGGTCTGGTACAGATTTCAGGGGAGGACCTCACGCCTTTTTTTTTTGACATGGGGTTCCCCTCAAAATCCATACCAGACCCAACAAAGGGCCTGGTATGGACAGGGGGGCACGCCATTTTTTTCTTTATTTTTTTACACTTTTATTTTTTATTATTCAGTTGTCAGCAGAGAAACCGATTGACAGGTGATGACCCATTAGTTGTTAAGCATGCTGCGGCCAGCTTCTCGCCCCGCTCCTTAACAACCAGCTTACACTGTGCCCTGATTGGGCAAAGCTGTGCAGCGCTCAGTGCAATGCAGGATGTTCATTGGGGGAAACATTCTGTGAATAACCTGCAAATTCGGGTGTTTGGCGAAAGGCCGTATGGGCAAATGTTCAGCCCAAACTGATGCTCGGGCCAAACCGTTTGCCCATCCCTATTTAGAACTACAAAACTAAAAAAGTAAAACTAAAAAGTCTTTATGAGAAGATTTTTCAGCCAGGTTAGCTATGCAACAGAACAAAGATAGGCAGTGCAGACAGCATCACAGGTAAGTATTACCCATTTCACAGGCTTGCTTCTTCATTCTTATTTTATGTACAGTATCTCACGAAAGTGAGTACACCCCTCACATTTTTGTAAATATTTTATTATATACCGTATATACTCGAGTATAAGTCGAGATTTTCAGCCCTTTTTTTAGGCTGAAAGTGCCCCCCTTAACTTATACTCGAGTCACTGCCGTCTGCCTACATGATCAGCATGTCATGCAGACAGACGCCGGCCAGCGTGTGATATTACCATTCGGCGGCCATTCCACTATTCAAAAGCCGCGCCTCCTCCTCATCTGTGATAGGCAGAAAACTCCATTTCCCAGCAGTCAGTGTACAGCCTATCACGGACATTCTCTTATCCTTGTCTGTGGTATGAGGATGAGAGAATGTTCGTGATAGGCTGACCGCTGACTGCTGGGAAATGGAGTGTTCTGGCTATCACAGACGAGGAGGAGGCACGGCTTTTGAACAGTAGAATGGCCACCAAATGGTATTATCACACGCTGATCGGTGCAGAGCGGCACACGGAGGATGGAGATTGCCACTTGGAGGCATGCACAGGACAAAGGTAGGATGCACACATACACATACACACATACCTTCAGGTTTTTATCCTCACTACGGTGCATCTAGTTCCACTGTTTCACACATTCTCACTTTTTTCATTTCATAATCTGATACAACTAATCAACTATGTATATTTTTTTATCTATCCCCTTATCACTCCTCACTGCATCACCTTTATTATTTTACAACGCACTCTTTACCTTCGCAATGGCACATCCCAAAACCCCCCCCATACCCCTCCCCCCTCCTTGTTCCCTGTCCCTATTCTCACTCCTACCACTCACCAACAGGAAGCCCCATCTCATTAATGTTCTTATCCCTCAACAAGGTCTCTTAGTAGCTAATGTTGCCCCCTTTGTTTTTAGAGCCATCTATGGGGACCAAGTCCCGTTTGTGTTTACCAACACCTTAATGGATTAGGTGGCAATAACTGCCACTCTTATTTTTTCTACACATACTGTTATTTATTTACTACCATTTTTGTTATGATGTTTAATGTTCTGTTTATTCTGTTTGGCTGTCCCTGGGTGCCCTGTGCGGTCCGTGGCTGCCTGTGCCTTTCCAAGTGGCGGACATGTGTTTCTCCTGGCAGGAGACAACGCCCTGGTGTTCGTCTCCTGCTTGTCCTTGCCGAGCCCAGGGTTTCCTACCCACGGGCTCGCCTCAAACGCGCTTGCGCAGTAGCGCGGGTCGCGCACCTGCGCAGTGCGGAGAAACTGACCCGGTGACGTCAGACGCTTGCCGGCCGGCGGCGTCGTGGGCGTCTCCGGGTTGGGGAGCTCACTTAATGGGCCCTCGGGCCTGTGAGTGAGCATCTGAGCTCTCTCCGTGATAGACTGCTGACGTGGGGCTGGGATGGAAGGGAGGCCTTCAACACCTCACTGGTGTACATTTATAGGTACGTTGTATGCTCTCTTACCTTGGATACTATCCTTTACCCGACGCTATCTATTACTGATACCTTCATATGGATTTTATCCTGTATCTCATGTTACATTTGATACTGTTTTATTGACAGACTGCCATGCAACCCTGTGGTTATCTACCCTTAGTGGTGAGCTTCCACACATTGTACCGTCCATGATGACCCAGTGTTTGGAAATGTTTGGCTATCCTGCTCATTACGGGCCACCCGACCCCCGTGCCACTGCAAGTCTCCTCGTGGCTAGCATCTTTGTTACCCTCTGGTCAACCATTATGGTGAGCTATATTACACGCTCCAATTGTTTACTAGCCTAGTGCAATCCCTTTTGTTTGCTCCTTTCCCCCCCTTCCCCTATCCTCCCCTTCCCTGTGTATTGTTTGTTCCTCTTCACCCTGTCCCCTACCCCCTTCTCTCCTTCTCCCTCCACCACCCCCTCCCCGGTGTTCCCTCCCGTTTCCCGTCCCCCTCCCTTCCCCCTCTCCCCCTTCCTTTTCCCTTCTCCATGTTCCACTACCCTTACCCTCCTTTCCCCTCTCCCCTCCCCGCCCCTTTTCCCCTTTCCCCCCCTTCCATTCCCCCCTCCCCTTTCCCCTTCCCCCAGTTCCCTTTCCCCATTTCCCTCTAGCCCTCTCTTTCCCTCCCCCCTTCCGCCCCTTCAATATGTGTATGGCTAAATCCATCGTATCCTTTCATCAGCTATCTTTGTGGCCCCCTACTCACGCTATGCTTTTCATTTAGAGGGCTCTACATTATCCCACTTGTCCGCCGCGGGGGAGAGTTTTTTAGGCGGCCCGGTGCCGCACACGATCACCCAATTAGAGGGTAAGCCGAACTAGTAATTATGTTTTATTTTTTCCCTTTTCTACATGCTGTTTTTATGATCACTACTTGTAGTGTACTGCATAATTCTTTTTGCTTGTATTGCATTATATTATTTGTCTTATAGATTGGTCCTCCTGAGGAAGCGATAATATCGCGAAACTAGTCGAGAACCAGACCAGTCAATACTTTGTAATTTACAGATATTCTTTGGTGAACCCTGAATTTCTGTTTTTGCATTTTAATATGTATACCATGTATTTCCTTATTGTAATAAATTCCTTTTATACATATTGTTTATCACTGTTTATCTGTACCGGTATAGTCCAGCCATTTTAGGGTGCGAACATTATGGGGCCAACATCAGCCACTGTCCCCTATGTCCCACTCTCTTTTCCTTGTACATACACAGGGAAACATGCACAGGACACAGGTAGGATGCACACATACACAAGGACACATGCACAGGACACAGGTAGGATGCACACATACACAGGGACACATGCACAGGACACAGGTAGGATGCAGACATACACAGGGACACATGCACAGGACACAGGTAGGATGCACACATACACAGGGACACATGCACAGGACACAGGTAGGATGCACACATACACAGGGACACATGCAAAGGACACAGGGTCATTGTTGACCCTCTTTTCCACTTACAGTAGCTGCTGCATTTCTCACCTTTGTCTTATACTTGGGTCAATACGTTTTTCCCAGTTTTTTGTGGTAAATTAGGGGCCTCGACTTATACTCGGATCGACCTATACTCGAGTATATACGGTATATTCATGTGACAACACTGAAGAAATTACACTTTGTTACAATGTAAGTAGTGAGTGTACAGCTTGTAAAACGGTGTAAATTTGCTGTCCCCTCAAAATAACTCAACACACAGCCATTAATGTCTAAACCACTGGCAACAAAAGTGAGTACACCCCTAAGTGAAAATGTCCAAATTGGGCCCAATTATCCATTTTCCCTCCCCAGTGTCATGTGACTCATTAGTGTTACAAGGTCTCAGGTGTGAATGAGGATCAGGTGTATTAAATTTGGTGTTATCGCTCTCACTCTCTCATGCTGGTCACTGGAAGTTCAACATGGCACCTCATGGCAAAGAACTCTCTGAGGGTATGAAAAAAAGAATTGTTGCTCTACGTAAAGATGGACTAGGCTATAAGAAGATTGCCAAGACCCTTAAACTGAGCTGCAGCATGGTGGCCAAGACCATACAGCAGTTTAACAGGACAGGTTCCACTCAGAACAGGCCTCGCCATGATCGACCAAATAAGTTGTGTGCATGTGCTCAGCGTCATATGCAGAGGTTGTCTTTGGGAAATAGACGTATAAGTGCTGCCATCATTGCTGCAGAAGTTGATGGGGTGGGGGGTCAGCCTGTCAGTGCTCAGACCATACGCAGCACACTGCATCAAATTGGACTGCATGGCTGTTGCCCCAGAAGGAAGCCTCTTCTAAAGATGATGCACATGAAAGCCTGCAAGCAGTTTGCTGAAGACAAGCAGACTAAGGACATGGATTACTGGAACCATGCCCTGTGGCCTGATGAGACCAAGATAAACGTATTTGGTTCAGATGGTGTCAAGAATGTGTTGTGGCAACCAGGTGAGGAATACAAAGACAAGTGTGTCTTGCCTACAGTCAAGCATGGAGGTGGGAGTGTCATGGTCTGGGGCTGCATGAGTGCTGCCGGTACTGGAGAGCTACAGTTCATTGAGGGAACCATGAATGCCAACATGTACTGTGACATACTGAAGCTGAGCATAGTCCCCTCCTTTCAGAAACTGGGCCACAGGACAGTATTCCAACATGATAACGACCCCAAACACACCTCCAAGATAACCACTGCTTTGCTAAAGAAGCTGAGGGTAAAGGTGTTGGACTGGCCAAGCATGTCTCCAGACTTAAACCCTATTGAGCATCTGTGGTGTATCCTCAAACGGAAGGTGGAGGAGTGCAGGGTCTCTAACATCCACCAGCTCCATGATGTCATCATGGAGGAGTGGAAGAGGACTCCAGTGGCAACCTGTGAAGCTCTGGTGAACTCCATACCCAAGAGGGTTAAGGCAGTGCTGGAAAATAATGGTGGCCACACAAAATATTGACACTTTGGGCCCAATTTGGACATTTTCACTTAGGGGTGTACTCACTTTTGTTGCCTGCGGTTTAGACATTAATGGCTGTGTGTTGATTTATTTTGAGGGGACTGCAAATTTACACTGTTATACAAGCGGTACACTCCCTACTTTACATTGTAGCAAAGTGTAATTTCTTCAGTGTTGTCACATGAAAAGATATAATAAAATATTTACAAAAATGTGAGGGGTGTACTCACTTTTGTGAGATACTGTATATACAGCGGGTAAAATAAGTATTAAACATGTCACCATTTTTCTAGGTAAATTTATTTTTAAATGTGATATTGACATGAAATTTTCATCACATGTTGGTGACAACCCATGCAATCCATACATACAAAGAAACCAAAACAAATACGTTCAAAAATCAAGTTATGTGTAATAAAATGGAATGACACAGGGAGAAAATATTGAACACATGAAGAAAGGGAGGTGTTACAAGGCATGGAAAGCCAAGGAACAAGCTGAAATCTAACAGTAATTAGAAAGCAATACTGCCCCTTGTCAGTGCAAATTAATACTAGCTGGTTCAGTCTCAACTGATGGCCTATAAAAAGGTCTCTCATTACCAAGGTAACTGATAATGGGGTACTTTGACACAGTAGTGGGCTTAAGCATTATATGGCCATATGGTGTGACCATATTTTTTGCTGAATATGTTCAGGTGTTTTAAATAGCCTTGAAGGATGTAAATGTAATTTTTGTATGTGTGCACTGTAATCATTTGTTTTGTTTGCATGGTCTTATAGCAGCATCATAGGCGTGCGCAAGGGGTGTGCCAGGTGTGCCTGGGCACACCCTAATCCTGGGGTTGGCAACCTGTCAATGGTGGGCAGGTGACAAGTAAACCACAACCCTTCCTTGCTGACCCTCAGAACCTGGACAGGAGAGGTGGCGTGGGTGGAATTTAGTGGAACCGATCTGTATTTTCCTCCTGCAGCAGCTGAAAGTAGGCTTCTCCTCTCCCTTTTGTCAACATTCAGTTGCCACAGGAGGAAAATATAGGGGATTGGTACTAATATATGCCACCCCCGCCACCCCTCATTTCCCTGTTCCTCTTCCTTCTGTTGCCCGGGTCTCCCATGTGCTCCCTTGCTCCTCCTTCCTCCCATTGTTTAAGGATGGAGAGCGGGGAAGAGGCTGGTAAATATGTCAAACGCATATGGGTTGGAGCTTTGAGGTGCACACCCTAATGCAATAGGCTGCGCACACCTATGAGCAGCATCATCTTTAATGCAATTTTAGGATGTGCCCCCCCAAGTTTTTGTTTGTCTATTGTATGGATCCTGACCAGATCCTTGGGCTGGAGCACCCCATCCCCCTGCCATTACCTATTAGTGTCCACCTGTGTTATAGGAGGAGCCATTAGTTCTCCCATATAGAGGAGTGTATTTCTCCCATCGTTAAGAGAAGCAGGATCTTTCATTCTATGAATAGTGTAGGACCCACTGATAATGGGGTACTTTGACGCAGTAGTGGGCTTAAGTACTATACGGCCATATGATGTGACCAATTCCTCATATTTTTTGCTGAATATGTTCAGGTGTTTTAATTGCAGGATTTAAATTTAATTTTTGTATGTGTGCGCTGTAATCTTTTGTTTCACTACCAAGGTGTCACACTTATAACATCTCACAATGGGTAAAAGCAAAGAGCTCTCTAAAGACCTTTGCAACCCTATTGTTGCAAAACATACTGATGGCATTGGTTACTGAAGGATTTCCAAACTTCTGAATGTTCCAGTGAGCACTGTTGGAGCCATAATCCAGAAGTGGAAAGAACATAATTTCATCATAAACCGGCCATGACCAGGTGCTCCTCGCAAGATTTCTGACAGAGGAGTGAAAAGAAATATCAAAATACTTGTCCAAGAGCTAGGGACCACTTGTTGAGAGCTTCAGAAAGACCTGCCATTAGCAGGTACAATTGTTTCAAAGAAAATAATAAGTAATGCACTCAACCGCCATAACCTGTATGCGCGCTCACCACGCAAGACTCCATTGCTGAAGAAAAAACATGTTGAAGCTTGTTTAAAGTTTGCTGCACAACATTTAGACAAGCCTGTGAAATACTGGGAGAATATAGTCTGGTCAGATGAGACCAAAATAGAACTCTTTGGATGCCATAATACACACCATGTTTGGAGGTCAAATGGCACTGCACATCACCCAAAAACACCATACCAACAGTGAAGTTTGGTGGTGGGAACATGTGGGGATGTTTTTCAGCATATCATACTGCCAAACTCCATGTCATTAAAGGAAGGTTGAATGGAAAAATGTACCAAGACATTCTTGATAAAAATCTGCTGCCGTCTACCAAGATAATGAAGATGAAACAAGGGTGGACATTTCAGCAAGACAATGATTCCAAACACAAAACCAAGGAAACTCTCAATTGGTTTCAAAGAAAGAAAATAAAGCTGCTAGAATGGCCCAGCCAACCACCTGATTTGAACCCAATTGAAAATCTATGGAAAGAACTAAAGATCATATTTCTTAGAAGAGGCCCCCGGAACCTTCAAGATTTGATTGATTAATTTGTTTGTGTGGAAGAATGGGCCAAAATCACACCTTAGCAATGCATGGAACTAGTTTCTCCATACAGGAGGCATCTTGAAGCTGTCATAACCTACAAAGTATTTTGTACCAAGTATTAAATACATTTCAGGTAGTGTGTTCATTACTTTTTCCCTGTGTCATTTCATTTGATTACATATAATTTATATTTTGACCCACTGACTGTTAACGGATAACAGAATGCAGTAAACTTGACTGATATAATTTGAGGTCGTCTTCTGTCACATAACTGATCTATATATACCTGGCGAACATCACCCCACCACCCCATGAGGAACAAGGAAAATGTTTGCCAGCACACCATAGATCAACAAGGAAGCGTCCAAGCGAATTGTTTAATGCATGATCATATTAAAAAGAGTATTGCAATGTTTCAGAGTCACGTAGGACCCCTTCATCAGGCCCCCTTCACATGCCTGATGAAGGGGTGCTACGTGACTCCAAAACGTTGCACTACTGTTTTTGATGTGATCATGCATTAAACAATTCGCTTGGTCGCTTCCTTGTTGATCTATGGTGTGCTGGCAAACATTTTCCTTGTGACTTCTGAACCAGTTCCCAGCTGGTTGTTGCTGCAGCACCCAATGCCTTGAGAGCTTTTCCAGGAACGTTTGCGTTGGGAATATGGAGCACCCCCTGAGGAAGTCACGTGGGTGTGAAGTAACTCATAGGGTGGATTCAGGTGAACACGTTGAAGTTGAGGTGTCACCATTTTTCCTGAGCTTTATCTTATAGGGTGAGACAAGTGACTTTTTTTATGTAAGTGCATATTTAATACATTTACACAAGATATTGTTTAATACTACACTATGATTCAAGTTATTTGCCCTGATTTGAGGTTATTGGGTGCAAGAAGTGGACACCCAACCAATTAAAGGATCAGTTCCCTGGACTTGTGGAAAAAGTATTGGGGAGCAGAGAGCAAGACTTGGATGACTGGCAACTACTTGAAGTGTGCTCAAGCACTTCTGACCTATACGGGTCACTGTGGGCACTAATTGCATGGTAGTGGTGGAGCACATGTGTAACACTGTAACAGTGGCCACTGTTGTTAAAGTCTACATAGATACTTTACACTTCTTAAGGAGAGACACTATATTCTCATAGGTGTATGAACTTGGACCGATATCATTACTATAATCAATTTTCACTATATGAAAGATGTTATTTGATGATCTATAAATATTTGAGAATGTTTTATTTTGTTTATGCACACTTTTTATGGAGTCACTATTACACATGTATGGTGATATGATGGTCATAATTTACGTTAGTTTGTAGCAGCCGGCTCTGTTTATTGATAGCATACTGCTAGACCCCTAGTTTGAAAAGGGAACATAGATTACTGTATCCTCAGAACAGGCTTTTGATTCCCTATGTGTATACTAATACTTACACTACCATTTCATACTACACGAATTGAGCAATTGCAGAAAAAAACCTATAACTACCTTTTGTAAACAATGCAAACTGCTGTATATCAACATAATATAACAGTATTGGCAAAAACATGGAAGGAAATAAGTTTAAATAAGTTATTGGTTACATATTAAGATATTTAAAAATATACTTATTTTAAAACATTATTCTGCTCTAATTATATTGGGATATTTATTTTACAGACTCAACAAGTGTTGTTACAGCTGTAAGCACATTAGGACTTTGGTTCACAAATCATTGGTTTCTGAGGCAAAAAAATGACTTCTCCTAATCTATCTGACTTTATAGCCATGGAACATCTATGAACATCACCCCTTGTGTGAACTTTCACTAGCTATCGGTCATAAGGTAAATCAAATTGCAGTGTCTCTTCTATATTTAGTGACAGAGATAAATTTTATCCCAGAGATCAAAGATAATCAAACTACACCTGGTTATTATTTGTAAAGACTTTACTAAGATTTTAATGATTAATTTATCTGCCACATAATGTTGTAATAGATCAAGGAAAACATCAAGGGAAGAATGCGGCACTGCATTTCTAAAGTCCCTTTTCTGGGTCTCTGAATGATAATAGGCATGGGAAGCTTCATTCATCTTGTTCAATGATTGTTTCTTCAGGAATCCCCTATACATTTTCTTTCACGAGGGAGGTCAGGCTGAATCTACTGGGACCTCCCGAGCACTTAGTTATACAAAACTAAACTGTAGGGATATGGTTAAATTATCATTCACTTCACCATATCTATAAATCAAGAGATGTTTAAAAAAAGAAATATGTTAGTTCTACTTAATATCAGAAAATGAAACTATGTTTTAAATCAGTCTGTACAATTGTTAAAGATGAACAAAATCATTAAAGTGGAACTTTAATCAGAAAATTAAGCCCTGTTAGATCACTTCTGGATGGCCATTTTTGCAAGTATAGCCATCTAAAACATTTTTTAAAAAGTGCCTATACTGTTTAAAATCCAGTAATACACGGTCTCACCTTGCTCTGCATATGCTCAGTTGCTCTATGTTTTTTGGCACTGTGACAAAAATGTAGAGGCTGATCTACTGACAGTCTAAAGATTTACTGCTGCTCAGGGGCTCTGGGCTTCAGTAAAATGGCAGTATCCAACAAGAAGGAATAGGAACAATGCTGGAGGCAATTTACAGCACACACTAATTTTGGTAGCATAATTATTAATGTGGAAATTATATTCCTTGCTAAAGAACATTATTTTTTATCAAGTTGGTATTGGTAAATTTATGCTGTCCCCACATCTCTAGTTTATATGATCTCCAAAGTAAAGCAGCATAGATGCATATAGTTAAAATAATGATACTATAAACATGATCAACATATTACCATAGCTAATAATGTTTAGAGTTCTACTGAAGGCTAAACTTAGATTGGAAAGGGATTAGAACAGATGTAAGGTTTTTATTGTTATATTTGTCCCTGCTGGAGAAATTCATCCTCTCTATTTCTCCTGGTGACCATTATCACTGAGTGTGAAATAAAATCTCAAAGTGGTCACAAGTTTGTCTTGATTGGTTACCAGAATAGGGGGGATTTTCCAATAGGGCCACTAGCTTAGGTAACCCTGGTGTCTACCAGGATTTCCCTCACTTCGAATGGATTTCCTCCCACTTTCTGTCATAGTTATGGGACAGGAAGTGAAGGGAAACCTCCCCAATGGGACGCAGAGGGCAAAAAAAAGTGGCAGGGTAATAACCCTTACCTAATCTATCCAAAATTAAAAAAAAATAATAATAATAAAAAAATAGTAAAAAAGTAATCATCTTCTACTCTATAAATGTAATGGAGTCAGTCCTCTCTTGTATATCTGAAAGGATTGGTATAGTCCAATAAGATAACATAAAACCAAGTCCTACCTTTTTCTATAATGACAAGCCATATCACTACAGTAGATTTGATATAAGCTACTACACCCCAAATAGTACATGGATGAAAAATTAAAAAGCTCATCATTTTGTGTCAATTGTATCCAATGGCCCTAGAATTATTTTTCTCACTCCGGTGTCCTAGGGGTGCCTGTCTGTGCACAATGGTGGGCAGGGGTCCTTAAAAAATGTTTATTTTCTTTAAAAGATTTTAATATGCTTGTTATTGTAACTTATTTTTATCAATCACAGCACAGCCAAATACATTAAACAGCAAAGCCCACAGCACAATTCTAAATTGTGAAGCAAGCTCACAACTGTAAGCTTGTTTTACCCATAAAGTGCCCAAAGAATTAGTCTACATCCTTCAAAGTTAAAGGGTTAAAGCTGAAAACCCATTTAAGCTACATGTCTGGTTAAAATCTAGTGAGGTTTGAAAACTTAAGCTGGCCATGGATGGCTCGAATCTCGGCTGGTTCAGCAGGGATTGGCTGAGATTTAAACCATCTATGGGCAGTCTGAATGTACCCAAGTCGATCCATCGATTGACTTGGGTACAACCAGCATGCCGGATTTTTACATGTGATTATTGCAAGTAGCTATAGCAGCACTGTGTTCTCCCAGCTGGGACAACTCTCCATGCCCCCACCAGGAGAACACATAGGAGGGATTCCCCCATCAACACTGACTGCGTTGATAGGGAAATCAAGCGATTTGGTTGCAGGAAAGAAAATGGCATCATCTATGGTGGGCTTAAGGTAAGTGATAAGCCGCGTACACACGATCGAAATTTCCAACAACAAAATCGTGGAATTACGTTTGAAGGGCGTTGGCTCCAAATTGTCTTGCATACACACGGTCACACAAATGTTGGCCAACAATTACAAACGTAGTGA
This sequence comes from Lithobates septentrionalis, assembly GCA_037952835.1. Taxonomy (NCBI): domain Eukaryota; kingdom Metazoa; phylum Chordata; class Amphibia; order Anura; family Ranidae; genus Lithobates; species Lithobates septentrionalis. The sequence goes on along the minus strand of JBBDGP010001187.1, from coordinate 2,455,305 downwards.
CGTACAAGACATACGACGAGCCGATAAAAAGGAAGTTCAATAGTCATGCACCACCCTTTGGGCTCCTTCTGCTAATCTCGTGTTTATCTCGTGTTAGTAGAAGTTTGGTGAGTGACGATTTGCGCTTTTCAGCCTCGTGCTTTTCAGTTAGTTTCTGCTTTTCAAGTTGTGCTTGTCAGTTCGTATCTGTTTTTCAGTGCGTGCTTGTCAGGTCGTTTCTGGGTTTCAGTGCGTTCTATTTATAGTTTGCTTTTGATTTTCAGTACGTGCTTGTCCGGACGTTTCTGATTTTCAGGTCGTGCTTGTCATGTCCTTTCTGATTTTCAGTGCGTTCTGTCAGTTTGTTCTGAGCAGCCGTTCGTTTACTAGCCATGTGGCGTTCTCATCTGAGAGATCGTGCTATTGTTGGGCTTGGAATTATTGCTATGACCCAAGCCCAGTCCAGAAACAGGGGGAGGAGGAGTTCTTGGACCATGAATTGGTTGCTTAATCGTGACCAATTCTGTCATATGCCTTAGCTGCGGGAGCTCCAGGAGAATAATCCTGATAATTTCAGGAATTATCTCCGGATCCCATCTTTTACCGTCTATTGGCTTTGCTGTCTCCTTATATTATTAAGCAGGACACTTGCATGCAGCAAAGGCTCATTGCCACCTTGCGGTACTTGGCGCCGTGGAGAAGTCTCCAGGACCTCAAGTTCACGACTGGGATCACCCCCAGGCTCTGGGAATCATTATTCCAGAGACCTGTTCTGCCATAATTGAAGTCCTGCAGAAGGACTATATTAGGGTAAGTTTTATCCTTTACCATCACATTGTATTTAATGTTTGCTAATGTATTGTATTAATTTCTTCATTCCATAATTACCATGACTGTAATATGCTGTGAATCTCTTCTTTGTCCTCATGCATGCTGTAAGCTTTTAATGCTCCTTTTTTGTCCTTCATGCATATTTGCCTTCAATAACCTCCCCAGCATGCTATCCTGGGCCTGTACACACCTAGCCTAGTAACTAATCTTTCCAAATGTTATTGTTGTCCTTAAATTCAGGCAGAGTACAAGAGGCTATTTTTTTGGGGCTCAAACTCATTTGGAACCCTCCCTCCCCCCCAACCGCTAAGTCAACCGATACAGTACTCTGCTGACTTTGCCAAACCCATACACACTATACCTACCTCTTTTGTGGTCATATTTATGGATGAATTCACCAAAGCTTGTAGTGCAAATGCCTGCCTGAATACTTTCAAATGGTACTGTTTAAAGTTTTGTTCCCCTATTATCTTGATAGGTAATTGCAGAATGTAAAAATGTGCTTCAATTTGGACAGTGTGTAACCATATTTTTGGATTATGACACTTCTTACCTGTCCAGTGGGCTGCCAATAGTGTAAGGAGGGGCTGGCCAAAGTAACACACATTATTTATACATTCAGCTCTCAATAAAGTTGAGAGGGTTACCTGTCCAAAACATCTACCCGACCCCCACCATAAAATGTTTCAAATGAGCCACCAGAGGGGGTGAGGAAACTGATAAGTTGACCTTATACTTTTGTCTTTAAATACTTATTTAAAAAAATGTTATACTTATGTTGGCCAAACATGTTTGTGTCTAATCTGCTTGCAATGTTATATGCAAAGGTACTGATTGTTTTTTTCTTGTTTGATTCCACAGTTTCCTTCCAACCCACAGGAATGGCAAAACTGTGGCTTCCCAGTTTCTCCACCAGTGGGACTTTCCCAATTGTGGTGGTGCTATCGATGGGAAGCACGTAAGGCTCGTCCCACCACCCAACTCAGGGTTGTGCTACTATAACTACAAAGGGTTTAGTAGTATAGAGATGTTGGAAGTGGTAACGGCCAATTATGAGTTCATCTACCTGGATGTTGGAAAGAACAGCCGAAACTCTGAAACCGACATCCACAAAATGGCACCTTGGTGTTGCCACCTGCGGAGAATGTCGAGGGCCTCAATTTCGTATTTGTCACAGATGAGGCCTTTGCTCTGGGGGGAACATCTCATGAGGCCATTCCCCATAAGGGAACATGACCACAGAGCAGAGGATTTTTAATTTCCTGCTGGCACGTGCCAGAAGAGTGGTAAACAATGCCTTCGGCATAATGTCAAGCCGGTTCTTCCTAACGGCCATGAACCTGGCCGAATATAAACTAAACCACATTGTGTTGAGCTGCTGCATTCTGCAGAACTACTTAAGAAAGAATGCAGCCAGCTATCTGGCCTCAGTTGCGACTGAGGCCGACTTTTCATCTCAACCTGCAGCAATGACAGTGCACGAAAGTAGCCGTGCTGGCTTACTCCCCCAAAGCGCCCGCGAAGACAGAGAGAAATATGTAGAGTACTTCGTGGGTAGAGGGGCAATTGCTTTACAACAAAATCTTGCGGATGTGCAATACATTTTTTAAGAAAAACTAAACTCATATTTCATTTGAATTACTGTTTGTGTTTCTTATCTGTCTCCTAGGTTCTCAAATGGCCTTTTAATTTTGACCATTTCAATAGTGCAAACATAACTTATTTGATACATAAAGTGACAATCTTTTCTTCAGCTAACTATTATGTTGTGCTGTGGGTCTTCTACACACACACACAATGTTATTGTTGTTAATGTATGTAATGCATTAATGATAAAAATATTCATCCTTTTCAACTCCTTGAATTAATTTCTCGCTCAAATAGCCTGATTTTGGCACATTTTACAGCACATTGTCACTGTAACTACACCAACTTAACAAATACACTGGTATTGAGCATTGAAAAAAGAAGCCACACATTGTTGAGTATAAAACATTTTACTCCAAGCACATTCACATGTGCGTTATAAACGTTTTTTGAACAAACCAACATCTTGGTGTATAACATGTATGTTTGTCATTAATTTGCCTTTTTTGGGGCTAAACAGGCATGTTTAAAAACATAACATACACATCCCCAACTCAGGAACTTACAAAGTTCGACTTTGCTAAAGTTAAGGCCATATGAGGCATTCGTATTGCAAAACTGTGTTGATCTTGCCTTCATCAGATGGGGTGAGCTCTCCCCTCTAAAAGCCAAATGCACACAAATTGGGCCTCAAAATTTGGATTTCCCTCATGATCCCATGCCTAAAATGTGTGTCTTTTCCCTACGTTTTGCTATTTTGCTAAAGCCACAAAACACACAGTGTGTCAACATGTGCTAGCTCCCATCATTGGATATCAATGTATGTGTTTTGTGGGTGCAAGCCCTTCCTCCAAACTAAAGTAGGGGAGAGGAAGGGGTTGCACCCGTGAAACACGTCCATTGACCCCCCATGATGGGAGCTAGCACATGTTGACACACTGAGGATTATTTCAGAAAGGCCAATCCACTTTGCCCTACAAGTGCACTTTCAAGTGCACTTGCATTGCACTTGTAGTGCAAAGTGGTTTTGCCTTTTTGAAATAAGCACCAGTGTGTTAACATGTGCTAGATCCCATCATGGGGGATCAATGGACGTGTTTCGGGGGTGCAACTCCTTCCTCTCACCTACTTTAGTTTGGAGGAAGGGGTTGCACCCACAAAACGCGTACATTGATATCCCATGATGGGAGATAGCACATGTTGACACACGGTGTGCATCTTCAAAGTTTGGCTTTGTGATTTATTTAAAACTGTAAAAACACGTACAACATAAAGAAAACTATAAAATGTTATTTTTGTTTAGATTTTGCCTAAAATATCTATGATGTTGCTCAGTCTTTTTTGAACATCATGGATGTTTTGTTTCATTTGTTCCAAATCACGATTGCACACCATGATCTCCCTGATCAGGATTTGTGCACTTGCACTGCTGAAGTGAGATTCTTCTTCCACAACACCCACATCACCTAAAAATAAAAAAAACACACCATGTATTATAAATATGCAGGCATCCATCTATTACCTGAAGCTGTGGTCTCAGACACTGACCTGTTGTCGACACCATTTCTACCACTTCACCCAGCACTTCCTGAACATCTGCATCCACATCTTCAGGGTGTGTGGTGAGTTGTTTTTCTTCATTCGGTGTGGGGTTACTGGTGTCCTCAGATGTCCCTATTCTTTTCTCCCCTATGTGAATAAAAAAAAAAAAAAGGTATACTTAGCAGACATATATATCAAGGGTGTTATGGTGTCCCACACTAGTGCTCCTGCATCTAGATGTTTAAACAGCTGCTGACTTTCCTCTCCTGACACTGAATCAAGTTGTCATTTCATTATAGTTTCAAACACATCTAGACAACAATGTAATAAACGTATTTTAATCAAAATAGGCCTGAATAAATGTAGTTAACCTGCATCTGCAAAAAACGACCTATTAGTGGTCGAACGTACGATGTTTAATACGAACAATTCCTGTGTCCACGAACCTCAAACTTAGCATTTAAAAGTGTACAACAGTAAAGAAAAGCACATGGACCAGCACGAAAGTAATAATAATAATAGGAGTACACGACAAATACTTACTTTTTTGCAGCACTTTCCTGATCTTTCTATACTGATTTTGTTCCCTCAATTTCAGGCCTGACCAGCGTTTCCTCAATTGATCCTTGGACAGTAGTACCCCAAAATTCCTGTGCAGACTTCTGACAACTTTAGCCATGATCTTGGCCTTTCTCACATTAGGGTTTCTGTACGGCCCATGTTTTCCATCATAGTCTGTCCTCTTTAAGATGTTCGCCATCTCCACCATCTCTTCAAAGGACATATTTGTGGCCTTATATCTCCTCCTGGATCAGGAACTGCCTTGCTCCAGGCTTTTCTCATTGCTGATAACAGCACACACCTGCTATATCTCCGCCATGTGCTGTCCCGGAAAGAGAGGAGGCGGGGAATACACTAGAAAGAAGGACAGGGGCAGAGTTTCATGCATGCGCAGTGTATATAAAGCTATAACATGCGGAAATGTACCGGACGTACGTACGATCTGTGAGTGGAGGACGGAGGAACGTTATCGCCGATCATTCAAATGAAGGTACAATTGTAAATTGGGGCATCAGTGGTTAGTGACCTATACTGCTTATAGATTGAGGCCTATATTGGGACAAGATTATGAGAGTTTAGCCTGACATTAGGGTTTGTCTTGTGTTGTGTCTTGCAGATAAAATGAGTAATAAATTTACAGCCCCAGATTTCCTGCCTGATTTTATCGAAAAATACCGGGAGCTGCCATGTCTCTGGCAAGTAAAATGCAGGGACTATTCAAACAAGATAAAGAGGAAGGCAGCGAGGGAGAAACTGTTAAAATTGGTGAAGCCTGTTTATCCAACGGCAGACATCAACTATTTGAAGTGCAAAATTGGTAGCCTGAGGAGCACATATAAAGAAAGAAAGTCCAGGATTCCCAGAGACCTGGAGCATCAGAAGATGATGTATATGTTTCCAGGCTGTGGTACTACAACAGCCTGCATTTTTTGTCCGACCAGACGGAACCCAGGCCATCGCTCTCAACACTTCCTTCCACATCAGCTGAGGCTCCTGAGGTCCAACCTGGGCCTTCCACCCAGGAAGAAGATGTGGAGGAGCCCAGCTTGACCCAGGTATAGCATTGTTGAACATATTTATTGTCGAAAATTGAATGATGTTAACTAGATGTTATTGATCACAAATTTCTGATTTAACAAAGTGGTTTACATATCAATAGACAGTAGTGGCCAAAAATGATTGGGACAAGAATTAAAAATGCTGGGGTCAGAATGATAGTCTTTTCTATTTGTTAAAAAAACAAAATAAGTGTAGCGCTAATATCAGAATGAATAAAAATAGTCTAAGAAGACCATTACATCACCAAAGTGAACTCAAAAACAGATTGTCCAAACAAACATATTTCATCCAACAGAATAAAAAGTCCTCAGTGGATATGTGACTCCTATAGATAGTGACAATCCTCAATACAAATGTGACTTCATAAGTGTAATTTGATGTGCACGTGACATCTATGATGAAAGGAACACCACCACCGATACTGGAGAGGCTTACCGGAACGTTTGGACCTAAAAGAGCATACGCTCGATCGGGTCAAACGGGCTTGGATAGAAGACAAATAGTGGATTTCCGTAGGGACTGTGGGAAAATCCTAGGATGGTCTGTACATCGGTATATTCCTCAGGCGTGATGTCCAATATATAGGTAACGTTGAACCAAGGAATATCCGATTGACTCTCGGAGGATCAGGAAGAAGTTTTTTCCCCTGCTGTAGCAAATTGGATCATGCTTTGTTAGGGTTTTTCATCTTCCTCTGGATCATCGAATCCAAAGAACCCTAATTATAGAGGTCACAAGCACTCTTTTATAATAATAAGCAGGAGGTAGCCAGTAAGGTAATTACTCCAACAGTTTAAAGTTATTCCTCTTCGTAGTTTTAAGATTTCGGGAGGTCCATTTGTTACTTCTGTAGGTCGGCTGGTTCCTGTTGTTCCACAGCTTGTGTTCAGCTTTTGCTACACTCTGCAGTTATGACTCATAACTGCAGAGTGTGGCAAAAGCTGAACACAAGCTGAACACAAGCTGAGCACTCCACCCACCACAGCAGCATGGAAGTAAGGGTGGAAGGAAGTGTTGAGAGTGATGGCCTGGGTTCGGTGTGGTCTGGCAAAAAATGCAGGCTGTTAGAAAACCACAGCCTCGGGACATATGAGTCATTTGCTGCTGCTAAGGATCATTCGGAGTACTGGACTGTATTGTGCTCCATATTAAATGAACTCCTCAGGTTTCACCAATTCCAACTGTTTCTCCATCGTTGCCTTCCTCGTTATTTTGATATGACCTTGTGCTCCCTATTAAATTAAAATTTTTTGTTTTGACAAATACTTGGCTATGTGATTTACTTCAAAAAAGACAGTTTGTTTGTGAGTAGGCAGGTACATTTCAAAAATACAATGTCAAATTAACAAGGGACACCAACATAGTTGTATCTTTGAGGTTAAAAAATACTAATATAAAGATAATAATGGTGTTGTGGTAACTTGACACACAAAAAAAATATATATATATATATATTATTCTGGAGATCACTAGAAAAAAAACAAAAAAAATATTATTCTAGAGATCACTAGAAAAAAACAAAAACATATATTATTCTGGAGATCACTAGAAAAAAACAAAAATATATATATTATTCTGGAGATCACTAGAAAAAAAATATATTATTATGGAGATCACTAGAAAAAAACAAAAAAAATAATATTATTCCGGAGATCACTAGAAAAAAAATATTATTCTGGAGATCACTAGAAAAAAAAAATATTATTCTGGAGATCACTAGAAAAAAAAAATATATATTATTCTGGAAATCACTAGACGCAGCTTCGTTATTAAACCATTATAAAGAAGAAGAGAATGCGCTGCATTGAGAGATTACAAAATGTGCCACGACGCGAATGTGATATTTCCATTACGAATGCTAGTTTTACAAGACCGAGCGCTTCCGGCTCATCCTTGATACCGAGCATGCGTGTTTGTACATTGGACTTGTGTGACAGACTTGTGTACACACGATCGGAAATTCCGACAACAAACATTTGCTGGTGGAAAATTTGGGAACATGCTAGTCAACGTTTGTTGGCGGAAAGTCCGACAACAATTGTCCGATGGAGCATACACGCAGTCGGACTTACCGCCAACAAGCTCGCATTCAACATTTCCCATTGGAAAGTCTGATCGTGTGTACGCGGCTTTATTGTTCAGTAGAGGCATTGTCATTGCAATTATTTCGATCTAAATCCAATTACTATAATCTCATACTGTATAAGGTTCAACATATTAATTACATATACTATAAGATAGAAACAGGAAGAACCAACATATAAGACACCACATCCCGTATTTGTAGATAAATAATAAAGAAGGGGCTGTTAGGCATAAAGCCTAGGGACTTTTGAGGTGTCGGTATTTACAATAGGTATTTAGACCACGTTGAAGTAAAAAAGAAATTTTTATTACAAATAGATTAAAAAGAGCCTAATCAAGGCCACATATAATACAATGTTTTTCAAAAATATAATATAAATTGTAACAACAATTTTATATTCCAGATACCACTATTTTTCTCTACATGTTTCGCTCTGTGGAGCTTCCTCAGGAGATCATGTGGTACCGTTAGAACTGTAATTTACATGAAAAAGAAATATGAATGAATCAGTACAATACAAGATCATAAATTTCAAGAGTTATTAATAATGAGGAAAATTAACAGATCAAATTGAAAATCTAATTAAAAATCTACACGATATTGCAAACGCATATATAGGTCTATATTGATACAATGCAGATACTGCAATACAAAAATCTATATATATATACACAACACAAAAGAAAATTCTACACCTTACCTAAAGAAAAGGCTCTGTGACCAAAATTTATCAATTAGAAATTCTAAAATGAAACTGAAGATCACCAGGCAGTAAGAAAAATTCATCCATGGAGGAGCACGCTCTCACTAAGTTTCTGAATCCCCAAAAGTGACTTGCAGAGGTAATACTTTTAAGGTTAGGTTTTAGAATGTCCTAGTTTGAAACACAGGACGAAAATAATTATAATTGTATAGAGTATTTATATAAAATATTTATATAAAACTCTGATTGATTGTTTACAAAACAAAAATCATGGTATATAGAAATATTCAATTAGTTTTACCTTTGATGTATTTATTAGATAGAATCAATATTCATTGAGAATGACATCCTGGGTGTAGAATGGGACATAAGCACCGTTATGGGATGTAGGGAACCAAAGACTTCAATATAGAGATGTTTTGACAGGTCTGGAATTGAAGGGGGCAGGATCAGCCTGCTTGAATATCCAGAACCTGAGCAATAGAAATAGCCATATCCAGTTTCAGTGTAAAGTTTAGGGAAATATATAGGCTGCTACCAGAGAGATACAGCTTCATACCTGGTGAAGAGTTGTCCAGAAATTCAGTCCGAGGAGGAAAGATCCTCCTTGCCTCGTGGTGTCCAGCAGAGGGAAAGACGGGGAACACAGATGGGTTTCCCCGTTTAAGTATTCAGCTCCGGAGTGGACAGCATCTGACGTCACCGCCATTCCGCGGACGTAAGAGAGGTATCACTGCGCATGCGCTCCGAACTGAAATGGCAGATGGGAAAGACTGCCTGGGTATGCAGTCCCCAATCGCCATTTTGGAAAGTCTTTTGCCCTCACCTGATGGGGGGGGCTAAAGCGGCTGAGAAGAGAGTGAGCAAGCCTGATGGCAAACATCGGCCGTTCACCATGTAAATCATTACGCCGTTTAGAGTGTATGGATGCTAATTCAACAATGTGGGAGACAGCACAGGGAACCAGAAGGCATTTGAAGGGGGGATCATTGATTAGGAGCCCCAATTTCCAAATGCCTGGGTGTCCGTGCAAGTAAAAGAGGGGGGAGATCCAGATTGGAGAACGAGCTACACATGGAGTATATATTAAAAATGTATATAAATCGGGGGGCGTGGCCAACTGCCGGGCAAGATGGACGTGTAATCACACAGCTCCTGCACCGACCGGAATATAAACCGACATCCCCGCTATTCTGGTAACCCCCAGCGACTACTGAGACCACCGGAACACTGGCTTACCCCCACACATCATCTGAGATGAACCGCAAAAGAAAAGAATACCGTCAGCCTAAGAAACTGACAGATTACTACACACAGCCGAAAATCCAAGATGGCGCCCGCAGCCCTGAATGCGGAATTTCGGCGGCCTATACAGATCTCCCTGATGCAGATGACCTGCTAATATCCCCACAACTTCACTCTCTTGATGCCTCACCATCATCCCCTGCTTCCTCGACCAGCAACAGCCCAGCAAAAACGAGGATGCGCCTGGATGCAGATTCAGCACTGTCTGAGGTGAGCCCTGTGCCTGATGCAGCCCCAGCTCATCCATCCCTCATAGCAGCCTTCCCTACCACAAATCAGCCTGTATTAGACACTACAATGAAGGAGATGCTCATCTCTCTTCAGAGCTCCCTTCACAATGACATATCTAATATGTTCCTCAGATTCTCCTCACAAATGAACCAGGTGGGACATAAAATGAACATTGTTGAGAAACAGATGGGAGAAATGACCGAAACGGTCAATGATCTAGTAGATGCCCATGATCATACACGTGATGAACAGCAATGGATGAGGGCCAAAATGGTGGACCTCGAGGACAGGTCCCGCCGTAATAATGTCAAAATCAGAGGGGTCCCTGAGTCTGTACTACCGCATGATCTAAACACATATGCTAGGAAATTGATTTCCACGCTCCTGCCTGATCTCACCCACATGGAAACCATAATCGAGCGCATTCACCGCCTCCCTAAACCCCCGCATCTCCCGCCCGAAGTCCCACGTGATATTCTGATGAGAATTCATTTTTTTCATACTAAAGATCAACTTCTATTCAAATCGAGACATCTGGACCAGCTGCCTGCCCCGTATACTCACCTCCAACTGTACGCTGACCTCTCGCAGCATACTCGTCAATTAAGGAGACAACTGAACACCATTACCAAACCACTTAATAACCACAAGATCCCCTACCAATGGGGCTTTCCCACCAAGATCATAGTCACAAAGAATGGGACCAAGCATAATATCTCCACAATGGAGGAAGGCCTCAAATTACTCCACCTATGGGGAATTATTCCCGATCCACCCAAAACAGCACAAATAAACCGCGGAGAAAACTCTCCTCACTCCGCTGACAACCGTCACTCCGGTAAGCACTAATCTATACCTGAATAGTGGGCCCACAAATGACCCACTTTACCACAACTCCGGTCGGATGCCTTGCTCGTTGCAACTTGCTCCACGAACTTATACCCCACAACAACACAGCAGTACCAGTTTACTTAACTGCTGTCAGTTCTTGTATTTTTGTCTACCTTTTTTTCCCTACTAAAATTTTATTTTTCTCCTTACCCTAAGTTTTCCTTACCCACCATCTCTTCTTCCTGAGAGCACGCGAACGAAAAAGGACACGAGTACCTTGAACACCGGTCTTTTCTACGTAACAGCACCTATCTACTAACTGTGAGTAAGAACTTGTCACATACTCTATCTTACATCATCCGCCAAGATGACCAAATTCCTCTCACTGAATGCCAAAGGGCTAAATCACCCAGTAAAAAGAGCATCACTATGGCGCACAGCCCAGAAATCCTCGTGCGACATCATCTGTGTGCAAGAAACGCACTTTAAAAGATCTGCAGTGCCACACTGCAGTAACAAATCTTTTCCCCATATTTACCACGCTCCAGGCCCCACTAAGAAAAATGGAGTTCTAATAGCAATCAAACATACAATCAACTTTACACTCCATAACAGTATGATTGATGAAGACGGTAGATATCTGGCCCTAGATTGTACCCTAGACAATACTAGATATACTATTGTCACGGTGTATGCGCCCAACACTAAACAAATCAAATTCCTTTCTAAGCTGATGCCCAAAATAGCCAAATTCCGTCAAGGAAACCTCGTTATCTGCGGAGACTTCAACATCGTTCCAGATAACTCCTTAGATGCCTCCTCACGCACGACTAGACTTACCTAACCTATGGGACAGTTCCTAAGAAACCATGACTTATATGATGTATGGAGATGCCACCATCCCACTGAGAGGGACTACTCCTTCCTTTCCCATCGACACAACTCATACACCAGAATCGATTACTTCCTAGTCGACAAGTGGACTCTACCGAAAATTTCTGAGTCATCTTTAGACACGATAACATGGTCCGACCATGCCCCAGTGACTATAACCATCAAGTCTTTACCTACCTCTTCACCTACGAAGCTATGGAGAGCCAATGCCTCAATTATTCAATCACCTGAACATTCAGTCACAATCCGTAAACATTTGGAAGAATTTTTTGATCTGAATCAGGGTTCGATATCAAGCAACACTATTTTATGGAACGCCCACAAAGCGGTCATCAGAGGGATTCTTATCCAAATAGGAGCTAGAGAGAAAAGGAGGAGATCACAGCGTCTTGACACCATCACCTCCCAAATTAAAACAACAGAAGCCCAAAACCAATTAACTCCCGATCCTGCCCTTAGAGAAAAACTTGTACTTCTCAGACAAGAATTAAGGAACCTATTACTAGAAACATATGATAGAGCCCAAAAAAGATTTAAAGCGAATCACTACTCCACTGGGAATAAGGCAGGGAAAGCCATGGCACTCAGAATCAAAGGTCATCATATTAAAAACAAGATATCTCACCTTTATCATCCCTCCACACAACAAAAACTGATAGATCCTCAAGCTATAGCAGAAGCGTTTAGTCATTACTACGAAACACTTTATAATCTAAACAATGACTCCACTATTAGCCAACCATGCCCAGAGGACATAGAAAACTTTTTGAAAGAAATTAATCTCCCACAAGTCTCCCCCGACCAACTAACAATGCTAAATGCTCCATTCTCTCCAATGGAAGTTTTAGATACCATCACATCCCTGCCATCCAACAAATCCCCTGGACCGGACGGTCTCACCGGGGAGTACTATAAACAATTCAGTACCATTCTAGCTCCTTTTTTTAGCTCAAATGTGCAATGACGCTGCCTCCTCCTCTTCTCTCCCACAGGAAATGTTAAATGCATTAATCATTACGTTACCGAAGCCAGGCAAGGATCCTACCTCTCCGCAAAACTTTAGACCCATATCACTTCTGAATGTTGACACAAAAATCTATGCCAAACTCATAGCAAACAGGTTAGTAAATATTATGCCTTCACTAATCCACCCTGATCAATCCGGGTTTACGAAAGGTAGGCAAACGTTTGATGCAACCCGCAGACTCATTAATATAATACACATTGCGGAGTCTGAACGAACGCCTTCTCTGCTTCTCTCCCTGGATGCAGAGAAGGCGTTCGACAGAGTCAATTGGGCCTATCTCCAAGCTACACTCCGTAAATTCGGTCTCCAAGGCCACATTCTTTCCGCAATAATGGCTTTATACTCAGTACCTATACCTTCAGTCCAGGTCTATACCTCTGAGATGCTATCTAAACCATTCCCAATTTCTAATGGCACTCGTCAGGGCTGCCCCCTATCGCCCATCATCTTCAATTTAGTAATGGAACCCCTGGCCGAACATATTAGATTAAACAAGTCCATTACAGGATTCCAAATTGGAAAATTGGAACACAAGATCAATCTGTTTGCTAACGACGTCATCATGATGGTAACCAACCCCATATCCTCCCTGGCTTCGATACAATCTGTATTACAAAGATTTAGTACCATTTCTTATTACAAGGTCAACGAAAACAAGTCATATATTCTAGACCTAGGTTTAGATGCCATAACTAGCAACCTTCTACGTAACTTCTATACATATCCATGGGCAGACACAGGTATATCATATCTAGGAATTACACTCACCAAATGCATCAGCAATCTTTTTACTAGCAACTACTTGGAAATGAAACAGATGCTTATTAAGGAAACCTCCAAACTGTCAAAATTTGAATTTTCTTGGGCTGGCAGACTAGCTGCCTTTAAAATGCTCATACTCCCTAGATTGCTCTACACATTCCGCACACTACCTATTCCACTTACTAACTCATACCTCCAATCGCTACAATCCATTATACACCACTACATGTGGCAAGGCAAGAAACCTAGATGTAGTCATACCAAAACTACCAAACACAAACTAGCGGGTGGCCTGGGATATGTAGATATTAAAGATTACTATCTAGCCACCATTCTATCTCAAATGACGGAATGGATACACACGCACCCATCCACACTATGGGGAAACATAGAAAACACCATGACTCCAGGGCCCAACCTTAAATACTGGCTATTCAGCACTACAACTAAACACACAAATCTTTGCTTACACTCACCGACCATACAAGCTTCAGTTAAAGCCTGGTTGATATTACACTCTGCAAAATGGTCCCAATTACCCACCAAAAACATCCCAATACCTATCCAAACCCTACAATTACTGACACCTGATTTGAACATTCCCAAATGGATAGCAGACCAAAATACCTGCACCACAGAACTCAGGTCTATGATACTACATAAACCCTTTACCCAACTCCAATCACAATACCAAGCACCCTACAAAGATTTCCTTAATTACGCCAGGATTCAACAATGTCTCTCAGCCCACCCACGATTGGAAGGAGCAGTACCACTTAAAATATGGAACTACTACTTCTCTAACAACACGCCTACCAAAGGCACCTCACTAATATATTCTACACTACAAGAAAAAACAGTATTCCACAAATCTAAACCATACACAGACTGGGAAAAAGACTTACAGATTCAGTTCTCTGAACATCAATGGCAAAAGGCCCTACAATCCATTTATAAATCAACTAGCTGCACCTCTCTCTGGGAATTAATGCATAAAATACACCTAAGATGGTACCTAACACCACAGAGACTGGCCAAATTCCAACCACAATCCTCATCCAAGTGTTGGAGAGAATGTAACCACATAGGCACCCTATCTCACATTCTATGGTCATGTCCAGCCTTAAAAGACCTCTGGACAGAGGTGGAACACCTTATACAAGATATCTGTCACCTTCCCATCACACTTACCCCACAACTGGCCATACTGAACTTGACTACTGAATTACTGCCACCACCTTTCAGACTAGTGATTACACACATACTCCTAGCTACCAGATTACTCATAACTAGACGATGGAAAACAACCTTAACCCCAACGCTGTCCGAAGTCATTACACTAGTTCACTCCCATTACGCGTATGAATCAATTATGTCACAAGGAAAACCCTCATACTCCAAAATCCACAAGCTATGGCACCCCTGGTCGAATTGGTACACACAAAAACTTACCTGATAATTTTTCTGATACTACTAACACATACTCGAGCCTCGTTGCTCTGCTCACTGAATATATAGCACAGCTCTCTACCTCCCTCCCCTACTCATCTTGTCCCCTACCCCCCTCTCCACTCCCCTCCCCTCCTTTTTATTTCTATTTTTGTTCCAACTACCTTCTTTACTAACCTATCTTACACGTTACATACAGTTTATTACGAGTACAAATGCTACCATGAGTACTCTCAAGTTCTCCAAGGATTCTGGACATGTACCGGTCCATTCACATGCTCACACTTGAAAGTTCTACATTCTACACTTCTATGTTACTACCATCCTTTGGTAAGAACTGTTCAAGTTATCATAAGTTGGAAAATAATTTACTTTTTTGAACTATCTTTACACCAAGGAGAATGAAGGATCCCCTAATCACCCATGTCACAGCATGAGCCCATATGGGGTGCATGGGATTAATAACCCACACATATTATCTTACCTTCATCACCTATCACAGTTCTTATGTTTAAACCTCGACTAACGAATAAATACTGCTATGTAATTATCTTGATTATATTGCAATTTGAATATGACTTATGACAATGACTGTCAATATTGTACTTAATTCTTTAATAAAAATATTGAAACAAAAAAAATGTATATAAATCAATATAGTTAACTGAAAATAAAAAACACTGTTTAATCAAATAACATGGTTTTTTGCTTTGAGTTCTCTAAGTCTGGTGATCGTTTCACAAATGGTCAGCAATATACTGTGCTTGGTAAACAGAATTAATTGTGGCAAGGTTAGATATTGAAAAATACAACAACAAAACAACAAATAAAAAATGAAAGAAAGAAAAAAGAAAAGAAAAAAAGAGGGTAATTATAAAAAAGGTTTATAACTTAGAGCATCATTGAGGCCAGGGTTTTTTAAGGCACCTAAATTTACAATCCATTTAGCCTCCCGCTGTAATAAAATTTGATCGTAATTACCCCCCCTATCGCCTGGAGGGACATGTTCCAGGGCGACAAATCGCATCAAAGTGTCATCAAATTGATGGAATAAGCCCATATGGCGGCTGATCGGTGTTTCCATTCTTTTTTTTACACACCAGAGAGATATGGTCTTGTATTCGGTGAAAGAATGGGCGCTTAGTTTTGCCTATATAGAAGGCATTACAGCCACATGTCATTAGGTAGACAATGCCAACTGACTGACATGTGACTGAAAATTTTGGAGAATATAAGCGGCCATTGGGAAGGGCAATGGTCCGTGTTGCGTGAATATACCTACAGAAACCACATTTATGGCATGGTCTTGTGCCTCTGGAGGTATTAATGATGGTGGAAGATGGATCATAATGACTATGGACAATTTTGTCCTTAATAGATCGTGATCGTCTGAAAGTAATCTCAGGATAATCTTTTAGATGTTTGGCAACACGTGGATCACCCATTAGGAGATACCAGTATTTCTGTAATAGTGAACGTATTTGTTTATGTTGGCCTGAGAATCTGGTGATCAGTCTCAGTTCTGAAGAAGATTTAGGTATTGAGTGACCATGAATGAGATCTGATCTATTTCGTTTTTTTGCTCTAGCGTAGGCTTTTTTCAGACTTTTGTTGCTGTAGCCACGAGTTTTTAGGCGAAGTTGTAAAGCCTTCGCTTCATTTTCAAAATGGCTATGGTTACTACAATTTCTTCTTAGGCGGAGATATTGCCCATAAGGGATATTCGTTTTTAGTGATAAGGGGTGGGAACTGTTGGCATGGAGGAGTGAGTTCCCCGCTGAGGGCTTGCGATAAAGGGTGGTGCCTAGAGTTCTATCCTTATTGATGAAAATTTGAATATCCAAAAAGGTCAAAATTTCTTGATTTGCTTCCATAGTGAAGCTTAAATTATATTGATTCGTCTTAAGGCTTTCAAAAAACAAGAGTAAATCAGAGTGGCTTCCCGTCCAAATGAAGAAAATATATATATCGTCTCCAAATTGGCATCCAATCGAGAAAGTATTGCATATTATCATCAGAAAATAAATCACGCTCCCACCCCCCAGATACAGGTTTGCATAGGAAGGGGCACATTTGGTTCCCATGGCTACACCCTGTATCTGGAGGTAGTGGGAGCGTTCAAAAATAAAAATATTGTTGTGCAGAATGAATCGCAGAAGGTCTAGAATAAATTGATTGTACTCAGAAGAGGATTCTCTGTTGAGAGAGATAAAGCCCTCTACAACTCCCAGCCCCTTAGTGTGGGGGATGGAGTTGTAGAGGGCCTCCACATCCAGGAATACCAGCCAGGCCCCCTCAGGTAGGGCCAAACCGTCAAGGGCTCTCAAAAGATCTCTAGTGTCTTGTAGGTATGATGTTAAATCTTCCACAAATGGTCTGAGATGGTCGTCAACCATCTGGCTTGCTTTTTCAGTTAGGCAGCCATTCCCTGACACTATGGGACGACCCGGGGGATTTTTAAGATCCTTATGGATTTTAGGAAGTGCGTAGAGAGTGGGTATGCGCGGGAAAGGGACATTAAGAAATTGCCAGGTATGTTTGTTAATGAGGCCAAGGTGATAGGCTGAATCAATAAGTTCCTGGTACCGGGTGTTCATATGTTGTACATGAACGTCCGATATTTTTTTATACCAATCTCTGTTATTGAGCAACCGTTTCACCATGGTTACATATTGGTGGCATTCCATGATGACCAGATTGCCACCTTTGTCAGAAGGTTTTATAATTAACTGTTTATTATTTTGTAAGGAGGATAAGGCTTCTAGTTGAGAAGGTGTTAGATTAGAATTATGGAGTCCCTTCCATTTTGTATTTTTGATAGCGTCAGTTAGTTGTTGGGTAAAGGCCCAGACGTTGGGGTTTCCCTGTAAAGCAGGAAAAGTTTTTGATTTAGGTCTATATTCTTTTGGTTGAGAAGAAATTTGTGTTTTAGGTTGCGAATCATGAATAGATGAAGAGGTTGAGGATTGCCATTGATCAAAAGCCAGAGATTCTGCCTCCATGATCTCCGCTTGATCGATGTGTCCCTCGTCCCACAGCTCCATTAAGTCTTCAAGGGCTTTGATGTCCTCTAGACTTGGAACCTGGGAACAAAATTGTCCATAGTCATTATGATCCATCTTCCACCATCATTGATACCTCCAGAGGCACAAGACCATGCCATAAATGTGGTTTCTGTAGGTATATTCACGCAACACGGACCATTGCCCTTCCCAATGGCCGCTTATATTCTCCAAAATTTTCAGTCACATGTCAGTCAGTTGGCATTGTCTACCTAATGGCATGTGGCTGTAATGCCTTCTATATAGGCAAAACTAAGCACCCATTCTTTCACCGAATACGAGACCATGTCTCTCTGGTGTGTAAAAAAAGAATGGAAACACCAATCAGCCGCCATATGGGCTTATTCCATCAATTTGATGACACTTTGATGCGATTTGTCGCCCTGGAACATGTCCCTCCAGACGATAGGGGGGGTAATTACGATCAAATTTTATTACAGCGGGAGGCTAAATGGATTGTAAATTTAGATGCCTTAAAAAACCCTGGCCTCAATGATGCTCTAAGTTATAAACCTTTTTTATAATTACCCTCTTTTTTCTTTTCTTTTTTCTTTCTTTCATTTTTTATTTGTTGTTTTGTTGTTGTATTTTTCAATATCTAACCTTGCCACAATTAATTCTGTTTACCAAGCACAGTATATTGCTGACCATTTGTGAAACGATCACCAGACTTAGAGAACTCAAAGCAAAAAACCATGTTATTTGATTAAACAGTGTTTTTTATTTTCAGTTAACTATATTGATTTATATACATTTTTTAATATGTACTCCATGTGTAGCTCGTTCTCCAATCTGGATCTCCCCCCTCTTTTACTTGCACGGACACCCAGGCATTTGGAAATTGGGGCTCCTAATCAATGATCCCCCCTTCAAATGCCTTCTGGTTCCCTGTGCTGTCTCCCACATTGTTGAATTAGCATCCATACACTCTAAACGGCGTATTGATTTACATAGTGGACGGCCGATGTTTACCATCAGGCTTGCTCACTCTCTTCTCAGCCGCTTTAGCCCCCCCCCATCAGGTGAGGGCAAAAGACTTTCCAAAATGGTGATTGGGGACTGCATACCCAGGCAGTCTTTCCCATCTGCCATTTCAGTTCGGAGCGCATGCGCAGTGATACCTCTCTTACGTTCGCGGAATGGCGGTGACGTCAGACGCCGTCCACTCCGGAGCTGAATACTTAAACGGGGAAACCCATCTGTGTTCCCCGTCTTTCCCTCTGCTGGACACCACGAGGCAAGGAGGATCTTTCCTCCTCGGACTGAATTTCTGGACAACTCTTCACCAGGTATGAAGCTGTATCTCTCTGGTAGCAGCCTATATATTTCCCTAAACTTTACACTGAAACTGGATATGGCTATTTCTATTGCTCAGGTTCTGGATATTCAAGCAGGCTGATCCTGCCCCCTTCAATTCCAGACCTGTCAAAACATCTCTATATTGAAGTCTTTGGTTCCCTACATCCCATAACGGTGCTTATGTCCCATTCTACACCCAGGATGTCATTCTCAATGAATATTGATTCTATCTAATAAATACATCAAAGGTAAAACTAATTGAATATTTCTATATACCATGATTTTTGTTTTGTAAACAATCAATCAGAGTTTTATATAGATATTTTATATAAATACTCTATACAATTATAATTATTTTCGTCCTGTGTTTCAAACTAGGACATTCTAAAACCTAACCTTAAAAGTATTACCTCTGCAAGTCACTTTTGGGGATTCAGAAACTTAGTGAGAGCGTGCTCCTCCATGGATGAATTTTTCTTACTGCCTGGTGATCTTCAGTTTCATTTTAGAATTTCTAATTGATAAATTTTGGTCACAGAGCCTTTGCTTTAGGTAAGGTGTAGAATTTTCTTTTGTGTTGTGTATATATATATAGATTTTTGTATTGCAGTATCTGCATTGTATCAATATAGACCTATATATGCGTTTGCAATACCGTGTAGATTTTTAATTAGATTTTCAATTTGATCTGTTAATTTTCCTCATTATTAATAACTCTTGACATTTATGATCTTGTATTGTACTGATTCATTCATATTTCTTTTTCATGTAAATTACAGTTCTAACGGTACCACATGATCTCCTGAGGAAGCTCCACAGAGCGAAACATGTAGAGAAAAATAGTGGTATCTGGAATATAAAATTGTTGTTACAATTTATATTATATTTTTGAAAAACATTGTATTATATGTGGCCTTGATTAGGCTCTTTTTAATCTATTTGTAATAAAAATGTCTTTTTTACTTCAACGTGGTCTAAATACCTATTGTAAATACCGACACCTCAAAAGTCCCTAGGCTTTATGCCTAACAGCCCCTTCTTTAATATTAATTACATAGTTAAGTAGCTATTCAAATTAAAAAAAGAATAAAAGTACATCTAGCTAAACCAATAGAAAAAAATCTGAACATTCATTTACTGATATTACAGGTCTTAAGCAGAGTTCAAAACTTCTATCAAAATTACCTATTTTTATTATATTGAAAGGACAGTAATCAATATATTTCTGTGAAACTAGTACAGTCCTTTTTTTATTTGCTTATACTTATCTATTGTTACATTTATTGAAAACTGGATTGCTAAAACATTTACAAAAAAAAAAGACAGTAATGTTTGAGGAGTAAGTGAGGTATGCACGCTGTCACTTTTTTGACTGGGTCTTGTGACTCCATTTTTTTTTTTTTTTTTTTTTACTCATGAACGGGTATGGCTGCCTGAGCTCATTGATTACAGATCACTGTTAATAAGGAGCATTTGTAAAGCAGCCATGGTGATACAGTCTCTACAAGCCAGTTCATGATGGCCCTTCAGTCTCCACAATTAAGTCGTCCAGCAGGCATGCCCCCTGTTGCAGCTGCTCTGTCAATCTCATTTTGTAGTACAAATGAGCTTAGGCCCAGTGTTTGACATGGGGTTTTAACACCAAAGAAGGCAATTCTGCTACCTCAAATGAGCCTAATTGGTTGTGCGCTCAGGCGTTCACTCAAGCTGTTTCAGTCCATCAGAGAAAGATTCTAACCAATTGGACATCTCTGGTATAAAAAGCACCAGAATTCTCATTGAGCTATAAAGAAGAGCAATATTTATAATAACAACTTACCCTTAGAAAAAAATCAAAGCTGCCTGTCAGCCTTACACTGTCATACCGAATAAGCAAAATGAAAAAATAATATGTTCTATTTAAAATGGGATCAATACTAGCTTATGAATATAACACATCTAATTAAACACAAAATACAATTTCAGATCTTCTCCAGATGATTACCAAACTGTAAATGTATAAGGTTGAACAAAATACATACACATTAAAATTAACCAAAATATTTTTATTATCTGTATGACTAATAATAATATTTTAATAGTTTTTCACAAGAAATACCTTACAAAATATAAATACAAACAGAAACATTATGCATTACTGTAAAATGCAATAAAATGTTGATAAGTTTATTTATTTTTTGTTTTTTTTAATATTTGTTAAACTGATTCCTGGGTGCTGGGGTGGGCATTGATAAATGTAAGTGAATTTTTAAACTTTTTATGGATTTTATACAAACTATTCAACAATCATAAAATGGATAGATCAATACATTCTGAGCTCCACCTCTTAGAAAACCTGCTTTCTTCAGACAATATTAAAAGCAATTAACATGGTATGTTAAAAACATTGCCCAGTACCAGAATAGCCACTTCAAAGAGAACACCAATAACAGTATGTCTCCTAATCGTGTCTATACATGACTGCCTTAGTTCTAACACATGCAGTGAACTAACACTACATGGGACACTATCTTTGATATGTTTTATTCACTGTACCCAAAAAGGGACTGATGGGAAATTATATTGATGCCTCTGAAGCAGCTGAGCAAAACTGGTGAAAATGGTCAGCAATTTGAGCCCAGTTACTGAGCCAGTTTACTGAGACATGTGTGAACTATAAAGGTTTTACAATATAAAGGGAGACAGTACAGTTACAATACAATAAAATAGGTTTAGGAGGGCTCTGCTCAGTTTGAGACATTCATCCAGGGAATTGTAAGCTTTATTTTATTTATGTACACAGAAGTTCAATCTTTATATGTTTCTTCATCATAATACAGTTAATTACTAACACTGCCCATGAACTGATCCTGTGGCCTTAATGTTGCTGTTGTAAACAGTCACCTTAAAGTGAACTGCATTGTGGCTAAAGTTCTATACCGGTGCTCTTTGGATGATATACAGGGATTTGATATTATAAACTTCCCAGTTTGGATTATACAGTATCAAGTGGCTACTACCGTATCGTATAGATCACTGGGAAGTTCACATGTTGAAATCTGATGTTTAGTGTTATAAGGTTGGAAAGAACCTTAAAGGGGAACCAAACCCATTGAGTTAATTATTACACTCCTGGCATGCCAGGAATGCTAACTGCCACATGTGCTTGAGACTCAACCAAACCGTCAAACCACAAAATGGCTGGTGTCATAACTGATCACACGTGCAGCACCATGCCACTTGTTGATCAAACAGAAGCCAAGATGGCAACTCCCTTGGCTGACAAGGATAGAAGAGTTTAGTTCTGCTTTAAGGATCCACATAAAGGTGGTGCTCCCAAATTAACTTGTGTGTACATGTCATATGGACCAAGAGGAAATTTACACATTGGAATTTGTCCTATAAAGCTTTGTTTGATCTGAATAAATTCCACAATCTGTTAGACCGTGGTTTCAACAAATATACACCCTGTGTGCATTGCTTAAAGTGGAACTAAACATACCAATTTAAAGCAGTATTCAAATAATTATTTGTGAATGTGTACCTACAGGTAAGCCTATAATAAGGCTTACCTGTAGGTACAGTGAATATCACCTAAACTTGCAGTGTTTAACCACTTGACGACCGCCTAACGCCGATGTACGTCGGCAAGGTGGCACGGACAGGCAAAATCACGTACATGTACGTGATTTGCCTTCCGCGGGTGGGGGGTCCGATCGGACCCCCCCCCCGGTGCCCGAGGCGGTCGTCTTTTGTCCAGCGGCGATCAGAGGTGAGGGGGAGACCATCCGTTCGTGGCCCCCCCCCGCGATCACCGCCGGCCAATCGAATCATTCCTTTGCTGCTGTATGCTAAACAGCAGCAAAGGAAATGATGTCATCTCTCCTCGGCTCGGTAATTTCCGTTCCGGCCCGAGGAGAGAAGACATGTGAGTGAGTGCACAACACTACACACACACAGTAGAACATGCCAGGCACACAAAACACCCCGATCCCCCCCCGATCACCCCCCCCTGTCACAAACTGACACCAAGCAGTTTTTTTTTTTTCTGATTACTGCATAGTGTCAGTTTGTGACAGTTACAGTGTTGGGACAGTTACTGTTACCCCCCTTTAGGTCTAGGGTACCCCCCTAACCCCCCCTAATAAAGTTTTAACCCCTTGATCACCCCCTGTCACCAGTGTCGCTAAGCGATCATTTTTCTGATCGCTGTATTAGTGTCGCTGGTGACGCTAGTTAGGGAGGTAAATATTTAGGTTCGCCGTCAGCGTTTTATAGCGTCAGGGACCCCCATATACTACTGAATAAATGTTTTAACCCCTTGATGGCCCCCTAGTTAACCCTTTCACCACTGATCACCGTATAAGTGTTACGGGTGACGCTGGTTAGTTCGTTTACTTTTTATAGTGTCAGGGCACCCGCCGTTTATTACCGAATAAAGGTTTAGCCCCCTGATCGCCCGGCGGTGATATGCGTCGCCCCAGGCAGCGTCAGATTAGCGCCAGTACCGCTAACACCCACGCAGGCAGCATACACCTCCCTTAGTGGTATAGTATCTGTACGGATCAATATCTGATCCGATCAGATCTATACTAGCGTCCCCAGCAGTTTAGGGTTCCCAAAAACGCAGTGTTAGCGGGATCAGCCCAGATACCTGCTAGCACCTGCGTTTTGCCCCTCCGCCCGGCCCAGCCCAGCCCACACAAGTGCAGTATCGATCGATCACTGACACTTACAAAACACTAAATGCATAACTGCAGCGTTCGCAGAGTCAGGCCTGATCCCTGCGATCGCTAACAGTTTTTTTGGTAGTATTTTGGTGAACTGGCAAGCACCAGCCCCAGGCAGCGTCAGGTTAGCGCCAGTACCGCTAACACCCACGCACGCACCGTACACCACCCTTAGTGGTATAGTATCTGAACGGATCAATATCTGATCCGATCAGATCTATACTAGCGTCCCCAGCAGTTTAGGGTTCCCAAAAGCGCAGTGTTAGCGGGATCAGCCCAGATACCTGCTAGCACCTGCGTTTTGACCCTCCGCCCGGCCCAGCCCAGCCCACCCAAGTGCAGTATCGATCGATCACTGTCACTTACAAAAGACTAAACGCATAACTGCAGCGTTCGCAGAGTCAGGCCTGATCCCTGCGATCGCTAACAGTTTTTTTGGTAGCGTTTTGGTGAACTGGCAAGCACCAGCGGCCTAGTACACCCCGGTCGTAGTCAAACCCGCACTGCAGTAACACTTGGTGACGTGGCGAGTCCCATAAGTGCAGTTCAAGCTGGTGAGGTGGCAAGCACAAGTAGTGTCCCGCTGCCACCAAAAAGACAAACACAGGCCCGTCGTGCCCATAATGCCCTTCCTGCTGCATTCGCCAATCCTAATTGGGAACCCACCGCTTCTGCAGCGCCCGTACTTCCCCCATTCACATCCCCAACCAAATGCAGTCGGCTGCATGAGAGGCATTTTCTTTATGTCCTCCCGAGTACCCCTACCCAACTAACCCCCCCAAAAAAGATGTCGTGTCTGCAGCAAGTGCGGATATAGGTGTGACACCCACTATTATTGTCCCTCCTGTCCTGACAATCCTGGTCTTTGCATTGGTGAATGTTTTGAACGCTACTATGCACTAGTTGAGTATTAGCGTAGGGTACAGCATTCCACAGACTAGGCACACTTTCACAGAGTCTCCCAAGATGCCATCGCATTTTGAGAGACCCGAACCTGGAACCGGTTACAGTTGTAAAAGTTAGTTACAAAAAAAGTGTAAAAAAAATATATATATATAAAATAAAAAAAAATAGTTGTCGTTTTATTGTTCTCTCTCTCTCTATTGTTCTGCTCTTTTTTACTGTATTCTATTCTGCAATGTTTTATTGTTATTATGTTTTATCATGTTTGCTTTTCAGGTATGCAATTTTTTATACTTTACCGTTTACTGTGCTTTATTGTTAACCATTTTTTTGTCTTCAGGTACGCCATTCACAACTTTGAGTGGTTATACCAGAATGATGCCTGCAGGTTTAGGTATCATATTAGTATCATTCTTTTCAGCCAGCGGTCGGCTTTCATGTAAAAGCAATCCTAGCAGCTAATTAGCCTCTAGACTGCTTTTACAAGCCGTGGGAGGGAATGCCCCCCCCCCCACCGTCTTCCGTGTTTTTCTCTGGCTCTCCTGTCTCAACAGGGAACCTGAAAATGCAGCCGGTGATTCAGCCAGCTGACCATAGAGCTGATCAGAGACCAGGGTGAAGCATTTTATCACACCGATCTTGGTGTGGTCAGATGCTTTGAGGGCAGAGGAGAGATCTAGGGTCTAATAGACCCCAATTTTTCAAAAAAAGAGTACCTGTCACTACCTATTGCTATCATAGGGGATATTTACATTCCCCAAGATAACAATAAAAATGATTAAAAAAAAATAAAAATGAAAGTAACAGTTTAAAAATAAGATAAAAATGCAAAAAAATAATAAAGAAAAAAAAAAAAAAAAAAAAGCACCCCTGTCGCCCCCTGCTCTCGCGCTAAGGCGAACGCAAGTGGCGGTCTGTCGTCAAACGTAAACAGCAATTGCACCATGCATGTGAGGTATCACCGCGAAGGTCAGATCGAGGGCAGTAATTTTTGCAGTAGACCTCCTCTGTAAATCTAAAGTGGTAACCTGTAAAGGCTTTTAAAGGCTTTTAAAAATGTATTTATTTTGTTGCCACTGCACGTTTGTGCGCAATTGTAAAGCATGTCATGTTTGGTATCCATGTACTCGGCCTAAGATCATCTTTTTTATTTCATCAAACATTTGGGCAATATAGTGTGTTTTAGTGCATTAAAATTTAAAAAAGTGTGTTTTTTCCCCAAAAAATGCGTTTGAAAAATCGCTGCGCAAATACTGTGTGAAAAAAAAAAAAATGAGACACCCACCATTTTAATCTGTAGGGCATTTGCTTTAAAAAATATATATTATATAAGGTTTGGGGGTTCAAAGTAATTTTCTTGCAAAAAAAATAAAAAAAAAAAAAAAAAAAACTTTTTCATGTAAACAATAAGTGTCGGAAAGAGCTTTGTCTTCAAGTGGTTAGGAGAGTGGGTGATGTGTGACATAAGCTTCTAAATGTTGTGCATAAAATGCCAGGACAGTTCAAAACCCCCCCAAATGACCCCATTTTGGAAAGTAGACACCCCAAGCTATTTGCTGAGAGGCATGTCGAGTCCATGGAATATTTTATATTGCGACACAAGTTGCGGGAAAGAGACAATTTTTTTTTTTTGCACAAAATTGTCACTAAATGATATATTGCTCAAACATGCCATGGGAATATGTGAAATTACACCCCAAAATACATTCTGCTGCTTCTCTTGAGTACGGGGATACCACATGTGTGAGACTTTTTGGGAGCCTAGCCGCATACGGAACCCCGAAAACCAAGCACCGCCTTCAGGCTTTCTAAGGGTGTGAATTTTTGATTTCTCTCTTGACTGCCTATCACAGTTTCGGAGGCCATGGAATGCCCAGGTGGCACAAAACCCCCCCAAATGACCCCATTTTGGAAAGTAGACACCCAAAGCTATTTGCTGAGAGGTATAGTGAGTATTTTGCAGACCTCACTTTTTGTCAAAAGTTTTGAAAATTGAAAAAAGAAAAAAAAAAAGGTTTTTTTTGTCTTTCTTCATTTTCAAAAACAAATGAGAGCTGCAAAATACTCACCATGCCTCTCAGCAAATAGCTTGGGGTGTCTACTTTCCAAAATGGGGTCATTTGGGGTGCTTTTGTGCCACCTGGGCATTCCATGGCCTCCGAAACTGTGATAGGCAGTGAAGAGTGAAATCAAAAATTTTCACCCTTAGAAATCCTGAAGGCGGTGATTGGTTTTCGGGGTCCCGTGCACGGCTAGGCTCCCAAAAAGTCCCACACATGTGGTATCCCCGTACTCAGGAGAAGTAGCTAAATGTATTTTGGGGTGCAATTCCACATATGCCCATGGCCTGTGTGAGCAATATATCATTTAGTGACAACTTTGTGCAAAAAAAAAAAAAAAAAAAGTGTCACTTTCCTGCAACTTGTGTCAAAATATAAAATATTCCATTGACTCAATATGCCTCTCAGCAAATAGCTTGGGGTGTCTACTTTCCAAAATGGGGTCATTTGGGGGGGGTTTTGTGCCACCTGGGCATTCCATGGCCTCCGAAACTGTGATAGGCAGTGAAGAGGGAAATCATAAATTTACACCCTTAGAAATCCTGAAGGCGGTGATTGGTTTTCGGGGCCCCGTACGCGGCTAGGCTCCCAAAAAGTCCCACACATGTGGTATATCCCCATACACAGGAGAAGCAGCAGAATGTATTTTGGGGTGCAATTCCACATAGGCCCATGGCCTGTGTGAGCAATATATCATTTAGTGACAACTTTTTGTAAATATATATTTTTTTTTTTGTCATTATTCATTCAATCACTTGGGACAAAAAAAATAAATATTCAATGGGCTCAACATGCCTCTCAGCAATTTCCTTGGGGTGTCTACTTTCCAAAATGGGGTCATTTGGGGGGGTTTTGTACTGCCCTGCCATTTTAGCACCTCAAGAAACGACATAGGCAGTCATAAACTAAAAGCTGTGTAAATTACAGAAAATGTACCCTAGATTGTAGACGCTATAACTTTTGCGCAAACCAATAAATATATACTTATTGACATTTTTTTTACCAAAGACATGTGGCCGAATACATTTTGGCCTAAATGTATGACTAAAATTGAGTTTATTGGATTTTTTTATAACAAAAAGTAGAAAATATCATTTTTTTTCAAAATTTTCGGTCTTTTTCCATTTATAGCACAAAAAATAAAAACCGCAGAGGTGATCAAATACCATCAAAAGAAAGCTCTATTTGTGGGAAGAAAAGGACGCAAATTTCGTTTGGGTACAGCATTGCATGACCGCGCAATTAGCAGTTAAAGCGACGCAGTGCCAAATTGGAAAAAGACCTCTGGTCCTTAGGCAGCATAATGGTCCGGGGCTCAAGTGGTTAACAGATATTCACATTGGATGTAGCTGGTGACATCATTGGCGATTGCGCTCCAAAGTTCCAGCAAACCATGCCGTACCTTCATAGCTCTGTGCGGTAGCCGAGGACCATGCACACACGTGTGGGAGTGACGTCATCGCAGCTCCGACCACTCATACAACCGGAGCCTGCAAACCCAGAAGGAAGACAGGTGGAAGATTGAAATCCTGTCAGCAGTGACAGCGCACCAATGGAGGGCTTTGTTCTAAGTTAAGTATTTCATAATGTGCTAGTATGTGATGCATACTATCACATTATGCCAATGCCTTGCA
Organism: Lithobates septentrionalis; assembly: GCA_037952835.1. Lineage (NCBI taxonomy): Eukaryota > Metazoa > Chordata > Amphibia > Anura > Ranidae > Lithobates > Lithobates septentrionalis. The sequence continues at coordinate 2,426,791 of JBBDGP010001187.1, read as the reverse complement.
GAGAATTTTTTTTCTTAAATGCCATGGTTTACTACTGTTTTAATGGTTTCAAAAAATAGTTACATTCCCAGCATGTCGGGAATGCTAACTGTCACATTTGCTTGTGCTTGCAACCATAACAGTCAAACCATGAAATGGCATCATAACTGCTGTGCAGCACCATGGAAGTTGCAGATCAAACAGAAGCTAAGATTGCAGCCTCCTTGACTGAAAAGGATAGGAGGGTTTTGTTCCGTTTTAAGTCATCTGTCACCTCCATCACAGGAGAAGCAGTCTGTATATGAATATCCTTCAATGAGGTGATCTTTTTTATTTGAAACATATAATACCACTCATAGCTTGGAGTGATCTACAGGGAAACCAACACTAAATATATACATATATATATATATATATATAAACCAGAAGGCTGAAAAAAGAATATGCTATATTTTATGTCACTAAGTAAAGAATCTGTGACACAGTACAACTTTTTGAACCCTAAAGGTAGCCATAGATGTTCATGTTTTGTGTCAAACAGGGAAGACCACAAATGGATAGAAATTCAGCCAGTCCCTGCTGAACTGGTGGAATTTCAATCCTTCTACAGCCAGCTTTAGTGTGAGCGTTCATAACATTTCAGACACATTATTTATGGTGGGTTTAACATCTTTATGCACTTTAGTACCTACAGTATATAGGGTGGGAAAATTTGTTATTTTAGGAGTTCTGGGATGCTGTCTAGGTTATGGTTTGTTTCACAATGTGTATTGGTGACTACATTTGTTAAAACTGTGGCAGTTTTTTTACAGACCTGATTAAAAGAAATACTGTTATTGGTGTCCCCCTGAAGTGGATATTTTGGTACTGGGCAATATTTTTTAACATGCCATAGCAATTGCTAATAACATTGTCTGAATAAGGCAGAATTTCTAAGAGGTGGAGCTCTAAAGGTCTTTATTCTCTATCCAGTTGAATTTGCTGTATACATTTGGTCGTAGAAGTCCAAAATCAGGTTGTCTGGTAATTTGCAAGTTTCAGTCCCTGGGACTCCGGTCATTTTTTGGAGAATCTGTTTTGGTAATTTGCCAGTATATAGTGTACACAGCTTAAACCTGCACTCTGTAGAGCAGGGGTCTCAAACTGGCGGCCCTCCAGCTGTTGTGAAACTACAAGTCCCATGAGGCATTGCATGGCTGACAGTTACAAGCATGACTCCCTCAGGCAGAGGCATGATGGGGCTTGTAGTTCCGCAACAGCTGGAGGGCCACCAGTTTGAGACCCCTGCTGTAGAGTAACACATGCAAGAGTTGACACAGCTGCACACCCCAAAAAGCATTGCAAAATTACCGTAGTGGAAACATTTCCCCAGGGGGCTTTTAAGCAGCAAAATATTTCTGAAACAATGTTTAGTAACCATGTTTAGTAAAAATATTATTTAATTCAGACATAGAATGCATTACATAAATACAATCAATATCACATGAAATTTCCAGTAGTCGACATCAGCAACAACAAAGGACCATCTCCCATGGCAATCAATTCATTGAAAAAGTTCTAATTGTACAGTTACATTGTATCAATGCTATCAATATGGATCACCATGAATACCCCAATGCATTTCGACCCTTTATCCTTTTCTGGTCTTCTTCAGGGGGGTTTTAACTTCTAAAGAGATACATCAAAAAATTCCATTAGGATTTTCTACAATATATAAAACATAACAGATCATTTCGTGATATTTTGAAAGTTTTTGAAAGTACATCTCCATACATATGGCGAAGTATTTACCATTTGGGAATAGGAAAGTGGGCTTGTGTCACATAGTTTTAAAAACCGTTGCGTGCGGTGGTCCCACAATGTTTGCTCATTCCCTCTGTTGCCTCTGGGCGCGTCCATAGTCCACGGAGCTCGCAAGGAGCCACGCATTTGGACCCAGTGGGGAAGGTGTAGGGCGAGGCACCTGTAATTTGATATTTGTAAAAATTAATATATAGTCAGCGGGTGTCGGGTGGGTGTTCCGTATTGTCCTATATAGTCAGACTGCTTTATATTCAAAACAATTAATAGTGTGGTCTCGACTAATATTGTCCCTTTGCTCATATTTTAATAATTTTTGGATCTAAATTGTGATATGTGAATGTATGATAGGTTGAACTAAGTGTATAGAGTACTTGATGAAAAAAAATCACTTTAAGCAAGCTCTATAGTTTCATGCCTCACCTTACAAAAGGTGATAATACTGGGTGGTGGGGTAGTGTGTGTAAAAAAACTAAGTGAAGGGATCTATGTGATAAGGTGTGACGTAAATAAAATGTTGTTGACCAGTGCCAAAAGCATGGGGTCTGTGTAATGAAATATAGCATGATAAAGTATTGTTGATGTGTGCCAAAAACAAAAAACAAACAAAAACTTGTAAAAAACAAACAATGTGAAAAAGGGAAAAGAACTAAGAAGGCTGGTGATGTGTGATAGTGAAAACAATCTATACAAGGTGAAGTAATGTGAAGTGCCTAATAAAGGAATATCCAAGGTTATAAACAGGTGGTTAAAATGATAATACTGTTATTATTACTTATTATTGGGCTATGTGTATAAGATGTCAATGTGATAGATGTATTAAGAAACCTAAATCATAAAAAATATGAATGTATTCCATACTGTGTGAGCTGCGGCTGGCAGGACTCATCCAGTACAAGCACTTACTTGTTGGTTCTGACCCTTCCTGCATGTGTTGGCAGCCATCCAGGGATCACCTCAAGATCCTCAGGAAGCTGCACCTTTATTTATAGGAGTTAATTGCCTCTTGGTCACAGGTGCTCATCTCCACCCCACAGCAGCAATCCAGGGATCATCTGAAGATCCTCAGGAAGCTGCACCTTTATTTAATAGAGTTAATTGCCTCTTGATCCCAGGTGCTCATCTCCCCCCCACATCCTCCCCCTGCAACTGGAGACCCAACCGCAGATTAGCGGTATTGGCGTGGCCCCCTCGGCGTTCCGGAAGGCGATGCCCCGGCGACAGCCATCATCCCCGACGCAATATGCGTGACGTCATGACATTTCACGCATGCACAGGTCAAACCTCGCACGCGCGAAACCCCTAAACGTCCGGGGTGATCCAGGAATGCCGCCGGCATGGAGGGGAGCTCCCTCAAGTGGCCCAAACAAGAATGGGTCCCACCGTGGAAGCACATGTGTGGGGAGACGCCAAACAGCCGCGTCTCCCCACTGTGTCGGGAAGCCGAGTGGAAAAGAGGGACAGCCCAAAGGCGACAAGAGAGACGTGGCGCTCCATGCGGGACACACATCATAAATAATGCGTGTGCCGCAAGGCAACCAGGATTATTAAAATTGTATAGGTTGGTGTGTGTAGTATATTGATGCGATTTTATTATCTAAATTGAAAAAAATATTGATGCGATTTTATTATCCAATTTGAAGAGCTAGAGGTATATTAGATCCCACCAATCCAAACGAAACAAAAAGGAGGGAGAAATTTTGTCTATTTCACCCGTGGAGTTATATAACTCCTAGACTTGGCAACCTTGCTCTGTCTATTTTGACCGATTAACGGTTCCTTTGAGTTTAGGCTAATTCTGCCTAATGCAGATCCCTTCGTGTATAACCTAAATAGGTAACTGGAAGGGAAATTATCTGCTGTGTTTTCAAAGGATTGGGATATACCTCTACTCTTATTGCAACTCGCATGTGTTAGGAGGGGAGCGGGTGTTTAACCACCCAAAAGAAGAACAAAGTAGAGTAACACATGCAAGAGTTGACACAGCTGCACACCCCAAAAAGCATTGCAAAATTACCGTAGTGGAAACATTTCCCCAGGGGGCTTTTAAGCAGCAAAATATTTCTAAAAACAATGTTTAGCAACCATGTTTAGTAAAAATATTATTTAATTCAGACATAGAATGCATTACATAAATACAATCAATATCACATAAAATCTCCAGTAGTCGACATCAGCAACAACAAAGGACCATCTCCCATGGCAATCAATTCATTGAAAAAGTTCTAATTGTACAGTTACATTGTATCAATGCTATCAATATGGATCACCATGAATACCCCAATGCATTTCGACCCTTTATCCTTTTCTGGTCTTCTTCAGGGGGGTTTTAACTTCTAAAGAGATACATCAAAAAATTCCATTAGGATTTTCTACAATATATAAAACATAACAGATCATTTCGTGATATTTTGAAAGTTTTTGAAAGTACATCTCCATACATATGGCGAAATATTTACCATTTGGGAATAGGAAAGTGGGCTTGTGCCACATAGTTTTAAAAACTGTTCCGTGCAGTGGTCCCACAATGTTTGCTCATTCCCTCTGTCGCCTCTGGGCACGTCCATAGTCCACGGGGCTTGCAAGGAGCCACGCATTTGGACCCAGTGGGGAAGGTGTAGGGCGAGGCACCTGTAATTTGATATTTGTAAAAATTAGTATATAGTCAGCGGGTGTCGGGTGGGTGTTCCGTATTGTCCTTTATAGCCAGACTGCTTAATATTCAAAACAATTGATAGAGTGGTCTCGACTAATATTGTCCCTTTGCTCATATTTTAATAATTTTTGAATCTAACAATTGTGATATGTGAATGTATGATAGGTTGAACTAAGTGTATAGAGTACTTGATGAAAAAAAAATCACTTTAAACAAGCTCTATAGTTTCATGCCTCACCTTACAAAGGTGATAATACTGGGTGGTGGGGTAGTGTGTGTAAAAAAACTAAGTGAAGGGATCTATGTGATAAGGTGTGACATAAATAAAATGTTGTTGACCAGTGCCAAAAGCATGGGGTCTGTGTAATGAAATATAGCATGATAAAGTATTGTTGATGTGTGCCAAAAACAAAAAACAAACAAAAACTTGTAAAAAAAAAATAACAAACATGTGAAAAAGGGAAAAGAACTAAGAAGGCTGGTGATGTGTGATGGTGAAAACAATCTATACAAGGTGAAGTAATGTGAAGTGCCTAATAAAGGAATATCCAAGGTTATAAACAGGTGGTTAAAATGATAATACTGTTATTATCACTTATTATTGGGCTATGTGTATAAGATGTCAATGTGATAGATGTATTAAGAAACCTAAATCATAAAAAAAAAAGAAATGTATTCCATACTGTGTGAGCTGCGGCTGGCAGGACTCATCCAGTACAAGCACTTACTTGTTGGTTCTGACCCTTCCTGCATGTGTTGGCAGCCATCCAGGGATCACCTCAAGATCCTCAGGAAGCTGCACCTTTATTTATAGGAGTTAATTGCCTCTTGGTCACAGGTGCTCATCTCCACCCCACAGCAGCAATCCAGGGATCATCTGAAGATCCTCAGGAAGCTGCACCTTTATTTAATAGAGTTAATTGCCTCTTGATCCCAGGTGCTCATCTCCCCCCCACATCCTCCCCCTGCAACTGGAGACCCAACCGCAGATTAGCGGTATTGGCGTGGCCCCCTCGGCGTTCCGGAAGGTGATGCCCCGGCAACAGCCGTCATCCCCGACGCAATATGCGTGACGTCATAACATTTCACGCATGCACAGGTCAAACCTCGCACGCGCGAAACCCCTAAACGTCCGGGGTGATCCAGGAACGCCGCCGGCACGGAGGGGAGCTCCCTCAAGTGGCCCAAACAAGAATGGGTCCCACCGTGGAAGCACATGTGTGGGGAGACGCCGAACAGCCGCGTCTCCCCACCGTGCCGGGAAGCTGAGTGGAAAAGAGGGACAGCCCAAAGGCGACAAGAGAGACGTGGCGCTCCATGCGGGACACACATCATAAATAATGCGTGTGCCGCAAGGCAACCAGGATTATTAAAATTGTATAGGTTGGTGTGTGTAGTATATTGATGCGATTTTATTATCTAAATTGAAAAAAATATTGATGCGATTTTATTATCTAATTTGAAGAGCTAGAAAACCTGCACTCTGTCTCCTCCACTGGCTGGAATATACAGGTATCAACTCCTGGACCTTCGTGCTGGCAGGCATACTGGATTCCAATATTTGTACCCAACTAGTCCCATCATTTACATCCATGGGGTGTAAATCGATATGATGTACTTTTTTCACAACAGACTTTATTATTTATGGAAAACAATTGTTTATATTATGAAAAATATGATTACATATGCATTTCTTGGAGCGAAACTACACTATATTTCTTGAAGCTTTAAGAATAAGCAGATCGTTTTCTTTAAAAATACATGTCAACCAGAAACAAAATTCTTGATTTTCTTGATCATTTTTATTCATTACTATATGATTTCAAACAGAACTGTAAACTAGTTTTTACCCACTTCCCGCACACATGACATCATATAATGTTGTGGATTTTGAGTGGAGATATCTGGTTGATGCAGCTACAGGCATCACCCAGATATCTTTTTTTTTTCCTTTCAAAGATTTTTATTTGTTCAAAACAAGAATACATGAAATACACTATTTCCAGTGAGGCATTATAATAACTAATATGATTACAAGTAAGAGCAACTGTTGCGGTAAGGTAGGGCCGATATCTCTTAGTCGGCACTGTATTCCCTGCGTGACACTCAAGCTTTTTGGAATCTGTAGCCGGGTACTTGGTGAAGCTCTCCTGCCACCCCTAATGGGTTCACACTGTGCCAGGAGAGCCATCCCCAAATAACCAGAGAATAACAATCACCATGGTCAAGCTATAAATTTTTTTTATCCAGCGATTCCCTACAATGTAAAAACAATCCTAGTGGCTTATTACTTGCTGGATTGCTTTTACAGGCCATGGGAGGGGACATCCCCCCTTTTTGCCATCCATTGGTGACTCTCTGGGCTCTCCCATGCGATCAGGAAGCCAGAGATCTGTTCCGGTGGTGATGCCTGGTTTTCACAGAGCTGGCTGATAACTGGATGGTCCCTGGCCATCTTTATGATCCTGGGAGGCCACAAGAAAAATCATGACATCACTTCCGGCTCTGGCAGATGTAAACACTGCCATTTTCCCCCTAGAATGCAAAGATCAATGTTTTTTTATCTCATGCTTTCCAGGGTAGAGGAAATATCTGGGGTCTTATATCTTTCCATACAAAGGACCTGCCATGCCTTATTTCTATTACAGGGGATGTTTAAATTTCTTTTGATAGGAATAAATGTGATAACAATAAAAGGGGACAGTGTAAAAATAAATAATAAAAAATAATAATAAATACCAATAGCAAAATGTTTAAAGTGCTCCCACCCCCTTGTGCTTGCATGCAGAAGCAAACGTATACGTAGGTCGTGCCCGTATATGTAAACAGTGTTCGCTCCACACATGTGAGGTATTGCCGTGAACATCAGAGCGAGAGCAATAATGCTAGTGTTAGACCTCCTCTGTAACTCTAAACTGGTAACCTGTAAAAATTTTCAAAGTGTTGCCTATGGAGATTTTTAAGTACCGTGGTTTGGCGAGATTCCACAAGCATGTGCAATTTTAAAGCGTGAAATGTTAGGTATCTATTTACTCAGAGTAACATAATCTTTTATATTTTACAAAGAATGAGTTATATATTGTATTTTTTGCATTAAAATTCATTAAAGTGTATTTTTTCCACAAAAAATGTGTTCAAAAAAGCGCTGCGCAAATACTGTGTGACATAACAAATTGCTGCAATTTCCATTTTATTCTCTAGGGTCTGTGCTAAAAAAAAATATGCAGTGTTTGGGGATTCTGAGTAATTTTCTAGCAAAAAAATACAGATTTTTACATGGAGGAGAGAAATGCTAGAATTGGCCTGGGTGGGAACTGGTAAGCTAGTGTGAACAGGTATGAAATGTAACAACTGTTACCATTACCAGTGATGGTTAAAACACAAGCTCGTACATAAAACTTCAGTTGCCTTTTAATAGATGCTTACATTCCTTAACACTAGAGAACAATGTCATTAGAATTCCAGAAGTGTTAAGAAAAATCTACTGTGAAAAATGTGCCCATCTTAATACCTAAATCCTGAAGTGTTAAAGTATTCTTATACAATAATAACCAAAGAAGACATGAAGTTCTTATATATATTGTAGTCTATGTATTTTTAAAATAAAGAAACAAAATCAAGGATGGATGGATGCAGGATATTGTTGATGACAATGCTGATGGTATCATTAATTACCGTACTGATAATTATAATGTTTATGGTGATGACCATAGTTACACAGTTTAAATACTTGCCCTCTGGAAGGTTTTACCCCCTTATGACCAGGGCATTTCTTGCTATTCAGCACTCTGTTATTTTAACTGGCAATTGCGCAGGAATGCAGCACTGTACTTAAGTGAAATTTATATAATTTTTTTCACATAAGCAGAGATTTCTTTTAGTGGTATTTGATCACCCATGGATTTTTTAATTTTTATTATATAAATGAAAAAAGACCAAAAATTTGGGATAAAAAAAAATGATATTTTCTACTTTCTGTTATAAAAAATACCCAATAAATTTAAATGTCTATATAAATGTAGTCCAAAATGAAATGAAATGTATTCTGCTACATTTCATTGGTAAACAAAATCCCAATAAGTTTAAAAAATAATTGGTTTGTGTAAAAGTTATAGCGTCTACAAACTATGGTATAAAGTATATATTTGAAAATTGATCAATCTTGATGTACTGACATCTCATTTCTTGAGGCCCCAAAATGCCAGAACAGTATAAATACTCCCAAACTTACACCTTTTTGAAAGCAGACAGTTCAAGGCATTGCGAGTTTTTTAAGCTGTAATTTTTTGTCACAATTTATTGGAAAATGAAGAAATTAAATAAAATTCGTTTTTTTTCCACTATTTTTTTTACATACTGTCAGAAGTGAAGTACAGCATCATCATATGACAAGTGTGGTGCTAATCAGAGATACTGGGTGGTGACAGTATTTAAAAATAAATAAATACATAAATAATGTTTGATTCAATTTTTTAAAAATATTTTTTCTTTTTAACTTTTTTCTTTTTTTTACTTTTTCTTTTTACATCCTGTCATCAGAGTAGCTCAGTTACCCGTAACAGTAACACAGTGGTCACAGTAGGGGCATGCTGTGCACTCCTAAACCAGAAGAGGAAGAACCACATATATAAACATAACTGAGCCTGCAGCTGTTGCCCTGTTGCAGTAAATGTACTGTGGCAGCACAGCAAGTGGTTAATATGCTAACCCCTTCCTGTCCATAATTTGTTGATTAATATTCTTCAGCCCAATGCTCTGTGTTATTGTATGTTAATAAATGTCCTCTTTTCTTAGAGTAAGCAGCTGACACTTTGCAAGGCTACATGCACTCAATCACTCGGTTAGAATGGTGCCTGATCCAGTGACCACTATGTCAGCTCTGGCATAGTGATAATATACCAGCTAGAAGGATCATTAATAATAAGAAAAACCTTCAGACTGAAGAGGAACACCTTCAGGCTGTAGTGTTCATTTGCTATGCCATCTGTTGATAGTGTTGTTATAATTACACTAATAAAAACAACAATTATAATAATAATAAAGAGCAAAAAATATATGTTTTATACTGTTTGGGTGTCATTTTGGGTTGGATGATATGCACACTTATTAGTAAAGTGGATGGTATGTAAAGTGGAATGGGTATTTGGCTTTGGTGGGGTATGATATTCTTCTAAATGTTTGCAACACTGTTCTTTTGTTATAGTGACTTTGGCTATACACTTTGGAGGTACACGGACATTAGGGATGGGCCGAACGGACCCCTGTTCGGTTCGCACCAGAACTTTCGAACACCGCAAAAGTTAGGACCCGAATAATGAACCCCATTAAAGTCAATGGGGCCCAAACATCAAAAATCAAAAGTGCCCATTTTGAAGGCTTATATGCAAGTATTTGGGCATACAATGGTTATAGGGGTCCGGGTCCTGCTCTGGGGGACATGTATCAATAAAAAAAAAGTTTGTGAAAATCGTCATTTTTAAATGAGCAGTGATTTTTTGACTTTTAAAGTGAAAGCCTAAAAATGAAAAATGCCTTCCAATATAGTGCCTGGGGGGGGGGGGGGGGGTCCCCTTAGTCTACCTGTAAAGTGTCAGATCTGTACCATGTCTAGAATCTGCTGCAGCAGGGACTGTTTTTTTTTTCTGCTGCAGCAGATGGGGCAGAGAAATTTGCCAGCTACAGTCTAGAGCTGGTGGTGTGCTGCTGGCAGATGTGCTGCTAGGACCTGGGACACCCTATGCTATACCATCATCCCTGTCAGTGGAGGCTGCTGGGAGGTAATGACTTGGTATAGAAGGGACAGACTGAAGTGGGTAAAAGGAGGAGGAGGGACAGTCTTGTGCCCCTTTTGTGTGGCTTTTAGGTGCTCTTGCCAACGGGCTGAGTGGTTGAATGTTAAATGCCTTGTTAAGCATGTGGTATGGTACCCAAATGGTTGGTGTTTTTGCCATGTTTGATGTGCCTGAGACACAGTTTGCAGATAGCAACAGTGTGATCTGCTGCAGATGTGCTGAAAAAGGCCCAGACAGCTGAGCTTTGGGGAGTGGGCCGGGAGATAACAGCTGCAGAATGTGATGGAATAGGGTGGCTGCTCTCTACTCTTTGTTGATGTCGGCCTCCATGGGGTTGTGCCGCCTCACCTTCAGTTTCGTCCTCTGCTCTATCTGGCACCCAAGTCCCATCAGTGACCTCATCATCATCATCATCTCCATCTCCGGAGACAACTTGGCAATATGCTGCGGCTTAGGGAACATGAATGCCAATTTGTCTACCAGTGTTCCTCCCTCCCTCTAGGCTCATGTTCCTGTCATCCTCAACCTCAGAACCAACATCTGAATCCAGTAATGGCTGGGCATCATCAAGGTTCAAGTGGCTGGCACTGTCAAATAACTCAGCTGACTCCTCAATGGCTGATGTTGGGGCTAAGGCAGGAAAAGATGTGGACAAGGAGGCAGATTTATCCACTCTGGCAACTGCAGGGAACTGCACACTTGTCTCTGCTTGTGTGACAGAGGTTGAGGATGATGAGGAAGGTTTAGTAAACCAGTCCACCGCCTCCTCTGCATACTGTGGCTGGATAGCATGGGCTAACTCACTAAACAGTGGAAATGATGCCCTGCCTGAGGACTGACCATTACGTCCACCTTTGCCTGTGGACACATTTGTTGCTGCCCTCCTTACAGTGCCAAGGGAACGTCTGCCTCTCCTTGTTGTCCTCCCAGACAATATTGGAAGGGAGGGGGCGATGCTTATAAGCAAATGTAATGTAGAAGTTGAAATCTGTACGTAGATGCACTTTGAAAGTAAATGAGTACTAGGTGTGTGCCTTTTTTTGAACTGTCTGGCCTATGTGAACAGATCTAGCAGTTAGTCAAATGCCTCCTTATACCTGTTAGCATGTATAATTTGTACAGGTGAGTTTCCTCTATAGCCTTGACTGCTAAGATCAAGCTAACGCATCACAGTAGTTTACTCATCTTTTAAAATTAGCTGTACTTTCTTGCAATGGCTGGCATGTATACACTTTACAGCTGTAGCAGTTGTCAGGAGCACTTTGAAGGGTCCTTTAACCACCTCAATACATTGCACTTAAACCCCCTTCCTGCCCAGACCAATTTTCAGCTTTCGGTGCTCTCACACTTTGAATGACTATTACTCAGTCATGCAACACTGTACCCAAATGAAATGTGTGTCCTTTTTTTCACACAAATAGAGCTTTCTTTTGGTGGTATTTAATCACTAATGGGTTTTTTATTTTTTGTGCTATAAATAAAAAAAAACGTAAATTTTGTGAAAAATTGCCTTTTTCTTTGTTTTTGTCATAAAATTTAGCAAATTAGTAATTTTTCTTCATACATTTTGGCCACAATTTATACTGCTATATATCTTTGGTAAAAATAACCCAAATTAGTGTATATTATTTGGTCTTTGTGAAAGTTATAGAGTCTACAAACTATGGTGCCAATCACTGAAAATTGAAAACATCTGATCAGGCCTTCAGTACATCAGGTGAATCTCATTTCTTGAGGTACTAACAAGTCAGAAAAGTACAAACACCCCCCAAATTACCCCTTTTTAGAAAGTAGACATTCCAAGGTATTAAGTAAGTAGCATGGTTAGTTTTTTTAAGGTGTAATTTTTCCCCACAATTCTTTGCAAAAGGAAGATTTTTTTTTTTTTTTTTTTGTTTTCAAAATTTTCATATTAACTGGTTATTTCTCTCACAGAGCATATGCATACAACAAATTACACCCCAAAATACATTCTGCTACTCTTACCGAGTATGGGGATACCACATGTGTGGGACTTTTACACAGCCTGGCCACATACAAAGGCCCAACATTGAAGTCGCACCATCAGGCGATCTACGAGCATAAATTGCACATCTCATTTCTCAACCACCTATTACACTTTTGAAGGCCCTGGAGCACCAGGACAAAGGAATTGCCCACAAAATGACCCCATTTTGGAAAGCAAACACCCCAACGTATAATCTAAGAGGCATAATGAGTCTTTTGAACTGTTATTTTTTTTCCAGAAGTTTTTGGAAAATGTGGAAAAAAAATAAAAATGCATTTTTTTTTACACAAAGTTGTCCATTTATAAGATATTTCCAACACATAGCAAATACATAGCAAAAATGACACCCCAAAATACATTCTGCTACTCCTTCTGAGTATGGTGATACCACATGTGTGGGACTTTTACACAACCTGGCCACATACAAAGGCCCAACATTGAAGTAGCACCATCAGGCGATCTACGAGCATAAATTGCACATCTCATTTCTCAACCACCTATTACACTTTTGAAGGCCCTGGAGCACCAGGACAAAGGAATTGCCCACAAAATGACCCCATTTTGGAAAGCAAACACCCCAACGTATAATCTAAGAGGCATAATGAGTCTTTTGAACTGTTATTTTTTTTCCAGAAGTTTTTGGAAAATGTGAAAAAAAAATAAAAATGCATTTTTTTTTACACAAAGTTGTCCATTTATAAGATATTTCCAACACATAGCAAATACATAGCAAAAATGACACCCCAAAATACATTCTGCTACTCCTTCTGAGTATGGTGATACCACATGTGTGGGACTTTTACACAACCTGGCCACATACAAAGGCCCAACATTGAAGTAGCACCATCAGGCGATCTACGAGCATAAATTGCACATCTCATTTCTCAACCACCTATTACACTTTTGAAGGCCCTGGAGCACCAGGACAAAGGAATTGCCCACAAAATGACCCCATTTTGGAAAGCAAACACCCCAACGTATAATCTATGAGGCATAATGAGTCTTTTGAACGGTTATTTTTTTTCCAGAAGTTTTTGGAAAATGTGGAAAAAAAATAAAAACGCATTTTTTTTACACAAAGTTGTCCATTTATAAGATATTTCCAACACATAGCAAATACATAGCAAAAATGACACCCCAAAATACATTCTGCTACCCCTCCTGAGTATGGCGATACCACATGTGTGGGACTTTTACACAGCCTGGCCACATACAAAGGCCCAACATTGAAGTAGCACCATCAGGCGATCTACGAGCATAAATTGCACATCTCATTTCTCAATCACCTATTACACTTTTGAAGGCCCTGGAGCACCAGGACAAAGGAATTGCCCACAAAATGACCCCATTTTGGAAAGCAAACACCCCAACGTATAATCTATGAGGCATAATGAGTCTTTTGAACGGTTATTTTTTTTCCAGAAGTTTTTGGAAAATGTGGAAAAAAAAATAAAAACGCATTTTTTTTACACAAAGTTGTCCATTTATAAGATATTTCCAACACATAGCAAATACATAGCAAAAATGACACCCCAAAATACATTCTGCTACTCCTCCTGAGTATGGCGATACCACATGTGTGGGACTTTTACACAGCCTGGCCACATACAAAGGCCCAACATTGAAGTAGCACCATCAGGCGATCTACGAGCATAAATTGAACATCTCATTTCTCAACCACGTATTACACTTTTGAAGGCCCTGGAGCACCAGGACAAAGGAATTGCCCACAAAATGACCCCATTTTGGAAAGCAAACACCCCAACGTATAATCTATGAGGCATAATGAGTCTTTTGAACGGTTATTTTTTTTCCAGAAGTTTTTGGAAAATGTGGAAAAAAAATAAAAACGCATTTTTTTACACAAAGTTGTCCATTTATAAGATATTTCCAACACATAGCAAATACATAGCAAAAATGACACCCCAAAATACATTCTGCTACCCCTCCTGAGTATGGCGATACCACATGTGTGGGACTTTTACACAGCCTGGCCACATACAAAGACCCAACATTGAAGTAGCACCATCAGGCGATCTACGAGCATAAATTGCACATCTCATTTCTCAACCACCTATTACACTTTTGAAGGCCCTGGAGCACCAGGACAAAGGAATTGCCCACAAAATGACCCCATTTTGGAAAGCAAACACCCCAACGTATAATCTATGAGGCATAATGAGTCTTTGAACGGTTATTTTTTTTCCAGAAGTTTTTGGAAAATGTGGAAAAAAAATAAAAACGCATTTTTTTTACACAAAGTTGTCCATTTATAAGATATTTCCAACACATAGCAAATACATAGCAAAAATGACACCCCAAAATACATTCTGCTACTCCTCCTGAGTATGGCGATACCACATGTGTGGGACTTTTACACAGCCTGGCCACATACAAAGGCCCAACATTGAAGTAGCACCATCAGGCGATCTACGAGCATAAATTGCACATCTCATTTCTCAACCACCTATTACACTTTTGAAGGCCCTGGAGCACCAGGACAAAGGAATTGCCCACAAAATGACCCCATTTTGGAAAGCAAACACCCCAACGTATAATCTATGAGGCATAATGAGTCTTTTGAATGGTTATTTTTTTTCCAGAAGTTTTTGGAAAATGTGGAAAAAAAATAAAAACGCATTTTTTTTACACAAAGTTGTCCATTTATAAGATATTTCCAACACATAGCAAAAATGACACCCCAAAATACATTCTGCTACTCCCCCTGAGTATGGGGATACCATATGTGTGAGACTTTTACACAGCTTGGCCACATACAGTGGCCCAACATCCAAGTAGCACCATCAGGCGTTCTAGGAGCATACATTACATAGATAATTTCCTGGCAACCTATCATTTTTGAAGGCCCTTCATATTTCTAACACATAGCATGTACATACCAAGAATTACAATCCAAAATAAATTCTATTGCGGAAAGGATAAAAAAAAAGTATTACCTGTGCTTTTAGTAGTGTCCACAGAAGAGAGCACTGGTCCAGGCAGCAGTCAGGGATGTGCTTAGCGACAGCAATAACTATCCAGGCAGCAGGCAGGAATATTGTCTATAGTCGGCACAGCACAGTCCATAGGAATTGTCCAGGCAGAGACAGCCAGCACAGCCATAATATTGGTCCTGGTACACACCTGCAGACACACATTATTGTACCGCTCTCCAGCCCTTCATAAACATACTGCCTTTTGCTACAGCAAATTATTTGCATAGTCCAGGTAGCAGGCAGATGTGTGGTCCGTTCATGCGGCAGGCAAAGGCATGATGGCAGTAAGTCAGCAGAAGGCTGAGGGCCGCAATTGGGTAAGACCTGTGCACAGGGGCACAGGGGTAGAGGCTTCGACCCACCCAAATCTCTATGAAGCCTCCGGACTCCAGACCCTAATCCGGAAATTACAAAACCGGGAGAAAACAAAAAAAATTGTTATCTCCATCCGGAAAAACTATTCTGGAGCCCCTCACATATGTGAGACCCCTGTGTACTATAGTAGCAGGGCAACAGATCAGTCCAAGCGGTAGGCAAAAGCATAGTCCATAAAACAAGCCAGGGTCAGTTAACGTGCAAGCAGTCCAAGCGGTAGGCAGAAGAGTAGTCACAAAACAGGCCAGGGTCAGTTCACGAGCAAGCAGTCCAAACAGTGGGCAGAGGCATAGTCAAAACAGGCCAGGGTCAGTTCATGTGGAAGCAGTCCAAACGGTAGGCAGAGGCATAGTCAAAAAGCAGGCCAGGGTCAGTTCACATTGAAGGCAGTGGCATGGTTATTTGGGGAAGCATGGAAAATGATCAGCGAAAATGGGGAAAATATGGGCTAATAACTTGGGGATGTATGATACAGTTCGAAGCATTCACCAATGCAAAGGCCAGGTTGGGAGGGACACTGGGGACAATGGTAGCTGGTATCTTTTCGAAAACCTCTTCTGCTGCACACACGACATTTTTTTTGCCGTCTTCAGCCTGCTTCCGATGGTGGAATGTTGTACGGGAAGTGCCATTCATGAAGTCGGCTAACAGCATCAGAACGAGGTAATTCTGGGAGGGGTCTTTGTGGATAGATGAGGGACGTGACTACTTCTTCTATGAATTTTAGGAAGGAGGCGGGGCTTTCTGTGGATTTTGTGTAGATTATGTAGGAATTGTAAATGGCCAAATGGATTAGATATATTGCTACCTTCTTATACCAGAATCGGGACCTCCTTATTGACAAATAGGGCTGAATCATTTGGTCATTGAAATCCACCCCCCCCCCCCATGTAGAGATTATAGTCTTGGACACATGTCGGTTTTTCAATGGGACCTCGTCTTCGCTGAACTACAACTGCAGTGTCATCATGAATGGTGGACATCATGTGCACATCCCTCTTATCCTTCCACCTCAAGGCCAGCACTTCATTACATCTCAGTGTTGCTCTTTCCCCCTTTTTCAGCCTTTTGTTCACAATGGATTGTGGGAAGCCCTTCCTATTTTTTCTTGAAGTTCCGCAGGCCAGGGTTTTTTCAATATATAGGTGTCTGAAAAGGGGCAGGCTGGTATAAAAGTTGTCCAGGTATATATGATAGCCTTTTTTTAGAAGTGGGTAAGCCAGATCCCATACGATTTTTCCATTTGTGCCCATGTAGGCTGGGCACTCAGGGGGCTGGAGCTGGGAATCTCTTCCCTCATATATGCGGAATGCATATAGATATCCCGTGGCTCTCTCACACAGCTTGTAAAATTTGACTCCATATTTGGCCTTTTTGCTAGGAATATACTGTTTTATTCCTAGCCGGCCTGAAAATGGTACCAGGGACTCATCCACACATATATTCTTCTCTGGGACATAAAGTTCTGCAAATCGTTGGGAAAATGAATTTATTAGTGGGCGAATCTTGTATAGCTTATCCGAATTTGGATGATTGTTGGGAGGGCACTGGGTGTTGTCGTTAAAATGAAAGAATCTCATAATCATCTCATATCGGGACCTGGACATAGCGGCAGAATACATGGGCATATGGTGGATGGGGTGGGTGGACCAATAGGTATGTCCTTCATTTTTTTTTGTAAGCCCCATATTTAGGGTGAGGCCCAAAAACAATTTGAACTCCTCCATATTCAAATCTCTCCACTCAAACGGACGGGCATAAGATGATTGGGGGTTGCTGGCAATATACTGCTGGGCATACAAATTTGTCTGGTCCACAATAAACTGCAGCAAAGTGTCGGGCAAAAACAGGTGAAAAAAATTGATCTCTGTAAAATTTTGGGTGTTGGCCTGCACACCTGGCTGTGCTGTGAAAGGGGGAATATTTGGTGATCCCGAGTTGGAAGGCAGCCATGTTGGGTTGGCAAGACCATCTGGCATATAGGTAGCGGCCCTGGCTCTTGGGGGACGTGACACTCCAGTAGTTGGGGGAGTTGAATTTCCTGTGCTGGAACTCGGGTGTGATGTGGCAGCACTGGTACTTGGCATTTGTGCGCGGGGCCCATCTCTGGTGGCAGCACTGGTACTGGGCCTTTGTTCCTGGGGCCTATTGCTGGCGGCAGCACTGGTACTGGGCCTTTCTTCCTGGGGCCTATTTCTGGCGGCAGAGCTGGTACTGGGAATATAATCCCGGTTGCTGGCGGCTTCCTGGGTTCCAGAGTGTCGTGCCCTTTTAGGAGGGACCCATTCTTCATCCGAACCATTGCTACTCTCGATCGGCTCAAATGCCGAATTTGATTCGGAATCAGAATGGGACTCTGATGAGAGCTCCCCGGTGCTCTCATCAGTCATAGAGAGGATCTGGAACGCCTCCTCACTTGTATATCCTCTTTTGGACATGGCTGTGTGGCGGGTAGCTGTGCGACAGGTGACAGATGGGTGGCAGGTGACGGTCACTGAGAGGTGATGGTGTGATGGGCGATGGTCACAGATAGTTGACAGGCGACGGTCACTGATGGGTAACAGGTGCACCGCTGATGGTCACTGATGGGTGACAGGGCACAGTCACTGATGGGTGATGGGTGAGAGGGCCCGGTCACTGATGGGTGACAGGCCACGGATGGTGACAGGTGATAGTCACAGATTGTTGACAGGCGACGGTCACTGATGGGTGACGGGTGCACCGCTAATGGTCACTGGTGGGTGACAGGTGACAAGGCACGGTCACTGGTGGGTGACGGGTGACAGGGCAGGTCACTGATGGGTGACGGGTGACAGGGCAGGTCACTGATGGGTGACGGGTGACAGGGCAGGTCACTGATGGGTGACGGGTGACAGGGCAGGTCACTGATGGGTGACGGGTGACAGGGCAGGTCACTGATGGGTGACGGGTGACAGGGCACGGTCACTGGTGGGTGACAGGGCACCGCTGATGGTCACTAATGGCAGTCTCTATGTGACAGGTGCACTTTTTATGGGGTGACTGTTGGGTGACAGATGACAATTGGGGGGGCGATGGGACAGAAGTGGTGTTGGTGCAGACACTACAAATACAAAGATCTGTAACTCACTGCTCCTGGCTCTTCTCTCCTCACACTGGAAACGGTGTGTGAGGAGAGAAGGGCTAGTAACAGCTAGTGACAGCTCTTTGTTTACACTTAGTGATCGGCTGTGAATGGATCACAGCCGATCACATGGTACACAGTACTGGCCAATGGCTGTAAACTATCGTCGGTGACGAGCAGTGTTCCCGGGGAACACGCCGCCACCGACGTGCACGCGCAGCGCGCTCACGATCGCGCGCATGCGCCGTGCAATGCGGGATGTACCATTAGTGATCAGCCATGACTTCATCACGGCCGATCACGTGGTAAACAGCCATGCCCAGTGGCTGTTCACCCCTGTCGGTGACGAGCGGTGTCTCGGTGACACGCCGCCACCGACAGTACAGGGCTGCGCGCTCACGATCGCGCGCATGCCCTGTTTAAACGGTGGACGTCATATGACGCCCACTCAGAACAATAGGCTTACCGTCCGGCCGTCATATGACAGTGGGCGGTAGGCTAGTGGTTAAATTATGGTCCCAAAGGTACTTTCACATGTTCTTTTACTAGAACCCAATTACCTGGTTGTAAATCATGTGTTCCAGTTACTTGATCTGGATCTGGAATTGAATCAAAAACAAACTTGTGCATCGCAGTTAGTTGCTTGTATTAGACAATTACATAAAAAAACAAAATCATTATACATTACAGCAGTCTAATGTGGAAAATACAACCCTGTCTTTGGTGGGCCCAGAAAACAATATCTCACAAGGGCTCAAGTTCTCTGACCTATAAGTAGGGGTAGTCCTGATGCTGTAAAGAACCAAAGGCAACAGTTCTGGCCTATGTTTCTTTACTGACCCGTCTTCCTTTTCCTGCATCAATTTAGCTAACCTGTCTTTAATGATTCCATTATATTTTTCTACCTTTCCTGAACTCTGAGGATGATAGGGGCATGGAAGGCCTGCTCAATTGCCAAGTCTTTGCATATAATTTGCATGAACTGTCCAGTGAAACGTGTTCCTCTGTAATTCTCTATAGTTTCAGGGACTCCAAAGTGGCATATTACTTCGGAAAGGAGCTTCTTTGCTGTTGTTTTGGCATTTGCTTTAGCCACCGGGCAAGCTTCTATTCAGCTTGAAAACATGTCTACGCAAACCAAAACATATTGATATTGGCCTGATTTGGGCAATTGGATGTAAATAATCTGAAGTCTTTGGAAAGGGAAAAGTGGCTTGGTCAAATGTCTTTGTTTTTTTCTGGTCGGTTTTCCTGTGTTATTCTTAGCATAAATTATGCATCCCTCAAAAAAGTCTCTACTTGCATTTCTGGAGTATTGAATAAACCAACCAGCCTTGTTTATGTTTCTCTCCATTGCCTTAGGGCCTACATGACATGGGCCATAGGCTAGTTGCATGATCATCTTCTCCGTTTGAGATGGGAACATATTCTATTTTCCTTGCCCAAGAGTCCATCTTGATCCTTCTTTGCTCCATCCCTTTACATGATTTTATTCCAATCATAAGGTGCAGATTCTTGCAATTTCTTAATCATTAATTTTACTTTCAGTATTTGTTCTCTTCTTTTCCTTCAATCTTTTAGGGCTTCTTCTTCTTCTTTTGCAAAATCAGTGATTAGGGTGCATCCATTGGTGTTTCAGCAGTCTTCCTGGCAGTATATGCCTTGACCGTAGGGTGGCTACTTCCTTTAAGTGGGTGACTGCTTCAAAATGTTCTTGAACATATTTCCAGTTTTGAATTCGTTCTTCTGCAGCAGTTGTGAATCCTCTGTTCTTCCTTATGGGTCCATAATCATGGACTACTGCGGGGCTACACTTGCCATCAGTGTAGATGTTGGCTGTTTGATCCTTTGCGGCCTCACAGACTCTGGTGAGTGCTACCGCTTTGGCAACCTGTGCTGAAAGTGATGATGGGAGTAGTTGGGTCTCAATCACTTCCTCCAATGTTGTCACCGCATATGCCATTCTTGGGACTCCATCTTTGTACAGGCGTGAACCCTCTGCAAACAGGATCAGATCAGAATTTTCAAGAGGAGTGTCCTTTACTGTGGAGATTTGCTGCATTTCTTCTTCCATAAGTTTTAAGCAGATGTGGTCACCCTCCTCTTCAAGGTCTTCTTCTCTCTCTAGGAAAAAGCTGGCAGGATTGATTGTAGTACATCTTTTAACTTCTATTTCTCCTAATTCCAAGCAGCCTAATCAGCCTTGCTGATGAAAATTTTTTGTCCTTGCTCTTTTCAAGATTTAATTTGCATATTTCTTCATAACATCCGTTCTAAAGCATATCTTCCCTTTTATACAGCAGCACTGGCACAGGTTGCAACTGCAGTTTTCTTCTTGTATTCTTGCCCCGACATGGATCTTGGTGCATCCACCAACCGGATCTATTTTATACATGGTTTGAAAGGGTTTGCGGTCAACAGAGCAGGATGAGGAGGTTTCACACCATTTAAGAATGCAGGATATACAGAAAACGTGACAACAATCTTCTGGAAAGCCAACCTCCAGGGAAAGACTGTTCAGACAAATTGGACACCTCTCAATTAAACTTAATGCTAAAGTACTGGCACCAGTCCCATCTTTGCCTTCGTCACCATCTTTTTCTTTATGCTTATCTGATGCCAGAGACCAGCAACATGAACGTTTGCTCCTCATCTTTCTCACTAAGCCTAATAATGTGATTTATCTCAGCAGGATCAGAAATGAATGCAACCACAAAATCACCAGCCAAACAAAGGCTATCGTAGCTTTGATTCCTCAACTGTAATTCTGTTATTCCACCATCTTGTTCACAATGTTCCTTGGTATCTGTGCTTCTTGGCAAGATGCCTAATTTTATTATTTAAACATTTCCTGGTTTCTCTTTGAAAAACACATTATCCTCT
Organism: Lithobates septentrionalis; assembly: GCA_037952835.1. NCBI lineage: Eukaryota > Metazoa > Chordata > Amphibia > Anura > Ranidae > Lithobates > Lithobates septentrionalis. The sequence continues at coordinate 2,405,199 of JBBDGP010001187.1, read as the reverse complement.
TGAACCTCATCTTGAGCTATAACTTTGTTCTTATGCAATTCACCTTCCAAACTCTACATTCTGGACTCTTGAGAATTAAGCTGCTCTATCAGTCTATTATTTTCCACTTTCATGTTTCCTTTATGCACTGTATCATAAGCCTAATTTAGATTAATTTTCTTCCTGGGCAGTTATATTTTCTAGGTCCCTTATAGCTCTCCTGTAAGGTCCTTGCCCTGCAATATTAGGTGCAGGATGTGCCTGGTAACTTGGAAAAGGAATAAGAGGATCTGAATAAGAGGGTGCTGTTGGAGGTAGGTAAGCTAAGGGGTGACCTTTTGGACAGAGGAAGGGTCTTTATCTCTACTGTATCTTTTTGGTCACATTTTTAACATGTTATACAGAACTTGTCTAGTATCTTGTTCAAATGACTGGCACAAAAAGGGTACAACCAGGTTTTATCAGTGGGTGGAGCCTTCTCCCTTTCCACACCCAGTCGGCTGGAATGGATAACTAAACATTTAAATAATGTAGCACGGACCCCCGAAGGAGCTGCTGAATTATTTGGGCCTGTACTCTGCTTTATACCCCCTTGAATGTCTCAGTCCCCCTGACACAGCTGTGGTGTACTAGTGTGCAGTTAGAACGAAATCACAAAGGCAAGTTCACAATACTCAATATAATATACCTGTTTGTAGTTACCTTACCCTCTTCTCGGCTGGTGATGAAGCGGAAAAAACAGCAATCACACAGTTGTACTTAAATCATAACCGTATTTACTGTAGTTGTATTAGAAGGGTTAAACTACAATGGTTGTACTGCCAGACCAACATAGTCTGACAGACAACTAAACTTTACAAAGGCACAATACAGGTGTATAATGTCTGAAGTAATATATGAGAAGTATAACAAAGTAAATAGGATACCGTCAGAGTGAGTGTATCTCACTCTAAGCACTGTCCCATTTCCTGCACGCTTAAGGCTATACTAAATCATATGTTGAGTTGACTTACTATAATACAACACTAGGGAGCTCCCTCCTTTAGTATCACACTACCCCAATATAGTAAAAGAACCCAAGGCCTTATGTGTTACTGAACTGTCCTTCTTTGTCTTCTTTTCTTCTGCTAGCAACAAGGTCATTTTGTAATCCAAGGGGTTAATGATTCCTTATCAAAGTATGCTGAAAAGGTGAAAGCCAGGCTCTGGTGCCGCGGTACTTTAACTAACTTTGATGCCAAGGACTCAGTACTAATTCCTCTTGAATCTGCTTGTGGGACTATGAGTCCCAGCAACTCTGTCTTGTGTACACGTGTGTATAAAAGTGCGTCAAGGAACTTGTGGGTAACAGCCCTCTCACCTAACCAGAACAGTGTTGTCAGAAACCTCCGTTCTGAGGTACAGGGTTCTGTCTCCGGCCGGCACTGCTGCGATGCTTCTCTCCACAATACGCTCCGGAACTCCCAGATGACTACGACAGGCTCCTCTGGCTTCTTCCCAGGCTTGCCCAGCCATCAGTCCAGCTCTGTGGGATGTCACAATACCGCTGCTCGGATCGCTGTTCCGTGGAGGTAGGCCGCGCTGTGCTGGAGACCTCACACAGATCCTCCCAGGCTGGCCATGCGTGTCCAAGACCCCTAAGATGGCCCCTCCCAGCCTTTTTATAAGCTTCCCACAATGCAGTTCTGTGGGCAGGTCAAGTTAATGTCCAGATATAAACAAACAAAAACTTCCAGGTCAACTTGAAGAGTGAAAAGAATATAAAGATTTAGTCATTTTGCACTTTGGCCGCTAGATGGCACCATAGGATAAGATATAACATTAACATTACATTTTTTAGGCATTATTAAGCAAATAAGTGACCACTACATAATTATAATAATCACGGCTACCTTTTAGGAATTCAAAGGGTGTCGGCTGTAATCAGTTTTTTATTTCTTTGTATAAAATTAATCCTAGAGTTACATAACAAAAACTAACAATTTCAACTAGGATTCCACTTCTGCAACATAATTAAAATTTTCCCTTGGACTTGTATATCACTCACATTTGAACATCACATGTTATACTAGTAATTTAATAGCTGGTCAAAAGTTAACATTTCACAGACACAGCCTCTCACAAAGGACATCTCACACAGGATGTGTCCATCGAAGAAAGAGAATTAAAGGGGGTCAAAGGGGGAAGCTGGAAGCCCGTCTCACTTCTCTCCTCTTCTACAAATGATTTCTTAGTTAAACTTACAAAGACTTTCTAACAAAGGCTTCTATCTTTCTCATATACCATTTTCTCAGTTTCAGTACCTACAATAAAACCCTTATGTATTGTTCACTTTTCTCATATACAACTTTTTATAGTATTTAGATGTTCAGAAATCTCCGGCTTCAGACGAGCACAATCTTTTTAAGAAAATATCTTTAAACCGCTTGTTTCTCTTTTCTACAAATACACAATATTACACAGCCATGTGAAGGGGAGGGGCACCTCACTCCTTTCTTACACAGAGACACACACGAGAGAAGAAGGAGCGGAAACTGCAAAAGACGAGCAGGCTTCTCATATCCCCAATGAATTCTCACACTTATTTCTTCAACTCAGCCATACTTAGCTATCCTTCTGCTTCCCAAAACATTTCTTAAACATTTAGATAACATTTTCATTGCCTGGTCTAATTCTCTTTTGCTAGACCCATCAGTGATATGCATTAGAAAAACTTTGACAGGCTCATAACTAGTTAAAGTTCCATCACGTTGCATACTTTCAAAAATCCAATATTGTACACATTTAATCCTCTCATCTAACTCTGCCAATCTGCCATAAAAATTAACATACACAGAAACACAAGTTGATCTTCTGCTATTAGATCAGCTCTGTTTCGGTCCAGCCTATAATAGTCTTGGTGCCATTTCTTAGCCACTGTCCACATCTGTCTGTCATATCTGTCATAGGACTTACTTGTGCCACTTCTTCTACCTCTCCCGGCTTTGAGAGGCCCTTGGGAGAGCCATGCTCCCAATCTAGAGTCCTCACTTTGAGTCTCTAACAATTTTTTGCTTCCCCCGGGCCACACACAGTAGCCATCAAATAGCCATTTACAACACTTGGCCACACAGGCCTGTACACTTACCACATAGGCATTACTCGCCACACAGACTCACTACTACAGTCCTCTGGTCAGACCTTCTCACAAGTCTCATAAATCTATTGACACCCCAAGCATAGAAAAAAAACATCAACAATGATAATTATTATCAGCTCTATTATTTCTGCAACAGGTGAAGTATAGGAGTTATTTGGGTCAAACTGTGTAACATCAAAATTACTCTAGTTTACACTCAATTTTACCTTTATCTCACCATCTCATTAACAGCATAAGACTCCTTCAGCCAATGGACCCCAGACATCAACTAATTACTCACCACGGAGAGCAGAATTAGTAAGAATAACGTTTTTTTAGCATGGCCACTTGTCTGCTCAACGTGAGTTTAATGTCTCTCTGGCCGGGAGCCTACCGGACTGGATCTGAGCTGCAGGCACCATTGTGTTAAATCAGGTTAGGGAGTCTCCAAACAAGACATTCAGATGAGACAGTGAGCCCAAATTGATAAAAAGGAAATGGTGCTATTTATTCCATACGCTGCAGTGAAGACACACAACACAGTTCTCAGCAATTATGAGTGAGTAAAGTGAAAGTGTTTCTGAGGTTACATCTACTGGTTATACAATGTATTCTAGGCGTGTTACAGGTGTGAAAAATAAAAACAAAACATGAATCCAATTAGCCAAGTGATGAGTGTACTCGATCGCTTATAGAAAATGGTGACCGATTCGTCCTAATGGATGGGATACCCCCAAAGCTTGAAAATTACAGTACACAAAAAAGTGGGGGAGGATGGAGCAAAGGAATGCCCCTGGAAAGCAATAAGGAGGATCAACAATGGTATACCTTTTGAAAAAATAGAAAATAACTTTATTGTAATCTCAAAGTCCTGGGTAAAAACTGTCCAGCAGGGTGGACAATATCTGGTTGATGAATGCAAATGTTCCTCCAGTATTTTTTGATAACATACTGCATTCATCTTGCTATCAATTTTGATCAAATTTCCTGTGCCTTTGTAGCTCACACATCCCCAAAACATCAGTGATCCACCTCCGTGTTTCACAGTAGGAATGGTGTACCTTTCATCATAGGCCTTGTTGACTCCTCTCCAAATGTAGCGTTTATGGTTGTGGCCAAAAAGCTAAATTTTGGTCTCATCACTCCAAAAGACTTTTGTGCCAGAAGGTTTGAGGCTTGTCTCTGTGCTGTTTGGTGTATTGTAAGCGGGATACTTTGTGGCACTTGCGTAGTAATGGTTTTCTTCTGGCGACTCGACCATGCAGCCCATCTGTCTTCAAGTTCCTCCTTTTTGTGCATCTTGAAACAGCCACACCACATGTTTTCAGAGAGTCCTGTATTTCACCTGAGGTTATTTGTGGGTTTTTCTTTGCATCCCGAACAATTTTCCTGGCAGTTGTGGCTGAAATATTACTTGGTCGACCTGACCGTGGTTTGGTTTCAACAGACACCTCATTTTCCACTTCTTGATTAGAGTTTAAACACTGTTGATTGGCATTCTCAATTCCTTAGATATCTTTTTATATCTCTTTCCTGGTTTATACAGTTCAACTACCTTTTCCCGAAGATCCTTTGACAATTCTTTTTCTTTCCCCATGACTCAGAATCTAGAAACGTCAGTGCAGCACTGGATGTAAGATGCAAGAGTCTGTCAGGAGTCCAGAAACTCATTGACCTTTTAGTCCTCATGCACATGGACATTTTTACAGCCGCGTTTTTGAGCGTTTTTTACAGCTTAAAAACGCCTGTCTATGTTAGTCTATGGATTCATGCCCACCTAGATGTTTTTGAGCTGCAAATGGCCTAGGCGTTTTTAAGCTGTAAAAAAAACCCAGGACCAGTGCGTTCCGAGGCGCGGCGCTAAAGCTGTAAAAATGCGAAACGCGGAAAAACGCGGAAAAACGCGACCGCTGCGTTTTTTCGCGTTTTTTAGCTCCGGCGTTTTTTTGCTCAAAATAGATGATTGGACACTGTAATCTCTGTAAAAACAGGTAATTCCTGTCTGGACATTAGATTACCCAAGAGTCCTTTGCACAGCCGTGTGACTGTGGTTATTGGCTTGAAGATGGCAAGTGCTGTTTCGCAAGTGGAGCTCATTAGTGCGGTACAGGCCCATCCAGAACTGTGGGATGTGGCACATCCACTTCATGGAGACCACATACGGAAAGTGAAAGCCTGGGAGGACATCAGTGCTGCCATTACCCCTGGCTGGGAACAAATGAGAAATGCCGAAAGAAAGGAAATAAGTAAGTCTATTTTCCTTGAATGCATGATCTGTTTGTGTGTAATGTAAACGAAGATTGCATATTTAACCCTTTGTTTTCCATGTTATTTTAGGCAAAATTATGCAGCGCCGCTGGAAGTCCCTACGTGACCGTGTCAGGAGGGACCTCACGGATGAAGACAAGGCGGCACGTAGTGGAGCACCAGCGCCAACAAAGAAACAACATGTGTACCACAGCAATCTGCTATTCTTACGGCAAAATATGCAGAGCCATACCAGACCGTAAGTTTTTTGTTTTTTTCATATATTTGCCTATGTACATTGCTTTTCAGGCAGTATGTTCCATGGCTATTGTAACCACTTTCCGAACGCCACATGTACATATACGTCGGCAGAATGGCACGGCTGCACAAATGGGGGTACCTGTACGTCCCTTTTAAGTTGCCGCCTTGGCGGCGCGCTTTCCCATTGCGAGGTCCATGAGTCCGACCGCGGGTCCTGCGGACTCAATGTCCGCGGGCACACCGGCGATCGTCTCAGGGAGAGGAAGAGGTCAATGCCAGTGTAATTTTTACAGTATATCATTGCAATTTTAATCGCACTGATCGCTGTAAAAATGACAATTTTTCCAAAAATGTGTCCAAATTGTCCAATATGTCGGCCGTATTGTCGCAGTCATGCTAAAAATCGCTGATCTCCCCCATTACTAAAAAAAATTTGCAATCATTGCAATTTTAATTGCACTGATCGCTGTAAAAATGACAATTTTTCCAAAAATGTGTCCAAATTGTCCAATATGTCGACCGTATTGTTGCAGTCATGCTAAAAATCGCTGATCTCCCCCATTACTTATAAAAAAAAAATTTGCAATCATTGCAATTTTAATCACACTGATCGCTGTAAAAATTACAATTTTTCCAAAAATGTGTCCAAATTGTTCAATGTGTCTGCCGTATTGTCGCAGTCATGCTAAAAATCGCTGATTTCCCCCATTACTAAAAAAAATTTGCAATCATTGCAATTTTAATCGCACTGATCGCTGTAAAAATGACAATTTTTCCAAAAATGTGTCCAAATTGTCCAATGTGTCCGCCGTATTGTCACAGTCATGCTAAAAATCGCTGAGCTCCCCCATTACTAATAAAAAAAAAAATTTGTAAGAAAAATGCCATAAAACTCTCCCCTGTTTCATAGACGCTATAACTTTTGGCAAAAAAAACTTTATTAACTGAAATCTGTATATACATATTGGCCTAAACCAAAAAGAAAATTTTATATTTATTTATTTTTTGTGGGATATTTATTACTTAAAAAAATTTTTATTCAAAATTTAAAACAGAAATTTACACTCTTTTTTTATAGCTCCGAAAACCCCCCCAAAAAAACCCAGAGGTGATCAAATACCACCTAAAAAAAGGTCTGTTTGAGTGGAAAAAAAGAACGTAAATTTTTTGGGGAGCCACCTTGCACGACCACCATTGTTAAAGCGACGCTGTGACAAATCGCAAAAAGTGCTCGGGTCTTTGGCCAGCTGAATGGTCCGGGCTAAAGTAGTTACGTTTATACAATTTGTATTGTCTGCAGGACAACTTCTAACTTTAGACTCAGAGAGGTGGATGCAGAAGAGGCTGAGGTTCAGAGACCAAGCAGTCCTATGACCAGCACTGGATCTCCACGACCAATCAGCGAGGGAGGTGTTGAGTGCACAGATGAGGTAACTGCTTCGGTCTGCCTGTCTATCTCATTGTCTGTCTGTCCATGTACATGTCAATGTAAACATTTTTGTTCTTTTGCAGGAATCGAGGGCTGTGGAATCACCGTCTCCTGCCAGTCATCAAGGTGGAGAGCAGCGCGGTCGTGGCGGTGTTCGTGGCTGTGGGTGTGGACGTCAGGCGAGGGGCGGCTATAATCCGGAGGCTGATGACAGAGTGCTAGCACTGCTGCAGGAAGTGCGGCAGGAGAGGCGCAGTATGGATGCCTTTTTAGACACCAACAACCCACGCGCCTGCTTCTGCCGCAGCCTTTACCACATCCTGGAGGACATTGGGGGAGACCAAGAGAAGCTTTGTATGGATCGCATGTACGCTATTGCAATGCAATACCGTCATGCTAAATTAAGTGGCGGGCCACCTCCATGCGATCCATATAATGTTTCTCATGATCCCCCAATGGCCCCTGGGACCTCAGCAGTGTTAGCACCCCCCTCTCACTATCAGCCCCCTCCTCAACGCCAACCACCACCTATGCCGTCCCAGACCTCATTCCATAACGTGCACTCCTATGGTGAATTTCAACCTTCCACCTCCCATTTTCAGCCCCCATACCCTCTACCCCGCTACCAGCAGGATTTTGGTAGTGATCGCCAGGCCCAACCATTA